>OU612059.1:232168790-233650169 GCA_914767635.1 Melanostoma mellinum
AATAAGTAAGATAATGAGTTGAAGCCCGAAGACAACTATGTAGTTCAACATTTTACTGCTGTCACGGATGCCCTTTTGTCAGATTGTGTTTGTATCACAGGAAAGCTTTGATATCTTTAAAGAAAAAGCAGGATGAATTTGTTTGCCGAATGATACTACGTTAAATCTTTATTATGTATATATAGCAGTTATGGCGATAGAAGTGGAGAACAAACGCTATGAAATTAGTAATAGGTGCCGTTCTTTAGTGTTGGTATCTTCAATGTTTGTATGTATTTTCAATTTGTTTCGTGACCTAGTATTGACTTAAAGCGGTAATATCTTAAGCATACTGAAAATTAGGTTATGTGTGTTTGCCAAGTGTGGTCCAAATTGAAACTTCGAATATTGCTCTGAATATTTTCCTATTGTTTTACCAAAATGAGCTTTATTAACATTATAGCTTAGCTTTTAGGAAGTTGCGCTTTATTTGGACGACTAGAATTTAGAGTTTAGAGCCCTGACCGAATACAAAATGAATTTTCATCACAATAAAAATGACGAGACCGAAAAACATTAGAAAAGACAAGATTGCTGAGTTAAAAGTCTTAGCTTCAAAGTAAAAAGTCTCTAATTTTGAATTGAAAAAATATTAAAGACACATAATTTTACTGATAACGGAATTCAACTCGTGCTATACTTATAATGAAAGTGAGGTTTTTTCGAGATTATTAGTTAGTTTCGTTCTGCATTGTAGCGACGAGTTGCTGTGTGCTTTTTTGAACGATGCAAGGACTGGCAATGAAAGCTTATATCTAAAACGGGTTTCTCTAACAACAAACTATTTTGCTTACCGTTTTTATTTTCTGTAATAGGCTATAGGCCATATTTCATCCCATTTCCCTACGGGGATAGCATTAGGATGCTACATTACCTTTCAGTAATTTGGACTATATTTCATTCCTATATTTTCACGGGAAAAGAAACGGGAAGGGAGGGGAGCCTTAAAAATACTTGACTGATTTTAAAAATTCTTTCAACTTTAGGATGTTACATAATAACTCAGTAAACAGTGACATAAACTAATTTTTCATCTCCATAATCTCACGGGAACGAAAAAACGAGAATGGGAACCATAAAACTACTATGACCCGAGCAACGCTGGGCGAGTCAGCTAGTAGAAAGCATTTCACTTAAAATTATAAAAAAAAACAACCTTACGGTTTTGTTGTTCTGGTACTATAATTTTTCGGAAACTAGACATAAAACATGCCTCTTTTATTACATCAGATCACTACGCAACTACAAGCGTTTAAATTCAATTGTTGAGGACTGTCAATAAATCGATGATTTAGTCAAAATCAACTCGTAAAAAGTAATAAATTGGCAGCCCTGGCTTGAGCCAACATCATTTTAAAGTTCATATCTTATCAATTTATCATTAAGATACAGTTCTAGAATTGGATATTTTTTAATATTCTAACACTGCTGGAAGAGAAGAATAACCTAGTTGATGACTAACAACTACTGTTACTATTTGTTTTTAGTTTAAATGAATTTATTACCTACATATGTATGTATGTACCCCTAACATACGTGCCCCTAACATAATTGATAACTCCAACGCAATTTTAGTGTGAATAAAAAACAGAAGTATTAAAAAAGCGAACAAAATTGAATACAACACACATGCAACTCTTTTTCACTTTCTCACCTTGATGATAGCAGCACACAATCGTTGACAGCGATATCAAAGTAAAAAAAAATTTTATCTCAAACATTGTACTCGGGGGTATAAAAAGAAAAACATCGCTTCTTAGGGCTTCATTTTAAATAAATGAACCAGCAGATTTAAGATCATCTCGGAGCATGTATCGTTTGAAGTAAAATTCGTGTGTTATACAAAGTTGATAAGAAATTAGTAGTGTTTTTAGTGTGGTGAATATTGTATAAAGCCTACGTAGTTCGCTTTCTTAGTTTAGACAAAGATCTCACGGAATAATTATAAATGGTTAAAGAATATACATACTGTCATGTGATTGTTTGATGTAAGATAAGGTTGTGTTGTTGTGTAATATTTGAAAACTATTAGAAATAGTTTTGGGAGTATTAACAAGTGTCGAAAATTGATATTAACTATTCTCCACCCAATTTTCTTTCTATAAAATTTAAAAAAAAAAAAACAAAATATTTGGTAAATTTCTTAAACAAACTTTTACACGACATTAATAGATAGATAATAGATAGACAAAAGTATTCTGCGACTAAGAAAAAGTAACCTTTAAACAAAGTAGGACACAAAATTAGCATGACCAGCATTTGATAGACTAAATTAAATCAATCCAACGTTGGGCGCCAGTTAAAATATAAGGTATCTAGAACATCTACCTACATTATACTTTAAACTTTAAAGAGACAGCATCATCTGGTAATAAAACATATACATACTTCAATTGCTACACCAACAACAACAATTCAGGCCAAAAAGACAATGCTTCAAAAATATAAAAAGCTTTTGAGAGAAACATATAACATTGTCTTGAGACTATAGTTTGGACCTGAAGTCAATCAAGTTGAAATTCTTAAAATTGAACTAAAATTGAAGGACCTTGAAACGTTCTAGCATCCGAGGCTCCAAGAGCTTTGTTACATCACCATATTAACCTTTTTTATTTTTGAAGATAAACAGACCATAATCAAGAGATGCAGTTCTATAACTAGTAAAGATAACTTGTATAAAATCTCTCTGATTGAGTCTAAACCATTTTGAAAAGCAATCCTTTTTAATGAAGGTAATGTCTTTACGAGTCGAGTAATTAGAGACCCATAGAAAACTAGTCTCGAAACTCGTCATTTCCTAATCGCAGGTATTTCTCGAAGTATTTTTGTATAAGAAATTAGATACACAAACAAACCATGAAACAGTTGAATACACACACACGTCAAAAAAAGTACTGAAACAGTTCGTAGTCGTTATTATTATTATTATATTTTTTTTGTAAATATCGTTTAGTTCTATGGTGTTAATTGGTAAAACTCGAACAGTATTCAGTTTTATTTCGCTTTCTCGTTCCAAAGAAACCAAAAGCATTCATATGTGAAAGTATAGTGCTTTCACAAGGAGTCATTAGATTCGATATTGTTTAAAAAATTAAATACTTTGAATAACCCTATTTCATACAGCTAATTTTCAAGGCACGACAATTTTTAGTGTTCAACCACCATTAAAATGAAAATGTATACATATAATGTCACTAGACAAATATTCGAAACAGACGACGATATTAGGGCAAATGAAAAATAAAATTATATTTAAACCTTTTCCATAGCCAGATAAGATAAAATATGTTTATATAATACCTTTGGAGAAGGCCAAAAAATCTTCAATGAAAATAAAAAATTACAAAAGGTATACGAGTACTCATGAATTTTCTGTGTTCAGTAGCACGACTATGCTTCTCTGTTTCAGGTGCAAGACGTTATCGCGCTTTTTAATAATTTTTTTTAGAGTTATCGGTTGGTATTTGTATTGGACAAACAAGTGAGAGATAAATGGAACACATACCTGTTGAAATCGGCGCTAATGGTGGGGTTATCGAGTGCACCAGCTAGACAGCTTTTGAAAAATATTTTTTGATTCAGTTCAGTCACATTGTTAGAAAGGGTTTGACAGTGCGTGTTTAATATTAAATATAAGATTTCGAAGCAAATTATTAAATGCGAATACGAAAATAAAGAGAGCTGTCCGTCGACAGTCTGGAATTGGTACACTGTCATGGAATTGCTCTCTTTGTATAATATTCGATAATCACAAACGATAATTTGTAATAATAGTGAACTTGTGAATTTTTATAAAATGTGCTAACCTCGAATGTATGACAATTATTCAATTAATTTTATCTTTTAGTTTTAATAAATCAAAGTGTTGGAGGAATACAAAATTAAATAAGTGCATGCATTAAGTTTGTATTGGAAGCAGGTTAGGCACGTTCTGGCGTTTTCAGCTACTGTGCGTTTTTTTTAAGTTTGTATTTGTATTTTGAAAATTATTCATAGTATATATAAGACAATCGTATAAACATAACATCTTTTAAGTTGTAAAAAATGTAACCATGAAGTTATGTGTTTATAAAATGAAATATTTTCATTTCATTTCATATTTTCATGTTTAATTTATTTTTATCATTTTTCTTTTTTTCATTTATTTTCAATGATCTTAGAATCCTTTGAAATTCATGTTTGGAGAAAACCATTTGCCGAAGTCAAAATCTGATGTCGCTCTGCTACTTCAAAAACTTGAAATTCATTTGGATATCAATCGTCATAATGAAGGCCAATCGTTTTGTGTCGCAAAACGCAGGTTGAACTGAAAAATATCATCAAAGAAAAAAATCAACAGCGAGGATACGATCGTGGAAGTATAAAGAGGCTCAAAAATTTAAAAGTTTAGTTTTCCATATGTAATTTGAATTAGGTATTGTGTATAAAAATACCTTTACAAAACGTAACGTAACTATTATATCACTTTGAGAAATAAAATAAAAGCGCTTCTAAATAAATTTTCGAAAAGATGGTCAAATTTGGAAAAAATATGGCTCGTGAAAATGCTCATTATTATCTTCGTTAGTAAAAAGACATAAAACTACTTTAATGAAGCCGAAACACTCCTGGTACAAGCAAATGCAAAAACAGCAGCATTTGGTTGGCCTCAGACATGGAACAATCCAAAACCGGGAGGCTTGCCAACGATTTCTGAGGTCAACGCGGCGTACCCCACAGGCGGATTACTAATGTGAAGCTAAAAAGTGGGAGAGTTGTGATCGCTTCAAGATCACTACTCGTAACACCGAAATTGAAAAAGAAGAAGAAGAAGAAGTATGAAGTATTTTTTATTTAAATTTAATAAACAAACTTTCAATTTATTTTTCAGAATATTACCAAGGGCTATCAGTTTAAAGTATACTGCTTTTTTTACTGTGAGGAATTTTTGAAAGGTCTATAAGGTTTCATTATTTCGGTTTACAATATTTTCACAAAGCTATTTTTTCGGACTGGAGACTGGCAACACTTAGAGTGCCTGCCTAAACCGTGGGACTTTCGAAATTCGAATACCATCAGACACATAAACTGCGTGAACACAATGCATACGCATACGCATACGGAGCCGGAGCCGCTAAAGTTTAAAATCAAGTTAACTTGTCCAGCTCCGTCTTGCGTTGTTGTTGTATTCGCTTGTTTTTAATGTTTTGACATCTCTTGCGGCTGCGTCTCTGCAGCCATTGTGTTCACGCAGAAAATTGTTTTCCACGTTTATCACATTTCGCGAGGAATAGGCAATATCTTCAAGAGTAATTACACCGCCATGAAAAGCCCTTACTTACTTTGACAGTTCGAAATCGGCGCACAGAGGAGTATTCGACCTCAAAATCCGGTTAAAAATTATTTTTGGTTTTTTTTCTTATTGGAAATGGCTTTGAATATTATTTTAAGACAGCATATTATATTTAAATATAAAAATTCAAAATAAAACGAAAATTGAAAATAAAGTACCTATAGTAGTTTTATTTTTGAAATTTAACTTCAACAATAGAAAATGCCATTAAGTCCGCGGCGTTGAGTTATAGGTCCCTGAAATTCGCTTCTTTAGCCATATGTATTAAAATAGAGAACTCATATAGTTTTTATTGTGCCCATATATTTCCAACAGATTTAGTACAATGGAAACTCAGTAATTCACAATATTTTTTGTTTTGTAAATTAGTTAGCCGGCGAAAGAAGAAGATAAAACGGATATTTATGCATCAACACACAACTCAGATAAATAGCAAAATAAATAGTTTTATCTTCACAGAAAGAACTATAAGCTATTCTATAGGACTTTTAGCTGCACAATTGACAAATTTACTTAACGAATTTAGTACAGGGATTGAGAAAATAAATAAGTAAGTACGGAAGCACTATAAAGCTCGGAGATCTGTAGGGCTTAGTGCGTTTCTATCAACCAGCGCTTTTCACGGGGTAACTACTCTCGGATGAGTGGCAAGTCCCTCGCAAACAGTGGTTACCCCAGTGAATATTTTTGGGATTTGAACCTTGAATGCACATGTGACAGGCAGATATGCTAACCATTACTGACACAAGAACTGACGGAATAAACCCCAATGAAAGTAGAAAAGGTATTTGTGATACTACCCTGTTTTTTGCTTGCTATAGCCATCTTTATATCAAATATACGTTTATAATCAAAACTTAATTGGGTATTCAATTACAAAATGTACAGTTACAACCATTTAAAAAAAATAACACATCGACATTTAGCCTTAACATGCGTGTAAGTATACTTTATCATATCCCCGACGTACTTTGCCGCCTAAAAGAGCACACCTAATACAGGATTTTCTATCAATTCCTTCCCTTCCTTGAGCGGGCAGAAAAGAGTGAAGCGATGAAATAAAGCACTTATGACACGGTAAGACGAATGCCTACCACCTCTTCAACAAGTAGTGTGTTTTTTTTTCTGTCTTTCGATTTACTCAATTTGTATCAACCGAAGCGTTCCTCTATTATGATATTGAAGCTTGAAGGGTGAATTTAGGACATGTTGGCGGCACCGCTTATATACCTACCACGTCTGCCGGAGAACCGGTAAATGTTTGCTCTTTTATAGCCGTCCAATCACCGCAGTACAGACTTATGCAACTTTTGGATTTGTGTGCATTATATAGGAGTAGAAAGTAGATTAGTTTTTTTTAAATTTGAAATAATATTGTTTGAGCCTTTTGCTTAAAATTCTGTTGCATACTCGTTGGATCTAGTGAAAACGCAACAGAAAAAGCCACTACTACATACATCCATGTACACATATAATAATTATAAAAACCAATAGAATGAAAGAATTTTCGTAAACAATCTTAAATGGTAACAGACACAATGAAAATTGTCCGTAGGTACAAAATGAAAACTTAGTATTTATGAACTTAAAGCTTTGCAGCGTTAGGTTCTTTTATCAAAATTCCATACGGAAAACTATTTTACATTTTCCATATTGACCGCCTCGATTCAAAAAATGATGTTGAGTTATTGTTCTTCTAAAAAAAAAAAACACTTTTTTCAACTCAAACAGGTTTTTTTGACTCACTCCAATGTGGCTGACAGTGACTATACCTACAACCGCCACGCCACATGGACTGAATCTTTTATCAACAATCAACACACAATAAGAGGCCTTAATTTCTTATTCTAAGAGAATTAGTTAGTCAGTGCCATTTCGTCAATCCGTACGGTTGTGGTGTATCTCTAGTTTTTTTCAGTTATTTAAAGTGTTCTTTTAAGAATGGCACTTCGAGTGATGTTTATTTCTCGTAATGCTAAGCAATTAGCTAGCACCTTTGAATTCAACATGTTGAGATGTATGTCAACTGGAAGTTCATCAAAGAACATTGGCTTTATTGGACTTGGAAATATGGGTGGTCATATGTCAAGTAATTTGATCAAAAACGTAAGTGAAGCAAACGTATTCCGGTTTAGAAAAGAAAGATGATATTGTGAGTGGAAGTATAAAATATACTAATCTTCCCTGGTGATAAGATATAAAAATATTTTTTGCGAGTATTGTTAGTGATCGGATATCGGATTTGAGTGATAAAATGATAGGTATTCTTACTCTAAAAAATAATTGAATGTGTGTATGTACCTACATATTAAAATCTATCACTGGATACAGAATTGCTACGTATGAAGTTGCATAACAAAACACTCAAAATAATTTTGTCAAAAACAAAAAGGAGGTGTGTCTTTGTGCTGGTTTGTAAATTTTTGACGTGGGCATGTTGTCAACAAAAATATCACAGTCAATTGAATCAATTTGTAAATTTTTTTAGTTATTTTTCTTTTATATACGAGTAAAAAGGAATGGAATAAAAGCAAACACTTTATCAATTCGCAACAAACGTACTGACGCGATTTTTCGCTAGCAACAAAAACAGAATGAAAATAAGTACCTGTAAAGACTATTTATTATTTGTCAATAAATATTTGCGTATACATATGTATATGCACACTTTTTATGATTCTGGTTGTGTGGGTTTCTTTTATTTTTATTTTTGTTGTTATGCGATTAGAACTTCGTAGGGGTATGTCGTATGCATCTATGTACATATATACATATTATGTAGATAAGCTAGGTATAGGTTCGCAAATTTATAATAGGTTGTTTGTTTCTATACAAAAACGTTTCTCACCCAGGCTTGAAATGAGAACTTTTATTATTCAGTCTATCAGGGTACGGCTTCGGTAGACTCTGTTTTAATAGAAATTGCATTAATAGGTTCTTAACAATTAATTAAAATATAGCAAATAAACTTGACAGAAATAAGATCCTATCAATTTTCTGATTGTTTCAATTTTGATCAACACTGGAGTAGTGATAGATAAATCTTAAAAAGCATATCAGTATTCAACAATATTATTTTATTTATTGCAAAGTCAAATTGTAGAGTTATAAAAATGCTATAAAACACAATCCAACCATTTATGAAGGTAGGGTAGGATTAGGTAGGAGATACCGATGCACATTATTTATAAACTAAAAATTTAACTATTGAGAGAAGATTGAAATGCATTTCTTATCGCAAATAAATACTTACTAGATTTATTACAACCTCATGCAATTCATACATCCGCTTACGTATTTGTTTTCTCATAAACCAACAGGGGCACAAGCTACATGTTTACGACCTTTCAAAGGCTGCTTGCGATGCTGTCAAAGCTAAAGGTGCACATGTTTATACTAACACAACTGACTTGGCGAAAAATTCTGACTTTGTTATCACAATGTTACCCAATAACGACATCGTCTACAACACCTACAGTGAAATGACAAAAGATGGCGTTAAGAAGGGAACAGTTTTTATTGACTCTTCAACCATAGATCCCACTGTAGTTAAGTCTATTCAGAAAATTATAAGTCAAAAAGGAGCTCACTTCGTTGATGCGCCGGTTTCAGGAGGTGTTCCTGGTGCTGAACAGGCAACATTGACATTTATGGTTGGGGGTACAACAGAAGAATACAATATTGTCAAGCCTATTCTTGAGTGCATGGGTAAACGTATCACACATTGTGGTGACTATGGGATGGGACAAGCTGCGAAGATCTGCAACAATATGATGTTGGGTATTTCAATGATTGGAGCTTCTGAGGCTATGAATCTAGCTATCCGCTTGGGGTTAGACCCAAAAACCTTTGCCGATATCATCAACTCGTCTACTGGACGTTGTTGGTCAACTGAAGTTTATAACCCCGTTCCAGGAGTTGTTCCAACTGCACCATGCAATAACGGGTACAAGGGTGGTTTTTCAACCGACTTGATCACTAAGGTGAGACAAAAAACAGAAACTATTATCTTTTTTTTTTAAGACATTTAATTTATTTAAGGATTTGGGACTTGCTTCCGGAGTTGCTACTGCGTCCAATACACCGATACCGATGGGAGCAATGGCCCACCAAATCTACCGTACTTTAAAAGCCCATGGATTGGGTAACAAGGACTTCTCAGTGGTGTATGACTTTATGAAGAATGAAAAAAATAATTAAGTTTTGAACAAGTTGCTAAGCGGTTAATAACTGTTGGTCTTATAAATGTGCATTTATTTTTAAACCTTTTGTATATGGAAATTGAATAGTAATACATTTTGTTTAAAAAAAAAGAAAAATTTTGAAACTTGGTGTTGTTCTAATTTTTAATCCATATTTTTGTTTTTGTTGGGCATGTTCCATGGCTTCATTGATTGATTCATTGCTTGAGTATAAAATGTGCAAGTTCTTCGTTATTCGGACACTTAAAAAACAACAGATTATTATTCCGTTTTAATCCTTTTTGTATTAGCAGTTGAGACAGCGATATGATAGCATTTTTTTCGTCGCGACAAACACAAATGCATGCGTCGGCGATATGTTGGTAAGAAGCTAACTACCCTTTACAACTACAACTTTTGTAACTTGGTTAGCTTATCTTTTTGTCGAAAAACCAACAACTGAAATGAATGACTTAGTAAAATATCATAGCAAAGAACGTAGGGGCTAGTTAACAGGAAAACTCCTGGAAATAAAGTTCTCCCCAAAGTGATTCTGCAATAAATTGATTGTTAAACGCACTGTGGGGTTCGTATTGTTGAAACAAAATGTCTAATAAATTTTTACACACAAAAACAAAGCGCTTTTGCAGTCGAGACAACGACATATGAGAATACCAACACCGACCCGACAAAAAAACAGCATTTCTTTGCGCCTACTTGATAGGGTACAAAGTAGAGCGTTAAAATTGATAGGTGACAGTTCAATCGTAGAATTGATTGATTGTCTTGAACATCGTCGAAACGTCACCTGTCTCTCTCATTTTTATAGCTTTTTTCACAAACAGTGCTCTAGTGAAATAGCCAGTTGCATTCCTCCCCTGAAACAATTTAGCCGCAACACCCGCCTCGCTAGGAATGCTCATCAGTTTCACCTTGAGCCCAACTTCGGACGTACAGTCAAGTATAGAGATTCGTATTTCAGTCGCACCACCCGAATGTGGAATGCTTTACCTGGCCATGTTTTTCCCCTTCATTACGATTCACAAAAATTCAAAAGCAACGTGCATCGGTGTCTCCTTTCAAATCCTCTCCTATTTTCCTAAATGCTCGCACTGTGTTTTTATAACATTATAAGGGTAGTCATTACCCCTTGAAGTGCGCGTTAATTATATAAAAAAAAAAAAAGAGAAGCGGAGAAAAATAAAGTGGGACAGATAAAGATTATAAAGCACAAAAGTTAAAAAGAGAAACGAACATGTTCATGACGAAGTTTACATTGGTCGATTTGTTGAAACTTCGTGCGAATAAATGCGACTGTTTTCTTGTTCTCTTTCTCTCTTACACCAATTTGTCGGTATTGACTTGCGGCGGATTCGTTGAACAATGTAATTATTTTGGTCGTTTTGTTGCTTCAACAAATCGACCCAGTATGAACATCGCCCATCAGCACCTATAATTTTTCATCTGCAGCCATAATTCTATTCGTTTTCGTTTCTCTTTTTAACTTTTGTGCTTTATAATCTTCATCCGTCCCGCCTTACTTTTCTGCACTTCTGTTGTAGCAGATGCATCTAAATCCAGCATTATTAATAGAAATTCTGGGGCCCAACTATGTATGTAATTCGATTCTATAATAAAAATGTTCGAATTCGAGAAATTCGAACTATGTAATTCTATAAGAACGTTTCAATATACTGCAATCGAACAGCACAAGTAATACCAACTATGTTTTTGTGTACTTTCGGATATTCGAGGAACTACCAATCTCGAAAGTAGAAGGCAAATCGAGTAAGAATATTCGATATCAAATGTGTTTGCGAGTAGAGCTAAAAAGCCTCAAAATTGTAAGTACATAAATAAAAAAAGAAACTGAATGATTGCATTAAAACTAACTACCCAACGACTATCTTTACTTTTTATACTTTTTATTTACACCACGCAATGACAACTTGAAATGCTGGTCAATTACATGATTGTTCATCGGGACCTCCTGTTTTCAAAAATTTCAATGCTGCTGAAAGCATAATCATATTCGAAACAGAATTTAGCTTTCTGCAAATATTCACATGCGAAGATATATCTGTCTCTAATTCCTTTACGTTGAGTTTGCTCCTATCGTTCCCGATTTTCATATAAATCAAACCAAATCGCAACGCTGTTCATTTGTGTAATTATTAGTTTTATTATGTTTGTTTTTTTTTTTTTATTTTGAGAATGTGTACTGTCAGACAGCTCAAGGATCGTTCGAAAATCGAACATTTGTTGAAAAATAGTTGGCATTACCGGCATTCGATTCTGTTTTTATAAATAGTACCAATTGAAAGTAGAATAGAAAATTAGATTCGAAAAGAATCAAGAGTGGAGCCGAATTACATAGTAGGCCCCCTGATTTGCAAATGGAAAACTTCATAAGAATGTTATAATTTATCTCTGAAAATAATTTGAGTCTGGCAGTGCCTTTTGTTCAACATGTGTCGCAGTGAAACGACTGGAATTGAAACATCTCTGTCATGTATCATGTTTGACGTACGTACATGAGAAAAAAATATGCTGTCACTTTTTGTCGAATTCAAGAACATGGGTGTTTTAGCGGAGGTCAAATTTTAAATAAATAAAATATTCTCATAAAAGCTTTATTCTTTTCTTTAATTTTTAGCTAGCCGGTGATGAAAACAACGGAGAAGGTAATCGCACTTATGTCTTTGAAGATGAAGGACACACGCTGGGAAATTCACTTAGAACGATTATCTGTAGATAGTAAGTAATACATTTGCAAAGGAGGAGCTCGAATCATTTAGTTTTCCTTTTTGTCATCCAGCCCCGATGTTGACTTCTGTGGTTATACTATACCCCATCCAACGGAAAACAAATTGCACTTCCGTATACAATCAAGACAAAGTCGAGCCATAGATGTTCTTAAAAGAGGCCTCAAAGACTTGGATGAATTGTGCGACCACACCATCGACACGTTCGAGAAAGAGATACATGCTTTTAATACTAATAAATTAATTATTTAATTGAACAAGTTAACTCGTACATTAGACTTGGGATCTGGCTTTTTTTGGGTCATAGTTGGCTTTTCGCAAATGGTGGTAATTGGGAAGCACCTTCCGCAGAAAGTCAATTTGCAAATTTTGGGACTAAGTACGAGAATTACTTTAAAACAATACTTCAAAGGATACAAAATAAATACGAACCCCTTGCTTTTCGATGGCCTCTCTCTGCAAACAATTTTTTCCATAAATAACTGTGTTTTCAAGCAGACTTTGCTTCCCTTCTAAACTGCAGCCAGCCCCGATAATACATCCACTGGAAACAGAAACGTACGGGGATACATAGCTTTTACACTCAAAAACGTTTTTTTCTCCGATTTTGTAGGCTTCTACCCTACATCCAACTTCAAAGACATTATTCGGACCAATGATCAAAACTGGAGTTTTGCCTTCTTCGAATACTGGATGATCACTTGGTATTCTGTGAATTATTGTTGAGTACTCTTCGACAATGCAATTTTCACCCAGTACAATTGGGCCGGATTCTGCAATTATGGTTGCACTTGGATGAATTGCACACCCGCTAGAGATGGTGATATCACCACGCAATTGACTATCCTCGCAAACAATGGATTTTGGAAAAATTTTAATGCTATAAGAAAGAAACAGGTAGTGGAGGATTTTAAGCAATTAATTAAGTTTACTCGCTAATTTCCGTCCCAGGCATTTTGTTAACAAAACTCGTGAAATGTTTACTTTCTGCTGAAAACTTTTGCTAGCTTTATTCCTCTATGTTCTGTATTTTGTAGGAGAGCTGTTTTGTATAACACTTTGGGGTGTGTTCGAAGAGTATCGTGTTCATTTTTGAATTTTATGAAACACAAAATCCACAAAATGGTAAACGCAGTTGAATCACCTACAAGAAAAGTTAATTTATTCACAAACACGCATTTTTTCTTTCTTTTAAATACAGAATAGTGCAAAGAGTAAAGCTCTTCGCTGTTGGTGCGTGCGATGCGATTTCTGTTAAAAGGTTTGCGAAGACTTAATTATCTTACACTGACTGACTGCAACAGGCAAGATTGTTAGACATTATTTATTGAAGCCAGTGACTAGCAGTCCGTACTTGGGGTTAGCGATTTGTTGAAACCTCGTGCGAATAAAGCCACTGTTTTCTTTGATTAAGATTTTCATCGAACCAAAGTTTGGCAGCACTTACTTTAAATCCGTTTCGTTTTGTTGTATCTACTTGAAAATATTTTTATAAACGTATCCCTTCGTGTGAGAAAACACATCTTGGCTTTTGTCAAACTAAAAACTACAACTGAACTGACTGAAAAAGAGTTTTTTGTGTTCTTCTTTTGGCTTCGGTATACCACTTTGCATAAAATTCTTCTTGGTTTGGAATCACATTACTTTGTTTGACAACAATATCCCTTAACACGTTTATAATTTCAAGCGTTTATTCATCTCTTTTTTGCCAACGTTCTTCATCGTAAAGTATACTTCCATCCTTCATATCGAATCATGACATTTCAAAGTGTCATCAAAAATAATTTTGTGATGTCAAACGTTAAATTCCTACTGTTATGGTTTTTCTCTAAAAGTTTATAAATTATTTTTAGCGAATTTGCATAAAATCTGTCTCAAATAATGCACAAACAAGTATTTGATTACATCTGCTTAATCGTGTATCGGAGCTTTATTGAAGAGCACCACCTTGAGAAACAATAGCGCGCGAAGATCCACACCTAAAAACATCTCCCAGATTATTCACAACTCCCCACGGAGATACAAATAATGTCCCAAAAACGCAAGTTAGAAGAATATCAGGATCCAGATTACCCGCAAAATAATGCTGGTAAGAAATTGCGAACAGCTTCGTTACCATCGGAAGAACGGAATGCTCGAATAAAGCAAATTATCAACAGGGAATTCAATCGTGAAATTCAGTTTCGTGAAGACCAACTTGAAGAAATAGATTCGAAATTATCCAAGGCAAAGGAGATTCTAAATCAAATACGATACACAGTGGTTTCTGACTATTACAACAAGCAGAACCTGCAGTATAGTACAGCCGAGGCAGCGGCTATAAGGGATCGTTCTTTGTTTGACAATGAGCCCGATGGACCACAGGTACCACTACATCCAGCCATAAAAAAAATTGTAGGCAAAAAACCCAAAACATACGATGAACTTCTGCGAGTCCGTCCGACTGTTCGAGAAGCTGCAAAAACAGCCAAAACTTCCATCAAAGAAAAATCGAGATCCAAAAAAGAAGAAAAACGCATTCAACGGATGATTAGACAACGTGGTATTGTAATTGACCATTCAAATCCTGAGCAAAGTGCTGAAGCAGCTGCACTAATAGACTTACAAGACCTCAATGGCCCCCTTAAAGTTCCAAGGCATATTGAACCGATTAAAATTGAAAAGCCTTTACCAAAGCTGAACAGTGCTCGACTGAACAACCAAACAAAACATTTGATTGTCGTCGGAAACACCTCAAAGTACATCGGTGATGAGAAGTCCTCAGACAACTCATCACATAAATGGATGATCTATATACAGACAAAAAGCGCAATTCCCATCGAGAAATTTGTAACGAAAGTAAGGTTTTTTCTGCATCCTTCGTATAGACCTAATGATGTTGTCGATGTTGAGTAAGTTTCAAAGAAAAATTGTGTGTGTATTAACCTTTATAGTAACCTATTTCATTTTTAAAGGTCACCGCCATTTCAGTTAGCTCGTCGAGGTTGGGGAGAGTTTCCTGTGAGGATGCAGCTGTTTTTCGATTCGCGTATTCAGCAAAAACCAGTGCAGTTGGTTCATAATCTGATCTTAGACAAGACATTAAGTGGATTACAGACAATGGGTGAGTACATACCAATTTTTGGTATGGTATTTTAATTGGCAAGTGGGTCAATCTTTCTTTCGAATGGATTGGACTAAATAGTTCTGTCCAATTTATGATTGGAATCTGAGTATGAGTATATCTCAGGTACAACAATGGCGCGGTATTCGTGAATCGCGAGTATGTTATAACCACCATTTTGAAAAATTCCGTTGTTTATTTAAATGGTTTATGTGAAGAATCACAAAATATTTTTTCTGAAAGAAATTATTATGCTTGTGATTTTCTCATGATATGAATCATTTTTTAGGTCTTTGATAAAACACGTTGTCTAAAAGGCGACGGACCGCCCCTTTTTTGAATACTCAAGAATATCGATTCTAATCATAAATGGGCGCGGTATTTATTGTAATACGTTTTTTAACTTTGCTTTCATCTTTGTCCCGGGGCGAAACTAAAAATATCAAAAATATAGGTATACGAACATAAACGTATTTGTTAATTTTCTTTAAATTAACTTTCTAAAGTAAAAAACTAAATATTCACTTATCACTATTGCAAAATACTGATAAAATTACAAATAACTTGCCATTCTTTTCAGGTGCTGAAACTCTTGTTGAAATCTGGCTGAGAACGGACATAATTCTTCCACCGCCTTCCCCGCTTGAACCATCACCAAAAGTTTCTTATCGCACAGAAACTATCACAAAGTCAAAACACCTCATGTCGCCAACAAAAACTGCTGAAATCATAAACCCAAAAGCCGAAATAGATGACAATCTTTTTGATTTCCTCGACAAAATAGAATCGCCTACAATATGTGCTGATATAGAAAAAATTCAGCCAACTTTTATGGATTCGCCAATAGTTGATAGTCAAATATGCCGGAAACCTTTAGGCCTTCCTCCTGCACGGAACATAACAGAATCGATTATGGATTTGCATGAAGGACCGCCAGTAGTGGGACCTATTGCTACCATAACTGCTCCATTTATGAGAAGCCCACCCACAGAAAAAGAAATTGATATCAAATCCACACACATAAAGGTAGAAGCAAATCTGAAAATCCAACAACCTACACCAATGGAGCCTCCTAAAGTAGTGACTCCCGTTAAGAGTATGAAAGTTGAGCCGAAGGAGAGTATTATAGCCGAGTCCAAGACACCTTCAATAGCGACAACTACAAATGGCAATAATCCATCGACGACAAATCAAAAGGTTCTTCAAAAGAAACTTGTTCAGTTTATTGACAAAGAAGGTAATATAAAGTTCATGCAAATGTTATTCGCATCGAAAGCTCCAATGGCAACTCAGTCAACTGATCAGAAGTCAACCAATCAGAAGTTAACAAATATAAACGGCCAACATAGACTGGCAACAGTAAATGGACAAGCTATCCAACCAGTAAAGATCTTGAGTAAATCTTCCCCAAAATCTACAGAAATCGATGCAAATGGAAATTTGAAGGGAGCATTTCAGGAAAAGAAAATTATTCAATCTTCTTCGCAAAACTCATCTCGATCAACTAGTTCTACGGTTACACACTCAGAAAATCTCGGCCCTAAGTCAACGATTCGTCATAATGGTCCACTAAAAAATCAAGTCATTCACAAGGAAGGAAAAGTTTACATCATTGATCCCATGCAGACAAAACTGAAGCAAGAACAGAAGAAACAAATTTCACTTTTGAAACCTCAGATAAGTCTGCTCAAACCGATTACCCAAAATGACAATCTTGGCAATTGTATTCGTAATAACGCCAGTAATGTCTTTAAACACACATCAATTGCCACGGATCATGATTATACGACACGATTGAACCCTAATCGGCCACCAGCTAATACAGTCACAATAATTAAGACACAAACACCACAAGCTTCACCAGCTTCCCATCGGCCAAACACGATTACAGTGCGAAACTTCCCAAATCCTGCAAATTTTATACCTTCTCGCGTACCCGAACTAAAGAAAGGAAATTTCATACCGGTTAAGGTAAATCACAAGCCAGTAGTAGCACTGATGAAGAAACAACGTAGAGAATATCGTCGAGAGCTTGAAGAACAATTTCAAAGCACTCCATTTGCAAGTGTGCGTAGCGCAGTGGAGTTTCTTTTGCGGCGATTGCCGATGGTCAATAGTTTGGCGTTAGAAAACGATTATCGAATGTCATTTCCATTCGTTGTTGCGACATGGGCAGAATTCCAAAGGACGATACCCATCAAGCTTAAGGCTTTGGAGGTGAGTATTTTTATAATGTGCAAAAGGCTGTACTCCTTTCTCCTTTTTTTATGTCTATTGTTTGAATATAGTGTTCCTAGGTATTTGCTTGTATTTTTATGAGACCATTTGAAAATTGTAAATTTTAATCTTGTTCCCATCCAACAACAGTATTGTTTAAGTAAAAGTTTCATTAAAAATAAAAAAATTACTACATTGCAGTGGCTACGAGCAAAGTATATTTCGAGAAATGTCAGCAAGCATCCGAAACAGAAGAATGCTGACCTCTGGACAACAAAAGAAATTGTCATCTTTGCTCGTCATCATGCGTATGCACCTGTGATAAACACCATGGAAGAGCACCAGCAACGAATTAAAAGTGGCCAAGTGAAAACCGGAAAGGATAC
Source organism: Melanostoma mellinum (assembly GCA_914767635.1). Taxonomy (NCBI): domain Eukaryota; kingdom Metazoa; phylum Arthropoda; class Insecta; order Diptera; family Syrphidae; genus Melanostoma; species Melanostoma mellinum. Next base: position 232,186,814 of record OU612059.1, read on the forward strand.
GAGTATTACAGAGCTGGTTAAGAGTGAAATCGGAAAGGAACACATTCGGTTTCAAACCTTGACGCCAAATCATCGAATTTGCGAATGGACTGAAAGAGCTTGGCAGAATGTAAATACTCATTACAAGGATCACGATGCGATAATTGATGTCGATGGTTTGGAAGAGATGGACAATGAGTTGGAATCAAAACGTCTTGTAAAGGATTCTCCGATGAAGAACTACCATGGTAAGTTATGGTTGTCAATAGATGAAAAGCTCGAGAAAGAAGCTAGTTTAGTGAGTGGTATGTGTCAAGAGATTGGCATACGTTTGCAGCCTGAGGAAATACATAAAGGTAAGTTTTTGATTTTTTTTAAAGAACTTGATGCGATTAAAAATATTTTGCTTAGATGTTTACCATCCAACTGCGCAGACTGTTATGGCCAAAACCTTGCGTCTGTTTATACAGGACATAGTTCGGAGATCGATTGGCTTCAAAATGAAAAACAATATGAGCAGGTAAGCTGTAGAGTTGTAAAAAGTATTTGTTGCATAAATAAATAAACAAATTTCGTTAATTTTCAGATCTCCAACTGAACTTAGTCTTGAGCCAAATGACATTCGAAGTGCATTAAGTTCGAGACCAGAATTTGATTTTACCACAAATAAACACATCGGTACTGTTAAGTCGAAAGATCTCCTTGAACTTGGATAGAGTGAAAGGGATGTTGTTAAAATTTCTTATTTTTAGACACTAAAGTAAGCTACGTTGGTATATTTATTTTATGTGAATCAATTGTACAGAAAATTTTAAAGAATTTTATTATTCTTTTATTTTTTGTATTAATAATGTTTGAAAGCATTTACAAGTGAATAATACATGTTATATTAATTACAATGAGATCAGTGTTTTCTTTTACCATCCGATCGGAATATCGTATTCTAGAGTGATCTTTTCAAGCCATGTAAACAGTGGCTGATAATATTCAATCAATGGTTGGGCGGAGATTTCACGGCTGCCAGTTAAAATATACAAAACTTCACTCCAGTGAACTGATGAGCCCAAGGAAAGGGCTTTCCTGCAAAAAAATTTAATAATATGAAATGACAATGAAATTGCATATTACATATCTACAGCAAATTGTTGGATGTGAAAGGTAACCTTAATTTAGGAACGTAGGTTGTTGGCATTTTTAGTAGGTTGGTCGACATATGAGGATGACGAATTCAGTGGCTTTTATTTTCTATTAAATTATTTGAAAACTCTGTAATTGCTTTACGCAATGCAGATTTTTAGCACCGAGTTCAAATGTTTCGTCTTATAAGTTTTCTCATAAGCCCTTTCACCGTCAAACGTTTTAAAAAGATTTCAGCTGTTTTTAAATGCAAGTTTGGATTACAAGCTAAAAACGCAGCATTAAAGCTTATTTTTCTATTAATGTTTGGCGGTTAAATTCTGGTATAGAAAACGTATAGAAATAGAGATTAGGGCTATGTCATCAAATCTGTAGATATAATTGCAACAAAATTTCCAATAAACATAAATTATTCAAGTTCTGATCCCACCACCGCCTCCAACTAAGAATGAAGGACTTTTGAAAATCGATTCCATGTCATTTTCATCAACAATTCTACACTCTTGAGTTTTAGTTACCTTTAACTTTCTACAAAAAATTTGCTGTGGGCTCTTAGATTAAATAGAGGAGTAAAGATTTTTTTACTTTAATAGATGACCGGCGCGTTTTGAACCGTATATATCACACCGGTGCAAGGGCATTGGAAGTTCTTGTCCAGTATTAAATCTTCCAAAAATGGTCTTCTCACAGAGTCCTTTGAAGATTTGCACTTGAAGAAAACTTGATAGGAAATATCTGAAATTGGGAAGATAAGCAAAGCATCAGTTATCAAATTACTCTTCTCATCAATCTAGGGCATGGATAAGAAACGAAAAGCAAAAAAATCAATAAAAAATTAGACAAAATAGGTGTGAATCTGTCATTTTGCAAGGTTTAGTGTTATGGAAGACAAATGTTGTTAATTTTTTTTGTTGCATTTTTATTTATTTACTTAATTTAAATGCCTAATATTTCAAGAATATTGTGTCAAATTTCACACCTGCTCGGCCCAAGAGCTCTATTGTTTGGCAGTTTTGAATTGTTTTCCCACAACTGACGTTTTCGAAGACGGTGTCATTCATAACTTCCTTCCTTTGGAAATGTTGGACATGATTTACGAGGCAACGCTGGATAGTTTTTTTTCATGTTCGATAATATTTTTTTCAGCAATAACAAATGCACCGAGTTTTTTATCTCAAAAATCGCATCTTTCTTTTGAAATTTTTCAACAAAATAATTTTTGGATTTTTTATTTTGGACGATCCAGTTCCGAGTTAGTGCTTCACAATAAATGCTGTGGTTTTTAATACTACTTGATTTTAAAACATAGATACTCACTTTTTTCGCAAATATGTACTCTTTTTGGGGAAAATAACCCTATTTTCCCCTTAAGGACATAGGACAGTGAACCTCTTATAAAAAACCCGTTAAATGAGAGATGTCGAATATTTTTGCTGGTTGTATCGATGTGTTTAAGTTGCAAAGTTTGATTCGATCTTGATAAGGAGGTAGAATCAATCGTTGAATATTTTCAATTCTAGAAATTTGAATTTCTTGGTATGTGTGGTCGACACACTTGACAAGGACGGGCGAAGACCAGCAATGCACCTATAGAAATCGGGCTAAAACTAACTTAGTTCCTGGTCGCAAAAGTTCAGGAATCGCCTCTTTGTTTGATGCACTTTTGAAAGAAGGCAATGCATTGATACTAGGGAATGTTAAGTTCCAAAGAATATTTTGATTACCACATAGAACAGCTGTCGAGATCTTGTTGAAAATTGGGGAATCGTGAAAGACCAATGGAGCGAATGCAAATGACAGGAAAGAATGATGATTTCGTGGTTTGGCGTTTTTTAAGAACTGAACACCCAGTTTTTTAATTTTTTATTTCTTATCAAGTATAGAGATTCGTATTTCAGTCGCACCACCCGTATGTGGAACGCTTTACCTGGCTCTGTGTCTCCCCTGCATTACCACAAAAATTCAAAAGCAACGTGCATCGGCGTCTCCTTTCAAATCCTCTCCTATTTTCCTAAATGCTCGCACTGTGTTCTATGACATTATAAAGGTAGTCATAACCCCTTGATGTGCGCGTTAATTATAAAGAAAAAAACAACTCATAGGGTTGTTAAATAGTTAGAATGAAGAGAAGTGACACGTGTTGGGGGTAGCCTAAAACGGAAATTATTTTTCAGGGGTGTTCAATAAAATCACATTCTACTACTACTAGTCTCATCATTTTGAAGATTTTTTTTGGTCACACACTAAAACCAGCAGCACACTTTGGTTCTGAGAGATGTTTGTAATCCAAATTCTTGTATCACTACTCCATATCATACAGCAGGATATTGTTTATGTTTATGCACCAGGTTGAGTAAAAGTTGGAAAAAAATAATAATAATTACTAATTAAATCGACCTTAATCTTACCTAACATAAGGGGTATTATCTGCCACGTGAAATTTAGCAGCCGCATCAAACATATCAATACGATTCAACCAGTCCGGTGGATGGATTCCCTGTTCGTCCATGCTCAGTTGCCAAAAGTAAGCATTCGCATCTTCTTCCATTGAAATATCTCCTCTGAATAGCTTCCAACGCCATTGGTCCAAAATATACTCGAACGGAATGTGTGGAATTTTCTCTAATGCCAAGCGCAGCAAATGAGACAAATCGAACTCGTTGATCGAGTTGTCGTTTACATCTTTAAAGTGCATAAACGCATTCGTTTTTGCATTTAACGAGTCAAAATCTGGGTAACTCTTCCCACCAAATGCAAAGAAATCATTTATGGGAGAATCATGATTTAGTTCAGTTTTTGGAGCTTTTAGGAATTCTTTTCCTTCCTTCCTTTCATGAATGACTCTTATTTCTCTAGTAGAGAGTTTTTTAGTTGGGGCCAAGAACTTATCATCCAATAAACCCAATCTATTAAGGTGCTGCGGGCTCATTATACCCAAGAAGATCGCGTCGCCAATAGCTTCGCCGAAAGCCGAATTTGTGGCATCTTGGAAAAGTGGTGGTTGATTTAAGTAATGCATATAGTATTCAATGTGACCCATTTCATGAACTATTACATAGAAATCGTAAAGTGACTTTTCAGCACAAACTATCATCCGATAGTCGTCACCGGTGAACATATTTCCAGCACTCCCATGACATTTAGTATTGTTGTTGGTTTTTTCGAATTTTGAGTTGTCCCAGAACTTCTTTGTCATCTGATTTCTGCCCATTGATGTGAAGAAGTCTTCGGCTCTGGTTACCTAAATGTTTTGCAAGAATCTCACAAAAGTTCTTAAATTCAAAATTAATTAATTATCAAAACCATGTCTAAAGTACTCCAGTTGGATTTCTGAAAATTATCTTCAATGTAAACACTTGAGAAGGGGGATAGAAGCTTGTGGTAGCTGCTCCAGTCTTGTGACCACATATTTCCTTAAGGAAGCGAAATATCAATATCAAAATGTGGGAGAAAGGCAATCTTACTAAAAAGTTTTACCTAACAAATGTGCAGGAATGTGACCATTTGTCTCCAGAAGTTCTTGATCTTGATGTTTTTTGCGAAGGGCGTTTCTCAACACACCGTGGAGTAGTTGGTAATAGGGCTTAACCTTATGCCAAAGTTGCTGCGTAAAATTTTCAAGATCTGGGATTTCCAACTCCTCCCGCCAACATTCTCCAATGTCACTATAACCTAAATGATTGAAATAATTGAATTGTTTGAATGTGTTTTCCAGCTTGACCTAACAGCCTACCATTATTTTGAGCTCCAACATTCATCAAATACACAGCGCTAGGATATTCCTTTGCAATCACTGGGCCAACGGCCAATCTCCACGATTCCCAAGCCCAACGAACTATAACATCCTGTGCCAAAGCACAATCTGAACGTTGGAGAACCGTAAAGTTCCCGGCCATAATTTTTTCCAAGTCTTGTTCGATATCAAAACATAGGTTTTCCGAGGAACGAATCTTTTCGTCAGTTTCGAGTTCCTTTGAAAAATCGGCCGTTCCTTTCAAGCCGCGAAATATGTAATAGTCGTCGGTAAGGTTGCTCTCGAAGTAGTTAAGAGGGTTATAGTCAATTCGCCTGTAAGGATAAAGAAATAGAAAAAAAACTACCTCAAAAACATAAAACGATAATCATACAACTTGGGTTCAACTTTTCTCATGTTCAACTTGATTAAGTCGTTTTGTGGAGTCCTAGCATATGTATAGTCCCAAATTCTATTGTAATTTATGCACACGTCAAATGCTTTAGGAATGCAAACCTTGGTATCCGAATAGATGTTTTGAATATCATTTAGAATGGTCGACAGTTGTCTAGAGAACAAGCATATTCTTAATTTTTGAGGGAGTGCTGTCGTTGATTGAAGCTTACTTTCCTTGGTATTCAGTGTATTTTGGTCCTCGGCATAGTAACCATACCATGCGCTTTTGTACATCTTTCATGTTCTCAACGTCCATTTGTGGCACCTCTGAACATCTTTCACTAAGCCACTTGGAACGACGCTTACCCAAATCTGATGCCTCGTCATAAAGGTGAGAACTTGGGTCGACTATCAAATCCCAAGCGAAAGATGCAGACAGTTGGTTTAGAAACAGGTATTGCTCGTTGACTTGCTGAAGCCAGTCGTTGAAGGACGTGTAGTTTATTTCGTCCAAACCTAATTGTGAACACAACATTTTTATCAGGCTATTATTGAAATTCAGAACATATAACCAATTAAATCTTCATTATGATATGTAAATAAAAATTATAGAACTAGTCGATATGGTTTCTACCAGCGTGGAAACATTTAAAGTTTTAATACTAAATAACTGGGCCTGACGTAAGCATATGATAACGTTTGAACGATAATACTGCTCCAGGTAACACATAAAAGATGAATCGTCTGAAACAATTACCCTTGGATGATTCAATTTTTGCATTTGTGTAGACAGTTGAGATAGCGATTAAGCAATAGCCACTTGGCTACGGTCTTTCCGTCTGGTACGTTTTCTAGCTTACAATAAATAAATACAAGTACTAAGTTGTTAAAATATTAACTTTTATTTTCTCAAATTAATCATAGAAAACACTGTGACAATCCCAAGGTAAGGTTTTGATTTTGGTGAAGTAGTCGGCATATCCTACTTAAGAACGATAACGGTGAACTAAAATAAAATCAAAAATGTAACGCAACAGAGTGAGGAGCTCCAGGGCCTAACGCATTCCTCCCGACAATTGCCTTGAGAGGGAACGGAGGTGATCTACAATTTTCTGCCGATTCCAAATGGATAATCGAGAAAGTGCTTTTCATGGCAATGAATTTCTACCGCAAAAAACATTTTTCCTTCTGTTGGGATTCGAATCACGTACCACTCGGTTAACAGGCAGACATATGCTAACCATTCCACCACGGCCCACGGGTACCACAAGTTCACGATGTACCCACTCTTTATCTATCTATCTCTATATTGGCCATAAGTGTTTGAATCGTTTCCGAATTTTCGGCATAGTACGGTTCCCTACAAAAAAGGTCCAAAGGGGTCAAGTTGGAACTCCAAGGTGGCCAACTGACATCGCATAGACGGTTGATAAATCCGATTTGTGTTCAAGAAATTGATTGTTGCATGGCGTGTCATGTATGCTGTATTAAGCAGAGCTTTTTCAAATCCATGTCATCAATTTCAGTAAATATAAGGCTGGTTGACTTGACTATATTATAACGCCATCCGTTTACCGAATTTTCGAAGAAAAGTGGCCCAATGATGAAACCACTTCACAATACGTACCAAACTGTCACACTCTGTGAATGTATTAGTTTTTCGACAATAATGTGATGGTTTCTCGACCCTCAGATGTGGCAATTTCGTTTGTTAGAAAATGCGATTTTTCGCTCAAATTCATTGTCCAAAAGCTCGTTTATTCAATTTGTTTATTTCAACCAGTTTATAGTTCTGTTTTAATAAACATTTTTGATACAATTAAATTTTGCGGTAAAAAGTGCTGCTGAATTTTTTTTTCACCATTTTCGCAACGATGTAATGTGCCGGGTTCATGATACGTTGATAGCACAGAAATGTTCCAAAACGCTGGAGGAGAAGTTCCAAATGATTACACATTTATACATCATCCGCATATGTAGAAAATAAGTCTGCGTATCTGGAGCATCGTTGTTTCAGGACAAAAAAATGAAAACACTTTGGTCAAAATTTGAGTGTAGGCTTTCGTTAAATGAATTAAACCAGCAACGGTCAAAGTGAAATGCATTTAGTTATAAATTCTCTCAACGAACTTAAAATTTTTTACTTATGGATGTAGTAGCAGTTGGAATAAATTTTTAATTTTGTTAAGAAACACCGTTTTGACGATGTCCAGGAAAATAATTCTTCAGTTTATGGCGGGCTGAGGGGGCGTATGAGTGTTTTTTTTTTATATGTATCCTTTTGTTTATTAATATGAAGCTCCACCTCTCTCTTATGTTCTTGTTCATAGACGTCGTTTTTAAATTTGATTTAGTAGGTGAACGCTCTAAAGTTAATCTAAAGACATTCAAAATCTACGTCAGAACACCTTGCCTCTGGAGAATATCCGACTTTAAGTATTTTACGCAACAGTTCCATATTCCATTATAAATTGTTATTTTTATATTTTGCATGTGTGAATAAACTTTCTCAGCTCTCTATCTTCATATGTTGTCTCATATTCTCCATCGAAACACAATTTCTTACTCATTTCGATTGAATCCCTCAAGTACACGCCATTATTTGAATACAGGAAAAATTTCGTATCACGTCAAGTTTAGTTTTCAATTTGAAATCAGACCGCGAACATTGTCTTTCTGACCGTATTTGAATTATTGAAAGAAATCAAAAAGGAATAAAGTTCCAAAATGTTGCTTTGCATTCCAAGAGGATTGTTATTGGTTTTGATATGTGGAATTCTCCTATCTTATCACAATGTTAGTGCTTTCGATGACGTTTTACCAGCCGTTTTGAAATTAAATGAAGAAGCACCACACATTGCTGCAATCAGAATTCGCGTCACTACCAACGATCGTGAGCTGTGCGCCAAACAATCGCGCTACCGCCCGCATCATCCAAGGTGCCAGGAATATTGCGAAAAATTAGGCCACTGGCTTGGTATGTGCAGAAGGAAAAGCTTTTGTTATTGCTACAGATAAGGAAGCCTGCATTAAATCGATTGGATATAGTACATTTTTATGATCTTGTTTTAATAATTGTTTTTTTACTACTCCAAAATCATATGTTTCAATAATTTTTTAAAATGATTTTGTAAGTTTTTCGCTCTTGACCTTTGTGAAATTGTTTTAATAGTCTATTGATAAGACGAGTTGAGAACACGGTGTTTAAATAAAAAATTATAACGAGTACAATTGTTTTCGTTTGTTTTTACATTGTTTTTTTTTTTGTTTTTTGCTCGAGACATAAATAATCTCTGGATGTTTTAAAATAGACTAATTCCGTTCATTACTGAGAGAAGGTGATGAAATAAAAATTGAGGTATGGCGATATGGGTCGAAACGAATAAAAAAGCTTGGACATAAAAAGTTGATATAATAAACAAACTGTCTGTCTGCCCACATACAACAACTATTGCCTTTGTAGCGTCTAAACATTTCAAAGAAGATTTTAATTTACCATGAGTCTTCAAAAGAGGTACGATAAAAATAGAAATCATAGCCTTTGGTGTATTGTAAACTTATATTCAGAAATCTCTGATAGTAAGGTAATTTGACTAGCGATGTTACAATGGTTTGTTTTTGTACTTTGTTTTGAATGCATAAAAACTTGCATTAGTTACTTTCTTCCTATGGAAATTACTTTATTTTTTCAAAGTTATCAAATAGCAGCTTGATAGTATTTTTTTCATCTATAATTGAAGGTGGTGGAAGAAAAGAATAAGAATGTAAACATAATATGTAGTATTGAGCCTCAATTTGACGAAATCTTATTGATTATTATATTCGTGGTACCCGTGGCGTGATAAGCGTGTCTGCCTCTTAACCCAGAGGTTCGTGGTTGGTATATGCAAATCCTCCTTTATAGCAAATTCATTACCATAAGAAGCGCTTTCTAGAGCAGCCGTTCTGAATCGGTAGAAAACTATACGTTCCCTCGGGCTCATCGTTCTGTTGCAAAGTAATGACTATGCTCAAATCTATCATTTCTTGAGAGTTGGGCTTCAACCTACACCAACTTAATTTAAATTGAGGAAACGATTATTTGATATTTTGAATTCTTTCAGCCGAAAAACAAGCCATTCATTAAACTTCCTTCCCAGTGGTTTATGAAATTTTACATTTTTCTTATTCATTTTTGAGCACTCACCCGACATGAGTTGTTTTTTACTCAGGAGAAGGCTTACAGAGAAAAATCTCATGGATTTTTTGCTCAAATCATGTTTTTGAATAACAAATCATTTGACAACTTTCTTCTGTTTGACTGCCAGCAGAGGCAAAAATGTTTTTTCACGGGTATCGCCTTGCGCGAGGAACTAGCAAGTCCTCCGTTACTAAAATCATTTCCATGAAAAGCTCTTTCTCAATTAGCCGTTCGGAACAAACGGAAAATTGTAGGTCCACTCCATTCCCTCACAAGACATGGTTGTGAGAAATGCACTAGGCCCAAGGGCTCCTCGCTCTGTTGCGCCACCCTATTTATTTTATTTATTTTTTTCTATTGCCACTTTCACTTATGCCAAATACTTTATTTGAAATCACATAATTTACCATTTTTCTAATCAAAAAAGGTGATTAAATTCAAATTCAGAGAAAACCAAAGTCGGTTGTCTTTTTATTTATAAAAATAAGTGAAAACTCACAACTTTACAATACAACCCGCCGTTTGCGGTGTTCAAAATATTAATTTTCATTTTGAAAAGCTAAATTCCGAACAAAATATTTGATTTTTGAAAATTTGGTCCACCGAATTGATTGCAATTGGAATGCGGGGACCTCGATTTAACTTTTGATTGTCGAGTTCACAATATGCCAATATTAGAATATGGATGAGTGATGGAAAAACAAAGTTTATCAAAACACTTTAATGACAACTTTATCATTTATCATCGATAACTTATTTTAAATTTGAATCCTGCCATTTTAATACACAAACACAATAAACGACTTATAATTATTGTCACGCAACTGATTTCAAATGTTTAGCACTTCGTGGAAAATTTAATATTTTTCTTAAAACTTTATATTTTTAACAACCTTTGAAATCTTTTCCAAAAGAGAATCCAACAAGTAGACCAAAACTTGATAAAACGAGAAACCATTCTGCCATTTTTCCGACCTACTTGGTGTCGTATCAAATTAAAGCTCAACTGGAACATAGTCGATCTTCGTCGTGGCTTATATAACATTGGCACCTTAAACATAAAACATCCACCAAAAAGACCTTAAATCAAAAGTAAAAGCAACAAGCAAACCCTGCGCATTGCAGATGTCATTTTTAGACATTTAAAAAAAAAACAGCATAGCTTTAGCATGGGAACACTACCTAGAATATTGCAATTGACAGCATACGTATCGTAGAACTCAATTTATTTGTATTAAGGATAACTGTTCTATCCATCCAGCAATCCAAGGATCATTCGTCAATTTCTTTTCATCTCAACTCAGCGTTCGTACTTTATTTTAATTTTGTATTTATTTTGTGCCTGATGGCAGTTTTGTTCATTTAATTTAAATCTTTCAAACGCATCTCTCACTACCTTAGGGGTGGATTATTTGTATTAATAGAAAGCGACAAGTGGAAATTTATTCAGAGCTATTTTTAATAATTAGGGTTCAAGCTTTGTGTTGTAACTTGCAGGAGATGTTGTGGGTTGTTTTTAAAATCCTGGCGTATTTGGAGAAAATGATTGAGACGGTTGAGTTTCAGTATGTTGGCAGTCTTTGTGTTTTGGAATTGTAATGCGTATAAATAGATGAAAAATTATAATTCATTTTCGAGTATATTCTTCCACATTACGGTCTGGTAAAAACTTGAAGGCTCACAAAACAAGCGCAGAAGATTTAATGAAAAGTTTTTAAAATTTTTAATAACTCGGAATTTTGCAACTTTTTTGTTAGAATTTAAAAACAATGAATCATTTAAACATATTTACCCCAAACTTTCTAAAGGGTAGTTTGTAAAGCTTGCTTATTTCCATTCTTGTCGGCCAGTTAAAGCTTGTTAGTTAATTAAGTATACGCCAAATGAGGGTCTTTCTGAGATTCTCATGAAATTCACTGATTCCGATGTCAGAGCCGTTGAAGCTGATGGACGTGGGATAAAGTCGGAAGATGAAAATCGCATTCTCGAAGACAATGAGTATCAATTAGAGCTGTAAAAGTAACGATAAAATGACTACCCATATTTATACGTTACTTTTGATCTGAGTACTCGGTCAATCAATCGTTCGCCAGTTGACCCGAATGATATTTTTTATTTATTTTTTATACCAGCTTCCATTTTTATATCCCTTTGAAATAAAATGATAAAAGTCATTAGGAAAGCCCTGGGGCGGCCCAACGAGGCTCGAGAAACCTTGGGGCCTTACGACTCTAAGGATCTACAATTTAATGCCGATTTTGAAATGCTAAGTTGCAAAACGCATTTCATAGCAGTGTATTTAATTATTTTCAGAGAGCATGCCAATTCCTATCGAAAGGTGATACCCGTGGAAAAACAAATTTATGTTTCCTGGACTCAAATCTTGAACTCCCAAGTAACAAGCTGACATGCTAACCATTACGAAGAGGGTGCATTTTAATTTTCAATATCAAAGTGCTCATTTAGGCCAGAAATCATCTGCGTGCGAGATTTCATACAAATCAGTTTAGGTTTTTTTTATATAATTAAAGTAACAAATATTTAAGTACAAATTTTTACTAATATTCATTATCACCTTTTTTTAACAATCCTCAAAGTTAAGTTAGGAAAAGTATTTAAAAAGAAAAAATTCTTACGAGCCCCTAAAATAAAAAGTATTCAACTTCCAACAGCCACCATTTATCTTAACTCTTCATCCTCATTCACATGTATGTGCTTGGCCCAGTTGAATAACCAACCATCAAAAATGCTCCGTTATAACTTATAAAAAAAAATAAAATAAAAAATACACTTCATCACTAACTGTCTAACATTAACAGTTGCGTATATAGGTTCAGTTTTCCAATTTTCCAATAATCTGCAAATCTCATCCAACAGTCCTGTAATTAGTTCTCACAAAAAAAAAAAAAAAAACTCAGCATATAGTTTGACATACTGCCCGCTTATCAAACTGACATCATCTGACTGTACGACAATTAAACTAATCAATCAGCATGAAGATACTTTTTAACTAAGTTAGCTGCACAACCATCTGAAAAGCCAGTCGACAGGTGAATATCGACAGTTAAGCACGTACTTTCAGACACTCACTCAATCTTCACATTATGATTATTATTCGTGTTTCATTTCTAATCGTTGGCATTGCATGCGTTGTTAAATTTTGCTATGCCCAAGGTTTTTTTGATCGCCGGCAAACTACAGCACCGCCGAAGAGCTCAGATATACCCGTCAAAGTTATCAATGGGAAAGTTAAAAGATACGAGAGGCTCACGGTACCAATTCTTGGATTTGACCCAACACATCCTCTGCAATATGTGAGTTGTTTTTTATGATTACATTTGAATTGAAGCAAACATTTGTGTTAGTGAGTTTAATTTGAATAATATTAATTGTCGTGTCGCTTGAAAAGACCCAACCCATGTGGCAAGCCGCTGCAAATATAGTGGCTGATGCTCCTGATGCTCCAATAACTGGAATGATAACGTTTCAACAATGGCCAGCAAACAATTTTGTTCGACTTGCCATAAATGTAACAGGACTTCCGGTTGGAAAACACGCTTTCCACATACATACCTTCGGCGACGTAAGTCAAGGCTGCAAGTCTACTGGTGGACATTTTCCAAACAATTTCGTAAGTACTATTTACCAAGGCATTTGATTAAAAACAATTTCAAACTAATTTGCCTTTAAATAGATTGGCAATGTTGACACAAAAGAAGATGGCAGCATATCGAGTGTATTCCTGAGTTCGTATCTAACTCTGTTTGGTTTTCATGGAATAATTGGACGTTCAATTGTGATTCATAGCAAACCGATCGACATTAATAATTCCCTAAACGCTGAGGTATTCTCATCATCGCTGCAAGCCCTGCCAGACGCAGTCGCATTCCAAAATGAAGAGAACTCTGTTGGGGCAGCGATTGCATGCGGGGTAATTAGTATAACTAGTAGTAATGGTGGTATGATGAATGGAGGTATGATGCCTCCACCACCAACATTGTAGTTCTTTTTAAATATATAATTATATTTGCTGTGCAAATTCAAGTTGTGGTTTTTTTTATTCCTATAAAAGTCTCGTGTCCCTAATATTCAATTTCAAAAACATATTTCTCCTCCTATCGAAATGGGCTTGCTTATTATTTTGAAAATCGGTTTATTGCTATTACACTTCGGGAAAGTTAAACCGAATGTAGTGGAGTTTGTGCAGCCAGTGAAGTCGTTAATAAATCATTTGCAGATCCCTGTTCGAATTCAAATTATGACTTGTTGGAGACACGGTGAGATATTATGTAGCTTGATTCAATATTTCTGACCCCATAAATCATTGAAGATCTTTAAGATATATTAAACAGCATGATATTTTGCAAAGTTCAACTATCAGGGCCTGTTTGAAAGCTTTTTAATATTTATTGTAGAAGACGTTGACAGTGGGTGCATTAAAATTTGCAAACGCTGTTTTAGAGAACGGACTAATCAAGGTAATATCGGCTCGGTCTGACGAGTAATGCTGCCACAATAATGATTAATTAATTGGTTCCTTCGATGAAGCCCTGGGATTGGCGTTTTGTCACCACAAAGAGTTTGTTGAAGAACCTAAAGTGTAAAGCTAAAGTCGCCCTGAATGTCAAACTGAGTGTTTTTTGAGTACTGGGTTTTTCCTCCAGTCCTCCTGAAGTAGCACTAGGTTTTTCACTGGGGCGAGTTCAGATAATGAACAGGGATAAGTGGTGATTTTGTAATTTAGCTTTTTTGGGAACTGAAAACCCAGGGTTCTTATGACAACTCATATGGTTGTCAAGGAAACCTGGGTCAACCCTATGTAAAGTTCAATGAAGGAACCAATCAAATCAAATACTTGGTAAAAAACACTAGATTAAACCATTTCATAAAAAATGGCGAGCTTTATTGCTTTTCTAATTCTATGAGTAGTTATTAGGCTTATTCGATTACCTTTGCCCAGGGTTGATTCAGGTTTCCTTGACCTTGAGTTCTAAAAAAAACTCGGTCCGTAAAAACAGTTAGCCGACAATTCGCATTAAACCGGTAGGGAAGGTCTTAATATCGCAACGTCTATGAAATTATCGCCATGTGTGGTAGGAAAAAAGCATACGGACGGCTCAGAAATGAAACTGCTACGGGTTCCGGCTTTTTAGTGACTCTCTCAGAACGAATTTCTCAATAAGTTTGCGTAGTCCCTCGTAAATTTTGTTAACTGAAGTCTGCCATTAACGAATGTTCGAGAACAATATGTTCATCGAACACAAAAAACAAAAAATATTCATTTTCTCAGACAGCTGCACTAAAGGCGTTAAGTTCACCTGTCATAAGATCCAAAGTAGTTCAAAAGACGTCATGTTATTCTCTGAACTAGCAAGGAAAAACTCTGCAATCTTCCACTGGATCCCATCATGGTAACGAGAAGGCAGACATCTTAGTTAAAGACGGCGCATCTAAATCATTTGTCGGTCCTGAGCCCTTCTGCGGTGGAAATAAAAGCTCCTTCAAAAGCACTGCCGAGATCATCTTACTGGAAGAATCTAATAAAGCTTGGCATAACTCATCTGGTATGTACCCGTATAGCGTGGTGGTTTGCATGTCCGCCTGTTAACGCAGAGGTTCGAGGTTCGAATCCCAACAGAGGCAAAAATATTTTTCCACGGGTATCGCCTTTCGCGAGGAATTGGCAAGTGCTTCGTTAGTAAATTCATTGCTATGAAAAGCGCTTTCTCGATTATCCGTTCTGAACCGGCAGAAAACTGTAGATCCTCTCCATTCCCTCACAAGGCATGGTTGTGAGAAATGCGCTAGGCCCTGGAGAGCGCTCTTCGCTATGTTGCGCCACTCTTTTTATTCATTTATTTATTTTCACCAAATGCGGCTTTTAGCGGGCCCCAGCTGTAGACTATGCCTCGGAAATGAAGAAACACTATTACGGAACGTCCAGCACTTTTCCGCATTAGAAAGCAAATACTTGACTATGAGATCATCCCCCTAGATAAACTCAAACTCAGTCACCCACAGGCCACTGAAGATTTCTAATTTCTGGTTCAACTCTCGCGCACGAGAACTGCCCTGAAACCTCACAAAGGTTGGCACAATAGGTTTCACTCAGACACCGAAGTATTCAGAGCTCCGCAAGCACAGCCCGCCCTCAATCTAATCTAATCTAGGAAAAAGGCCCAAATAAAGTAAGAGAGAACCACTGCCTTTGTTTACACAAATTTGAGGTCACGCATGAGCCTGTCGCTTTCATATATTTTTAAATATCAATGAGCATTAAGGTGTACATGTAATTAATTAATTAATTATCATCAGCTGTGTAGGTGTTTATGAATTACTTCACAAACAATGCCGCCTATGGGATCTTTTCATTAATTAAATCGAAAAAAAGAAACTTTACTATACAAAATCAAAAATAACTTATTATTAGATGTACGTTTGCAATTCTACCGCCGATTCAACCAACTTGATAGTTACAATCTTCAATACCAAGTGTCGATGTCAAATGCAAGCCTTCGGAATTTTCCCAACGTACTTGAAGAACATCACTACCTCATAATTGTCGATTTGAACTGCAATGAAACGCGACGGTTACTCTCCGAGGTGGGTTTGATTGTTTTAAATATTTTATTGATTTTTAACAAGCTAACACGCAAGCCCATTGTGGTGCTTAGGTTGGCACAAGACTTACACGCCGCTTCAGATGGATTGCATTAGATGATAGCAGTCAATTGGAAAGACAATTCGATGAATTGATATTGAAAACTTTTGAAATTCTTGAGGTTCTGCCTGACAGTGAGATATTTTGTTTGGCCATGGTCGGACAATACCACCAGGTCATTATCAAACAAGGTTTGCGAAGTATTCAGTGGTAGTATTCATAAAAACAATAGCAAATGAAATTGCGTGCTTTAGTTTACAGAATTTCTATTCAACATGAGCTAATATTGGAGGTTTTTGGATCTTGGAGCAATAACACCATCACCGACAACAGATTGTTTTTTACTACTTCAAAACGACGCCAAAACCTTCAGGGGCTTGAACTACGGGCAAGCCTTGTGTTGACGAACAAGGATTCCATAAATCATTTAACTGATGGACTGTAGTTATGATTTTTTTTATATTCTTTTAATAGTAAAAGTGCAAAACGTCCTTTTTGCAGGGACAGACACATTGATACTCTCAGCAAGGCGAACTATGTTCTAACGGCTCAATTAGGAGACTTTGTGTGTGCAGGCATTGTATTCTCATTTGTCAATTCTTGGGGTTATTTGAATAAAGATTCGAAATGGAGTGGAATGATTGGCGACTTAGTAGATAATCGTTCGGATATCGGGGCATCAGCTTTGTTTTTCACTCCAGATCGAATTAAGTTCATTGAGTACATAGCAATGCCAACTCCAACACGTTCCAAATTTGTATTTCGTTCCCCAAAGCTGTCTTACACAGACAATGTCTTTTTGCTGCCCTTCGATAAGGTTTGTATAAAGTGTACTATACTCGAAGTCGATAGAAGTTAGTCAAAATTGTATTTCTATAAATCTTTGTCTTTATTGTTGTTTAGAACGTTTGGCATGGTGTAATAGCACTGATTGTGGTCACATCAGTTGCTTTGGTTTTTTCAACATGGACCGAATTCAAGATAAAGAAGAATCAAGTACTTTGTGCTTACAAACAAAAAACAGCATTTTTAATGATTTTTATTTCAAAACAGGGAATTGAAGACCCAGGTGTGCTTCATCCTTCGGCTTTAGATGCGTTCATTTTGGTATTTGGTGCAACTTGCCAACAAGGTTCAGCCGTATCGCCGAAAAGTCTTACTTCAAGGATTATAATGCTTATCGTGTTCCTCATGTTGATGTTTTTGTATACAAGGTAACGAGAAAAGGAAAATATTTGTTGATTATCTAATTTAAAAAAGTTTTAGCTACTCGGCGAACATAGTTGCCTTATTGCAGTCTCCTTCGAGGAAAATTCAAAACTTACACGATTTACTAAACTCACGGTTGAAACTTGGTGCGGATGATACAATTTTTAATAGGTATTACTTTACAGTAAGTGCAACGTTAATTTGATTATTATACATATAATTCATAAGCACATACATACATCATACGTAATTGTCCAAAGATCTAATAAATTTCCGTTCGTACGGGGACAAAATTCGGATAAAGCCTATGTTGTTATTCGGGGTAGTATGAAATTAAGCCTATAATTACTCATGAATAATTTAGCATTCTAATAATGATTTTACAAAATAAGCTAAGCAGTTTTTGAGTTCCCCCATGCGCGGGTGTGGGGAGTACGGAAACAAAATACCACGTTTTTATGTTAGTCGGGAAGAATGTAACGAAAAATAATGAAAATTCAAGAAATTCGTACAGTAGTTTTTAAAATCTCAGCTAACATCATCATGTTGCTTTTTAGATGTCGGGTTGTAAATTGTTTACTCTCATAATTTTTCTTAAACGCTCTAAGAGAAATACAACTTTTAATTTCAATTTGCCGAATTGGATTGAAAAAATTATACAATGAATGAAAATCTTAATTCAGACATAGATTAACAAGGGGCTCTAATTATTATATTTTTATTGAATTCTATAAATCAACCTGAATTGTAACCCCAGCCTCCCCCTCCCCCGGTCATCCAGAGCTTTTATTATTTTAAAAATAATATCACTTTAGGTTCTAATAAATATTCTGAAATATTCTGAGACAAAAGTCAGTTAAAAAAATTAAAACTCACCGCAATAAACACCTCCCAAAGTAATCAAGCCAAAAAATTATTGAAACAGTTCCTACTTTAAACAAAATCCATATTTACAAGAAATAAGAACCTTGATCGAAATTATTAGCACACATCAGATCCAGTTAGGCAGCAAATATATCAGCAGAAAATTCTAAACAAAGATGGTTCCGAAAACTTTCTGGCTCTAGAAGAAGGCGTTGAACTCTTACGGGAAGGTCTTTTTGCATTTCACATGGAAATTGGTGTTGGCTACAAGGTGGTAAGTGAAACATTTCTTGAGGATGAAAAATGTGCCTTACAAGAGATACAGTACCTGCAAGTTATTGACCCATGGTATGCCATACAAAAGAATTCTTCATACAAAGAATTGCTTAAAATCGGGTACGTTCAAACTTTCTGTTATTAAGTTCACTTAAAAGGAAATTTTCTCTATTTGAAGAATGATGCGAATTCACGAGCATGGCCTACAAGAACGTGAAAATGCCATGCTCTACACAAAAAAACCTAAATGCTCTATCGGTGGCGGTAAGTTCATTACAGCTAGTTTAGTAGATACTAAGCCCGCAATACTCACACTCCTTTGGGGTCACCTCTTTGCAATGGTATCGATTTTGTTGGAAATTTTTTTTTATCGTCAGATAATGCGCTACAAATCTCCCAGAAACTACAATCAAAATTAAAATTTACTTAGATCATCATTTTATTTTAAATTGCGAAATTTAATACATTATAGTTTTTATAGGTTTGTAGTTATAATTATTAATAATTTCAGTGTGTTTCCTTTTATTATGCAAAAATTGTATTTTGTAGAAGTGAACGAAACAAAACAATTATGCCTACATACTTACAGTCAAGTCATTGGTTTGTTATATTATTTGGAAAGAGTTTTAACAATTTATTTATAATAATAATAAATTTCAAGTTGTTATACATAAAAAGCTAAAAAGGCAATTTGCAAAAAAACTGACAAAAGAGAAGAAACGAAACAACACATTTTTTGAAAACAAAACTTAAACAATTTCAAACTGTAACATTTTTCTGTTGTTCAAAAATAGGGGACACGTGATAAATTGCTTATTTCTCCGAAGTAGTTGCTTATACACGCGCGATTCGTTAATGTGATTTTGATGATTAATAATAATGAAAATAATGAGTAAATAGCTTGTGATTTGTTCTTTACTTTCGTTTTTAATTTGAATGTAAATTATGCTAAGCAATTTTTTTGTCAATATAGTTTTATATGATGTTTTATGTAATATAATGCAGTTAAGATATAACATTCAAATATATGTATGTATAATGTTCGTACAACTAACTTTGAGTTGGTTTTCAATGTTTTTATCAAAATATTTTACAGTAATTTCATTCCAACTTATGTCTATCTACATACACTAATCTGATTTCTTAAATAAGATTTGTTTTTTTTTTCTTAATTTTTATTTTAACTTTGGTTTTTAAAAGTGTATTAAATAGGTATTTAGAGATCTACTGAAATAAATTGTATTTTAAAACAATGATAAACGAAAATAGATAAAAAATTTGTCATTGAAGGATCGATCTGTTTTAAACTATGTTTGAGTCTTACTCGTTTCTTTTAACTTTTTCATAAAACTTTTTTATTTGAGTATAATAAAACTGCTGGCTCATGTGCTTAGATGCGACACATAATCGGCCCTAGCGAGGTATCCGTTCGGAGCGGAAAATTGTCCGCAACGTCGGACGAAATCGGAAAAAATATTGCAATAAGCTGTCAAGAAATTTCACAAATAAAGCAATTGATCGCACTTCAAAGCAGTTCGCCTTATGTGTTGAAATAATATTGGATAAAAATTCCTAAAAACTGCTCGGAAGAATTCTTCAGAGCAAAAACCTCCGAATCGTACAAATCGGAGAATTTTCCTCTCCGAACGGATACCTCGCTAGGGCAGAATGGCAAATTAAATAACAGGACGAGAAGTTCAACACTTTCGCTTTCAATCAATTTAACATTTATATATGGGAATGGGAAATGCTTTTCATGTGTTCAGTAATAAAACTAATTTAGTTTGTTTATTCTTTGGAGCGAGCTATGAAAAAATTTACCAACGCAAAGTATTTTTGTATGAATGGTTTAGAAACCGGCAAGAGGTTTAATGATCCTTTCAGTCTGACCCTAGAAACGCAAAAGTAAATCTTCTTTGTGTCGGCGGTTAGACCCTCATCATTGGGCTTGTTTTGATAATCACAAGAAAAAAGTATGAGTTGTGTTGTAAACCAAAGCATACTTTCGGCAAGTTGAAATTTGATATATGTACTCAAACGTATATCTATTAAAGTTTCTTAGGGTTCACAAGTTAATCTTAAGTTAGTTATAAATTAACTATTTAACAATTAAGATTAAGAATTTACTAGATGAAGCGAAACGAATACACAGGAAATCTAAATATCTTTTTTCTTAATTTTCAATCCAACAAATCTGCATTGTACAATGATCGTTAGTTAAAATTTTTATTACAACAACCACAAATCTTTTTTGTGTTATGATTGCTTCAGATTTTGAGTTGAAATTTAGTAACAATGGAAGAAACAACTAGTTATGACTGATTGTACGAATAAATAATACAATGCTTCCTAATAAAACTAAAGTGAAGTAACTTTGCACAATTAAATTTAAAAAAATCAATATTGACAGATTTTAAAAAAATATAATAAAGATAAATTGAAGGTTTGTTCTTTAAAGCAATGGGTTTCCTCAGGGGCTCAGGGGACATTAAATGTCAAAAAGAGTATTTGTTCTGCTTGGGGTAGCTCGATTCTACACTAGAAGTATTCGAAGAATTCCACAAATTTCTTAGTATGTAAGTAAATGGAAAAATTGAATAAAGTTTTTGTTCGAATAAATCAAAAGTAGAAAAGAGTTACTTAGTCCAACTAACCCCAGGTATGGAGGTAATCTATACTTTTTGTTGCACACAGTTTGGCATGCTCCCACACAGAGCTAAATTTGTTTTCTACTTTTTGAAAGGATATAAGTGTTCAAACTAAAAATTATAACTCACTTCACTCTACAACAGGGCCGAATTTCTGCCAAATTTCTTTGGTTTTCCTCTCTCTTTACGATGCCAACACTTCCAAAACAAAAATATGAGCATACTCGAATCATAAAGAAACAAAAGAAATAAAAAAAACAAAACTGAAACTATTATTGATTTTTTTTTATTATTATTGATTAATTGAAATAATAAAGTTAAATTTTCTGTCTGCTCTGAACTTAAAAAAAATTAAAATAAACGTAAGTAAATTACACATTAGAGATACAAAACAAGTTGAAGCAATTTAAAAATGTCTTATTGAATAAAATATTACAAATTTATTTATGACAAATTAAATAATTATTTGCTGTTTTGAGTTTGATTTTACATAAAAGGAAATACGTGTTTAGTGGTGTTTGATTAACTAGTAAAATTTAACAAAAATATTACAGATAAGTTGAGACAAAAGTTTATTTATGAAAGAAAGGGTAGAAAATGTTTTTGAAAATTTGATGAATTGCAATAAAAAAAAAAACTTACTTTAGCTTTTGATATAAATTTGATGAATAGAATATACGAAAAAGTCTTTCACACTTATTCACTAAAAACTGTTTCGAATACCACAATGCTTTATAACAACTCTCGTTCGTTTGTTGTACAAACGAAAAAAGAAATAAATATTCGATCTTGAATTTTCTTTTTTATTTTACTTTCTCACTTTCGTCCTCCGTCCAAGTTTTTGCCAATCGTTTCTGACGAGAGATACACATATACATACTGGGTTGGGTTTCTACATGGTCTACATTTAATATATATTTTTTGTTTGTTTTTATTTTATGCCACAAATTAGTTTTGTTCTACTTTATAAACAACAATAGTACAAAACGACGCCATTTGATTTTGTAAAATAAAATAATTAATCAAAGTTATGATCTAATCCTTTTTTTCTTGTCCCTCATTATTTTTACATATTTTACTTTACAAGACATATATTTTGTATATATAAAACAGCGAACATACACTACGATAAATGATAGTTATAATAACAAACAGAAAAGGATTGATTCTATAAATAATAATTTAAAACAAGAGAAAATTAAAAACCTCTATCAATCAATTAGATCAAATTTCCTTTCTAGATGAAAATTTAACTTTTTTTTTTTAAATTTTTTTTTAGCTTTTGTTTTGTGACGTTGTATGGAGTGATAGGGCGTTTTCTTTATTCGGGAATTGTTCCGTTCTTGAGTTTCATCTTGCTACCGAGACGTCGAAAGCGCTTAGCAAAATATCTTCCCTTTGCCCACAATCACTTGGCATTCGATCATGATGAAGTTTTCGTACCTCGATTCTTTTCAATGTAGACGTTGAGAAGTCTAAAAAAGAAATGATAATGTTCATTAAAAATAAAAAGGTTTTATTTTTCTAATTTCGATGCTGATTAGTAAAAAAAAACCCTATTTCTTACATAAAATTCTTACAAAAGAAGAAATTTTCAATACAGAGAAGATAGCAAGGAAAGTTGCCTCTCAATTTGGTTGCGAAGGCTTGTATAGCTTATTCCGACCGCCTTTCAAAGATTCCCAAAAGAAACAAAAAGCAAAGAAGTTTACAAAAATTAAAAAAATAGAGGAGCAAAGGATCTAACAACCAAGCTAGATCCAAGCTCAAACAAAGACGCGTTCAGTCGGTTTTTCAATAGAAAGAAAAAATTTTGTCAAACAACCATTAAATTTTCGAGCAAAATGTACTCCGCCAGGTCACACTATCGGCTGCTAATCGCCAGCTTCTCTCAGCAAACAGCTGCAGAAAAACATACAAAAATTGCTTTTGAACTTTATTTCTAATTTTTAAACCTATTTATGATATTTTTGACACACATTTCGAATGAACAATTTACTAAGGCCGGTCATTGACGACACAATAGGTTTGTTCATTGAAGCCCTAGGGTCGTCCTGGGGTCGCCACAAAGCGTTTTTTGAGAAACCTAAAGTCGCCCTGAATGTCAAACTGAGTGTTATTTGATCCCAAGGGTTAACATAGGTTTTCCCTCAACTCGCCCTAGGTTTTTGCTGTGGCAGGGATTTGTGGTGATTTTGTGTCTAAGCGTTTTTTGAGGGCTAGAAAACCCAGCTTTTTTTGACAACTCATAGGGTTGTCAAGAAAACCTGGGTCAACCCTGGGGAAAGTTCAACGAATTCAATTCAATTTTTTTTTTCCTTGTACAAATAAGACTAATATATCTGCGCTAATTGGAAGTTGTGCAGTTCAATTTTTGTGGTGAATGGGGTTGTTTGGGCTGTTTGTGCAGTTAACTGTGTAAAAATCAAAACAATTTAGATTTTTGCTTCAATTCAGTTTGCGCAGTTATATTGTGTCGTCAATGGCCGGCCTTAATAGGATGTGTATCAGTATTTTTACTTGCGATTATAGGTACTATAAGGCAAGTCTTGCAATCTTGCAGAAAAAAAATTTTGAGATAACTACTAAACATGACATTACGATGATAGAGAATACGAAAAAAGTGGGTCCTACAATTCTGTCTGTCTGTCTGTCTGTATGTCTGTATGTCCGTCTGTGTGTATATGGATCTACAGCCTGAACCGCTTGACCGATTTTTTTAAAAATTTGTAGTTAAGCTCTGTAAGGTAGCCTACAGAGGGGTTTTTGGAATTGGGTCTCTAGGTCTTGAAATAACGGTACCTGCCATACAACCGATATGACAATACCTATTTTTCTCGAAAACGGCTCTAACGATTTTGATAAAATTTTACTTGAGGTATTAGTTTTGAACAACCGTTCTAATGATGTAAAAAATTTTTTTGGAAAATGTCTAAAAACGGTACCTCCCATAGTACCGTTTTTTTTCAAAGCCGACTTTCTATCTAATGGCTAACTCGATTCTGACGAAATTTCATATTTAAAAAGTACTAAATTGTTTGAGAAAGATTGCATATCTATATTTCAAAAATCTAGTTTTTTCGAATTTTCATAAATTTTTTTAAAAACAATTTATTTTTTCGAATATTTTCAAAACTGTATATTTGATTTATTTCAAATTTTTTGTCAATACATTTCTTAGCAAGATCTTAAGCCTTGTGTACTTGAATTTTCAAAACCTAATTTTTTGAAAAAATAAAAAATAAAAACCAGTTTTTTAAAAAATGGCTCTAACGATTTTAATTAAATTTTAAGGGTTTTTATGTACTAGCGATTGCAAAAAAATGGCGTTTTTAGATTTTCACTTGAAACTTTTGGAACATTTAATTTAATTTTTTTCAATATTTTGCGTGATTTAATTCAATTTTCGTAATTAATGTGGAGTTGGCAGCCCTGTACCACAAAATAATTAAGAATGAATACCTAAACCTTTAACTCAGTCTTAAGATTTTGGTATTTTACTTAGCAAACGATCGCAAGTTCGTGCGACCCAGTCGTGCCCATTTTTTTATTTTGCTTTCCGGTGCTAGCAGTCAAAAGTTGAATCAACTTTGCCAGCCGCTGCTAAATACTCTCCGGCTGGCAGCGAGTGTGGTGAATTTCGTGGTCTCACAAAGCTGATCAGCGGCTGGCAGTAGCGGCTACTCGACTCGCCGCTGGCAAGCAGCCGTGTGTGACCCGTGCTTTAAGGAATTTCGAGGTGAAAAGTTCAATTAAGCTCCAAGAATAAAAAAAAAGAGGTCTCAACATCTTTAAAAGGTTGCGAATCATTCTTTTTCATCCCCAACTAGTAAACAGAAACACTTACCTTATTTTGCTAGGATTCAGTAGCGAGAATTTCGGTTTGACCTTATCCTCGCCCATAACAATATACAATTTAACAATGCAAAATACGGCTGCTTTCCGCACCATAGATTGGGAGTCATCAGTCAACTAATTTAATGAATAAATGTTTTATAAACATGGATAGAACATCTTTATGGTAGTTTTTACTTACCCTTGCTAAATTTGGCATAATACTTTCCAAATGAATGTCGGTCAGTTCATTGCCTTGTTTCTCGGTCAATTCCGTAAGTAACTTAACCGCACACAAATTCAATGGGTAAACTCCAGTCGCTATAACTGGATTTAGAATATTAATTGAGATGTTAAGAGGTAAAACGGGTGCTATTCGAGGTATAATGATATCGATTTCTCGAGATGCCTGTGGAAAACACAAGAAGTAATTGTAAAACAAAAGAAAAACATCATGATCTCCCTGGCAAGTTACCTCCTTGCTGTTTTGATAGCAATTTATGATTTTCAAAAGTATCAACTCTAAGAAATTACTCCAGAAAGGTTTCATTTCGGCGCTGCGAACGATTTTGCCCAATACTTGCAACGCAGAAGTCATCACTTCGGGTGTCGGCGATTCGAGCAGGCTCAATAGCATTTTCATTATGGCCCTTAATAAATAATAGATTAAAAGTAAAAATCATATTATGTAACAATTTTTTATTATTCTTACGACTTACTTGAAATTTCTATTCGGCAAATCACAGTTGCCGCTCTTTATACAAACAGAAAGATCGGACAGGGTGTTTTGTATTACTTCTGGGTGTGTGTCTAAGGTTAAAACTATGGCAGCCTTTATTATATCACTTTCACTGGAACCATCTAAGTCATTAAATAGTTAATAGTGTTTACATTTAAGAAACAAAAACAAGGCCACAGTGAAAAACTCACTTTCTAAAATAATTTCACCGTTCTCTCCAATCTGGAAGTTCTGATGATGTCTCTGCACAGATGAGGCTTTGTGATTTTGCATATCCATTCCATCCAGGCGTACAGTACTTTCTGGTGTATTCGATTCTGTTGTGGTTGCCGATTGTGTTTTGGACCCATTGCATGAGTCTTCTTTGTCTAATAATCTATAAAAACAGAAATGAACCCATTATGAGCAAAAATTATCTAAAAATGCTTCGATTTTCTTACAACAAATGGCCATTAAGACCATTCGACGAAATCACATTATATTGTTCGCTGTGCATTGCATTCACACCCATTCCATGATCACCCATTTGACTGATACCCGAATCTTTGCTATTAGTATCGCGATCGAGCTTCGATTCGAAACTATAGTTTTGTATTTCAGCTGTAGTCTTGCGCAAACTTTTGTAAACCTCCTCACTGTTGAGTGGGTCATTGTTTTCAACAGACGACTGCCTCGAACGGGGACCTAGAAAAATAACTTTTTTAATTATTACTGCCACCAATTTCATGCCAAAGTATACGATTAGCTGTACATATGTAAAATTAATATAATTTTGTCTATAAAAAGAAAAAAAAAAGAACCAAGAAATAATTTACAAATAAGGAAACAAACTTTTACTTACTAGAATTATTTTGTAAACTAAATGGACCTTGCGATGGACTAAGCAAAGGTTTTGGACTCGAACATGATAATGGCGATGATGGGCTATTTGTTCCTATGGGAAAAGAATTTTACAAGCAAAGAAATACCAACCAAATTAACAACTTTTTATCCACAACTTCCACCAAAGAAATGGAAAAATTTAACAGGAAAAAAATAATAAAAGCATTTTATGAAATTCTTTAAATGGAACTAGGTCTTTGAGTGTTGAGTTTGAGCATTTTGAGTATCTAAATAAATGGATATGTCCAACTGATAGGTGTATAGAAAGAACTACAGAAAGCCTTGGATCCACTTAATAAAATTCTAGTTTTTCTGTTGTACTAAAGTAAGAAAAAACATTATTGCAAGCAACCTTTACTCAGCATACTAATGGTTTCGAAAGATGCGAAAGAGGAGCGAGAATAAAGAGCAAATAAAAGTGTGTAAATATAAGTAAAACAGATAAGTACCAATTCTTCGGAGAAGAATGATCCGTCTAAAGCATTTTTCTTTTTATTGATATGTGTTTTTTGTTTGTTTTTTTGTTTTATTCGAAGAAAGAGATAAAGAAAATGAAAAAAGGAAAACCGAAACAAAAAGGTAAAAAATAACGGTATTATTTGAGAGTTTTTATCTGAGTGCAATTTTATTCACAGCCTGTGTTATGTTGAATTTTATCAGTTTTTTAAGTACACAACATTTTTCATTAAATATTTTTTTTATTGTTAACAAAAGGAAGAGAGAGGAGAAAAAATAAATGTAATTTAGAAGATAGTTTTTTCTTGTGATAGCTGTTTTAAAAACATGAAAGGCCTATTACGTATTTTAGTCATTTTTATCTACACAGGTGGCAATCTGCTATTGACTTTCAAAACTTTGACTTTGTTGCGTTTCTTTTGAGATTTCTTTCCCAGTGTATGCTTTTTGGTTGAAAAAGTAATCATCTCGTGTTAAAGGGAAATTTTGTAGAAAGTGACAGAATATGTAGAAATTGACAGCTGGAATATCCAAACCAATCAATTATCCCAACCGACCGACGGAAGTTTTAGGTCCTCATTTAAAAGAAAATAGTGGAGATTTTTTGCAAGTAAAACATGGAGAGCATCACTGATCCGCTCTGGCCCGGCAAAATTGCAAAGCCTCACATAAAGTGCAGATGAACTTATCGGCTCACAATGTTAGACAGTTTATTAAAAGTATGAGAGTAGGTTGACGGCAGATGCCAGCCGAAAGAGTTACAAAGAAGCATGATCGTATTGGAAAAACAAAGATACGTGGAAGTTTTTACTTCAAAAACACAATCTATAAAAAGAATAGAGCACTACCGGCAGTTGGTATTGTCATATTCAAAAAAGAAATGCACTGCATAAATAGAAGCAATACCATACAACGTTCATACACGATCACGAAGGAAGGGAAAAAAGGCAGACCACACTTACAGGTCTGCTTTATTTTTCGCCTCAATCATAGGCTAGGCTTCGGGGCTCCGCGAGCTCTATTGTGCCACCCAATTTGTTTAATTTATCTAAGCGAAATTTAAAGTCAACAACAGACTGCAACAACGTTAAAAAATAAATTAACTTCATCTCAATTTTGCAAAACAAAGACCAAAGAATTTTTAAACACTAACTCAATTGCAAATGTGTTTGTAAGTAGAACATGAGTTGCCACAAGTGTTTGCCACTTACCAGATGTGCTGCGTTTCAAATGCGTTTGAATAATAGTTCGAGCCGAATCCTGACAAGTTTTTGGTAAGCTCGATAAGATCTTCGTCATCTATAACAAAGAATTAAGTCACCTCAAAAAGGATCACAAAACTAATAACAAGATACTTACATTGGGTGTATTACAATTGTACAAAGCAATTAGACACAACCTCGCCTGACCTCTCAGTTCAACGCTCTTCTGGTCGCCAGCCAATTGCACTATTTTCAATATGGCCTTCTCCACCGGTCCCTGATTGGGAAAATCACCAGCTGTGCAATAAGATGTCGCCAGATTCGTTAAGAATTTTAAAATGGCAATTTTTGTTTTTGTTGGCGGGGTTTGTGCCGAATCTGATAATATTCTAAACACGTCTTTCATTTGAATATCCGTTGGAAAATATTCATGCACAAGCTGGAGAGTTTTCCAGATTTTGCCATGCATTGAACCCAAAAGTTCAGTACCAAGTTTGTTGAACAGACGAGTGAGGAGAATAAAGAGCCAATCGTGCAAATCATTGGAGTGCGCCAGAATCAGTTCGTTGACTGTGTCCAGGAAGAGGGCGTAAACTTTTGTGTGATTGTCCATAAACATTTTTCGGAACATATCCAAAACGCATTGCAATTGCTGTGGAGTCAAAATTTTCCCATCCGAAAGGTATTGAGTTAAGCTAATTAGTCCATCCTTTCTCTCGGACCAGTGCGTCGATGCACAATATTGAATAATTGTATCGATGTCCTCAATTGGAGCACGGAAACTGTCCAAACGGCTGCGAGATCCGTTCCAAGAATAACTCTAAAAATTACAACCAACTTTGTATTATATCAAGCGATTAAATTTAAAGATGAGGAACAAGCAAAAAGCTTCAAAATACTACGTGTGTAACTAAAAGCAAACTAACATCATTTATCCTCTTAAACGAATCAATGCTTCGCTCCGAACATACCGAGGATGCCTCGCTTTCGTCGGATTCGTCGCGCGACACCTTACGACCTAATGACAGTCGAGAGTAATCTGATGACAAATCGGCATCATCGGGAGACTGTAATTTTTTTTTTAAATTGTAGTTAGTGACTGTGTTGATATGATAAATTCTTACTAATGCATCGGCGAGTGCGTTCTCCGCTTCTCTGCTTTGCTGGAGCATCTTCTGAGCTAATACTGGACGACCTGGATTAATGGGTGGTCTTTCAGGGCGCCTCGGACTGTTGGTCGAATAGACATTTCGTCTCACTGACGCTCCTCTTGTAGGACTCGTTTCTCTTGAACTAGCCAGTGACCGTGGAATTCCCGATGCTTTCGGCTTTGGTATCGTACCCGTTGGTTTGTATGAAGAATATGAACCGTACATAACACGGAGCTTTGATGATGGTGATGTACTTCGTGATCCAGCTGTTAGATTAAATATAAATGTTTCATTTTATTTTAATGTGTATATTAAAGAATATATTATAAACAAATTATATTCTTCCACCATATTTCAAGGTTTTTGTCTTTGCTATGAGTGCTTCTTAAACAAAAATTAACGGGATAACTTTGGTAAGTTAAAATTATGTTCATTTCCATGATGTTTTTACAAGTCATATCAAATTTAAAGCTCCCTTGGTTTTTTACTGCTGTTGCACGTACCCGAACCACTAAGCAATATGCAGAGAGAAAAAAATGTAAACCGTCTTACTCTTGTTACGGTCTATTAAACTAGATTTGCCTTTAAAACAATATATTAAACGTATGTCACTGATCTCCAAAATATATTGAAAAGGAAATCTAGTAGCGTGTTTCCAAAATGGAACTGAAAACTTATACCATTCTTATTTACAAAACACACACATTATTTAATCTTTCTTCGGTTGGATTGCACCAAAAACAATGTCACAATGCAAATCAACCACAATTTGTGAGAAATGGCTTTAGTCAGTGTTAAAGTTCTAAGTCTTTTCAAATCTTATGGTACAAATATGGTTGACATTTATTTTTTCGGATTTACATTTTTAATTTGCGAAATCTTGAAGCTACAACTAAAACTTCCGTACCCCACGAGCTGATCACTATTGGGAAGTAGTTAAGTGGCACAGCTATGATCCCTTCGAGACTAGGCCAGGAAAGAAGAAGATATGAAACTTTAAAAGATATTCAATAATTGCAAAATGAAGGCCAACATTAAAGAATAGAATTTTCAACTTAAAGCAAAGAACTCAACCAGCGACTTTATATACAAAACATTGAACCATTTCTTTTAAAAATAATATATCAATTAAGGAAAAATTTTAAAAATAAAAGCAAAGGTCTGATCCCTGAAACGTATACCTTGCAGATAAAACAAGCTTCACATTGCATAACTAAATCTATTGTCATTCTTAACCATTAACAGAGCAATTTTCGCACTACTACATAAAGTCCACAGAAAAGTGAATGATACTCCTGAAATCGCTGTTGTAACATTTTTTAATTTGCGTTCTTTTTAGTTGAGTCACAAGTTTGTAACCGTCTTTTCTATCATTGTTAATTTCAAATGTAAACTTTAGAAAAAGTTTTTGGGTACAAAAGGTAACAGAAATTCATGTACATTGTGTGGATTTGTTGGTGATTTTTTGAAAATATGCATTTTATCAGATTCGTATCAAAAAAGCTGAAGTTGAGCTTGTTTTGTTTTTTGGGAAATACTTTAAAGATGATTTTCGGGAATTTTGATATATTTGAGTTTGAAGTTGTCAATCACAAAAAAAAAAAACAATATACATACGCTACCTTTCGATGTATGTATAGTGTATATACTCATGAGTTTGGTATCAAATAAAAGCTGAAATTGAGTTTGTTATTTCTATAAAGTTTAATTTAAAAATGACTTAAATTTTTAAGAAATTTAAAATTGAACTTGATTACAAGAACTGTTCTTTTGTTATAAATAGGATGGAAACCTGGGAGCATAATGCATTCAAAGGACCTACAATTTTATGCCAGTTCCGAACGGCGAAGTGAGAAATGGCTTTTAATGGCAGTGTAATTACTGTCCGAGGAATCTCAAATCTTTAAAAAAACAATTTCTCTTTCTCTCTCGTAATAGATATACATTTTGACCATTACGCCAGGGGCACCACAGTTTACATGTCATTTAGTAAGTTAATATCCACGAAAGTTATTTATTTAATGGAATGGATAGGTGAAAAGGAGAAATCTTTCACCAAAGGGAGATTTATTCACATTAACCTCCACGAAAATAGCCACAGACCAAATACTAACAGAGACACTTACGCTTTGTCTTTTCTTTTCCAAGACATGTTTGTTTTTTTTTTTTTTTTTTTTTCTCTAATCGACAGATGTAGTAAATAAATTTTGTTCTACTAATTAGTTTAGTCATTCATGCAATATTTTTTGTTTATTTGCAGGGTAAATTGAAAAGTAGTAAGTAAAGCAATGATCGAATGCATTCATTCCAATATATGGCGTTCCAAATCTAATTGTGTACCATGGTAGAATGAATAGTAACAGCCAAAAATACTAAACAGATATACATAAATAGATTTTATTGGAGTTTATACATACTTTGCACATGGTTGGTATAAGAACTTTGGACCAGATGAACATTGAGTTCTGGTTGAAGTACTGTTCAAGACAATTTTAATATGCTGAAATTAAATATTCGAAAGCTTTCTTTTTCCCCTATTTTCAAAAAGACACGAATGCGAAAAGAGCATAAATTAAAGTTGCTTTCTCCGCTCTTAATATGTCTTGAAAGTAAAGTGGCAGTATTTGCATCGTGATGATTTATTTCTCATTATTAATCAAGCATTATTATAAAAACAGTTGAAATTTGAACCACAGGTTTGTCCAACATTTGTGTGGAATGCTCACGATTTGTCAAATATTTTATTATTTCATCAAACAAAGACATTTCTTTAATTCTACAGTATATAAAGAAAATTTAAACAAAATGTTTACGGTGTGTTAAACTTACGTTGAGATTGTGAGACTCCAGCTCTTGAACGTACAGCTGGTCTGTGTTCCGGTGATGAATGTTGAGGTGTAGTCGTTGAGCTTGCTACTTTCCTTTGACGTGCTAAAAATGATAGAAAACAAATAAATGAAAATTTTGAAAAATGACTGAGAAAGAAAATTTCAATATTGCGACCATACACTGTTCTCACTTTTAGAAATGATTATCCCAAACATTAAAAGTCACAACGTTGTGTTCTGATGAGAAGAAACAAATCACAATTTGAGAACTAAATGTGGAGAGTTGTAATTTGAAAGGAACGTTGTAACTTGTTAAGCTTAGAGGAGAATCGGGTTTAGTATAATAATTTTTTTTTCCTATTTTTAAGAACAGTGTACACAGCAATTTTTATTTAATTATCTTAAATATGAAATTTGTAAATATTTTCGTATTTCAAAACAAAATAATTACCTTGTTGGGCTACATGCCCTTCTGCGTGTTACAACAAACAAAATCAGAAAAAAAGAAAGAAAACGCAAACGGTTTTTTAGATAATATTATTTTCTTGCATTAAGGCTAATCAAGGCAGTTGATTAAATTTACTGTTAATGTTTTAGGTTTAAATAATTTGAAGTGTTAGATCATTTGTTAAAAAAAAATAATTGTTGCTTTCTTAAAGCCAATAGCATTATGTTAAAAATTAAAATATGTCAACGAGCAGCATGCATTTAAAGTATTTAGTTTGCAAATAATTGATTTTTAGACAATGTTTTATGAAAATGTAAATTTTAATCATATGTATGTATAATAATAACATGGAGTATTGGACACCACAAGTTGAATAAACTTACGCAGCGAGGCGGTTCCAGATGTAACTTTTAATCTAGCTAAATTTGAGTATTGCGCACGCGCTCTAGCTCTTTGTACAGCAGCAGTATCAACGGCCGAAACGCTTCTAAAACCAGCTGCAAATGTTTTTCAAGTCGAATGATTTCAATTAAATGAACGAAAATGAAAAATTAAAGTTAAAAAATTATAAAAATCATATTTGTACTGAATTAAATGAAAAACAAAGTAAATTTATAAACTAAATAGCTCTTCTTTTCTATTTTCAAGATGATGATGACTAGTCAAATAGTCAAATAATTTATATTGAACATAGCTTATACTCTTTAGGAGAGGAACACGAAGAGAAATCACTATATGGCAGTGCAAATACAAGAAATAACCGATCCCTAATCTGAAAATTTCTGAATATGGTTTTAAATAGATACAAAATTTGTTTCACTAAAGCACCTGGAAAATGACAGAGCTCCAGACACAATGGTTTGTGTTTTACTAAAAAAAAAAATTGTTATACCTGTTCACCATTCCTCTTACAATCATTTCGTTGTGATTTTACTGAGGTTTTACTAAAACACTGAATATACCTTATATAATTATTAAATGATGTGGGGATATGTGCACTTTAGAATTTTTGGAAAGTTTAATGCTTTCGTGCAACATGCTTTAAAGAACCTCTGATCAAATACTTAAGTGTTTGAAAGCTTGTCGCTTTGAGTATTGTGCTGATGAAACTAAACAAATAGATCGGTTTTGTAAAAGCTTTTGTGCAGGAAAAAGAAGATTCTTCGAAATCAAATATATGCCACCAATACAGGCTCTAAAAGTATATCTTCGCCGTGAACAAAAAATCACCATTAACAGTGTTAACTATGAAGCAATTATGAACTATGTCTGCCTAGGTTCGCTGTAAATTAAAAAAACGAGGCCAGCACTAAATCCAAACGAAGAATCATTCTTGCCAATCGCTGTTTCTTTTCGATTAAAAAACAATTGCGTAGTAAAAACCTCTCTCGACTGACTTAAATTTCGCTTAATAAGAGCCTCGCCATCCTGGTTCTTCTGTATTGTTACAGAGACATGGAATTTGACATCAGCGGATTTAACCAGATTCAACCAAGAACTATATGCGCGCTATAGTGCGATCGATCTAGCCAGAAGAGTCAAGGTCTTACGACTTAGACTGCTGAGGCATGTAGAGCGAATGTACCATAATGCTGCCGTCCAGAACTTATTCGCATGTAAACCGGAAGTTCGCGACTAAGATAGAAGGCACATGTGGTGGCAGACGAAAATTTGAGACAGATAGCAAAGGACCGAGCGGACAGGAAAAGGTATTTGAATGAGGATCTAAGCCTTCCTGCACGTCCTAACGTAAGTATCTAAATTTTAAACTTATGTGCATTTTATTTTTGGAAATTATACGATACAAATATGTACATACATAATATACAGTTGCGGTCAAAATAATAGTAGTGTGAGTAATTGCATTGCACAGATTGGTATTTTTCCACTTTGCATTGCGTTGATAGTCAAAACCCGTTACACTTTAATTGTTTTAAGGGGTGGAAAAGGATCTCGTCAATATGTAAGAAGACCTCCGAACACCGAATATAATCCACACTTTACAATCATAATGGTATTGGCATGTTTTTTCTTCTACAGAGTTGGACCCATAATACGGATTGAAGGCATTATGGATCAGCATCTCTATGTTAGGATAATGCAGGAAGTAATGCTACCGTATACTGAAGTTGCTTCTTGCTGAAATGGGTCTTTCAGCAAGAAGCAATGGTCCCAGGAAAGTAAAGTAGATGTGATGGAGTGGCCCGCACAGTCTTCGGACCTTAATCCCATCGAAAACCTATGGAGCGCTGTAAAAAAAATATGCATCTAGATGCAAACCAAGCAACTTCTTTTTCCTTTGGGAAGCGTTACAGCAATCATGGAGCTCGATATGCACAGGAAGCTCTATACTACTATTTTTTTGACCGCAGCTGTATATTATAAATCTTAAAGTTAAAAAACTGCATCATATTTTCACGAATGGTTCCTGAAAAATTACTCAATGACAAACACGAGATCGCTGCGACCTTGTAACTGAATACTGCGATCGCCACAGGATTGGTAATTACAAAATTCCATTTATTTTATATTTCTCTTCATATTATTCTGGATAGTCC
This sequence comes from Melanostoma mellinum, assembly GCA_914767635.1. NCBI lineage: Eukaryota > Metazoa > Arthropoda > Insecta > Diptera > Syrphidae > Melanostoma > Melanostoma mellinum. Next base: position 232,221,995 of record OU612059.1, read on the forward strand.
CTCTAACAATAAAAAAAAAAAAACAAAACAAAGCAAATTTTGGCTTTTCATTGATAGCCATTCTATAATGAAATTAGCTTCTACTGCGGAGAAAACCCCAAAACTTTTTGCAATTTAGCTTGCTTCTTACTTTAGGGAGTATTACGGAAAAAAATTAAATGAAAAAAAGCAGAGTTCGATGTCGAACAATACAAAATATGGTTACAGATTTATGCAACAGAGCGTCTTAACTTATAACAACATGGTAAAGCAGATAGGTTCAGAGAAGAATTTTTTTTTGAGCGCAGAAGATAACTTACCTGTCGCTCAATCAAAACTACACAAATTTACTTGAAATAATGTAGTTCACTTTTATGAAACTTCGACACTTCTATGAAGCAAAACAGAAAATTATGTATGAAAAATAAATGCAACTCAATTATTTTTAGGGAGATTAACCTTAACAAATAAGGATATGAGGAATATCTACGACCTACAGATTCAAAATCTCACTTATGACGCCTGTTTCTGAAGAAGATTCGTACAGAGTACAAATTAAAAACGAAGAATACTTATTTTTATTTGAATGACAAAGAACAGCAAAACCTAAAGATTCCTGGTTACAATTAACTGCTTAATCATTGTATATGGCGATAAGATGTATGACCAATTTAACAACTGTGTTAACTATCAAAACTAATACTCAGATATTCTCCTTCATTTAACTTCTCCTCCCATTGTAAAGGAGTATTCATTAAAAAAAAGAAGATAATTACACAAAATAAAAAAAGCAAGAAAGTTGAAAAAACCACCTCTAGGAGGAATATAAGTCTGAGCAATTGGTATTCCACTACGATTGCGATATGATCTCGGCAACGAAGGCACACGATTCAATCTAGGCTGTGACAGATTTTCCGTGCTGATGTTTGTATCAACTTTGCAACAAAACAAAAAGGCAATTCAAAGAAAGAAAAACGAAATGATTGTGATGATACATAAGTTGAAAATAATATTTTTTGTTTGCCAGCATTATTAAAAAATGGTCATTAAAATACAATCAAATAGCAGCCACAAAATTGCGCATCAGAAGTGACAACAAAAATTACCACGATATCCAAATTTGTATTTATGCACAAATTAGAAAAGATGTAGCGAAATTCAAAATACAGCGGTTAGTTTTAAATGAACGTTCTCTGTTAAACAAGAAAAAATTACCTGAAGGCGCTGCAGCAGGTGATTTGAGCCCAGTGGATCGTCGGCCTGAAATATTATGATACAAAATGATGAGAACAAAATATGGTTACACGCGCACATTATAAATAGTGAATGATTTATTATTATTAAAAACAAGACAACTATTTTCAAAAATAACACACAGTTATTTATCAGAGTCACAAAAAAAATTTATTAAAAAATCACAAGTGACAAACACTTACTTCTAACTACTCCTGTCACGGAAGACAAACTTGTACTACTACCACCAAGACTTTTATTCATTTGAACCCCCGTACCATTTGTACCACTTATCAAATCACGTTCCCTTTCAAGTGCCCTCTGAGTTGCATTGTCCAAACTTTCGTAGATTTGATCGGCCTGATCAGGGAAATGCCGACGGAACAACCAATAGGCTCTAAAAAAAGTTACGGAAAAGAAAACGGATTTAAAGCTTATTGCAATCGAAGGAATTGAAGTTTGAATTAAAATAACCTCCGGCTATGCTTCCGGGCATCATTGTCTGCATCGGTGATGGACTTTTTAAGAGTATCCCTCAAGGTATTTGCATGTCGCTCTAATGATTTGGTTTGCCATTCTTCAAATATCATCACCATGATCTCACACAGAGACGAACGAATGTCTTTCGATTTTGATTGCATCAAGGTTGTCGTGATAATTGTAAGCAGTTTTGGGGCATGTGTGTATTTGATCACGTATTTGAGAGCGATTGTACCGGCAGACGCAATCACTTTTGCTGAGTTTTGAATGAGATTGATGAGTTCTTGTAAAATGTAAATGCAAAACGAATCCAATTTATTTCCAAGAGTTTTGCTCATGTATGCTATTGTTATACATGCTTCTCGAATGACCTAGACACAAAAAACATTATCAAATTCATTGTTATTTTGATTGATCATTTACCTGAGAACGCAATTCTTTCAAAATGTCTAGGAATGATATCGACATATCTTTTAAATAAGGTGCCGTTTGAAAATTTAACAGCAGCAGAGAACGAATCTTCTTTAACTAAAAAAAAGAGATGTGCAGTCAATTTGATTTAATTAAAAAAAAAAAAAAAAAAAAAACAACTCACTGCATCGACTCGTTTCTCCCAGTCCATGTTTTTATCGCCAATCACTGCATTAATGGTCTTAAACTGATCTTCCATGTCTCGTTGATGAAAAATAGTCAATTGCGGTACCAATTCAAAAGAAGCTTCGAAAATTTCCCACGTTACAGCGCCTGCATCCCCAGTTGAAATCACATCCAAATTGGTTGGTTTTTTTGATGTCGCTGAAACGGTGCGTTTTACCAATTTTGTGGGTCGCACCGGAGCCACATTATCTGCTTCATCGTGCCCATTATGGTTTAAAGCCGATTTCAGTAAAAGACCTTCCTCTTTTACTTCGTCAAATTTTTGTTCTAAGATAGCCATTTTTGTAGATGGAACTTCTTTACGTCTCAAATCAGTTCTTAGCCTATCACCTAAGGTACATTTGAGCATATGAGTTTCAAACCATGAATATTATTCAAAATTTTCTCCTTTTTCTTAAGCTTACCAACATGTTTGTAAATTTCAACCAGAGTTTGATTAGCAGCATCTCGGACAGTTGATGTCGGATCACCCAGTAAAGTTACAATTGGTTGAATGTATGATTTCAAAGACAACTGTGAGGTGCCATATCTGCAGAAAAAAAAAATCATTTAAGTCTGCACTTATGTAGATGATATTTTGACTTACTCATTTAACGTATTCACGATTGTCTGGAGAAACTCTTCGCGAACTTTGGAATTTTTGTGTTTGAAACACGGCACTAGCTTATCGATCAACTGTTGCGGGCTGAGAACTTTGAATTCCATTAAATTGTGTAACAGCAATTGTGCCTTCTCGCGGACTGTATCTTTGCTGTCGCCCAAACGGTCGATAACATGTGGAAGAACTGTTGCTGTATATGCGTTGAAATCTGGGCCCAGTCGTTTGATTAGTTCTGTAAAGGCTTCCAGCGATTTTTGTGCTATCTATAAGTAAAAAATTCATTGTGACCATGAATATAACTATCTATGTGTTTTATAACCTCAAAACATTCGAATAAGTTTAACCTTAACAATAAGTCAAAAATATGTGGAACAACGCCTGAAACTGACTCTGGCTTAAACAAGTTATTAATGAACAGACACAAATGAAGCTTTCATCGTTTCAGTTCATCTAGGTATGCATCCTATTTTTTCATCCCTTGGCAGACGCATCGCTCTATACAACAAGAAACAACAGTACAGGATGTAAAACGATACCCACATAGTATGCACCCCATAAGAACTTTTCTCATTAGGCTGAACTTCATATGTTCCCGAAAATGGTGCGAAGCAGATCCTTTCGACTTGACCCACAAAATCTGAGCTGCCTGTTAACAGACAGATATCAACGACAGATGATGTCAAAACCTAGATCCAACATCATCGGATATTTCTATAATGCAAAATTTGTTTTCAATAAAAAGTGTTATCGTACAACCCCTTCGAACTACAACAAGCTCGTTAAAACGAAAGCCCTGAACTATAAAACTGTATTTCATCGCAATTTCTCTAATCGCTTTTAACTCAAAACCAATCTGTACCAAGCATCGTTTAAGTAATTCAATAAATCAAGATTTGTGCTGGAACCTATTATGTAAGATTCAATCTTCACTTTTTAGTTTTAAATTCATTTTTATTAATTCTCTCTTAAAACTACTTATATGCTAACAAGAATGATTAAACTAGCTTATTAATAACTTAATTAACTTACTGACCCTAGGCGGGTACTCTAAATTATACAATAACTTATTTCTAATGCCTTTCGGCCTAAAGATACCATGTTTCTATTTCAAACTATAATTAATTAATAACTAAGAAAATTTAACAAAAACTTGGTTTTATAGATCTTTTTTTTTTATGTTTTTCTTAAAATTACTTACAACTAATTAAAACTACTTAAAACTAATTAAAACTACTTAAAACTAATTAAAACTACTTAAAACTAGAGCAGCCACAGTAGCTTTTTTTTTTGGTTTTTCTATTTTTTTCTATTTTTTTTTGGATTTTGGGACGCACAAATTTTTACATTTTTTTTTTTGATTTTTATTTTTTACAATTTTTTTTTGATTTTCGACGCAGCTTAGTTTTTTTTTTTTTTGCATTTTTGTATTTTTAAAATTTTTTTGGTTTTTTTTGTTACGTATTTTAAATTTTTTTTTTTTTTGCCACTGTGTCTACCCCCTACACCCTAAGTCTTACACACTAAGTCTGTGCAAGCCAGCCATTGGCGACTCGCTATTGGTATCATTTTCTGTCTGTTGCTCAGACAGCCACCAGAACTGTTCTGACGTTTTAACAACGTCTCGTCGATCGCGATTTGATACCGCCCTACTGAACCGGAGGAGCTCTTCAACTTCTCCGCTTACTGCGGCGACGTCCCGGCCATAAAGGAGCCGTCGTTCCACGGACTTACGGCAGACGTGGTAGATCAACGGAACCGCCGATCTGTCCTGTATCAAACCTATCATGTCAAAATAGAGGAAAGCCTCCGGTGGGACAAATCCACTGAAACGTGTTCTCTCCATATATTCTAAGTTGGGGTAATAAGCCCCAAAAATCAGGCCATTGGTCGAGGTCATCGCCCTTGCAGTGTGACCACGAGTCAGTTTTATCATGAAGTTGTCGATTCTGTTTATTTGAGCCCCGTTGTAAAGGACCTCATTACGATAGTATTTTCTGTACTCCGACTCTGGTGTTCTGTGCAATCCAAGACAGGTACGCAGACACTGTCTCTCAAACACCCGAATCTTTTCCATTTGAGACGCTGTAACATTGAACCACACGGGGCACCCATAGACAATCATTGGCCTTATGAGGGCCATGTAGCAAATCACCTTCACTCTGCTATCAAGTTGACTGCTGTGAAACAGTCGCCTTGTCAGAGCAAAAGCTCCTCTAGCCCTGGCCAGAGCTGCATCCATATGTTTGTTAAAATATAGATACTGATCTAGCCAGATGCCGAGATACTTGACTACTACTTTGCTTGGCAGTGGGTGGCCATGTAGATCAACGATCACCAGCTTTCGCCAGTTCTTTCTCGTATCCCATGAGGCCCGAGCCAACGGGGTTCTAAACACAATTGTTTCCGATTTCTGAAAGTTGATTTTCAACTTCCAGTCATCGCAATATTGCTGAATCTTATCGAAGTCACGCTGCAAGAGTGTTCTGATGACCTCGATCTTTGGACCTGTTCTGTACGCGATTAGGTCGTCGGCGTACGCTATAGCATGGTGAAGGGAACCAATTAGATCGCCGGTGAAAATGCTAAACAAAATAGGCGAATTCACCGCCCCCTGTTGTAGACCGTTCTGTATTTTAAAAGTTCTGGTAGAAGTTATATTGCAACTTTTCACAACAAACGTTCTACCATGAAGCATGTCATTCAGAATATATAGCAGTGGTTTACTCATGCCATACCTGATCAACTTATAGAAAAGACCGTCTAACCAAACGGTGTCGAAAGCCTTCTCCAAGTCAACCAGACATGCACCCGTACACTGCTTTTTAGCTTTGTTCCATTGAATATCAGATACTAGTTTAGACGCGGCATGTATGGTATCATGACCCGCCTTAAAACCGAACTGATTTTCGGGAATAATATTTTTGTCCTCAGCCCATGTGGACAGTGCTCTATTGAGAACTTTCTCGAATACTTTGCTGATACTCGGAAGAAGACTAATTGACCGGAGATTTGCTGGATTGGAACCATCCTTACCTTTTTTAAGGAGAGGATGGACCACTGCCGTCTTCCAACGTACTGGATAATATGCATTATTCAGCGCATTGTTGAACAACGTGGTGTATATGTCCACCGCTTCCGCAGGGAGGTTTCGCAGCACAACATTGGGTATGCCGTCGACTCCTGCTGACTTCTTTTTCTTTATTTTGTGAAAGATGTTCTCGAGGTCCATCTTAGAAACGAACAGGGTGTTATCCCTGTTTCGCTGGGCGATGACTGCATTTGCAAGTCGGTCGTCATTGAACCTAGTGAAACCAGGATTCTCGGATCGCCAATGCGAGATCTCGTCTCTAAGATAGAAGTGTCCAACGAAGGCTCTGTTCTCAAGGTCGTAATTCGGGCGAATGCAGTCATTCACCTTATATACTCGCTCGAAAACAGCACCCACAGTCTCTACCTTCTCTTGAGCATCTTCCACTATAAAGTGGTCATCATCCAAAATGGCGTCATCTGGATCTATTCCTAATGTCAGAAGTAAGTCTTTGTTCTCTGTCGTCCTTTGGAGTTTAATACTCTGAAGGTCATTTTGATCTTTTCTCCTAAAGATTTTATTTATTTCCGGAAACATACTCGGGTTGTTGGACTGTACAGCCCGAATTTTGTTGTTCCAGAAAAGAGATATAGATATTCTGTAGTTTTCTTTAATTAACTGTTGGAGATTTTTGATCTGTGACTTCAGAGTTCTAATCTCCAAATCGTGTCGGTCAGTAAACCTCCTGTGCAAGAGTTTGAGTCTCGACAGGAGTCTACTTTTTTGTTTGTAGAGTGCGTCGATTGTCGCGTTTCTGTACATGTTCGTTGAGTCATGTTGCCTATATTTAGGAATTGTCCTGTTCATTGTAGTACGGATTGCATCCTCCATACTTTGCAGGTATCCATCGATCTCAACGTTCGACAGATTCCTGTTGCATGGCGGCGCAATACCGTTTGAACGAATTTCCCTTGAGACGGCACCGGAAAAGCGCGGCCAACGTGTCTTACCGTAGTTGTAAGAATGCGTCGGCACGTACTCCTCCAGTTCCACAAGGTCGTTCGGAAGCAGTATGACGGCGGCAAGTCCACAGTGGTCACTGTCGTAGTCAACCGTCGTCAAACAGTTTTTCGTCCGTCGAAGAATGTCGTCGGTCAGTTTCAGTCTTGAGTCTAAAAGCAATAGATCCAAATAAGAGCCACTTCGAGGATATGAAGGCCTGTCAGTAGCCAGCAGATCGACTTTACACTCAATGCTGTGGAGCCCCAGCCAATTGAATAGCTGGGTCCCCCTTGGATTGGCTAATTGATTTCCCCAATCTTGGTGTTTAGCATTGTAATCACCGGCCAAAAGGAAATAGTTTTCATCCGAATTCAGTTTCAGACATCGAAAAAGTGTTTCGAGCTCTGTTATAAAACATGAATTTTGAGAAGCCTCCGGCGCATAGATCGCGACCACATACAACCGCCTCCCCTGTTGGAGAGGGATGCATACGATACACGCTTCAAGCAACTGGAATCGGCGTACTTCACCACTATATATTACTTTATGAACAATGCCCTTACGTATGAAGATCGCAACCCCACCCGCGAAAGTCGAGTTGGGTCGGTCCCTCCTTACGATAATGTAATTATTATTCGTCAAATTGTGATGCTGGTTTAGCCTAGTTTCGCTAACCATACATACATCAGGACGTTGGTCTTTTAACAACTCAAAGAAGTTGGCTCGTCGTTCTACCCTAACTAGCGAATTCACATTCACGGCTAGGATCTTAAAAGGCCTCTCCGTCAGCGCGCCCGTTAACCTAAAAATTGCGCAAGCGACGGCACTGCACGGTAGATCAAGTCCACCCTACGCGCCTGCTCACTTATTTGCCGTGATAGTTCACTCATTTGTGTCTGAATGACACGCAGAGCGACCATCACCTCTGACTCCCCAGTAGCTGCCTTTGACACAGATGGCTGTGCGGCCGCTTTCTGGGGAGGTTGTACCGTTTTCCCAGCTCCACCCGCCATTTGGGCGTAGGAAACTTGGGGAACGACGGCCCTTGGAACTGGTCTGGCTGTAAGCCTTCCCTCGTCCTTGGTTACTGTTGGAGCAGCTTTTAATGATTTTTTTATTACCTGGTATCGAGGACATCCCCGATAGTTAGCAGGGTGTCCATCTCCACCACAGAGTACACATTTCAGTTGGGTCTTATCTTCGACCCTTTCCTCACCGAGCTTACACTCTTTTTCTTTGTGGTTCTCACCACACTTTACGCATCTCGACTGCATTTGGCAGTTGAATGCGGCGTGCCCGAACCTTTGGCAACGAAGACATTGTAAAATGTCCCCGCGCCTGTTTATTTTTTCCCATCTTACCATCTGGTAGTCTAGGACGGAGATTTTCCTTAGACTCTCCAGACGGCTACTGGGTGATAGGGTGACGAGGAACATCGGCAATAGCCGCCTCTCCCGTCTAGCCTTAGCCGTGGTGAACGACTTGACCCCGATAAACTCGAGATCGTCGCTCGCCAACCTGCGGAGTTCCGCTAAGAGCTCCTCTGGGTCAGAGGTAGGCTCTACCCCTTTCAATAGCATGGTTTTCGGCTTCTCCTCTTTGGGAGTAAATGAAAAATGTTCGGTGGCTGTTGTTTGCAACAGCGCCCGAACGATCTTATGGTCACCAATGTTTTCACATTGGATCGCATGTCGATCCTGTCCTAAACGTTTTATAACAAATTTATCGCCTATGGCGGACTTACACAGACTTTTTGTTGCTTGCAATTCCATCTTATGGGTGTTTATAGGGGGCACCCTACTCTTTGCTGCTGTCTTTTTTGGCTGCTGCATTTGTTGTATTGGCTGTTGTTGTTGTTGTTGTCTCTGCTGCTGCTTTGGCACCTTCTCTCCTGGCTGTTTCGATGGCGCGGCTTTTTTAGCCGCGGTCCCCCGTTGCTGCTCTTGGTTAGCAGTTTTCTTTCCTTCTTTCTCCCCAGCTATTTTATTAGCTGTTGTGCCTTTTTGCTGCACGGGAGCTGTTTTTGCATTTGCCTTTGATGTTGTTGGCTGTTGCTGTTTGTTTTTTAGTTGCTGTTGTTGTTTTTTTGCCTCGCTTTCTGCAAGTCTACGGGCCACTTGTCTCAATTTAATCTCCTCAATTTCTTTGTAGAGCTTCTCCAGTATATTTGTTAGAGATTTTAATTTTTTGTCGTCGTCGTTATCTTTGTAGTTGTCGTTCGGCCTCTCGTCCACACCGTCCCCGTCGTCTGCCAATGCAGCGAACGAGTTTCCACTACCGGTGTAGCGGCCCTCGCCACCGTTGGACTCGTATTCGTACGTTGAGTTTAAACTCATGACACTCTCGCTGCTTGTCGACATCCCATCGTCGTCGACCTCCTTATCAGCTCCCTTTGGCTTTAGCTTACGGGAAACCAAATTTGGCTTTGCTCTCAAGCGCCGCCTCTTCTTTGCAGTTGTTGTTGCTGCTGTTGCTGCTGTTGCTGGCACCGCAATTTCCATTGCGGTTGTTGCCGCTGTTTTACTTGTTGTTGTTGTTGTTTTTAGTGTTGGATTTTCATCCAACACTTTATCTGTTGTTGATGGACCGCTATGGTCCATCACAAACGACTCTGTCGCTTTTTTTATCGCCTTCTTTCCGGATTTTCTCCTTAATTAGAGCTATTTGCCTCAAAGCCAGAATAAAAATATGAGGGCGCGGCTGGGAATTGAACCCACGTTCCTCCACACTGGGAACCTACTCCGCTACGCGTTCGGCTACTGCCTTATTGAAAATTCACTGAATTTAAACTTTCAAATCGCACTCCACTTGTAAATATACCACAGCTAAAGTCGTCAACACGTCTACACACGATAGCTGTTGCTGAACGACTCGATCAATCTTCACTTCTCATCATGGGAGTGAGTAGTGACAGCAAAAGCATGCGTCTCGATGCAGTCAACGCCCGGAAAAAATGTCAACATTGCTTACTCTAATTATTGCCACGCTGAAGAAAAAGGCAAAAATGTTTTCCCCGATTTTATCGGACGATGACATCATTTTCCTTGAACTTTTTTCTTCTATGCCATTAATGTAAGAGTATTTATACATTTTACACTTGACATTGCCGGTGTCTTTCTGTTTCAGTATGGTAAAGCAGATACCTATAATAAAACAAAACAGCTTGCAATACATATTTGCAAGTAGAACAAATCAATTTTTTTTTTTTAATGGGATTACAAGGTATGAATTGCCAACCAATCTAAGAAAAATCTAAATGCTAATTGCCATAATAGTAAAAAAAAAAAAAAAAAAAAAAAAAAAAAAAAAAAAAAAAAAAAAAAAAAAAAAAAAAAGAAGGTTATTCCGAACACAAATCAAAACTCTTCTCTGTGTAAAATAACCCCAACTGACATCTTTTGTTTCTTTCGAATAGATCTTCCAACTGGGCCAGCCTAGATTCGTAGACATTTTTTTTGTGTGTGCCGTTTAAATTATCTTTTCTCTTCTGTATTGTCTTCTAAATGACTTGGCGGAGTGAATTAATTTTGTCTAATTAAAAATACACCAGAGTTGAAGTTCAACATTTTATGATGGAGAAAGACATGTTTTGTTCAAATAGAAGATTGATATTTCATTCGAAGAATATACATATATGTATAGGTACCAATTGAGTTGAAGCTTTTCCGGTTTTAAGTAATTTTCAATAAGCAATTCCCCATTCCTATGAATAGTTCCACCACTCTAGCACAAGATTGGAATATTCCAATTTGCAATTTTGGGCTTAACTCTTCCAGACCTACCATCACAACTATTGAGGACATTAAGTTCTTAGAGAAATTTCTTAATATATAATTGAAAATGGTTGTTATCGCTTTAGAAAATTATAGATACAAAAGACAATATATCTAACGGCATCTTTTATCACGTCTGTCAAATAGTTCGCCAATTTTGCCCAATTACCGACGAAAGTTTGAACAGCACCTGATCGGTCTTAGTGATCTTTTTATATGGAAATTTCAAGATTTACTGGCAAATATGAAATAAGTATGTATGTACATATCGGTATTAACTGTTTTTCATTATGTACATGATAATAAAAATAAAAAATGAACCATACATCGCTCATTATAGCCATCATTTAGGCCGAATCTGCGCATTTGAGTACGTAAAGAAAACATGTATTTTCTCAAAAGTTAGTCGAAAAATTGCATTTGTTTGTTCAATGTTCAAAATTAACTTCTGCAATTGAAATAAAGTCAACTGTTATCAAAACCAAAAAAAAAAAAAAAAAATCAGATCGGAAAGGGTCAAGACAAGCGCAATTGACACCACTTGATTTTGATTGCCTATGCGATTACGAGAATTTGGTCGTCATTACTGCAGTTTCGTCGCGATTGACACAATTTGGTCGTCATTACGTCAGTTTCCTTACGATTGCGATAATTTTTTCCTCTATTGAGACAGTTCTGTCGCGATTACGACAATTTTTCGCCGTCGCGTCAGCGTTGCTAACATGGCCATAAAGACCTTGGAGCATCGAACCGTTCGATCAAAAAAAAAAAAAAGGATGTAGAATTACAACGCTTTTATCCTCGTCTCAATTTTAGTTTTTATGAGGAAACTATTTGTCTAGCAAATAATATAATATATAATACATAACAAAAGAAAACCCACTAATGTCCTAGACTGTACCATAAAATGTCTCTGAACTGTAGAATTTTTAAGAAAAATAGTTTAAGTTTACGTGTATTTTATATGGGAATTCTTTGCATGCCTTGGTCGAGCACTAATTGTTAATATTAAGTGCTCAAATTTTTAGGGAATTTTTTTTTAGGTATTTTCCACAAAATTTCGGGATGGGAGTGAAAAAAAAAATTTGTCAAAAAAAAAGCACCCTAATACATACTGTACAAATCGTAATTTGCTTATACCTAGCTTTTTTAACAACCAGTGAGATGCCTTATTTTATGTAAGAAAAGTATTTTTTTTTATAGTAGCAACTTTACATATGGTTTTATTTACTTTAATGAAATAACTGGAATCAGATTTAAGAATGTACTTTTTGATCATAACGTACGGTACGGCGAAACAATCGATTCGCGGAACAATGAAACGGCCAAACGATCATTTGACCAATTAACTTGAAGCGAAGTAAGTGAAGGGCATTCAGCAATTTGCCAAATGATGTTTGCGTTTGTCCCATAATCATTTCAAACTGAGCCGAAAGAATGAAATGCCAAATAATAATTGCGTAGTAATAAGAAGACAAAATGAAAGAATGCAAAGTGTTATTTGCCAGGTTTGCAAACCAAAAAATATTCGAAACGACCACGGCGAAACACAGAAACGTCTTCTGCCGAAATATAGGTGACCCCATTCTTCCAGTAGGACATTCTTAGCTGTGTATTTGGATTTTGTTTACACAAAATGGTTCAGGGTAGAGGTGTCTCCAATCTCGTTATCAGAATAGCCCTTGTGTGCTCCTGGAATCTAATGTAGGATAACAGAGTTTTTTCTTGCCAGTTTGGAGAGTAATATGACTGTCCGCTGTACTAATTTGGATCTTATAACAGACGAACTCAGTGATTCTTTAAATATTTACCACATATTTTCCAACAAAAAATCATTGAAATTTGAATCAAAACATAATTTAAAAAAAATTTCAATTTGAATTTAAGTCTACAACGGCTACAAAAGCTCTTTTATGAAAAATATATTTTTTAATCTTGCCAAATTCTTCCAGCCAGTGTCGAGAACAATGTGTCGATTTTAAGACTTGACCAGACGTTCATTTTTAAGCAAGAAAACATGTGGCACTTTGTTAAAATATGTTTTCATTTTTTGATTACATTAAAACAATGTTTGTTTTCCACAACTGTTGGTCACCCTAATTCCATAACATAAATACATAAATCTGTTTGTTTACACAAGAAAAACATACATATTTTCAAGCAAAATGACCACTCCTCACACATACACAGCGACAGTCCTTATCCCTTGATTTGTAGAAAATTTAAAGCATAGCGCAGAGCGTGTAGCTTGCCGTGGTTTTTTCTGGAGTGTTAGAGGTTTTAGCTACTCATTCATATGCTTCTATGTTCTCATTTTTTACTATCCTGCAGTGTCATGAGTATGAAATTGTATCGATTTGAAGTGAATCCACCAAGGAGGGACCTCTCCAGGGTAATGAACATGTAATATATATTTCTGTTCTTTAAATATCCTGTACTCATATACCATAGAGATTATTATGATTGCTTGGCACAATTGTTCAAGGTTAACGTAATGTTAATCATATTTTGCAATCAAAATGTTTGCAAGTGCTTAGCTCAAGGTCATAGCTTCTACTCAGTATGTTAGGTTGAAAAACATTATTGCAGGGCAAGACGATGTTACGAAAATACAATTATAGAACAGGAGAAATATCTGAACTGTAAGAAACAGCAATAACTTGAAGTTGAATTTTGAAAATGAAACTATGAAAGAAGCCGGTGAATATTAATTAAGGAAGAAAATAGGTAGTCTTCTATAGTAGAAAAAAAATATCCAGGACGTGACCACCTTTGAAGCGAAAACCGATCCGGTGTTATTGGAATCCTAAAATCTTAATGTTTATAAAATAAAAAGCCCTTTCGCCGTTCACAATCTACTAGGTCCCCTACATTTCTCACAAGGCATGGTTGAGAGAAATGCGAAAAAAAGCAGAGCGAACCATCTTTCCCCTCTGTCTCATTTCATTTATGCTTCGAATTTAATCAAATTTATAAATTATAGACTCCCACCACCGCTAATGGCTAGTCAATCAAAGTTGTGCCAAAAACAAATACTGCTGATGTAAAATGCTCTGTTTTCCCAATTCAAACTTTTCTTCAAAATCGCTTTCCGCATAAAATTTAATCGTTTGTTTGTTTGTGAGAACTTTGCGGTTGATAAACAAATAAAGTAACACGTTTCAAGCTGATGATGTAATTTATTCTCCATCTTTCATTGCACGAATGTGAAAAAACGACTTTGTTTTCTCGTTTTCTTTTACTTTTTACTAACAAGCCAACAATAAAACGACAATAGAACATTCGTAAAATAGTTGGTGTTTTTTTTTTTCTTTCTTTTTTTGGGCCAAGGATTCATGAACTGTCGTCGTGGCTTGTTCTTTTATTGAGCTTTTAAAGAAAAGAAAAAAAAAACAACTACCTACTTAGGAGTACACCGCGAAGTGTCACGTTCTAGTGATCTTGTTCTCTTGGTAAATTAGCACGGGCGTATGTCAAATCAACCTAAATAAAGAATTGGCCAATGGCCATCAACATACCCATGAACAATAACCAAAGTGGAGCTAACTTTTCATTCGGTTGCTGCTATCGACTTAAAGTTAATTGAATGATCTCAGACAGTCAACAATCAAGTCGAGTGAAACAACAGTTTCAATAGTAGTTTCTGAAATGAACTCATTCTGGTGTGTTCTCTCTCCCCATTGTGGGGCCGGCCCGACCCGCCCGTAATTCGCCGCAATCGTCATCTTATGTGCGTGTTTGTTGTTTTTCATTTACATTTATTATTTTGTTTTTTTTTTTTCTTTTCTTTCTTTATTATTATTAAATCTTCCTCAATTTAACTTTCGAGGTGTGGCGAGACACAATTTATAAAAGTACAGATATGTGTCTCTCCATTGTGGTTGAAGAAAATTTGAAAAACGCAAATGGAATCCCCTATATGGCTGCTTAATGACTTGGAAAAGTCAAATTGACTTATTGGCATTAGAGCATAATTTTTGCAGGTTTTATCAGCCACCAGAACTACAAAACACAAAATTTGAAAGTCAAAACAAACACAAGAACGACAGCGACAGGCAGGCATATACAAAGTACATAATATGGAAGCAACAGTTTAAGCACACTGCCACTGGGCTTATTGACACGATGGCATCATAAGCAAATCCAAGAAGAAGCCGTATTCACAGACCGACCGCGACGAGTAGGCTGGCTTTATTCTTCTATTTCGTTATTAAAGCTGCGTGTGTGTACATTGTTGTAGAGAATCAATTTACTAATCAATACTCAATTGAATTGCACGCTTTGGCATCTGGTAATGTCATGCAATTGATCGCAAAATATAAAAATAGAGTGACAAACAACAACGTCAGACAGAGACAAGCTGATACATCAAATGAATCTAATAAAACTAAAAACAATAATAAAAAGACAACATCATGACAAATGTAGTTTATGATAGGAAAGGTTGATTTTGATTGTTTAGAACATTAGCGAGCGTCTTCCTAAGACTGCGTGTGCCTGGTTGATAATCGATTATTTTGCTGACAAAAAACTAAAACACCTATAAATAGACATTACACACTTTTTATATAGATACCTGATTTTTTGATAACATCAACATGAGTAGGCTTTTAGCCATGTTCAAAGCTATTTTCTTCTTTTTGTTTTTGATTTTTTCGATTTTGATTTGGGGGTTTATTGAAAACCTATATGTACCCAAGTATTTTTTAGCTTGTCAACGCGTTATGAAGTTAACACGACGAGGTCAGATAGTATCAAGCTTTAAAAACATACTTTAAAGGCGATAATATTCGCACCGCAGTGCCATTAATGAAAAACAATAGACTTTGGTAGCAAAATAATTTCAACTTATAACGAGTTTGAAGCCCAGAACTGATTTGTACCGGTCTCATAAGCTTTTTGGAATACCCAGACCCCAAAGTTTTCGATGAAGTTTTAAGATCCGATGAATAAAACAAGAGCTCAAGATTTGCTTCAAATTTCACACATCATTAGACCTGGTGGGGCTGCAATGTTGCCAACAACCTTAAGTTTTGAGGAAATGTTGTTACAAGCAATACTAACTTTGTTTACTTTTTCACAAACTGTAAATTGAAAAAACTTGATTTTAAAATGCGCCGTGCATAGTGTACTGCACGATCAAGATGTGGCAAGCCATCGGCCTTCAAACAAAATCTATCAAATTCCTGCTCGTGTTTCGGTAGGATGACTTGCAATTTGCCAGGCAACTGGCGTTCAATAAATTTCACGTATTATAAACGACAAAACAGAAAGACTTTATAAAAAAAACTATAAGGAGCATATGTCCCAGTTTATCGGCTTGCAAATGCCCGAGAGAAACGGTCTAAGTTCACACAATTCTAGATTTGCTACTACTGCCTTTGTGGAGAAACCATAAGACTGTATAAGTGTATACCTTGTTAGGCACAGAATACGCATCCGTCTTCGAAACGGAAACGTATGCTATCCCAATGGCTGTAGATGGCATGCCTGCCTAACGTAAATAAGAAAGCTGCAACATTCTTGCTATCCTTTAACAGAAATGACTGCAAAATTTTGCAGTCCCAAAGAGCACTTTCCCTTTGCCAAGTGGTTAGCATGTCTGTTGGTAACCCTGGTAACACAGAGGTTCTTGGTTCAAATCCCAACCTTTGGCAGAATAAGAAAGTCCTCCGTTAGTAAATTGACAATCGGTTTCTCGATTAGTCGTTGGGAACAGGCAGACAATTGTAGGTCCCTTCCATTCCCTCACAAGACATGGTTGTGAGAAATGCGCTAGGCACTGGGGTTCCTCGCCCTGTTGCACCACCCTTTTTCTTAAGCATTTGAACATTGAACCGTAGAGAGAATGATGAAACCGCCAAGAACTTTCCCAGCGATGGCCCAGACTGCATTTTCTCGAAAGAAGAAAAACTTGGTGAGAGCTAGTTACTTAGACTTAATAATTAATTCTGGCTTTTCTACTAAGATCTAGAAAACTATAACCAAAGAAGGTTGCTATTTGGTATTACAATGGACCAATTTTAAGTTAGCGAGCTTCAGTTAAAAAACACAAAAAAAAAAAATAATAATAACAACCTTGGCAAGGTAACCTGTGAACGCTCTTTCTCATTAGCTCTATTGTCTTCGCTGTGTCTCAAAACGTTTTATTTTGCTCTTTCATACACTGCCTTCTTTATAAATCCAAAAACACCTTCCTTTTTTTTGGTACAACAACAACAAGACGCAGACATACCACCTATTTGTTTTTCAATGAATAATCAACTATGAATGCGCATTATTCATAATTCACCCTGATATGGCTAAGCAAGCTCAGAGATTATAGAATACAAGTTAGACCAGAGCGTTGGCGTATCAACTTAAATATTTATAAAGTTCTTTTTTAATGATTAAAGATAAAAATAAATTTACAACAATCCTCACCCCGCATAACCAATGAATTTTCTTTCGTATTTCTTAGCAATACGAATCAAAACATCACAAATAAATTGTAATTATCTTTCCCTTCATTTATCTGCTTCTGTTTAGTTTCTTTATGCCTTGCACTTGAAAATTGGCTTAAAATAACATCTTCCATTCTATTTCCGTTGCATTGAAACGGAAAGAGTTTACAGAAACCGCATATAGGATGAAAGTATGTACAAGATAATAACAGTTCAAGACACGCAAGTAACATTTTTGTTGTGTATTCTTTGGTTGCTTAATTAACCGAATACAGTTATAAAAAATTAAATGGCTATTATAAGAAAATTATGTTCACAGTTCTGCGAAGTAAGAACCAATGACATCATCGATGTTGCTGACGTTAAGACGTCGCGTCGTCGTCGTCTTCGGCAATGCCTTATAGTATGAATTATTTTTACTTACGATAAATGATTCTTGAATATCAATTAATGACGTTCCTGTAGTGGTGTCTTGCTCTTGACTATAGGGACTTGACTTGTTGCCAGGCGATTGAACTTTACAAATTGTCCTTCAAAAGAGAAGTTATTCTTTTCTTTTTTCTTACACGATTAGTATAGATCACTGCAAACAAACCAAAAGCGATACTCTAAACAACATCAGTAGTACGTATGTATCTATATCTTTATTCTGTAGTAAGTATCACCCGCACTCAACCGGAAAAAGCAAATGCAAAAACGAAATTCAAATGCAAAAATAAAAATAGCACACAGATTTGATCTCTGATCTTGTAGAAAGTTGATCCAAAACTGAGATTTCAATTTAAAATTGAACCTCCTCCGTGATTTGGTATTTTCGCCTTTTCATCATTTCCAGAGTGAGGGAAAAAACCTACAAAAGTCTTAATCACACTTAATATGCAAATTGTGCTCGGCATGTGTATTAAACTTGCAACAACACCAGACAAGTATCCTAATATGGATTATTTTGCGCCTTTCGAATGGCACTGGTACGAGAGCTCGTATAAATAAAAATAAAAGATTATAGCGCCATCTGGAGTGGAGCAGTGCTCTGTCAGCATGAAACCTGTCTTGCCTTCACTGTGATAAAAAAAATACTCTAAGTCATCAGCGAAATTCATTTGCTTATAATGACTCTTTTTTTTCTTCTCAAAGAAAATAAGAGGAGGTGTAATTGTAACAGAACTACTATTGAAAAAGCTGGAAGGAAACCCACACCATTTTGCCTACATATGTTTGCTGAATGCTGACTCAGAAAAATGTCAACATTTGATCTAACTCCCTTATAGTGAAGGAAGATTGATTGAAGCGTTATGTTTATGATACATTAACAGTGAAACAGATGAAATTTATTCAATTAAAGCAAGTAAACAACATTTTTGTATGACTTTGTTATAATTTATAACGAACAAAAGAAAACAAAATAAATACACTTGAAAAAAAAGTTTAAATATTTTTAAATAGTGTTTGCACGAGAACATAAAAGTGTTTACTACTATTCTGTTGTTTTTGAAGGTGAGGGAGGATCTTGAAAAAAAAAATTTAGGTTAGAGTTAAATAGAATGGGCTGATGGCTGATCTTATTTCCGCCACACTTAGATCAATGTAGATCCAGAAAACCATTTTCTTTTTGTGGTAGCCTATAGGTTGTTAAAATACTGGTAAGCGATCGTAATGAAGGCCTACTCAAGGATAGTAGCTTTTCAGATCCGTTCTTATCGTATTTTGGCAATTGTTCCCTAGAAGTGACTCAGAACTGTAGGCATTTCCATCTTTCATTAGATTTTTGTATTATTTTGCTACCAATGACCTTCTTAATTTCACAGGGTGGGACCCTGAGTGATTGATCAATGAGAGAATGAGAGGTCAAGTGCTGATCCATTTCTCGCTAATTCGTCCGCTTTTTCGTTTCCCGGTATACCACTGTGATCGGAAACCCAGCAGAGTCTAACGTTATGCTGTGTACCAAGAAACAAGGTTTGATTTGAAAAAAGTGGCAGAAATCACTTTTATTGCTGCTTGGCTATCAATGAAAAAAGTGATAACACTGTAAGAGCGGCAGGCAGGATGGGTACATTAAAAGAGATCTGCTCTTTTACAAATTATAAACTCCTCAAGAAAGTAAAGACGTAAACCTGAATTCTATAACAGAACCTATAGCCTTTGTAAGTAATTACATGCTTCGCCTTTTAATAACTCCCATAAAGATTTTTAAATAAGAGAAGTTGACAGGGATGTCCCCATAAAGGGAAACTTTTTTGAAATGGCAAATTCATACAAGATTTAACTAAATTTTGAATGGAAAATCCATTAAAAAAAACGATTCATCTCTATTACCGACATAAAACGAGTATTAGTCTTTTGGTGTCAAAGAAAATGGTTACCTGGAATTTTTATAGATTTTGAAGTGCTCTTTCCGATTTTTCACTTTACTACCTCGTATCTTTTTCTTTGCTGCTCGCGATGCCATAGTTTCGAAAGCATATTTTGAGACTTTTCATTAAGGGACTACTTTTCACGCGCTGTGCCGGTGTGGAAATGAGTTATTCCGCGGAAAGGCATATTAAGTAGTAAGTTGTTTGCACAGCTAAACCATTGATTTTACGGAGCAGGATATTTTCTCTAGTTTAATTTTTGTATATATTATTTTCGTAAAATGACTCGGAAAAGGGATATTGTTAAAAATATGCCATTTCTCCATGAGTCGCAAAGATATGTAATTTCGAAAAAAGCACCTCAAAATCCAAACTGTTTTCCCCAGTCTGAAAATTCATGTCCGAAAAACTGAAAATCTGACTTATCATCTAAATTTCATCTGAAAATTTTGTACTTTCGACCAATTAGAACCACGAAAACTAAGAGTGACTATGATAAGTCTGAACGCAAAGTACATTCGACCATCCAACATCCATTAAACGGAGTCTGTTTAACAAGTTGTACAGTGTGAACTCCGCTAAAATAAAATTACATATCACTAATTTTCAGCTTCAGAAATTAACTGTTTCCTTTTGCTAATCAAAAAGCAAGTGCAAACCAACTACACAAAGACACAAATTTCACAAAAAGAAACTTTATCGCCAACGCCAATTCACAACCACGTTTTTTTCTCTAGTCCCCCACAATTCTCCTTTTCTTTGCGATAATAATTTTTTCGAGCTAGATTACTAAAATATTTTAAGAAGATAAAAATTAATTGCTAAATTACACTTTCGCCAATTTTATCGATGTCAGTAAACATTTGCCAGAGTATTTACTTAAGGAAGAAGGAGGAAATAAATACATACATATATACAAAGTTAAATATTAAAATTTTAAGAAACATACCTTAAAATGACTTCCAGTTAACCATGGCATCAATCCATCGACGAGTAGGCCCAAATCCATGCACACAATGGAATTGTTCTCATCGCTTAAGAATGTAACAAGATCTTCAGCGAGTATCGCTTTTACGCGCATATCAGCTTTTGGCATGAGGTTTATAAAACCATCCAAGTCGGATGGCTTACGGTAAGCCATTTTGCTGGATAGTGATGGTACAAGTTCTCAAAAATCGGTTAGATTTCTATTTTTTGTTCTTTAATTTATTTTATAGTTTTTCTTTCAGGTATTTTTTTCTTTTTTTTTTACTATTTAGCTTGAACCTCACATCTTCAAATGCAATTTTGGTGTTGGAAGATTACATTTTCCGATGAGGCTTTTTAAGTGTATTAAATTTTTGGGATGTTTTAGTTGATTATTATTGTTTCAAGTGCTTTGAAGCGAGTCAATTCAAAATCCACATTGTGACGAAAGAACAACACACAGAGGTTCACAAGTACAATGAGACCACAATGAAACTGGAATTATACAAAAAACATGATATTAGTTTTGCTGATTTTGATAAAAAAAAACATAATTATATTTAACAATTGTTTATAATATAGCTTTGAGCTTGAATTGTTGTTGAAAAATTTATTTTCATTTCTCAGATCTTGTTAAAGAATAAACAGACTTTAATTTTCAAATCGCTATTATTTTAAATGTTTACGCTACTTTAGCTTAAGTTTAAGCCTTTATGACTAGTTCAGCAAAACAAGTTGAAGAGATCACAACTCTTCCATTTGACTATACTTCACACTAGTGATCCGCTGGTGGGGTACGACGCGCTTGCCTCAGAATGCGTTGACAAACCTTATAGTTTTGGACTGTTCCATGTCTGAGTCCAAACCGAAATGCAGATTTCGTTGCAGTTGTTTTTACCAGGAGTGTTTTTTCCTGTGGGATCGTCTCTGAACGTTGTGTTGTATGACATTAAGTAAAAGTAGTTGGATGAAGTTTTGAAAAAAACTCCACCATTTTCTTTGATAGAAGGGATCCGGATCACTCCAAAAGGCAATGATTGATGCCATAATTACAAGCTTATTCAGTTATTCAGTATTGATCATAGATCCCCGACATTTAACTTTTTAAAACATTCCAAATCTCGCGGTCTTAGATCGAAAGCTTTTTCCAGGTCAAACATACCAACATGCAAGTCTTCTAAGTAATAAAATGTTATTCCTTATAAAGGGTTTTCCAATAGGTATGATATGATTTCGCAGTGGCGTTTCGGCCATTTATAGTAGGTCATGATCTGTCATTTGTTTTTTATTGCATTCAGAAGCGTTTACAATTTCACCATTGGACCACCGTAAACGTCGTGAGTTTTCTGAATTGCCTTGGAACAACTTGAAACCGACAACGATTTTTAAGAAAATCATCTTTTCCATTGAGGCTCACTTTCATTTGACTGGTGCGGTAAATAAACGAAACTGTCAATTCTGGTGCGATGACAATCCACAAAATGTTCATGAAAAACCTAAATTGACAGTTTGGTGTTGTTTTTGGGCTGGTGGATCATCGGTCCGTACTTCTTTCAAAATGAAGCTGGTTACACCATTACTGTCAATGGAGAACGGTATAGATCGATGATAACCAACTTTTTATGGCCAAAATTGGAAGAAGTTGATCTTGACAATTTAGTTTTTAACAAGAAGGGGCTACGTGCCACACAGCAAATGAATTATTGGGAGAAAAGTTTGGAGATTCGATTATTTAAAAAAATAGTGATATTGAATGACCTTCAAGAAGTTGCGATTTGACACCATTAGGCTATTTTTTGTGGGGTTATTTGAAGTCATTGCTCTTTCAGGATAAATTAGATTCTCTTCAAGCTCTACAAGTCAATATTTAACGTGCCATTCATGGTATACGACTTTGTTTAGTGGGAAAAGTGCTCGAAAATTGGGTTATTTGTTGCAGCAGACGAAGTTGTGGTGACCATTTGAATGATGTTTTATTTAAAACTTAATTGTATTGATTGAACTACACATTAAATAAAAAATATTTGAATTTCCTTAACAAGTCTGTTTTTTTTTAAAAAGAAATCATATTACTCTTGTTGAAAAACCCTTTACTTTGGATTGCTTCTGTTGTGTTGACTTACCCACATTTGTTATAAGATAGCTTTATTATTATTCGCAGTCAGCTACCCAGTACTCGATTTTCAAAGTTTGAATCATTAGCTTCATCGAAAGGTAGTTATCACAACTGGTGTATTTAACTTTTCCTCCATTGCTTCTGCAGACCACGAACTTCTATAATGGTAGAGATGACAAAGTGAGTCATCTTAGCACGATGTCTCCCATCGTCTACCTAAATTCATATGGTGCATCGTCTGGACCAACACCTTTGCCTTTTAGGAGTTCTGAACTGCCTCACTTAAAAATCATCTCGAGGAAATTGTTGTTTCAAAAGGCAATCACCTTATTGCCGCCTTACTTACTTGCTTGTGCAAAATTCCATCGTCATTCAAAAGAAGCTGTCCTTGAACACCGTATTTCACTTCGAGGGAAGCCTTTCCATCTTTCTTTTGTGAGAGGTACCTACTTTGACTATGCTTTCGAAGCCACTTTCTTCTTCCTTTTAAGCATGAGCTTTAACATTCCACCATATTTCTTTGAGTTGTTGGTAGTTTAATTTTGAGACTCCTGACAGTGATTTGGTTCTAATCAAATAAGTTGCAAACTATGTATTAGTTTTTTATGTATCAACACAATGACACTAAGTTATTTATTTCTAGTGCGGAAATAAAAATCCCACTGTCTATTGCTCATATACTCGTACGTACTTACACTTTCAGAAATGGAAGTAACGTCGACACAATCACTGTTGTCTTCAATTCACCGCAATTAAGATTTAAAAGAAATATTGACATTGTAGAAAATGTGACCAAGTAACTCGTCGATTTCTCCCCAGTCAGACTTTCATCTTGACACTTTCCATTCCCAACGCTAGACTACGCTTTACAAATAAGACTGCAAACGATGTAAAAACAAAGCAGCAAGACAAAACAAAAAAAGAATCGTAAGTACTTGGGATTGACAATGTGTCCCTCGTGTCACAAGCCACAAAGGCACCCAGTGTACCCCGAGTGCATAAGTGATCCACTCACGTTTTTCCTCTTCTAAAGATTCACTCGGATTCGTCGTATTAACACTGTGCGAAATAATCTAGGCCTTATACGATGTTACATGTTACATATTACTTTTTTCTTTTACATATATGCACGTCGTCGTCGTCTACGCTTTCGTATGAACATATAGTTTTTTTGCGTCTGTTTTGCTTTTGTTTTTCGTCTTTATTTACATATGGTCTTAAAGTGTGACTGACTCCCTCTTGCCTATTTCGTACAGATATAAATTTTCGATGAGTTTGTTGCGAGATGAGGAACAACATGTAGTTAACATACATGATACATACATATATCCCAAGTCTCAACTGAACAACAAATCATAAAAAAAGATTGCTCCATGGAACAATGGAGACGGAAAGGTTGCAAATCTTTTGCACAATCCAAAAATACCAATAGGCTCGAAGCAAAATTACCCATCGGAGAGACTTAAACAGGAGTATTAATTGCTGCAGATGTAGGTACAATAGAAGTAACAATAAAAAAAGAAAGAAACACTCCAAAGGTTGACACAGAAAAAAGCAAAAAATTGGCATTTAATTTCAAAAGAGTGGAAGAGTTTTCGGGATACACACAAATTGACCTGTTAAGTTCGTGAACTCGTTGTTATTAAATATTTTCGTACTTGTGGATGCAGTTGCAGTATAGTGTATCTGCTTTAAAAAGTCTGTTTAGTTGAGAAAAGACTTTTAGTTCACTGTTGTTTTGAGGGTGTATTGGGTTATTGTCCCGAGAACAAGTGTTAGCACTTGACTTGGAAAACATAATTGAAGAGAACTTTTAGGCTTGAAAAGGATTTTTGAAACTTAAACGCAACGAGAGGAAGTTTAAGTGGGCTGTACATTTGTACAAACACAGCCTGTGGTAGAAGAATTGTGTAAAAAAAGCACAAATTACAACTCAAGCAACAACAGCTGGTTGGTCTCAATTTCGTAGTTGTTTGTTTAACAAAGCGATTTTATAGAAAAAAAAATTTGTCATACATACTTATCTTTAATTTACCTATTAAACTCGCGTAACGCAAGTGAAGATTTGATAAAGAAGTTTTTACTGATTACTTAATTTCTATTATAGCCCAGTCATTATAGTAAGTTCACCTCGGAATTTGAGATACCCAGCTGTAAATTTGTATAGACTTCTATTTTGACACCACAAAAGTTGTACCAAAACCTACATATTGTAGGGTGTCAGCGTCTATTGAAAACCAACGGTCAAACGTCAAAAAAATCCTTTTTCGCTAATATACCGTTTCCTATGAATTTTTTTTGCTATTTTTGTCTATTACAATATTGTAGACGCTTAAATTGTCTATAACTTCTGCCTGAAAAATTTTTTTTTACGTTGAACCGTTTTTGAAATAGAGGCCAGAGTGTAAGGTTAGAGCATAATTCAAGGTCACACGCAAATCCGAAACTTGATAAAATATCCAATAGCCTTTGCGATCCATATCTTCTGTGAATAAATTCAGAGAGGCTTTATTTCTTGTAAAAAATGCAATAATATTTTTGGAACTTCTTGACTAGATTATCCAACATTTTACTGGGAGGTGGATTTGCTTTCAACTGTTGATGAACGGATATCTTCTCTAATGACAGCTGCTACAGCTTCTAAAATAAGGCCTCGACTCATAGAATCCGTTTCGTCCGTTCGCTGCCGGATTCAACTGACAGCAGTGAGTTTTACCGGACACAACGGATTGGGGTGACCCATAGAATCCGTTGCGGTTTGTCAAATAGAATCCGTTGCGGTTTGTAAACAAGACAACTCATGTCAGCAGAAGAGAAAATTTCAAAATGGTTTCTACTGCGCATGTCATCAGTTCTGCCGGACGCAAAAGTTAAAAGTTGGGCTACTTTTTGCGTTGCGTCCGCTGCATCCGATGCTTATGGGTCACCTCTCATAAGATCGTGTGTATTTAATCGAGCTGTCAGTTGAGTCCGCCAGCGAACGGACGCAACGGATTCTATGGGTCGGGCTTTTTAGTCTTTCTGCTTTAGGGTCTAACTGTTTACTATCGTACCAAGCTTTTGATAGAATATTGGTAAGTCCATCACGAAGCCGAAGGTTTATTTTTTGGCTATCGTGCGTCGTGGTAGGCGCTGAAAAAAAAATTATTTTCGTTTTTCGTAGCATTATGCTCTAATCGTGCGCGCTCTGTCCTCTATCTTGAAAACGGTTCAAAGTATTAAAAAACTTTTGAGGCAGAAGTTGTAAAGAATTAAGCCTGAACTACATCGAAACACAAAGTGAAAAAAGTAAAAAAACTAAAAAAAGTAAAAGCTTTTCAAATACACACATATTACTGCGTGGCATCTGTTGACAACATTTAAAAAACTCCGAAAAGCTTTTTGATGGTTAAATATTTTAAATCAAAACAATAAACAACTTGTCAAAAAAGAAAAATTTCTGTTCTTTGGAGCTGGCTATGGTTAATGTTCAATAAATTTAATTGAATATCTTTCAATTTACTTTAAAATTTGAAAACAAAGTTGACATTTACTTGAATTTTATAATTTTCAAAATTGGTTTGAAACTATGAAAGAGCTTTTGTTTAGAAAACTACAGGATTTTAGTGATGAAAGCGCTACCTTTCAAGAAAAATAAACAAAATTATTTGATTGTGTTTGTTTTCAAAAAATTGCCTAAAGTGAAAGCTTCGATATGTGCGAGCTTTCACTTTTTTAAACTGAGAGGAAGAAATACAAATTTGTTTTTGATAGAGAAGTTCGGATATATTTTTGACTTTTTTAGGAAACTTTTTCACTTTGTGTTTCGATGTAGTTCAGGCTTTAATCGTTTACAATATTGTCATAGACATAAATAGCAAAAAAAATCCATAGGAAAAGGGATATTAGCGAAAAAGGACACCCTACAGTATGTAGGTTTTGATGCGTGTCAAAATAGAAGTCTATACAAATTTACAGCTGGGTATCTCAATTTCCGAAATTCTTGCCTGATTTTGACTAAAATGACTGGACTATTAGTCGTATTTGGACTTAGAACAGAACACCCCTCGACAGTAAATTAGATGAGAAAAAGTCTAAAAAGCTAGAAATGACTTAGTAAATTACGTATTTATGTATAAACGTATTCTGACAATCGATGTTGCTGTATACAAAATTTTTTCAAATACTAGCGGATTTACCTGGTTGCTAGTTTATAATTTTACCTGAAGCTACAACAGCATAAACTAATTTAGAGAGCATGAGACAAGTCATGAACAAAATCTGAACCAGCAACTCAACATAAAGAAAAAAATGCTCTATACAACAATGGAAATCTCTTGCAGAATAAAAGAATGCCTGTGATTACAACACCATAAACCTATTCGGATAAATATTATGACGTAAGACTTGAGTGAGCGAAAATAATATGTATTACTATAATTATTATTATTTATTTATTATTATTTATTTATTTCAGCTCGGAATAAATATTTCTACCGAAAAGATAAGTTAGATGTTTTTTTTAAAAGAATAAAAAAAAGAACATAGTGAAAATTGCGCTATTAAAGTACATACATGGTTGTAAATTTGTAATATGTTGATGTGATTAAAAGCGATAAGCATTGTCTGTACTGATTTTGTTAATTGATCAAATTTGGAGAATTTCTAAATAAATTAAATTTTTTAAATAAAAATCAATTCAAGCACAAGAGAACTGCAATTTTCTTTTTATTTTCCATGTTTCTGTGCTCTTTCGCTTACAAAGTTCAGATCTAAAATAAAAAAAGGCGAATATGAACAGTGCGAGCATTTGGGAAAACAGGAGATTATAAAATGGGAAACACCGATGTACATTGATTTTGAACTTTTGTCAATCGTAAGCAGAGTCTGGTAGAGCATTTCACATACGACAAGTGGGACTGAAGTTTCTATAGTGAGATTAATTTTTTCAGGGGAGGAATGCAACGGGTTATTTCACAAGAGCCACTTTCTGTAAATAAAGTGATAGAAGAGAGTGAGACAAGTTACGTTTAAATATGATCAAGAGAATCAAACGATTCTACATTATTGAACTATCAACTATCAGTCAACGTTCTGTTTTGTAACCTATCAAGTAGGCGCAAAAATGTTAGAGGAGCACCTGATCATATTTAGGAATTACATATACTTTAGTTTAGGACGGATGTAGGTTTGAGAAATCGTAGCCAGATCAGAAGGACAAATTACTGCAGTATTTTTGGCGATTTCAAATAAGTAATCATTCCAACAAAGGTAATCGTTTTTGGTTTCTTTCAGACAGGTACCATTCATTGGCAGTGGGGCACGCTGTCAAGGTCTGAATTCAACTAGCCAATCACCTGTTCCACATCCGAAGTGCAGGTACGAGAAATTGGAAACAAATATGAGAAGCTCAGGTTTGAGTCGTCTCGTCAGCAAAACAATTAAGAGGATAGTTCAATAAATCATATAAATGAGAACGTTTGTGCAAATGAAATTTTTTAAGGGATGGGTTGGACAAATACATTTTCCATCAGCTCGGGAAGAGCCCAGAAGAATACGAAAGATAAAAAAGGCAATACGTATTCTTCAGAATAACGACGGGGAAACTATCTGGGCCAGTGGATTTATTAAGATCTTTTACGGGCTTAAGTACAGAAGGGGCGAATAAGCTATCAGGAAGTGTAAAGTAAGCACAAAGTTGTACAAAATACTTTTAATTTTTTTGTTAATCTATTTTCACTTTTCATTTATTATTTTGTGGGATACCCTTTATTGGATAAAACTTCGTTCAGCCGCTGGTGCCTATTCTTTCGGGTGTATTTAGTTTTTCTTGTAGCCGTGTCTTCTTATTGGAACTTTTTTTAACGAACTCAATTATGCAATTCATACCAGGTTCGGAGATCGTGGAGGTATTTGGATGATTTTAGGACAGTTATAGAGTAGCCATTCACTGCCAGCATTCGCCATTTGCTCTTTATCGTTGTCCTGGTAAAATGTAAAACTCATTCGTTTGTTAATTTGTCTTAAATTTTCTCTCATAATCTTTGAATAGTATTCAAATTTCCCATGCCTCAGGCGATATGCACGCCCAAACCATTACCTATCCCCATCCATTTTTAACGTATTATAATTTTGAGCAGTAAAGTGATGAAAAACGTATGCCTACTTTTTTTTAAAAATAACCAAATGATAAACACAAGTCTTACTTTTTTTACGTAAAATATTCAAAAAGGACATTTTATTCAAGCAAAATCTAGTAGTAGATGTTCAAATGTTTGTACAAAAAATGAGAATGGGCAATTATCTCCCATTGTCAAGCTATTTTCGCAATCTAATTAGACATATTTATGATGTACAGCAGTACAGCCTTATCAATTACGAATTGTAAACAATTTAAGATTACCTAACTTAGAAAAGAAAATAATAAAAATAGTGTTGTATATACATAATGGCTTTTAAATATTTAATTCCTTGCCTCGACTCTATAAAAACTTTAAAATTGTTGTTTTGATTTCCCACAGTTGACCAGGATTCTACCAACCAACAGAGAATAAAATAAGTTAGGAACATTTTTTTTTTTTTTTTTTTTGAATTGTATCCCTTTATATTTTAGACCAATTTGTTTTTGCCACCTAAAAAGCATGACATGTGCTGCATGGCGCATTACAAGTTTAACTGTTTTATACAATGTAGTGCAGCTCTTTTCAAATTTGTTACTTACTAAATTTCGATTAAAAAATATATGATAGCACTTAGGCGGACTAGAACAGACCGTACCATAAATAAAATAGTTGAAAGTGACAAAAAGAAACTCGAGTGAAAGACTTTCAAGGTAAATGTCATAAGGGAAAATGAAAATGTTTGTTTCTTCTTTCTTTTCTTTGCATAAATGACGTCGCAATAACCAAGTTGAGCTCTCACAAGTCACGATGGGTGGAGCTGCTATTATATTCTTTTGTTTTTTCGTAGTTGGTGGATACAGGAAAGCGAGTAATATGCCGGTGAGTGTTAAGTGATGCTTGGTCGATAATTTTATTGGTTTGCTTGATTTTGTTTTCGACGTAATTACGTTTGCTGTTTTTATGATATATTTTTACAGTCAAAAAAAGTTTATTTATTGATGCATGAAAATTTTTATTAAATAAAATTTTTGCAGATAGAAAAAAAATAAAGCTGCAATCTAATAGCTAGTAAATTGATAGATCTCTGGAGCGAAAAATGTAAAACTATCAAACAAAAGTTGTGTTCGCTCGCTGACCCAAACACCACTCAAAAACAAATGTCACATTTCTTAATCATTGTTGTTTCACTGCTTAAGTTTAAACTTTACTTTAGGTTTAAGCTTGTGTTGCAAATAAGTGGGAGAGTTGTAGTCTTTTACAGATATTTTTTTTATTATTAGTGCGCACATCAAGGGGTCATGAAAACCCTTATCTTTATACATATGTATATTAGAGTGGTCCTTAGAAAAAAAAAATTGGGACGCCCCCCAGGTTGGTTCTAAATCAGAAAAAAAAATTCCCTAATTTTTTCAAATTTTTATTCCTAGCCCTTCCTGACCCTATTTCATTAAAAAGTTTTTGTTTTTTCGATCATCCGTTCAAAGACGGCTGCTGTTATAAAAAATTTGTTTATCGAGTTTTTGTTAATAACATGTTAATAACAAATGAAATAATAAATAAAAAAAATTTAATTTAATGTTATATCATTTAAATTGCCATAGATATCTAAAAAATAATCCATGTCAAAATGTTGCTTACTTTTGGCAGATTGAGCGAAATAAGAAATCTGCCTTTTTGTTTATTATTATATTTGAGTCTAATTCGAAGTCTTTCCGTTAATTAGTTCAAAAATGACAGCAAAATAGGGCCAGGAAGGGTTTGAGATAAAAATATGAAAAAATTAAGGAATTTTTTTTTAATTTTTTAGAATCGATTTAGGGGGCGTCGCACTCAATTTTCGCAAAAAAGTGAAATAAGGACCACTCTAATGTATATATTTAAGTGGATGTATGTTTGTTTGTTTTTCCTGTATAGACTCCTAAACTGCTCCGCGGACTTTTATGACATTTTTAAGGTAAAAGGTAAGGATGTTAAATTATCCCTCAGTAACAAAGACTATACTTCATCCCCATATTCCACGGAACGGAAGAATCATAACGGGATCCTTAAAACTACGATCCCATGCAACGCCGGGCTGCTCAGCCAGCAATGTTATGAAACACAGTGCGACCTTGTAGGAAAATAGAAGAGGAATCGTTTTTGCTTTTGAATTTTTGTGAATCGTAATGCGGGAGAAAAACAGAGTCTGGTATAGCATTAAATATTCGAATAGTGCGACTAAAATATAACTACCTATACTGATAACCTTGTCAAAGAAGAGTTAGGAAGTAACTATCTGTTAAAACTTTGAATTGAATTTATTTTAAACAACAGAATTTCTCCGTTTGAAGTTAGCGGAGTAAAGAGGCTGCTAAGCTTCCGTTCAAGAGGCACGCTTTTTCCGACCTTGAAGATGAGTTTGAACATACCCATAACCAGATGAACTCCTTCGGCAGCTAAGTCGCGTTATCGCTGTTATATAGTTTGGAAAAATGTTCTATCCATATCCTTAACCGTGGTTTTTCTACGATAGTCTCTACAGGCTTTGGTTCGGAGACTAAAGCCTCGGGTGGAATGATTTACTTTTTGATAAAATATTCGTACCCCAATTTTGTTGTGTCATTCCTTTATCTCGCCGATCGCACGCTTTTCCTTATCTCTCTTTATGTTTCTGAGAAGTCGGTGCTCGTATCTTTTTTTCCACTCGTAGAGCTTGAGAGCCGCTCGAGTTTTTCTTTCAGCGTTGCTTTTTGATCGTTGTAGTTTGGCATCGCATTTTCTTCTAACATTTTCCCATTTTGTCTTCAACCGGAGATATCGACAGACGTACCTAAGCTACAACGAGTTAGTGGTTCGAAGTAATGTTGACCCCTTGCATTGTGTGAACATCCTACGTGCTTGAGAAATGTAGTGCGACGATCGCAATGTTGTTACTCTGGTTGGTGGTTGATGGATCAAGAGAGTTCCAATTAGTCTTGTGGATATCGACACGGGGGAATCCAGTACTTGCTACCAACACATCTCACCCGCAGTCAAATTTATCAGCATAGATCTGATCTCCGAAGATTTCTTCCTTACACAGCTCGACATTTAAGTTTCCAAGAACAATTTTAGTATCATAACTAGGACATTGCTCGTAAGAAGAAGACCGTAGAACCTGTTTTTGGTGTTATGGTTGTCTACAGTGGGAGGCGAGCGCAGATGAGGCTGGTGTTGGCCGCGACGCACTCAAGTCTTTTTTTTCTGAGTCGAATTTCAACTACAAAACCACATCTGGATAGACGTTGCTGATGCTGTTGTTTTTCCCTACAGCGCCATTGGCCGCTGTAATAAATATCATAGTCTTTTTTCAATTTTCGCAGGTCTGGATGATCCAGGCATTTCCTGGAATGCGATTCGGTTATATCTGCTTAACAGCTGTTCATTGCTTTCGATAATAGTAACTTTCCATGCAGATCAATTTGTTGTCTTTTTTTCGTTTGCGTAGGTTCCCATCTGTGAATCCTTGGGTAGTCACTGCGGCACACGACCCCTTCCTGGAGATCTAGATCCTTAGACGGGAGATGCTGCGGACGCTTGTGCTTTCACTTATTTTTATCTGCTTTCGAAAGAGACTTAGAAGCTCTTGATGTTATTTCAAAGGACTTTAGAAAGCCATTTTTAACTAAAAATGTTGGTCACATGAGATTTTTTAAGTTTTAAGTGAGTTGACATAGTAACGTAGGCTAGGCTTTCAGAATTTTTTCGTAGAGAAGCAAGCTCAGTTGTTTCGCATTCCCCAAAATTCTCCATCATTCATTGAGATGTCACTTTAGCTGCGTTTTCTCAGTTCAACAGCCAAGGCCTTGAGTTTTCATTTATTTGGTATTGTGTGTATTTAGGTAACTACCTACTTACATATTACTTTTTTTTTTGCAGCAGTAGGATTTTGATTTCTCCTTTATAAATTCTTCATCAAACCTTGAGGTGTAACTTTAGCTTGCGTTTTCGTAATTTAACTCTTCCTCTGTTGGACTTCATTTAGTTAATTGTTCTTTGTAGCTGGGTTTGTGAATTTCTCGAAATTTAATGTAATGTAAATGTGAACAGGAGTGTTCTCTCCTTTTCCCTGGCCTACCAAAAAACATGCCTAAATTCTTAATAAGTTGCGTTGAAACGAGCTATTGTATAGCAACTGTTAGAGGACTACCGAAGCAAGTCTAATGTAGGTAACTACTCTTTAAAAACTGCCAGGATATTGTTGGAATGTCACCATCAAAGCAATTATTCAAGACTCTAATTAATACCCACAAGACGCACCTTGTTGACTGTTCGTTGTAGTTGTAGTGTTTAATAAAAGGTGTAGGGTACCTGCAACCGTTTTTTACCACAGGGTTTTTAAGTAAAAAATTGCAACAAGTTCTCGTTCACAACTAATCTCAATTCGAATTTTAAAGGGTTTTCCTTATGGCAACTAACTAGGGTAGGTAGGTATGTGTTCCACAACTGTAAGACGCACAATGCCAATTTTGTTTCCATTTGGCTTTTGGCATGAATGGTCATTGGTCATCTAATCCAGCAACGCAAACTGCAGTTAAATTCCGAATATACGAACTCAGAAATGGATATTCAATACAGAAGGCAGGGTGGGTATTTGGCAAAGGTATTGTTGAGATGTAGACAGCCAACAAGCTTTAAACATTATATGAGGGGGGAAAAATGATATCCAGTGCATTGGTATTTATGTATTTATGATAGGCAAAACAGCTGCATTGCCATTGCCAATTTGCCAGGCATAACAAAAATTTGTCACTAATCATGTGCAATCCCAGAAAAGGATTTGCTTTTACCGTGGTCGTCAATGTGGTAGATGTGGAAGCCAAAAAAATGACTCATTGAGCAAGGGAATTCCTTTTCCATTTTCACACAAAATTCCTTCACACAAATGTTGAAAACACACACAAAAAAAAAGGAAGTCACGAGAAAGAAAACTTACCTCTTCAATTTTATGCAATTTTTCTTTCAACACAAATGTTTTTAAAAAGTTTTCTGCCAAATTGATCCTTCTAAATCCTTTTTATCGGTTTCGTGTTTATGTATCGCGCAACTTTTTGGAAGCGAGTTTCAAACGGAATCCAAAAATAAATAAATACAAAAAAAAATAGGAACACGAACACCAAATGAGAATAACGTTGTCCTTGTCACACCACTGCAAGGCACCGCGCCGCCGAAAGGAACCGACCAGCGACCAACAACGACGACGTGTTGACAACTTAACGGAATTGGAATGATATAATTTTATTTTTATTGCCGACTTTTTTTCTTCCAGGTTTTTTCACTACAGCAGTTTATATCGAAAGTTCTATGACTTTCGTTAGTTGAACAATGATTATTTGCACTTTTAATTACTCAGAACGAGAGGGGAATGCAAGTAAATAGAATTTTCTTTTAATTTCTAATTCATTCGATTGAGAAATCACACACACCTTCTTTTCACACACAACACAGGGAGATGGCAATTTTCTTTTCGCAGATCCACATCACACCGACAATTTGATTTGCTTTTCAACTTTTTATGTTCACACTTTTTGAGGTTCTTATTAGATAAATCACACTTCCGATGCACATTCGTATCGAGTCGCTTAAATATTTTAAAATGTTTTGGATCTTGGGCTATTGTGACACACTTTCTTGTTTTTATGTTTCTTTCTTTTGATGAATTTGATGGCTGAAAAAATTTCTTAACGGGAAGCCGTCATTTTGAAAAGTCGTCACACACAACTCACAACGTTCGGGTGGAACACTTCTTTCTGTGTGGTAAATGAAGAAAATTTTGATAATATGTTTTTCTCGCTTGCTCGAGTTTTTTTCACATATGGGGCGAATTGCAATTTTGATTGTTGCTTGTGCATCGAATAGGTAGGTGGCGTTTTGTCTTTCCACAAGGCGGCTTGTTTTTAGCGAAGTTCACACTGTTCAACTAGTTTGACTTGGTTTGATAGGTTTTCACCTACCATAATCCCATAATCCGACTTTTGATGTGATCGCCGACGAGGTAAGACGTTTGAACAAGACACGCGCAGTCGGTGAATTCGGAAAAAAAAATTTAAAAAGTATTTGTTGATTATAAAAAACGGAAAAAGTAAAATAGAAATTCAAAGTGAAAGTTCGCTGAATATTGAAAACTATTTCTGTGCAATCAAAGAAAAGAAAGTGAAGAATAAAAATCGAAATTCCCTCATGGAGGGAAATGAACTGAAAATAAAGCCAAGCCAAATGGCAAACGGTAAAATACCGAGCATCATACATAGAATGCCGTTAGACCAACGGTCACCAAACGAATTTGAGGCGTCCCAAGCCAAAAATGAAACAACGCCAAAAAAATTAGAGGCAGCAGAAAACCTAATGAGCCTAGCAGGAATAAGCCATTTAACCGATAAGGATGTAAATGATGACGAAATGGAAGGATGGAAGAAAGTCACCGGAAAAAAACGAAGAGCCTCCAGGAGTTCCTTTTCATCAGCTACAGTTAGCCGAAGTTCATCAATTAACAGCAGGGCCAACAACAATAAATTCGAAATACTAGATGATATGGTAATTTTAAGCAATGGTGATAGTGGTAAGTCTCATAACACCCAACCTATTAAAAATAGTATAATAAACATTAGTACAGGAAAAGAAAATGTTAATGAAAATAACACAAACAAATTTTGCCCCCCGATAATATTATACAATGCAAATATAAAAAAAATAGTCGATGACCTTAAGGCGTCATTACCGGACCTAAAGGTCAAAATTATTAATGTTAATCGCTCTAAGAGCAAGCTATTTGTAAACCAGGTTGGAGCACACTCCAAACTAATGGAACTATTGCGGGAGTCAAAAGAAGTTGAGGCCCACTCTTATACTCCAAAAGAACTCAAAAGAGTAAACTTAATATTACGAGGCTTAAATTTCCAATACAATGTGGAGGAAATAAAAGCAGAAATTGATAATCTAGTTCCAAATGTGGTAGAAAGCGTCTCCAAATTTGAAACTATTCGCTCCAAAGAAGAAAAGATAGATTATAACTTATTTTTAGTCAAACTATTACCAAATAAGCAGGCGCAACTAATAACAGATATTAGGTATATCTGCTATTCAAAAATTAATTGGGAAAGGCCTAGAGGAAATAAGGGGGCTATGCAGTGTAGGAGGTGCCAGGCTTTTGGTCACCTTGCGAAAAATTGTGCGCGCAAATATAATTGCGTTAAATGCGAGGGTGACCATAAGCCAGGAGAATGCAAACTAGAAAAAACAGAGACATCCATACCTTACTGCATAAATTGTAAAAAATACGATCATCCGGCCAACTTCAGAGGTTGCCCTTATTACGAAGGGTACATGGACAACCGGAGAAAACTAATAAAAACGGCTATAGAAAAAAAACAAAAATCAAGAAACCTGGTACATGAAACAGTTAAAAATTCAAGTTTTGTAAACAAAACAATATCATACGCCGATCATTTCAGAAACAATTCCCCGGTTGTCCAATCCCACAACACTGCCACTTCAGTATCTGGAGAACAAAATATTTTAACTGAATTTTTTGATCTATCTCAAGAACTATTTGGAGCGAATATATCAAATTTATTAACAAAAATTAAAACTTTTATTGCAAATATTAAAAAATCAGGCTCGATTGAACAAAAAAGATTGGCCTATCTAGAACTTCTAAACGAAGTTCTAATTTCAAATTCGAAATAATGGCATGGCAAATATTGAGTCATAACGTTGGGTCCCTCATAGATCACAGCAGAAGAATTGAATCTCTTTCAATTCTTCTACGCAACAATGTAGCATTCGCTTTCTTACAAGAAACCCATCTAAATGAAAAACATAAGGTTTTTCTTGACTCATATGTTTTGCTTAGAAATGACGATAAACAGGGAGTAGCAATAGCCATTAAAAATAACATTCAGTACAAAACGGTAGAAATTCAAAATTTAAACATATTAAGTCAACTGATCTCGGTTGAACTTAAGTGCGGAGAAATACAAAAGAATATTTTATTAGGTTCAGTATACTTGCCATCAGGCATGGCCTCCTCATTCTTAACGAGTGAGCTAAATAAAATAAACGAACTGGCCGAAAATTACGATGGTTGCGTGTTGGGGGGTGACCTCAATGGAAGAAGCCCTATGTGGGGAGATAGTGTAACCAACATGAATGGCAGCGGTTTAGAGAAGTGGATCAATGATCCAAATTGCAATTTCATTAACATAACAACTAGTTGTCCTACTTATCCAAGGACTTCCTCTTATCTGGACCAATTTTTAATATCAAATAACTTGTTCGACACAGTTAATTCAAATTGCTACATCAAAGCGTTGCCTTCTTTTTCTGACCATCTTCCCATCCTACTCAATATTAAAATTACGGATGCGGATATACCATTGAGTCAACCCCTCATAACCAGAGCATTCAAAAAAACAGATTGGAACAAATTTAGAAACGAACTTGACTATAAACTTAAGAGCATTAAACCTTCCCCAAACAATAGCATGTCGAATCCTAATATTGATTCGACTATTAAAGATTTCAACCTCGCACTCTTCTCAGCTGTAGAATCTAATTCTACAATAACAACACCTACTATTAAAAAATACGCTTCATTACCCGACAACATAAAAACTCTCTTTTCACATAAACACAAATGGCAGAAACGTTTAAAGAAAATATATCACAATCATTATAACAGAACGTCTGATGAATATAATGAATTGTCAACAAGAATATCTCTTCTCAGTAAAATAATTAAAGAAAAAGTAGCAATCTGGTTAAATGAACAATTAAAAAAAAGACTCAGTTACATTAAACCCGGTCCTCAAGCACACAAAAACATTAATAGACTCATTGGTAAAAATAAAAAATTCAACTGCCCCAAAGTAATTGTTAATAATATCCCCATAACAGAAGAGAAGAGCAAAGTAGAGGTTTTCACAGACTATTTCAGAAATACTTATAACACACAACCTAATTACCAGAATTTCAGTTTTGCAAATCAAATAAAGGAAAAAATCACACAAGCAAAT
Source organism: Melanostoma mellinum (assembly GCA_914767635.1). Taxonomy (NCBI): domain Eukaryota; kingdom Metazoa; phylum Arthropoda; class Insecta; order Diptera; family Syrphidae; genus Melanostoma; species Melanostoma mellinum. The sequence goes on from OU612059.1 coordinate 232,259,760, forward strand.
ACATCACTACCAGAAAGAATTTTCTCATTTGACAACAATAACACAGCGTTAGCTCCAATAGCTCCTCTAATGTTTACCTCAGTATCAGAAATAGCTTCAATTATCAAAAATCTTAATAGTAAGAAATCAACAGGTCCCGATAACGTATCAAACTTTATAATTAAAAAATTTTCTAACAATGCAATAGAGTTCCTTACAATAATAATCAACAACTGTCTTAACAATGGGTACTTTCCTTTAAATTGGAAGGTTGCCAGATTGTTTCCTATTCAAAAAAAAAGCAAGTGTTTCGAATTAAGTAACTTCCGACCGATATCAATGCTATCTAATTTGGGCAAGATACTGGAGCGAGTAATTTGTATCAAAATGGATAACTATGTAGATAATTCCTTTGATTTCATATCGGATTACCAGTTTGGATTCAAAAAAGAGCACTCGACAGTTCATGCATTAGTAAAAATACATAACGATATAACAGTGAATTTGAGACAGAAAAAATGCACAGTAGCTTGTTGTTTAGATGTCAAAAAAGCCTTTGATAGTGTCTGGGTGGAGGGACTTCTATTCAAAATTCTGGAAATTGGATTTCCTCCTGAAATTTACAAAATACTTCTCAGTTTTCTTTCAGACAGAACATTTTTCATAATGCTTCAGACTCTTAAGTCCGGCATAGTGAAAACATCTCGTGGGGTCCCTCAAGGATCTGTTTTGGGGCCGAGATTGTATAATTTATTCATGTATGACTTCCCACACCTGATTACACACTCAAACGACTCAGACACTAAAGGAATTTTGTTTGCTGACGATACCATCGTTCTTGCCCATGCTGACTACCCATATGATGCTCTTAGAGCCCTCAAAACACATATTGTAGAAATAGTAAATTACTATCGAAAATGGGGCATACAACTTAATTTTGCAAAATCAGAAGCTATTTGCTTCAGAAACTCTTGTACTAAAGGTAATTTAGGGGTAGTGGCTGAAAGCAGGAATTTAGTTCTTAAAATAGATGGAGTAGAGATACCATTCAAAAATAAAATAAATTATCTAGGAGTTCAATTCTCCAATTTGCTAAAATTTAATCCACATGCTAGAAAAGTAAAAGAAAAAGCGTTAAAAATTTCAAACATTCTAACACCATATTTAAGGCATTCCAGCTTAAAACAAAGCACCAAATTACTGTTTTACAAAACCCTTATTAGACCCATTTTAATATATGCCTTCCCATGTTGGTTTTCAATCTCTCCGACAGTTGCAAAAGAATTAGAGATTCTGGAAAGAAAAATTTTAAGGCACTGTATTAAAAAGAACTTTAAAACAAGAACTAAAAGATATTCAAATAACTATGTATACAAAGAAGCTAAAGTTATACCATTGATGACCTACGCTTTTAATTTAATGAAAAAATTCACAAACAGGATGAGCTATAGTGAAAACAGTCTTGTTTGTGAAATATTCAATGAACAAAAGAGTATACAGTGGGAGAACTCGCTTTATCTATCCCCAATAGGAATAGAGTTGGAAAATTTCATGTTAGATTTGGAGTGTGCTCTACCATCCTTTTACCAACAAACTGTCCAAGGACAGAATCGTGGTTAAAAAAAAAAAAAAAAACTTCATATATTATAACGATTAATAATGGAATTAAAAATATGACCTATTGTAACACATGGTATATACAATGCACAGATATCAAAAAAAAAAAAAAAAAAAAAATTTATAATATGTTCATTTAATTCAAAACGAAATTTTGAAACTTTATAAGACCCTCTTCTATATAGAATAATATGATTATGGCTAAATCTTTGAACTAGCTGACAAAGAGAAAAAAGAAGAAAGAAAGAATTCAACCAACAATAAAAAATATGTATACAATAAATAAAGGAACAAAAGTTGAATAGTAATATACTTGTACAATCCAACAAATAAATAAAACATAAAATACCTCTTCTACAGGTAAACATTGTGATAAATTTCAGCTATTTTGTACCTTAAGATGCACAACATACTGTATCTTCTTATTATTAGGTAGTTTTTAAGTTAGGTTAAGTTTTCATGACTAAAACGTCAAAAATAAATGTGAAATAACTCCATGAGCAAGAGTTTATGCAAACAAGTAAAAGTAAAGGCAATAGAAGCATATGTCATTAAAACAAGAGAGCCATACTTGACAGTTCTCAATTTAACTTAGTATAAGAAAGAGACGAATGTATCAAATGTAAAAGAAAAGAAAAGACTCAATAAAGAACTGAACTGAACTAATCCCATAATCCCTCATCCGCAGCCATAATCCTATTCGTCTCTCTTTTTAACTTTTGTGTTCTAAAATCTTCATCCATCCCGCTTTACTTTTCTGCACTTCTGCAGTAGCAGATGCATGTAAATCCAGCATATTCCTTTAAGGTTCATATTTACCTCATTTATACTAAGAAAATGTCCATATTCATACTGGTCGATTTGCTAAACAGTTTGAGGGTGGTAGTAGTCAACTATAAAATATTTTAATATCGTTTTAAACATTTTGGATATTTTTTGACGGTCTGAAACACGTTTTGTTATCAAATAAAATTCAGACGATAATCGTCTAAAACGTAACGGAATCCAGCCCTTGGTCGATTTGTTGAACAGTTTGAGTGTGAAGAAGTAAGGGAAGGCAGTTGAAAGGATGTTTCCCAAGATTAATTGTTGGAACTTCGAGCTGATGAGAAAATTATTGAAAAAGAAAAAAGCAGCTGCGGACAATTTAAACGTTTTATTACAAAGATAGAAGAATCCAGAATGAAAAAATATATATAGAAAATATAAGCAACCGGCAAGAGCATTGCCATAGAGTATAACAAAAAGAAACATAAAGCAGTGTTCACAATAAATGTGTGTTCACATCTCAACACCCTTTCTTGAACACATAATTACGCCTCGACATGTTGTAGCAATCCAAAATGATTTTTGCAGAAGTTGAATTTGTTGCTACACAAAGCCTTTGTCAAGGAATCTGCAACCATTTGATCAGTTGAAATGTACTGCACAACTATAGGCGTGTTTTTTTTTATGCTAGTATATAGTACAGTAAAAATTTCCCTTGGGGAACAACAACAAATCATTTTACTGTCGTAATTTTCCACAGTGAAAACAGGGATGGCTTTGCTGTGGATTGATAGTTTCCAGCTTTGAAAATAAGATGGCACCACCAATGATTTCAGTTCATCAAAGCTTTTTCGAAAGGACGTGTTCAAAAAAAATGTGGTATTTGCAAAGAAATTTTTTCTCTCGACTAAAAGTTACCCCTGGTCTCCACATGCTTTAAATCTATCGCAGCTTTTGCAGCAGCCTTTGAATATCGCAAGTGGAGACCATTATAGCAGCTTTATTTTCATAGCCTGCGATAGATAGCATACTTTTATCGCAGGGTATCTATCGCAGCTATTAAAGCAGAGAGAACTGTCATCCCCATAGGTTTTTCCACCATTTTGTTACTTCGCTGTTATGTTTGGTATGAAAAGTATGCTATACAAAATGCCCACAGCACAAAATTTGTGAGCTGCTCTGCTTTTTTGTGTCTGTCATTTTCCTGCTTTCTGCTATGAATTTAAAGCAAGTGGAGACACAGCGTTAATGAAATAAAAACTATATTCATATTGAACTTTCGCCTTGTTTCTTATCTGATGGTGTATATAATACAGGATTTTGCACTAGTTCTTTTTTGCTGAAGCTAATAGCTTTTCTCATGGAATTATTTGAATAAAAAATATAGCCCAATGCAAGAAAAAAACAAATCAAACAAACAAAAGAAGCAGTAAAAAATGGTCAAAAGGGAAATATATATGTATGAAAATTAAACATTCTTCAATAGAAATTCAAGTTTGGGACTAGCAGTACGTCTTTCAACTTAATTTAATTTGGGTTGTGTTTATTTGTGGGGTATAGTTCAATTTCACGGTTTTGTAAATAGAATCAACTTATTTTCTTTCTAAACCTATCGAAAAGACTGGTCAATAGTGTAAAATTGCTTTACCACAGGTTTGGATAACAAAAATAAATTGATTCTGTTTGCCAATGGAAAATCTCATCAAAGATTAGTTTTTAATATCTTTTTACATACTCCCCGAACATACCCGAAAGTTTTTTTCAACAAAACAGCTGACTTTGACATAGAGCTTTCTTCACTGCTGGACGATGCCTACAAAAATAGTAAAACAGAGCTGTAAGACAGAATCTGATGTATGGAAAATAAGAAAAAAAAATACAAATTCATACCTGGCTTGGTATCGTTATTCATTTGATAGAACAATTATCAGGCGTGTTTTTTTTTAACCTAGTATATAGTACAGCATTCGAGTTAAAAAAAAACGATCCGTCCACAGTATTTTCAGTACTATTTTCAGCAACAAGATGGAGCTCAACGTCAAAGCTTGCTGCTACTTTTCAAAGCTCTCTGTGAAATTCAAGATGAAACAAAATCAAATTCATACTAGGTTTGTTTCGATAATTGTTCTATCAAATGAATAACGATACCAAGCCAGGTATGAATTTGTATTTTTTTTTCTTATTTTCCATACATCAGATTCTCTCTTACAGCTCTTTTTTGCTATTTTTGGAGGCATCGTCCAGCAGTGAAGAAAGCTCCATGTCAAAGTCAGCTGTTTTGTTGAAAAAAACTTTCGGTTATGTTCGGGGAGTATGTAAAAAGATATTAAAAACTAATCTTTGATGAGATTTTCCATTGGCAAACAGAATCAATTTATTTTTTATCCAAACCTGTGGTAAAGCAATTTTACACTATTGACCAGTCTTTTCGATAGGTCTAGAAAGAAAATAATTTGATTCTATTTACAAAACCGTGAAATTGAACTATAATATTCCGCACAAATAAACACAACCCAATTGAAATTAAGTACGTGTCTAGCAAGACTTGAATTTCTATTGAAGAATGTTTAATTTTCATACATATATCTTTCCCTTTTGACCATTTTTTACTGCTTTGTTTGTTTGTTTGATTTGTTTTTTTCTTGTATTGGGCTATATTTTTTATTCAAATAATTCCATAAGTAAAGCTATTAGCTTCAGCAAAAAAGAACTAGTGCAAAATCCTGTATTATATACACCACCAGGTAAGAAACAGGTCAAAAATTCAATATGAATATAGTTTTTATTTCTTTAATTTTTAATCGAGAAAAAATTTCTTTGCGAATACCACATTTTTTTTGAACACGTCCTTTCGAAAAAGCTTTGATGAACTGAAATCATTGGTGGCGCCATCTTATTTTCAAAGCTGGAAACTATCAATCCACAGCAATGCCATCCCTGTTTTCACTGTGGAAAATTACGACAGTAAAATGATTTGTTGTTGTTCCCCAAGGGAAATTTTTACTGTACTATATACTAGCATAAAAAAAAACACGCCTATCGAAACAAACCTAGTATGTATTTGATTTTGTTTCATCTTGAATTTCACAGAGAGCTTTGAAAAGTAGCAGCAAGCTTTGACGTTGAGCTCCATCTTGTTGCCGAAAACAGTACTGAAAATACTGTGGACGGATCGTTTTTTTTTAACTCGAATGCTGTACTATATACTAGGTTAAAAAAAAACACGCCTTATGTTTTTCTCTTCGATGTGTCCTCGCAGAAAATGATGACGGATGTCAATATGCTTCGTACGTGGACGAAATCCAGCTGTCGAAGCAAGATCCACTGCTCCTTTGTTGTCACACCATATAACCGTTGGTTTGGGTATTATTGATGAATCAATTTCAGCAGCTAAGCTCCTTACCCAAAGTACTTCCTGGCAAGTCGATGAAAGGGCCATATACTCGGCCTCTGTTGTCGATAAAGCCACCGTCCTTTGCCTCTTACTTGCCCAGGAAATGGGACCATTTTGCATCTTGAGAATATATCCGCTTACCGAACGACGTTCATCAATTTCGTTTGCCCAATCCGCATCACTATATGCCACTAGATCAGAGCTTCCAGTTTTGCAGTATTCGATTTTATCGTTGACAGTCCCCTTCAAATAACGCATGATCCTTTTGACAGCCTTCCAATGCGCCTCACCAGGATTTTCCAAATATTTGCTGACAACACCAACTGCATGAGCTATGTCAGGTCTTGTTCCTTGTGCCGCATATAGAAGACTTCCAACAGCTTCTCTATAGGGAATATTTTGCATGGTGATGCGGTCCGCATCATTTTTCGGTGACATTTCACACGTCAATTTTTGGTTCGGATCCAATGGAGTTGACACAGGGTTGCAATCCTTCATTTTGAACTTGGTTATGACTTCATTCAAGTAGTCCGTTTGATCTACACAAAGTTTTCCCTGATGTCGATCCCTCGTTATTCTCATGCCCAAGCATCTGGAAATTTCGCCTAAGTCTTTCATCTTGAATGTTGTCATCAGCTTATTTTTTGTATCCTTCATGTTATTGAGGTCATTGGACAAAATCAACAAGTCGTCAACGTAGACAGCGACTATTTGAATGTTTGTTTTAGACTTCTTAATATAAACACACTGATCCGTCCGTGTTTGCATAAATCCAATAGATTTTAAAACGGAGTCTATTTTCTTATTCCAAGATCTGCTACCCTGCTTCAAACCATACATGGCCTTTTTGAGCTTGCAAACTTTGGATATCTGTTCTTGTTCAATGAATCCCTGGGGTTGTTTGATGTAAAGATCTTCATATAAGTCCCCATGCAAAAACGCATTCTTTACATCCATGTGATGAAGGTGAAAATCATATCTAACAGAAAGAGCAAACAACAATCTAATAGTATTAGTTCTTACCACTGGGGCATACGTCTCCTGGAAATCTATGCCTTCGATTTGTCCGCATCCTTTAGCTACCAGCCTGGCCTTGAACTTCTTTTCATCGGTGTTGTCACTCGGTTTGGTTTTAAATACCCATTTAGCATTCAATATTTTCCTGTTTGGCGGAGGGTCAACCAATGTCCACGTTTCGTTTTCCATTAGAGCATCAAATTCTTCTTGCATAGCTTTTTTCCAAAATGATGAATTCGGTCCATTTAAAGCGTCTTCAACGAAGATAGGATCAGTAGGAGCATTTGTCACAGTAAAATAAGTGACATAATCCGGAAATGTCCTAGGCTTCGGTGTTCTATCTGAATGTCGCTGTGGATTTACTATATTTTCGTCTAATGGTGTGTCATCCCTTTCTTGTTTTTGAACTTCTGCTATTTCAGCTGGTTCTATGATGTCATCTGGAACTATCATTTCGGAGTTCTCTTCTCCAGAACTTTGATTTACATCAACCATTTCATCATTGCTGTCAAACCACGAATCCTCCATTAAATTTTCAGAATCCTCCGAAAAGTTTGAGCTTAGAAGCAAATCTACCGTTGGTGCCTTCCGATTTTGTGAAAATATTGGCTGTTCGGATTTTTCGTTTTCAAAGAAAATGACGTCTCGGCTTATTTCCAACTTCTTTGTTTTAGGATCTACAAGGCGGTATCCTTTCGTATCATCACAGTAACCAGTAAAGATTAGTTCCCGAGATTTTGGATCCCATTTCAATCTCTTCTCTTTTGGAACATGAGACATTGTTTTACAACCAAAAACTCGGAGATTACTGACGTCTGGTTTTGTACCTGTCCAAATTTCTTCGGGAGTGACATTTCGGACATTATTTGTCGGCGTCCGATTTATCAGGTAAACAGCTGTTGCCACTGCTTCGGCCCAATACTCTTTTGGCAATCCAGCGTCGAAAAGCATACTTCGACCTTTCTCAACAATCGTGCGGTTCATCCGCTCTGCGACACCATTTTGTTGCGGTGTGTAAGCAACAGTAAGTTGATGTTTAATTCCTGAATTCCGCAAAAATTGTTTCATTTTTGAGCTTACATACTCGCCGCCATTATCTGATCGGACGATTTTAATTTTCCGATCACTTTGATTTTCAACAAGCGCCTTGAAGTCTTTTAGTATATCGAATACTCCGCTCTTCTCTTTTAAAAAATAAACAAAGACCTTCTTCGAACAATCATCTATCAAAGTAAGAAAGTACTTGGCACCTCCGATGGAAGTTGTCTCCATTGGCCCACATAAATCGGTGTGTACCAGGTCCAGTATTTCATCCGCTCGCATACCTCTATGTTTGAAAGGCTCTCGGTGTTGTTTTCCTTTAATGCAATTTTTACATGTCTCAAAGTTGGTCTCGAAATTACATCCTGTCGCTCTATCATCACGGAGAAGATTCATATTTTTGCGACTCATATGTCCTAAACGTCGATGCCATAAATCTGCTTGTTCGTCCACTGCAGCTAGTAATGCTTTTTGCTGCGGTTGGTCGAGTTTGAAAATTCCATTTTCGTCGGTGGCCGTTGCCAAAAGTTCTCCATCAACATTGGTGATTTTACATCCATCGGCGGTGAATTCCACTTTGTGACCTCTTTTTACTATTTTACTCACTGACAATAAATTTGCTGAGACATTTGGAATATAGATCACATCGTTTGCCGTAATACTGTCAGCTTTATTATTTATTTTCACAGGAATTGTAGTTTCTCCGATCGCAACTGCTTTCATTTTTCCGTTGTTTGCTGTGGAAATCTCAGTGGAACATGGACGCGCATCTTCATGTAGCCAATCAGCACGAGAAGTCATGTGAGTAGATGCGCATGAATCCAAATACCATGCGTGGGAGCCAGAGGCATCAACAGCACAGCAAGCAAGAAAAGTCCTCTTTGGTGATTCATTTTGTTGCGATGATCTCTTATCTTTAATTTTCTTACAGAACTTGCTGATATGTCCATAGGCGTTGCAGTTAAAACATCGAGTGTTCTCCATTTTTGAGTTTTGAGGACGATTCATATTTCTGTTCCATTTTTTTGCAACAAACGCCTTAGTATCATTATTATTGACAGAAATCTCTTGAAGCAGTTTTGTTTTGATAGAATCACCCGTTATGATAACTCCGGAGCTCTCTAAGCCCATAATCATGGGTTTGTAGTTTTCTGGTAGACCAGCAAGCAGCAATGTACCTATCCATTCTTCACCCACCACGAACTTCAATGAATTAAGTTTGTGTGCAGTCGTCATAATTTTATTTACATATTCTTCGACTGAACTGCAATCAACGAGACGCGTTGTTATGAGTGTTTTAAGCAGATGCACTTTCCGAGTCAATCCGGAATCCTCGAAAGCCTTTTCCAAATTATCCCATGCTGCTTTTGCGGTTGCAGCATTTTGAATGTGCACGTAATTCATGGGATCAACAGCGAGGACTATTTTTGCTTTGGCTTTTGTGATCTTCTTCGTATCTGTTTCGGTGCCATCAAAGCAGCCCCACAGTTCCTCGTGTTCTAAATATGCCTTCATGGCAAACTTCCAGGAATTGTAGTTGTCTCGGCCTGTTAGTTTCTCAATAAGAGGAATGTTGCTTGATGACATGTTTCGGCTGATGCAATCTGATGAGAAGATTAGAATTTATTTATTTAGGTACCAATTTAATTATTAACAAAAATTTTTTGGGTCGGGGCCCATAACCTGATGAGAAAATTATTGAAAAAGAAAAAAAGCAGCTGCGGACAATTTAAACGTTTTATTACAAAGATAGAAGAATCCAGAATGAGAAAAAATATATATAGAAAATATAAGCAACCGGCAAGAGCATTGCCATAGAGTACAACAAAAAGAAACATAAAGCAGTGTTCACAATAAATGTGTATTCACATCTCAACACGAGCGTATCAAGCAATTGTTTCCATCTCTGTCAAACACATTTGTTGGTATTTACATCATTTCCATACTGTTTCATGAAAATCAAATTGGTTTTTTTGTTTTTTCCCTGCCAAACAGTTGTCATTTTTCATTTTCTTCATTTTAGATATAAAAATAAAAGTTTATGTATCTTAAAGCAGAAATAAGCTCCATTTTCACTGATTCATTGAGAATTCGTGAAAATTAGGCTTGTAAGGGGCTTAAAACTACCGTGTTCATGTAAATAGTATTTAAGTGCTTATTAGTATCATAGTACTTTTTGAACCTTAAGTAACTTTTTGTTTGCATGGCAGCCCTAATCAAAAAAAAATTTAAACCGGGACTTCACCCAGCTGTGTTCCTCATTCTATTTGGTTTTTCGTTTTGTTTACTATCGTTTATTCGCTTATCGCTGCTGACCGGTCCGTTTCACTGGAAGTTAAAAAACATAATCCAATCTTACCAGCAAACGACGCGACGTTTAAACCAGGTACTCTCATATTTCAACTTTGTTATTGTTAGTTATATTATTGTAAATAAATTGTTTCAGATACAATTGCAACAGTCATGGCTTGTCTGCTTTCTATAAACTTTTTCAAGGTAATTGTACTTTTTTCACTTATTTACGCAACAGTAGCTGTTCCATCAACGAAACGTTATCGGAGATCTTTCATCAATCCTTATCCTCGATACGAAGCTTATCATGATGGAGGTAACCCCGGTGAACCATTGTTTTTGACCCCATTGATAGAAGCAAATAATATAACTGAAGCTAGACTTGCATCAGCAGTAAACGGCACCCAATTTCATTCGATAAAAAGTCATGCCGGTTATTTAACAGTAGACAAGGAATTCAACTCAAACTTGTTTTTTTGGTACTTCCCGTCTGAAGTAGATCCACTATATGCACCAGTTGTGCTTTGGCTTCAAGGTGGCCCTGGAGCATCTTCATTGTTTGGACTCTTCAATGAAAATGGTCCATTTGAGTTTAAACATGGCAAATTGGAGACAAGAACAGATTTCTCGTGGAGTCAAAAACACAATTTAATTTACATCGATAATCCTGTGGGAACAGGCTTCAGTTTCACAGAGAATGAAAAAGGCTATGCTCACAATGAAGCGGATGTTGCAAAAAATCTTCATAAAGCAGTTACACAACTTTTCAAACTGTTTGATTTTCGATTAACCTCTGGATTTTGGATAACTGGTGAATCTTATGCAGGGAAGTATGTACCAGCTCTTGCCTATGAAATCCACCGTACTCAGAACTCTGTACACAATGATGTTATTATCCCACTAAAAGGTGTTGCTATTGGAAATGGGCTTTCTGATCCAGTGCACCAATTTAACTATGGTGACTATTTATATCAGTTAGGTCTTATCGATCTTGCAGGTTCCATCCATTTTCAAGAGATCGAACAGAAAGGCATTAAATGTATTCACAATAATAATATGGATTGTGCTTTTGAAATGTTTGATAGTCTGATGAACATAGACTCGTCTCCTAATGCATCCTTATTTCAAAATCTGACTGGCTATCAAACTTATTTCAACTATCTTAATACTTTGTCAGATGATGATGATGCAGTAATGGGGCAATTCATACAATCATCCGCAATAAGGAGGGCTATTCATGTTGGCAATAAAACATTTCATGATGTGGGCATTGAAAACAAAGTAGAAGAGCATCTGAAGAAGGACATTATGAACAGTGTTGCACCCTGGGTTGCAGAGATTTTGAATTACTACACAGTTTGCATTTACAATGGACAATTAGACATCATTGTAGCGTATCCGTTGACCATAAATTATTTGCAGAAATTGAAATTCAGAGATGCAGATATTTACAAAATGGCTGCGCGGGAAGTATGGAAGGTGGGTACTGAGGTAGCAGGATACAAGAAAAAAGCTGGAAATTTAGTTGAGGTTTTAGTCCGTAATGCTGGACACATGGTGCCTAAAGATCAACCGAAATGGATGTTCGATTTGATAACTGAGTTAACGGGTACCAAAGATTAAATGTTGTTCGTTGTGTATGTAGTTTATTTGAAATAAAGCTCGCAATCCTAAATTTTTAAATGAATATTTATTGAAGCTTGAAAATTCGTAGGAGGTACATACATGTGTATGTGGTTTTATTCAGAAACGAAACTGTTTGATTTCATTTGACAAAACTCTGGAGGATGTTTAATGGAGAAAATTGTGGTTGTAAATTGCTAACGAATTAAGTCGAGTATCGATTGTCTTAGGTATTGTAGATGTTATTTAGCAAAATGAGCCAGGTAGGTCGAATGGAGACCAACGCTGCTGATCGACTAATTTCCGAATAAACTAACGGCAGGGTCCAACTGTGTAACTCTATTTTACTTTCGAATCAGTCGACTATATTTGATAACTTTTAAATTTAAATGAAAGTAGAATCGGAATTGAATTCTTCCAGCTTCTTGTAGCTAAGATTTCCAAGTTTCGTTCAAGTTTCCTATTTATTCTCAAATCGTTAAGAACTACGGAGGTGGAGTTTCGAGCATGGGAATACCTTAATTGTAGAATCGAGATAGTAGGCTAGATCGAATGGACACCAACGCTGCTGCTCGATGAATGTTCGAAATAACACCAGAGGAAGACCGTAGAAGGGGGGAAATTGCTCTGGGTAGGGCAATCACGTGGGAGGATACCTTAACTCATGCAAAGTTCAAAGTTGTATTTGGCTAGGTTAAACGTTTGTACAGAATAGCACAAATTTGAACATATGCCTGCAATAGCTTTAATCCAGAAAATAGTAAGATAACCATATTAAAATTGAACAACTATCTTATAACCGAAAATAAAGAAATTTATTTATCAAATCTGTTTTAAACCCCCTTGCCGGTGCCAGTAAAGTTACTGATCAGGTCAAACGTCCATTTGGGCTGATCCATTGGGACCATGTGCCCTGCATTACGTACCAAAATCTCTGTCAAATTTCCGGCTTCCTTCTTGTAGCCAGCAATCTCACCACCAACCCACCAAATCGTTCGGTTTGCTGTCTTGTATTCATCGGCTTTGTTGAATTTTAGGTTTTGCAAATAATTTAGGGTCAGTGGATAAGCGACAATGATATCCAACTGTCCATTGTAAATCCAAACTTTGTAGTGTTCTAAAAGTTCAGCTACCCATGGAGCAACAGAGTCCATAATGTCTTTCTTTAAGAACTCCTCCACTTTATTCTCTCCATCCAGATCATGGAATGTTTTATTGCCCACATGGATTGCCCGCCTAGTCAATGAAGACTGTAAGAATTCGCCCATAATAGTATCTCCATCATTAGGATTGTTTTCAATATAATTGAAATAGGTTTTAAACCCGGTAAGTTTCCGAAATACAGACTCGCCATTAGGAGTTTCATCACCGTCGATCAAACTGTCGAACACCTCAAAAGCACCTTCCATGTCATGCTTCTTTATACAATCGGTGCCTTTCTTTTCGGCCAAATGAAACTCATCACGTCCCCTCAAGTCGATCAGCCCTAATTGGTAAAGGTAGTCTCCATATTTCATCTGGTGTAATGGATCAGATAGACCATTGCCAATGGCTATGCCTTTGAGAGGAATCACTACGTCATTGTTCGTCCATTTCTGAGCATGATGAGTATAGTATGCTAGCGCTGGTACATACTTCCCAGCATATGATTCACCGGTAATGTAAAAACCTTTTGTTTTGGAAAAGTCAAACAACATAAAAAGTTGTCTCATAGCTTCGTAAAGATTGTGACCCACTTGCTTTTCATTAGTCGAGTAGCCAGCATCATCGTCAGTGAAACTGAAGCCAGTTCCCACGGGATTGTCAATATAAATCAAATTAAGATTTCGGTTCCATCGGTAATCACGTTTTTTTAGTTTTTCCTTGTCAAATTCAAAGGGCCCATTTTCTGTAAATAATCCAAACAATGATGAACCCCCTGGACCTCCTTGCAACCATAGTACTACAGGGGCGTTAATGGCATCTTTCTCAGCGGGAAAGTACCAAAAGAACAAATTGGAATTAAAATGCTTATCTACAGTAAGATAACCGGCATAGCTCTCTACAGATTGAAATAGATTTCCCACGACTTTAGATTTTGCACGGGCCTCTGAGATTTCTTTTTTCTCTATCAATGGAGTCAAGAAAAGTGGCTCTCCGGGGTCACCTCCATCGCGATAAGCTTTGAATCTCGGATATGGATTGATGAACGATTTGCGGTGTAATTTTTCTGTAGCAGCTGTATCAAACTGAACTAACGTGAAAAACAAAGCTCCCACCAAAAGCAATGAGTGCATTGTGATGCTAAAACTCATTCCTAAAATAAATATGTAAACTAATCATTGGAAATAATATTGTAATGGCAAAATCTTACTTGCAGAACAGGAATTATGATCTTTTTAGACAGTAGCTCATTAACTTAACCAACAACTCACAATCTTTTGATTCTGACTTTGAGGTTTCGATTTCTTATCTAACTTAAAACAAAATCGAAAATAAAATAAAATCGAAATATGTATGCAACGACAACAAAGTGGATGCTATCGGGATTCGGGAAGCTGACGTTCTGACCAAAGCAAATAAAAAAAATACTTTTGTTCAGAGTTAGTACTGCCATCGCAGTTGTTTCATACAAACGAATAATACACAAAAAAGGAGTGGAAGCACGAATCCATCGCTAAGGTACTAAAGAAGTCTTACTTCAAAAATGTTTGATATGCCGGCAAGTAGCCATAGCTAGGATAGCTTAACTAAAAAAAACTCTTGTCTAAATTCTAGGTACTAAAAAACGTGTTGAAAAATCTGAAAAGTTACCAAAATTTTTGACGATACAATCCATGTTTGGATGATTTTTTAATGCCAATACACCCAATCTGTTAAATTTATAATAGTAGGCGTGTTTTTTTTTAACCTAGTATATAGTACAGCATTCGAGTTAAAAAAAAACGATCTGTCCACAGTATTTTCAGTTCTATTTTCAGCAACAAGATGGAGCTCAACGTCAAAGCTTGTTGCTACTTTTCAAAGCTATCTGTGAAATTCAAGATGAAACAAAATCAAATTCATACCAGGTTTGTTTCGTTAATTATTCTATCAAATGAATAACGATACAAAGCCAGGTATGAATTTGTATTTTTTTTCTTATTTTCCATACATCAGATTCTCTCTTACAGCTCTTTTTTACTATTTTTGGAGGCATCGTCCAGCAGTGAAGAAAGCTCTATGTCAAAGTCAGCTGTTTTGTTGAAAAAACTTTCGGGTATGTTCGGGGAGTATGTAAAAAGATATTAAAAACTAATCTTTGATGAGATTTTCCATTGGCAAACAGAATCAATTTATTTTTTATCCAAACCTGTGGTAAAGCAATTTTACACTATTGACCAGTCTTTTCGATAGGTTTAGAAAGAAAATAAGTTGATTCTATTTACAAAACCGTGAAATTGAACTATAATATTCCGCCCAAATAAACACAACCCAAATTAAATAAAGTTGAAACACGTACTAGCAAGACTTGAATTTCTATTGAAGAATGTTTAATTTTCATACATATATATTTCCCTTTTGACCATTTTTTACTGCTTTGTTTGTTTGATTTGTTTTTTTCTTGCATTAGGCTATATTTTTTAGTCAAATAATTCCATGAGAAAAGCTATTAGCTTCAGCAAAAAAGAACTAGTGCAAAATCCTGTATTATATACACCACCAGGTACGAAACAGGGCGAAAATTCAATATGAATATAGTTTTAATTTCTTTAATTTTTAATCGAGAGAAAAAATTTCTTTGCAAATACCACATTTTTTTTGAACACGTCCTTTCGAAAAAGCTTTGATGAACTGAAATCGTTGGTGGTGCCATCTTATTTTCAAAGCTGGAAACTATCAATCCACAGCAATGCCATCCCTGTTTTCACTGTGGAAAATTACGACAGTAAACTGCTTTGTTGTTGTTCCCCAAGGGAAATTTTTACTGTACTATATACTAGCATAAAAAAAAAACACGCCTAGTGTTAAGTGTTTTGATGTGACGTAGGCGACTTTTCATTTGCCAGCCAATTGATTTTTAAGCAGTTCTGCTTCTATTGGGATCTGTTGTAACAAACTGTCTGTGATCTAGTGTTGGAAATTTATATAGTCTAAGAGCTGGAAGCAAATTTTTGGAGTGGAGTGATAACCAAAAATAATGCACATGTATGTGTAGATAGACGCACCATTATATCAGATTCAACCGTCTGGCAGGTTTCTTCTTCAGCCGTGGGCGGGGGTGGGCGTTCGAAAATGGTAATTTTTCAGATTTTGAGGTCGAAGTGATAACCACATAAATGATACATCAAAAAATCAGAAAAATTCCCCTGATTGCAAAAAACTCGGTCCCAGACGATTTGGTTTCAGCCTACTGCTTGCCAGACGCATTTTAACACTTTTCAAGTGCATTTTTCAGCTTAAAGCACTAATAACTTTATTCCTATTACATATAACCAAGAAAGTGGTGCGCCAAAAAATAAGAAAATTTACCCTGATTTCAAAAAAGTGTGTCTTAGACGGTTTGGTTTCAGTCTACTGCTTGCCAGACGCACTTTAACATTTTTTTAAACGCACATTTCAACATAAAGTATTGATAACTTTTTTCTTATCACATGTAACCAAAAAAATGGTACGCCGAAACATTACAAAAGTTCCCCCGACAAAAAATAAGTGTGTCCAAAAGGATTTCGTTTCAGCCTTCTGCTTGATAGACGCATTTCAACATTTTTCAAATTAGCTGATAACTTTTTTCTTATCACATGTAACCAAGAAAATGGTACGCCAAAACATCAGAAAACTCCCCTAATCACAAAAAAGTCGGTCTCAGACGATGTGGTTTCAGCCTTCTGCTCACCAGACGCATTTTAGCATTTTTAAGTGCATTTTTTGCTTAAAGCAGTAATAACTTTTTCCCCATTACAAATAACCAAGAAAGTGGTACGCCAAAAAATAAAAGAAGTTACCCTGATTTCAAAAAAGTGTGCTTTAGACGATTTGGTTTCCATTTACTGCTTGCCAGACGCTCTTTAACATTTTAGTAAAATGCATTTTTCAACTTAAAGTACTGCTAACTTTTTTCCTATCACATATAACCAAGAAAGTAGTATGCCAAAACATCAGAAAATTTATTTTGATTACAAAAAAGTCGGTATCAGACGATTTGGTTTCAGCTTTCTCCATGCCAGACGCATTTTAGCTTAAGCATGTTTATCAAATTGAATGAAAATCAAAAATTTCATTTAAATGAAAATTATTCATTGAATTTGATAAACATGCTTAAGCTAAAATGCGTCTGGCATGGAGAAGGCTAAAACTAAACCGTCTTGGACCGACTTTTTTGTAATCAGCAAAACTTTTCTGATGTTTTGGCATACCACTTTCTTGGTTATATGTGATAGGAAAAAAGTTATCAGTACTTTAAGTATAAAAATGCATTTTACTAAAATGTTAAAGAGCGTCTGGCAAGCAGTAGACTGAGACCAAATCGTCTGGGACACACTTTTTTGAAATCAGGGTAACTTTTCTTATTTTTTGGCGTACCACTTTCTTGGTTATATGTAATAGGAAAAAAGTTATTAGTGCTTTCATCTGAAAATGCACTTGAAAATGTTAAAATGCGTCTGGCACGCAGAAGGCTGAAACCAAATCTTCTGAGACCAAGTTTATTGTAACTAGGGGAATTTTTCTGATCTTTTGGCGTACCACTTTCTTTGTTAAATGTGATAAGAAAAAAGTTATCAGCTTAATTGAAAAATGCATTTGAAAAATGTTGAAATGCGTCTGGCAAACGGAAGGCTGAAACCAAATCCTTTTGGACACACTTTTTTGTATTCGGGGAAACTTTTGTGATTTTTTGGCGTACCATTTTCTTGGTTACATGTGATAAGAAAAAATTTATCAATACTTTATGTTGAAATGTGCGTTTAAAAAAATGTTAAAGTGCGTCTGGCAAGCAGTAGACTGAAACCAAACCGTCTAAGACACACTTTTTTGAAATCAGGGTAAATTTTCTTATTTTTTGGCGCACCACTTTCTTGGTTATATGTAATAGGAACAAAGTTATTAGTGCTTTAAGCTGAAAAATGCACTTGAAAAGTGTTAAAATGCGTCTGGCAAGCAGTAGGCTGAAACCAAATCGTCTGGGACCGAGTTTTTTGTAATCAGGGGAATTTTTCTGATTTTTTGATGTATCATTTATGTGGTTATCACTTCGACCTCAAAATCTGAAAAATTACCATTTTCGAACGCCCACCCCCGCCCCCGGCTGAAAAAGAAACCTGCCAGACGGTTGAATCTGATACAGTGGTGCGTCTATCTACACATACATGTGCATTATTTTTGGTTATCACTCCACTCCAAAAATTTGCTTCCAGCTCTTGGTCTAATAGGTTTGTTCACTGAAGTCCTAGGGTCACCAAAAAGGGTTTTTGAAAAATCTAAAGTCGGCCTGAATGTCAAACAGAGTGTTTTTTGAGCCCTGGGGTTGACCTGGGTTTGCCCTCAACTCGCCCTAAGTTTTTGCTGTGGCGAGGGCTGTCAAATGGCATGTATTTTTTCTTAATGACAGAGATGTGAGGTGATTTGTGGTTTAGCGTTTTTTGATTACTGGAAAACCCAGGTTTTTTGACAACTCATAGGTTTGTCAAGAAAACCTGGGTCAACCATGGGGAAAGTTCAACGAAAAAACTTAATCAATTAATTTTTCAATCAACTAATTAACCAGTTAAAAATTAGTTGCATTTAAATTAATCACATTTAATTAAATCGCAATTGAACTTTCAGTTGCACTTTGCCACTTAAACTAATCAATTTTTTGTACCGAAAAGGAATCAATTTAAAAAATTTAGAGCACGAAGGTCTTTTTGGCACGTGCCGTATATTCAAACATTCAAATTGTCCAAATTTGCCGAAGAGTCACAAATTGACCGACAGTATATTCGAAACCAATGGTTTTAAAATGTAATTTGAACTGCCATGAGAAATTATAATTTGTCTTTGTGTTTCTGCCTAATCAGGATCAATTAATGAATACAAAAATCGATTACTTTTTTGAGGCAAACATGCTATTTAAACAAAGCTAAGTGCCCATGGCACCCGTCTACGTCTCAGGCATTTAAGCTAAATTATTTTTAATTTTTAGTGTTGATCATAAAACAATTTAAAATAATTAATTGTTAACTGAAGCAAATTATGATTAAAAATTAATTAATTGTAGTCGTTTTTTTTTATATGCCAACCTCACCATACCTACTGAGAGACAGACCGTAGCTTGCTAAAAATTATTTTCCTAAACCATGCGCCGTTTGAAAAAATTGTAAAATGCATTTTATCTTACTCAGTGTCAGTCTCAGATCTCAGTACTAACCCCGTGGGAAACTAATAAAAAAGGACAAAAGATCAACATTTTCTCTAGCGTAATAAATTTGGTTCTTTCAGATGACAGACGAAATCAAGCAACAAAGTCTTTGATGAATAAAGACAACATTACCAAAACTGTTATTAGTATTATCGTTCTATTTCTGTATGCCTTGGTCAAAAGAAGCTGACTTTATTGATTTGTTATTGTCAATCAAACATCACATTTTTTTAATGACCAATAATTTCAACAGCCATATTCAAACTATGGCCACGTTGAGACTTAAGATGGATTTTGGCATCACGGAAACCAGGACCTCCACTGACCAAAACTCCGTATCCTCCGTTTTTGCTTTTAGTAAAGTCCCAGGCATGAATAGCAGTAATAGTGCGATTGGAGTTCTAAAGAAAATCAAATAAGACCGTTGAAATTTAAATTATAAGTAACGTAACCTACCCTTGGATTGTAGTCAACGTCACGGGTCACTACACGGAATAACTTCCAATCTAACGAAATAATTTCACGATGTAGAAGTATGTCTGTAGGACCAACGGCTCCCCAAGTGGAATTGTTTGCCTCTGAGACTGTCAAAAGTGTTGCAGCAAAAGCCACAAAAGCCATTACTCCGTAATTTTTCATGATGCTGCTGTTTAGAACACTTGTGTGTTTGTCTTACAGGTAGTTTCTTGATTGTGAACTCAGTAATTGGCTTTTATTTCAATCAGCAAGGTATAGATTTCCACTTAAAAATAAAATTGATACAGTTACGGCAATTTATCTGTTATCTTATCAGGTACTCCTGCTCAGTGAGTTCTTCACATTGTGAAGTATATTTGAGTATGGACTGGGGGAGCTTTGTTTTTTTTTTTTTTTAGCATGAATCTTAAAACGACACGAAATTCATTGTAACTGGGTTATTTATTTTGGTGGTTCTGATGGAACATTTATGTCACTTAATTATTGGTTTTTCCTTTTTACAACCTCAAAATCTTTTTCTTCTCCTAAAGATTTTGAATCGTTCTTATCGTCTTATCTGTTCAGAACTTTTTTGCAATAAGAAATATAACAACAACTAAAAATCGTTTTATGATAAATCAAATATAAAAACTCTTGTTCCATGGTAACCCAGATAACAATAGTCCTTTCCGAGTTCCAATTCGAGATTCTATGATCCAGCCTAAAGAGTAACTTGTATTTCCGTCCTGACGATCACATTTACAGGTCATAAAAGCAAATGTGCTAGTATGTAAACATTACTTTTTATCTCAAGATATTGAGCTTGAAACTGGTTGTGACTTGTGAGTCATAATTTTTGATCAATTCAATGAGTAAATGAATGTTCTCAAACTTACAGAAGTGGCAATTAGGCAAATGGGTTGTTGTTTAAACATACCTATTAAGATAAGCAGAAGATACTTGAATGTAATCTATCGTTATATTTCAACGGGCATAATGCGCAGTTTTGTTTTAGGCTTATTTTTTTTTTATAGAAATTTGAAATGGACAGTCAGTATTTGCAACTGATGCCTAAGCCTATCAAGATGCATACAAGGAATGGCTAGGACTTTATATTTTCTGTTTTTACAATAAAGGTCTGCATGAATATGAATGTTGTATTACTTTCTTCAAACTTGTTCAGTACTTCAGTGTAAACTATTCATTGCAAATTATTCAACAAAATACCACAATACAAGAGACAGTTACTGTACATTGCTTGATCACCTGATGATAAATGAGTGCACTGTTTTCTTTGTCTCCCACGCTTGAGCGCTTGAAATATTTAGATGTGAGCCAAATGTGTCGAACTGTTGAAAACCACCTGAATACACTGAATATACTGAGTGCACCAAATAAAAAGATTGCAAATTTCAGTTGGTTTCTAGCTTCGGCTATGAGGGTAACGTTTGACGAAATAATAAAATGAGTTTGATTTGAAACAAAAGTAAGTATATGAATGAAAATGAGTGTAGTGTACACCAAGTGTGTGAAAAACTCGTATTGTAATCAGATATCTGATGAATCGTTAATTCTATTTTTCAAACTGTGGGTACAGGAAATGTAGTTGAAATAAAATGAATGCCTTGGAACTGGTTTCAAAGCTCTAGTATCCCCATTTATGAAAAGAATGCATAAAACATTTTTTTTCTTTTTTTCAAAAAATTATTTTAAAAGTCAGATCGGTTTATTTTCTAAGTTTGCTTAACTAAAACTGAAAAGCTGCTGCTTCTCCATTAAATGGCGGAGGTCTTGGTGGAAAAGGTGGCCTCTGAAATCCAGCAGGTGGAGGTGGTCTCCAGTTAGGTGGTGGCGGTCGAGGAGCACCGGACGGCGGTGCACCAGGGAGCCCATTGGGGAAGTTTGGCGGAGGCGGAGCGGGCGCCTGACCTGATTGCCATGGTGGCGGAGGAATCATACGAGGTGGTGGTGGAATACCCACTGGAGGAGGTAATGGAGGTTGGTTTGCTGGCATTGGTGGCAGCGGGGGTGGTGGAACCGATGAGGGGAATGAAGCCGACTGTGGTGGTGGAACCGGTGGTGGAGGTGGCATCATACCACCAGGTGTTGGAGGAGGCGGTGGTGCAATCATAGGAGGAGGCATCATCTGACCAGGCATAACTGGCATCATCTGAGGTACTGGAGCATCCGCGAACAACTGATGAGGTCTGTCGGCATGTGATAGCGGATTTTGAGCTGCAAGAAGACGTTCAGCTGCAGACCCGTGACGTTCACCTTTAGAGTCCTTTTTGAATGCATACGAAACAGAAATTGGCCTATTACACAAATATTGTCCGTTCATTGCGTCCATCGCTGTATCAGAAGCTTCAAAGCTGGCAAAGTTAATAAACGCAAAGCCTTTTGAATTGCCCGTTTCAGGATCTCTCATTATTTTTGGAGTTTGAAGAATAACACCAAAAGCAGAAAACGTATCATACAACAGCTTCTCGTCCACTTCGGGGTCGAGATTTCCAATAAATATGTTGGCACCAACATCGAGGTTCTTTTGATGGGCAGAAGCCTTGTTTACTCGAATCGGTTTACCATATAGTTTTATCATATTCATAATTTTTATAGCATAGTCTGCGTCATCTTCGCTGAGGAACTCCACAAAACCGTAGCCTTGATGCATTTGTGTTACGCGGTCTTTTGGCATGTGAACATTTACTGAAAAAAATATTCAGTTAGAAATACAATTCGTTATTTGGGTGTGAATATAACTAACCAACAGGACCAGCTTGTACAAAGAGTTCCCACAGTAGAGTTTCAGTCACTTTGTCGTCCAAGCCGCCAACGTATATTGTAGCATCTTAAAAGAGGTTAAGTTTGACCGGATGATTTCGTTATATTAGTGTATGAAAGCAAACAATCTGATTTATTAAGCGATTACCTTGGTTTCTTTCCGCAATCGGACCAGCAGCCATAGTTTTGCTGGAATTTTTTTACTATAAAGAATGAAAATTACAGGATTTACAGATCGGTCACAATTCACAACTTTACAACAAACGTTTTTCGTTTTTCCTGCGCCGCTTTGACACTGACAGACAGATGACAGACACATCGAATGCTCTCAGCTTACGGCGAATTGGCAGCTGTGTTCGTGGAAGACAAATGTAAAACCGACTAAAGTCGAATTGACAAGATGTGTTCTTCATTCTTGTTCTTTATCCCCCGTATTAATAAACGCGGAATAGCCTTATTCCATGGATTAAGTTTCCATTATACCATTTCCCATTTAATTAAAGCTACCATTATACCATTTTTCACTTAATCCATGGAACGCAGCTATTCCGCGTTTTATTAATACGGGGGTATGTTTTTTAAGCCTATTCAAACCGATTCAAAAAGAAGAGATATTTAAGTAAATATTTTCAGTTATTCAGACCAAAAGCGCCCATTTGCTACTACTGTCTACTGCTACACATAGCTAGACTTATAAAAATGTGAAAAATTACTTATCACCAAAAAGAATAGATATCCGTGAATGCACAATGACATCTTTCCACATCTTATTTTATTTCTAGATTTCAAAACCAAATACCCATTTTCTGTAACAGGTGGTAAACAGTAAAAACAACGAAGAAATTGTCTCTTATTTAGCAGGATTTGATTCCAGTTTCTTAACTGCTGCGATTACTAATTATAGCTTCATTTCATTGTTATTTTACGCATGGTTACCACATGCATCAAATAAATTGCACATATTGCAGCAGCCTCTGAATAGTTCAAGAGCAGACCATTATAGCAGCCTTCCATAGCATACATTTATCGCTGAGTATCTATGACAACAGAAAGAAAAGTCACATGCAGTTTTCCACCATTTTATAATTTCGTTGTTGTATTTGGTATAAAAAGTGTTGAGTTAAAATATGTTATAAAATGACCACCAAATAAAATTTGACTGCCGCTCTGCTTTCTACTATCTATCTATCATATTCCTGCTATCTGCTATGAATTTAAAGCAAGTGGAACCAAAGCGATATGGTCGTGAATCTCGGCACATTTCGTAATAATTTTCAGCAAAGAAACAAAGCTAATTCTTCGTCACCCTGTATATTCTACCTACGGCAAATTCAAGAACGCAGGCAAAATACGAAAAATAAAAATCCAAACTCTCAAAACAAAAAAAGACAAAAAGAACGAACGAAGCTCAAAGAAAAACATCAAACAAACTTGTGAAAATTTTCCAGTCATCATTATTTGTGGACCCTCGTAAAAGTTATTAACTTATTGTGAATAAAGTAATAATAAATAATAAGATTAAGAACGTTTTTATACAAATCCCTAAAATGAGCATAAATTCATCCCCTTTGTAAATGAACCCCATATGTGGTGCTGTAAAAAATAAAATTCTTCCTTCGCTATATCCAACTTGAAAATCATTCTTCTTTTTACCATCGGTCTTTGTAATATTAAAATTCAAAATATATATAAAAACACAATGGATAAAGTCTTACAATTGGCGTTGTTACTCATCATGGTTTATTTAACAACTGCGTCAACAAAATGTAAGTGTCTTGTATCACAGTCATAATCGGACACCTTTGAATTTTAATATTGTTAAATATATATAGCTACATTCAATCCTCTTTTGTTTTTCCATAGATCAAACGTGCAATATTCACAAATTTGAGTGCCCCCTCAATTCTGTTTGCTCGCAACTAGATCATGATGACAATGGCGAGTGCAGGTGCCCCGAGCACTTTGAATTGAACCCGCATAGCACTGGTCCATTGGATTATTGTGTTGAAGATGAAAATAGCATAGGCGATGGATCGGCATCAGTTACTAGTAATAGCAGCAAAGGCAAGACGGTGGTGCACATACAACCACCACCAGAGTCACATCATGTTGTGGTTGGAATTTTAGTTCCGATGCTGTTAGTTGTGATCGTGATTGGTGCAGCATATGGCATTAAAAAGTTTCATCCAGTGCGGCGATTAAGAGAATATGTCATTAGCAGACGGCGTAATCGTCCGCTTTATGAGGATGTGATGATGACACAGGAACTAGAAGACCCACCATTGATGTAAAAGAAATAATGAGTAAGTGTAGAAGAACTTTTTCGTTTTTCTTTCTTTCATAAAATGTACATTCGTATTTTAAATCAAACTGATATAGAAATCTTATCAGCTGGTTATTTTTGTATTAAAGAAAAAGAAATACACAATCTTTTATGGTGTGTCAAAAAGAGTTTCGATAAAATTCTTTATTTTGTATATGAATGTCTTATAGCTTATCTAATCTTAGAACAGTTTGAAATGTAACAAATGCAGAGGTAGTCAACATGGTCATAAAGTTACCTTATTAATAAAATAGATTTTCCTCTCTAAGCCAATTGCATCGAAATGCAATGTATTGTATTAGGGAAAAGCTAGTCATAAAAAGAAGCAGCTTTTACACATAAGAAGTAAAGCAGCAATCTCCTGGGAAATTTCTGTCTTAACGTTCGGCATATAGTTGGTGTGCTGCTTTCATAATGCTTAATCTGTGGAGAAGGTATCATTAAAAAAATAAAAGGCTACATAAATGAACCCGAGATAGTTAACACAAGATGAAAACTAAAAAAGGGTTTCATATTGCCTATCAACTTCTTATAAGCGCAATTAGTTTGTATTTACACTTCAATCAAGCGCTCTTTTGAGAAACACGACAAAGGAATTTAATGTACAACAGCGGCAAGATGTGCAAGGTTAATGATAATGAATCACTTGAGTCGAAAACAGAGAAAACAGATTATACAAATATAAATATCAAAATGATGATGAAGATCAAAAATATTTCATAAAATAAAAGTAGTCTAGGAAGATATTAATGTTCAAGAATTTAGTTGGGTATTCTGGTGTAAAAATAAAAAATGTCGATTTATTTTTTTTACATATTTTCAAAGTTTAACTATTTAAAAATATGTCTACAAAGCGATTTTTCAAAATTCAAACTATTTTCGGGGGTTTAACGAGTCTTTAAACGCGTTTTTCTCGAAACTGTTTTTTTTTTTTCAAAATTATGGCAACAATCTCTGCAGTTCTACTGGACGGATTTATCTGAAAATTTTTGATAGCTTTTTTTATAACACCTGGTCTATGGTCGAAACAACGCTCATCCCCAAATTTCATTTTTTTCTAATATTGAAAAATTCCAAAAAGTGGTATTTTTTTTTTCGTAGAGAGTCGCCATTTGGTGAATAATTTTTCACCTGAAATTCATGCCTCTAAACCAGAATTCCCTCTTAAGAATTGTAAACAAAAAATAAGACTAGTCTAATATCAAGGGTTTTTCGAAATACCTTGAGCCTGCTCAGATGCAACTTACACACACTGGGCAGGTTACTTTCCTATATAATATGATCCATGATGATATCTCGTGAATTTTGTATAATGGCTTAAGGAACGATCAAAGGAATAGGCCTTATGATTTTGGCGTAGCTTAGAGATTTTTTCTAGACATTTTGCACATTCGAACGAGTTTGTTTAAGCAATAATAAGGGTCGATCAGGGTCAGGTTATTGGCAAAAAAGTTTAGTAGTTGGACAGAAATATTATATTAGCAACCTTGGTTTAGAAGACTTATTATAGGGAATCTCATTTAATATGGAAAAGGTGTACGATGCCACCCCATGTATATATGCGCATATACTTATGTTTTCATCTTGACAAAACTTGTCTTTAGTTTCTTAGGCCAACCAGCTCTCAAGCTGGTGGTAAGATTATTGAAAAGATGTTAAATGAAAAGTGGTCGGCAAAGATTCTGGCGGTCACTTGGTTGCAAAGTATATGTTCGTAGTCGTGGAAGTGTCCCAAGACAGGTGCATAGGAGAAACTGGAGACATATCTTATATGCGTCGCAATGTGAATAATATACAGATAGATTTTCGAATATTAAACCGGATAAACAATGAAAACCGGAATAAAATGCGTATGGATTGAAAAAGTGTTTCTTGTTTTTGAACGGATTCATTGCTGGTTTTATATCACCATATAGAACAAAATTGAGGGAATTAAGGGATTTGAGAACTACAAAGATTCTAAAACAGGATGATATGCTATGAGAACGAAAATCAGAAGAGTGTCCATAGTGTCTTAAGAAAACACACTACATCAAACTATTCCAAATAACACGTATTCAGAAAAATCTTAGCTTCTTCCAAAACATAAAATAAAAATCTCATATTTGACCTAAGCTCCAAATTCTTGGAAGTAAGAAGAGGTTATGACCACTCTTATTATGCACTGTGTTCGCATTGAGGAATGTAGGAGAGATGTAAAAGGAATGCACACTGCTTTTTAACTTTTTTGGGTGGCAGTGAAGTTGAAAAACATAGTTTTAGTAAAACGTTCACTATTCTTGACTACATCCAGTACGTCTAAAGTTGGGGCTGAAAATGAAACCGATAAGCATTCCCAGAGGTGTTGTGGCTAAATTGTATAGTGGGAGGTATGCAAAAGGCAATTTCAGTAGAGTAATATTTGTGAATTATCGACAATCTTTTAATTGAACTATCACCTATCAATCTTAGCTCTCTGTTTTGTATCGTATCAAGTAGGCGTATAGATGTTTGAAGAGGGTCTGACCAAATATGGGAATTATACTCCAGTTTTGGACGAATGTAGGCGCTATAAATTCTTGCGCGATCAGTAGGAGTGAAAAATTTCTTGCATCGTCTTGTTGAGTAAAAAGCTGGTGTGCATTGCAGGATTATTTTAATGTCCTTGTTATAAATTGTACAACTAAAATGAGCCTTGTTTTTTGCCCATTTTAACTTTTTCTTTTTTTATCTTCAAGACAAATCGAGATCTCCTTTTTGATGTGAAACAAAACTAATGGATAAAAAAAAAACTGACAGCACACTTATTCTTGCCATTATGGATTTCAATAGCTTGGCACTAGAAATAAGTCACTCATCAAAAAAGAAGCAATTTCCAATCACCAAAAAACAAGACTGGGTGTTTCCACAAAGAGAAACATCGTGGATCATCAAAGTTGTCTATCACTCTATAAATATAATTTTAAAGGTAAGAAACAATTTTTTATCTACTCCATAAGTAGTATTTAAAAAAAAAGACAAAAAAAAAAAACTAGAAAAAAAACGATTGCATCGCACATTCACAGATGTTTAAACAACAACAACACAGATGACCAATGATTAATAGAAAGACGAATGAAATAGTTTAATTTATCGGCATAACTGTTTCATGCTTTCCTTATTGCATCTACATATCGAAGTTTTAGATAAAATTAAAAAGGAAAACAAAAATGTAAATAAATTAAAGTGAATGTGTGTTATCAAGTAGAAACTAGGCTTAAATAGAAATCTTCTTTGTATAAAGTAAATGGTTGTAAAAAAAAACATTGTATTAGCAGGCAGGTTCTTTGTCATATCAGTCAGTCTATGTGTCCAAAATACATAAATTTCTAATATGTATTCTTAGGAAATGGTTTCGTCTTTAAATGTGCAGCAATTATCAGTTGTCAAATTTATTTCAAACGTTTACCCCTATCATGGATGTCAACTCAACTGAAATTGGGTTGTCTTCTCATATCTATAAAACGGGCACACAACCCAATTTTCAGTTGGGTTGTCATCTATAATAGGGTTGGTTGTTTTGTCTACTAAATTAAATTTAGTTTTATTGTACTCGCATTTATTTGAAACTTTATGTAAGATTCTAAGTGCATTTTAGAAATATCGCTATTCCGATTCACTTGTACTCTTGAGGAAAGAGAGAATTTTTTACCCAAATGTGTAAAAATTGTAATGAACCAGTTTATTATGTAAGTTAAAATATGAAATATTTAAGTTTTTTCGTTAAAACTACTTGAGCAGCTAGTCCAAGGGTAAAGTTTAATTTTTAATTGATATTAAAAAGAAAGACGTCTGCATTTGGTTTTGTCTTTTAGCATTGACAGGTGACCGGGAAATTAAAATAATAATTTTTTTTTAAATTAAAATAATCGAAAAGTAAATAGAACAAATCAAAATCTGTATGTACTTTTTATATAAATTTATAAAGAATGCATCGCTGTATGAATGCAATTTAAAGATATGTAATTGCTTTCAATTTGTTGAAGTTAAATAATAGACTGCATTCAAAACAAAATAGAACATAATGTCTGTTATTCGGTCTCATCATAATATGAACAAGTACGATACGTAATCATCAGCAGTTTAAGTGAGCAGTCAAATATTTTCAAGCATTTCCTGTCTCCAATTTTCTAAGGACTTTTTTGCTCCTCAATTTGATTTCCAACTTAAATTACATATAGTGTTTCTCCGAAAGTTAATTTATATAAAACATTGCCTCCTCACATTTCTTCCTAGTTAATTTTCCATTACGATTGCCGAACATAAAGAAAAACATTTAAAAATCTAAACATTCAAAAACGAAATATTAAAAGATTTAAACATAAGCATAAGTTGGTTGCAAATTTTTGAATGAAGCCAGTTACTAAATTTTATGTTGTTTGCTTACATTTGTATTTACATATTTTCTTTAATATTGAAAATTCGTCAAAAACTGGTTAATTTTTTATGGCAATAGCTTGTTTTTTGACAAACCTCGCTCAAGCTGATTTTTTGTCTCAAATCGAGAATTATTCCTTTAAATGAGACATGTTTTTTTTTAAATATTTTTCTTAGTATTGGTGTTGTTGTTTACATAATATGAAGTTCATATTTTAATTTTTTATAGTTTGTTTTCTTTGGCAAATTTAGAACCGCTAAACATATTTAGTTGTTTCCTCATAATGTATACCAACTTTTTCAATACAACACTGGCACAACAAGTTTAAAATAAGCAAACGATTTTACAATTTAACATGTACATTTTGTACATACATGTGTAAATGTTAATTCAGAGTAGGTCTTCGAACCAAAAAGGAGTGAACCTAAGAGTTACTCAAGTACTACCTTTTTTCAATGTGGATTGCATTGGACATTGAGAAGAAGTAAATATCTTCACAAAAAGAGTAACTTTGTTCGAAAACGAAAAATGTAATAATTGTATGTTTACGATAGTCTAATAAATGCTCAACTTCCATAAATGCAAACAGCAAATGTCGTAATTTTGGAAAACCCGAAAACTGACGTTTCAACCATTCGCTGTTTGAAATTAGTTTGTTGTCAAAACTATTGATCTAGAAATTTCATTGGAATCTTGTTGATCAATATTATTTTGTGCAAAAGTTGCTGTAGTCGTCGTTTGCCTATTAAATTGTTGTCGTGTGAGAGCCCAGATACGAACAGTTTAAGATCAAAAATAAACCTTTTTGTACTTCTCTCAGCAAGAGAAGATTTTGAATAATTTTTTTTGTTTCTTTGTTTTTTCGAAGCTACTTTAAACTTTTAATTTGAGAGTTGAAACCAAAATCTCTATGAAAACTAAACGCGTATTTTAAAACGATACATACAATAAATACGACTGATTTCGAGCAAAAGGATAAGTTTAATTTCAAAAATTTAACTAACAAAATGTTGGCGATGAAAAAGAATTTTCTTTTTACTTCTTAAATTTACTAATTACTTAAAGCCGGACTTAACAAGAACCTATTTATTTATCAAAAACCAGTTGAACAAAAAGAAACAGTTAGATGTAGTTAACAACCAAAGAAAAATAAAATTGAAAAACAATTTGTTTATTAATTACTAGCTTTGTGTGTCTAAAAAAAACAAAAAAAAATTCTTTCACAAGTATAGTAGTTTCAAATTTAGAAAAAAAAGAATTCCTGCATAAATATATATATTTTTTAATTAAAATTAAAAAACAAAAACGAAATGTTAGGAAAAAACTAGATCTTAAAATATTGTATTTGTAAAAACAAACAATTTCTTCAACACGCAATAGTTAAACAAGTTAAAAGTCGTTTTTTTTACCAAATCGTAGTTGATTCAGCACACAAAACAAAAATATTAGTTTAAAAAAATCAATTAATATATGAATATAACTTAAGAGAACGAAATAAAGAAGATTAAATAAATAAATTGTATATTCTGTGATAAAAAAATGAGTTTTTCATTCTTTTTCGGTGCATGTATTAATTTTCAGCATTTTACTATACGAGTTTTTACAAGAAAAAAACTTACATATTTTTTGGCACAATAGGTTTCATTCAGACACCGCAGTGCCCATAGTTGCTCAAGCTCAACCCGCCCTTAATCTACATTATTTGCCATAGAAGTACTATGATAAGTGTAAACAAGCTTTCTTCGGATAACTGTTATATGAAGTTGGTTAAATAAATTATTGATCGTTTGATGTGTATTATTCTCGAAGGAAGTACAAGTGAAAAGTGGAACTCGCTTGCCGTGTGGAATAAAAAAAATGTATGTTAAAGCTTGATTGGTAGGCACTTAAATAGAAATTTTAACATGAAGACGTTCCCAGGCGGTTAAACTCAGCTACAAATTACGTCCTTGCATCGATCCAAATTTACACAAAACTTATCTGGAAAATATAACTTCAGAGAACTCACACTACTCCATCAGTATCAATAATGTTTGAAGGAAGCGTAATATTGTTACGAGTTTTCCAAGGCTCCGCTATAGACAAGTAAATCTATCTATCTATCTAAATTAACAGCAGTGTGGAGACTAAACAGAAAACTACCCTTGCCAATCACTGTTACTTTGAGGGAAGAATTAAACGCGGTCGGAAAACCAATGGTAACCCTTCGATAATGATCGTCCCAGGCCTGCTATACTTTGTAGGAGTATGCTTGACAAATTGAAGTTGCAGAAGGGGGAGAGATTGCAAGTAAATGTTTAATTCCTTTCAATACAAGTTGTATGGATGGCTTCAAGTCTGATAAACACTTCATAAATGCTAGTGTGCCCCAGGGCTTCGTTTTGTCTCCGACTTTCTCCCTCATTTTCATAAATGATCTCTCGTTTGAAACTTCTAATCCACTTACTGTTTTGCTGACGACTCGATCCTCATTTCTTATATTTTTCATATTCGTTTCCAAATTCACGTTCCTGCTCTTCGGATGTGGAACTGGAACGGCTGCTTATGATAAGCTCATTGAATTCTGACCTTGACAGCATTGTTACATGGGGTCATAAAAACCGAGTTGAATTCAAAGCTTCGAAAACGCAATTCTGTTTCTTGTATTTGAAGCTTAACATTCCCCCATTGCCATTATCCATGAATGGTACTTGCATCCAAGAAACAGGAAAGCTGTCAGTACTTGGTATGTGTGTAAACGATGATCTTCGTTGGAACGACCACATATTTGAAGTCGCCAAAAACGCTGCTAAATGCTTTGGCTTCTTGAGACGATGCAGGACGTTCTTCACCCCTTCTGATATGGTTACAATTTATAAGGCCTTCATCTGCCCAAAACTGGAGTATAACTCCCATATCTGCTCAGGTGGTCCTCATTCCTCAAACATCTTTGAGCCTACAAAATAGAGCGTTAAAATTGATAGGTGATAGTTCAATCGTAGAATTGATTGATTCTCTTGAACATAGTAGCAACATCACCTGTCAAAAAGTGCTCTAGTGAAATAGTCAGCTGCATTCCTCCCCTGAAACAATTTAGCCGCAACACCCGTCTCGCTAGGAATGCTCACCAGCTTTATCTTGAGCCCAACTTCGGACGTAGAGTCAAGTATAGAGATTCTTATTTTACTCTCACCACCCGAATGTGGAATGCTCTACCTGACCCTGTTTTTCCCCTGCATTGCGATTCACAGAAATTCAAAAACAACGTGCATCGGTGTCTCCTTTCAAATCCTCTCCTATTTTCCTAAATGCTCGCACTGTGTTCCATAACATTATAAGGGTAGCCTGTAATGTTATTCTAGGTGATTCTTTAGGCGTTGACTAGAATAAAAAATTTCAATTTATAAAAGCATTTTATTTGGTTTTGCTGTTCTTGTTTTTTAAGTGCTTTTCATCCACAATAAAGTTAATAGGAGGTAAAAAGGTTTTGAAAACTGGCGCCCAACGTGGGTGAGCTTTGGACTTAAAATATTTGAGAACTCTGATTGAGGCCTGACGAGTGCGGTCGCATTTTCGTTCTATTAAACAACCTTTGGAAAAATGAAAATAATGACGCTCTTTATTAAAACTTACCTTACTTTAAATTCATTCCTCTGGACCTATTTAAACTCTCTGTAAGAATATTTTTGAAATCTAACGCTTTGAACTCTTTTAAAATGAAACTAGGTTTTTGCTGGAACGAGTTCCGGTAACCAACAGAGAAACAAAAATCAAGCAAATAAGAGATTGACTATTGGCGGTGTTTACACTTTATAATTAGTTGGGCAGACTTTGGTTTAAACGTTGGATAATATGAACCCTCAGAAGACCGCATGTCCCACTTGTTGGATTATCATCATTGGACAACCATCAAACGTAGTCTGTCCAACCAATTGTACAGTGTGAACTCCGCTATGAGCAAGGCGATAAAGCATTACAAAAAAACACCATATCGCTCTAAAAAACAGTAATAAAATTATCTCGAAAGAATTTTTTATATGTCAAACAATGACTAATTAATAAAAAAACAAACGTCGATTTGGTTATTTTGAATAATAAAAAAAAGACATTTTAATGAAGAAATTCCTTGTTTGGTAAGTGAATCATTCCATCAACTCAAGCAGTCTGTTTGAAATTGAGAGATTTTTTTCTAGGGTTATTGCTTTTCAACTTTGTAACAGCGAGTTTGCGGATTACAGTGACTATCATCCGAAGCTCATTCCGTTTCAAAGTGCATTTAGTCCTAAATCTAAGAATCCCTCACCTGAATATAATGCTGTTATGAGAAACCTCTGCGACAATTGGCAATCCCCAATTTCCTATCTTAAAGAACGGGGATACATGCCAACTGATTCTGTGTATAAACCCAAAGGTCAACAGCGAAAAAATTCTGAAAATAGAAATGAGCAATTGAGTAAGGGTGACAATTATTTCTTTTTTCCCGAAAAAATTCAACCGAGGTCAGGAAAGACATATATTTCTTCAGAAGAAAATGAAAACCCAGACTTGGTGGAATTTGCTAATACAGAACTTCCAAAGATAGAATCATCAAATTTGGACACATCTTCAAATGACACAGAAACAGAAAGCATTGTGGATAAAGTGAAAAATAAGTTCCTGAGTATATTTTCACATAAAGACAAAAATAACAAAAGTCTATTTGATGAAAAAATTGACTTTGATGACCCTCAATTTCTCGAGAACTATGACGACAATGAGAACTCGGATAAAAGGCTTTTTGCGAGGAGTGTGTCTGAAAAATCAAAACTCAGTTCAAATGTTAGCGTTTTAAGTAATCTTACAGAATCAGAGATTCATTTTATCACGAGTTTCATAGACTGGTTTAAGCAACACAAAAGCGAATTCAAATTTTTATCATCGTCAGCCACGAATATGAATGCAACAATTCCTGCAGTAATGAAACCGAAACCAGACGAAACGAGCCAAAATAAAACAAAAGCAACTGTTCAAAGTACAACGGCACCGGAATTTGAAAATAAAACGCATTCAAGCACTCAGCCAACTGTAGTAAGTACAACCCCCGACTGCAGTGATGTGACTTCAACTTCAAGTAAAACATCTAATAATCAGCATAATGAAACTGCAACAAAAAACAAAACTGCAAGTTCAGGCGTAAAAGGAGTTGCAGATGATTTCACCGTTGACTTGGACATAAATCAAAAAAATGGAACAGGTGAAGGTCAGTTTGAAAACAGGTACCTACTGTTGCATGTTTTTTACTTCGCATTATGTTATATCGTTTTTCTCGCAAGGATTTTTGTTTGTTTTGCAAATCCCGTTTTGTTTTTCGATTATTTCGAATCTTCATTAATTGACTTCTTTCCGTCTTATTTCGCATTTTCGTTCAAAGTGACATAAACTATTTGGGCTGGTATTGCCTAGATAACATTTTTTTGTTGAGTTTCAGTTTTGATTAATTTTGATTGATCAATTTCGATACTCTAAATCAATATAAAACGCATACAAAATGCCTTTCGGCCTGCAAATAACTTATAAATCAAAGGAGAGTAGGCGAAAACAACGAAAATCATAAAAAAATTGGAACAAATTCTTTTTTCTTTTGTCCGTTCTTGAAATGTTAAGCTCGAAGATCCCCGAGGTTTGTTGTGCCACACTGTTTATTTATTTTTATCCTTACATTCACAAAATACAAAATGAATGATTCCGAAATAGCCCAAGTCGAAATGAGATATTGCGAAATAATAGAAAAAGAAAAAATTACAAACGCAATGAAATTTCAACGAAATATGTAATAGCGAAACCAAATGACCCATGTATCGAAACTAAAATAAGCCAAACGAAAAATTAGTAAATAAGTAATGCGAAATAAGAAAAGGCAAAACAACTCAGTCGAAAACAACAAAAAACGAAATAAAAAAGAAGAAAAAACATGAAACATTTGAAAACATATATGTAAGCCAAAATTTATTTCAAGCATTTAGTAGCGACGGAGATGAGCATAGAACTTTATTAGTAAGGGTACAATATATTAGGTCTGTTCGTTGAAGCCCTGGGGTTGCCCTTGGGTCGCCACAAAGCGTTTTTTGAGAAATCTAAATTCACCCTGAATGTCAAATTTAGTGTTTTTGAGCCATAGGTTTGCCATAGGTTTTCCCCCAACTCGCCCTAGCTTTTTGCTGTGGCGAGTTGAGAGCTGTCAAATGGCATGTATTTTTTTTTTAGTGACAGGGATGTGTGGTGATTTGTGGTATAGCGTTTTTGAGGACTGGAAACCCCAGGTTTTTTTGATAATTCACAGGGTTGTCAAGAAAACCTGGGTCAACCCTGGGGAAAGTTCAACGAAAAGACCTATTATACCATTCATTTGGTCTGTCGATTTCTCGAATCAGGTTACAACCACTAAAGCCCATAGGTAAAGGTTTTAGTCGAAACATCTCTCCTTAAGTTTTCAATCAGGTAAATAGAAATACTCCTGCTCTGAGCACGAGTGCTCTGCTCTCTGGGAATATGCTGACCCAAGGTCAGCATAGAAGCTGGTGTGGCTTTGTCGTTGGCTGGCATTACTTCTTCGTCCAAAGCGTGCAACATACTTAGGCATCTTGGCGCAGGGTGTCGGTCCTCAGTGGCCATCCTTCTCACCAGGGGGTTTGAGTGGTTGCTGATACTTGAAGCCGTTTTCAATACTGTCGATAACACGTATTGGTCCAAGGGCGTCATTTTGGCCGTCTCGTACAAGTGTTGGTTACTGGGATGTCCCTGGCGCTGGGGGGTTGAAAGTGAGGCCGGTGCAGAGTCTCAGAATCTTTCTTTCGAAAACGAGCAGATCCTTCATCGCGGTTTTCGAGATGGTGAACCAAACTGGGATTCCGTCGATGATGACAGGTCTCAGCACCTGCTTGTACATCAGTAATTTTTTTGGCTGACTAAGTCCTGTCCTTCTCCTCAGCAAAGGGTACAGTCGGTGGAAAGCGAAGTTGGCCTTCTTCAGTACGGCTTGTGAGTGCGGTTTGAATCTAAGCACTACGTTGAAATTTATGCCTAGATACTTAGCGTTTCTTTGGGCTGCCAGTCTTTTTCCATTGTGTAGACTGTAGAGTAATGGATGTGGCTCTGCAGTTACCAGCAGAGATGACAGGGATATGTGAACTGAAAATCCACAAATTCAAAAAACGCTTTGTGGCGACCACAGGGCGACCTCAGGACTTTAATGAACGAACCTATAATTTTTAATAATTTAAATTTATTTATGTAGATATTACTTTTCTTTTTGATTTAAAACAACAGCCATATTGGAAGTTATTTTTTCGACTTTCCTTGGAACTCAGCAATATTTGAATAAATAATACACACCAAAAATAAAAAAATTACCTACCTGCAAATAGAGAAAATTCTCCTACATCTCCAGATAACTTTTTGGTGTTAAATAGTTAAACACGAAACGACAGCAAGGTTTTTCAAGATTTTTTTATCATAAGGAGATTTGATATAAACAGTGGCTATAATGTTAACGTTTTAACTTTTTGTTAAGAAAACAAAAAATAAATATTGCCATGCCAAATTCTTTCAATTTGACATGCAGTTTTCTTGCAGAAGTTCACATAAAAGAAAAATGCGTATGCGCCCCAGTCATTACCACAAATTCTTCAGACCTACCTCCAAACAAACACAGATTTGTTACAAAATCAAAGTTCTTGGCTCATCTCCATCATATGGTGGATGAAGTGGGAAAACCCCCACACAAACCCCTTGATCTAGCAAAGGTTCAAGAAATCATTGATAAATCTAAACATCCAACAGTTATATTAAGTGGAGGCAAGACAACACAGTGTACACCTTTGCAACTAAATGACATGTCCTTCGATTTGGAGTGGAACAAAATAAACCAACCATCCCCAAATAGTCGAGATAAACTAAATATTCTTGATTTACCGTATGAAAGTCATCCGCAGGAACAAAGTCTGGCAGCTAAATTTTTGCAAGGTAGATTTACCTAAATATATGTCCCGGATTATTAAAAAAATTGACTTCTATTTAACTTTTCAGAAACAGATTTGAACTTTGATAAAAGTAACGAATATCTAAAGACTCCATATGCAGATAACTTTTTGGATTCGCAGCAATCTTTACCAAATGATTTGGAGCTGCCTATAAAAATAAGTACAAAACGTGAGGCAGTTTTACCAAGTTTTGGCAAAAACATGGACACGTCTTTATTCCCAGACAACGACGGTGCTGCTGATTATTTGGATGACGATAAAGGATCGACAAAAAGACGTATAAAGGGAAGATTAAAAGGAAGGGGTCGAAAGAAACCAAAGCACAAGCACGATGCGATTGAGACTGTCAATATTGATTTGGAGTCGCAAGACTCTGATCCTGATGTTTTCGAAAATTCCAACAACTTTAACAACTTTGACGAGCTTAAAGACATCCAATTCCGTGTCAGTGATAGCGACGAAGAAGCCATTTCAACATTTATTTCTAATCTTAACTCACCTCCAGAAGTCTTTAGTTTTGACGTTGACAAATATCTAAGGTCAGCTAAGCAAGAAATAGAACCCAAAACCCCTGAGTTCGATTATCAAACTCCAGAACCTAGAACATACTACGAATTTATGGAGTCCCCAGGCGTCGAAAAAGAGGAAATACCGATTATCGAAGCACCATTAGACTCAAGAATTGAGCCAACAATTAATAAACGGTCTAGAAAAACTAATAAAAAACGTGACCTGCTAAGACAGTATATTAAAGGAGTTTCTAGCGCACTCAATCACAATTTTCCGGAAATCAGTGCAAGTTACAAGAAAATCGACGAAGAAAAACCTCAAAGAAGTCCAAATTTAGACACTGACATATCAATTCGTACAAACAATTTAATAGATGGATTCTCCACGCAACTGGATGCTATGGATTCTATTAAATCCAAAGACGGTGATGATAGCATTAACAACTTCTTCCTTCTCAATGATGGAAGTGCAATAGACTACGAAACCCAAAAGAAGAACACTGATTTAGTACCAATTGATTACTCACCGCAGAGTTTGGAGATCG
This sequence comes from Melanostoma mellinum, assembly GCA_914767635.1. Taxonomy (NCBI): domain Eukaryota; kingdom Metazoa; phylum Arthropoda; class Insecta; order Diptera; family Syrphidae; genus Melanostoma; species Melanostoma mellinum. The sequence continues at coordinate 232,297,855 of OU612059.1, forward strand.
ATTTAGATTTAAATAAAAAGTTTCGAGATTTAAACATCGGACAATATGATTCAAGAAATGATGGCGGAGCCTCCGATGATAGCAAACAAGTAGAAGCGAATGACGTTGAGTATATATGAATCAATGGCCCATTTAAGGATCGATTATATTTATTAAAGTTTATTTAATGTTCAATTTTTTATTTTGTTAATGAAAGAATTTTCGAGTTAATATCTCTCAGAAAATGAGACTTTTGTTGTTTTCTTGAAGTTTTATTCTTAAATAAGAATAAGGAAGAAGGAAAAAATCTTTGCTGAATATGCATTCAACAGAGTTAATTCATCGAAAAAGGCCCTTCTAAGATATTTTACAAACTCTACAGGTAATATAAATTTATTTTAAAAACTAATAGTGACATTATTTATTTTAAAATCGCTTATTTATTATTGTAAAATGAATAATCATTAAAAAAGCTCTCGGATCGTTTTTTAACGAACCACTTTTTATTTAATTTTTTTTAATCAAGTATGCAAATTTTAAGATCTAGCCAAAAGATGACAAGTAATTTGAAAAACATCAAAAAGGGGCTGTTTTAATATTAAAAAAAAATAAAGTTTTATAAAAATTTATTTAAATTTGAAAAAATAAAATTTATTTCAAGACCTAGAAATTCCAAAAGCCTCTGTAGGCTGCCTTAAAGACCATAACTGCAAATTTTGAAGACAATCGGTCAAGCGGTTCAGCCTGCAGATCTATACGAACAGACAGACAGACATTTCTTATTTTCTGATCATATATTTTGGTTTGCACTTTGTGCTTTACAATGTTTCTTTAAGAACTCTTTTGTACATGTAAACATTTCAATTAAAAAAAAGTACTCATACGCCACAGTGACAAATTGTGTTTTACAAAACATTCAAGGGTTCCTCCCAAACTGCTCACAACTTCCTTCTGATCAAAAATTAGAGTGATTGTTTCTTGTTAGTGAATGTCGCTTTAAATAAGTAAAACGCTCGAAAGAGATATTCATCCTCATACAAAAGAGCTATTTAGGGACTAATTCTTAATTCTTTTGTATCTAATGAGTTTGTATCTTTTTATGCATGGTCCTTCTTTTAGTTTAGTTTTAGTTTAGTTTAGTTGTCAAACCTACTTGTTTGTTTCGCCAATAAATCCTTTGCCGAAATTAAAATCATTGAAAATTATTTGATTTGTAAGGTTCTCACTTTATTCATAAGTAGATTCCGTTTTCCTTAAAACTTAGTTTGTTTATAATTACAAAAAGGCAAACATTACAACTGTAATTTGTTTCAACATTTGATTTGAAAGTAAGGCACTTTAAATTTGGTCAAGAAGACAGCGAATTTGGTATTTTTCTTATAGCCTAAAACTAAAATATAAGACAATTATTAGTGTTTTTTGTTTGTTTTTGTTAAATCGAGTATTATCGAAGAAAACATGATAAAAGCTGCATTAAATTTGAACATCATACAAGGAATGTTGGTTTTTGATTTTAAATCAAATATACAAAGAAGATTACTATCTAAACTTGTACTGTTTTAAAATCACTATATCGATTTTCAGTTGTGCATCTCAAGTAAGGGTAGATAATACGGCAATACTACTCGGTCGTCGCGTATAAACGATAAAGCATGAGTCGGCGATGTTAACACTTGTCTCACATTAAAAGCGACATCCTCAAAATCAGGTCGTTCACTGGGTTCAAGCTGCCAACAGTTAAGAAACAATTGATATAAATCGTTGAAGACAAAAGGTGGTTGTTCAGGTCGCAGTCCATTTTTGATACGTGGCAATAGATCTTGGCTAGTTATGTTGGCGTATGGTGTAGCACCTAGAGTACAACATTCCCAAGCTAAGCATGCAAAAGACCAAACGTCTGATTTAGGCGAATAGTTTTGGAATCGAAGAACTTCCGGAGCTAACCATCTCGATATATCGACTTTTTTACTATCTTCGGCGTAAGCAATTGGACCAAAGAGAGAAACTTTTATTTTATCTGCATTCGTGACGTAGATACTGTAACTGCAGAGGTGTTTGTGGACAACCTGAAAAATATACAATAAAAATTAATAAAATAAAAATAAACTTAACAGCATAGGCCCCGACGAGATTCGAACTCATGATCTCCTGTTTACTAGACAGGCGCTTTAACCAACTAAGCCACGGCGCCATGAAAATTTTGATGTCAAATGACGCAGTTACAATAATTCTCCATTGGTTTCACTCGGAGAAGCAATCATTTGGAAAACCGATGGAAAATCTAATGTCACTTTCCATTGGACGAAAAGAACCGTCCAGGAGCGTCCAGGAGCATTCTCAAACCGTTCCATTAGTGCAAAAAATCGCTTCTTATGATTCTGAGGAGTGACAGCCGCTTCTAGATTTGAAGTGAGAATCGACTCAAGAAGCACTTATACATGTTACCCAAATGTCAAAAAGAAAAGTTTCCACAGGAAATATTTTGTATTGGTTTTTCTCTCAAATAAAGCCAATACGTTATGTTGAGCAAAAACAATTTTAGGTGTTTCATTTCCATTGGTTTTTAAAATGAGTGGTTCCTCGAGTGAAATCAATGGAAAGTGACATAAGAACTGGAAACACGTTTTTGGGGAGTGATAACCGAAATTCACTATCGGGCGTTCAGAAATGGTAATTTCTCAGATTTTGAAGTCGAAGTGAAAACCAGGATACGTAAATAAATCAGAAAAATTCTCCTGATTACAAAAAGGTGTGTCCAAGACGTGTTGGTTTCAGCCTCAGAGGAATAAAGAACAAGAGGAAAAATCACACACACACCACGGCATCTGCCCTCGAACTGACTTCACAAACACCACTTTATTTTCAGCTTTCAAAACCAGTTTGAAATCCGAAAATAAAGTGGCGTTAGTAAATTCACTGACACAGCTTTATATTCAGCTAACGTGTATCACAGATGGATCTCGTTTTACAAAAGCAACAATGTAAACAATGGAAGTTACTTGGCAAGAGAAGTAATGGTTTTCCTTCTTGTTCTTTATTCCTCTAAGGTTTCAGCCTTGTGCTTGCCAGACTCATTTAAACATTTTAGTAAAATATCCTTCCCACTATATTATTACAAAAATCATTCAAGTTTTATAAAAGTCTGTTCGCTGAAGCCTTGGGTCGCACTAGTTTTGCCACAAAGCGTTTTTGAGAAACCTAAAGTCGCTCTGAATGTCAAACTGAGTGTTTTTTGAGCCCTAGGGTTGACCTAGGTTTTCTCTCAACTCACCCTAGGTTTTTTCTGTGGCGATTTGAAAGCTGTCAAATGGCATGTGTTTTTATTCATATGACAGGGATGTGCGGTGATTTTGTGGCTAAGCGTTTTTGAGGACTAGAAAACCAAGGTTTTTTTTGACAACTAATAGAAAAAAAGTCAAGAAAACCTGGGTCAACCCTGGGTAAAGTTGAACGAACGAGCCTTTTGCTATGTCCGCACCCCAAACCAACATGATAACCAAGTGGTTTGCCATACAAAATGAAACCTTTTTAGTCACTGGGTTTCCATTGAATTTGACATTTAAGAGAGTGGAAGTGAGTGGAGAGAGAATGAATTTTCTCATAAGTCGTTGATGTTCTGAGTTCTGCTCACACTTTATATCTGTCTCTTTTTAACTTAAGACAAAAAGATAAACTCGAAACTTTTTTGCATATGCGGACACTACTTGGTTAACTCAAACCATTTTGGAATGAAACCTAGTTTTTAGATGTGTATGTCATTCAACAAATAAATTTTTTATTAATTGGCTTTGATTTTTGATAATGAAAAATTGTAAAGGAGTAAATCTTTCCCCAAAAAAATAACTCAATTTGTCTTATATTAGAACTATCCGGCATTGAGACCTATTTATGAACATTGAAGTTTGCTTTTTTAAACTTAACTGATTTTCTTCAATGAGCAAATCGACGCCATAATTCGGGTGCTTCCGGCCGTAAGAAGCTTGTAGGCAAAATACAAATACAAATGAATCTCTGTATAACCTTCCCTGTGGTAACCACAAAGCGTATTTTAAGAACTAAACTCGTCATTGAACACAGCTACAATAAATTCAATATTCCAATAAAAATGTCGGTTTCGATGTTTTTGAAAAAAAGATTGTAGGCGCCGTGGCTTAGTTGGTTAAAGCGCCTGTCTAGTAAACAGGAGATCATGAGTTCGAATCTCGTCGGGGCCTATAGTGACCTTTTTTGAAATGGTATTTTAAGTTTTCTTGAAATATCTTAATTTAGTAAATGTATTTGGTGTTGTAAAGAGAAATAGATATTGGAAAATGCAATCAATTTTTGAGTGTAGTAGATAGAAAAGCTAACTACATAAAGATCGAACCAAAAATACCTTGTGAATTTGAAAACAGTGGATGTTCGTTTTTACAATAAAGAACAAAAAGCAACTGAAAAATTTTATTGAAAAACATTGAAGTAATTCTTTTGGTTTGCAAATACTTTTTTCAACGAATTGAAACTTAAAGTATTAAATTGCTATCTCAGTGTAAGAACTGGGTAACTAGTCATAGTCAACTAACTAAAAATGGTGTATATTTATCAATTTCAAAAACTCACCTTATTCACTTCCAAATATTCCATGGCCATGACTATCTCGTAAATCCACTGAAGTATACATTCCTCGGATAGGCTACAAAATGTTGTGCTTTGATTATTCGGCGAAATACGACTTTCAATTAGCCTTCTCTTTAATGTTGATTTTTGATTTTCAAAAACAACATAGAACCAATCTACGGACGCAGTGATACCATAGAAATGTAAAAATTTTTCATGTGGCATCAATCGAATAATGTTTTCGAAATCTTTGAGAAATTGTGTCTGTGTTTCTTGATTCATGTCATCTGAAATTACACGCAAATTTTCAATTATTTAGCTTAACAATTAAAATATAAAAATGTAGGAATGAAATTTTGAATTAAATATTTTTTAAAATACAAATAATAAAATCAAACAATTTTTCTTTTTTTTTAAGGATTCTCATTTTCAAAACTTCCTTCCTATTTCTGTGTATTTAGGCTAAGTACGGGCATTTCGCATTGCTAACAACTTATATGTATAGAATCAGCTTTCAAGGTAATTATTGAGCCGACTGAAATCTAGACACACAAGGCCAATAAAGCACTCTATCAACTCATCAAATTCAACAATTGATTTTTAAATAAGTTTCATTTTACCTGATATAATTTGCACCTGACAATCATGAGCTTCGGTACTTGTATACAATTTTCCAGTGATAACTTCTCCAAATCTTCCATCAGCAATAATATCATCTATATTCATTCGTATTGCATTTCTGGGTAGTCTCTGCGAACTTTCAACGTTTTCTACCAAAGCGTTTAGCTGTTCTTTAAATGTACCTTTCCGACCACTATCCCCAACAAATCCATCGTTTTCCTAAAAAGAAAGTACAATATTTTTAAAAATTTCTGCAGAGGCTTGAAGTATACTACCAATTCAACCATTGGGCCTTGTAATGTCAGCTCGTGGGTGTCACTGGGAAGTCGCTGCAACCGGGCTGTTTCGCGCTTTAAATAGAGATAAACTAACACTGAAATGACTAGGAGTATTGCGAAAACTATACATATGATTGTCAACGCTAAAATTGATTCCTTTCCAGCTAAAGCAAATAATAAGAAAATATATCTTTTATTCCACTCCGTTTACTTTAATTAAATTATACACCAACTTACGCTCAAAATCAGCATACTGGAACTGATTTGGCTCATGCTGGCTATGCGAAGCTATCGCATAACGCATTTTTGTTATCCCATACAAGGTGCTCACTACACCTAAAGAAATGTGTATATGAGTATCCTTGGCTAAAGGAGCATTCCAATAGCCGCCATACGTTTGATTATCGCCCACTGCGAACGTCTGCGAAGCATTCTAATAAAATAAAACTTTAATTTGTGTATATACTAAGAAATAGTTAATGCCGTTGCAGACCTTATATTCCAATTCACCAGCGATATAATAAAGTGTTCCATCTTCCTGTGAGCGTTCAAAACCACCTAGCAGTTGATCATCAAAGGGCTGTGTGAGAGCACTATCTAGTTTTTCAACAATCACCAAGTAGCTTGTAACCGGACCGTTAATATTTTTATATGGGTCTATACTAATGTAGATCATTGAATCTGTTCGATTCAAAACTTTTGGTTCTTCAGGTACCGGTTCGGGAGTGCCAACCTGTGTAATGCCGGTCAAATTGTGTTTGCCACAAACATACTTTCCACACATGGATGACACTGTTATGTTGTATTTAGTAGCTGGATGAAGATCAGTCATTTCAAATCGATCTTCAGTGCTTTGGACAATGAACTCGGGTTGGGGAAAAAATGGGTAGTTCGTAAATGATTGTACCACAACTCCTTTTATCATGAGCCCAGAAACTTTCTCATCTTTTGCTGGTGGATCCCATGTTATAAGAATACTGTTTTCGGTAGTGTTTGAGATTCTTAAATTTTCTGGTGGGCCATCGACTAGAAATTCAATGAATTCAAGTTCGTCAGATAAGAACTTAAATTGTTTTACTTACGATTAGTAGAATAATAACTGTGCGCATCTACACCCCCACAATACTGAGATTTTGTGTCTTGACATCTTATATTACAAAGTTTAGAGTCCAACTTTTCACTTTCTATGACAATATTGTCACAGAAACATTTTTCGCCGGATAAAACGGCATACCTGCAATGGGAAAACAAAAAAAAAAACCCGTTAAACATCAAAGACAATCTGGATAGAAATGACTTTAAAATTATCATTCGAAAAAACACATGCGACTGATAACTTTTCGCAAACTATATGCAGGATGTAAAAAAAAACAATTTTGTGAATCAGTTTATTTGCAAGCTGCTGTTTTAAAAATGGATTCAAATTTGGTTTACCCTCGAGAAACGCAACAAACAGCAAAACCTCTTTAACTGTTGGTTGTTGTTCAATTTCGTAACAAAAAACATTAAGCCAATCGACAGAAGCAAATATTGTATAACAATACTAAATTCCGTGGTATAAACTTCAGTAAGTATGCACTTTTGTTTGATTTTGGGTCATAAAATTTAATTGAACTTGACGTAGAAAATCTTTTTTAGTCGGATCCATGATAACACATAATAATATTTAATAGGTAAAGACCAAAAGTTTGCTTTCAAAGTTTATAGATAAAAAGCCCTAAATGTACTTAAGTGTTATCACGAGCAAATGTTAGTTCGGAGCGATTTAAACTGGAACAATCCGAAGCCGGGAGTGTTGGCAATGTTGGGGTCAACGTTGAGTCCTCTAACGCCGGATATCTAGCGCGAAGTAGACAAGTAAGAGATCCCTGATTCCTGGAGATAAGAATACAAGTTGAGAAACAAGTAAATATTTTTTGTCTAATTTAAATATTTGCTTGTGAAGAAGGAGGAATCACATTTAGGAAATAAACATCAAAGCTAGTATAGAGACATGCGTAACACCTGTTAACTTTACGTTAAGCGTGCAGAGTGTGAGTTCACACGACTGGATATAGATAAATGACAATTCCCTGCCACGCACTACCTCTGCTACACATGCAGCGGATTATGGTAAAATCGTAATCGATATCATCCTTGCTATGCACTGCTAGTAGAAATCTATACACATTTATATAAAGAAAGGATATTTTTTAACGATTTTTCACTATATAAAGCTACTTTATCCACAATCAACATAGGCTATATCTAATCCCCATATTCCCAGATGAACGGAAACGCAAACGGGAGCTCACATACATGGGTACTACTGGACCGATTTCAAAAATTCATTCACCAATAGAACGCTACTTTATCCTTGGGTAACATAATTTTGGTGGGGGCAAAACCCCCATTTATTAAGCTTAATACAAGCTATTAATTTACAAATTAAGAAACTTAATAGCTGAGACTTACTAACTAGTTGGACGGCTTAGGAGACGAAGTTTTAGGCAGGGAGTACTCATATTGAAGTCAAAACAAGAGGAGTGCGAGTTGACATTCCTTAGCATTCGCGAGATGGGTTCATTGGAGCCGTAAGAGGTTCGATGGGAAGGAAGATAGAAGAGACAGGGATTCCGGGTGTTACGAGGGTTAGTATTTAGAAAAATGGATTCGTTAAGGGCTGGACAGTCAATGGTACATGTGAAGATTCGGTGAATGAAGAGAACGTCAAATATTTCTCTTCGTTCTTTCAGCGTATTGAAATTGAGGAGTTTGATTCGGTCTTGATAAGGAGGTAATATCAGAGGACTACTCCAATTAAGACCTCGAAGAGCAAATCGGAGGAAACGGCGTTGAATGCTTTCAATTCTGGCAATGTGCACTTGTTGGAAAGGCGACCAGACTTGACAAGCGTATTCAAGAAGCGGACGGACAAATGAAATGTAAAGGGATCGGGTTACGTAGGGGTTAGCAAATTCTTTGGACCATCGTTTCACGAAGCGAAGTGCTGAATTAGCCTTAAGGATTATATCGTCGATGTGCTTGAGGAAATTCAGCTCACGGTCCTAAATAATCACAAGGTCCCGGATAACCTCAACGGTGGAAATGATTTGACCGTTTGGAAGATAGAGAAGGGGAGGAGATTTGATGCGTTTACGTAAGAAGGTTATTGATTGGCAGTTGGAAACATTTAGCTCCAGGCAGTTTTTGGAGCACCATATTGAAAAATTGTCGAGGTCATGTTGGAGGTGGGAAGAGTTTCCAGAAGAAAAAATGATCCATTCATCATTTCAATGTCGTTAATACTGAGAATGAAGAGGAGAGGGCCTAAATGGCTGCCTTGGGGAACACCGGATGTAGAAAGCTAGAAAGCGGCTGGATAAGGTGGACCAAACTGCACTAAATTTATCATGGATTCCAACGGAGACGTAAACGTAGACTGAACTAAACAACTATTGGACACTACGCGCGTTTTCCACGCAACAAGTTATATTCTCATAAAATTATCAAATTAAAAAAACATAAAGATTTTATATCAAAGCGAAAGTTATAGAACAAGGGTACTGTACTTAACGCCACTGCTGTGTAACTAACTATCGCATCGAATATGTGATGAGAAAAGCAATTTCATTAACTATGATTCGGAATTTTTCCGGATCGCCTACAACGAACCTGCTTGGAGAGAGCCAAATCACTGTTAGGAGTCTCAAAAGGACACCACCAACAAGCTAAAGAAACCTGGTGGTGGGATGATGAAGCTAAAGCAGTGATTAGAAAGAAGAAAGCAGCTTTCCAAGCTTGGTCGAAGTGCCCCTCAAGAAATACAAATGAAAAAGCGCGTTTCAAAATGGAATACAAGAGCTGCAGAAAAGAAGCGAAGAAAAAGTGCGCCCAACTTCAAGCAAAAAGCACGGAGGGCCTGTATCGAGAGCTGGAAGAGATTTCTGCCCCAGCTGCTGAAGCAAATCAGGCAATCCAAGAGGTAAGACAAAGCAACTTGAATAAGGGAGCAACCATTTTCAAAATAGCCGCTCAGAGAAGGAGAAATGCGCAGGAGATTCGTTCGCCGAAGTTCATCAATGATGCTCAAGGAGTGCTACTTGTGGATGACGACAAAATTCTTCACAGGTGGCGACAGTATTGTGATGATCTTTTGAATGAACAGTTTCCTCGGCGCCACTTTCCAACAGCTGCACCAAACTTTACGGAAGTATCTGACGTCACAGTCGAAGAAGTTAGGGAGGCAGTTAAGAACTCCAAAAAAGGCAAAGCGATTGGGCCAGACGAGGTACCATATGAGTTTTGGAGAAATATGGGAGACATCGGGCTAAGATGGCTCACGATTCTCATCTCCAAACTTATAAGAGGTGACAGTTTGCCTAATCAATGGAGGGAAAGTTTTCTTCTTCCAATGTACAAGGGAAAGGGAGATACCAGAAGCTGTGACAACTATCGTTCGATCAAGTTGATGTCCCACACTATGAAGATCGTTGAGCGGGTTTTGGATAGCCGACTGCGGAAAATAATAAGGCTGTCTGATGACCAATGCGGGTTTGTCGCGGGTAAGTCAACTACAGACGCAATCCAAAGCATAAGGATCATTATGGAAAAACATCGAGATGCCTTAGAGGATTTGCATATTGTGTTGGTTGACTTCGAAAAGGCATTCGATCGACAACCACGAGATCTGATATGGGTGGCCCTCAGACACCGAGGAGTTCCTGAAGCCTATGTGCGAATAATTATGGACATGTACGAGGGAGCAGTTACAAAAGTGAGATGCCCAGCTGGAGTCACCGAAGAATTCCAAATAACAGTAGGTGTACATCAGGGAAGTGTCTTGAGTCCACTGCTCTTTATTGCTGTTCTGGATTATTTGCTCGAAGGAAAAGTAACGGACAATAAAGTACAACAATTATTCTTTGCTGACGATGGAGCCATCATAAGCGAGGATCCTACATCCCTGCAACGAGCACTTGACGTTTGGATTGATGTTCTGGAAGGAAATGGGTACCGTATTAGCGCTAAAAAGACTGAATACCTGTGCTGCCCTTTTTCTGATCCAGACAAGCCTATTCCAGACATTTATTTGAATGGAAATGTGCTTCCCAAGTGTGAAAAGTTTAAATATCTGGGATCTATGATCAATAGTGAAGCATCTTGTGATGACGACATCAATCATCGAGTAAGCGTAGGGTGGATGAAGTGGCGAGAAAACTCCGCTATCTTCTGTGATCGAAAAATGCCCCCTAAGCTGAAGGGAAGACTCTACACAGCAGTTGTCCGTCCAGCTCTGACATACGGTTCACAATGTTGGACAACGTACAAAAAGTATGAGAGCAAATTGACGGCAGCCGAAATGAAGATGCTTCGGATGACAGCAGGAGTAACAAAGCTAGATCGAATTAGAAGTACTAAGATCCGTGGAAGCCTTCATGTCAAAAGTACCATCTTGGACAAAATTCAGCACGACCGGCTCAGTTGGTATTGTCATGTTCAAAGGAGAGATCCGCAGAACCCCGTCAAAAAGGCAATATCGTACAACGTTTCAACAAATTCGCGACGAAAAAGAAAAGGTAGGCCAAAACACTCCTGGTACAAGCAAATGCAAAAACAGCAGCATTTGGTTGGCCTCAGACATGGAACAATCCAAAACCGGGAGGCTTGCCGACGATTTCTGAGGTCAACGCGGCGTACCCCACAGGCGGATCACTAGTGTGAAGCAGCAAAGTGGGAGAGTTGTGATCGTTTCAAGATCACTACTCGTAACGCCGAAAATGAAGAAGAAGAAGAAGAAGAAGATGATTCGGAATTTTTCTGTCCATATCTTTTCTATTGATGAAAATCGTTCACTCCCTTTTACGATTTCACTCACCTGTCACCTCTGAAGCAATTTACTACCACCCGGTTATCAAGCGGGAAAGAAACATATACCTCGAATCCAGTAAGCTCAAGCTCAATATAATTGATTAGATTTTCTTTACAGTAGGTATTTATTTATTTCTTATGCCGTCGGCGGTAAAATAAATGTTTACATTTTTCTTTCAGTTCTGTTCCGATCAACATTGTTAAGTAGGTATGCAATTCAATTTTTGTTGACCCTCTAAAAGAATTCTAAAATGAATTAAAGAAAATATTTCTCTTTTATAAAAATTCAGGTCGACATCAACTAAGTTCAGCAACTGAATAAGCGTTTGCCACTTAAGGCGATAAAATATATAAATAATAAAGCAAATCTTGATACTGTTGATGAGCGAACTGAGCCAACAAAGTGCCTGGAATGAGGCTGTTTTTTTCAATTGCTTGTACGGTACGTTTATCACTTTTGTTTACTATAAATCAAGTGTTTGTATTTATATAGCCAGCTTAAATGAACTAAACCTAGAACTCGTCACATCGCAGCAAGTCGTTTTCCAAAATAGTGGCGCTCAACAAAACACTCGAACTATCGAAAAGGGGAGAACACATGTAATAGCATCTAAGCAAGCTCTTCTCATTACCCCGCCGTCTTTTCTAATAACATTTTTTTATATGGAGCGAAATGCAACCCTTGCTTTCGTCGGTTGCAGCTAACGACACAGACTATGAGGAAATTGCAAGCTGATTTAATGCTGCAGCCATGGTAAAAATACATAATTGGTAATTACATTCGGAACTTGAAAGCACCATTGATGAAATGAGCGCTAGCGCCCGCGTACACAAGGGAATCTTTTTTGTGCACCTTGACTTACCGGATATTGGAGGTTTCGCATAGGTCGATGCATGTTTGGGCACTGCGAGCATAGACAGAGTCCTTAAGTAATTCCGTCCGCACACTGTAGCACCCAATGTAAGAGTATGGTCCTATATCTGGGATTTCTTGCAGGAACGATGATGGCAGGTAAGCAAAAAGCACTAAAACTTTAATGAAATTCCATAAATTAGGGCGGTGGCACCTGTGAAGAACAGTCATTGCTCCGAATAACCACTTTTCGCGTCTCTGACGACAACGCGATTGACAAAAACCAACAAAACGGTGCTTATTATTTATTTTAATTATCTACACACAATATTTTCAGGACAAACACATTATACACATAACAATTAAGATTTGTATCGCTTTTTTGGGATAGTTTACATTTAATGCAATCTAGCCGAGATGATGAATGGATGATGTTGCAGACTGTCGCTTCTGCACACACTGTAGATGTAATTCAAATTGAAATTGCTGAGAGTGGGAACTTTTTGAGTGGATTATTGGCAAATATGAGATGAATAGAATATAGAATACACTATCAAAATAAAATTTCAGCACGATGGCTTTGGCGATGACTCAATTAAATGATAAATAGAATGGACGGCATAACAAAACGAACAACCACAACAAAAGGTGTTCTGTGGGCGGCTACGGTAAAAGAAACCATTCCACTTTTGACACTTGTTGATTTGACATTTCGTTTTTTTATGAATGCCCCAAAAAAGAACTGCCAGAACAACTTATTTCACTACATAAGTAATTGTGGCTTGGCATCACTTGTTTGAAACTAGCGTTTTCGTTTATATCACAGATTTTATCAGTTTGTGTGAAATTCTACGATTTAAGTAAGAAAACTATATTCATGACGACCTGGGCCTATGGTTTTGGAATGTTTTCAATACTTCCCTTCGAACAAGGACAATCACCCCTATTATGGAATCCGGCGAATGCTATTTAGCGTGAGTTTCAACCATTCGCGAAAATTTTGCTATTATGAAATCCGGCGAAAGGAGTTGAATGAATGTCGGTAACAAAACCTGCACTACCGACTTTTCTGTTCAACTTATTTGGTATTAGTGAATTCGCAAACAATTCGCACTCCATATAATTTTTTCCATTTCACATTCGCGACATTTTTGTAGCGAATCGAAATTCGTAAAGACAAAAACTTAATAGAAAACAACAAAATAAACATGAAAAGTGCAGAAACGTTAGTCAAAATTTATGATATGGAATGTTCAGGTGTTTATTTTACTTCTTTTTAAGAAAGCGGACCACAAATATGGAAAAATTTCGTAAAATAGTTGAACTGATGAAAACTGAGCCCGATGTTGAAAAAACTTAACAAAAAAGTATTCGGAGCGGAGCAGCAATAATTTTGGAAAGGCTGCAAACATCACTAAATAGCATGGGTCCACCATTTATAGAGATCTCCGAAATCTCTCCGATATCCAAAACATCCAAAATACTCTTAATTTGGTATCGTAATTCTATTCGAGTATATCTCGATGAGTTTTCTCATACATAAAGATAATATGCAATTGAATCCACTATAAATATCACTTTTAACTTAAAACTGAAACTTGCTTTATTTTAATTTCAAATTTGTTTGCGTATCAAGTTAAATGAATTTTTTCGTTTTGTCGACATAAATGACAGCAGCACAGAGTAGAACCACAGAGGACAGCAGCAGTGAAAAGCAATAAGGTAGTTCTGGTATTGATAATACAGCTCATTCGTCGAATTCACTAATACCAAATAAGGAGAGTACGAATCTACCGCGAATCCTGTCAACTCCCCGGGAGTAAAATCCTGCGAATTCCATAATAGGCATGAATGTTCACATTGGTCGATTTGTTGAAAATTTCGTGCGACTGTTTTCTTGTTCTTTTTTTCTGTTACACAAATTTGTCGGTATTGACTTAAGTCACTTGGGGCAACAAGAGTATTGTCACTTTATTCGCATGCCGCCGTATTAATAAACGCGGAGTAGCTGCGTTCCATGGATTAAATGGTATAATGGTAACTTAATCCATGGAATAAGTCTATTCCGCGTTTATTAATACGGCGGATGAAGTTTAACAAAAACCAAAGTGGTGTGAGTATTCATATTCTCTGTAAAACTTTATTTTAAATAAAACTGCAATTGCTTTTGCCGCGACTGTAAAAACGCTTTGGATTGGCGTTTTTTTTTTTCAATTCTATATTAGTAATTTTCCCAAACATGAACCAAGTGTACTACTACTGCACAAGAGTTCCAGTACATCTTGTACGTAAATAATATTCACCGTAGGTAAGCCGACCAATAATAAAACTTGTTAAACCAAACTTTCAAAAAGAACCTACAACCTGGAACGTACACCTCTGCAAAACTTCAACGATATGTCATCACAAAGAAGAAGATAGAAGAAGAATTACCAAAAAATATTCACAAAAGCAAACTTCACTGACCAGTGACCATCATCACTATCCCTTGGGAATGGATTTGGCCGAAAAATTTAACCAATTAACCACAAAATTCCTTTTTCTAAGTTTTAACGATGAAAAGAACAAAAGTAATATGTCCGAACTCAATATTCTACTAAATGATTTGAATAGCTTGGATTATTTGAAGGGACATCTTGTAGACAAAAAAGTAAGTGAATCCTAAAGAAAAAGAAAACATCTGTAAAAATAATAACTATTTAAACAACTAGACAGCAGCCAGACTTATTGAATCTTTCGTCAACATAGACACACAAGAAGAAACCATAATTGTTAAGTCATGCTGTCTTTTGACTGTCCTAATGAACAAACAGAAAATCCAACTCTCTCGAGACCAGTTCAAGAAACTCATCGATTGGCAACTAAAGTGCCTTAATTTTAATTTCTCCGCCACTGCCTGTGATATTCTGATGTCAATGAATGCTTTATTCAGGACTCACCCAAGCTTGTGCAAAGAAGTTGAGTTTTTTTAATCTTCCCTTAACATTTTGTATAAAAATATTTTATTGTATGCATTAGTATTGGGATGTGCTCCTCTCACCCGATGGTTTGTTGCTGAGACATCTCACTGACATGAAACTGCCAGAAAACAATCACTCTAGTTCGATAGAAGAAATCATCATTTCGATAGTTTCATGCATAGATTCCTTATTGTCCCCTCTAGAGTCATTGGAAGGTGACAATGATATTGAAGATCTGTTATCAGTGATTGGAGGAAGGATTGTTACTATACTCTACTCAGATAGGATCAAATTCAACTATTCTACGCATCACATGAATTTCATGACGACGTCGTTTAACGTCCTGCATGTAATTGCATCCGAAAACAAAGATTGGAGTGATTCAAACATAGGAGAACTATTAGGTCTGTCGACATCATTCATCCACTTTGGTATCCCTGGAATACAACAAACACAACCTCAGAAAGTTCACATCTCCCAGCAGTCCATGACGTACCAAGGCGCAAGTGACTGTCACAATCGCGGAGGAAAAGTTGCCAAGACACGAAAACCTCGAACGGGTAACAAAAATCGGAAGTCAGACGGGAAATCCAAACAGGTTGCGATAAATGATGAAGCAGTCCTTCAGCTACCATCAGGAAGCAACTTCAAAGTTGACTGTAAGTAAAGATTAAAGACATTTTGCTTTTAAATTGTTTTTTTAAAATTTTTTGATTTTTTGATCTGATCCTACCCACTGTACCCCTATCCTGTGCGAGCCAGCCATTGGCAGCTCGCTGTCAATATCAAATTCTCCTATATCGGAGTTTTAAGACAATGACCAGAACAGTTTCGCTATTTAACAATAACACGACGATCGCGATGTGAGACCGCCCTGCTGTACCTGCTGTACCGAAGGAGTTCTTGAGCGTCTCCGCCTATTGCGGCGACGTTTCGATTATATAGGAGCCGTCGTTTCACTGGCCTACGGCAGCCGTAGTAGATTAGCGGAACCACCAATCTATCTTGTATAAAACCTTGTGCAAATAGAGGAAAGCCGCTGGTGCGACAAATCCACTGAAGTGTGTTTTCTCCATATATTCAATGTTGGGGTAATAATTCCCAAACATCAGGCCATTGGTCGAGGTCATCGCTCTTGCAGAGTTACAACGAGTCAGTTTTGTAATGTAGTTGTCGAGCTCCGTTGTAAAGATCCCAATTTGTATAGTATTTTTTGTACTTCGACTCTAGTATTCTGTGCAATCCAAGACGTACGCAGACACTGTCTCTCATCTTTTCCATTTGAGACGCTTAAAAAATAAAGATTAGAGACTAAACAAATCAACAAGGCCTTCTTCTCTTTTTGTTTACAGTTGACATTCCAGTCTTCAACAAAACTAGCGATTCAGACTTTTCGGAATCAGAAGCCAGCAGAACTAGAAATGAGAGACACAAGCAAGCGAAACTGCGTCTGGCTGCCATTTCACTAATTGGTCTTATTGCGAAGAACACCGAGAAAAAGTTGTTCTATGGCTACTGGCATTGCTTGTTTCCAACAGATTCCAATGCCGGACTTCTTACGTGTGCTTTGCGTGACCCCAATCCCAGGTGTAGAGTTGCCGCTTTACAAGCCACTTCATTGATACTGTTCAGTTCTAGAGCTTTTTTACTGCAAGCTGAATGGAGGTAAGTATTTTTCAATTATTTTTGAAACACTCACATGAGAAGGAGTTTGTTTATTTAGTGAGAAACCTCCAACAACGTTTATGCCATTCTCCATATCACTTGCTAGCATGATTATCGAAATGTATAAAGTTCTGACACAGGCATTGGCTAGCGAAAGTTCACTACCAGTTCTCACACAGATCCTGAAATGTTTAACCGTTCTAATTCAGGCAAGCGAAAATCGGATTTTATAGTTTTCTTAGTGGTTAATTAATATTAGGTTTAAACATTTTAGGCGACTCCATTTCATCGACTGAAACCAGGACTGGTGACAGAATTTGTCCAAACAATTCGTAAGCTGGTGTACCACAAAGGTAGTAATTGTATGAGATCAAAATGTCAATAACGTTTACAACTCTCATTGTTTAAGACCCCTCTATTCAGGTAGCATCTTTAATGGTCATGGAATTTCTTATTTCTACGCCGGACATCACAACGGAGATCTCAGAAATAGTTGGTATTCCTAAGAAACTAGCAGGGACCACGGTTCGCAATCAAAACCGCCTGAATGATTCTGGAGTCGAAGAGGTGTAAGTGACAAATTGTAGATGCTCTAACTGTGCTTGTCATACTTGTCTGAAACTTTTACAGTATTGACACCGATATGATAGAAGAAATCATTGATTCGGATTCCGAAGACATACTGTCATCCCCCGTTATTTTGAGTAAAACAGAAATGAATGCCAATATAGTTCCCGATATATCATTCAAAATGTCATGGCTTCTTCAAAGAGTCTTAGAAAACCTAGGAGTTCTGGTGTCTGAATCTAAGGTTCGATATCTAAAAAAATTATAAATACTCTGTGTTTTGCAGTATTGGTTATATCTATTCAAACAGGAAAACATTCCCTCGGCAACTACTCCCGTTCGAACAGAATGTCTTCAAGTTTTATCTTCGATGGCGCCGCACTTCTCGCTTCTAAAAAATCATCTTCAATTTATTGCAGTGGCTTTGAAACCTTCGTTGAACGACACACAGCCGGATGTTCGATTGTTCACTGCCAAATGTCTGGACAGCTTAGGGTATTCAATGAACACTTATCTGCTCGAGCAAGGTTTGCAGTTACATATCTTTTTTCTAAATACTAATTGTTTGCTCGTCTAGGATCACCATTAAACGATGACCTTACGGCTTGTCAGAACTTTTGGATTTGCATTCTACCATCTGTGATTGAAAAAATACAAGATGCTGGCCAAAGTGCCGCTTTAAAAGCTATTTTGTGTGATTTCATGTCCAATATTGGAGTTCATGTATTCGAAAGGCTTCAGGTAAGCAGATACTATGGATTGGTATTTTGTTTGAAAAAAAAAAAAAAAAAAAATTGACAACTGTAGGCCCCGACGAGATTCGAACTCATGATCTCCTGTTTACTAGACAGGCGCTTTAACCAACTAAGCCACGGCGCCAAGTTGGGTTGCAAGAGTCAATTAATCTATAAGTATTACAAGAAGAAAAAAGAATTTGAACTTCTGTATAATAAAGCTGTTACAAAGTTGTCCAAAAATAACTTTGAAGGCAAAAATGTGCCAGCAAATTCAACAGACTATCTATCTTGTCAAAGACTGGGGTTGGCTTTTACAATAAACTTCCTAAAATTTGTTAACATTTACGGCCTTAAGAAAATATTTTTTAAACATCGCATAATTTTAGCACAATCATCACATTCAACTGATTGGGCTTCTCTCTGGTGCTGGTTATAATGAAGAGAATACTGTTCGTGCCGCTGCAGTCCGTGCTCTTGCAGTGTATGTGCTTTTTCCGTCTTTACGGGAAAACTTGGTCTTTGTTGAAAATACTGCGGAATCCATCTTACAGTTGATAAAAGATTCTAACCTCTTTGTCAGAGTTCGTGCATCATGGTCCATGGGGAACGTGAGCGACGCCCTAATAACCAATTTGTAAGTTACCCCAAATAATTTGACTCATTCTCATGGTAGGCGTATTTTAATTTTTAATTTTTTAAGTTTCAATTCACGTGTGGAGCGAATATCAGAAGATCTATTGAAGCGACTTCTAGAAACAGCAATAGATTCAGCAAGTGATAATGACAAAGTAGTTGCAGAACCTTATTTTGCAACAGAAATTATGTATTTACACAGTTTTTTTATTTGCTTAAGGTTCGCAGTAACGCAGTGCGCACACTTGGAAACTTACTCCGCCTTATTACTGCTGACCATCTTAAGAATCCAATTTGGAGATTCTTACTTCAGAGAAGTGTGGAAAAACTTGTTAATTGCGTCAATACAGGTGGAAATGCCAAAGTTAAGTGGAATTCTTGCTATGCCATTGGAAACTTTATGAAAAATTCCGATTTATTTGATGTCGAGTATAGTGATTTGAGTTGGCCCAATCTCGTTTTCCCATCCCTGTGTAGTCTAATAGTTAGCCACACTAATTTTAAAGTTCGAATTAATGGAACAGCTGCTTTAGTAACCATTCAAAAAAGATCCAATTACGGAACTCGTTTCCAGATAGTTTGGACAGCATTATTGAATGCAATGGAGCAGTCTAGCAATCTAACTGATTTCAATGAATATAATCACAGGGATAATTTACAAGAACAGGTATGTATTAGCTTTCGTTTTAAGTTCAGAAGTCTTTTTTCTCACCGCAGTATTTTTTTAAGCTCTGCATTGCTATAAGTCACATCATAACTGTATCGACGGAAGATGATTTGAACATGCTGAAAACTGAGCTTGTTCCCAAATTGGAAACTATAAAGCAAATATGGGTTCGGGTAGTTAATAGAATTCTCCCTGAAAGTGCTGCTCCACTTCTATCATGCGTCTTAAAGCTTCAGGAAAAATTAAACAAAAAAGACTTAACATCAGAGCAGAGAAACGCTGTTCAAATTTTGCATTCGTGTTTTAATCAGTCAAATGTGGAGTTATTTTCTAATACATAAAACCTAAAACTCATTTTCTCAACTTAACTTGTTGTTTTAATTTTTTTTTTTTTAAATAAACATCCCCAAACGTCCAAAAGCCCACAGCAAATTTTTGGTGTGAAGTACTTGGCCCCACAACGTTATGCAAATTCAGTGGGGTGCCGGCAAATTTGAAAAATGTATGAAAAACATTTCATTTCAAGTATGTGGATTTGTTGATGCATTATTCATAATGTCGATAATCAAATCGCCTGCCCAGTTTAATCGTTTGATCGTTTGACGGTGTGTGGAATAACCTTATAAATTTTTTATTGTATTATGTACAGTGGGAAAATATATGTACAAAAAAAAAAAAAATACCTAATTCAATTTACAATACAAATACTGTTCTCTTGGGTCTAAATGAAAGCCATGTGCATGTTCTGTGTAAATTGTGTACATTACGCGAAGTTTCAAAAATGACGAGCGAATATGCTTCAAAAGCTGCTTCTGCCTGGACGTCAATAAAACTACATTTTGTATCGGATTTTCGTGAATATTTACACAGTGGCAATGGAAAAAAAAAATTTTATTTTTGAAGCTAAATAAACATCATTCAGTTCAATTCAAAAATAGTTATTATTTATAGCTTTTTCGGTTTTCCATTAAACAAATACCAAAAGTTCATTTACTTTTTTGCTGTGTTTGAAAGATGCACTCGGAAAGCTCGTATACCTAATTTGAAAATGCTTAATGAAAACGCGATATTCACCATGCTACAAAAATTTTTTTTATTGTATCAAAAAAATTATGTAAAAAAGTGAATTTTTA
Organism: Melanostoma mellinum; assembly: GCA_914767635.1. Classification (NCBI taxonomy): domain Eukaryota; kingdom Metazoa; phylum Arthropoda; class Insecta; order Diptera; family Syrphidae; genus Melanostoma; species Melanostoma mellinum. The sequence goes on from OU612059.1 coordinate 232,318,394, forward strand.
TTGGAATTGGTATAAGTAAGATATTTGGCCCGACCAAAACGAGCATCTGCAAGATCTCTACACCTCAAAAAACCAACACCCAAATCAAAAACTACCAATCATTCCCAAAAATACCAACTTACCAACCAAACACAAAAATAATAGAGAAATTATGTTTGCTTGTGAAATTGAAATTTCGGCTCTCGATGGCCTACTTTGCGTTATCAAAAAGACAAATCAAAAGTAATTGCTATAAACCCTTGCCTAATTTAGGTTAAGGGACGTAATATAACACTACATACTTATCATGAAAAAAGTTTATAACATCTGCTTTACATAGGTATAAAAAAATATTGGAATGAAACAACTAGGAAAAATTATATAGAAAAATTGAATAAGGTCGAACCTGTAGTTTCCTCCTATTCAAAAAAACATGCCTTACTTTCGTCAACGAATAATACACACACAGGTGGTAATTTTAGTTCTAAAGGTGGGAGCTACAGACGCCAAATCAGGCAGACATGTTTTCAAAATTCAGAACGGCAATTAGTACCTGCAATTATCCATCTGTTTTAACATGGCTCCTTCAATGAAATAAAGAAAAATATTGGTGTCGTATAAGAATGTATACATTTTAATGAACTCTATGATGACCAAGTGCGTGTTCTTGGAGCACACATCGCCCTCGCAATAAAAAGTGAAAACGTTTCATATCCTTTGCTAAACCAACGCCATAAATTTACCTACCTGTGAATCAAGATACGTAAAAGTAGGAGTAAATGTGAAAGAAAACAACGTTGCAACACAAAAGACTTGGGCCACTCTATTGCGACTGGGTTTCTGGTTGGAAAAACAATTTGTTGATAAATGGCTAAGAAACTCTTGTGCGACACTGGTGTGTAAAATGTCCATCGAAAGCTGACTTATGGAACGCAGAGAGGTCCTTTGATTTCATTTTATCGTGTGGCTTTGTTTTACAACAGTGTTCGTGTGTTTTTGTCATTTAGTGGAAGTAGCGCAAGGCAAGTTCAAGGAGAACCAGAAATTTGCAAATATGTTAATGTTTTTACTAAGTACATACCTACTTCGATTGCCTAGTGCAAGTGGCTATTTGACTTTATCATGTTTTTTACATGGCCTCTCATTATTTATGTATTTTTGTTATTCATTTGAGAAATTGGTTCACAGTAGTTGCATTACTATTTTACATTAATAAGTTTCAAGTGCGTGAGTAGATTTCTAGGCTCCAGGACCTTATCATTTGTCACATAAGTTTCAGTTTTTTCAGTTTGTTTGTAACATAAATTGACCCATACATATACATATTTGTAATAATATTGGAACTCTGCCAACTACATAAGATTCAGTTTTGTGCCTGGTATACGTGGTCTGGTCACCTTTCCTAGATCAAAGTAATAAGAGTTAATAAATATCAAAGATAATAACGGCATTATCAACGTACATATAGGTGAAAATACATTATTCATAAGAATACAGTCACGAATATTCATTTACGTGTATGTAAATGATTTTGTAATTTCAAATAAGTTAGTTTTTTGGATTATTTATTCACATAAAACATAGTTTTAATTATTTTACAGATTAAAATTTGCCAAACGGACCATTATTTTTATGAGAACGTGAAAAAGCAGTTTAGTCCAGTTTGTGGGCTTTCGCTTTCAATTTAACGTACGCTTTTCGTCATTAATACGGCTCTTCATAAAGCTGCATGGCAACACTAAATATGTACTCTATATATTAATAGCAACTACTATACACGTGAAACTATGTAGCTGATTAAAAAAAAAAAAATATTTAAAAACTGAACTATATTATGCACCTTTGGAAAATAAGACTTGAGATCGAGATCTAAGTTTAAAAAAAATTTGACAGACCACAATGTGTAATATTCAGTTGTTCCTGAGAAGCCTGCGTTTTCTAACAATCTCTAATATAAAAAGATTTCGACACTTTAACATAGCGTAACATCGAAACCATAAAAGAAGACATTACTGACGTTCCAATTTATTTTAAACTGATGGTTTTTTTTATCACAACTCAGGCATCAGTTTGTAGTGTTTCGATGCTAATAAGCCCTATAGCGAGTTATCCATTGGATCGGAAAGCTTTCGAGCAAATGTTTGGGAGAATGCCTCGAAGAAAAATTCTCCTGATGACATAAAGTCGAAGGTTTTTTTCTCTACGACGAAGAAGACTTCAACAAATCGAACTGCATTTCCTTTCCGTATCCTTTAAAACTGGTTTCCGCATCACAATTGTCATCTAGAGTGGGAAGCCCAATTGTCCTATCCATGATATAACGGCAAAAGAAACAGCTCAAGGCGTATTTAGTATGTGATTGCTAACATTATCTGTTAAAAGTCTTTTGTTAACTTCCTTCCTACATAAATACTTATGTGGAAACCTATATTACACCACATCAGACATCACTTGTTACTTTTGAATTTGTAGAACATTTTCAAAATCTATACTGACACAAAATTATGTATGCTGCATAAAAATTCATGAAATTGATTTGGCTCAGTTTCAGCCTCATCTCGAAAATGAGCCAGCATATTTCTCAATAACTAGGCTTATGATCTCAAAATAACTCATTTCCTACTAATAACAAAAAAATTAAATAAATAGATCCAAAAGTAAAATCGCAACCTTTATTGACTTTATTGATGGATATTACATTCCAAAATTTGGCCTTTGCATTATATGAAGACCTTGAATTGGGGGATATTTAACTGGTGGAATATCACCAAGTTCATCATCTGCTTTCTTTTCACTTATCTTTATTGGTCGCAAAAAATTTTGAGATTTTTTAATATTATTATTGTCATTTCTATCCATACTTGAAGCCAAACCGAAATCTATAAGCAAAACAAAGGTTAAAAGTAGTATGAAAAATTTCATTTTTATATTTTCACAAATTATTTTCACAAATATTATAAACTGTTGAATTGTTGAGATATAAACAAGCTATACTCTGTCGACTTTTGTGTTCAATATTGCTTTTATAAGAACATTTTGCTTTAAGCACATCACTTATCTTTTGTTGGTGATTGCAGTTTTCAATGATTGCAAAAAGCTTTCATTAACAAACATATTTGTTTTTTTTATTGTCACCTCAATGACTGGCAATGAGTCACATTATAAAGATATACGTATGTATGTACGTACGTCGTAGAAGTAAAAAAAAATTGTGTGGAACGTCTAGGTATTTTGCTTTTTTGTCATTGCCCTCACAAGGCAATGGTTCTGAAAAATGCCCGGGGCTCCACACTCTGTTGCGCCACCTCATTTATTTTCAATACTTTAGATTGATGAGAGAATGGTGTGATGACTGGTTACTAGGACTTACCGAACTGTTTTTTAGCTACATTTCAACTTAATTTTTTTACTCACCTTTCCTTAACTGATTTCTACAAGTACAAGTACATATTGTAATCTCAGAGGGATCGCAGTAGAACTCTACCATTTGTCGGGTTCGCCAAAATTTAAACGTTCCACACCTCGGGTGTAGAAGGGCCATGAGGCCTGTTTGTAGTTAAAAATTCTTAGTATCCGTACCTAGACTTGAAGATATGAAAATTGTCACTAATTAATGAAAGTTTTGAACGTATTGTGTTGCTATAATACATCAGTGTAAGTGCCTACGGTAATTTTAAATAAATTTTTAAACTTAAGCCTTCCCGCCTAAGTGGGGGAGATAGCACTCCCTACCCTATCATACAACTTTTTCCGGTCTCGATAAAAACCGTTCAATGTGAACTTTTTTTACATCTTTTTTTAACTGATTGAAGTAGGTAGCCACTTCGATCTGATTGTGATTTCTGATTTGAAAATTCGATGAAACGAAAAAGTGACGCGACGTCAAATAGAGACAACGAATCTTAGGAATCTTTATTGTTGTCCTATTGATTTATTTGGGGTCATACACATTAAGGGGTTAGGCCACCCTAGTGGCTGAAAAATAAGCTTTTTGGATATTTTTTTTTTCAGAAATACTAAAAAATAAATCGAGATAACAGAAACGTGATTTTTTTGACTGCTTTTTTTTTGAAGCGATTTATTAAAAATTGCGGCTGTGCAGCGTTTTTGCGACGACGTCTTTTTCTTCGGGGTGCACGGCCGGACCAACAGTTCTTGTAATTTTTTAAATAATCACGAGCAAATGAATTTTTTCTATTATACATGTATAGTAACTGCTATAGAAGTACGTAGGATTTTTGCGATATATTGATTTTTGGCCAAATGGCGGCCTCTAAAGTGAAAACTGAAAATCTTGCCTAAGAAATTGTCAGATAAATAATTGTTAATAACAAATGAATCACGCAATATAAAAAAAAATCATACGTACTTCCATAGACAAGGTATATTTCGAGACATTTTTGAAATTTTAAGTTAATCGGTTGAAAATTGCTTGAGTTACAAGTCCGGCCAACTTGAAAAATACAGTATTGAGATAAACGTTGAGATAAAAGTTTAGAGAAGAAGAAAATCATGAGCAATTTTACAATACCTTTAATCTGCGATGCCGACGACAAGTCTGACTCGTCTAGACTAGTCAGGAAATAAATATTTTCAATAACAACTGCCGTATACATGCTCTTCTCCTTTAACGTAGCTTCCCCTTGCGCTCACAAAAGGAGCCCGCTACGGACCAGACGGTCTTGTACTAAAATTCGAAAACCGAGTACCTAAAGGTTTTTCCCGGCCATAATCTTCTGGGACATTATTTTAGAGTTCCTAACGGACCATTTGGAATTTAAAAAAAATCTTCTGGGACATTATTTTAGAGTTCCTAACGGACCATTTGGAATTTAAAAAAAATCGATTATCCGAAAATTCTAGGGTGGCCTAACCCCTTTAAGAAAAAAATATTCTAATGATTTAAAATTTTTATTCTTAAATACTCCATCTATCGCTTCCAATTCCGATTCAATAAAACCAGTGAACGTCTTGGTTCCCTCTTCCCTGCTGCCTTGACATAATCAAGAACAAGGATATACATAAATTTAATATCGAATTATGTATGCTCATTCGTTGGTTTTTCACCAATAGAAGTACAAACAAGCTCTAGAAGTTTAAATCATTGATTTTAATACAACAAAAAACCAGAGAAGTTATAGCGTTGCCACAAATAAACAATGAGAACCAAACTCTAAAATGATGTTTCTTCCCTCTAAGCAGAAAAAATAAAGTTCTTCTTCAACTCCTTGAACTTTATCAGTCTGAAAAATGTCCTTCAATTTCCTAATCTCTTTCTACTTGAAATATAGCCAATGATTTATTGAAAATAAATACCCAAACATTAAAAGAAAAAAAAAAAAAAACCGGTGTTGGTGAATCCCATTTTTAAGAAACAAAAACAAAAAATAAAGGCAATACTCTTGGGGATTTTTAGATGCTGATAAGCTCATTTTAAGCAACGCTTGTTGTTTGTTTAAAAAACCACAGTCAAAATACGCATCAAATGGGAGGTACCTACCTATAAAAAGATGAAGAGCTTGAATTAAAATTTAGTTGTAATCTATTCCCTGCCTACGGCTGTCAAACATCAAGTAAAATGAAGATCTTTACTATTTTTGTTATATTTGCTGTTGTGTTGTCAATGTTTGCTTTTCCTTCGGAAGCATCGAGATCAGCACCAGAACCAAAACGCTATCCACCTCCACCGCCACCAAGAAGACAAAATATTGATGCCAGTCATTGGCCATCAAACAGAAGATATGCTTGAAATAATATTAATAATTTTTATATGTGAATTTACAAAATAAAAAAACTACAAAGGCAGATAATGTGCCTATGAACTTTTTTTATGAAAATGAATGTTGTTTTGCAATGTTGCTAGTGTGATTTTAGCGACACCGTTTTGGCAGCGTTATTACTTTCGGAAGACTTGTCAATTCCTGACAAAAAGACTCGAACCCCGAACCCCTACTTAATATCTCTTGAGGGAGATATTAGTTGCATTGCTGACGTGATTAAAGGACTGCTGATGCTGGTGGCAACTATTTTATGATTGTATGTAAACTACATTATATATATTTGCTGGAGGTAAGCTTCAGATAATCCAACTCAGAGTAACGGTAGAAAAAATGCATTTTTCATGTTTAATCGCTATTTGAACTAGAAAAGAAATTTTAATAAAAATCTAAACAACGGTAAAAATTGATACTAACACTTTCTTCCTTCAAAAGCGGCTTAACTTTAAAATTAAACTTTTGAGCGAAGTTAAAAAAAAATATACATCTCGCCCCTTAACTAGATAAACTACAAGTTCTGGGTAGAGCCGTTAATATTTAATAAATTTTTCTGAAAAGTGTGTCTCAGTTCTTATGTAAGTGAATCCGTTTACTTTAAATTTTGAAGTCCAAGTTATATCAGAAAAGTTGGTGAGCTAAATCCGAATTGGATATGTATAGTGGAGGTTCATATAAGATATTAAAAAAAAAAAAATTAACAATAAAAAATATATTCTAAAATATACCTATTTCTATATCCTTATATATATAAAATTTCCTTGTCACAATGTTAGTTACCGTACTCCTCCGAAAGGGCTTTACCGATTTTTACCAAATTTTAATCTGAGAATCGGCTAATAATTATTATTTTCCATACCCCTAAGTGATAAGGGCCATCTACCCTTAACATTGCTTCTTTAATTTACAGTGTGACACGACAATTTATATATTATATTTTTACAGTCTCAGTGTAAAAGTCATATGAACTTTATTCTAAAGTAAATTTGTTATTAATTTATTTTATAACATTGTGACATGGAAATTTTATACATTAGATTCTTATTCATTTGATAGAAAATATTGTTGGGTTGATAAAAAAGTTCGGTATAAGCTATATTTTTATTATTTGGGTCAATTTAGTTTTTGGGTTCACTTATAAGAGCTCTAACTTCCACATAATTTAAATGGGTCGGGAAAAGGAAAGGGAACCGTAACGAAAACGGGAACTCTAAAGCTTACATTATCGCCGAAACGGGGAAACTAGAAATTTTCGGGCATTCTTAAACTTAGTCTTCTTAGCTTTCTTTTCTAGACAGTTTTGTGTGAACAACGCTTTAAATAAGTTAAACTCGAGCAACGCCGGGTGGGTCATCTAGTCTATCTATATATGTATATAAAAGTGGATATATGTTTGTTTGTTTGTCTGCTATAGACGCTCTTACAACCCTACGGATTTTCATGAATATTGTAGTTCAATCCAGGGTTGGTTTTTGTCAACGTTTGATCCCCACAGTAACGGAATTGGGAACAGAAACTTAGAAACTAATTGGCAGAATTCTAAAACTCTTTCAGTATTAGGATGATACATTGGCCGAAATTCCTACGACGCCGACGGGTCTTGAGATAGGGGAGATTATCCTTCAGTAACTAGGACGATATTTCATTCCTATATTCCCAGGAAAACAGAAACGGTAACGAGAACGGGAAACTTAAAACTACTTGACCGATTTCAAAAAATATTTCAGCTTTGGAATGGAAAAATATTTCAGCTTTATCCTTTAGTTACATAGACTACAATTCATTTCCATATTCCTACGTAAATGGAAGAACGAGAACGGGAACCTTAACACTATATGGACCCGAACAACAACGCCGAGCGGTTCAGCAAATTATTCACAAAATATATATTTCTAGAGATGACTTCTTTGCGAAGAAAAGTTGTGTTTTTTTATTTTTGTGGTGTCCGTGATGTTATGGTTAGCAATTATACAATACTATGTGAGAAATCGAGGTTCGAATCCTATAAGTATTCATTGCTTTTTCACGGATAACACTTTTATGAGGAATTGGCAAGCCATCATAGAGCAGTAACGCTGTCATGAGACTCGACAAAAAATTTAAGGTCTCTAAAATAGTGGGATTCCCCAACAGGCAAGAGGGTTTCAATGCCCCATTACCAGCGATTCAGCGGCTGCCATGTTCCCAACCTTACTGTAATAAGACCTCTTTGAATGCTTTAAATAAAAAATATATTTATCTTTTCTTAAAATGCAACTTAAAAGAAGACTAGATATAATCATATTGGTGGTTCTATCGTTTTTAACGACAAAAAAATCTTTTTAACCTGGCATCACTTTTCACTTTTTTTAAAGTGAGAAACAACCCCGAATTGGTGAAATGCTCAAACAACACACCAAACACCACCGATTACTCATTTCATTATTCATTAGTGATTGCTTAGTGATACACACAATCTCACTTCTACCATTCACTTCACCAGTAATCAGTATCAGTAGTCATAAACACAAACGTCAGTGAAAAATAAGACGTATTCACATTTTGTGTTTTTAACAAGAGAATGTTTAAATCCGTAATAACCTTTCTATATTATATACTTACGAAAATATTTTATTTGAAATCATTTATTTATAGAAGGATATTAATTATGGCAGAGTTAGAAGAACAAACCAAAAGCAAAAACATATTCTCTTTGCTGCTATGGCAGTGAACAGACACGTACTTGTACACCATGCTGGTCATCCTCCTATGCGTCGTCTACGAAAAGATTCGTGGAAACAACTTGTAGCCCAACTTAACTCTGTTGGACACGCAAAAGATGTTTCTCAATGGAGGAAGGTATGTGTTTTTATCTTTCCAAAATGTGATTAGTTGAAGTAACAACTCTTATTTATTTTATACCTAGTGTTGGACCGATTTGCGCTTGGGTATGAGAAAGAAATATGAAAGGGCACAACAAAATCAACACACTTTGACAGAATACGAAAGGCGAGTAATACATGCATGTGGAATGGTAGACGATGAAGATGGTAAAAATCCGGAAGATATCAACAGTTTCATTAAATTCTTAGAGCAAGTAAGTACCTATGTATTTAAAAAAAAGAAGTAGGTATTTAAACAATTTTGAAATTGCTGAGGATGTTATTTGATAGTGATTCGTTGATTTTTTTTTAAATAATTCATTGGACCTGTAGGTTTCTGCGCTTTATTAGCTATTATAACGTTAGTTACGCAAATTGACATATTTAATGCCCAATTCACAGTACCTTTCAGATTTAAGGTTCGGTACAAAATTGTAAGGTTCGGTGTAAGTTCACTGAAAGTAAAATCTAACTTGTCATTTTATTGAAAGTATTTCACTCCGCTGTCTGTTTCAAATTTCGTTTAACAGATTAGAACACAGACTTGGTAAAAAACACTTCACATTTGTAAGATATTTAATATTTTAGTAATGATCATCAATAAAGACAGTAAATAGGTTTGACTTAGCATAAAGTTAAGAGAAGATGCATATACCTAGGATAAATGAAAGATTATCAAAACATTCTGTGGCCTTGAGTCTTTAACTGTATTTAAAATCAGTGTGTAATTTTAGGAACGGTTTTGTGAAGAAAATCGAGAAGAATCTGAAATCTTCCACGAAGAAATAACCAGCGATCCAAAATCTACCAGCTCATATTTTGAGCCAGAGAGTAAAAGTTGTGAACCTCATTCGTTTATTAAACAAGAGTTTGATGAGAAATCAACTGAAGAATTCAGAGAGTCATCGGTGGATATTTCTTGTGATGATGCAGTGAGTTGTAAACGAATAAGTTAAAATCCTTTCATAAATAACCAATTTATCATTCTAAAAGGCCATGGATGAACATATCCTTCCTTGTGAAAGTAAAAAGCTGTTGCAACCCGAGGACCCCATCGAATCAGAAGCATTGACACTACCTGCGTCCTTTCTAGAGGTGAATGAAATACGTTCACCACACCAACATGAGTATGAAAGCTTTTCTACCAAAAGCGAAAGCAACAGAAGCCAAGAAAGTAATCTACAAAGTGCGACTTTAACTGAAATAAGAAAAATGCATCGAAACCTGCTAAAAGAGTCTAAAAAACAAACTGCTCTTTTGAGAAAACTCATATGTGTTTTGGAAAGATGAATCTATGGGTATATGTATTTATTGTATTTATGTATTTTAATAAATGTAAATGGCTTAAGTTAAAATATGTTATTTTTCAAAGATTTTCTTTAAGGTAGACAGATGGTTCCAAAACGGACGAAGGAATAGAATCAGGTATCTTCTCAGATTACCCGACCATGAATAGATCAATAAAGCTTCCCGACTTCTGCAGTGTCTTTCAAGCAGAAGCACTCGCAGTGTGCGGAGCCGCAAAGCACCTAGCTTCGCAAAACTTGATCAACAAAAATATTGACTTCTTCATAGACAGTCAGGCGGTCATGAAAACTATCTCATCCATTACCACAAAATCCAGGCTTGAAAACAGCTGTCGCAGTAACCTTAGACTACTCAGCAACAAACACAGTAGGTTTAACCTGGGTTCCAGGACATCGCGACATAGCTGGCTGAAATCGGGTCAGCACTCGAATCCAGCGGAACGAACAACTCAGTTCTAAAGCAACTAGATCAAGAAAAAACAGAATCAGACATAATTTTCTAAAAACCGCCAATGGTGGTCATTTTTAGAAACATACAAAATCTTCAGAAACCTTTGGCCAGATATTTCCAAGAAAAAAAAAAACAGAATTTCTACTCCAGCTAAGCAGACCTCGGCTATCTCTCTTGATTGGCATTCTCACGAGCCACAACTGATGAGAAACTGATGCTAATGCCCATTCGACTTATGTAGAGGATGCCAAGATGAGGAGGCAGAGGAAGGATGATTCCACTTCCTCTGTGAGTGTCCTAGCTTGGCCCACACTAGGAAAAAACCCTCGGAGAATACTTCTTCGACGAACTGGGCGACATCTCTAATCTCCCATTGAGCAACGTCCTGTAATTTACTCAGGGCTCCAAATGGTTCAGTGGGGGTTCCCTACCCCACAAAACCAATCACCAACCCAAACCTCTATCTCTCCAATCCTCCCACCTCCTCATCCTCTGTTTTCACATGGAGCACATCAATGGATCCTTGAGATCCGAGTGAGGTGCTGCCACTTTTTATTATTTTAAAAAATAAATTGAGAAACTCAAAAAAAAGGTAACAAAGTGGTTATTTTTTTTCAAACAGTCGCCCTTCTAAGAATTTTTTTTTTTACTTATCGCTGGTTCATGCGATAGCGACATTATTACAGATTTAGAATCTTTTTTTCTTTTTTAATTCGTATGTGCCAATTTTTTGAGATACCCCACTTCATTACCTGCTTGAATTCAAAGTTTTGAACTTTTTTCTGAACTATTTTAACATGAATAAATAACTGTCAAAAAAATGTAGGTACAGTAAAAATATTGATTGTCTGTTTTTTTTACGAAACTTTAAAGATAACTTAAAATTCATGTCTCTAGACTAGAATAACCCCTTAAATGGAAAATAATTTGATAATTTTAAATTTGTTGTGTCAGCATTAGGTTCAAAAAATTGTTGAAAATTATGAACAAGCGTTAGAAATCAGTAATTTGGTGGAAAAAACCAAATTACAAAATGTGATAATATGAATTCCTATATGTGAACATCAATTTAACCTTCAATACTAGGAAAAAAACTTAAAAACATGTTTCATTGAAAGGAGTAAATAGTTCTCAATTTGAGAGTAAATCTGTCGAATTTCAATGAAAAACGCTGCTAGTGTTCACTCGAAACAATGTTCTTCAACAATTTTGTAAACATTACATCTTTTGTGTTTAAATTGGGTAATTTTTTATTTTAACCCAGGATAGACAGCTATAGTCGATTTCACCTTTGAATAGGCGTTCTGGTCTGCTCACAACACAGCTATTAATTGAAAAATCGAGTCAGAAATTATTCTCTTTTTATAAACCACTTTGGAGAAGCGAAAATTGATACAAAAGGTTACAATTTTGATTTATAAATTATGTATGAGATCAAATAACATTTATCAAGTTTGTAATTTTATTGAGTTTGTATCGAAAAGTAATGGGTTTAATTTTTCTTATATTCAGTTTTATAGTTAACAATTGATTACACAAAGCAATAAACAGCATTACTGAAAATTTTTTTGAACAAATATGTTTTTTTTTTTTTACATATATGTACTCAGGTTTAAAGCTTAGCCAAAATAGATGGAACATAGAAAATTCTCTCTCCATAAAGAATTTAACCAAGTAGTATGAGGTTCGGCTGGAGGCAACTGGTAGGTAGTGATTTTTTTTATGGCAATGTAATCAGTTCATATTTTATAACCTGTCCTGAGAACTGATAGTTAAGAAGTTTAAATTTTTGGTTATCATATACTAGTTTATATGTATGTATTTATATGTAGCTTCAGTTTTCCAGAAATCGGGTTTGACTGTTGTTCTTTTTCTGATGCCATTGTATCTTCCACCTCCAACCATGCCGTGTCGAGATACGCGTGGGTAACTATGAATGTACGTTATGCAATTAATTAAAAAAAGTAACACAAAAATGAATGCACTTAGTTTCTTTACGAAAAGCATTTTGAAAATTAAACGATGCGATGCTTGTTTTATACCAATTTATTAGACATCTTATCAGTTTTTTTTAGTAAACTTACCCCCTAAGGGAATTTTATTTCAATGTAACTTACATTTTTCTTCCCTATTTTAAATCAATTCAAACGCTTATCATGTTTGGAAGAATCTTATGAAATATTCTCATACATTTATTCGAATATGTGTAGTAAATCAGCTCGAGCCGTACTTTTTCTATAAAACCATACGGTTAGAGTTAATTGATAAGGGAAAGGAAGGCATTGGAAGTATTTTAAAACATATTTACAAGTCAACTGTTAAATTCCTTTCCTACAGTATATGAAACCTTTGAAACTTTCTGTTCTTGTTTTCTATTTTTTTACAATATATTTTTACTAGTTTTAAAAATGCTTAAAGGAATAAAAACAAAACTATTAACTATGGCGAAGAACTACACACTGCCAATTCAATTAACAAGCTACGTTGTTGCCAATCGTTTAGTATTTAACCACAAGCCAAACAGATTCAGAAGTCCAAGGGAGCTCGAAAACGGTCCAACAGCTTGTTGCAGTAAACTTGTACCAGTGTCAGTTGCGTTACAGCAATTTATTGCATGGTAGACAACCCTTGGATAATAGTCATTCCAGAACTTTATCGCCTGCAGGTTCATATCATCGGTCATATTGAAAGCCCTGTCGATGACTAAAATCTTTTGTTCATCAGCAGTGAACCAATCCCATTTAATGTATACACCTGTTGCGGTTGGATTGGAGCTTTTAACAAAGTTCGCCCACAGGGTCATGACGATGTCTGAAATTCTTTTGTCAGTACTCTCCCATTGATTGATCATATCACTGTTAGTCCAATATGGTATACCCCAAACAAATATGAGATCAAAATTTTGAGGCACACCCACCCAATCTGAGATGTCCTTGTTGGCCATCTCTGTTCTTGGCTTTAAGTCAAATCTATAAACATACGTTTGATTATTATCGCTTAGCATATTGGCCAGAAGCATTGTTGGTGCAATATATTTTCTGTCAGTATGAAAGTTAACAAATAGTTTTCTTAGTTTCGCGCCATTTTTCATTGGCGGATATGGCTTGTAGACATACTTTACGGCATCAAGAACAATTTGGACGTTTCCGCACCAGGTGTCATTGTCGTCAAACTGACTTAGGTCTGTTAAAATGATGTCGTTAAGCATAGTTTCATAAACTTCATTAGTTATAGATGTATCCATCATTTCACCTACGACGAGATCCAATACTTCTTCCATGTCAGTATATCCGGTCAGCAGTGGTACCTTCCGCACCATTCCTTTTTCGATAAGTGTCTTTGGAAAGTCTGGAATAAATGGCACTGAAGTATTACTCAACCCTTCATCTACAATAGGACCCCACTCAATGAAAGGCAAGTTTTCAGACAAAATCTTTGCATCGATTCGACGCAAGCATTCCATTAGTTTAGAAGTCGGCCGCCGGAAGCAGCCAAAAGTATTTGCTATCGTATCCAAGGCTATTGTGTAATCAGATGGCAATCGAATAACTGAGTTGGCTATAAGACTGCCAGACATCATTATCGCTTTATTGAAAACACCCTGCGACCATTCACCTGATGTTAAATGTAGGCCCACACTGATTGAACCTGCAGCATGACCCATTAATGTTATTTCATTTTCATTTCCACCAAAGAGCTTTATATTCTGACGTATCCAATAGAGGGCGGCAGCTTGATCCATTAGGCCAAAATTTCCAGGTGCCTCCCCATCTTGCGTGGTAAGGAACCCGAAAATATTTAATCGATAAGCTATTGTGACTACAATGACTTTTTGTTTGAATACCATCTGGAACGGATCAAGGTCGGTGGCACTGCCGTAGGAAAAATCACCAGAATGTAGCCAAGCGATGACAGCGTATCCTTGCATGGGTGGAAGACCTGAAAGACGGTTAAGAAAAACAAAAATTATTGTTGCTTTTATTGTGGTTGTGATTTTGTTTTATTTTTATTTTTTGCGTGCTTCTATTTATATGCATATCAAAAAAAATGTGTTTATCAGGGCTGTGTTTATTTTTGATTGTTGGAATAGATAGTGTATGAAAATATAGTTTTTGTGGGATAGAATTTATATATTTTCCAAGTTTTAAAAAAATACTTTCTTAACGAATAAATATGTAGCAAGTAAGAAAAATTTCTTTAAACTTTGTAACGATTGAACAGAAGTAGAGGTAGTTATTTTCAAGGTCGCTATACAAATTTATAAGTTCTTAAAAATGATGGTACGTCAGGCTCGAATGAAATGCAATCGAGAAGTTCAATTTTCAATCACTTTTTTGACCAGCTGGGGTCTTAACAAGTGAGGTGTCTGTTCATTGTGAAATAGCAAAAGGCACTGAACATAAATAGGGTGAATAGTGAATAGATCATTCCTCAATGAAAAGAGGACATCCACAAGAGTCTCCACAAACTCAAAGAAACAAGAAAGGCTTTCTTTCTTGAGATGTTTGGCAAAAACGGAAAAAGTCATTCAAAAAATCTTTAAAGCGAAACAAAACGACACAAGAAAAAAAAAATTTAACATATGCGTTACCGATCCAGGAAAAAATTAATTCGGAGATCAATTCATATGTAATTTTTTAAGGTTATGTTCGCCTCAAAATGAAAAAATAATTTTTAAAAAAGATAACATATACTGGCTTATTTTAAAAAAGATACCGGACATAGAATCCATAAGCCAACAAAAGAACTCCCTAATCACAAACCGTTTTAAGGGAAATTTATTCTAAAAATCACATAATAAGAGCGTACCTATAGCAGAAATGTCTTAGAAAAGAGAAATATTGGTTTTTAAAACATTAAGTTACCGTTCTACGAACACGTACAAATTTTCTTCAGTTATCATGCGGCATTCAAGTGATGACAACAGTAGAAAGAGCACTATAATGCACTAATGCTGCTGAAAATGCGTTTCTTTAAAAAGCCGAAGCAAGTTCAGTTGAGTAGATGTTCATGTTAATGAAATTTGTGCTAATGGCGTGACAAAACTTCAACGAACTTTCGATTTCTTTTGGCTAACTAACAGTTACGGTAATGACTATGCGGGTAATTGGCCTTCTCATAGACCAAACGAACTACTTAATCTAGTGTAATTATATAATAATAACGGTAATTATGCCATAGTGGTGCGTTTATAAACAATCACAATTCATTGTGATATTCAAACTAAAGAGTACTCGTATATGAAGGGTTACAAGTGCTTGACCCCATTTTTACCTCAAAGGTGTTGAATTGAAAAATGCGAATGTTGTGTATGCATTATTTCCTAGGCTGTTGCTGTACAATGTACATTACTTAACTTCCGATTTGATGGAAATCTTGATACTCAATCTTTATGTTAAGTTTTGATGGGGAAATGCAAATGGCGAAACGCAACCCTTGGCATACTAACATGCATTGTGTCCGCCTTAATGACAAATGTTACTCACGCGGCTGTGTGACTGAAAAAAAAAACAGCCCTAATACTAAATGATTAATGCAGATAAAGCGCATCCTGAGTTTGAACTCAATTTTACTAGTAAGGCAAATAGAGAAGAGATAAACAAGCATCATGACATGGTGGAAAAAAGCTTCACTTATTTGATTCACAAACGAAATAAGTGCTATCCAACTGCGAATAACATCCAAGGAAAGGATACCCTATGAGGTAAGATCGCTTGGGCTATAACCCGCTATAACGGTCGAGGTTCATCAGTTTATATCAAGAACACTTTTCTCACAGATAGTAGAGAGTAGTTGGCAGTACCTCTGAGAGTTAACTGTCATGAAAAGTGTTTTCTCACTTATGTCGATTTCCATTGGTATAATAGTGTGTGACAGTGTGCTTTTGAATCGAATACTGATCCACTTGGCCATCACTTTATTCGAAAAAGTTATCCCTTTCGTGGATCTGGAATCTGGATACATACAGAAACTAGATTGTGTGGAAATTACTCTGTTATGCCTCTTATACGCACTCTTTAAAAACCGTTCCGTCTCTTTTACTTAATGAAAAGAATTTTAATTCCTCACCCAAAACCCTTATCTGAAAATGAGCAAAATGACGAAACTTAGCATAAAATTTTATTTCCTTCCTTCTTTTGAAAAATCATTCCCTTCCTTCTTTTCGTCAACCAACTTTTTTCATTGATTTTAAAAGTAAAACAAAAGAAGTCGTTAGTCGGAAACATTAGGGAAACTCCCAGACAGACAATAGCATCTGTCCAAGTCCAAATGCTGTTTTTACAAATACAACTCTTTTCGGATCTACATATAAATCAAAACAAAAATTTTTTTAATTTAATCGGCACATCATAATTCAGCTGAATCACTATTTCTCAGATGGATCCCATTTTAAACAAGCAACAATAAAAGCAAACGAAAATTCTGGGAAAAGAGAAGTATAACGGCATAGCCTCCTGTTATTGTTTCTTTGTGGCCGAAAGCGGAAGAATAATTGTACACCCTTATTCTTTTTCTTTGCGGAATGGTTGATTTGATTGGGTTAGACAGATGCCGAAAGCGAAACATACTTTTCTGAAGGATGTTCTTAAGCTGAATCAAATTCTTGTATCAGAATTTTTCTAATAGCTCGCGTTTCTGACAAAAAAGTTTATTTTTACCTATATTTGAGTCTGTGTTTTCATAATAAATAATTTTAAACCAGATAAGAGCTACTCGCTGGAAACACTTCACATTTCATGTAACATAACAATAGCAGTAATAGAAAAAAACGACACACAGAACATATCAGCCGTATGTTGCTCAATTTTTAGTTTTGTTACTGCCTCACATATTCAAACTGCGAATTAAAAAAAAAAAAAAAAGAAATCGTTAAGCGGTTCAGGATTAGGATTTATATACGGACAGAAAGAGAGCTATACATACTACATATGTATTATGTATAGCTTCAATCATAATTTAAAAATTGAAATGCTTCACAGTAAAATTTTAAGTACTTTTTATAAAAAGTAACACGTTTTTTCTGAATCTAAGTTCTAAGATGATAGTAAATGCAAATAGTTTATAGGTACCTTTCCATAAAAAATTTATAAGGCAAAAATTCTTCGTCCTTTTGGTCGAATTTACGTTGCACATCATCTAACCAAAAGTATTTAATTACACTCTCCAGTATACTGGTGTGGGAAAATATACGAACTGCTTTTGAGTTAACTTACATTTTGCAAGCAGAGGGAAAAATGAGTAGAACTCGCGTGTCAAGAGGTAAACTTGAGCCATTCATTCTGTTTCCGTCGAGGCACATTTTGTTGATTTAGCAGCCTACCAGAGCAAACCATTCGCCTCTAGCTAGTGGCCTCCTTGTTCGAATAATACTTTCAAATCTGAACTTAATTTTTCAGCGCCGAAATGAAAAAGTAAGCCGACATTTATGGGCACGTTTACCTTTGTTTCATTTGGAATGACCCCCCTTGTTTCGAAGTGCCTTTTTAGGAGGTGTATAGGAACATTTTGTTTGTTTCTGGTGTTTATTTGGAAATTGTTATGATTTGCGAGACGGCTTATATTGATTTCTTTTGTACTTTCACTCGAACTATAATTTATGATTCAATGGATATAGGAATAATATTCTTGGCTGCATTTTATTTTACAACAAAACCATTCAAAGGTCACCATCACATAGGCCTCAAATTAACTGGAAGTCATATAATGCACACTTTGGCAGTTTTGAAGGCAACCTGCTTTCAAGGAGTGATACTGGGACTTATATTACCTTGCGCCTTGCCAAACGTTAAATTTGACTTTAATATTGCTTCATGCCTGACTGTGATTGGTAACGGACCTTCATAAAAAAATTTGAATATAGCATGTCTGGGTTTTCAGAATGAACAATTGGAATGATTGTTTTGTATTGTATTTACTTTTCTCTTTCTGTTTTAAATTACCTACTTTTAGTTAGTAATTTGTTTTCACTTTACGACGCACTAACCTTATAACAAAAAGGATAACTATTTATAAAATAATTTATTATTGTTAATTAACTGTTGAATACGATTAAATGAAAATTAATTTCGAGGACATTCTATTTCAAACCATTTTTCAGTATATAATCAGTGCTGGAAAAGTTAATGGAATTGTAATTACAAATCTACATAATTTTCTTCAAAACAAATTCATCAATATGAAAGGGAAACTGGGACTATGAAAACATATTAATGAACTACGCAAAAAAGGGAACATAAAGTTTAACTTCGTGATTTCTCATGCTAACATCAATTAATTAAGTTCTTGTTCATGAATCATGAGTAATGAGTATACCCAAGTTTTTGGACATTGTCGCTGTTAGACGCCGAAATATTTAATCTCAGTGTTCCTTTCAACAACTCGCTCAATGCAGCGGGCATAGCTTTTAACACTTAACTTTTGAAACAATCGATGAAATTTATATCCTGTGACGGCAAACCCCATAGCAGGGGTTCATAAATATTCTTAAGCTAAGAAGTAAACATTTGTGTTGATTTTCATTCGTTGTAAAAGATATATATGCAGGTAACTTTCACTTTGTTTGTGCCATTGGTCATAACGAGATATAGAAAAGGTTATTTTTCTCTTGAAAATAGAAGTTATGACCTCGGAGAGCGTCAACAGCTTTTAAGGACTACAATACGCAATGACTACGGCTCAAGCCGTAATTATTCACCTCTCGGAATTTTTTTTCAGCTTTAATAGCATTATTTATAATGGTCTTACTTTTCTATTCAGTTTCCTTTAATTTTTCATCACCTGCGAGTTCTAGTTCCTTCAATTCTTTGAAGTGATTAATTTGCCATTTTCTCAACCGCCAACGTGTGCCCAAATTTTGGACTCGAAATATAGTTGCAATATACCTTTTCTCTTTTGTTGAAAATAAGCAATTTCATGTTCCGCAAAGGACAATAAAATCAGTCCAGCGGATTAACCCTCTTTTGTTTCTCAATAGATCTTAGTACTTCTGATGAATTTTCTTAGCCATCCTTTTAAGTTGGAAAATATGTACATCTACATACATAATATCAGGTACAAAATTATTTAAAAATAATATAATGACAGTCATAGAAAGTTGGATTCAACGAATTGACCTTTGTAGATGTGCAGGTGGTTGCTATTTATGTATGAATGACACCAAGCTCTGTTTTGAATACACTTCAAACCAGTTTTTTATTTCTTGAAGAAAAAAAGATGCTTTGTGAGTCATATCGTAGTAACATGTGTGACATCGTACCATGGTAATTAGCAACATTTATAGCCGTGTTTTGTTGGGAATACATACGCAGGTTTGCAAAATATCGCAAAACATCGCATATTACTGAGTACATCGTTTTATTGAGACTCTTTACCGCACATGCTATAAAATTCTCAATAAAACTCACCATATCTTGAAAAAAATGGTACAGTTAATATTTGAATTGATTTTTAGTTTCGAAGAATATTGGTCAGCTAATAAACGAATTTCATACGGTTTTGCTCTATCCAATGTGGACTAATTTAAGTCGTGTGTTTTCTAAGCCAGTCACTTATAAAGTATTCAAGTTAAAAAAGAGCTCTTTAACTTCATTTTAATACTTGAAACCTTTTATCCACAGTATAACCATATCACAGTGTAAACGTTGAGCGCTCAGACATTATAAAAATTCGAAATTGCATCGTATTCTGAATTTGAAAAATTGTCCCCTGGTTTGTCGGTGTTTGCGAAATCACTCCCACAGACTGCAGGAAGGCAAAGAAAGATATTACATACGAAAATTTTCACTTTGGAAATTAATGCTAGATCATGTGAGTAAAACGGCTTCACTGGCTTCCTGTTACACCATATGTATGGTTCACTACTTGGATACTCTAAGAAATTCTGTCAAATATTAAATTGTAAAGCTGTCTATGAATTTAGTTTCACACCTAGTGAATCGCCAAGACAATTGAAAAATACAAAGTTTCTTTTCCATTAGTTTACTGTTGTCTTGATGAGCACTTCAAATTGCCATTAGCACAACTTCAGTAACATAATATCCCAATCAACCCTTCAAATTTACACCCTAATCTTACGCCCTTCACGTATGTGTGCAACTCCTAATTGATTTAAATAGCCCCTCAGACATATTTCCTGTCCACACTTACAAATGAATGCAAAACGCAGCCAAGTGCAAACTTTTATTCAAACGCCTATAAACATACTCTTCAAGGACTGATTGCATAGAACAGCAAATGGAACGCAGTGCGAACTGCATTTAACTTCTTCCTTTTCTAATGTGTTAATGCACAAAGCCTAATTGCTTCCACCTAATGCAAAGGGTAATTCATTTGCCATTTTGAAGTTGTTTTAGTTTTTCAGGTTTCTTATCTATGAGTATGAGGATACTCTCCACTGCCCCACCACCAAAGAAACATCAATTTAAGTCCATAAGTTAGTCAAAGTACTTTCAAGTCAATGGAATGTCAAATGAAGAAATTATTCTTTTGCCTAAGAAATTCCGTCCCGGTAATCGTCGACTTTGTTTTTCTTTCTTTTTTAGTAATTCTCAATCCCAGTTAAAATCGATTAATATCGTTGCTACAGACGTTTCAATTTGTAAACAAGTTCAACAAAATCTATTAGCGGTGCCGTTCTAACCTCAATTGTGCTACCCAGGAAGGAAGAAAAGGTAGTTCAATGGTTGAGTTTGTGGGGGATTTGTATGGGGTTTTCTTTTTAGTCACGTTATGATTTCATCAGGAATAAATACCTTAACGCACATGCTTTCTTGAGTAAAATTTAGAACTCTATTGTGGTATTGATTTGCAAGCTTAGTTGAATTCGAGATTGGAGGTTGTGAACTAATTTGAGTTTTTATTTTGTCATGCCATTTCCAGGTCAACTCATTATTCAAGTCTCTGTTAGAATTCAGACTTAAGTTATGTTTCCAAACAATTCACATTTTCATTCAACGCCCGCGGTGTGAGGAAGCTTTTCGCACAGACTGCTTTGCCAGATTTTCTAAACGAATGCGAAGAACGCACGACAGGGTTACGTTCAGACAATGAACTCGAAAACCGTCTGTAAAGTTTTTCCTTGAACTTGGTTTTGTAGTTCATCAAGTTAAGGCTGACAATTCATAAGAGTGGTAGTTTAGCTAGAAATTCTATTGAAGAGGGCTTTTAAAAAATAGCGACAAGCATCACAAGCACATGAAACCAAAAGTTTACTATCCCAGTTTCGAAAGTAAAGAATATAGCATAGTATAGTATTTTTGATAAATACTATAAATTTTGGATTTTGCCATTTAGTTCGAGAAAAGTGTTATCTGTAAACACCGCACCGTCTGAAAAAAATACG
The DNA here is from genome assembly GCA_914767635.1 of Melanostoma mellinum. Classification (NCBI taxonomy): domain Eukaryota; kingdom Metazoa; phylum Arthropoda; class Insecta; order Diptera; family Syrphidae; genus Melanostoma; species Melanostoma mellinum. The sequence continues at coordinate 232,340,107 of OU612059.1, forward strand.
TTATCATTGGACCATATCACTCCTAATCGACTACAACAGTGTGTCCATTGGTATCTTCGAAGAGATACGAACATAGAGCAGCAAGCAGTCTATATTTCTGGATGAAACGGCAGCTTTTCTATCATACCACTTAGGGGTTTTATGAACCCCATATGCGGAGATTTCGTTTGTTTACATACACACTGAGTGAAGTGCGAAGGCACGCGTTAGTAATTTTAACTCGTTGTTCAATAGACAAGCGGCAAGCATTTCACATATTATGGGACTTCAGATGATAGCTGACTTTGACAGGTGCCAAATGCTACCACTTTCGACTTGAAACCACTAATTTTATTTTTTTAAAGAGACTAAAAAGTAGACACGTCACAATAGACAGACATAAGTTCGAGGTAGTACAGGACTTCGTCTACCTAGGATCCGCTGTAGACACGGAAAACAACATCAGTGCGGAGATCAAACGGAGAATAAATCTTACCAACCGTTGCTTCTTTTGGTTAAGAAGGCAATTGAGAAACAATACCCTCTCTAGAAAAACCAAGGTGACCTTGTATAAGACCTTGATCATCCCGGTCCTGCTTTACGGCGCGGAGGCATGGACTTTGTCGAAAGCGGATGAGGAAACCCTTGGTCGTTTTGAAAGAAAAATACTACGAATGATCTTTGGTCCCGTATGCGAAGACAATATGTAGAGAAGAAGATACAACAACGAGCTGTATGAGCTGTACCGCGACATGGGCATAGCTAGAACATTACGCATCGCGAAGCTACGATGGTTGGGCCATGTAGAGCGGATGGACCCAAACGCTCCGGCTCGTCGGGTGTTCGAAAGCACATTGCAGGGAAATCGCGGAAGGGGAAGACCTCGTCTTAGGTGGCGCAATCAAGTGGATGAAGACCTTAACCGACTTGGAGTGCGAAACTGGAGAGAGCTCGCTCGAAATCGAAGTCGTTATAGAAGGATGTTGGTTGAGGCCCAGGTTCACCCCGAACTGTAATGCCCACCTAAGTAAGTAAGTAAAAAGTAGATAATTCTTATATTCACACGTAATATTTTGAATTAACTCCTCGTCTTAAATTTGCATTTACATAATGATTTTGAGAGTTCAAAAAGGTCACATAGACAAGTTAAGGAAGGACTAGTAGATATCCAAATAGATAAGATGGTATAGAAATTAAAGTAAGAATTTTACTATCTGAAATTCACTTTGATTTGAAGATGAATCACTTTCGCTATTTTCCAAAATAATATATCCTCGTTGTTGTAAACAGCACTTACGAAGGAAGTTCTGGCACCGAGTATTCTATTCCCAAAACATACTATAAATCCTTTTCGAAGATGGTGAAGAAGTAGAGTCTGTTGTATGATTTTAGGTTAAATCAGTAAGAATACAAAGTATGTAAAACGAATATAAAAATAACAATAAAAAAAAGGTATTAAAGCAGAAATCACGAAAGCCCAAGTTGAATTTGACAAAGGCGTTATGCAAGGCTAAAGAAATATCGACCAGCAATTATTATACGTCGCAAAAATAACGTCCTAGAAAACCACGTATGTACAATTCTCCTTGATATTGGAGTAGCGAAACATTTGGGCGTGTCTAAGCAACATTTTGATTTCAGTAGGAAAAGTTTATAAAGTTTATCGCTTTAATAGCAATATTTCTCAACCCAGAGATCATAAGGTATCAAATTACTTAACAGGTTAGAAAAAAAAAACAATAAAAAATTATCAAAGAACGAACATGTGTACTTATTTTATAAATATGTATAATGTCTAGTAAAATGAAACTGTATAAACGAAAACCATAACAATTTTTTTAACGAGATGAAAAAACCCGACTGACTGATCGAATGCTGTGGAACAGTATTTTGGTTGGCGTGAGCATCTGTAAAAAGGAATTATTAGTGACAGCGGTCAATTAAGATAATCCTATTTCTGTATGTAGGACAAGTTTTGAATTTTGTACAGGAAATGAAGCACATGGTTTAAATTTAATGATTTGAGAAAACTTCGTAAACGAATAACAAAGTGAGAAAGCTCTACTCGTGTGAAAGGCAATTCATTGAGCGTACATATATGGAAAGCTTACATTTCCTAGGAAACATAGATGTGAGCTGACTTACAAAAGTGGACATGTAGGTATTTTTTTCATCCTAAATGTTTTTATTACTTATGCTCAAAATAAGCTATAATGCTTCTGTACTATTGCATGTTTACTAACAACTTTGGAGTTAATAAAACTAAACTACAGCTTTATCAACATAATAATGGCCGGCGATGAAAGAGGAAATTGATAACGTAATAAGTTCTGGTAATAATTCATACCATACCATACCATGCCACCAAGCTGTTTTGTTTGGTATCTGATTAATTTTTGAACTATTTTGATATGAGTATTAAAATATATTTGTTAGCAACACACTTCCTTCTTGGATATACCGATCCAAGGAATTGTTTTGCCTAAAGTAAGACTAACAACAACAAATACAACTGGTGGTTTTTAAGAGGTTTGTTTTCTTCGCATTGGTAACACTCTGTTTTATTGATTTTCAGTTTGTCATTTCAAATTGAATTGACTTACTTATGTACTTCAGAACAAAACTTACAAAATTTTCATTGCTGAGTAGAAATATTTGACGCCGATAAGTCAACACACAGTTCTGCCAAACAAACCATAAATCTTAATTGCAATTGAACCTAAAATGCATAAAAAGAGTTATGTATACGACCGAGTGTATGTAACTTTTTTTTAATGTGGAACAATTTTCTCATATTTCACAAGTTCCAATATGCATATTTTTTTTTAACTGGTTGAAGTGAAGATTTCCAATAAAATCTTTCTATAGGCTCTTCATACATAGTAAGTTTCGCAGGCCTTGAACAATGATTGATTTCTAACAAAATTATTGACGAGTATTCCGTTCCTTGAAAACCATAAATAAAATTTAACACCCCACCTGCTGACGGATTAATCTGAGATTTGGTAGGGCAGGATATGGCCACCGCGTCAATAAGGGTATCAAATAAAATAACGCAGAAGAGGGAGGAGCCCCGGGGCCTAGCACATTTCTCACAACCATTGTTTTTGTGAGGGAATGGAGGGGACCCACAATCTTCGCTGGTTCCTAACGGCTAATCGAGAAAACGCTTTTCATGGTAATGAATTTACTAACGGAGGATTGGACAATTCCTCGCGAAAGGCGATACCCGTGGTTAACAGCAGACTTGCTAACCATCACGCCATGGGTGATGGGTACCAAATGAAAGAGCTTAATTAGCAGTTGCCGAATTACCGCACATGTGATCGAGTAATACATGACTGAATTACGTGTTTTTGGAATTATTTCTCACGTTATCGAGCACTTTAGTACCACATTTTGACATTCTTTCATCAGTATTTGAACGAATTGAAGTCGATAAATGAACAGCAGACTGAAAGTGTGTAATATGGAGTGAATTTTGAAAGACAAATAATACTCACCTCACTCAGTCGATCACTGATGCGGTAGTTCTCTAAGAAAATAAAATGGATATCTAATATGGAAGCCAACAAAATGGTAGGTTCATTTTTCACAGGTTCACAGCTCCCTTCAATATGGGTGGGTATCAAATAAAAGGTCTTGAATAGTAGAACTGATTACATTATGAAAAAATGAGAGTCCAAAATGCAAATAACCCTTTTCTAACAGTGTCTAAATATTAATTATTTTAACTTGAATTCATTAAAAACAAAGCAAGTAAACATCAGAACCCAACTAAAATATTAATCAGGGCGAAAATTGAACAGTTTTTCAGCAAACTTTTCTATTTAAAGTGATGCAAATTTTAGGTAACGGGGACATAAAGGATGTCCACCTTAAAACTATGATATCTAGATCGATAAAGTCTACATAGAAGAATCTTATTGCACCTGGGCCTAGTCAAAGATTACAAATTTTTGTTTTTTGTTTACACATAACATAAAAGAACTGATATATCAATCATTTTTCTCTAACAACAAAATTAATCATTTCATTCGATACTTTTATTTTCCTATGTCATGTTTTGAACACAGTATATTGATGTATTGACCATTTAATTTATGTGTGAATTGGTGTTAAATACAAGTTATGTCTTTTCACATACACAGTCAACAACTCTTCTATTTGCCTATTTCAAACTACTGATCGGACTGGGCCTGTGGGTTTCGATGTTTGCAAGTATAAGAAATTGTGTTTTTTGCGCATCAAAAACCCAGTGGTAAGTAGCTGCTGATTTTGCATGTCTTGATTAACCGGAATAACTGAGAAGAATTCGAATGCGCAGTTTTAATTATACTTTTAACTCATGACACTTATTATCTCTCCCAATGATCAAATTCATTTAAACCAACATGCTTTTAAGGATAGTTAGGTACACTTGAGTTCTATCCTGCAATTTCACAAAACTTCTCTTCAAACTATTGAAACTTTCAAAAATGTGAAACGAATTCCTTAACTAAAAAACTTGAATTCAAATGAAAACGAATTACCAGAACGAAGCAGCAAACTCCACGAAAAATTCTCAGCAAACTACTTAATTCACAGAATTTTACCTTTAAAATTCTTCCTTATTAATTTGAGTTCCAAATTCTTTATACAATCTCGAATAAAAAAATGTTATTCATGTTATGGGAAACACACAAGAAAAGAAAAATTATGCATATGTGTATACTCTCAGTCTTCAGCCTTGCCATCACCAACCGTGTCTGGGACTTAACCATTGGTTTTGGGAAAAACCGTGCAGGGAAAATAATTGTTTGAAATCCTTAAAACACATGCATACTAACCATCTGGTATAAAAATATTCACAAATAGACATTCTTCATCATATCCTTTGGTTTCCTCTACCGGGTGTGATGCTTTAATGAGGTTCTGAAAGATCTCACTGTGTCGTTTTATAGGGCGTTTAGGGTTTTGCCAACAATCCGGCGGAAACGTGGTGGCATTTTTGAGGCCTTTCCACTCGAGTCCATCCACCACAGGGGGTGCAAAGCGCGGCGCGAACGCATACTGAATACCCAAATATGCTTTGATGTTTTGAGTGCGATACATTTTTAAATAGGTACCCATAACCATTCCCTGACCGGGTATATGAATCGGTGGTGCATCTCTAGCACCTACAACTGTTAATATCTGTACCAGCGGAAAATACAAACAAATAAACAAGAACTTCAACACAATGGATACTCTTATCTCCATGGTTAACATTTTTAGAGCACTTCTTTTATTTCACTATAAGGTAGGTAGTAGTGGAACACAATAAAACACCTGAGAATACCGATTAAGTTTTTCGACTTCTCATAGTGGCGCGCGAATTTCAACTGAGTGGTGAAGGTTTTGTTAAAAGTGTGGAAGCCATTTGGATAAATAAATTTGCAGCACTCTTTTGGTGGAGAAACACTATTGAGGGTTGTTTGAGAACTGTAGCCATAGTAAAACTATTACAAGTAATCGTTGCTTTTTGGTGAAAGAAAATAGGTTGGGGCAAATCCTTCTTCTACTCATGCTTTAGATAAAGGAGTAAGGGTGAGCAGATTATCATCTAGCACGCGACCACTTGCTCTTTCAAGAATGTCGATCGCTTGACAGTAGTCTTCTGTGTGTCGTTGATGGGAGGTATTTGTTACCCTTGTGGGAATTTGAATATCTAGCCTCTAGATGGACTGCAGGAAGTTAACTTAACATACTTCGAAAAATGTCTGGAATGCGGACATTCTAGACTGAGTGCTGATGTGGGTGCGCCGAAATCGACCTCCAAATGGAAAACTATGTGACAATTTATGGAAGTAAACACTCTTTTTTGTATGGGTGGATATGTTGGAGCTTGGTATATATACATATGTATATGTAGGGCGGAAAAGGATTTTTATCAAAATGTAATCAAACAGGATGCTTCAATGAAGAAGTTATTGTTATTCCGCACTTCGATGTGAGGGTTTTTTTTTAATAAGATTTAATTTAAGACTTGAGAAAATGTGAATGCTTTGTAAACCAACTAAAATCAAATGGAATTTTATGGGACATGAATTTTGTTTTTGTAATGACTGACTGTTCAATAAGTCGGAGCTTCACCTCGTGAATGCAAAAGTTAATTTGCATAAATAGTAACTACCCACTTTTTTCTCCGGATGGCTTCAAAAGAAAGTTCGGGAATTGGCTTAGAAATATGCATTAGACTTCATTTTTGAATGTTCTTTTGATTTTCAAAAAAAAGTCCAATATCCTTTTAGCTTCAGGATGCTGAGGATTTTTTCAAGAGTTTGTTTGGTCAGAATAATATTGTGTCCGCAAACACTCACTTGTTTTCTTCGTTGAGGCTCGAGGGTGAAAGAGAGAAAAAGACAGAGAGAGAGAGGGGAGAGAAAGAGAGAGAGGAGAGGGGGAGAGAGAGAGAATAATAAGGTAAAGAGAATTAACAAGGGGTTTCTCTAACCTTTGCTGTAAGACCCTCAAATTTTGTGGTAAAATAAGTGTTTGCTCTTTATTTGAAATAACGGCCATATCCGGCTTATATCAAGAGTCATAATTTTTGGGCATACTTTCCACTTTGATGGCAAACAATGTTTACTGTTGCAGTTTTTAATGAAGATTTCTACATTTTTCACTGTGACAAGCACAAAATATTGAAAAAAAGTTCACTATTTTAAATTGAGTAACCGACTGGTGAAAAAATGGCAACGAGGGTACCCGGCCACTTCATTGCCACAATCTAACTGATTTTTCACTAATTCGCAATTTCAATTCTAAAAAGCAATAGCTTTTTGCGAACAAAATTTCTACATTCAAAAGTTCATAGAATTCAAAGAGAAAATTCACATAGTTTGGCATTACTTTATTTTTCAATGAAGTATCTTTGACAATTAACTTAACGAAACACGCGTGCAAAAATTACAACACCATCTCTTTCATTTCCATTCAAAGTTCGCTAGTTGCTGAGTGAAGAATACATCGTGTTGTCGTCGTCGTCCTCCATTGAAATATCCATATTTTAAAAGGCATCTTTTCTTATCATTTGGAACAACGCTTCAAATCATATTTAAGTTTCAGTATTCACTACAAAATTCACAGAATAAAACAAGTTAGTAGTGTGGAAAGATACACATGGTATTTCCGGGTATTTAATTTTCTTTCGTAAAACCATCATTACATAAGGGAAAACTAAAACATCTCGCAGACAGACTTCGACTTCAACTACAAAATAATTTCTTTTCCTCAGTTTAACTAGAAAAGGTGTGGTAAAAAAAAAGAAACAAAAAACTTCAACAAACCAACGTGAAATTAAACTCCATCAAAATAAAATAACTACTGAAGATGTGTTTAAATAAAATCTCGACAAGCGAAAAGAACATTTTGTGCAGCAAAGTTGCGGACAGTAAAAAATCGAAATCAATTATTTCCGAAAACACCGAATTCCTTTGATCAATTGGATTTGGGAAGTAATTTAAAGTTAAGAATAAAACGCCCCAGTTTCATTATATTTAATAGCAGCCAAAGAGATTTCTCTAAAACTAAATAATAACACTAAAACAAATAAAATGCTTGAAAACAGCTTTAAATTCTAAGAAAAACTATAATAACAGTAATACAAGAAATATCTTCGTCGTTTATTCGTATTTTCTCTTCGAAAGTCTTGCAAAGTTGTATCGCCTAAACTTGCAATATTAAGTCTGAGAATAACCTTTTACTTTAATTATACATATATAAATTTAATCGCAACAAAATGGCAGTAATGAATCAGAAGAATGTTGGCAAAATAAATTTGTTTTCGCATGTGAAGTACGAGCATTTGGTTGCAGGAGTATCTGGTGGTGTAACATCTACTTTGCTGCTTCATCCTTTGGATTTAATCAAAATTCGTTTCGCTGGTAAGTTTTTATTTTTTTTCTTCTTTTGTGAATCTTTTTATTTTGAAATGCTTTGCACAATAGCAGTAGATTGCATTTTCTATAGACAGACGAATAACAAAGAAAATGTTAAACGAGGCCATCGCCACAGACAATAGTCAAGCCGACGAATCTGTATTGTGAGTGGAAAAAATTCAATTTTCTGTAAAACAGGTAATTCCTGCTGTAAATCTGCGTCAGTTTTACAGTTGAATTAACTGCAGTGGCAGTTAGGCCGACAAGGTATAAAAATCGATAGAAAGACCTTGGAAAACTCGGCATCGACATCGTCGTTCCACATAACGAAGACACATTTACAGTAGCCTAGCCGGGCATTGTTTTTGTTGGTGAATATTGATATACCTACGAACCATACATATGTAGGTACATAAATATTCACTGGATCGACCATTCACACTGCGCGTGAAATACTGTCAGCCAAACCAGTTGTGCCTGTGCAGAATCTTGTTTATGTATTCAAATCTAATTTCTCTACCCAGTATCAGAAGGTTCAAATAGTAGACCGTAAAAGCGAGAATCTGACGCAATCCTACGAGAAATTAATACTATTTTCACTTCATAACACACGCGTATTAATAATATCTGTTTTAATTTTGTCAAAAAAAAAAAGAACCCAATGGCGTTCTGCCAAATGTTTATTTAAAAAAATTAATACCGCACATGTCTACACACATTTTTTGTAAAGCGATTTCGTTCGTATGAGAGCATTGCTTGATTGCTTGGTGATTCACTTTGACTTTATTCAGCGAAAATTGAGTTTATCAGCAGTCACGTGAATTCCGATTTCCTAGCAACAGCTGAGCTCTCCAACAAACAAAAGATATTTCCTCGTAACTACGTGCGTTGGCTTGTTGTTTACATATTTTTATATGACGAAAGTCAGTTTGTTGTTTTTGTTTTCAAGTATCGAAGGCGGCTTCAATGAGGGAACGGTTGGTTTCTATAGAAAGTTTTCAAGTTCATCATCAATTAATTGTCTATATTTTTGTCTTTTTGTTTAACTTGAAAATAAATTATCTTTTATAAAAAAAGTTTTAAAAAAAGCAAAAGTCGGGAAAAGTCGGAGTTTAGTTGGAAAAGATTTTTCATAGCAGTTTAACTACATACTCTCGGAAAAACAATTTTATGTTTCTCTGTCGAACTCCCACGTAAAATTCAGATATGCCAAACATTACGCACCTCAAATTTTGTAACATAAAGGGCTAACAACTAGACCAAAAGCTCAAATCGCCTTCTACACTTGCAGTAGAGTTTTTGGGAAAAAGTGGGATGTACACATCCATAATAACACCAATCCTCACATAAGCCTGTCTGCTCTCTTGGCCATTATAAGAGATGGCGTCAAACATAAAGACCATGACCAAAAACAGGCATATCAGGCCATAGAACCATCATGAACCACACCAATATAGACATTCAAACGGACTACACTCCTCCCCATACTGATTTCATTCCACTAGCCGTAACAGTCTTTCCGACAAGAGAATGTTGGGAGAAAAACAGGGTTATAAAAGAAAATCACATTTCCATCTTGATAGTTGGTTCCAAAACGGACAAATAAATCAATACCCTACTATGAATAAATCAATAAATTCCCCCGACTTTTGCCGTGACTTCCAAGCAGAAGTACTTGCAGTATGTGAAGACGCAAAACACCTGGCTACGAAAAGCTTGATCAACAAAAATATTGACATCTTCATAGATAGCCAGACGGCAACTAAAGCTATCCCATCCATTATCAGAAAATCCAAATTAGTAAAAAGTTGTCGCGGTAATTTTAGACTGCTCAGCTAACCGTAACTTTAGTCTGGGTTCTAATGATTCTGGTGACATAATGGTAATGAAATGGCGGATAAGCTGGCTAAAATCGGGTCGATCGGTCTCCAGAAACCTTTGGCCAGATATTTCCAACATAATTTCTGCTCTAGCTTAGCAGGCATCGGCTCTCTCTGTTGATTGGCATCATCAAGGGCCACAACTCGTTGCGTACCCACATGATGAGAATAGTCATTAGCACATCCGACTTACGTAGAGGATGCCAAGACGAAGAGGCAGAGGAATGATCATTCTTCCCACTTCCTCGTCCTCTGTTTCCCGGGGAGCACAATGGATCCTTGAGATCCATCTAACCTAACAACTAGACCTTCGTCCACTGGTGTATACACGTATTTAGTATTACACATGAAATTAGTATTATACGTAAAAAAGTAGCATTTGCATCGAATATGTCTAGAAGACAACAATTGGATAGGCAAGAGTATTGACTAATCACATTTTTAACTACTTGAACTGTCGATCGCAATCGTAACTAAAGCCTTAAACTGCTAATAAACCTTAAGTTTCTCCACAGCATCTTTTCAGGTGTGGAACTTGGTTACGCTTTGTAATGTCTGGTTATCAATTGCTTTCACCTACATATACCAAGGCCTAACGAAATTGAAGAGATGACCTTGGGCTCTCTACTGCAGTCTAGTTTAGTGTACTTTATCTGGTTGATACGCATATCTAGTCTAGACTTTCTTTCGATAGGCCATTAAAAATGTTTGTTAAGTGGATCAAACACTATCAATAAAAATATAAACAATAACAAATAAATGAAAATTGCCATTTGCTTGCAATGAGCGTAACTATTCGACCAAAACTAACTCAAACTCAATCTTTGTACTTTGAATATTCGGGCTTAGTATGCCTGTCAAACAGAAATATAAATATATTACCGTCGCAATTTCAAACCAATCAAACCTGTTAAATTGTATCAGCCTTGAACTAAAGGCGTGTGACATGATAAGAACCCTGTGTGTCTAAAATTATATAATATACTTGTATGTTTCTGAATAGTTTACTTTTTTGTGTTATACCCTTGTTCTTGGTCGTCAAATTTTGTTTTACCACCACAACAGTGACCCAAATCATTGACTCGAAAATTTAATTTTCGAATGAGACTTAACAGGTTAAACAAGCAAACAAAGCTAAACATTATCATTTATCTGAGCTCAACAGCAGTAAAGTAAATATTTAATCTTTTTTTAGATTGAGATACGACCTCATGACGTAAATCATTGGATCTAAATATTTACAACTAGCTGAGCCGCCCGGCTTTGCTCGGGTCTGTAGTTTTAAGGTACCCGTTCTCGTGATGAAATATAATCTTTCTTACTGTCAGACTATGTGACATCCTAATGCTGAAAGAAGTTTTGAAATTTGTCCAGTAATTCCTAAGTTTCCGTTCCCAACCCCGTTCCTGTGGGAATCTTCCGTTCCCATGGAAATATATGAATGAAATGCAAGTCTATCTCACTGAGGGATAAAGTAACATCCTAGAGTTAAAAGAATTCTTAAAACCGATAAACTAATTTTAAGGTTCCCGTTCTCGTTCCAGTTTCTGTTCCTGTGGGATTATAGGGATGAAATATAGTTTAAGCTCCTGATGTAGCACCCCTAGTGCTGAAAGAATTTTGAAATCTGTAGAGTAGTTTCTTATTTCCCGTTTCCAGCCCCGTTCCTGTAGGAATATGGGGATCAAACCTTGGCAGGAACCGTCTCCGGACTAAACTATGTTTACCCTAAAAACTTCATAAAAATCCCTTGGGTGGTTTAGGAGTTTACCCCGGACATACATACATACATACATACATACATCCTATTTTATATATGTAGATGAGAAGAAATTATTGAATTTTCAAGATAAAATTGTTCAAAACAAAATTTCAAGTGCTATTGTTTTATTTTTGTACTTTTACTGTAGTTGCTCCCAATGTCGCAAACTGTTACAGTTGAAATCAAAATGTTTTCTTATGGTAAAACGACATCAGTGCCGTATATACAAAATTTCCCCAACAACTTTATTAGGATGAACAAATTGCTTCATAAGTACATGTTGTGTCATTGCATTCTGCGAGTGGCTCGTGTTTGTCGGTCATTACTGAACTGTGTACAGTTTGTTATCACTTCTAGAAAAGTACTACATGTGTGTCGTTTGTGGTTCATTGTATTTTCACACTCGATTGCCACTTAACCGAGTGGCATTTAGTTGAAATTTGTTGGAATTTTCCATAATTTCGGCTGAGTACTTGTAATTTTACTGTTACTGTGCTATTAAAGTTCTATGTGTATTGCCTTTAATGAGCCTATTAGTAGGAGGACGTAAACGAATAGGTATCTGTTAGCGTTGAGTGCTGAAAATTAACAAAACGTTAATGTAACTCACGACAGATTCTAGATGTACCTTGCACCCTTCATTGTAGATCTGATAATCTATTGTATAATGTAAATAAAATTTTGTATAACACGTTTTGTAAGGAGGAGAGCATGTCATTTGAAAGTGAAAAACAATATCCGCTAAGCTTACAGGCCTTTTTTTTCAAGTGAAACTTCTTATGCGACTTCCAACAAGGTTGCGTTAAACATTTAACGCGGATTATCTATCGCAATTTGTTGATATAACAGTTGTATCAATTCCGCTTCATTCAGCCAGACGATTTAATTGTAGTGAAATGTGTTCTTCGGTGGAAGTTTGAAGTTTCACTTCTTCCGCGCAGAGGGACTCCATGCACTATTTTTTTTTTTTTATATATAAAATTGTCCATCACCATCTTCTATCTTACGGCTATTTTGTCCTTTTGTTTTTCGAAAACAAGTTTTAAAAATTTTTTGTGTAAAGTCGTTTGTATAATGCCCAATTCCAAAAATTAACGAAAAAGGACAAACCTGAGTTTTCCACAACCCTGGTTGACAACAGCAATATTCTCAGTATTTCTTGAGCGACGTGCACGAGTTGTATTATTTACATTACTAACTTGTCCCAACAGCCTGAGTTTTTCCACTATTTTCACAATAGCTCACTGATAAGATACTCCGACCCAAAAGTTATTCGGTTTTGCTAACTGTGGCCGTCAAATTTTAACCATTTTTTCAGTTAATGTTAATTGTTGATTAGCGACTCTTATTGCAGAATTCTTTACATACTTCAAAGAGATAGTGGTTCGCAGAAAATATTCGCATTAAAAAAAATCCGAAAGGCTTTCTGTGCATCTGTTTATTCGTTGCCTTCTCTCTTTGCTGTACGTTTAAATTTGCGTTATTGAAATTGAGGTCATAAGCCCTTTGATTGCATTTGTTTACTTTAAGATCAAAAACCGGTTAATCTTAATGTGAACTTCTTGTTGCTTTCAAGGAAAAAAAAGAAGATTTTGTTGAATTTTTTCGTCTTATTCCTACTAGCTTATTACAGTCAGAATATTTTATTTGCTTTTCAATGAACTTGTGCATTTTAATTCGCACCTTTAATGAATAAAATGGAAAACCACCCATAAAATCTGAAGGCAGTACAATTTCATGTATTGCAAGAAAAACCATGAAGAGACGCCTCTAAGTCTTGTGAATCATTGACAAAAATAAAAATTTCCACTACTACCCACATAGATGGTTGGTTACACAATGAAAAAGTCGAGCCCCCCTTTTCTTTCCTTTTGTTTTTATATTTTATGTTGTTCTGCGTCATATCACTGCCAAATTAAGTGGAACTTTCCATGAAGGGGATGAGGAATGAGGTATGAAGTAGCTCATTGTGACGTGTTCTTTCGCCGGCTAGTATTTTTTATTGTTCTCGAAAGTTAAGATTTTAAAGTCACATGATTAGAAAACAATCATGACACATTTGTTTACTGTTTAATTCATGTTTACTTTTTTATTTCCAGTTAATGATGGCCGCACTGCAGCAATTCCACAATACAGAGGCTTGGGTAGTGCTTTTACTACCATCTTTCGTCAAGAAGGATTTCGTGGACTGTACAAAGGGGTTACACCCAATGTTTGGGGATCGGGAAGCGCTTGGGGATTATATTTCATGTTGTAAGTAGTTGATTCTGAAAATTGTTTTGAATCCCAATTTACAAATGTATATTCGCTTTTTCAGCTATAATAGCATTAAGACCTTTATCCAAGGAGGCAATACAACCACACCGCTAGGACCCGGTCTGCATATGCTAGCCGCATCAGAAGCTGGTGTGTTGACTTTGCTCTTGACAAACCCCATCTGGGTTGTAAAAACTCGTCTCTGTTTGCAGTATGAAAGTGCTGCTAACCCACCTAAAGCAGATGCATATCGTGGCATGGTTCATGCTTTGGGACAGATCTACAAACAAGAAGGTGTTCGTGGATTGTATAAGGTGAGTTCCTGGTAGTTAATAATTTGAATTGAATGTCAAAGTTTTCTGTGTTGTTTGGTCTAGGGATTCTTTCCAAGCATGTTGGGCGTTTCGCATGGTGCTCTGCAGTTTATGACCTATGAAGAAATGAAGAACTCCTACAACGAGCATAGAAAGCTGCCAATTGATACAAAGTTGGTAAGTAGTTGTCAATTTTTTGAGAAATAATCGATCCTTAATACCTTGGAAGTGAGTCCTGCCGATTTAATTTTTTCGACTGGTTATCGCCCTTGCAATTTGAAAAAACAACAGGAAAACGTTTGATAAGTTTCCATTGAATTCGAGAATTATTCGATCAAGATTATAATTATATTAGTTTTATTTGTGTCAGCTTTAATGTGCTAGAATTATCTATATCGTGTGATTAAAGCAAGTCGTTCGCTTGCTCATCCAATCTGAGTGTGGAATTAATAATAATTATTTAATAACATTTCACCTAGCGAAGCTGATAATTAAATAGAAATTTGTTTGTTAGCAACAAGGCATATTTCGATCGATAGATTACTTACCTCAGCCACACAAAATTATATATAGGTTGTTTACCCTCTTGAATAGAAGCAAAACTGCAATTGCTATGTGAAAGCCTGATAACAGAAATATTTGAGTGACAAATGCTGTCATTTGATCAGATTATTTTTTTTATGTACATTCTTTGCCTTCCTTTACTTTATAAAAGTTTCAGAGCAACATTAATTCTTTACCTGGCTTCCAATTTGAATCACAATGGACTTCTTCTTACCCCCTGTCTTCAAGCTCAAGTTTTTATTTCATTTCTTAGATTTAATTAATTTTCAAACAAACCCAAACATAAACGATAAACAATTGCATTGTAGTTTTTAAACTTTTGTTTTAATTTTTAAATTCTTTTAATGTTGGACCTCCAGAGAATACCAACACTTTGTCGGCTACTCACGCCCGGTGTTGCCAGTTGCACACTTTAGCGTTGCTTGGGTGAACAGTGTGAACGTTCTCTAAGGCTTTATTTCAATTCAGTTTATTGAATTCAATTATACAAATACAAATTATAGATTTTTCTGTGAGGCTGTAGATGTTAGAGCCTTAATCCAATCTTCTAAAAATTACTCTTGCTGTTGCTTCTTCTTTATTTTACACATGCCCTTTTTAACTCATTCCTCTTTTCTGGAGTCAATCCTGAGGTGTGCAAATTGGCTAAAGGAATTTATATCGTCATAAACTTCTTAGCGATTATCAACTGTTTTGAAAGTTTAATCTCAAGGTGAAAGCTTATTCCAAAGGAAATTTTTAGGCAGTAAAATATTGTTTTGTTTTATAGCACCTGATATGCTTGTTTGTCTCGTTTGAATACAAAATGTAATTCTATTTTGACCAGCTACAAGTAATAAATTGTTGTTCAAAAAAAGTGATAACAAGAGTATTATGAAAACAGCAATGAAGGTACAAAATATTTACACTATTTTCCCCGTTGAATACGAACAACATCATTAGAAACGGAGGTCAGCGATTGGTGGCTGTAATGTAGACACTTGTTAATGCAAATATTTTCCTACAATTTTTCGCTGCTTTGTGCTCGATTGTTTACTGCAAAGCGATTCTATTTATACTTATTGCATCAAATGAGGTAAGAAAGGTGTGTCGCTATGCTGATCAAAACTACACAATTCAAGTTTTATATCAGAACTTAGTAAACAAGACAAGACGCACAGTCTTTTTTGTTTGCACTCAAATATATTTACAAACTCTCGTGCGTCATAACCAAGGGGCTCGTCAACTATCTGTGTTGTTGTTTGCGTATTCAATTCTGTGCGATTAAATAGCAAATTTATATTGTAATCGTGTTTTTGTTTTATTTTTATTACAGGCAACCTCCGAGTATTTAGCATTCGCTGCTGTTTCCAAGCTGATTGCCGCCGCAGCAACATATCCATACCAAGTGATACGTGCACGGTTACAGGATCACCATCACAATTACAAGGGAACCTGGGATTGCGTGAAGCTAACATGGAGGTATGAACGAATGCCAGGTTTTTACAAGGGATTGTTCCCCTACTTAGTTCATGTGACCCCAAACATATGTTTGGTAATGCTTATCTGGGAAAAGTTGACAAACTAAGTGTCAGCAGTTTCTATTGAGTTACACGTAAACCTATTCAAATGAGCAGCACAAAAATGACAAAATTGCATAACTATAGTTTATATGTATAAATTTTTAGTACATGTTAGTTTAAAAACAAAATAGTATTAAAAGAAAAAAAAAATTTAAATGGCGTTACTACATAAGTACTACTAAAACGAAGAGATTTCGAAAAGAAAAAAATTAAAGATGAAGAAAATTAAACAGAAAATGACACAGAATAAGTAACTTTTAACCTAAGATAAAGTTTACTTAGCTAAGAATTTTTTGTATTATTGTTATTATAATATTTTTCTATTCCTTCCAATCTCTTACTTTTTTAATTTTTTTTATTATTATTAGTGTTAAGACTCAAAGCTTCAAATTTATCATGCTCCATTCCCATTTCTACTATCGATGTTTAAAAAATTTCATTTTCACTTTGGTCATTGCAAATTTATGTTTACTATTAATAATTTATTAAAAAAAAAAAAAAAACAAAAGAATCTTGAGTTTGTCGTTATGATTTACAATCATTTATTTTTATTTTTATTGCTTACTTATTTATTTACTTGCCAAACAGAAAAGAATATATATGTACATTACTAGGCACAAAATATGTAGATCGATTTTTTTATGTATGTATTTGCTTATTTTATACAAATAAAACAAATATTTTTTATAATAACTTGATCATATCAAATGAATGAATAGAATGGACATGCCTTGTAATTCAAACTAATTTTTAGTTGTATTCACATTTTCATTTATGAAGAAAAAAGAATCTTACGAAATTCCAACCACATTAATGTTTAGGCCTTTATTTGTCTCTTTCAAAATTTAAACGTAACATTCAATACAAATTAAGGATACGAGTGTATAAGTAGCTTTAACTACACTCGATTCCGGTTTTGATTTATAAATTTTCAAATTACTCTATTTATGGGCCTTAATGCGGTTGTCAAATATCAATTTACTTGCTGTTTTCAAGTAATGTTGATTAGCTGTGTTTGCCGACTTTTTTGTGCACTGAAATGGGCAGTTTGTCTGATTTGAGGGGACTGAAAGTAAAAGTCTCTCAAAAAGGTACTCAAAATTGAGTATTATTTTTTTTTGTAAAAATCGAGTTTTTAAAGTATATAATCTGAGGAAACGTGTGCTAAAATACGAAAAAATGTGTTAAAATGTCTTGGAAATGTAAACGAACACAGCTATGTTTTGGGTAAAGGGTCAATATGGAACGAAATTTACATAAAATTTATGAAATCTTTTCTAGCACGGCGAATTTTCTTTTTTTTTCGCAGAAGAGAGTGCTTACCATGCTAATTTTTGCGATCAACGTTTTTTAGAGAGATATGTTAAGACAAACAAAAATTACAACATTTAGGCACATTTTTAAGCGCTGCTGCTTAAATTTATGTTGATAATAGCTTCTTTACTTTAAGGTTTGTTTTTTGCTAAAAAATTTCTTTTTCCAATCCTATTAAAATGACAAATCTGTGACTAAATTTGGTTGATATCAAAATGTTTAATAATTATAATGCCGTATTAACAAACAGAATTCACTGCAAAAAGCATTTTATTTGCACTTCTAATAGTTGTTAGCCATTAAATCAATTACCAATTTTATTGATAAACCTATAAATTTATAAAGTATGATGATATTTGACAAGCGTAAAAGAGCCCTAAGGTTAGTAGTAGCTAACAACTTTCAACCCTTATGGTTACCTTATTTAATCTTTCTTCCGCTCCTGTTCGACAACAACTTATAAAAGAAAGATTTAAAAGCAAAAGAAACATGAAAACCCAAGTGGATAGAATTTGAGTGAATTTTGAGAAAAGTGGAAGCCACGTTATTGCTACAGCTTTTTCGTACGACAAAGTTGCCAAATCATTGAATGCACACGACAAAAGTTTGTAAAATTTAAACCCTTGGGTGCTTTACCTATTTATTTGACATCGGTTTAGATTGCATTGTATTCGAGTATTAATCTCTTACTTTTGTATTTTGCCACAACCTTGAAGAGATTGCAAGTGTGTGAGACTCGTTTAGTTTTGTTTGAGTCGAAACATTAAGTTAAATAATATTTAAAATCAACTTTGTTGTTGTCTTTAATTTTAGTATCCTATTTTTCATTGCATGCAAAAATCACTCAACTTCAGCCAAAAATTTAAGCAATAAAATTATTAAATTAATTAATGTTTTCCCAAAAGTTAGCCATCATCTACTTAAAAACATTAGATGATAATATCATTTCTTTGAATTCTTAAGAAACCTTTTTTGGCAAAAAGATTCTTCGTTATTTATCTTTTTTTTTTATTATAAAACTTTGTAATTTCGTATAAATAAAAAAATTAAAACTAAATATCAACACTCGAAGCAAAATTTTGGTGTTTTATTATAATTTTTTCGCGTATTGATTGTTTGGTAAAATACTTTGAGTTAAGAATGTTTCAGTAAGTTTTAAACTGTACAGACAGGTGGTGATTTTATATAAATAAAAAAAAAAAAAAAAAATATGATGCAGAATCTCTTTGCTAAAGAAAGGTAAGCACCAACCAACATTGGCAATTAAAATTCAATTTTTTTTTATTTTTTATTTGCTTACAGATTTGAAGGATGGCGTGGATTTTATAAAGGCTTACGTCCTAGTCTAACTCGGGTTGTACCAGCAACAATGGTGACATTCTTGGTATATGAAAGAGTATCGAGATATCTCCTCGATCGTAGCAAACTAAAGGAGGAAGAAAAACAAAAACGAGTGTGAGAAACTTCAACAAAATTCCTCCATCACTTCTTGTCATTAAATAGGTTTAAAGTACATACACATACATGAATTATGTAGTGCTAAGAGTTCCTTCCTACTGTGTAACATATTCTACCAAAGAAATGATTTGTATTAAGTTTCGTTTAGAAAAATAATTGCACAATTACACGTTAAAAATATGAAATTGAATTTTAGAATTCTGTATGAAATAAAAAATTAGAGTTTTGGTCTAGGTACATTTATTTTGGGTATGTGTTTCTATTTTTTTTTTTTTCAATTCCAAATGAATCAACCTTGGTGTTGTAGATTTTAGTGAAAAGTACATCCTCGTAATATTTTTGAAGAAAGTGAGTTTGTGTGGTGACATATAAAAAAATGGGATTTGTTGCGGCTTTCAGTGTAAGCCATAATAATAGTAAGAATTTCTCATATTTTACTTAAGAAGTACACTGCGCGCAAATCGCCTTATTGCTAAGAAGATATCAAATGCAAAACCAAAGTACGAATTTTTTCAATGTTATTGGTTATTTAAACCAAATTTGTACCTATTTCCCCATTGGATATGATACAAAAAATTTATTTAAATACAACGACAATATATAAAAAACGTACCTCGAAGGCAGATAAGCTAGAAAGTACAGAACATGGGCACATGCTCTAAGAAACGGCCAATTAATCGGTCCTATCGAGGTAACCGTCGGAGCGGAGTTTTCTCCGCAACGGATCTTTTTCCGGAGATTGAATTTTGCTCCGAAGTAGTTGTCGTCGTAAGAAGTTTTTCACAAATGCGGCAATGCATTGCATTCCCAAAACTAAAATCTCCGCAACAAAAACTTATCGGAGAACATCGGATCGTCCGATCAGAGAACTACCACGAAGCAAAAATGTCTCCGATCGGAGAGAATTCCGCTCCGACGGTTACAACCATAGGGCAACCAAATTTTACGCGGGTACGTAGATCGACTGTCATTAAAAGAATTAAGATAGCAATGGATGCGTGTTTTGGTTCTAAGTGGGAAAACTGCGCTAAAATAACGGCTTCTCGATAATCGATACTGCATTGTTACTTTCTGCATTTGGCCTAATGAGTTTTGTGACTTCTTATGCAAATCATAAGCAGCTCTATCGGGAATTCCTTGGGAAATATTTCTCCCGCGGAATTTTACTATTCTTGAGAATACATTCCTCTTATCGGGAATTCCTCGTGGAATGCTTTTTTTGGGAACAATTTTTACCAACATAAAAATGAGGAAAAAATATTCGAACATAGTTTTCGAGTATTTTGACATTTCAT
The DNA here is from genome assembly GCA_914767635.1 of Melanostoma mellinum. Lineage (NCBI taxonomy): Eukaryota > Metazoa > Arthropoda > Insecta > Diptera > Syrphidae > Melanostoma > Melanostoma mellinum. Next base: position 232,360,392 of record OU612059.1, read on the forward strand.
TTTAAAGAAAAAAACAAAGAAGTTAGGTTGTATAAAAAGTTTCAATTAATAAAAATGCAAAGATTAATGTTATTGTTATCAGAAGAAGGAGAACAAAGAAGGCGAAATGAGTCGAGAGCCAGACGTGGTTTAAGAGATCACTCCAATCCTTTGAAGTTACCACAAGCACTATATGTTGAAATACATAGCTATTCAATCAATAACATCATTGAAATCATTAACCACTTAATTTTTTCAACTCGGCAATTGATTTCATAGGGGGCCAATACAGTTGAGGTTTTGCTCAAGTTGTTTCCAAAATTTTTGGACATCATCCTTGCTTTTATTTGTGACAAAGCCATTTGCAATGTCCTGTTTTTTTTTTCATTAAGGAAATTAAATGTTCGATTTGCTTGGAATTTGAAAAATTTGACCTTAAAAACCAATCATTTTAGTTAGTTTCAAAAGCTATCTTTATTTATTTTTTTCTAGAAATAACATACTTTGTTGATAACTTTTGTGATTGCCTTGCAAAACTGTAACGGAATATTCCACGAGAAAGAGAAGAAAATTTTCCCATAAAAAAATAGTTCATGATAGGTAATCATTCCTCGCCGAATTTTCCCCTAATTTCGAAATCAGTTCAAAATACCTTTTTTTTTTTTTTGAAAACCCTAAACTCATCCTGAATGTCAAACTGAGTGATTTTTGTGCCCTTAACTCGCCCTGAAGTAGAACTAGGTTTTTGCTGGGGCTAGTTCCGGCAATGTACAGGACTGTCAAATGGCTTGTATTTTTCTTCAAATGATAGGGATATGTGGTAATTTTCTGTTTTATCGTTTTTGAAGAACCGAAAACCCAATTTTCTTTTACAGCTCATAGAGTTGTCAAGGACACATGCGGTTCAACCCCAGGTAAAGTTCAACGAACGAACCTAAAATGTCAATTAATAAAACCAAACACAAACCTATGATTATATGATTTTTGAATCTCATTTTTATCTTATCAATGCAGTTTGAAACCCATATTAAGTACCTCCCATTTATCATTTTTGCAGAGATTTTAGAAATTCTTTTTATTTTTACAATTTTTACCCTGTTCCGATACCATATCCTCCCGTTTTACAATTTTTGCAGTTCCGAATCCGTACGTTTTCAATTCGCTTATCACTTTATGAAAAACACTACTTATTGCTATACATGACAAATGGTAATAAATTAACATTTTCACGTACTAAAATAGTAGACAGATCCAATGAACATAAAAATTTAATTTCTAAACCGTTTTTATGATATAAAATCATTAGTGAATCCGTTCGGAAGTAAGAACACACTTTTTCAATCCTTAACTTGCTGTTCCAGCTTTTTTCTTGTGGGAGGAACAGCATGAACGTCATTATATAAACATAATATAACAAAAATTAAACAATATAGGTAGACATCAAGCAATTCGATTTGTTAATTGAATTTCGACGACTGACAACGATAGCAACGATGCTAAGTAAAAACATGTCTTTATTTACTTTCATCAGTTAAAGCTAACAACCACTGCGGTTGAATCACTTCATTTAAAGCAATTACTTTTACATCAAATGTAAGTTTCACTTTCAAATTTTGCATAATCTCTGTTCTTATATTACAAACGAATAGGAAGTAAGTATCAACATAAAGTCAACATAAAAAGTTACACCTCTACCAATTACACTACCCTTTCCCAAACATCAGTACTTACATTTTCACAGGCTACGTTCATACGAACAGGTGTGTACAGATATTAAACTTTTCCTATTACTCAAAAAAGCTTTGCTCACTATTATAAAGCTACATATATAAGTTTAAAAATGTGGTCAGAATATTGCGGCACAAATGGAAACCACTATGACCGTATATTACGCGTAAAATTTGTCATGTATCACTAACAACGCTTCGCTTTTCGAGGTGGTTTTACCAAGATAGTTTCAAGAGTTGGCAAATTGATCGCAATGTAATATAATTTAGTGATTGTGCTTTGAATTCAAATTAGGCACTTTCAGTTTTTGTATTCCATTTAAGGTTTTATGAAAAGTTACTGAATGCGTTTGGTAAGTGTGCAATTCTCAAAACCAATTTGTTTTTATGCTTTCTTTTCTGTATTTAAGTGGGTTGGTGTTGAAGTAACGATTGAGGTACTCACGTGCAAGCCTTGACTTTAATAAGCGATTTGGTGTCGCATATGGCGCTCATACAAAAATTAAGGACTTGAGTAACTTCAGAGTAAGTTCCCAGGTATGGTTAGCGGTACTAATTTTGAATTGCTCAAGTCCTCCGAGAGTAATTACCTACACTGCCATGAAAAGAACTTTTTCACTTATCCGTTCGAAATCGGCAAACTTTTTAAAGAACTCTTTAATGCTCACAGGCTATGGTTGTAATTGAGAGAAATTAGTTAGACCACAAGACTCCCGAGTTGTGCTGAGTCGTCCAACTTACTCATTTATTTTTTGCAGTTTTTTTACCTAAGTTACTGATTTTTTATTAGTTTGACCTTATAGCCTTACGCCGCGCCGTAAGAAAACTAATTTGTAATTTATATGCATGTACATAAAATACTAAAATCTTAGGACTGTCGCCATATTAAGAAAAAATAGTGTAGGTATATATCTTTTTAGACAACGTTTCTTCCCAATGTACCCTGTAAAACATAGATCCGCCACTGTCTTCGTCTACGAAACTTCAACAATCATGGAACTTTTCTCAAAGAAGTTGCAAACTATCTGCAAACACCATTCCAAAGCTTAAAATAAAAGCTGAATAAACTCCCTTAAGCCAATGACATTTGCAATAGTGTAGTGTCTCATTGGAAGACTTGACACTGATTTAAGCTTTGTAAAGCTTAAATAATATTCTCTTTTGAGGCAACAAAGGCTACGAAAGAAATTACTGAGAGCATTTACCCGTATTCCGTATACCACGAGAGCACCTCTATAAGTCAATGAGCTTAATCGAGCGTACTTGATACGTACAAATACAAAGTAGTACAACAAATGCCAAAGCCAATAAAGAGGAATCACCAGCAAGCGATTGCGTTGTACGTACACCGTTCAATGGTTCAATGCATTATTTTGGCAGTATTCTCAGTGTTACTGCTGTGACAGCATCGTTGTTGTTCTGTTGCCCTATTGCCTGGTTCCTCGTAGTGGTATAAATGTGTCCAAGTGTTATTGTCCTCTGAACAGACCACGTCCAAAAGGAACAATTTATTGTCACCACATCACTTCGTGAAACCAATGAACCGTACCTAATGAACTCCTTTTGTATGAACCACGCTATCAAGTGGAACTTAAATTCTAAAACAACAGTCAGTTTCAATAGTTGTGTTTTGCAATTTTGTTAAATAATATCGAAAAAAGCCGTTCAATTTCCCCTATGACCGTGAAATCTGTATTAGTTGATTAATTTCTGTTGTGCCATTCGTGTCTGGTCCAAATTAATTTAACAAGTGCAAAAGGCTAATTGATTGGAGCTCCAGTGTAGTGTGTTTTAGACCTACTATACCTATGGTGTGTGCATTTGTATAGGAGTAAATAGAGATAGTAGCTAGTAGGTAATGCGAGCACATGTGAGTAATCAGCCAGAGTTGGAGTAGGAAAAAAGGAAAAGAAAGAAACTTTAGTATGCTTACGGGAACAGTTGACCTTGAGTGTGAGATTTAAACGAAATTCCATACTGCTGATAAGGAAGCTTGTAAGACTGAAATTTTTGGGAAGTTATCTTAGAAAATTGTAGAGAAGATTTAAACTAAAATAATTTTTAAAAGTTTATGGCCACGACTGTTATCAGAGTAGCCGTAGCGAATTCATGTAGACATAGCAAAATAGAACAGTACAGTCCAACTGCTAGTCATCATCAGTCAACGTGCTGTCAGCATTCGCAAGGCAATTTAAAAACAGTTCATTCATTAAGTGGACGCAGTTCAAAAAATTCAACAAAAGTTTGTTGTGTTTGTTGCTGTCAGGTGTTAAAACGTCATCATTTGGAAACCGAAGTTAAACCGGGCGGTTCTTTGCTAGACTCACAAGCAATTCGCTTGAAAAGCAAATCAAGAAAGTGCTTTCATAAGCATTTTCACAGTAAAACTCTATCAGGCAAAATAACACATCAAGAGGAAGGGAAGGAGAATCAAAGCTTTGAGGAGTCGCCACAAAGTTTGCATAAAATGACTGACATCAAACGGAATGGATTCGCTCGCAACGGGGTGAGTTTATATGAATATTTTGCAACTTGGTTTTACATACATACATACATAAACATCCGAGCGATAATGCTGCTAGTATCGTTTGTGAACTTTAGTGGGGTCTTAGTTGGCAATTTAGGAAATACAAATTTTTTGGATTAAATTATGAATTTGGTACATATTCATTAAATTTAGCGCTATTTCATAATTCATATACATACATGTGTCACAGATGTTGTCATGGTATCAACATGCAAATGTACGTGCCTGGTTTTTTTCTTTTTTCCTTTGGCATCAGAAGTTCAAAAATTTGTTTGATTAATTTTTAATCAGAAAGCGGGTTCGAACATGTAAATGGCATCTTATCAAGTTAAAGAAAAACAACAAATTATGATCAGCAAAAGTTCAGCAAATACCTATACATAATCCGTTTACATTCAGAGATCTCCTTTCTTGCGAATTTGTCAAAAATAATAAAGAAGTGAATAGTGAACACAACTATCGTCACTTGTTTCTAACTTATTGTTCGATTATCTTATTATTGGCTGATAGCTAAATATCCCCTTGTAAAAGCGGTCTATATTGGGTTTAAGACATATTTTATGAACCGTGCTTTTCTTGTGGAAATTGAATAGGTAGTCAAATTATCAACACTCAACATTTTTCTACTTTCTAAAGCTCAATTTTTGATGTATTTGTTCCATTAATACCTCATTTTTGTTCACTAAGCACTTTTTGTTGAAGTTTACAGTAGGCGTTTATTTTTTTTTCTGGTGGCTATATCATCATTTCTTATCATGATTAGGTTTCCCAATAAAACGTATCATCGTTTTTATTTTTCTGTTATGCATTTTATTTTTCTCATTTCTTAAATAACAAAACAAAATTAATTAGTCAAAAAGTATTTGTTCATAGAGTAGACAAAGTCATTTTTTCTTGTTTGTTTTCGACTCAGTTTGATCCGATGGCTATATTGCTTGCAGTTTTTGATTTGGTGGCAAAGCAGAAAAAATCCTCTGTAATTTGCTCGAAAATAAAAGAAAGTTCTTTTATTTCAACTTTCTTTAAGGCAGGCAGGATCAGAATTATTTTATACTACTTTAAAGCTATAAAGATGTGCTATTTACACCAACAATTAATTGCTTAACGAAAATCCAAAATCTGTCATATACCAGCGGATACAAACTGTCTGCGATTTTGAGAGTTTGATTTCCCCAATACGAGTACTTTACTTAAAGAAGAAGCTGAGTTCTTGAAACGAACCACATAAGTGAAAAAGTTGATCGATATTTTTAAATAAAAATTTTGTATAGTTTTCTTCTCTTGATGCAAGTACGTGAATAGTATACCTATGACGTTGATATGTTGACACGCAAGCACGATAAGCATTCTAGTTCACAACAGAATGTCTGCATGGATTCATGATGTTTTCATTTCTTTCAAAACAAAACAAGGCTCTAACTGAACCGTAATCATTCCCTAATATGAGTTTTAATTGTTGTGCGAGATTCTGTTAAGTAAGGTTACCTACTAGTTATCGAATAAAACATTGTGTGGAAGTGGAATCTAATTGTTTACCATCGAATTCTTAAATAAGAAGAATTTTAATCCGTGTCCTAGTTTTGTTTTTTGACGCACTTAACAAATACACTTAACAAATACTCTGTGGTGTTGTCAGCAACGAGCTGTTACTTCTTTTGATTAGGCAACTACTAAACCTTAGCTCATGCGATAAGCGCTCTAGTTTATTTCGTCTTCGTAAATACATTTTAAAAGCATGAATCACACTTGGAGTAAACAAAAATCAAAATAAATGAGCAGTCATGCAATTTTTATCTGTAAGCCTCTTGAAACCTCACCTCATAACGAAAATGAGTCCCCATCTTAATGAAAATAGAAATGCAGGATGATTTTTCTTTTTTGATGGCCTTTTTCAAGCTGATGTGCTTCTTGAAGAATATTTTTGCTCAAGTCTGAAGCTAAAAAATGTTGAGAAATGCTTGAATTCCGACAAATCTTTTTGAGCCGTTTACCGTCTCTGATACACGGGTCAAAAAACCAGGTCCTTTTTTCTCATTTGTATTAGGAAACAGTACGCAAGTCCAGTGGGCAATTCTTAGGTCATTTAAGTTTGATGGTCGAAAAGCTTTCCGAGTATTATGTGAATAAGCACTTTTCTAATTGCGAAAGTTTCCAACGCCGCGCCGTCATTACACCTTAAATTGGAAACAATTTATAGGAAAGGATATTTTTACTAAAGCATCTTCTTCTAATATATAAAATTTCCATACCACAATGTTAGTTACCGTACTCTTCCTAAATGGCTTTACCGATTTTTACCAAATTTTATATGCGTATTTAGTAGGTCTGAGAATCGGTTACCATATATTTTCCATACCCATAAGTGATAAGGGCCATCTACCCTTAACATTGTTTTTTTAATTTACACTGTGACACGAGAATTTTATATATAAGATTTTACAGTCTCAGTGTAAATGTTATATCAACTATATCCTCAAGTAAATTTATTATTTGGTGGCTCTGAGAATAGTTTTATAATTTTATCATCCCAGAATTACCACGGAAACGGGGACAGGGAAGGAACGGCAATGGGAACGGAAACTCTTGAAATTCTGAGCCAATATTCTTTCGAAATTAGGATGTTTTATTACCTCTACATAGACTATATTTCATGACAACATTTTCACGGAAACGGGAACGCGAAACTAGAAACTTTCCGGCTATCTTCAGCTTAGTTCGGCGGCCGGCGGGTATTCCCGACACCTGATTTTAAATAACTTAAATCCGACCAACGCCGGGCGGGTCAGCTAGTTTACTATAAAACACAACATTTAAACTAATTTCTCATTAAGAAAAATAAAAATAAAAGGAAACATTGACCGGAGGTTATTTTTCCACCGATCTGGGACTGTGGGCAACTCATTCTTATGGACTCAGGGTTAGGTAGAAGCATGTAGTGTAGTGACATTGATTCTTAAATCCGAAAAAGATTCACAAATCACAATACACTCTGCAATATTGAAATATCTGGTAAAATCTGACTCGATTCAATTGCAAATAATCAAAATCTAAAGTGACTGTCATTTTGTTTATCTACCTGTGTTTAATTGGTTGCTATGAAACTTCAATCCCATTGAGGAAGATATGCTGGGTCGATATCAGTGGATTTTATTTATCAATATGTGGTTATTGACACTCAAATTGTGACTCATTTTCATTAACGTATTTAGTGTTAGTGAATCATATGGCATTGAAAATCTAATTCGTGTAGATTTCTTTAAACAATTATAATCAGAAAACAAAGGCAACCACTTAGAAAGATCATATACAAATTTAAAAAAGCTGTTTTTGATTTCGATTTGCGTTTCTAACACGCATATCCCTCTATATCTTTTTCGTTAAATGTATTTCATTTTGAATAAGAATGCATAGAAGCAATTCTGTAGTTGATCAAATGCCTTGAAACATACCTACTAAATCATCTCAAAAAAGGCAAATGACAAGCTTTCCAAAGTCACACTTGCTAATTAAATTCTTTGATTTTAATCGGGCGCCAATTTAGCGCGCCTTCATCACTATCGGTCATCGGACTAAGAGATGGGTGACAACACACTTTGCATCTTAACAAAATTATCTCTACAATTAATGTGTGTAAATAACAAAATTTATACGCAGTTGAAAGTATTTTAAAATTGCCATTCATCTTAGACATCTTTAAGCTTACTTATATTAGTCTTGAGGGTAAATAGCAAATAAAAAATACAACGAAATAAGACCAGACAATAATCAGTGTTGTTGTGTTGAAAGATTAAAGTGTGAATTCTCATGCGCGATAGTAATATAATACAATTCATTACAAAAATATACAAAAATGATGCTCACACTTGAAAACAAAACAACGAAGTGTCTGTTATTAAAATAAAACAAGCCGTCAGCCTATATTAGTTTTTAATAAACAATATGTTCAATAAAAGCTATTTCATAATAATAAAAACAGAGGATTCATTGTGAGGCGGGGTAGATCCAAGTTAACAGTACAATAAAAAACTCTTTATATTCTATCACTGAAGTGGAACCCGAGTGCCTTAAAACATACACAAATACATATGCTATTTAACACTTAAATAATATTTATTATTAAATTTATAAATATTTATAATAAAAAAAATTAAACTGCAACATTGACCAGTTTCGCTATGAATGGATAACATTGAAGTGATGTTAAAGAGGGAGATAGTTGAATTGATACTCAGACACAAAACAAATCGCTTTTTTGATAAAATGATGATGAAAGTTATACTTCGTCTTATATAGCAATGGGGGCTAAGTTACCTTCTTCCAATGTACAAGCGGAAGGAGATACACAAAATTGTTGCGGGTTTGTAGCGGGCAAGTCAACCACAGATGCAATCTACCAAAGTATAAGGATCCCAATGGAAACACATCGTGATTCCATATAGAGAATTTGAATGTTGTGCTAGCTAACTTCGAAAAATTATTCGATAGCGACCGCGCGATCTAAAATATCTTGTTGTCAGACAACGAGCGCCAGCTGTATTAGACTAAGATGTACGAATGATAATTGTATGTAGGAGTCACCGAAGCGTTCGAAGTCACAGTAGGTGTACACCACCAAATGAGTCCCTTGAGACCATTGTATATAGAAATCATAGTAAGTTCAAAACGCGATTTAACAATGTTATGGACCAGAGTAACGCGGTGGGGCAGCATTCGCTATTCTACATACAAGGGTGAAACCAATAGCTTATTGGGACGGAGACTGCTAAGTTGGGCCGAAGAAAATAGGTTCGCCACCAGTCTAAAAGTCTACATAATAATACTATAGTTTCTATATACAATGTTGAGACCTATACTCTTTATTGCAGTGTTTGACAACTTCCTGGAAGATAAAGAACAGGACATCTAAAGATTCGGAGCCATCATAAAATCCCCCATTTTTACAACACGCTTCACAATGATAGACAAACAAAAAGTTGACAGCAGCTGAGATGAAGATGCTTTGTATGCAGGAGTAGCAAAGCTTGATTTTATATGAGATACCAGAATCCAAAGAAGCCTTCACGTCAAAAATATAATCTTTCCAAATAGAGCAAGAACGGCTCAGTCTGTTTTGTCAAGTTTAAAAGAGATTCAGAGAACCCCGCCAAAAACAATGATACACAAACGTTCAAACACGACCGCGAAAAATAAATAGAATGGCAGACAAAAGTACTTCTGGTACAGAAAAATGCAACGACATCTGCAGACATGGAACTATCCAAATCCTAGTTTTATCTTTTTTCAGATTATAGTCAACCATCATATTCAAAGTGTTTCTTTCAATCCCGATTGTCTTTCTTTTCGTTTTTGTATTTGTCAATAAGTCACAAAAGATGTCAGCATTTTTTTTTAGATAAACTGTAGAAAAGGCAAATTTTATTTTCTTCTAGAAAGGGATGAACGGAACGGAAGATACCAAAGGGATAATCGATAATCAATCAAAACAAAACTCAGCGCCTTACAATCTAATAATCTATCCAATCAGTCTTTGAAGTGGAAAAGGGGAGAAACCAATTTTTTAAAACTTAAAGTCCAACAACTTTCTTGCACTATTCACAAAAATACTTCCTTTGAATTTGTAAGTACACGCTTTTGTTGCAGTCAAATAAACATCCATTCTGGTAAAAGTGTCATAAAATCTAGATACACCCACATGATTTGAATAAGTTAATGTTCCATAAAATATATGAACTTATCTGTATATCAAATGCACAAAATCATCGTTGTGAAGAAGGTCACATTTTTGTGTACATATGTACGAGTTACGAGTATATTGTTAGTTGTTCTCAATATGAAATTAAGATTATCACGCACTTATTTTTTGATTCCTTTGATGGCTAGACTATCTTTTGATTTCGCATATAAAACCTACGACAACTCTATCTGTGTTTTGCTTCCTAAGGACAATTTGTCTCTGCCACAATGTTTGCTGATCAATTCAACTTTTAAGTAGGAACATAGTTCTATTCTTTTGAATTGCGACTGATAGACTCGGTTTTTACTATAAAGAAGGGTGTGCATTAGCTCAAGAGCTTTGACCTACTGTACTACAATTCAAGACCTAAAAACGTGTCCCATTCTTAAAATATTTTCCTCAGCATCATACGTCCATTAAATTGACATTCCGTTTACGATTACCTTAAGGGCGATTCGGTAAGCATAACACAAACAAACTTACACACATATGAGAAAAACAAATTGTAGTTTATAGTTTAATTGATTTTATGTGTTCTGTTGTTTGGAACAAAGTGTTTTTCGTTGTAATGTGATTTTATTATAAAAATATGATACGATTATTTTCGATATTCTTTTCAAGGAAGGACGCAATCGATTGACATCAAATCTTAAGTACCTGCATGTGAATTCACGTTTCCCTTCCATGCTCAGTCATATCATACATCGAATAGTATCTGTTTGTTTATATAAATTAAATCATTCAATTGTATTAAATATAAAAAATTTTTTTTTCTGAGCTTGAACCTCTATATTTACTAGACTGCTTTTTTTTTGGACTAATTTTTTTTTTCACTTCCATCCCGAAATTTTGTGGAAAATACCTAAAAAAAATTCACAAAAAATTTGAGCCCTTGATATTAACATTTAGTACTCGACCAAGGCATGCAAAGATTTCCCATATAAAATACACGTAAACTTAAACTTTTTTTCTTAAAAACTCTACAATTCAGAGGCATTTTATGGTATAGTCTAGGACATTAGAAGGTTTTCTTTAGAATTGTGTGTTCTACAAAAAAGTTTATTATGGTGAAGTCGTAACTCACACCAGCGAGTTAGTACCGGCCACCAAAACCAATTTTTTCGTAAAATTCTTGTTTTTTTGCCCCTATTTCGTAAATGACAATAGCTACAAAAGAAATGTTTTCGACAAACTTGTAAGAAATTTATTTTTCTACAAAAAAATTTTGAGAATCAATATGCTAACATCGATATTTATTGAGATATTTAGCTTTTAATTTAAGGAAGTATTTAATTTTAATTAATTATTATTATTATTATTAATTTAAACATTTCTTTTGTAGTTATTGTAGTTATTGTTATTTACGAAATAGGGGCAAAAAAACAAGAATTTTACGAAAAAATTGAGTTTTTAAGAAAAAAAGTTTAAGTTTACGTGTATTTTATATGGGAAATCTTTGCATGCCTTGGTCGAGTACTAAATGTTAATATCAAGGGCTCAAACTTTTTGTGAATTTTTTTTTAGGCATTTTCCACAAAATTTCGAGATGGGAGTGAAAAAAAAAAAATTAGTCCAAAAAAAAAGAAGTCTAATATTCACACTATCCAAAATAAAACTGATTACAAAATGTCTCTTAAATCTAAAATGAAACCTTTGTCGCTTTGTGACGTGACAGAATTAGCCATGGCATCAGCATGTATCAAGTGAATGCTGAATGGAGATATTGAAATATTTATACCAAGAAAGATAAAGGTATCAAATGCATTGTGGGATGTGCAAGTATTTATTTCAAGTATTTATTTCAATATTTTATAAGATTATTATCTTAAACCAATGGACAACGTTGTCATTTGAAGAAAATTACATGCCATTTGACAGTATGTAAGTTACCTAAACTCTCCCCAACAACAGCCAAGTGCGATTTAAAGATAAAGAAAGGTTCTAGGAAAAACCCACGGCTCAAAACTCTTTACTTGCAATGTACACATACAAAAAGTTTCGGATTTTCTCATACAGTGCGGGTACTAAGTGCGGGTACTTAGCTTTTAGCATGTCTTTTTATAGATATTTTTTGGTCTTCTAATGCAATGTAAACGAAACTCAAATTGAAACATATAATAGGTCTGTTCGTTGAACTTTCCCCAGAGTTGACCCAGGTTTTCTTGACAACCCTATGAGTTGTCAAAAAAACCTGGGGTTTTCAGTCCTCAAAAAACAACAAATCACCACACACCCCTGTCATTAAAAAAAAAATACATGCCATTTGACAGCCCTCAAATCGCCACAGCAAAAAGCTAGGGCGAGTTTGGGGAAAACCTATGGCTCAAAAAACACTCAATTTGACATTCAGGGTGAATTTAGGTTTCTCAAAAAACGATTTGTGGCGACCATAGGACAACCCCAGGGCTTCAACGAACAAACCTAATAAATTGTGTCCTGCTTGTTATATAAATAATAAACCTTTTCAATAAATTAATATTTAACTTGAATATTTAAGTCGACACTTCAATATAATCTTATCATCACAGAAGATATTATCTTACTACGCACCTTGTAGAAAACAGATTTTTATATACCTGGTTCTTTTTAAATACATATGCTTACTTAGCAACCTACGAAAGAGTCTTTAACCTCGAGTGAAAATACTCTTATGTCATTAATGCAAGATAGCCCAAATCTTGTGTATTCGTGTTCGTATTCAAATCAAGTTTTTATGTTTCTTAAATTTCAGGTGCGTTAATTTTCATCTCCAATGTGGTAAACAGTGGTAAATCTAGACTGATAAGAAGTTGTCGTGTGCATTGTTTGCGTGTCAACTGCTCACAAAAGCCTTGTTAAAATATATTTACATAGCAGCGCAGTATTTTGTGAGTTCCATTTTTTTACACACTACCCCAATATAGATATATATAATTAAATTTTACAGACAGATATTTGAAGAGGCTGGTACAGGTGTACATAAATGTATTTTGGCTTGCTGCAAAATGACACTTGATACTTCTTATCACACTCACGCAACCATACATATATACTCTTACTTCTCAAGATCCTTGAGACTGGCAGAGGAGTCTTAGTTTTGTTAATTTACGTATGTACATTTAATTTAGGACTCTTTAAAGGGTCGGCTTTTAATAGCGCTTCTTATTGAAATTCGAATAATTTCCTTTCAAACCGAGAACCACCCCTTTTAATGAAATATTTCTTAAAGTTTTTTCTTAGTATTGGAGGTAAATTTGATACGTTCACACATAGTAATTTATGTTTTAAAATTTTGCAATTTGTGAACATAAACGTATGTAACCGGCGGTCTCATCATTCAATAGAAACCATAAGGATAGCCCGCAGTAACGAAAAAACTAGAAACAACTTTAGTTTTTATACCAAAATACCCAGCAGCACATTGTAGGTCTAGGAATATTTTAAAGGAAGCTAAATGGACTTCACTTTACTTTTTGTAAGAGATTTGTATCCCTTTGACCCCCTTTTAAGAGTTTGCTCTAATGAAAGTTCACGAAGTATGTACAGTTAAAATCATTACCTATCTTCCTTTTCAAAATGCAAATGAAAAGAAAAAATGAGGTTTAATTGGGCCATGTATGTAAGTGGTTCTTTTGGCGTGTGAATAGAGTTCTGTACTTTCAAGCCATACTACAAATGGAAAAAAATCTATACAGTTGAACGTTTTTATGTTTTATGTTGGCTTGAAGATTATAATGGTTCAATATATAATCAATTTGATTTTTTTGTTCACTGTGGCGTATACTTGCTATTTCAAATCAATAAGTTGTTGAAAGTAATATTTTAGTTTGCATTGAATTTTTATCATTAATTAGTGAATACATTATTAAAAATTGAGTTTGTTGTATTGATGTTTTTCTGACACGTCATCTTAACATTTAGCTTGGATCGTTCTAACTCTGATTTTGCCTTGGGGTTACCACAAACTGTTTCTTGAAAAATCTTAACTCGTCCTGTACGTGAACTGGATTAGTAAATAGGTATTTACTCGCCACAGAGAAGCGGATTCAGAGAGTCAACTCGTACTCGCTTTGCTTAAAACACCATGATATGATGTGAAAATAAAGATTTCGTCTCATTAGAATTAACTGCTATATCAATCTACAATTGATTTTTATTACTTCCTTATGTTTTAAGTCAAATAATGTTTATTATGGTGGTTTTGAATGAGTTTTCAACATATCAAACCCTCTTAACCCAGAGGCTCATTGTTCGAGACCCAACAGAGGCAAAAACGTTGCTCGCTCTGTTGCGCCACCCTACTTACTTACTTTACTTACAACTTACTTACAATATATCGAAATCTCACTTTTCAAATTGATTTTAAGCCAACTCACAAAATCTATCTATTTTAATTTTTGTATTAATTTCTAGTGTATTGGGTTTAACCAAGCATTGCATACCTAAAGCAAGCTGTTCCTTTAAAGTCGTAGTAAGCTCTGCTGCCTCATATCCATAAAACGGGACATGTCAAGAATAAAAGAATTATCAGGCATTGCAAACTCATCTTATTGACAAAACAAGTTCCTCTCTAGGACATTCTGTTGCAATGTTGGCTTAAAACAGGATCTTTCATTTGGTGGTGGCAACGGGGTTTGCTGTATAGAGTTCAAATAGATACAACCTAACAAAAACTATTACATAATTGGAACCTTATTTCATCGAATTGCATAATGCTAGAAGAATCTCAATACATCTTTTCTTCATCCTATACATAACCACCAACCGAGATACATTTTGCAATACAAATCTTTTCAGTTCAACTCTCTTAAGGAATCATGACAAATTCGTATTCGATATTGCCAATATGATTTCCCCATAATTCATTGAAGTAAGAAGAAAACCTTAAGACCACATCAACCACTTTAGTCTGTGTTGTGATATAAGAAAGATATCAAATAACTCACTTGCATTTCTCTCAATGATCCTAAGAAGCCATAGAAATCGATTCAGCAATTCTTTACACACCAAAACAAGAAGAAAATCGTAGTGGTAACAGCCCCTGATTGGAGAGATAAACAATTTTACACAAAGAAGGGCGCCACTTGCGGAATTTATGTAAATTAGAAAAAAAAAACAAGAAATAATACCTTGCCAAAGTTGCAGTAGTGTCTGGCTGTGCATGATTGAATACCAGTAAAGTTCTGGGACTGACAACAGAAGCTTAAATTGTTAGTGTCTAAAGTGTAACAGATTCCATAGACTCTCCTTGGATAGGAAGATATCTGATACCTATCGTGTGCTCATATTCAGTTGGCTTGTCTATCACTGTTACTACTACGAAACGCAATTTAGAAAGGGATAGACAAAGTCTAGAAGCGGGTGTCACAGTCATTGCATTGACCAGTTACACTTGTCACAATCACAACCTCACATCAACTGTGAGTGCTTTTTACTTTATATCTCCTACAGCTAATATGCAAGTGCTGCTGAGGGGTTCAAAACTTTATAAAAGCCAAAGCAACGGCGGCTAAAATTTCATTTAAATATTGCTAGGTGCCTCGTTGGGTTCTATCTTTCATATGTGTCTCTCATCCACTCTGGACTCGAGTGCGCAGTGTTGTGGAAACGTTCTTTGCTCTAGTTATAGTTTCTTTAAATTAAATTAACGAAAATAAGAATAGAATAGCAGTGGCTTCGATCGCGAGTGCAAGTGCAACAAATTAATTTTTATAATTTTCATTTTTTTGAATTGTGCGCTTATCTTAAGGTTTACGTAAGATACTGGACTTAATTTACGATTTCCTTGCCGGTGTAAGGCCGAAAGCAAATATTATTTTGGTGAACGAACTGTCGTATTAAAAGTGCGGTTTTAAATAATTTGTGGAATTTTCGACTTGATGGTTTTCCGTGGTGGAAAAGAAAATAATAAAAAAAATATTTTTTGGCAAGGACAAGCCATTGGTTAAGTTCAGTGGCTTTACATATTTATGATGCCAACCCATGCCTGGATGGAAATATAATGCAAAACGTTGGTGCACCAACATCATTGGAAACGAATTTGAACGCAGCAAGTAGCGAGGTGGAGTTACGATCGGAACAACCCCTGCTACGAAAGGCTTTGTCTGATAATTTCTGCAAATCATTGGATGAAGAGGTTGAGCATTTGGAAAGAAGAGTAGAAACTTCAAAAAATACCTTGACTGAAGAAGAATCACCCAAGTCTAAAACTCGTTCAAGATTTAGTTCGGCTTTTCGGTCTTTTCGTGCGTCAAAGTCGTCAAAGAAGAAGAACCTTCCATCAAGCAGTGAGCACATCCTCTCAAGTGGTGGTGAAGAACTTGAACAACCCCCACCTGAATCCATCGACTTTAAAAAGAAAAAAAGTAAGCTCTCGAAGAAGTTCTCCCTAACAGGAATCAAGCGAAACAAAGTGAACCCAAAAAAAGAGGAGGAGGATCTTTCACCCGCCAGCCTTCTTTTGGTAACAAGCTCCACACAAACCACCCAAACACTCGATCGAAGAACTTTGTTTGTTGC
Source organism: Melanostoma mellinum (assembly GCA_914767635.1). Classification (NCBI taxonomy): domain Eukaryota; kingdom Metazoa; phylum Arthropoda; class Insecta; order Diptera; family Syrphidae; genus Melanostoma; species Melanostoma mellinum. The sequence continues at coordinate 232,376,857 of OU612059.1, forward strand.
CGAAAATAATGAATCTAAACGAAAAGTAACTGTATCCTCCACAGCTGCCTCTTCAACCACCACCACACCACCTACCCCTCAATCTTTGTCGCCAGAATCATCGCCTACAAAATTTGACAAAGTCCGGAAGATACAAATTACCATCCAAGGAAAGAAAATCGAACACACAAGCAAAAACAACAACGGTCAACAGGGGCGAAAGAACTTGCCTACCACTACCACTGAAATTGTAGGTACCAGTACATTAGCACTTCAGCGCCCTGACGAAGGTGATTATCTCACATCGTCGGTTACAGAGGAAACACAGCAACAAAAGCCGACTGTGGTAACAACCCCTTTTAAGAAAAACGCGAAAAAGAAACAGAAACCTAAGTCAAAACCGAATAGCCCACCTACCTCTCCGACCACTGCGCCGGCAAACAATAAGTTAATTACTTCAAGCATTTCCACGACCACAACCACGGAGGAGAAACTTATAGTAACCCAAAGTATATGCGATACGCCACCGCGTGAGAGGGCGCCTGCGAAGCCAAGCAGAGCTGTAGGGCCAACACCACCATTCACCCCGCCGTTAAAGGCTCCAACTGGCACGATTCGCAAGTCGCTTTCACACCAAATTCCCAAGCTCAGGAGGCAACAACTGCACGTTGCCGACTCCATCGAAAGCGAATCAAATTTCATGATACGCGAGGGAACAATCGAACGAGGCCGTCGATTTCCCAGACCAGCATCAATAGATTGCCACGACCTATCATCACTGACTTTCAGCCAATCGCAATCACTACCAACGCCATTAGGCGCCCCGGAATCGGTGCAACCACTATCATCACCAATAGCTGCAGAGACTGTGGTAAAATCACTCCCGCCTTTTGCCGAGAAAAAGCAGGAGAACCAGGGACCACAGGAAACCATTAACCAACACCAAAGAAAACTACTACCAAGTCTCTCATCGATAGCCGTACCATCATTTGAAATAGAAAACCCAGCACTTGATAGTACTAACATAACGCCGTCAAGCTCGTTGATATTTACTGGCAACAACATACAGAATCCCAATCTTAGTGGATTAATCACAGATCAGTCTTTAGATCAGTCATTAGAGAACAACGAAGCTGGTACGACTGAAGATTCACCTATTATTTGCGAACATCAATCATCAATACGATTTGCTGTTGGTACAGCGGTGCGTCCTCAAAGAACTTCAGTTCCTTTATCTCAACTCATACTCGATAGTAAAGATTTAAGTTCGTTTGGATCATATAAAAGTTCTGGATCAGATCAGAGTCCAGCTAGTGAGGGTTCTTTGCATAGGAGGCAGATCAAATATATAAATCAACCATCTGTTTACACAGAGGGGGAACAAGATATCCTAGAGGGCAAACGTGAAGCTCTAAGTTATTTATCTGGCATTAGTGAGTATTCATTTGATTCGGAATTTTCGGCCGAACCACCAATGCCAGCTTTTGGTGACTTGACTATGGACCAAGAGGATCCGGTAAGTTCATGACAGTGTCAGTATCGCTGCTTTGTGTAAAAAGTGTCCTTTGAAAAAATACTTTTCATAAATTTGCTAGAATAGTAATTGTAAAGTCAACTTTTAAAAAATATAAGAAACTAGCGGCCCGTCCCGGCTTCGCACGGGCACTAAACATGACATTTACACACATATTCACAATTTTTCGCTTCGAATTAAAAAAAAAAAATAGGAAATTTAATTCTTAGATATTACTTAAAAACTTTTATTGTAAAGAGGTCATAACCCCAAAAGAAAAGTGAAACACCCTTGAAATGATGTCGTGACGATCGAAAGATCGCTGACCACGTAGAAGTTCCGCTTTAATTTCAGGCCATTCAGGATTGCACTTAAAAGTGATAAATATGTCTGTTCTCCTTAGTTTCGGACATACGTCATCGCGTCTTGAGTTTTTCCATGCATATAACGATATTTGATGGATCAACATTTCCGTCTTGATTTAAAGCGCCTCTGCTCTGAGATGAATGTATTCTTCAGCCCTAAGTCTCTGTTGGTGACGACATATGAGATTCAATCGTTCCGATATCATTTCTGCCATCATATCGACAATAAATTGACTAAATAACTCCCTGTAGTGATGTAATGTATTTAAACTGTTAGCTCTAACCATCAACCTGAATGCATAAAATTGCATTCATGTCACAGATTTGTTACGCGCCGTCTGTACCTTCCTGTGGAATGGTTAAATAATAACCATCTTCTCCTTTAACGAACATTAGGGGATACTGTAGTGGATCATACGATCGGTGTTACATGCAAAAAAATGGGGTGCAAGGTTAGCAATTGCGTTCGACACCGGATTTATCATTCGATGCACTGTTGAAATGCATACGCCAATAAAATGAGCAATGGCCAATTGTATTGACCTGAGTGCAAAATACCTCAGAACTATCAATAATTGGGTAATTGGTCGTAATTCGTGCAATCTACACATAATTTAATACTTTTTAAACTGAAAAATATTCAAAATATTTCATTTCGACGATGGATGACTCTCAAAATAATAATTTTTTATTTTAAAAATATTTTTATTTACATATGCAAATCCAAAATAACAGACTGACTGGAGCAACAAAATGTAGTACAAAATTAAATTTCACAAACAACTCTTAAGTTTAATCATTCAAATTCTACTTTTTTCAGAAGTTGAGAAAATCGGAAGTTAATCAACTCGAGAGTTGAAAATCGGCAGTTGAAGCTGTCAAATTTGAGTGAAGAAAAACAAAATCAAAAGTTATGAATAATATCCTCCAGTTGGCTTCAACTTTTAGTGAAGAAAACGGACCTAAGTTTATTTTTAGTGTTGGGGCTATGTTTGCCCTCAACGATAGCTGATCTGCGTCTGAGATAAAATATATCTGTAAGCATTGTGGATTCTGGCCTGATGGTGGTAAAAGGCTACAAAAATGATATTTCTGGCCCTCTATTTTAAAAGTTGGCATAAAATTATCTTCTCTTATTTCTTTGGCGCCAAACGAAGTCATTTGAAAACGGCTATTGTACTTACGGATGTTGTTTAGGAAATGTCCAGATAGCGAATAATTACTTGTCAAAAGATTTTTTATTTGTTGTGTAGGTTCTTGAAAATATTGGGGACACTAACTTTTCCATGTTAGTATGACATTTATATGATTGATTAATTTTGGTTTTGTTGAAAACATTGCATAGAAATTTTATTTTTATTTTTGCCTATACCCGTCACATTAATGTTTCGAATAATTAAAAAGAAAAACCAAAAAGCATTCATCGTTTCAATCAACTAATGACAAATCTTTGTGAAAAGATCTGTCTTTCAAAAACAATCTGTGTTTATTAATTAAAAGTTCTTCGTTGACGGCCATTGCAAATAAAATTTCATGATCAGTTGCTTCGTCATGAATTGCTTGATAAACGTCTGAAACAACAGAAAAATTAAAAACATTTTCTTAAAAGTCAATATAAAAACGAAATGTGTTTTTAATTCTCGATGTTTTTTCAGCTCGTTTAATAGCTTCGGCTTTTGCGTTGGATTCTCGTTGCGAAACACGGCGTGGTGCATTTGACAATCCACTTTTCAGTGTACTCGGCGATTCGTTGAGCAATGGGATCTTTGATTTGATTTGAGATGCGTTTTGCGACAAAATTTTGGATGAACTTTGCGATAGTTTTTCCGCTTCATCGAATAAATCTAAAACATAGTTTATCAGTAAATTAAAAAAAATCAATATATATAATAGAAACAATATTACCAAATGATTCATCATTAAAATCGATGTTTTCTTTGTCCCAATCTATTATAAAAGAATTGAATATATTGAGATTTATATATACACACATTTTACACAAATTAACAAACCAAAATCTGTTTCTGTTTTTTTTTTCTTCGGCGAGGAGCATTTCAACGCATCATCACCGTCAAATTCAATGTTGACTTCTTTGTAAAGTTCTTTGATTGGCACCTCCCCATTATTTTCATTTTGATCAGCTCGTGATTCTACAATATAATTGAAAAAAAGTCAGTGTGCTGATTTTTGAAAATGTTAGAGCAATTCACTGACCGTTTTTTGTTTTGATAGTCTCGTTTTGGACTGTCGTTGAAGAATTATCCAAAATATCCTTCGCTTCGTCACTGTTTTCACGATCCATTTTAATTGATTCACAGTACTATTGAATATTGAAATAAATATTCCAAAATTCACATTCTTTACACACATTAAAATGCATTAAAACACTACAAAATTTGTATTCGTTCAATTTTCCATAAAAGTTGAATAAGAAGTTTCCATAAATCTCTCTCCCTCTTTCTCTCTCACTCTCACTCACTCTCTCTCTTTCTCTCTCACTCACTCTCTCTCTCTCTCTCACTCTCACCCTGTCTCTCACTCTCACTTTCTTTCTCACTCTCACTTTCTTTCTCACTCTCACTTTCTTTCTCACTCTCACTCTCTCTCTCTCCCACTCTCACTCTCTCTCTCTCCCACTCTCACTCTCTCTCTCTCTCACTCTCTCTCACTATCTCTTTCTCTCTTACTCTTACTCTCACTCTCTCACTATCTCCCTTTCTCTCTCACTCTCACTCTCTTTCTTTCTCTCTCACTCTTACTCATTCTCACTCTCTCTCTCTCTTTCTCTCTCACTCTAACTCTCACTCTCTCACTCTTTCTCTTGCTCTCTCACCTTCTCTTTCTCTCTCACTCTCTTTCTATCTCTCTCTCTCTCTCTCACACTCTCTCTCACTATCTCTTCCTCTCTTACTCTTACTCTCACTCTCTCACTATCTCCCTTTCTCTCACTCTCTCACTCTCTTTCTCTCTCACTCACTCTCTCTTTCTCTCTCACTCTCTCGTCCTCTCTCACTCTCACTCACTCACTCTCTCTGTTTCTCTCTCACTCTCTCTCTCTCTCTCTCTCACACTCTCTCTCTTTCTCTCTCACTCCCACTCTCACTCACTCACTCACTCTCTCACACTCTCTCTTTCTAAAAACACTCACATTTCAATATCGAATTGAACACTACACTGCACTTGTCAGCAAAACTCGAGCAAAAAAAAATGAATGATGCTGGAAAAAATTAGTATGGAAAATGAAAATAAAATTTCTGGACACAGGAAGGGCGCGAAACGCATACAAAACATTCATACAACACAGGCGGTTATTGAAGGAAGTGTGTGCAGAGAGAAAAAAAAAGCGCTCGCTCACTCTCGCATATAACGAAAAGGCGAAAATATGTTGACCGTACGCATACATGCAAAGCACGCGAAGCCAATACAAAATATTCCCGTAAGCTATATATACACAGAGCCGCTGCATGGTGCAAATAAGACGTCCAATATATACGAAGAATTTGAAAACGAACCAAAAGTGTGTGTGTTTGTATTGATTCTTTTCTCTTCACGCATTCGCCCGTTTGTAATACATAAGAGTTTAACAAAACAAAAAAAAAATATTCTTACCGACTGACTGTTCAGAGAAGTGTTGAATTCTGTTTTCTTTTTTCTTAAGCTTGTTGGCAAATGATATTTTTTCAGCTCGTTTAATATCTTCAGCTTTTGCGTTCGATTTGTTGGATTCCGTTTTCTTTCAAATTTTTAAATAGCGTCTTTTCCGTTTCCGCTGAAATTTTTCGAAATGGTAGTATTAGCGTAGATTTTTTAGATAAACTTAATTTAATTTTCAATAGACTTACCTAAGTCGGGCTTATGGCTCAAATATTTTATGTTTAAACGACGATATTTTCAAACGACTTTTAATTGGAAATTATTTGATGAAATTTGAAAGCTAAGCAAATAGCCCTGTACACACTATACAATTAGTTGGACAGACTTCGTTTGATGGAAGTTGGATGGTCTGATGAACTTTGCGTTCACACTTATCCAACTTGTCGTCCAACTTTATGTCACATACCTATCAACTCCCTCCAACTTCTAGATTTTCAAAATTTTTTGAAAACCATCCAACAAATTGGACAAGCGGTCGTATGAAGAGTTCACACTGTCAAACATTGGTTTGTCAAACCTAGGTTTGTCCAACTAATTGTACAGTGTGAACAGGGCTAATGAATAATAATAATAAAAATTGTGAAGTTCATTAATCGGCCGAAATGGGTTGTTTTTCCTATTTTTATCTATGAAAATTGTAAGATAAATTTTAAAAAAGTTGCCTATGTCCGTCACACTAACATTTCGAATAATTTAAAAAAAAAAACCAATTGAATCGGTGACTTAATTCTCGAGATTTTTGCGGACAAACAAAATATCAGCTTTGCTTTATATATATAGATTAAACGTGAACGAAATTTCGGGAATAAAATTTTATAATCTTTAAATACTGTGAAAAAAGTGAATTTTTTTAAACACGTTTTTTATGTTAGAACAGTTTGTAAAGCAATTCAAATGGAATTTATTTATTAAACCATATGTAAATGTTAGTACAGAAGTGCGTAATTTTGTTTTTGTAGTTAAATCGTTCCTTGAGTCTAAGTGGCTTCAAATTTTAGTTTGTACTCACAATTTCTCCTACTCATCAAGTCTTAGAAACATCAAATCTTCAAAATCAAGAAATGCGAGGTTATACTCCATCTTTAAGAATACATATACATATATTTAAACGCGAAGAAATTTTTAACTTTAAAAATAGAACAAAGCATGTGGAATCGAATTTTGGAAGATGTTTTAAATATTTAGGAACCTATTTAAAACTTTCATTAAATCTAGCATTCATTTAAAAAGGATCAAGTTGTTTTTCTGAATTTCACAGTATATTGCCCATGTTTTAACTCAATGATTGGAGATCCTTAGGTTAAGAATTAAGAAAATGGGAGGTAGTTTTATGAAGCTTATGTTCATATGAAAAACTTATTTTCCAAATGTTTTTCATTTATTTGTTTGAAACTGAAAAAAATTACGAAAATCTTTAAAATTTTGAAAATAAATTGAAATTTCTAAATTTTGTTTGAATAATATTTGTGTGCATAAAATGCTATTCAAAGCTTCCTAGGCCGACTTTCTTTAAATTTTTGAGTGTCGTTAAGAGCGTTCAACCCATTATAATGAAAGAAAGACGTAAAAAAGTAGAAAATTAATCTCATTCAAGCAAACATAACATAGTTTTCAAAAATGATAAATGTCTTAAAGGCTTTCGTCGTACACTCTCAATGTGTTAATTGAATAAGAACCCGAAGACACATTGTCCGGTACTAACTCAATCAATAAAGTAAAACAACACACTGAACATCGCATGCACAAATGCACATATATGCTCATAGTTCAAAGCAACCTAGGGAAGGTTAGGTACCTACTTATCTGGACGATGACACAAATCTCCAATGGAAGCCTTACAACTATTGTATTAGCAACAACAGCTGGGCTTGCTTTTTAATTTCCTCATTTTAAATTGCCTATGTGAAATGCATTCCCTTGGTAGTAGCTGTAGTATTACATCATGATGTGCATAATGTAACCTGAGATGTGTTCAATGATTAGAAAGAAAATGAAAATCAAAGACAGTTTTCAGAAAGTTTGAAGTGTCTGCTCATCAAGATTTTACATTATACATTACGAGCTACTAACCTTACCCTTAGTCAAATATTGGATTTTTCTTAAGTTTTCATTTCTTATTCGTTTCAGCCAATTATGACATCCTCACAAGAAAAACGAGAACATCTCTATAAAATTCTAGTCATCGGAGAACTGGGAACAGGCAAAACATCGTTCATCAAGCGATACGTTCATCAATTCTTCAGTCAAAATTATCGAGCAACAATCGGCGTCGATTTTGCCTTGAAAGTCCTGAACTGGGACTCCAGCACTATAGTCCGACTGCAGTTATGGGACATAGCGGGGCAGGAGAGGTTCGGAAATATGACAAGAGTGTATTATAAGGAAGCCGTGGGTGCCTTTATTGTATTTGATGTAACACGTAGCGGTACATTTGATTGTGTGAGTAAATGGAAAGAGGATCTGGATTCAAAAGTTCAACTACCAGATGGTAGCCCTATTCCATGTATATTACTGGCCAATAAGGTAGAGTGAACTTTTTTTTTGGAAAAGTATGTCTAATTCAAATTAAATTTCTTAGTGTGACCAAGATAAACAAGGCATCATTACGACTCCAGAAAAGATGGACGAATACGTTCGAGAAAATGGTTTTGCTGGATGGTTTGAAACATCAGCGAAGGAAAATATTAACATCGATGAAGCAGCTAGAGCGTTAGTTAATAAGGTGAGAAATAATAGGCTTGCATACAGTAACAAAATTTGTGAATTTCCAATTAGGAAAATCCATAATCTTCACAGCTGTTGTCAATCTCGTTTGTGGTATTTATGCTAGTTTCTATTTCAACCAAAAAAAAATTTTCTGTTTTTGTTTTTGTTTTCCCATAATTAATATAAAATAATAGCTTCAAAGCATTTCTAGTAACATATTCTAAAATACATTTCTTGTAGATTTTGCTGAACGATAAACTCATCAGTGATGCCGATATTGCCGACAGTGAAAGATTCAATTTAGCGAACTCGAATAGTGGTCAAACCACGACGCAGGCAATCAAAAGTAAATGTTCCTGCTGACGCATTAGTTGTTATTTACAAAACGTGTCATCATATATACCGAAGGACTTCTTTTTGTTATCATAAGATTCTTTTCTCCAGCTACGTTTGTTTTAACTTTAGCAAAAGAATTAGAAAAATTGGGTTTCAAACAAAAATCTTATTCTTTAAAATAAATTAAAACAAACAATTTCATATACACACATACATTATGTTTATCAGCCATTTAAGTGATTATATAAGAATGTTGTTTTTATATACATAAATATATCTTGTTTTATTTTTTAGAATAAGCAAAGCTGTTATAAATATTATATTATTTTTCCATTGAATTGAATTTGAAATTGGCTTCCATTATAAATTAAAACAAATCAAAAACAAAATTTATAATAATACTACCAATACAAATCAAAATCAGTCCATTTTAATAATTCTTGCCACTTGCACTAAGATCAAATTTCAACACAAAATTTGCTAAAAATCATAATCATATTGCTATAAACAAATAAATAAGAGCTAATAAAGTATTTTAAATGCATTTATAGCAGATAAAGCAAACTTGTCTCGCAAGAACATTTACTATACAAATACAAATTTCAAATGAGCCGAAAAAAAAATCTAATATACAACAAAAAGAATACATACCTACTTAATGATAAAGTTACCTATAACAGAATAGTTAATTATTAAAGAAAAACACTTTATTACAAACCACTGTAATTTTTTAATAAAAAAAATTTGATTTTGTGAAAAAAGAACATGTTTGGATTTTGAAAAAAGGTAAACAAGAATTAGCCCCATTTTGACAGGTAAACATTGGATGTCAACAGCAGTTTGGAAAAGGTGGAAAAGCAGTGAACCTTGAGTTTAAATCCAAGGCTCTATTGGATTCAAAATTAAATAATATAAGGTTAATTAAAAAGTCATTAAGCTTTTTATGCTTTTCAAAAATAGAAGCAAAGAAGCTTGATGGCTATTAGAACTTAAAAACACAGAAGTAGAATTCAAAGAAGGTGCTATCACTCAAGATTTGACGAAAAGCTCCGTTTTTTTTCTATACATGAGGTATTAAATGACGAAGCTCATATTTGTCGATTTGTTGAAACTTTGGGCGAAAAAACAATTGTATTCTTATTCTCTTTCTCTGGTTCTCCAATAGGTTTAGTCAACACCGACAAATTGTTGTAACATAAACAATGTGAAATTTTTCTAATAAAATAAAAAATTCACTACTTTTGTGGTTGCTGCGTGGCGTTGCACAAATCAACAGACCTTACTGTTTAAATAAAACCGCCTGTTAATAGTAGCACCTTCAAGATTAATTATATCAGCCTTATTTTTAAACCCATAATAGGGAGTGAATAGCGCTATGTTGCTCTTATAATATCTCTGAACAAAATATGCTGAACGCCGATTTAGGTAGTATAGCGATTGAATAGGTTTTTGTCATCGCGGATACATAGATGGCTTTCAGAGACCGGTTTGTTTTCGATAGTGAAGCACACCTGGATATTACCGCTTTGGCAAAGCGAATTTCATCGAGTCGTCGAGGTTCTTCAAGCTGTTCTGTGATTTTCGTATTGCCCCAAGCTGCAATTATTGATCTCATGAAATTAAAACTTAAATTTGCATTTGCTTACATTTTCTCACTCCAGAAACAAATTCTTTTCTTTTTTATTAGTAGATTTTGTGGGTTGTGAGTGTCAAAACCGATGTAAGTATTTCGTGCGTATTTTTGCTAATGTTGGCTCCCGAGCTACATTTAAAACTTCAGCTATTGAATCACTCGATGGTGCCTGTGTTGGAATTGCTGGTGCGTCGGGCAATCGCGAGAGATCAATTAGGTTTTTATCCAATCCAAAAATACGTACAACACAATTGAAAATGAAACTTGATTTTTAAAACTATTTAGTGGGTGTTATCTGTCAAACTCTAAAAACGATGCAGCCAACGTTTAGAAATAAATTTTTTTCTGATCCAAGTTGTTTTATTATCAGATCTGATCCGAATCAGATCAGGAAGGATAATAAAACACGGCTATTATAAATTATAGATAGGTAAGATATACACATCATAACTATGATGGTTTATAAATAAGAAAAACTTAAAAACTTAACCAACGAATATTGGGGTGTTCAATAAACGTTTCTGGAAAGCTTTTTGCTGTTGTTAACGTGCTTAACAAAAAGCAGAGGCACAAATGCCCATTACTAATTAAAAGTCGCAGAAGAGATATAACTACAAGGGTTGGTACAAACACAAACTGATTTTACAAACGCGGTGTTAGTAATTTCACTGGCATAACTTTATGTTCGGCTGAATACGTGGTTAACATATAATATTTTCACTAGCCAAGTTTTATTGGCAATTTTTATACTCACTTCACTTTGGCGCTTAATAAAACGCTATACTCACTTATACAACTTTACTCCATAAACTCCATTTACCAGTCATTCCTGTTGTTCACTTCTGCAAGTGACTTATTTTTGTCCACTTATCGTTGTTCACTCAAAAGTTGTTGTTTTCCCATGTGCGATGTTTTGCGATGTTTTGCTGAAGTGAGATTCCCATTGAAACTCGACTATTGAGCGCCTAAGTGAAGTAAATATAAAAATTCCCAATAAAACTCGGCTGATAAGTGAACAAAAATAAGTCACTTGCAGAAGTGAACAACAGGAATGGCTGGTAAATGGAGTTTATGGAATAAAAGGCGTGTTTTATTGAAATTCTATGTGCACTTATGTGCACTTCAGCAAAACATCGCTCATGGGAAAACAACAACTCCTTATGTCAGTAGCCTAAGTGCACATAAATATCGCAGTAATGTCGATTTCCAGTGGTACACAAAAGCACTTTTAAAAGTGCTTTTTTGCTCGAAATATGTTACATTAAGGCACTAGATCACTTTTTTTTTGCCCCGAAAAAGCACTTTTACGAATCTCGATTCAGAGGCAAGATTTACACGCACTTTCACGTACACCAACACAAAACATTTGACGTTTACCAGTTTGCAGTTTGATTATTTTGCATTTTTGGTTAAAGGACTGAAAGAGAGATAATAAAAATAAACAATAGACTATTTTGTGAAAATGGATCGCTCAATTTTAGCTGAAATTATCAAAATATTTATGAGTCGTCATCTAGTTCTGATTCCAACGAAGAAGTGTTTGAAATTCTGTAATTCCTTACACAAAACGAAAGGCATTCTGTGAATAATTTTGTTCAAAGTGTTGTGTACAATTATTCGGATGAGGAAGTTTCTTCTTAGTGCATTTATTAATGAAGTTTCGAAAACATTTTTTCTATATAAATTGCAGAACAAAACAAACGGTAAGAGTTGGCTGTCAAAAATAGCACACATACAGTGATAAAAAAAGAATTTTGTCTTTTCTGTTCCAGTGAGCACGAAAAAAAGCACTTTTTTAGAGTGCAAATTTTCAGTAAAGAAACACACCTAATAGATAATAGATGAGTCAGGTGGTGACTTGGTGGGGACATAAATAGACACGCAGTTACTAACAAACACACAATAAAAGTTTCGCAATCGGTCAGAAAAAAATAACATCAGACAGAACACATAAGAACATCAGAACCAAGGCAACCAAAAACATAAGTCACAAAATGAATCTAATTGAACACGGGTCTATGAAATAACTCCCACGAAATAAGTCCCACTTTTAAAAACGAAATAAGTCCCACCAAAAATTGATATTTTGAAAGTGGGAGTTATTTCGTTTCAAAAGTGGGACTTATTTCGTCAATTGGTGGGACTTATTTCGTTACGCGTTTTTATCTTAAGTGGGACTTATTTCGTTTTGAGTGGGAATAAATTCGTTTTGTAAAGTGGGAGTTATTTCATACCCCTAAATTTATATTTTTTCTTATGCAAAAAGTCATGGTTGTCCCTTTTACGAAATGTCCAATGTTTCTTAAAAGGGACAATCATAATTTTTTGTCCTTATCTCTCATGGCTCTTCTTGCTTGTATACGATTTTTCTTTATTATTCCTCTGCTTTGATTATTCATATTATTCGACGTGTGTTTTTTTCGATGAGCCAAATACTTCTTATTTGAAATCGCATTAAACAATGAAAAAGTGGGACTTATTTCGTTTATGAAAGTGGGACTTAATTCATTTAAGAAATATATTATTCAAGGGGGAGTTATTTCATATTGAGTGGGAGTTATTTCATTTCAAGTAAATTTTTAAATCATTTCATTTTGGTGGGACTTATTTCGTTTTCAAAAGTGGGACTTATTTCGTGGGAGTTATTTCATAGACCCATTGAACACAGCCATTACGAAAAAAAATTAAAGTGACATTTGTTTTGTTTACATCGAAAGGAAAAAGTTGAAATGCGGCAAATAAATTGAGAATCGAGAATTAAATAGAGAAAAATAGAAATGGAAAGTAAAAGGTATGAGAACAAGTGCAAAGGGTACCAACACTGAGAGTTAAAATTGAAAGTAACGTGCTAAGTGAATATAAACCAAAAATCGTTTTATTGATAAGTGCACATAAGTGCACATAAAAAGTTTTCTCTTATGGCAGCACTCATATTTTTCAAATTTTTGTTCACAGTTAGAGAGAGAAGTCTAAATAGCAGATATTATTAGAACCATAACTTTTGTTTTGTGACACTGACATCAAATATATAGTAACAAAACAAAAACATTTGGTCCTTCTCTTACATTGGGCAAGACAAAAAAGAACTTTTTAAAAGTGCTTTTGCAAATCCAAAAAGAAGTCGATATAGAATTAAAAAAGGCTTGTATAACCATAACCTTAGTGTCGGCAGCACAGTTCGCCTCAAATATCCCAAGTTAGAGTATCGTTTGTTAGATTTTCGAGAATCAGATACGTGACTTATCCCAACTGTCAATAAAATTTCCCTTTTTATTCGTCGTTTCAAAAAGCGGGATAAAAAACAATTTTTGTCACCTGCGCGACAGAAATCTTTGCAAAATATATCAAAATACCAAAACTTTTTGTGTACACACCGATTGAATATTATCTTCCACTTATTGTGCATCTATTTAAGAAAAAAGAAAACTATTATTATCAAGTTTAACGTGACCATAACTATCAAAATTATATTCAACCAGCTTGTGTCAATTGCAGCGACAATTTTTTTTCTTGTCTGGCGCTTGCATTGCGTTGTGCGAAAAAGTTTGGTTTAACTAAATCTGAAAAAAATTTAATTCCTAATTAAGACCAAGTGCATGAATGCAATGTTGCAATTGTAAATGCAACAAATGTTTTTTCTAAATTAGTAAAGCTATTTATTTTATTTTGTTTTCCGTTTGTCCCTTTTGTTTCTGCTGCATTTTAATGTTTCTTTGTTTGTGAAGTTGTATGGTTTGGAAAAATATCTAAAGAACCACGTTTCTGTCTAAAGAAAATCACTCTTTTCATAATTTATATTGGCCCGCGCGCGATCAAAAGAAATTGCAAATCAAAAAATAAAATGGCCAACACCAGCGGCAGCAGCTGCAACAGCAGTCCCTACGACAAAATTATTGAAATGATCCAGAGATTGGACCTCCAAGACGATGGGATCGTTATGAATCACAAAATAAAATCAATTGAATGTGATTTCTGCAGCATTGTACGCGATGAGAATATGCTAAAGTAAGTTTGTTGGATTTGGTTGGATGTGACCAACAAATAACGACATAAAAACATTGTGAAATAGAAAATAGACTTGATTTCTTTTTCTGTGGCATAGCTCAAAGCACAAAGTTCTCCCTTTTTGGTACTTGAATTGTGTAAGCTAGGCCGACCGAGAAGTTTTGCGACCATTGTTTTCATAAAAAAATTGTAGATTTTGTCTTATTTTTGTTTTAGAAAAAATCAGATTTTATTTGGGAAATAGTCGCTTTGCTGTCTATTTTCGTTCCTTGTCCAACTGAAGAGTATACATAATTTTGTTCCCTGTCCAACTGAAGAGTGTACATAATTAAAGAACTTTTTTTGTTTTGAGTTACAAAAAAACACCCAATACGCTTAATGATGATTCATATGTTTTGAAAAGGTCTGATTTAAAAATGATTGTATTGCACTGTTATTGTTATTGTTTTTTTTTTTTTAGAAGTATAAAGTTAACCTTCAACTGTGCAAACGAAGGTTTTATTGCTCTTGTAGGTAGCTACCATTCAAAAGAGAAATTTGATGGAAACGGCTTTTGCTGTTGATTAGTTTGGCAGTTCTAGTATTGATGAAAAAGTAATATGAAATATTTCGGTATTGAAAAAGGTGAAAAAAGTATTCTATTATTTGTTTTGACACAAGTGTTTTTCTTTTCGCTGGATAGGCTGTGCAAACAAAGTTATTTTAGTGTTGAAAGCAACATAGCTATAAGAGGAAACTACAAACATATCTATGCGAAAACCTAATAGAATAGAACAATATAAAATACGGTAATTTGACTATACCATCAAGTATTTACTTCTTTCATTTGATTTGATCGATTGTCTGGCTACTAAGTCGAAGAAGTAATCATCAAGTAAAAAAGTAAATATCAACTATTTTCTGGGATGATTATAAGTATGTATATATACCTACATTGCAGATCGTCATATAAAATATTGGGAAAATCCTTCAAATAACAATGGAACATAAAGTGAAATGATAAAAAGTCATAACTTACTTAACCTAACAACGAAACATATATTAGGTCTGATCGTTGAACTTTCCCCAGGGTTGACCCAGGTTTTCTTGCCAACCCAAGAGTTGTCAAAAAAAACCTGGGTTTTCCAGTACTCAAAAAACGCTAAACCACAAATCACCACACAACCCTGTCATTTAAATAAAAATACATGCCATTTGGCAGCCCTCAAATCGCCACATCAAAAAGCTAGGGCGAGTTTGGGGAAAACCTATGGCAAACCTATGGCTCAAAAAACACTCAATTTGACATTCAGGGCGAATTTAGGTTTCTCAAAAAACGCTTTGTGGCGACCCTAGGGCAACCCCAGGGCTTCAACGAACAAACCTATTAACTGTTTCTCTAGGCGCTCAACGCTAATGTCCTGATCAAATTATTGGAAAAAGAAAGAAGAATGCTTTTTTAGTACAAAATCGATTTTTAATGCAAAGTGATTGCCTTAATCACTCACTTATAGCAGTACTTTGTCGTCACTGTACTTCTTGTTCTTCCTTTTTCGACGTAGCGAGCAACGTCATCTCAAAGGCAACATATCTGCTAAACACTACTGATCTGTGGTACCCGTGGCGTGTTAACCCAGAGGTTCGTGGTTCGAATCCCAAAAGAGCGATTCACGAGTATCGCCTTTGGCGAGAAATTGGCAAGTCCTCCGTTAGTAAAATCATTGCCATGAAAAGCGTTTTCTCTTTTATTTATTTATTTATATTACCACAATGCAGGTCAAAGTTTATTTATATTACTGACCTACCCGCGGGATACGTCGTTTTGACGTTGAAAAGCATTTCGAAATGCAAATCTTGTTGCATTTTTCTGTACTAGGAATATTATGGAGTTTTTTGATATGTATGTTTTTTCGATCATATTCTACAAATACATATGTAAGTAGATGCGACTTTCTTTATAAAACTAATACGCATCTGCTTATTGGGTTCACACAATGATTCACAGTCGCATACAAAGACGCAGTCGCAAAATATTAAGTACATGAATACGCATGATTATGTGAACATACATGCAACAACACAAGTCGTAGTCGCACAAATAAACTTAATTTTAACATACGACTGAGACTCTATAAATGCCAATTCGGCCTATTTTAACTTAAAACTTAACTGTTAACTGTTCCCTACTTACATTAAAATCGATATGTCAGATCTTTGATTTAAGATTATAATTACTCATAAGCGACCGCGAAATATCTAGGAAGTTTTGGCAATGATTTTAGTCCAAACCTTCATGGGTGTGCACAAGCTAGGAGTGTAATTCACTTGCCATTGTGAATGCCCAGCTTAAGGTTGGTAACTAATTTTATAAAAATAAAGAATATGATATTGTTTGTCTGTTTAATACAAAACATCGAATGAGTTTAATTGAGTTCCCGTGGGAATCCTTTTTGTTCGTAGTTACTATGCTATTCATAACAGGAGATAAATACGTCAAGCCGTTCTTGAGATATAAGAGATCGTAAGTGTTCGAACAAACCCAACTTTGATGGATGTATATATTAAGATATATACTTTGTTTAATGTCCCGGTCAATCTGACACTAATTGGACGTTTCCTAAAAATGCACATATGTACATACCCTACATAATTCATGTTTCAGTAAAACGCTATCTTCTTATCCTTAATTAGATTTAATTCAATGTTTATCTGTATCTTGTTAATTTAGAAGCGCGGTCCATTTATACGAACAAAATAAATTCATTGGTATTAATTAAATGTGACCGTCATACTGTACCGCACACGAATTAATAACACCGTCATCGTCATTACCAACTCCCCAATCGACTGTCAATTTTGTTTTACTGCACATATCACAATGCAAGTCAAAGTTTTTTGTTTACAAAACTGTTTTTGGCTTGGATTGTAAGATTGGTATGAACAAATTAAAGAATATTTACTTTCAATAAAAAAAATAATTAAATTACATGTGAGCAACCGCAGAGTTCTTTGAATTTTTTGTTTTGTATACAAACTCAAATTCCGACATGTTCTAAGTTTGTCAAGTTTCAGAATATTTGTATTTGTAAAAAAAAAAACAAAGCTATGATTGCGTACCATTTTGTTTGAACCTGTTTTTAAACTATTTTCAGGGTCGACTCATTGTTGACATAGTAGCGAAGAAGTTCATACGTTCAATTGGGTTACACAAGCATAATGAAGTCAAAAAGCCTCACATAGTAGATTCCATTAATGGGTTGAAATTTAATTTAGAGCTTGTCATCTAATTAACCTATGATTTAGATCAACACTTTATTCAGTTCCACTGATGGGATGTAATTAGGTAGCCAGATTTTTTTTTATATGTTGAGCAATGTTTACTGACCCTAGTCAACATATTAAATGTTGTGTGTCGCTGATTGTCTGCTGTTCGTTTAATACCTACATCATTTGGTTGTTTTTGATTCTTGTGTTGGATGTGCTAACGGGTAAACAATCCATCTTCCAATTATTTTCTATAATTGCCATTAGTTGTCTTTTGTGTTGTTCTGGGTATTTATTATAGTTTATAGTACGCTCCCGCGTAATTGTTGGCATGTCTGGCTGAAACGTTGGAGTTCGGGATTCGAATCTAAGAAATATTCAATTTCTTTCTACGAGTATCGCCTTTCACGAAAGCTGCGGGCCAAAGACCATTAAAATTGAATTGTGTAAAATTATTTTATTCCATATTTGATTGTACTGTGCACAACGTCGTTACAGGTTTGAATTTGAACGACTATCAGCGACAATAAAACATTAGCGTAGTTCGCACTGTACAACGAGTTGGACATGCTTGGTTTAATGGAAGTTGAATGGTCTGTTGTTACCAACGTTCAGATTGTCAGATTTGTTGTCCAACTTTATTTCTGAAAACTCATTTCAGATGATTTTCGTAATCGTAAATAAAATTATGATTTTATTTACAACTAAGTGTGCCAGCGACTTCGTCCGCAAGAATTGGCATAACTTTTTTATTTATCAACCGATTGACATGAACTTAAAGTAAATGTTAAGTGAAGCTTTGCACAATATATTACTGAAAACCCCATCTAGATAGGATAAGCCATTTCTGAGATTAGCGTGCACAAACAAACAAACTGTTACTTTTTTATTATATTTATTTATAGATATAGATAGATATAGACTATATCCGCAATAAAACTTCTTATTTACACCCAAAACATTTTATTTTACTTAAATTATATTTTATTTCATATTTTTTCTCATAAAAATATATATAATTTCTAACAATTTAACTAAAATAAGTATTCAACATTTTTGAATTGTTATTCAAGTGAGTCGATGGAATACATCAACGAAATAGCACTCAACAATCCGGATACTTCGTTGAAATTTGCCCTGCTATTTTCATCACGCAACTTCGATTCACTTGCCATGCACGATACAAAAGTTCGCAGCAAGATGTTAAAAATTCTTGAAGTAAACTTTAGTAATGCTGACTTGTATCGTGTTGAAGATAAAAATAGGCTCTTCAATTCAATTACACTACTAGGAGAATATTACCACCGAGTTCGACTTGCAGATAACTCGCCTATCACAATCCTTGGACAATCACTGCTGGTTCTTTTGACAAGAGAAATTGAGGGCAGCGAAATTATTGATCCAAAGTTAGCCAAGCTGATTTTATCTCAAGTGAGTAGTAGTCTGAGATTTTTAAAACAATAACAAAAACCAAGGTTTTTATTTACTTTTAGGTTACTCTTAATGGAGACATAATGCGGGTTCAGCACAAAGATGATCTCACTCAACTTTTATTTCACGTGCGCCGCAATTTGATTGAACAAAATGCACTACTGCCATCGACTAAGGCTCTTCTCTTGATGACTTTAGATCTGTACTACAGTAACTTTGCTAATTTGGGTCATATGCTTGAAGAAATGTACACAAAGTATCTAGTGGAGGAGAGCGAGTCTGAAGAGAACAACTTTGTTAATGGAAATGCCGCCGACGAGAGTGAATATGCAGATGGCCAGCCGAAAAAATGGTCCGAGCTAGTTAGCGAAGATAGTTTTTATGAAAATGATCCAAGTATATACTTTGAGAATTTGAGTGTCTGTGGTGAGCCTCAAACATCTGCACCTCAACAAAATCATCAACAGCAGCAACAATACCAACAAAGACCGAATCACAATGCCAACAAAAGCCCACACCAGAACGACCTCTTACCACCGCAAACGCATCCAGAAGAGGAAGGAGAACAGAAACCGTTGCCAAGATGGCGCACGCAACGTTTTAATCGTCATGATGATGAGCACTCTTCAAACAACAACGGACGAAACAACCGTCGTTTCAGCGGCAGCTTCGAAGAAGATCACCATGGAACACGAAGCGAGGGTGGTAACGCTAATATAAGACTTTATAGTATAAACGACAGGCTGCGACATTCTCAATCAAAGTCAAATAATGGTGATGGTAACTGGGAGCGCAACAATGGGGGCTACCAAAACTTTAATGGTAATTCCCGTGGTCGCGGTAACGGCCACAATGGTGGCAACCGCAACTTTAATAACTATCGCAACAGTTATGATCGACCGCCGCGTTTTCAAAAGGCAGATAAAATGCGCAATTCCATGGAACGTGAGCAGTGGCGCAATAACTACGGTGGAAACCAGCAAGATGAGGAAAACAGTAGCCAACAAGGGGATGGTAGTAGGAGTTCATCTAGAGCACGTACACTTCCTCGTCCGCCAAAAGGTAAGTTTGATTCGTACAACGGAGGCGGCAACCGCAGCCAAAGTCCAAACACCTATCGCCAAAACAATAGGCCACAGAATTCGCGCAACTTTAGTCGCAGCAACAGATATAGTAGTCAAAGCAGCTTAGCGAGTGAGGCATCCAGTACGTGGGATAGACGTCATCATCGTCGCAACTTCTCCAACCGGCAATCTTCACAAACTCAGCACAATGAGTGGGAGGATACACACAGCGTACATGGTCAGCCAGAAGAGGAAAATTGGGACAAAAAGGATAACAATAGTGAGTTGGTGAGGAATGCAAGAAATACTACAAAGTACATGAATTATTTGTCACAAAAATGAATGAATTATGATTTTTAGTCACAGTGCATGAGTGTGACAGTAGATTTACAAACTATTATTTCTAAACCTAGACATTAAAACCAAAACAGTTAAGAATAATGACACTTAGAATGAACACTATTGTCACAAAACAAAACAACGCTTCCATACAAACATTTTTATTTTTATTTTGCATGAACACAAAGGGAAAAGTTGAAAATTGAATAACCCCTTTGATTTGAATTCTTAGTTGAGAGTCCACTCCTGTTGGTTGAAATTGGTTCATCATCATAAGTAACTTGTCATTTGTTCAAATGTCCACATTAATTGCTTGTAAACTGCTTTAAATCGATATGCAATAACTTTAGTACTGGAAAATATTTTAAGTTGGAAGTGAACTTATCCGGATTGTTCTGCTTTTGCTCATCGGTTCGGATGTTTTATATATGCCGCCAAGCCAACACTTAAATTTACATATATTGAAATGTGTATTTGCAGGAGATTGCTTAGTATTTCAAATGTTTCATTGAAGCGTGAGGGTTTGAGGTTGGGATTAAGATTCTTCTTAAGCTTGAGAAACTTAGTTGTGTAATAGAGTTATCGATAGTTGTATAGCTTTATGTATTTTTGTTTTGCCCTCCTTCTCTTTGTTATCTCCTTTGCAATAGTTTCGAACAGAGGAATTTTTTTTTTCTTGTTTTCTCGTGTTGGTTCTGTTCTATTGATACGTTATCTTTTGCGAACCTACTTTAAGTCTGAGCCTAACATAAATCCTATTTTCTTTTTTATTGTGTTCTTGTTTTTCTTCAATGTATTCTTTTGTTTTTATTTTAAAGGCATGAAAACTATATTCCTTAAAGGCAAGGTGCTGAAACTTTGAATATGACTGGTGTTGTTTATCCTCTAAAATTTAAATCAAATTATTAATGAAAGATTCACACTTAGCTGACATATCCAAAAATTAAAACTTGAATACATATAACTCCATCCGAAAACTAATCCATATAAAACAATTCACAAAGAAAACGCATTTTAAAAACATACTTACTTCATAAACAGTAGACTTTCTATTTAGTTGATTTTTGTAATTAATGTCTTTAGCCTTTGAAAACAAAATTAACAAAATACTAATAAATAATAATATGCATCTCATTTCAGTCATAAAATATTAACTCACTAAACGTCAAAAGAATTGAAAGGTACGGACGCCATAATTATATATATATATTAACTTTTTTTTTTTAAAATACAAATAGAGCTTTTAATTATAGTAGCCACAAAATGGAATCACAAAATGTTATATTACGTACGTGACTTATATTCAATATTTTTTTAAAAATATTAAACAATAAAACTAGGTTTTAATTTTATATCACACTATAAAATAAATAAGAACAAGAGGAAAGTATAAAATAAAAATATTTCAACGAAAGATAAAAAAAAAGAATTGTACAGAAAAAAAGAATGTTTGATTACATATTGCATTATGTATTGCATTAAATTAAGAAACTTATTTACAAAATTATACATAAATACTTGGGAAGACTTTTATTTTGTCAAATTTTACAATAATGTAATGTGAATGTTTATGTTTTAAATCTTGAAAGTTACATATTTTAATTATGTCTAAATATATTTTTGTTTAGGTTTAACGTGTTTAGAACATTTAATTTTTATTAAATTTAAATGACATTATATACTATGTAAAATAAAAGTAATGATTGTAAAAAGTGAAATTATGATTGTGATTTGCCTCCATTCGAACAGCATACCTCAATTTTTCAAAAAATTACTAGTAGTGTCAAAAAATCAGGTAAGTTCTAAGATTGATATTTTCTCAGGATTTTTCTAGGAACAATTTCTGTAGACAGTTTGCTTATGCGGGCTCCGAAATAGTGCTTTTTGAAATACCAAATTATCATTCAGTAAAAAAATTAAAGATTGAAAAATTGAAAAAGAATGACAAAACCTTCCTTCCTTCTCTTGGGTCACATGTTTTACATGTAATAAAAAAGGAAACACCATTTTATTTTCGGATTTCAAAACTAGTTTTTCAATCCAATTATAGAATAAGCATTTGAAGAGATTCCGTTGTGTCTGTAAGGCTCGAGCGTCTTTCATCTGGATTATTTCCAAAGTTCCTTATTTCAGTTTTTCGGCTGAAATTAGAAATATTTGTTGGCACATTGAAATTCTACATACATATATAATAGTCGCAAAGAAACAATGAACAATTTTTTAATAGTTAATTTTATTAGTAGCAGTTAAGGAAAATTGACTAATTGATTGTTAATCGTGATTTGTTGCAGTAAGCAATAAGCCAATTAGCTAATATTCCATTGTTATATAGATTTTGATTAATCCAAACGATTTAACGAACATCTGGACAGTTAAATTAGCCATCAAGCTGTTTAAAAACAAAAGTAAGAGTAGGTACTGAAGAAACGACACGTTACACCCCGTGTAAGAGCGAGAGAGACAAAGATTTATTGGACGTGCGAGCCTATAAAACTATTTTTTTATATTTTAATTGATTCCGTAGTGATGCATAAACTGAGATTGAAATCAGTATTTTAATGTTGGGTTTAGTGTGGTGGCGCAGTGGTCATTTTTTGGCTAAACATTTGTTGTGTTACGTGGGAGATTCGAGGCTTGAATCTCAGAAACACAAAGAAAAATGTTTTCCATTGGTAAAACCTTTTGCGAGAAGTTGGCAAGTCTTCCGAGAGTTTTTACACACTGTCATGAAAACTGCTTTCTAACTTAGCCGTTCGGAATCGGTATTGGATTGTAGGTCCTCGAAATGCATTAGTTCCGAGGATTACATAGCTTTTCTGCCCCACCTGTTACGGAACTACAAAGTTACAATCCAAATCTCTGAGCTCCTCCCAATCCTGCAACAATATAGCAATGCTGACATTTCCTGCAGAAAGAGAAAAAGCATAGTTATCGTCTTTACAAAAAAATAAAAGGTTTTCTTTTTAGTATGTATAACATTTTTTGTAACCTCAATAAAATTTAAAATGTTTTATTCTTCACAAGCTTAAAAAAGAGCGTTATAAAAAACTTATTTACTGTTCGCAACACCACACTATTCGCTTATTTATTAAATTTTGAAATACCTAGTCCTGAAAGTTTTTTTTTCATTTAAAGATTTGCCATTAATCTGGCCGGGCCTTTTGGTTTTTTCTAGCTTGGTAAACAGATTATATAATTTGGAAAAGGAAAAATAGTGGTGATTTTTTTCGTGTAAAAATATATTGAAGTGGTAATTTCGAAAATTTACTGGCAGATAAGACGTGTACCCGTGGTGTGATGGTTAAAATGTCGCCTGTTAATCCAGAGGTTCGAGTTCGAATCCCAACAGAGGCAAAAATGTTTTTTCCACGGGTATCGCCTTTCGCGAGGAATTGGCAAGTCCTCCGTTAGTATTCATTGCCATGAAAAAGCGCTTTCTCAATTAGCCGTTCGGAACCGGCAGAAAATTGTAGGTCCCCTCCATTCCCTCACAAGGGATGGTTGTGAGAAATGCCCTAGGCCCAGGGGTTCCTCGCTCTGTTGCGGCACCCTATTTTTTTTTTTTTTTTAGATAAGACGGGAAAGCCTTACATCAGCCTTCAGAAGCTGATTTTTTTTTGTTAAATCTGTCAAAATTGTAATTTTGACGCTATTTGCGATCCATGGCAAAAAATAATTGATTTTTCAAATCCAAGTTTGGTATGTATTGCAGATCCCGATTTTAAGAAGGATCTACCCACAGATGTGGGATCTACCTCTTAATTCACCAACACAAAGACAATCAACTGTCAGCTTGATAGACACTAGTTTCACTTATACAATGACAAAAAAAAATTTTTTCCTATGGTCTTACATTGGCAACAAAAAAAATTGATTGTTTTATAGAAATCCTTATTTATCAATGGAAAAACTCATTAAACTACAAACTTAGATATATAGGTAGTAAGTTTTGGTGTAGAAAAATCTTGATAGCTAAATTTTTTTTAATTTTACAGTGATCTGTAATGGCAGTGATCTGAATCTGAACCGTTCAAAAAACCAATTTTTTAACATAAGCATTCCCTGAAATGAGTATCGGAAAACGCTATTTTTATTAAATTTTCTTTAACTGCATTTATCTGTTTTGTGTAAACGCAGCTATTTAAAAATCTACTACAAAATCTACAATAAACAATTCTAGCACTTTTCGCCGCCAAGAAAAAAAAAACAAAAAATGTCCTCCTGCAAACAGCGCAATGCAGTAAAAAAAAGTTAGCGAATTTCGATTTACTTGTCAATTAGAAAAAAATAATAGTTTTTAGTTTTTAATTCTTCTTAATTGCAAATCTGTACTAAACGAAAACAGAATTACTTGACAAGACAAATCAGTCTTTAGATTGAGACTTTAGAATGTCCGTCGTTGATAGTGGAAAAGTTTCCGATAGCAGTTCTGGAAGCGGCGGCAATGATTGGATCTGCGATGATGTTGAGTAAGAAAAATTGTAAAAAATCACTCCAGTGTTACAGTTTAAAATACATACAACTAGACATATATATAATGCAATAATCAAAAAATAACAATTTCTTCCTCATCCTTATCAAAATGTCGATTTATTTATTTGCATTTGCAATTTTGGCATTCTTCACAAATCTCTTCACTTTTAAAAAAAATGTGATGTGAAATTGAAAACAATCGCCAAAATGCGAACCAATCCATATACAGATGCAAAAATGTAAACTTTGGAAGGCGAACGAATTGCCACAAGTGCCAACGGGAACGTCCTGGTGCAGCAGCAGTAAGCTGCGACAGCGGTCCCGGTGGAGGTAGTGCCAGTACCGGTAGCTCAAGCTCATCAAAAAAGAAATTGGGCACTGAAATCGGGAAGGCGGCAGCTGAAAAGTCGCGTGGCCTCTTCAGTGCAGAGGATTGGCAGTGCAGCAAGTGTGCAAATGTAAACTGGGCTCGTAGGCAGACTTGTAATATGTGTAACGCGCCAAAGTTTTGCGATGTCGAAGAACGGACCGGTGAGTCGTAAAATGTCGGATCCATTTCTTGTTACCTTCTATATGATAATATGTTTTATCAGTAACTAATAAAAAATCGTTTTACAGGATACGGCGGTGGCTACAACGATCGGGGAGTTGTGGAGTACAAAGAGCGAGATGAGTCAGACAGCGAATACGACGAATTCGGACGTAGAAAGAAGCGTAAGCACGAGGAACGAATGAAGCTATCTTCCTTGCCAGAGAAGAAACTGCAAAAGGAAAAGGAAAAAAACGGAGCCAATAAAATGGCAGATGCCGATAATGAAGAGGACGATGATGACGAGGAAGAGGACGATGGCGATGGTGATTTGTCGAAGTACGACCTCTGGGGATCTGATAATGAGGATCTGAAGCCAAAGAAGAAATCTAAATCACGCTCTAGATCACGCTCTGCTGATCTGAAGCCAAAGAAGAAATCTAAATCACGCTCTAGATCACGCTCCCCTACCCGGTCTTCGCACAGCTCATCATCCTCTTCTAAGTCTTCTTCCTCATCATCCTCATCTACGTCTACCTCGCGTTCGACATCAGAAAGCTCGTCGTCATCCTCGCCGAAATCAAAGGCCAAGTCGCGTTCTCGCGACCGTTCAAAGACCCGCTCTCAGACGTCTTCGCGTAAATCTCGTCATAGCTCCAAATCTCGTTCCAGATCGACGACATCTTCCAAAAATCGCCCAGATCGTTCCAAAGAAAGACGCCCTAGGCGTGGCTCTAGATCGCGTTCCCGCATTCGATCCCGCTCCCATTCTCGAAACTACTCGAATTCTTCATTTTCAAAACATAAACGCAGTGAAACTAGTAGATCACCTCACTCGACAAAATCGACGTCCCGAAACAAGAAACGCTCCCGATCACGCAGCCCTTCAACCACTAAGCGAAGGCGTTAGTTACAAAAAGGACCGCTTTTTTCATTTGACAGCGGATTTGATTTTAAAATCATTTCATCCCCCAAATTATTATTATAATGCACGATAGAAAAATCGCATTCGACCGTTTGATTAAAAAAATTGAACGTTTTATTTTCATTTTATAATTTATTACTGTTACTTAAAATTCCTCTGCTTATGTTAAGAACAAATAATTTGTAAACCCAATGGTATGTACTTCCTTTTTAGAAGTAAAGAATAACAAAGTGTACAAACAACGGAACTGTCTTTGAACTGGCGTAGGAAGGTCTTGCCGATTTTACTTACCTTTATTTTGCAGAAAAAACTTTCAATTTGTTTTACTATTTTGGATTACAAATAGAGTCGGTTGCAGAGAGTTGAGTGAAATGTCGACTTGCCATACACAAAAGTTGAAATTTTAGGGGACAATAGACCAAAATGGGATTTAAACCGGTAAAAGTATAGTGAAAGATGTTTATATACGAACACTTGAGTTCGAGTCTGAAACTATGTTAACTATTATACTCACCCTTATTACGAATGGAACGCCAATAATATGGCTTATCTCTAGGTGCCACAATTGCCGTTTAAATAAAATAGCTTTTGAGGAAATGGTAAGAGCAATGAGGAACAGATAGACGGCTGGAACTTACAAAAATTATCGCGGCTAGAGCTCTGTCATTTTTTAAGCGTTTTAGTGAAACGCCTATCGTAATAAGCGCGACTGCTTTACAACAAAATGTCATGTTTTTTTTATTTATACTTGTCGCTTATGCCAATTTTTTGTCCGTAACGCTTCATTTTCTTCTGCCAAATTATATTCAAAATTAAGAAGTCAAAACATATCTTAAGAAAGCTGGTAAAACCTTTTAGAATTTCTTGATAAAGTTTATTCTTATTGTTTGAGTACAAAAAACTGAAACAAAATAATCTCATAGAACTTCGGTCCAGTAGTTTTGAGTTTTTGAATTTCCGGTCCCGTAAGTATATGCAAATAAAATGTAGTTTATTTAACTGGGGTGATAAAATAGCATCCTAATAATAATCTCGAAAATTCACACTCTGCGCTGTCAGAGGAAGTAACTGATATTTTTTTACAACAAAACGAGAATAAAAGCACAATCAATAAGAGGGATGAGAACTGACGGTAAATTTGTATAATCAAGTGGCCATATTTCGGTCAATTTTTATGGTAGAAAGTTTTCTAATGCAGCTTTTCAAATATTTAAAATTTATTTAACTTTTTTATGAATTGCCTCCGATGTTTATTTCTACCAAAGAAAAGTTCTACACAGAATATAAAAAGGGAATTCAAAAATTTGAAGATAGACCTACTTTTATTTAGGTCGGGGATTTTATTATTTTGGATAACATTGGAGATATATTGAAAACACTCATGCTTATTTTGACATTCTATTCGAATGAAAGTTTAGTCGATTTCGAAAGAAGTGCATTTTGAGACTCGAATGATTCGAAATTTTACATGTTTAACATTCGAATCATTCGAATCTCAAAATGCACTTCTTTCGAATTCGACTAAACTTTCATTCGAATAGAATGTCAAAATAAGCATGACTGATGAGGATAATTTTCAAACCTATCCACGATTTGCACCCTCCATTTTAATGGCACTCCCGTTTTTCTTTATAAGCCTATTACCAATTCATGCTATAAAAACCTTTTTTGAGTGCCTTTGGAGACTACTTTATCAATTAACGACAAGCCTTAAGCCATCGCTAACTTTTGACTTTCAAACTTAAAAGTTGATATCTTGAGAGGAGTGAGAGTGTTAAGCGCCCCATACACTGTCAGTTTAACTGAAGATAATCGTAAGGCCGTAGATCGGGATTGCCCACACATTTATCAGTTGATCTGAAGATAATGGACTGCAGTTCGCCCGGACTGAAGGTGTGTGGTCGCCGGGCAGGCGGGGATAGGATGAGAGATTGTCGACAGGCAGCGACCTGTCGGATAATGATCTCATGTGCCCCCCACCACACACTGTCAGTTAGCCTGCAGGCAAACGATCTGTTGTCACCGTTTCCATCAGTTTTGCGTGAGATAATTTTCGTGAGATCATTCACCAGCCGAGATTGGACTGACGAGGAAAGATGGACGGGAAACCTCCTTTCATTTCCGCATTTATTGAATTATATCGGGCCTACCCCTGTTTATGGAAAGTCAAGGACGATGCCTACGCTAATAAAAGATCGCGGGATGAGGCGTACGGTGAATTGTTGAAGTTCTATCAAAAAACTGTGCCGTCAGCCACCATTGACACAGTGAAAAAAAAAATTAATAACTTGAGATGTGCGTTCCGTAAAGAGTTGAAGAAAGTAAAACAGCAAAAGTCGGGCTCATCGGGAGATGACGCATACACCCCGTCATTGTGGTATTTCGACTTGCTATTGTTTACAGCCGACCATGAAGAAACTAGAGCGACGATTGGGAGTGAGGAATCACAACTCGTAAGTTATTTTTATTCTATTCTTTAATTTATATCAAATACATACAACAGTACAAACAAATTTTCACAGTATAATATTTCACCCTCCCACCCTAATTGGTGACAAATTTGTTTTGCCAGGAAACTGCACCTTCTCCAACAAAATAGTTCTTGTAATTATCACGATTGTCTTTTGCATTTTCACACAAAACTTGTCTATTATATCCCAGTCGTAGACCCACCAGCTGATCTTCCACCCTATCCCCTCGAATAACTTCCCCACTATCAATATCTTCTACATCAAGTGAATTCGATGGCATGTACAACGCTTTTGCTTCCTTCCTCAGAAAATTATGAAGAGCACACGCTGCTAGCACAATGAAATCTATTTTTTCTGGATTCAAGTTGATTTCTGTGTGAAATATGCGGAAACGACTTGACAGAATACCGAAAGCATTTTCTACTATTCTGCGAGCTCTGCTCAAACGGTAGTTGAATATGCGCTGGTCATAAGTCAATTGTCTTTGAGGATATGGTTTAAGTTTTTTTAATTTAATCTTACCTTCAAATAAGAATCCTTTAGCACCAGGTAAAGTTGTCTGCAGGTCTCGGGTATGATTTTCCCAAGTGCTTGAGGTGAAATTCGCGTGGGAAACTTCAGATCTTCGAAACTTTGACCCGTTGCCAAAAATTTCAGAGTTGCAGTCAACCTTTCTTCGGCAGTGATAGCCTGGCGCAAATGAGTGTCCACTTTTGTGATTCTCATTTCAACCAAATTTAGAAGTTTTTGGAAATTTTCTTCACTCATTCTCAGATAATTCCTTAGATCCTCGTGGTGAGACAGCCTCAGTTCACGGAGCAACGAAATGTGAGAGCTAGCCTCTCTATCTCGCAGCCAACTTTTTACCCAGACCCTTTTTTCTTGGGGTTCCCCAAGAACTGACAAAACAAACATAGCGCAACGTTTCCGACGGAGCATGGTGAAAAACTGGGGATCTCCTGCAGTCCTGTTTCATTGACCGACAGTCCGCCTGCAGGTACCGGACTGTAGTGTGTGCTATCTTCAGGCTATCATCTGCAGTTCAGTACGGCCGCCTGCAGGCGGTTGACTGCTAGTGTATGGAACTCGGCGATATTGGTCTTACGATCGCCTGTTGAGGCGACGGCCTGCAGGCAATCGCATAGTGTATGGCCCCCTTTACACATACAATCCTACAGATACGTATTTGTGTTTTTAGAATAAATAAAAAATAAAGTTTAGAACGTTTTTTCGAAAAGTTAAATTGTCAGCGTTCTAAATAAGCGTACATTGCCAAAGTATTGATTTTCGAACAAAGCTTTTTTCTAAGTCGTGTAACGAAGTTAGCTTAAACATTCTCATCTAGTCTTGCTACACATAATTGGTGGCCATTACAACTTTCATCTATCTACCTATCAATAAAGTGTGCCTCAAGATTATTTTCGATAAACAATTAGACTTTTGAACTAAAATAAAAAAAAGGTAAATTTTATTGAATTTCTAGGTACAATGGCATACAAAGGTTCAAAATATGCGATCAACGACACCATTGTCTTGGGTCTTTGGCACCATCGGTACCATTGATTGTTGAAATTGTCGAGCATGGCCTGATCGCCGTGAACTGGCCAGATATTCAAACATGCTCTGCAAATGCTGGGACAGCATTTTGCTCAAATCACTTGGCATTGGATCAGTCCAAAAGAAATCGTGATTAAGAGCAGTATCCGCATCAATTCGTTTTTTCGGATCCAATGTTAAGAGTTTGTCCAATAAGTCACATCCATGTAGATCCTTTACGTATGGGCGCAATCTATCTTTTACTTTTCGTTTATGTCCCATCGGCAGTTCCACTGTTTTGTACAATTCAAGTTCTTCAACCCCTGGCCATATATCTGGCGTAAACGAACCGCACAATTGCGATATATAAATAAGTTGCTGCTGTTCGGTGCTTCCTTGCATTATGGGTGAACGGGTCCACATTTCAGCCATTATACAACCTGCTCCCCACATATCTACTGGTGGACCATAATTACGATCACCGAGCAAGAGCTCTGGAGGGCGATACCACAGCGTAACTACTCGATTTGTGTAACGATTTTTCTGGTCGTTTTTTGGTATGCTAAATGCACGCGCTAAACCAAAATCTGCAAGTTTAAGGATGCCATGTTTTGTTATAAGAACGTTGGCAGCTTTCATATCGCGATGCAGAATCTGAAAGATTAAAGTGTTTAAAAGTGAATATGATGATAGTTTTATGACTAACCTTATTGCTGTGAATGTAATACAAGCCGTTCAACAGTTGTTGCATAACTTTCTTGATTTCTCCCAGACTGAATTTAACATTTATGTTTGATAAAAGTCCAGCCAAATCGTGTTCGCAGAAATCAAATACCAAGTAAAACGTTGATCTATGTTTGTTAGCGGCTGTTGCTTTTGTCCTGCAAATTTCTATTAAATTAACTACATTCTCGTGCTTTAGAAGTTGCAATATTCGGATCTCACGAAGAGCAGTGATTGGAAACTAGGAAATATAATATATAATAATATAGTATTTTATTTTTACAACATATATATTAAGAATACAGACGCCTTCTTTTTCATTGTCCATGAGAACCTTCTTCATCGCCACGAATTTTTTATTGCTTTTCTTTTCACGTGCTTTAAATACTTCTCTGAAATATCAAACCACTTCTTAGTGTTTAATTAAATGAGTTTAAGCCGATCAAACTAACCCGAAGGTTCCTTGTCCAATTTTAGCCACTTTTTCATATTTTCCAGACTCATCGCAGTAGAGAAAATCATAATCTTCGATGTATTTTTGTTTCTCGGCCAGTGTAAGTTTTGATGATTGGACATAGTCTTCTCGGCCACGTGAAGACATTTTGTTTAATTTTTTCTTTTTTTGTCCAATTTGTAACTACTTTTTAATATTTTTAGAACATTATAACACAAGAAAACTAATTTGCTTTTATAAAAAATAGGAAAACAAATACAAAATACGAATTGTTTTCAACAAGGCAGATCGAATAAAAAATGTTGACGTTTATTTGCCGCCAATGCTGCCAAACTAATTAATAATTTTTTTTAAGCTGCCCACACATTACTCACTGACCGTACTGTGATTTTATGCCGACGAGCAAAACCAAAAGCGTTCCTTTTTATTTCAATGTTACGCTGTGTAACGTCTGTCGACATTCGTCGTTCTTATGCTAGGTTTCCACTTGCCATTTTTTAAATGATGAATGACCTAGTTTTCTGTCATCGAGCAAAATGACAAGTGGAAATTGCAAAAATTGACAGTCATTCAACTGACGAACAGCGTCGGTCATTTTTTGGCAGCAAATTTGAATGACAAGTGGAAATTGGCTAATTGACAAACAAAATGTCACTCCATCATTCACTGACGTCGATATATTTTTTGGCATCGTGTTGAATCTTTTGTCAATGAAGTGACAAAAAATAACACGAGAAAACATAAATAAATAGTATTATCGTATGGAAAATATTCAAAAGGAAAAAAAAAAAAATCGAAGGCAGAGGAAATCAACTACTGAGTGGAGTGTTGAATCCTCCATAAAAATTGTAATCAAAGTGGAGGTGTTGTGTTTGAAACCCTTTGGAACTCCAACAGCAAGTTCTATAAGAATCGGGACATGAAATATAATTCATGGGAAAGCATTTCTCTGGCTGTTGGAGTTCCAAAGGCTGAAGCGAACTCTCTAATCGAGCTTGCGTTTGATGCGATACGGCGCCATAATTTAGCATACTCTTTTCCAACAGGGCCAGTGATAGCTGAACCTTTTATTTCACCTTTGTTGTTGACTGTTCAGCCCGGCATTATCCTCACAAAGTATACAAACACCCCGTCCCTCTTCCTGAAAGGTTTTCTTTGCCTTATGACCACAACAGGCAAAAAAATAAATTAATTTTTATTTTATTTTCATTTCACACAATTTAATTTATTAATTAAAAAAGATGACAACTTTGCAACACAAAACAACAATTCGATGAAGCAAGGAGGCAAATAATTTTCAGTGACAATACACTAGCAGTTGAGAAATGACAACACAAATGGAAATAGCGCTCATTGAGTTGACAAAACATTTAGTGACATGTGGAAACCTAGCATTAAATGCAAGAAGTAACGAAATTCAACATCGATGTCGTTCCTAAATGCAATGTTGAACTGTCAAAATACAGCTGTGAACTGTATCCCTGTTCTGTAACTATCGGCCACATCGACAACATCGCTCGAAAACGTTGAAAACTGGACTCCAATTATATAAGCCATGGCCAGGACATAACCACTACAGTTCATGAAACAATCTTTTGACGATAAAATCGGCGATTGGAGGATAATGGACAAAGAATTTATGGAATGCAGGCAAGGTACACAACTAAATCGTATAAAATGGTATTATTTAGATTTAATTACCTAACCCGCATTTTTCGAAAGAATTATTAAAAGAAAATATCAGTGAAAAGGCCTATTTTCTCTGAATCTATGACTACTTATGATAATGTAGATTTCATAATCAAACATTTTTTTTAATAAAAAGCTTAATGATAGCTATCAATTTATTTCATTTTACTGTATATTAATCTTTACCAAGAGGTAAGCATGATTATAATTGCTTAATCATAAAAGACTCTAAACATACTTAAAGCAAAAATATTAGTAATTAAAAAACAAAAATCCAACCTCTACCAAACGCGATCAATAACGCCGTTGTCCTGGGGCTTAGGCATCATCGAAACCATTTGTTGCTGATGCTGTCTAACATGTCCTGTCCGTCTTGGATTCGCTAAATATTCGAACATACTTTGCAAATGCTGTGACAACATTTTACTCAAGTCACTTGGCATCGGATCAGTCCAGAAAAAGTCGTGATTAAGAGCAGTATCCGCATCAATTCGTTTTTTCGGGTCTAATGTTAAGAGTTTGTCTAACAAATCACATCCATGTAGATCCTTCACGTAAGGACGCAACCTATCTTTTACTTTTCGTTTGTGGCCTCTTGGTAGTTCAACTGTTTTGTACAGTTCAAGTTCCTCGACCCCTGGCCATATATCTGGTGTAAACGAGCCACATAACTGTGAGATGTAAATGAGTTGTTGCTGTTCGGTGTTTCCTTGCATTATGGGAGAACGAGTCCACATTTCAGCCATTATACAACCTGCTCCCCACATATCCACTGGTGGACCATAATTTCGGTCACCGAGCAAGAGCTCTGGGGGGCGATACCACAGCGTAACTACTCGATTTGTGTAGCGATTTTTCTGGTCATTTTTTGGTATGCTAAATGCACGCGCCAAACCAAAATCTGCAAGTTTTAGGATGCCATGTTTTGTTATGAGAACGTTGGCAGCTTTCATATCACGGTGGAGAATCTAAAATATTAAAGTTTTTAGAAGTGAACCACAACAGATTTTTATAAACTAACCTTGTTACTGTGGATGTAATACAAGCCGTTCAACAGTTGTTGCATGACTTTCTTGATTTCCCCCAGGCTGAATTTAACATTTATGTTTGATAAAAGCCCAGCCAAATCGTGTTCGCAGAAATCGAACACCAAGTAAAACGTAGATCTGTATTCGTTTTGATGGGTAGCTTTTGTCCTGCAAATTTCAATTAAATTTACCACGTTTTCGTGCTTCAACAGTTGCAATATACGAATCTCACGTAAAGCAGTAATGGGAAACTAAAAATAAGTTAAATTTGCTATTTGTTAATATTTTTTTTTTCTCAAACTTAAAAAAAATTGAAACTTACGCCTTCTTTTTCATTGTCCATGAGTACTTTTTTCATTGCTACAAACTTTTTATTGCTTTTCTTTTCGCGGGCTTTAAAAACTTCTCTGAAATATAGAAGTAGAAATATAGAAGCGTTTCATTTGACTTTAAACTATTTTCCCTTACCCAAAAGTTCCCTGTCCAATTTTCGCAACTTTCTCATATTTTCCAGACTCATCGCAGTAGAGAAAATCATAATCCTCGATATATTTTTGTTTTTCGGCCAACGTCAACTTAGACGATTGAGCATGGTCTTCTCGACCACGTGAAGACATTTGAATTATATTCTTACTTTCAAAGTTATTCAAAAAAACATAAAATCAAATAATTTCCTACTCTTTATTTTATTTATAAATGAAGTCACAACAAATCAACAAAACAAGTCATTTGTTTTCAGAATTCAGGTAAAGAAAAGTTTGACGTTTTTTCGAGAGTGGTGCCAAATCTGGCTTATATAATTTTTTTATTATGGTAAATTTTTAATAAAAAAAGTGCTTAATGGTGGACTTATATGCATCTGCAAATACAGATGGCAAAATTAAACACATGCCAGATGTACAATTCATACTCGTCTGATAGAGAGGGATGACACCGTGAAAGCTATGTAAATAAATCAATCAGCTACTTGTAAAACGTCAAATTCTTCACTTCGTCTTTTATATTGTTGACATTTGCGTAAGCTTAAGTCTTGGTTATGACATGAAACATAAAATTTGACAGTTTTTTTTACCAAGGGGTAAGCTTACACAGTATAAAATGAAATAAAACTTTAAAGTAAAATAGTAGCAAAATCTCTATTCAGCACAATTGAGATTATCTGTTTTTATAATGTAGTCAGCATTAGAGTAAAATATTTAAAGTAAGAATTTTGATAGTTCGTTTTTATAAGTTTTTACAGTGATATATCTGTATTTTATATATAAAGATGGAATCGGAATATATAAGGTTTGGCATCACATTTTCATTTCTCCTGAAAGTATGCTGTACAAAACAAGTTCTTTTATTAGACCTGTGAACGTACACCGATTTTGACAAATGACATAACCTCTGAGTTTTAGAGGTTTTAACTATTTTTATTTTTCTTGTGGTAAAATTGCTCACACTTGAGTTTACTAAAATTGGAATTATGAATTTCATAAACTGCTTGAAAGCGATCAGCAATGTCAATAGACAGGCACTTCGGGAATATGCTTTCAAGTCCGATTTAAAGATAAAATGGGTTCGTCCCGAAAAGATACCCTGTATAAGGCCGGAGAAAAGTGGTGACCTTTCCAAATTGCCTCCAATTAACACGAAAGATATTTTACCAGAGTTTAAGGATTCTAAGGAGCTAAATGAGTAAATATTTATACTTTTTGTCACAACAGTTAAAAAGGTGATAGTTAATAAAGTTTCTTACAGTGCAGACGAGAATGTAAGATCGCTATTTCAACTTGAAAACAATCGAAACATTCATAAGTCAAACCTTTATCGAGAGATAATGATAAAAGATGTTCAAAGGCATCCACTAGATCGGGGATCAATGGAAGCGAAATGTTAGTTAGTAAAAAAATTTTACAAAGTAGAATTGGTTAAACTGTTTTTATTGT
The DNA here is from genome assembly GCA_914767635.1 of Melanostoma mellinum. Taxonomy (NCBI): domain Eukaryota; kingdom Metazoa; phylum Arthropoda; class Insecta; order Diptera; family Syrphidae; genus Melanostoma; species Melanostoma mellinum. The sequence goes on from OU612059.1 coordinate 232,412,884, forward strand.
AGTGGCCAAAATGACGGCTACGATACGAGTCCTGCAGGAGCACATGGAAAAGTTTCCCCGTGATACAAGAGTTAAAGTGTCTCTAAAAGAAATGATCGACAAGCGTAAGAAATTCCTCAAATACCTGAGGCGCTGGGACTACAAACGTTTCGAGTGGATATTGGAAAAACTCGATTTAGTGTACAAACCACCTCCAAATGAGTTTCACTGGATAACCCGAAAGGATTCCCTTCGCAAGTTGACCAACATACATTGCGAAAAGTTTAAGGAAGATCGTTTGCAAGAGTATCGTATCAGTTTACAGGCAAAACAAATTCCTTTTTTGGAGGATAAAATTAAAAACTTGGAATATATACGCAAGGAACAACAGGAATGTCAAGTTAAAGTCACCGTTAGTCAGGAAGAAATCAATGCAGTTAAAAAGCAGTTGGAAGAGTTGAAAAAGAAACAAGAAGAAGAATCGTAATGGTTAACTTGATTGTTTGGTTAAAATAAAACGATTGATTGATTGAAATGTATTTATTATTTAGTTTATATATATGATTGATACGCGAGTTTGTATAAAGAAGAAGAGGGAAAACCATTACTTCTTTTGCCCCGCAACTTTCATTTGTTTACGTGGTTGCTTTTGTAACAGGAGATTTATCTGGGAACTGCACTTAAATTACTAAACGCCACTTTATTTTCAGATTTCAAACTGTTTCTGAAATCTAAAAATAAAGTGCTGTTTGTGAAGTAAGTCTTCAGACTTCTCGATCTAAAGTGAAACAAATTGAGTTTTTATTGAGACTTTTTTTTTTTTTTTTTCATAGTTACAATTTTATGTGAGTAAAATATACAGTGTTTTATGAAGTAGCTGACTTTGAATTGGTCTAGCTTTTACGTAATAGTTTTGATTTAAAGAATAATTATTTAAATTAATACTTAAAACAAATTAATACATCATATGAGAAAAAGAAAAAAGTTTTTAAGTGAAACAAACAAAAATCTAATTTCAAAAAATTTTACTCAAGACAAAATGAAAATTTTCCTTAAGGAATTTTTTTATAAGCAATAGGTGTTTCACTCACTCGAAGACAATGCGTTGAACTGAGCAGACAATTTTGAAGGTGCTTTATTTACTTCTAAAGTAAATGCTTCTCCGAGTGAGGCCAACAGAAAGCGACATAAATCTGCTCAAGAACTTCTACATAATAGATATAACAAAACCCAACCTTCCGAGATATTTTCCTTTAGACATTTGAGTGGTTCTTGAGTGGATTCAACGATTCTACCATTTAATGGAAAAAGTATATAAATCAAACAGACCTAAATGATATCATCCAGCCACCAATGCAAATGCAAACCACCTGTCATCTTGTCTTGTGTCTTCAAAAGAAACAATTTTCATTTGTCTGGTCAATTGTCACTAAAATTTTGCTTTGCTTGTTGCTTTTGTTTTTCTTTTTTCTTTTTTGGTTTCTCCTGATACAAGAAATGTTTCGATATAATTATTATCATTATTAAATTTTTTAATACATTAACATAAGTTGAAGAAGTGAGTCAGAAGTATCCAGCAAAAACTTGAAGCTAAATTATGTCCCTTCGTGCAATAAAGAAACGCGATAGTTCCAAACCATACCGAAAATACTTACCAGCCTCACGACCACGAAAATTTTCTCCAGAATCTCAACCCGAATTGAGAAAATTTTCAAGATCTTATCCAGACATATCTAAACTAGATTCGACTCCTCTTTATGCAACAAGACTAAACTCCAAATCGGACAGTGATGTGCAGAAGCTGGCTGCCACATACAAAGGAAATTCTAATTTACTTGGTGCTAAATCCGAAGTTTGCTTAAAAACCATTTCCGTTCATAACACTGTACACAGTGGTGCAAAAAGACAGAACAATATGCCACTTCAAGGTGCTCAAAGTGACAGAGATCTGTCCCGATCGGGCTATTCTGACAGTACAGGGACAAGTAATTTGGGACACAATACGTCAATTAGTGAAACCAGGCGACGCATGAGTGAGTGTAGTATTTCAAATCGGTCTAATCGCAGTGTTGCCTTGTCTGAGTATGGTGAGCGGATTGGGTTTACCGACACAAGTGCTGTCCGAATCCCTATAATCGGGTATGAAGTTATGGAGGAGAGAGCTAGATTCACTGTTTACAAGCTTCGGGTGGAAAATCCATTTACAAACGACTGCTGGTTGGTTCTTCGCCGCTATACGGACTTTGTTCGTTTAAACAACAAACTAAAGCAATCCTTTCCCACTCTAACTCTTCATCTACCACGAAAAAAGATATTTGGTGATAACTTTAATTCTGTGTTCTTGGACAATCGAGTGCAAGGACTGCAGATGTTTGTCAACTCGATTATGTCCAAAGAAGAACTGCGAAAGTTCAAACTGGTGCGCGAGTTTTTCTGCCTTGATGAACCACCAACATATTCAGAGAGTATGGAGGAGTGCAGGGTATGTAAATAGCAATATCAGCTCTTTTCTGTATTGATTGTTTTTTTTTTATGTTTTTCTAGGCTATTTTTGAGGCACAAGAAGAGACAATAGCTCATTTGAAAATGCAAGTAAACAGCAAAAATGAATTGATTCTCAGCATACAACAGAAACTGAGAGCAGCGCTTTCTGAGAATGATCAGCTTCAGGAGAGTTTGAAGTAAGTTTTTTTTAACTTGATTAAAAAAATAAATAAAACGGCACGACAGCGCTGGGGAGCCACGGTCCCAACGTTAGAAATTTGCCGATTTCGTAATTAGTCGTAAGCGACTAAGCTTGGATATAATTTATGTTTTTCTCATCTTTGCAGAAAAATTTCAATTGGATGCCCCAAATGCACACCGAATGGTTCTTCATCAAATCAACTGCCAAAAGCGTCATAAAAATGAAGCGAAAAAGTCACAAACAAAAAGCAGACGCTGAAAGCAATTCAAATAAGTTCATTCATATATACCGCGCTAAGTGCGCTATAATCGCAGTAGTTTCTATTTTCAATTTTATGTAGTTAGTGAAAAAGTCCTTTATTTTTACCACAAAACTTCTCAAAGAATATTTTTTCGTATTTTTTTATAGCACGAAATAAAAAGCAATAAAACATTCTCAACAATTGATTAATGTTTAAGATGATCGTTAGCATATCTATTTATATATGTACTTTTTTTTAAATATAAATATATATAAATATTTTTTGTGTAGTAAGGGAGAGAAATGTTGCCACAAACAACTCTCAAGACCTATTTAACGACAAATTCATTTTTTTAAATACATAGATAAATTGTATAATTAAACCAAGGTGGATGTAGACTATATATGTTTTTGCTTGTTTCAAGAAATATATAAAATGTATTATTGTTAAGTTATTGATTTTACAAAACGGACTCTCAAATATCAAAAAATATATCAATAAGTCGTAAGAACATCTTTTAAACAATAAAAGTCCACGTATTTTTATACAAATTAAAAATAGCGAATGTTTTACTAAAAATATGGTGGTGAGCTGGGTAGAAATTCATTCTCAATATCTGTTATTTTACTGTTGCAACTAAAATACTAAAAAATTAATTTGGTTTATAGAAAACTTTCACGTAAACCGTCAGTAGCTCTTAATATAGTCCGGAAAATGAATGATTCGGAAGATATTTGTAGCTTCTGACATGAAATTTAAAATAACAGTTGAGAAAATTAAGTGTACGGGGAAGTCAAATCTTTTGATTAATATATAGTATTACTATTTTCGAAAGAGATCAATTAGCACAAAAGAATCGAAAGAATATGTACTCGAATGTTGAAGATAGTTTCGAAAACTTTTGATAAATCAGTCTACGGCTGTTAAGAATTTCGGAAGGAAAGAAGTATCGTAGACACCCTCGTAGTGAATGTTTTACCTTGAAATTTGATACTCTTTATAAAAACTTCAACAAATTCTTACAAGTTTTTAAGAAAGGCCCTTTGATAGATATGGGGCCATATCATTAGTTTTTTTCGTAAGAGAGTAATAAATTATTTTTATTGGATTGGAAAGTATAAGCCAAATTTTCCTTCAACTCGATTTTCTTTAGCATATTTTTGTATTCCGCCTATAAAAATGCTCCGGCTATATCATCGTAATCGACCGGAGAAAATAACAATCATACAAACCTACGACCAGATAGAAGCCCGATGGTTATTATTTTCTTCGTGGTGGGGATGGTGTTCGCAACTACTTTGCTGTCTTACAAAGTCGGGAAGCAAACATTGCCAAACTAGCATTTTAATTTATTTTGCAAATGTGTACGTTCGATTTACATATTAACAAGTTACCATGACACGCATATCTTCCGTGTTACAATTATCCAGCACCATTTTGTTTTCCATCTAAACAGAATATCCTCCGCAACGCACACTCCTTCGGAGTCTAAAATTATATTCGGTTGTCTGCCTTCTTCAAAAATTTCACTCTGAAATTAAAGCAAATCGCACTTCATGGTGAAACGCTTATGTGCGTCAAGCTCATAAAAGGCACTTCTGGCTTGAAAAATAATTCAAAGTTATTTGAGTACAGTATTTTTTTTTACACAAGTGTCGCAAAATGTTCCAGACATCTGTTTGGAAAAATAGCCCTGAAGGGATGTATTTGCAGAAACCTTTATAGGGCCGATCATTTCAACTGTGATGTATTTTTTTATAGCTATTTAAATAAAATTAATGTAAATTTCCCTTGGAATTCAAAATTATATTTTCATTTATTTTGAAGCATTTTGTTCCATAAAATTTATGGAATATATTCTTAGTTTCTATTCATTTCTCTCTTATAGTCGTTGTGAGAAGTATGAAATATTTTTATTGCTATAATAACTACATAATTATATTCTGTTAAAGCAAGTCAAAGATTTATAGAAAAGTTTCTAGAGTTAAATTTACAAATCCTATTCAACTTTTGTTTTATTTGTTTAAATAATTTAAATAAATTTTCAAATATTGTCAGTGCGTCTTTTTTAGAGACTTGTCATGGCTGGGGGACGTGCATAGGCCTTCGGTATAAATCCATATTTGCGGGTTTTTGGTGCATAGGCCCATAGCCAACCATCTACAGTTTGATTATTGAGGTCAGCGTAAATCCAATCGCCACGGCGAACTGATAAATCATCCGGAGCTTGAGCCTAAAAAACAAACAAAAAACTGATAAGCTGCTAAGTAGAATTGAAATTTCATTTGGGTTCCTGACCTTGTAATCGTACAACATGACCAACTCGGTCCCATGGTATCGTAGGTCGTCAGCACCTACTCCGAGCTGTTGTGGGGGACCACCTACTGATTGAATAGTACCACAACCATTGTTAATTGATTGTGACAATTGTCCACCTCCTCCACCTGCGTTTACTACATTGTTTGGTGATCCAATCTGTCCGTTCAGTAAGGGATTGGGATTATTGTTGTTATTTACCACACCACCACCAGTTCCACACAAATCTGGATTGAGGTGCTTGCCCGAGCTTTGAGCGCCTATGGGCTTTGTTTGCAAAACACTATCGGCTGGGTATACAAATCCAGATGGAATAAATCCTTCTTGTCCATCGCTCCTAACTATCCAATACCAATCAGGATCTTCCCGGTTCAAAACAGTAACGAATTCTCCTCGCTCAACTGAAACATCATTCTCATCGCGAGCTATAAACGTGTAAAGGACGATGTATCGACCACTAGGATCTTTGGCAAACGGTAAGAAATCCGGCTCCGAGCTAAGGCTTGCCTGGGAGTTTTTTAGCGGAGATTGCATACCATTGCTAAGACCACCACTACCGCAGCCAACTCCACCAGATTGTGGTACTGAATCGTCCAAAAGCTCAATTTTAATGGCATCGCTATGGATTCCCTCTGTCAAATCATTTGGCAGACTCTGATCTCTTGGCAACTTTTTCTTTATGGCTAAGTCGGCTAACTGAGTGTTGTAGGGAGCACAATAAGAATGTGGTATGAACCCTTCTTGGCGAGTGTCCTGTCCAATGACATACACCCAGTCGTTTTCTCTGTAGAGTATATTTACTATTTGACCTCGTTTTACTTCCAACTCATCGTCAACACACGGAGTGAAGTCATGCAAAACAACCATTTTGGAGTCAGGACTAAGTCCATGCTCTTTTTCAATACCCACTCGAACGAGTGTCTCAATGCTGGCTGAGCCAGTGATGCGACCCATACCATGATTAAGTCCTAATCCAGATCCTGGCCGAGAGAGTTCCTTATCGACATCACTGTTCGAAGCTGCAAGAAAAAAGAAAGCCGATTACATATTGGACTAGCAACAGGTGATGCACTTGATTGCACCAGTCATTGTTGTTGGTGTGTTTTATTTTGGTATGTGGGAAATGTGTGGAAAGAAAAAAACAAGTTTTTGCGTCAGCTCTTTCGTTTTCACAGATTTTTTCAAAGGAAATCTTTAAAGTGAATACAGCAATTAAACTGTTTCGATTTATGTTTTTATATTACTTGCGGAAAGTCATACAACAAAAAATACTCATACATTTTTTCTTTTTTCCTCGACGAATTCTGACGGGACATAGGAATGCCATTTTGTGTTAACTCTTTTAAGACACTACTCCTTGAGAAGTATAAATTTCGTTAGTATTGAAACATTTTGCAGTAAAATTTCATCCCACGAGCAATTTGTTTATTTATAAGTAACGTTTTTAACAATTGTTTTTAAAAGAAACAAAATAAGCTCTTTGGTTAGCACAAGTATTTTGTTGTCTTTTCGGAGTGGTTTGTACTGAATGCAAGATGACTTGTGGTGGTGTCATGTATGTACCAGTGGCGACATCTTACTGATGGCATGTGAAATGGGTCTTTGATGTTTTTGCGAAGAGTTGTTAGTGTATTTTGGTATTTTGACAATTGCGTACGCGTAGACCAGTAAGCTCTGAGGACAGAGATGATATTTATGTCGTTTTCGTTCAATAAGTATGGAGTAGTATCAGAATTTTGATTATGACAGTCCAAACGAAACTTATTATTTATTTTTAACAGCTATATGTGATACTATCCAAACTCGACAAACATTTTTTTCGATTCCTGCACTGGTTTGAGCTGATCTGTTCTGCCCTATTTCTTATTAAAAACAGCTTATATTTGAACCAAAAAGAAAAAGCGAAACTGTGTTCTCTCTTTGCTATCTTACAATAAAAGTATACAATAAGTCAGCTACGGCAATATAGAAAATAGTAAGATTAGACCCGAAATGCTACACCGGGAACCTTCGTCACCATTTATTGTCAGTTGGTTTGAAATCAATTTAAGAAACTTAACGTGTTTTTGGGGATGTTGAAAGCTTTATTCAAAACTTAAGCAATAAACTTTATTTGCCATCAAAGTGAAAATCACAGAGTAGATAATTATTATTAGTTATACTCTGTCGTGAAAACAACACTTAAAAAAGAGGTAATGAAACTCTATTGCAGTCGGATAATTCAAATGAAACGATCATTTATTTCTAGTAGACGCCCAAAGGAAATGTAAATAGCTATAAAGTCATTTTAAAACAAATTTATTTACGTGTTGGTTTACGTCATCTTCTGATATTACATGGCTAATGCAAAATAAGTTTTTTTTATATGGCCGCAGGCTGCTTTAGTTTTCACGAGGATTAAAAGAGGTTTAAGAAATTGTTCGCCTTCATTTAGTTGTTTGAGTTTGGTATCACTTGTTTGACATTTGTCTAGAAACTTCACTTTTTGACATATGAATAGAGTAGAGCAAAGCTATATGAATTAGCTGCTGTCTCTTTTTAACTTATTGATTCGTACTTGAGCAATAAACAAAAAGTTTGCACTCAATACTCAAGTATTTTCTCAAAAAAAAAACTTCAGTGGGATTGGGATTGTAAATTTTACAATTGCGGTAGGCGAAATAAGTGCAAATTTATCCGATTTCTATGCATATAATCAATAAACCGATAAAGCCGAAAATTTAATAGTGAAATCGCGTCGGATCAGTGTGAATTTTTCATTCAAAAATGAATTTCATGTAAGTTTGATGTTAATAGATTGTATTTCCAATAGAGAAAATGTGCATGAAAACAGAAATATCGATAGGTATTAGGTATATGTATCACTTTTGTAGCTCTAATAATTTTCATTACCCACATCAAATCAATTTTGGGGTGGATGACTAAAAGAAAATATATCAAAATAAATATAAAAATTATGTTGGTAGACACATAAATTCTATGAACCATTGTTAAAAGTTAAATTAAACAATCGGCTATTTCCAAATTGTAGGTTTTTACTTAATATAAATTAGGGACAGATTGAATGAAAATTCGGAAAAGAATTCTGAAAACAAAAACAAGATACTAATTAGGAGCTATAGGTGTCTTCATATATTATTTAAGTGTTGAACAAATTGGAAATTTTAAATTGAAGTTGCACTATGCATCATCACACCGCAATAAATTTTGGTGCGCAATGACAACCTCTCTACAACAGGAAATTACATAAGTTCATTTAGTTAAATACATAAATCATGAACTTTTAAATTTAAGATAAATTAAATGTTTTCTTGCTGCAACTCACATTTTCGATTTTGATAATCCCAATTCTGAAAAATGTTATTTCTTATAGCGTTTTTCATTGAAATCCGAAAGAACTACTCTCAAATGCAGAACTACTCTTTTCAATGAAACATTTATCAACAGTTTTGTCGTAGTATTGGTGACAATTGTCATGAATAGCATTGGGTACATTCACTTATGTAGTCACTATGTAGTCAAAATACAATTAGTTCTGTGAATGCAAAATTGAACTACAAACGAAATAAATCCTTTTTTGTTTGTAATCTTTCGTATTTTTTTCCAAACAGCCGATTGTGAAACGTCGAAATGATTATAAATTAACTTTATATCTGAAATTTTTACATTACGTGGGGTGAAAAATTTTCAACTCATTTCGCAGTTGTTTCTAATGACATGATTGCGTAGTTACTAAAGCAGTGAATGTGCCCACTTGCATCTTTTCAATTTTTTTTACACTCCATGTAGGTTCTAGGTTATGGATGGAAATGGAAAGGGATGACGACGAAGAAACAATGCAGCGAACTAGCAAATTCTAAATTATTTACATATTTCTGCACTCATATTCAATTACTTTCTTTTTTCTTTTCAATTTTAATAATCACCAAACAAATTTCACAAAATTTTTTTTCCATTTGACGTTTGATACAACAGCTGTTTTTGCATGTGTGTGTAATTTTCAGAGTAGATCTCCCAACCGATTGGGAGTAGATCTTTGGCGTTTAGAGTAACTCCAGAACTACTCTTTTTTCCAATGAAACATTAAAATTGGAAAAAGAGTAGATCTTTTCACAAAAGGAGTAACTCTTTTCGTCAATGAAAAACGATATTAATCGTGTGTGGTGGTGACTTTTTTGTTGGAATTGTAAAAACGAATCGTCATTCTTCAGACAGTTAGAACTTACAACTGCTAAGAACTGATTAAGAGTATTTGCCTCATATGAAGCAGATCTACCTACTTCATTTTTTTAGGTCCCTATTATGAATAGCGAATCGAACGTTTGATTGGAAACGAATGTTTTTGCGAGCTTCTTTTATAGCGGTATAGGTTGTAGAAACAAAAACGTTGTGGAAAACTTTTTTTTTCGACGTTAAAGGTATGTCAGATAAGAGAATGGACGAAGTTTAATGATAACAATCCAATAAATAAGTTTCTTTAAAACATTCGCTTCCAGTCGAACGTTCGATTCGCTACTCATAATAGGGACCTGTTCTCTTTTTATTACGTAGCAACCTTTTCTGCTTTGTTATTTTTCATGTTCAACATGTCATTTCAAAAAAGGATAAGAAAAGACATACTTAGTTAATGGATTTCAAGAAGCTTATGCCTTCGAAATCAACAAAATATTACGCCCTAAAAATACAAAACAATTTCTTCATTTCTTGAGCTGCGCATTTTTTGAAATATTGAAAAAAACTTATGCAATGGAATGCTGGTAAAATAAAAGTCAGCATGTAATTTTATTGGAAACAACAGTAAATAACACATTCAACATTATCTTGTTGACCAGTTCTTTCTTGAAATCTCTTCTAGTCTTACAGCCTTTCAAACAAAATGAAATCAGCTATAAACTTATATGAAACCAGTTAAGGCTGAGAAAAATTAGACAGAAGCTAGAACAAGGCAGACTCTATCAAAAGAATGTCAAAAGTCCCTACAGCAATTTTTCAAGAATATTCGCTAGTGGTTTTGATGCTCAGTTAATGTTCTACAAAAAAATCGTAAAGCATTTTTTCATCGAAATAACCTTTTTCTGATTATATTAACTTTTCGTTATACTGCCTCCCACTGCCTCAATTACTACATTAAACAAAAGTGATTCCTAACCTGTTCAGAATCTGCAGGAAATTGAAAGTCCCCTCGATTCCTCACGGACTTGTGTTTGAGAAATATTAACATGAACATATAATAACTTTGCGAATAAAAATGTATTTAAGGACAAGAACTACATTTATACAACGTTCTTATGTATGTGTATAAGAGTTAGCTTTCCTTTCTAATTTTACAGCTCATTATTTTTTTATTGCTAAAAAAAAACAAAAACGAAACCATGCAAACAAACTGCCCCCAAACCAGTGCATCGATTATAAAAGAAACAAACTGAACCCAATGTTAAATTAAAGAAATGTTCAATGCCTATTGCTATTAGACTTTCAAACTCTACTGCGCAAATAAGAAATCGAAACAAATATTTATTTTTAGAACCCCACGCCACCGAAAGATTAATGATATTGTTGTTCTACCAAAAACTGAACAAATTATTTCTTTTTTCTCTGCGTAGAAAAGTAGTTTAAAATAGCTTCAATAAGTCTGGCATTTATTCAAAATTTGCGAGATTCCCAAGTGTTTTTTTGAAATGGTTTTGGGATAGGGAAATGTGTATTTTGTACATGTCTAATATTTTATTTATTTTAAAATTTTGTCTAAGTAGGTACATAAAAAAAATAGTGCGTGGAGTCCCTCCGCGCGGTAGAAGTGAAACTTCCCAATGTGGAAATGAAAATAGGAAGAGGTAGAAATTGATTTTTAGTGAACTCATATTGTTTCTTTAAAAGAAAAAGAAAAGAAATGGATCGGAGTTAACTTTCACGGGATAGGTACTTAACACCATTTCATAGAACAATTTTTTTATTTTTTGGTGGAGATTAGAACGACTTTGAAGATGTATGTATGTATCATGTATGGTAGGATGTATGGTATTGTATCCATAATTATGATACAATACCAGGAACCTTTCTGAAACCGTTGATTGGCTAGTGTAAGTGGAAGCTGACTGACAGACTAATGAAGACCGCAGTCTTAACACCTAAGTCGAAGACGGAGAACACTTACATACATGTTTAGACATGATCAAACATGTTTAGACATGATCAAACACGTTTAGACATGATCAAACACGTTTAGACATGATCAAACATGTTTAGACATGACCAAACATGTTTAGACATGAACAAACATGTTTGGACATGATCAAACATGTTTAGACATGATAACATGTTTAGACATGATAAACATTTTTGAGCCGGGCTTAAATGGAAATTGCTTATATATACATGACTAGCTGTGCCCGCGACTTCGTCCGCGTGGAATAGTGACTTTCAGCAGCATTTTTAACTTTTTAGGAAATAAAACTTCTAGCCTTAAAAATGGAGGTACATATTACCAAAAAAAACATTCAACCCCTATTTCAACACCTTGTAGCCCTGTTAAAAATACTTTTGATACCGTAGTTTTTGAACTCCCATTTCCGTTCCCGTGGGAATATAAGGATAGATATATGTATAGTCTTTATCCTTCCGCATGTTCTAGACCATCTCTGTAGCTAATTTAATAAAATCTGTTTAGCAGTTTGAATGCGAGATATACGAACAACATATTGACATAGGTACATTCGCATTTTCAATATTAGTAAAGACTCCCGTTCCCGTGGGAATATGGTGACCGTTTTCGTGGGAATATGTGGATAAGTTAAAGTTAATGTTACTCCGGGATTATGCAGCATTCCAACGGTGGAAGAATTTTTGAAATCGGTGCTGTAGTGTAAGAGTTCCCATTTACGTTCCTGCTCCCGTCGGAATATAAGGAAAAAATATATAGCCTATGTCCTTCCTCAGGTTCTGAACAATCTTTGTACAAAATTTCATTTAAATAGGTTTATAATTTTGGGCGGGAGATCGTAACATAGAACGACGGACAGACAGAGCTCCTTTCACACTAATTATATTAGTAAGGACTCCCGTTCCCGTGGGAATATGTGGATGAATTAAAGTTAATGTTACACAGGAATAGTGTAGCATTCTAACGGTGGAAGAATTTTTGAAATCGGTGTTGTAGTGCCAAAGTTCCCGTATACGTTCCTGCTCCCGTGGGAATATAGGGAACTGTAGGAATATGGGGATGAATTAGTTTTTATGTTACTCGGGGATAGTGTAGCATTCTAACGGTGAAAGAATTTTTGAAATCGGTGCTGTAGTGTAAAAGTTCCCGTATACGTTCCTGCTCCCGTGGGAATATAGGGATAAAATATATAGTCTATGTCTTTCCTCAGGTTCTGAACAATCTTTGTAAAAAATTTCATTTAAATCGGTTTATTAGTTTGGGCGGGAGATGGTAACATAGAACGACGGATAGACCGAGCTCCTTTCACACTTATTATATTAGTAAGGACTCCCGTTCCCGTAGGAATATGTGAATAAATTAAAGTTTATGTAATTCAAGGATAGTGTAGCATTCTAACGGTGGAAAAATTTTTGAAATCGGTGTTGCAGTTTCTAGGTTCCCGTATACGTTCCCGTTCCCGTGGGAATATAGGGAAAAAATATATAGCCTATGTCCTTCCTCAGGTTCTGAGCAATCTTTGTACAAAAATTCATTTTAATCTGTTCATTAGTTTGAGCGGGAGAAGGTAACATAGAAAGGTGAACAGACAGAGCTACTTTTGCATTTATAATAATAGTGAGAACCGGTTCCCGTGGGAATATTCGAATGAAATATAGCCTATGTCCGTCCTTAAGTTCAGAACAATCTTTGTACAAAATTTCATTTAAATCGGTTTATTAGTTTGGGCGGGAGATGGTAACATAGAACGACGGACAGACAGAGCTTCTTTCACACTTATTATATTAGTAAGGACTACCGTTCCCGTGGGAATATGTGGATGAATTAAAGTTTATGTTACTCTGGGATAGTGAAGCATTCTATCGGTGGAAAAATTTTTGAAATCGGTGTTGTAGTTTCTAAATTCCCGTATACGTTTCCGTTCCCGTGGGAATTTAGGGATAAAATATAAAGCCTATTCGGCAGACGGCAAAGCCATGTCTAAATTGATTATTTGTAATGTACACAAACCTTATGCTTATAATGTTTAAAAACTAATAAATAATCTAATAATCTAATCTAAAATCTAAAAATCTGATCTGATCTATAAAGCCTATGTCCTTCCTCAAGTTTTAGACTATATCTGTATCAAATTTTATTTGAATCGGTTCAGTAGTTTGTGCGGGAGATGGTAACATAGAAAGCCGGACAGACAGAGGGACTTTCACATTTATAATATTAGTTAGGATTATGCCTCCACTAATTACTATGTACATATATACTCACTAATATCTTAAAATTCGAATAACATCTTACATCTTATTACCAAAAGCTCTGATTTGTGTGTTGTCTTCCAAATAAAATTACGCAGTCAACACATTCGAGGAGAAGCTTCACAAATTATTTTTTGTTAGAATAATTTAACTTAATCGATTTACACATTTAGTAAGCACTTATCTACGTACATCATACATACATACATATATCAAACAAATTAAAAGAAACTGCAGTAAATATTTTCTATCATTTCATTGGAGAAGAAAAGAAAACACAACACTGATCGATTATTCACTGAGCAATTGAAATAATTTTCGCACGCACAGACATGATTTTCTTCAAAATATTCCCACCGAAAAACACAATTTACTACAATGAAATCGTTGGAATGAATGGCGCGGAATGATGACAGCAACTTATTAGCAGTGCCAAAAACGCTTAAGTGTAACGCGGAAGTGTAACGCTTAAGTGTAACGCGGAAGTGTAACGCTTTCATGTTTGCAAGTCGCATAAGAAGTTTCACTTCAAAAAGTATGCAATCGAACACGGAAGTGTAACGCTTAAGTGTAACGTGGAAGTGTAACGCTTTCATGTTTGCAAGTCGCATAAGAAGTTTCACTTCAAAAATAAATAATAACATATATGTAGGTAGGAGCTTAAAAATAGATTTATGCGTGATGTAATACATCTTCACTCCAAACTATTTATTTGAGTCTACAAAGTAGATGTCAAAAACTGATGAAGGGTAGTTTCAAAAGCTAGTTGATTTGTTTTTATTTTAATATTGACAAAAAATGTTAGTAAACATTATAAATGTCCCTTTGTAAGAAGTTCTCTGACCTCTGATATATTCGTATGTAAATTTATTTTAAATTCATATGTGAATAAATTTCGTGCGTCACATTTTGCATTCTTTATTGAATACCAACTGGGTTACTGATGCCGAACTTTTTTCATTATAAATTTTGCAAGCATTTTAGGTTTTAATTGTATCAAATTCGACGAGTTAATGAGATGATTGTTACTGTGTTAAAATACAGTAAACAAATCATTTGTGAGAAGTAATTGATACACGATGAAAACAAAACGAAAAAATGGAATAATGAGTGTTTATGTTCAACCATTATGGTGTTGAATTACAAAGTTGTCAATTCGAGAGATATTTCAATTCCGATATCTATCAAAGCTGAGGCAAGCTTTGTGCCTGACGTTTCCCCTTATCTCATTTTACAGTAGAGAAAAAGTTCGTGTAGGCGTAAAATTGAAAACAATTAAATTCTATTGCGGAATGTTGATCTGCAGTATCCGATACGAACTTATATTTGTTAATACATTAGATTGGTTCAAAAAAAGTGACTTTTTTTCTCGAAACAATTCAATTTTTACCTTCGACGAGGTGTAAAAAGATGCCTGTTAAAATGCAGCTCTTAATATTAATATCGCAATTTGGAATTTTATATTTCGGTGTAGAAGCAAAGTGCCGGGATGAGCGATACATATTTTTATAGAAAATTAGTTGTTCTACAAAAAAGGTTCCTAATCATTTTTCGACGAATTTACTCCTTCAAAAGTTATTTAAGGTTAAAGTTTAAATATAATTTTTTTTCTTGATTTCTGACAAAATGTAAAAACTTATAACTTAAAATCATAAAATCACTCATTTACGATACACATTTTTATATAAAATTAGTTGCTCTACAAAAAAAAGGTTTCTTATTATTTTTCGACAAATTCACTTCTTCAAAAGTTATTTAAGGGTAAAGTTTAATTTAGAGTAAATTTAAGCTTTTTTCTTGATTTGTGACAAAACTTCAACCTCGAATAACGTTTGAACGAGTGAATTTGTCGAAAAATGATAAGAAATAAGAAAAATAAGTTATAAGTTTTAACATTTTATCAGAAACCAAGACAATAAACTTAAATTCACTCTAAATTAAACTTTAACCTTGAATAACTTTTGAAGAACTTTTGAACCAGTCTAATTATACATATATGTACCATGTTCTGGTTTTATATTGTTTCTAAGCTATTGGTTGTTTTTACCAATGTGTCCATCACTCAAATATCACCGGAAGTTTTATTTCTTAACTCCTGAAGATTTCTTCGTGGGCCTTAAAGCTCACAACTCGCCTTTCGCGAAGAATTCCGCTATTAGCCATTCGGAATCGGCAGAAAATGGTAGGTCCCCTCCTTTCCGTCACAAAGACAATGGTTTAGAGAAATACGCTGTTGCACCACCCTATTAATTTATTTATAACTAAAATAAAAAGAGTCGAATGTATTTCTATCAAGTCTCAACTATTTAAAGAATGAAGGGGACATCTACCAATTTTTCATCGGTTTTAAATGGCTAGATAAGGAAGACTTTTCATGGATTTATAATTCCTCGTGAGATGCGATAACTTCTAAAATACAATTTCGGAATTTAGTAGGCAAAAAAGAAACATTTATTTAATTACGGAATGAATGTATACTTAGAAAAGCTTTTTATACAATCTTAATCTTTCTTTTATACGTCTGGTTGGCTACAAAATAAGAATTAAGCTACAGTTTTGGAACAGATAAAATTCAGACTCAAAATTCTCCAAATTGTTGCCAGTCTTGGCTTTTAATTAAAAACTTTTGCTTAGTGATCTTTTGGATACGCTGGCTGTCGGCATTTTGAGATCGTGCCGGAACTTTGTATTACGTTGCATTTTTCCGGATTCTCCTTTGAATATGACAATACCAACTGAGTCAGTCTTGCTCTTTTTTAAGGGGTATTGATGGAATTGACGTAAAGGCTCCAACGGAGCTCGATACTTTTAAAGCGATCAAGTTTTGATACTCCGGCCGTCATAAGGAGCATCCTTATAAATAAATAGGGTGGCGCAACAGAGCGAGGAGCCCCTGGGCATTTCGCTAGCGCATTTCTCACAACCATGCCTTTTTGAGGGAATGGAGGGGACCTACAATTTTTCGCCGGTTCCGAACGGCTAATTGAGAATGCGCTTTTCATGGCAATGAATTTACTAACGGAGGACTTGCCAATTCCTCGCGAAAGGCGATACCCGTGGAAAAACATTTTTGCAGTTTGCCTCTGCTGGGATTCGAACCTCGAACCTCTGGGTTAGCAGGTGGACATGCTAACCATTACGCCACGGGTACTACGGGGAGCAACCTTATACCAACAAAATTTATTCGAAATACTACATTGTAGCTGTAAAAATGATATATTTGCAGTGTGTGCCCCCGAGACGTGCAATTAAAATGTTTAGTCTTTCTTTTAGCTTGGGGTCTCGATCACGTAGAGTTTCCCTGATACTTGGCCCACTTTAGTCTTATCCGATGCTTGGTATCGTCATCAAAAATCTAAAGTTGTTTTGCTATTGATCATAGATGCCAGGTATTCATATCTTTCGCACTCGGGAAGCACATTTGTTTTCAAATAAATGTTTGGAATCAGAAAACGGGCAACACAAGTATGCAATCGTTTTTTGAACTAATACGATATTTCTCTCTGTCTAAAATGTTCCCTTAAACCATATTTTTCCCAAATATCAAATTCGATTTATGAGCCTACTGTGTATGTCCCTGTGCCAAACTTGAAGCTTAAGACAAAGAAGACTATGCACCCAATGATACATGAATATGCACTCATGTATAAAAAATTTAACTTCGAAATTTGATTCTAAAATATAGAATAATTTTTTGGCACAGGGCGTACATATGAGTTTAACCTCTTTTTCTTGTCAAGGTTTTCTCTCGATGTTTTTTTGCTTTGTAAAAACTTTTTTACTGTGTCTGTTTATCCTAAAAAAAGAATTAAGAACTTCTCCTTTGCAATGCAGAACAAGAGCCAAAAAGTATTATAAAAATTGTTGATTTTATGACGACACAGTGCTAATAAAAGGTTACATCGAGTCTCCCTTTAAACGCCTTAAACCTGACAACCTCAAACCAACAAAGAGTTGTCGTTGTAAAATCAATACTCTTAGCGCATGTGTATTTTAAAAAGGCGCCATTCACCAAAAGAGTACACGTAACAGAAAGTGTGTTCAGATCAGGTGTGTGTGTGTGGGTAAAAACCTTTTTTTGTCAATGACTTTGTGTAATATAGTCCCAAAAGACATCAGAGTGATGTAAACAAGGACATGAGGGATGATACTATAATAAATTGGGTGGACGTGAACAACATTAAGGCGTAGTAAATTATTCTCTTCAGAAATATATACAAACTTTGCAGAATTCATAATTTGTCAAATACCTTGTGTTACGTAATTAAAGATAAGTTTTAAAAATATCAATCAGCTAAGTTTGGATAGTAGAAACAAGCGAACAAATTTCTTAAAATATCACTTCGGCGGTAGAGGCAAAGAGGTACTTGAAAACTTGAAGGGTCTTTTTTTTAGCGCATGGGATGTGATTTGAACATAGAAGGTACAGTAAAACTTCGTTTTACAAGGTATTTTCCTAACCCGAGTCGGCTGTTAGATATATGTTTTACAAATTGTGGCTAATTTTACGATACTACTACTAAGTGGCTTCGCTATAACGCGATTTTCATAGTTACTATGTGGTCTAAATACGTAAGGGAATTTGTGTACCTTCCTATTGAGGACTTAAGTACCACACAGTACGAGGGTTTCCAGTATATGGCTTTGCTTAAACGTATGGTTGAGTTCATTCTTCAAAACTCCCAAACAAGTGATAAGATAAGAATGTTAAAAAAACAATTAACTGATACCACAATGTACCTGAAATACATTCAAAGGAATTCTTTATCGGTCATATGAATGTTTCGAAAATTTTACCTTATAAAGAACTTTCTTGTGCTTCGCTTTTATAATATCTTTTTCAAAGTTATGTTCTTGATTTAAGGTTCTTTATTTTTTCCTTAAGAATAATTTTATGCAGCAGTGTAAGTTTTGGGTCTAAGGAGTAGTTACTGGTACTCTATGGCTCCAAAGCATTGATTATTGTTATTCCGTTTGGAGAGTTAATGAGAATCCATTTTAGGGTTAGCTAGTAAATAAGAATCATATGCTGTGATTTGCTACCCATAAATACGTCTAACAGAAACATGTGACAGACCACCAAGACATGTGGTCTATCACCAAAAAGGTTCTTCTGGATCTACACCGTTGTGATGAAACCATTTATGACCTATGCGTCAGTTGTTTGGTGCAACAAGCTCTTTTTTTTTAATTAAAAAAGAGGAGGCTTGTATGCTAATCTGGAGAACTCAGATCTATTTACCGGCCCATTGTACTATACCAGGGTAGCAGCTTCCCTTTTTTCTATGTTGCAGTAGTTGAAAATAAGGTGTTAGTTATTTCACATATAACCTCAAGGGCGTCCATACGAAACTGGGAGGCTGAAAGAAAAGTAGATGCCCAGAGCGGGATTCGAACCCACGCGTCCGGCCTATCTACTGAACACTCTACCACTGCACCACGGCCGCCCTTTAAACAACAAGCTCTTACGTAAAAAAGATATTGCTTTTTTTCAGAATGTTAACCAGTAAAAGATTATTATCGGATCTTTACGGATGGTTTCAGAACCAATGGTGGATCCGATTTTGTTCTGAATGCGTTTTAAAGACTAAATCCTTAAAGTGTTGTTTGTGATCCAGGCCATCACGGCATAACTGTAAAGGAGATCGCCGATGAATTTCCTAGGCAAGAATCTCAGGCAGCTTTTTTAATACTTGAACCAGCGCTTGGTCTGCCGGGGTCTTCAATGCGGCCTTGAATAAGCGATTGGATCTGTCATGAGCACAACCGTGGATTCCATGGTTTTGTTTGATGCAGACGGACTAACGTTAGTATGAAAGCTGCAATTTTTTTGCTATAAAAATAAATAAACTAAAAAATAAATAAGGCTGCGCAACAAAGCTATGAAAACCTCTAGGCCTAACACATTACAAGAACTTATGCCGATTCCAAACGGCTAAGTTATAAAGCGCTTTTCATGATATAGTTTTTTTTTGCTTTCGGAGGACTTGTCAACTCCTCGCGAAAGGCGTTACCGGTAAAAAATTATTTAAAGTTTTTGGGATTCAAGCCTCGAAATCCCAAGTAACAGGTAGACATGCCAACATCCAAAAGACCAGTTGGTAGAAATTTATTTCAAAATTGCGACAGGAAAAATCCAAAACAGTTTTAGATAAGAAATCTAATAAGAACTTTTAGTTTGATGAGTCTTTAACTTTCGAATCTTGAGTTTATGTACCCTAACAAACTGAAGCACCAGACCATTTACTCTCTCTTTATCCTCGTATTATCGGAGTAGCCCCTTTTTTCTGATGAAGTAGATCGAAATTGGGTTAGTTCAATTCCACTTATAACACTCAGTACGAAGTTATGGTGGAACTGAAGAGATGAAAGAAATGAGGTATATACGCTGGCAGTGTTCGAACTCATGAATCCGCAATGTTTGTCGACCACGGCGCCACTGCCGCCCTCAAAAAATATTTTGTTGTAACCTAAGCACACCAATTTTATGTGTCCGACCTTCGGTCATGGCGCACATCACAAGTCGGATAATTTTTAATACAATGAATTTTCTCGAAAGAAATGTAACAATTGGTTATTAGGACAAAATAGAAAGCTTTTTAGTTGCTCATGGTGTCCAAGAAAAATGGTTATTTGATTTTTGACATATAGACATTTTTTTGATTTGAATTGAACAAAAATGACCTACCCGGCTGCTCAGGTCTTACTTGCTAGACGTGACAAAAGCTGCAACTACAGTCATCTACTAAGGACCATCCAGGTCACTCCTTAATTTTTTGAGATACACATACACGAAGCTGTTCCGGAGAAGAATAATTAAAACAGATAAATTCACAAAAAAAAAACAGAACACCATTCCATAACAAGAACAAAAAAAAAAAAAAAAACTCAAGACCCTGTCTTAATCGAGGCTATACAATTTTCCTCTCTTTTTTTTTAATAACATGTTAACTAATATTACTCAACATCCAAGCTTTGAGCTCATAACGTTATGCAATTTGTTCTATCGTCAATCTAACTAAACGAATAGCTTTTGATTTATATGCACTCAAGTCTTGATTGCCCCTGTAAATATTTAACAAATGTGTGGTCGCTAAAACAGCTAACAACATCATGTGACTCTTCTATTATTGAAAAGTAAAACAAAAATGTCTTTGCTTGAAGCGTTACATGAACAAAATTGGAAAAATTACTGTTCATCAAAGCAAATCAAGCAAACTTGCATGAAATGAAGTAGCATGCAATTCTTTTAATTGCTTTTGATTATTTTCCAGAGAGACAATCTTGAATGAATGAATATTTACATTAAGTGAAAAGGTGGTGTGCTTCGATCTCTTTTTTTCTTTCTTATGGTTGTCTACAAAGTTGGCTTCGGTTCAGGTTAGCTCGGTTTGTGTTAGTTTTATTGTGGGAATGGAACTTATCTATGGTTATCGTTTGGTAGATAAAATATCAAAGACAAAAAGATTTTCTTCAAGCAGTCGAAATGCAACAGAAATACGGACTATGACGTAATTATATGATATGGGTAGGCTTTGAAACTAAATAAATACAATAAATATGATGGCGGAACAAAGCTTGGTCATCCTCGTCGCAAGACTATCCTCGAAATATTTTTGGTATTTAAGAACTTGAAACAGAAATATTTGGTAATGTGAACTACTTACCAACTTAACTAACTAGCCTACATTTATAGTTGTCTGGATTAAGAAAAAACTGCTTTATTTTTTGTGAACATGAGGAATATAAAGTTTTTTTTTTTACATTTTTTATCAAAAAATTTAAATAAAAGTTATGGCAACCCTGCCTTCACAACATTTTCAATTTTACTTTTGCTGAATTCACTCAAATAATATTTCAGAAGCTGTTTTATGCATTGATTTTTTTTCCTGTTTTAAATTTCTATAACAATTATATTTTCACATTTTGAAATTGTTTTTATGCCTACTCAATGTAAATTTCTAAAAATTTTGTAAACATATCCTCATCATACATTCCAGTTATTCAAAATTCCACTTATTTTGTAGAAGTAATGAAAAGTTGTAGATTTTGAGAGCCTTAAACTCATTTGGAACGATACTGCGCCGATGATGTGAGGAAAATTTCTTGTAGGAAAATCGGAAAAGTTTGAATTTTTACACTAAATTTTGCTGCACAACATTTCATAAATGCTGCTTTGACTTCGTCCGAAAAATGAGGTCCGAAGACAAGCCTGCGAACGCAAACGACCGACATCCGACGTCTATCAGACCATAAACTTGTCCTACAAGGAACCGCTAGGTTCACACTGTACGACTATTTGGACAAACTAGTTTGCTAGCATTCACATTGTCAGATTGTATTGTCCATCTTTATTTTTCGTTTTATATTATTAAATTCATATTTTATTTTATATTTACTGCTCATAAGATATCTGGTTTTTTATGTTTTGTATGAAATTTTCCTCAAGTTGGACAGACTCCAGTTCACATTATCAAATTCATCTGTTCAACTTCAAAATTTTCAAAACTATTTGAAAACCATCCAACAATGTTGAACAAGCTGTCATTTGAGGATTCACATTATCCGACATTGGTCGATTAGTCCAAAGTCTGTCCCACTTTTTGTACGTTGTGAACGGCCCCAACCGCCTAAAACGAATCAATCTGTGTAAGATGCTTTGAAAAACTTGTTGGTAACTCTTAGACTATGATGAAATACTACTCTAAAGAAACGTATATAAAACATTTACAGATGCTTGTCTTGCAAAAACTAAAACGCAGTTATCTACAGGTGGGACACACAGGAGAACAGATAAAAAGTTGTTTTGTTCGTGTTAAGCTCTAGGGCATGCCTTTTCTACACTGTACAGCGTACACTCAACCTGTTCTATATCCTTCACATAAAATAATTCCAAAGAGGATTATTCAACATTCAAGTGCAGATATAATCAAATAAACAACATACGCCCACCTACCCTTGCAACCCTTACATTTGCGATACATTTACATCCTGTAATGATTAAATATAAAAATACTCTCTCCTAAGGCTCCAAGGACGTTCACAACTTGAAAACATTGCGTCGTAGAACATTCCAATTGAAAGTGGCCAAGTGTCAGAACGAGAAGGGACGATGAGACGATAAAACAATCCTTTTTCTTGAGTTAAGCTATTGCATTTCTTGCACAGTTCTCTTTTGTAGCAGAGAACACTGGAAAGAGCGAATTTTGTTTGAAGAGAACAGAAAACCAAAAGCTTTCTGGATAATTTCATAATTTCATAAAATATTTGTCCTTACCACTAGTTTAGTGTGGGGTTTCCTTGAGAGAGGACAAAGTTCGTAAGATTTGTATTTGAATTAGTTTATCAAACAAAATATTAACAGTGAAATGTGTGTGACCTCACAGAACTTTAAAGAGGATGAAAAGAGTTGAAGGAATCCCATCGGGAGTGTTGTTAAACAAATTTAAAATTAGTTAAAAAAATTGAAGTTATATGTGAGTATATTGATGAAAAAAAACTTCTTTTGTGTTTCACAAAAAAGTCCTTTTGAGCTGTGTATTGCAGCAACCTTGGAACATTTTGTGTGAGTTTTTGAAAGAAATGCAAAGTGATACACAATGAATTGATTAAAAGTCGTAAATTCTATAGCTAAAGAGAGGAAATACTTTTTTATGTTGACAATGATGATCTTATTTTTTGCTTTGAGTTTCTTATGAATTTTCGTTTAAGAATTTGGGGACAGGTACAAGTGCTCTGTTGGTGTTTTTTCTGTTTTTCTGTTGTCGTTCGGGTCAAGGATGAATAGTGAAAAGATGATAAACAATTTGCAGGTTGATGATTTCTTGTGTCAAATCTTTCTTTTTTCTTTTTTACTAATTTCTGGACAGTAGGTTTCGTTTGAGTGATTGTTCAAGAAACAAAAACAAAACAAACAAACAGAAAAATATTTTTAAGTTTTTTTTTCAAAAGACCTATTTCAAAAGAAGTCAACCTAAAACTGTAGAGACAAGAAAGTTTTGTGTTTCTTTTTGTTAAGTCAAATTTTGGTATGTATGCCTAAAGAATAAAGTCATAGTCATTTTTTTGAGTTCCGAAGGTTTGAAGGTTTTATTCCTCTTCGTGCTAATCATAAACTGCATGGCACTTGACTGTAAATTGATTAAAAATAAAAAACAATTGTATGTTCCCGTACAATGTTTCTCTGCCATCTAATTTCAGTTTTGTTAAACAAATTAACTCTTAATTTAATGAAACATTATCAACCCTATTCGAAATAGAAACTAACGGGGAATTGCTTTTGGGAAAAGAAATTCCGACCCTAAATCGTCCTCCCAACCAAGTGGCTCATTTATTTATACATTTATTTGTAGATTTGGAAATATTTCAATGATTTATCTTAGGTATCACATAAAATCTGTACCTTTGTTTTGGGAACATACACATTACACATTTTCGGAGAAACAAATTTCCAACAGGTACACAACCGAAAACGAAGAAGTATCCAAAACAGAGAGTCCTTGACAGTTCGTTGGCTTCTGTATTTTTTTAAGGTGTACTGAAAAATTAGAAAGAAATTCAACATTTTCTTGGAATATTTCTAAAAAAGAAAATAATAATCCTCACAATCTAAAAACATCTCTTCATTTTTGTATTTCCGTTATAAAAATTGGCCAACAAAGAATTTTGTTTGCCTTTTCCTCTAGGCACATTTATTTTTAAGTTCCGAGCACAATTCATATATTTGTAGGGATTCATATCGATTTAAACTTCTACGTTGTTGTTTTCAGAAACATGGAAGACAAACTCTTCTATTTTTTACGTTTTCTTTGAAAGGTAAAACTTTTGTATTTGATTTTCCATGAGATTAAGCGCATTTAACCAAAGATGATTAATATTACTTCTTGTTTCATCTTGTCATGACTACGCAAGTAGCAAAATACTCAAATTATCTTGGCACACTATGAATCCACTTATCCATTTCACAGCTCATTTATTTTCATGAGTATCCCTAAAAATATGCGTGCTTTTTTTTCTTGTTTGATGTAAATCAGCTATTAGTTCTTCTCCATAGATCGCCAAAAGGAAATGTGTATATAAAATTATGGAGATATATTTATGTTCGCTTAAGCAGAAAATCTATCGTTCGTGATTTTTGTGAAAGAATTAAAATGCAATGAATTTGAAATGAATTACTTCACATTAGGTTATTGCAGTTGTTGATTACGTTACAGGTAGCGTTACAGGTAGCGTGGTGCGCGGCCATCGTACCCAACGAGTGCATCAATAGTATGAAGCTGATAAGGCTGTGTTTTTTCGAGATCATGATACTCAATTCACCAAATAAGATGAAGAAGCTGATAACATGGTTTGGGGCAAATCATATTTTGGGTCACTTTAGATATAAAAGCGGAGTGTTTATCTTCCCCCATTCCTAATGGGGTTGGGGTGTATTCAAAAAAATGTGGATTAAAATAAATGTTTAAAAACAACGCAACGAATTCCGGAACTTTAAAGACAAGTGTCGTCAAAATTCTAGATACTAAAAGAAGGTGTTTTAAAACCAAGAAAAAGCTACCAAAATTTATAAGACGATAGTAAAACATCTATCCAAGGCTTTTTAACGTTTGAAGGTTCAAACCTGAAACCATCTTTTAACGCCTGACGAAAATCATCTAAAAAGTTACAGAATTCAAGTCCTGGACACATTGTTTGAGATGATGATGATGATGTGTTGAACATGATTGAACTGAACAGACGATTAGACTGTGAAAAAGTTTTTCATACAGTCAGTTTATTAAGGGGTAAGCCTGCTCAGGTTTTATTGTTATATATATCAACAGTCTTTTCAAATTTAAAAAATATTTAGGGAGCTGTGAGTATTATATTACAGTTTTGTGGTACCCGTGGTGCGGTTAGCATGTCTGCTTATTAACCCAGGTTCGTGGTTCGAATCCCAAGAGAGGCAAAAACGTTTTTCAACTGGCATGTCCTCTGTTAGTAAATTCATTGCCATTAAAAGCGCTTTCTCGATTAGCCGTTCGGAACCGGCAGAAAATTGTAGGTCCCCTCCATTCCCTCACAAGGCATGGTTGTGAGAAATGCGCTAGGCCCTGGGGCTCTTTGCCCTGTTGCGCCACCCTGTTTATTAATTTTATTTTATATTATTCAGCCGTGAGTATTGTGACCACTCCACTTGTCCGCCTGTTGTCTAGGCAGGCCTATATCTGTGCTTTATTTATGAAACGGCTGTAAATACTCGTATTCAGATAAGTAAAATAATCACATTGCTCATCTTCAAGCAACGTCAAAAAACCGCAACTTGTTCACGGATAAGAGTGAACGCCTATAAATGAGTGCGCGGTTAACCAATGCTGTGGTACCCCTTTACACTGCAAGGGTAACAAAGCTCGTATGCCTTAGTCAACAATTCTTATCTAATTTTGTTGCGTATAAGTTTGGAAAACTACATAAAATTATGTTTCAAAATAATCTAAAAAGGGAACAACCTCATTCAATTTTATTCTTACCCATAGGTTGTTTAGTGACAAATAAAAACTCTCTCGTCCTTTTTTAAAGATAATAACAAATTGATTCTGCTGTTAAATATTTATTACAACAATTGGTTTCTGTTTTCTTTTCAGATTCAACATCAATTACACCAAAGCTAGGTCAATAAGCATCGTGATACCATAAACAAAATCGATTGAAAGCAAGGATACAAATAGCAAACAGACGTGTTGTTAGCAAAGTGATTCAAAGCACGTCTGTGGCTTCAAAAGCAAAATAAAGAAAATAAAAATTGCACAAACCAAAGTCAACAAATCATCATCATTCAAGCGTGGAACTAAAAAATAAAAAAGCTACATTCGCTTACGCCATTTACTAAGAAAAAAAGCAAATATCTACACCAACACGTTGCGTTGGTTGAGTAGAAAACACAAGACCAAACACACCCTTT
Source organism: Melanostoma mellinum (assembly GCA_914767635.1). Taxonomy (NCBI): domain Eukaryota; kingdom Metazoa; phylum Arthropoda; class Insecta; order Diptera; family Syrphidae; genus Melanostoma; species Melanostoma mellinum. Next base: position 232,439,458 of record OU612059.1, read on the forward strand.
CTTGTTGATAAGCAAGTGCAATTTTTTTCTCAGCTTGAATTTAACTTGCAAGAATGTGCGTGAATTATGAAGTGATGAGATACTAATTTAGCAATCGTTCATTGAGTTTTAACAAAGTTAATCGAAAAGAAAAGCTTTTGTGTGTCAAAAAAGAGCTCACTCTCCCGAGTGCAGTGTGCCAAAGTTTGGTAAAAAGCTGTTCAGCATTTTTGTAATAAACAAGCAAGGCAAAAAGTCTTGTAAACAGCAGTCTCGTGCGCCGGTACCAGCTACCAGCATAAATATATCACTACTTGTGCTTGCGCGTCTGTATGCCAAGCAAGCATTTTTTATCGTGAAATCATTAAATCGAATTAATTTTACTTTTGCTCTCGTTTGGCTGTTGTTTTCAGAATGGGAATGTGCGTGTAGTGATTCGGTTTGTGTTAAGTAGTTTTTCTCCATAAATATTGCAAAAGAAAAAAAAAAAAAATTGGTAAAACCGGCACAGGTGCAGTCGAAAAGCGCAAAATATTTGTCTTAATTTTATTTTGTGGCTTAGTGTATTAGTGCATCTTGTGAAAAGAATATAAAACTAATATCCCAAGTGTAGAGACAAAATAGAGAACCCAAACTAAACTCTGTCTTAAAACACATTCATATGCTTAATTACCGCCTAGTGTCAACTCATTTCTTAAAGCAGCCGTAATTTGACAAATACCAAGGTTTATACGTGATTTCTTTGTGTATATGTGTGCTACATCGATTTAAATGCTAGACAAAAATTTATAAGTAAATCGAAAATCGAAAATCGAAAATCGAAAATCTACAAAAATCACTCGAATAAATTTATTATCTGTCTCATTTATGCAAAATCAAAACCCATAAAAATAATTTCGTAGTCAGTAATTCAATTTTCAAAAAAATTTATTCACACCCCCGCAGAGAATCTATAAGAGAGCGAACAAAAAAAAGACCGACTGGCATTGGAGGGTTGCCAAAGAGAAAAGCAACGAAAACGACGACGACGCGCTCTTTTTTTTCTCATTCAACTGCAACTCGTTGAGAGTGTAAATTAAATTTCCATTCCGATTTCAAAAATTCTGTCACAACGTATTCGTTAGGAGTTCTTCGATTGTTCGGCGTAGATTATCATAATTTAATCAGCGAAAATGTGCAGAGATCGCGATATGAATTTGCCATAGATCAACGCAATCGTCAATACAAGGTTAAGAAAAAAATCAAACTCAAATAAGAAAAACCCAAAGAGAGCAGAACACAAAACAAACACAGGATTGGTGAATTGAAGAGGAAGGCCGTGTAGGAGTTTGAGGAAGCTAAAGCGAACAAAAATTGTATTAAGTGGAGCGTCGAAGATCTTTTACCACTTGTGCTTGAGACTGACACCAGAGGAAGAGACCCATTAAAAGATTTTAATTGCCATCAACAAAATTATTTGCCATACAAATACAAAATCTTCATTATTACTGGCCAACTCAGCGTTTGTCAATAAAAATCTTGAAAAGGATTGACGAAAAAGTGCACAAAGTATCCACTTTGAAGACACGTTGAGAAGTTGGTTGAAAACATTGTTGAAATAGAAAGAAGGGTCTGGTTAAATCTTAAAGCAGAAAAAAGGAAACGTTGTTATTATTTATTTAGCTTCAGTTTGGATTTTGTTTATCGTTAATTTATTTTTTTTTTTGCTGGGGAGGATTGATTTTGAAGTCATACCCAGGAAGGAGAGTTTTACATTCATAAACGTACGTCAGAATAAACAAAAATTATCAAAATTGAAGTCTTCGCAAGGAACATTTGGAAGTCCGTCAAGGCTTGCGTTGTAAGTAACCAATATTTAATATTTATTTGTTTATACATATTATGATTTATATAGAACCGAAAGATTTTTGATGCTATAGCCTTCTTACTTATTGTTAATGTTTGTAGAATAATGACGAATTGGTAACTTAAAATCTATTATTGAAGAAGTGGATAGCAATTCCTGATTAAATTGTTGGTTCTACTAATGAACTATTTCTTTATTGTTGTTAAAACATCCTTAGCTCACAAAACTGCATTATTAGCTTGGAAGTAAAATTTATTGCATTCTCATCATAATCTTTTGATAGGAAGTGGTCCCTATGCTTATTTACCCATACCAAGACCTTAACTTCACATAAAATACCTATCAAAATATCGCGCTAAGTAAAGTGCTCTAACCTGTGATTTTATAGAGAAAAAAACTAATGTTATTGTTCTGTTAAGGTATGTAATTTTTGCCACTGAAACGAATAGCGTTGTTCGTTCTTTGATTACAGTCTTTGAGTTCTGGGATTTCGCAGGAGCGAAACTACTCAGAGAGATTGTGAAAGATGTGATAGCAAAGTGATAGGAATTAAAAGTAATTTTTACTTACATATTTAATACTCTTATTCAAAATAAACCATAAACCAAAATAAATCAGTTCCTTATGTTTCAATTCTGGGATTACATTAGTTCCAGATAGCAGATCAGACGATACATTTCGTCACTAAAATCTGTTTGCAGTTTTTCATAGCTGAAAAAATTTAATTTTATCTTTTAATTTCAATGATTTTCAAAAAATTGTAAAGTAAAAAAGTATTGTATTTAATCTTTCTTTATGCTAGTAGTATATTAAAGTCAAAGCTGTAAAAGAATGCATTCATTTGGTAATGCATTGTAAAAGTCCCATTCATTCAACTGGAATGCATTTACATTCCTTATCGCAGTACTTCAACTTTTAAAAATAAGTCCCAGTTAATTTTGAAGTCTTTAGTAAACCTATCGTGTAGAGCATTCAATATACTTGAAGTCAAAAGAATGCGATATTTTTTAACTGGTTGCAGTCTTGGAAATCATTTTAAAGTCTTTTACATTCTTTGCAGTCATGAAATCTTTTGATTGCATTGAAAGTAATGCCGTCATTTGGCTGCTTTGGAGTCTTTTTAATGCTTGAAGTCTTTTATCAAGGAGCGATTAATGCTTGAAAAAATATTAAGCATGTTCTTTAAAATACAAAACGATACTTTCACTCTCAAGGTTACGAGTTAAAGTTATGACGGTAGCATATAAAAAATAGTTTGCTTTGCTATTTGTCCTGTATACTCTGTTCAAAATCGCCAAATGTTGACATACGTCAGTTTGAATTTGAAGCTACGATATGTACAATTTAGAAACTATATAGCTTTCGGAAAGAGCCAGTACCTACTGTCAAAATCTCAGGAGAAGAATTCTTATAGATAAATATATATTCAAAGGTAATGCTTTTACAGATAAAAGGACATGGAAATGAATAAAAAAGCTTCAGTGCGACGTATTTGGGTATTTCATCCCTTTGACATAACAAGTCCCAAATTTTTATTTTTGAGTAGATACTATGTCCCATGTACCATGTTACATGATATACATGATATACTCCCACATAGATACAAAACGAAGGGTTGGGTCTTGTGTACCACCAAATATATTTGTTTAACTATAATCTCTGAGATAAAGGAGTGTAGGCTGTAAGAGTGGATTGGTGGTGGTGTAAAGGTGAGGACGCAGGAGGCAGAATCATTGAGAGTAATTAAAATTCTAGGTTTAGGGTGCCTTCTTGAACCATGTGGAGTTTTGAATGATTTTCAAAATGTCGTTCAGTGGGAGATGAGAGATGTCGCCCAATTTACCGAAAAAGAATTATCCGAGAACTTCTGGTATGGACCGTTTTTGGATACTCAAAAGCCAAGTTTAGACTGTCAAAGCAAAAGGTAGTGGTACGAAGTACAACCTTGGCAGTCTCTACACAAATCAGATGTGCTGATGCTCAATGTCATCATGTGAGATGAATTAATTGTAAGACATGAGAATGATAACCACCGTAGAAATCCAAGGCCTTCTCTACTGAAGTAAAAATTATGTTTTCTCTTCGAAATGACCAGTCTTGACTCTCCGCTATCTTTTTGTTTCATACTTCCAGTTCAATCTGAATGTCAAACTAAGGTTTTAAATAAGTTAACCCTCATCCGATTCTACATCTACAAAAAATCTTTTCTATCTTAATAGTGTCGTGCATGGTGGAACACAGTTGTATTTTAACGAGACACGAAAGTAGTTGGAGTATTATTACTATAATGTCTAGCCACGTTATTTACCAAGTCACGCAATGCTCAAGTTCCCAGTATGGTAGACAAAGGCTTAAGGGTTACGCACGTCATGCAGTATCCTTTTGTTTATATAGAATTTATTTTCTTTTGAGACCAATAACTTCTGCTATATTTTATTTTGAGGTCATACAACAATGTTTAGTGGCTTGGAATCTTTTTTCTGTACACTCATATTTTGCTTTTATTCTTGAAATATATAAAAAAAAAAAAAATAAATAAATAAATAGGGTGGCGCAACAGAGCGAGGAGCCCCTGGGCCTAGCGCATTTCTCACAACCAAACCTTGTGAGGGAATGGAGGGGACCTACAGTTTTGGGCCGGTTCCGAACGGCTAATTGAGAAAGCGCTTTTCATGGCAGTGAATTTACTAACGGAGGACTTGCCAAATCCTCGCGAAAGGCGATACCCGTGGAAAAACATTTTGCCTCTGCTGGGATTCGAACCTCGAACCTCTGGATTAGCAGGTGGACATGCTAACCATCGCACCACGGGTACCATATATAGGCACATAAAATTGTAATCAGGTATGAGGTACTTTAACTTGTAACTCTACTACATTTCAATTTTGTGTATACCTCAATAACCGTTTACCGCACATGTTTGCTAAGATATTCGTTTGTGTAGGTATCCTTTAACAACTTGAAATAAAAATCTTCCTTCCATGTTCTTAAAAATGATTCCTCAAGCAAAACACATGGTCCTTTAACTGTTTGTATTACAGGAGAGGGCATGGAACTTTAAAATATCAACAGCGCCGTTTTTGATATTCTCAGAAAATTACTTTTTATTAGTACCCCGTTAATTTTTAACGAGAATCCACATGTGTTTCACTCTAATTGATCACAAACAAAAAGGTTAACCCAAAAACCACCGAAAGGCATTAATTCCTGGAAATACAAACAGTCTACAATAAATAATAAAATATGCTGTCACGCATTTCATGGTTCATATGACACCATCATTTGCACGTGGACTTGGTTCGAGTGCCCATTAAAAGTATATCCTTGTATCACACCCACCGATAATAATTTCAATCAAAAATATCTAGAGCAAGTTATTTTACGTTATGAAAACATACAAACCCACCCACATTCAGTCTTGTGAAAAATGATATGATTTTGCTTATATGCATCATCCAATCGATATGATTGTTTACCTTTATAACATTTTGGGTAAACAAAAGTTTTATATTGATGAACAACTGAGCAACTGAGTATTCACAGAAAAAGGTCAGGAACGCAATTCCTCCAGCTCTGGATACAAAACAGATATCTATTATTTACGCTTCCGGTAGGTAAATCGAAAAATTTCCCCTGAAGGAAAAAAAAAACTGTGTGGCTACGTGACACCAAGCACGATTAAGTAGCCTCTTCAGTTGTAGAAATTATAAAAAATAATCTTCTTGCTGTTAATTGTGAATCTTTTTGTTTGTAGTTATTTTTGTGGCGTTTTCCATTGAAAAACAATTAAAATGTGTTTTATCAATAAAAGAATGGAAGAACATTAGATTTTTCACAGAGGATATTAGTAACGAGGTAAGCTTATTTCTGAAACGATTAAAGAAACCAAATTATACTGAAGCAAACAGAGATGAACCATTTTGGAAGTCAATGGACTGTTTATTGATTTCCATGGAGAAACTATTTTTATTCTCATTATTTTGCTTAAATGGATTCAGGTGATTGCGCTAACAAATTTATTTTTAGGCAAAAAATGCGTTATCAAATTTGATGTTCAAAAACATAGTTGAAGTTTGTTTGGATATAGAACGTCAATCGGTAGATTCAGTCAAACAGAAACGTGCCAGAAAAGCTTACCTGGTCGATCCAAGCAAAGATTTGCTTTAATTTTAATTTGTTTTCAAAAGCTAATGAGATAAAGATAATAAATTGATCACATTGAGAAATGTGCAAATAAATCAATGAAGTCCATAAAAAAAACAAACGTAGGCACCTGCCATATAGCCTTAGACGGCGCTATTCCAAAAGTTTTTGTTATAGAAACAAAATGTACAGTCCGTTCTGCGGGCTTAATACACATCAGCTCCCTATCCTTCGTTGCTTGAATGGGCGTTTCGGTGTCAAAAGTTTTCATGATAAAGCATTACAGGTGGATTATTGGGAAGGATCTCTTCCACCTCGAATGTACGAGGGCGGTTTGATAAGTCCGTGACTTTTTGAATAAAACAAACTTTTCGCGGCAAATAAACATTTTCCAGCGTTTTTCTAATTTTTTATTCCCTCCAAATAATAGGTTTTCTCAAGGCTCTCAAAATACGCATTTGTTTCGGTAATGACTTCTTCATTCGACTCAAATCTCCTACCACCAAGCCATTTCTTTAGGTTTGGAAACAGATAATAGTCGCAGGCGGCTAAATCTGGAGAATATGCTTGATGGGGTATTGGCCATTTTTTTGGATTGCGATTATGGTCGAGTGTGAGCAATCGCGGTACCCATCTCGCGGAGAGTTTTCTCATGTCCAAATATTCCTGTAAAATATGATGTACCCCTTCAGTTGAGATACCTACAGCATGAGCCAACTCACGCACTTTCATTCTCCGATCATCCAATATCATTTCATGGATTTTATCGACGATTTGCGGCGTGATCACTTCTTTTGGGCGACCTGAACGTTCGGCGTCACTAGTGCTGGTACGACCGCAACGGAAATCTGTATACCACTTCTTTACCATTTAAATTGATGGTGCCGAGTCTCCATAGTATTATCAAGCCTTTTCTTAGTTTCAGTGATGGACTTTTTACGTAAAAAGTAATGTTTTATGAGCACACGAAATTCCGTTTTTTTCCATTTTCGTAAAAATTTACGGGGTTGTCTGCTCTGAATGGCTATCAAACGCCAACGACATGACGTAGCTTGCTCAAAATTTGACAGTAGGCTACTTATAGATTACAGTTGACGGCAGCACAGTTGCATTTGGAGTAACTGCGCGAGAAATTCAAAAAGTCAATGACTTATCAAACCGCCCTCGACCCTCGTATTATATTTGAAAACTGAAAAGTACTCAGAAATAGTCACTTCGAAAAGTTTTTTTTTGGGTTCTCAAAATTTGTACGTAATTAAAATTTTGTCACAGTTTCGTTTCTTTGCTGAAACCATTTTCATTAATACGCTAAGAGATATTTTAACTATTCTAAATCAAAAATTACCTAAGTGGTGTGAGTTTTTTTATAAGCATCAATCACTAACTTCATTAATGTTTTTTTATAGCAATCTGTTTTGCTTCCTAAATTTTCCACTCTGTTTAATATTGAAAACCACTTTGTTCTCTTTGTATACAGCCAACTATTATATACAGCCAACGATAGAAAAAAAATGTATTTGTTTGCAAAGAAAATACTTTGCCTCCTACTGTTTGATCACATTTATTTATAATCACATTTGCGTCGCTGAATAAAAGTTTAAAATAAACAAATCCCCACTACTGCAAGGAATTCGGTTGTATTTGCACTCGGCAATCCATTCCATTGATTGTCCCACTGGGTGTACCTGGTATCAACATCTGGATTTAGAATGCAATGAAATCAAAAATAGATTTTGAAATTGCCACTTTAAAATAGAATCTTAATTTGAACAAACAACATTCCTTGTGATTTGCGTTGTTCGCGGTGTCTGGAAGTTTGTTTTAAGAAGTAGACCGTCTATTTGTTCAATTTTATTCAAAAACAAGAGTGTATTTGACTTGACACCCATATTCAATCATATTGCGGCATGGCCTAAGCATCTGCTTTCCATTAACACCCTTCATATTTTAGCTATGCTAAGAGACACGCACGTTTAAGTGAAATGTCAATTGTGTGGAAAATTCCATAACTTTTTTTTCATGTCATGATCATGAGGCTTTTTCTTAGGGCTTGTCTTTGACTTGATATGTATTCAATTGGTTTTATTTGAAGTACTACACTCTGCTCTTATGTGTGTCAATCTCTATTGAATGCAAATATTTTCTCCAAACAATCGAATTAATTGAACACCAACGATGAGATTTCGAATCCGTTTAATTTGCTATCGGATCATAAATTAATTGCTTTGAGATTTACAACGGGTGTAGTATTTGTTTGCAAATTCAATATTAATTTGCTTTTTTTTTATAATTAACGCGAACATTAAGAGGTTGTGAATGCTCTTAGAAAGTTTGAAAGCACTGTGCGAGCATTTAGGAAAATAGGGGAGGATTTAAAGGAGAAAGAGGTGCACATTGCTTTTGAATTTTTATGAAACGTAATGTAGGCGAAGAGTCAGGTAGAGCATTCGACAATCAGCTGGCGCGACTTAGAAAAAAATCTCTATTCTTCATTGTACAACCGTAGTTGGGCTCAAAAAACTGATGAGCATTCCTGGCCAGGCGCGTGTTGCGGTTAAATTGTTTCAGGGGAGGAATGCAACTGACTATTTCACTAGAGCACTGTTTGTGAAAAAATCGATAAAAAAGAGTGAGACAAGTTTAAAAATGTATATGCGTACGTTTCGTGTCTTATAAAAGTAAATTAAAAAAGTGTTGGGCAAAAAAGTTCAGAGAGCCTCGGCGCCTCTTGGATTTCAGGGACCTACAATTTTATGCCGATTCCGAACGGCTAAATCAGAAGGTGTTAATACTCTAGGATGACTTGCCGATTTCTATCGATAGTGATACTCGTGGAAAATATATTTTTTGGATCCGAACCTTGAACTTCCTCAAAACAGACATACTATTGGAAAAAAATAATAAAAAATCCAAAATTTTAGCTGTTTTTCAAATGGTTGTATCTTCGTGGAAGCTCGTATGAAGTGATACCAATTTGAAGCTTGAAGTTTCTAGTTTTGAAATATTATGATGATAAAATTTTGAAAGCAAAGGGTCTTTTGCGAGCCTTAGGAAATTTTATAAATTTTTTCAGTTCTCTGGTACACGGACTTTAAAAATGCAACTGAACCTCGTAAGTCATTTGCAGTGTATTTACTTATGTTGTTCTAAACATTTCGTAGAATTGAAAAAAGTTTAAAATATTTTACATACATTTCACAAACACGCTTAAAATGCTTGCAAGGTCCTCGTTTGTTCAGCTTTAAAGTTTTCCCAAAACAAAGTGTTTGTGCAGTTGCGGCAGCTGCAGAAACGCTGCTGTCTGAATTCTTGTCGTCGCGACAATACAAATATGTATGTATATGAAATCGTTGAGTGCTTTTTATCGCTTCGGTGTGGGTATGCTCATATGTCGCTGCGTAATATATTTTTGAAAACTGGAATTTACCCTGCAGCGACTGCAAAAACGTTTCGGTTTGGGAGGTCCTTTAATTCTGGCTTCGACTATTTCCGCTGAAATATTAAAATCTAAATGAAAAAGGATTGTTTTTTCTAAAGAGCAGAGGGCTTAATAAGGTTACTTGGTGTACACCTACAGTGATAAGGAATGCTTTGGTGACTCCAGATTTGAGATTTTTCTATTTCTATTTTAATTTTTGGGACTACTTTGTGTATTTTCTTTCTATGGGATTCCAAAGCCAATGGGTTTTTTTTAACTCGAATTGTACTTCTTCTCATGGAATTCAAAAGCGAAGAAATAAATAGAAAACTTATTTATATAAATTTTTTTTTCGAACGAAGAGTAAAAAAGAACACATAGGATTGCAAAATAATAAAGTTTCCGATTCCAGAAAATTTATACCAGAAAATGTATATTTTACGGTCATTTGCTGGCAGCAGGTCCATGCAAAAATGATGTTGCTAAAGGCTAGTGTCTGGTTCGATAATGAGGACATATGAATATATTTCATTACAACCCCATACTTTGCTATGCAAGGTTACACCTTTAGCTTTACATACATACAACCAAAAGTCATAGCCAAAAACATCAAATCTTTTTGCTATCGCTAACATCCAAAAATGATAGCTCTCGTTTTAGTTTAAAAGGTTTTATTAAACTTAGTACAAAAACGGCTTAAACTTCGACACGAGTGTCATCTATCAACTAAACTGTGAGACTATGTTTTTTTTATTGATCTGACAACCTCAACCTTTAGGACTTTCTTTTTATTTGTTTACATTTTTTTTTTCTAGTAAACTAGATGTGTGTTTCGAAGGCATTAGCCAAACGCAAAAATCTTACGTGAATAAAATGCTTTTATATTATTACGGTGCCTTTGTGTTTCTGTCCCAATAGTTAGTTTGACCCGCCCTCCAATTATCGAAACGTGCTTCCCTATCTCCAGCTTTAAAAAACAACGATGGATAGGAAAAATACTCATTATAATAAGAATCCACACAAATGTAAGAAATGAACTACCCTACCCAGTGGCGGCTCCTTATTTCAACCCAAAATCAATAGTTACCCTACTGGCGTCGAACGTTGTGTAGTCATTCTCATTGTACATATAGGAAGAAGTTTAAGTCAAAGAAATCATCAAACGCGTCTGAACTATCAATGTCATTGGTTAGGTTAAGCCGCCGAATAGTTGGCTCACTTTTTCACAAAATACCGCCAACACTATAGTTGTGAAACGGAGTCGCCATCAGACTTGAGTTGTATTTTGTTTTTGTTTTGACATTGATATTCTTTGGTTTTTTTCCACTTTGGTTTGGTTATCGGAGAAAAAAAGAGGAACTGAGTTATTATTCCGGTCTATGATTCATATCCATTTCGTTGAAGCGCGCAGTATTAGAAAATAGGAAAAAAAAAGTTCAGCTCCTTAGCCAGACAGTATGCTTGTGCCTTCGGCTTCTGGATAACCTAGTGCGTAGTAGAGGAATTGTAAAGAGTTGTTAACTCGTTTTGTTGATATTTTTTTTAATAGAAATTTCTTTTTTTTATTGTTGATTAAAAAACCGATTTTTTATTTGTGAACTGTTAACATGGATTAAATGGAAACAAAAATGTATTAGATCATTTTGTCAGAGCAGTTAGTTTGTGGTAAAAGACTTTTGTGCCCCATTTGAGTTGTGAGTGCATCGCCTCTTCCAAAACCATATTGATCTGTAACATCAACCCAAGAAAACTATTCTGCTCTGACTTACAAAGTGAGTGCACCATCATAGTTCGCAAGTGAATTTTATGTGTACTTCTGTTACTTTTCTTAATATAAAAGAGACAAGAAGTTTTTCTGGGAATGACTGGCTTAAAATTAAATATTGTAAGTACCTATCTTCTTAGTCAAAAGAAACGAGAGTCACTTTTCATTTCGAATATTTTTGTGTATTTTTGTTTTGGTAAAAAAAGTTTAAAATTTGAAATCGAGTTTTACAAATTATGTAATATAAAGTTAGAGCTCGGAGGCCCTGCGGCTTAAGCTCATTTCTCTGAACCGTACCTTATTGGTGAGAATTTTGGGTATGGTTGGGAATCGGCAAACAAATTTGTTCCGATTCCAAACGGCTTAGTGATAAATCGCTCTTCATGGCAGTGAAATTACTCTCACAAGACTTGCCAAATATCAGTTCCAGTGGAAAAACGATTGGCTGTGTCTGGGATTCGAACAAAAGTCTAAAAAGTTGAATATACCTTAACAAACTATGTATTTATAAAACAGTTACATTAGTTGTCTACCGTCTACTCAAGGTTGTTGGTCGAAAAAGCACTGTTGCACCGGATAAAAAATGGTAGCGTTCACGAAATGTCCGTAAACTTTTGTCACGTGTTTTTACAATGGGATTACAACAAATCAATTAGGTTTCGTAAATTAAACAAATTTCGATATTTCGTTAAATGAAATAATTCAAATGGGAAAGTCCTAATTCTATCGGATTTCACAACTGTTTAAAAGAAACAAGGTTTTTTGCATTAAATGCCACATTATACAAGGGTTAGACAACAGTTTCGGTATCTTAAAGTGGACACTTTACTAATTTCGTTTTGTAGTAAGAAGGTCTTTCAAAAACAATCTAAATTTAGACAATACATGAAATGGACTTATAAACACGACTTTAAATGTGCAAGTTTTCAATTTACAGATAACCTTCTTTCTCCACACGAATTTGCTACACTCGTAAAATTAATTTGGAAATCAAATCTGAATAGGATAAGCTTAAGATTATAAGCGTTTTCGAATAGAGGCCGGTCGATGTTGACAAACTGGCTGTTGTGCGTGTCTCGTGTGGCGGCCATGTTGTTTAAGTAGTGTCTGTTAAATAATCTTTTTTAGTTGTATCTGTTAAACAATCAGTTGTTGTTCACTCACTGATGTCAAGTAACCATGATTCAGTTAAGCGCATGTTCAACTTGAAAACGCAAAGAATGTAAACAATTTTTTGGTTTCTAACTCGAAAACTGTAACCTCATCCAGCGCTCTTCTGTAATTAAATAACAACGTTTTATCTTTGAGCCACACCCATCTACCTATCAAATACAGATACTATCACTCATGTCGTTTTTCCCACAAATTAGTCTGCAGATCAATGTGAATTGATATCTATCTGAAATCACATCATATTTTTTATTTAGGGCCACTTTAGTTATAAAACGAAAGACAGCAAGTTCATTAAACGAAACATAATCATTAATCATTTGATTAGAACGCAGATAACAAGAACCTAAATTAGTTTCTTTGATATACTGTTGTATATCGCATCGATTTTGTCATGTTTGATTACTTTAAGCAATCAAAAGCTGCAAACACAATCTTATCTCTTTCGAAACTTCTCATTCAAATATAAAAACGGACTCCTTCAAAGTCTTTTTGTGAAATGTTAAATCTGTTAAATATTTACAAGTTCATCGATGCACCGGGTATAGGGATCAAAAGATTAAATAACTTATTAGAGTTAGATAATCCAATGTCGAATCAAGACGGCAGCGGCAGGCCGATTAGGTTGTTTGTTTCAAAAATTTCTTAGATTAATTTCATTTGAAATTTTCAATTCGGAAACATACCTTATACTACATTGCCACCTGAAGCTTATCTAGGTTTCTTTCCAGGATGGTTTGTGTTAACGAAGTAGTGTTTCCATCTGGACGCCAGCTTGCTTTTTCTATAAAGAAGAAAGGGACATGTAAACGAATATCACTGACATATGACAGCAGGTCAGCAGAGGCACTGCTATCAAACGCCAAACTCATTGGAATGTTGGAAATAGTGCGTTTAGCACGATATTTGTCACTAAGTTTCGAGTAGGTTTCATTGAAACATTCATTAATTCATTTGTATGGCAAACCCCTTACTTTTCATGTAGGTTTGAGATAGTTTCACGTTTACCTAGTTTAAGTGCCAGGTGAAAATACAGTACTACGTATTCAAAAATAAGTCAATTCACAAGGGCCTACCTGATTCATTTATAAGAACAATTTCAAATGTCTGGAGATAGATACAACGGAACGTGTTTCTTTTTGTTTTAGTTATTCAGTTATCGTAACCTTGATCTACATAAACAAAGTCACAAGTTTCTATTTGATTAAAGTCCAACTATCTCATCAAGTTTGTTCTCCATCAACAGCAAAATCAAATCTTTCAGTTTTTGTATACATATTCACTGGGGCGTATGTGTAACATTTAATTTTATTATCTCTGAATTGTTGATTTGAACTTACATTCCGACTGGAAGAAGGTTTTCTTATCAAAGTTTTTATACTTAAAAGAAAGACATGTACTCATACTGAAACACCTGAACGTCTGCTTATTATCCCACTTCACATGCTCTGACGAATTTTTTGCAAATCTACCCGATAAGAAGAAACAATAGTGATTGTGGGTGTTTTTCTTTCCAGCCATGTGGTTTCAGCCGGTTTGTTTTGGTTTAAACTCATCTGTGAGTAATGAACTTGATGATTCTAGAAGTAAGTTCAAACACAATGAGAATACCTTGAAAAAATTCACGCGAAACTTGACAATTTACAACTTGAGTTAATCCATCTCATGATTTTTAATTCAATTAGTGTTTGTTTGTCCAGTTGGTTGTTGTTTGTGTTGTGTACATTTATTTTGTTTACACATTTCTCAAAGTGTTAAACAAAAATGGCTTAGCTAAACAACAAGTTTGGTTACCTAATGCGCGCTGTGTTTTGTAAGCTTGACAACGAAGATCCTTTTTCCAAGTTTTGATGAGTGCATAAGACGAATTACCTCATACACAGTATTGTTTGTATAATATGACAGAAGAACAATGCTAAATGGCTTTAAACTTTTTGTAGTGTAATGAATTTTACGTGACCTCGGTATATAAAAGCAAAAGCACAAAAATGCAATTATTGCTAACATGCTTATGACGCTTTTCAAGGCTGTTTTGGAGAACGTTTTGTATTGTTGTACTTAAAGCGGAAGGAGGCACATAAGTGGGTAATTGTTTGGCTGTATAGAGCATGTACATTCAATGTTTTTTTTTTACAAGCTATGTAATGAATGGTGTTTTACTTTTAACTATAATGAGTGGATTCAGATTCTACCTTCTTTTCCTTCAGTCTGATGAATGTCTAAGTGCTACTTTGTCTTGTGCCTCAAATTTTCGGTGGAATAACGAGCGGCTCTCTTCCGTTTTGAGAACATACTCCTTTTTTGAATAACAGATTATCTTGCGTAAGGATTGAACTCGAACTGAATTCTGAGTTGAAAATAAAAGAAAAGACTTACTTGTTCATCCAGTAAAACGACAGGGTTACAAACGTGACAGCTCATATAAAAAATTGCCAAAAGCTTAGCATTTTCTCTGTTCTTTATTTCCTTACCATGGCTGACATAAAACTACCACCATTGTGATCAGCGTTGCCGCAGTAAAATTTTTTAAGGTGCCATTTTCGGTAACCAAAGGTGCCAACTGGGTGCCACCAGCCCTTCAAAGGCAGAGAGATATTTAAAAACTCAAAAAACAAATACTAAAGTATCATTACCATTGTTTGGGCGTGAGTTAGTACACACACACGATATGTATGTTTCACTACTTGGAAAAAAAACATTCCATTCAGACTTTTTTGAATGATTTTATTAATTTTTCTTCATTAAAATGTATCAAGCTCTTAAGGTGCCAAAATGAGAAACAAAGGTGCCAAGGTGCCAATCGATACTGAAGGGTGCCAAAATGGCACAATTGTGCCACTTCGGCAACGCTGATTGTGATTGTGATTGTTTTTTTTTTTTTTTATTTATTTGAGTGTTTGCATGTGTAACACAATTTGTTCATTGCGACAGTTTTATAGTGTCTATGAACCGAACCGCGCTACTATGTGAGTAAACAGAAGACTTATAGAAATCACATGCACCATCAACTGGTTTGAATGAATTTTTATTTTTTCGTCTTCAATTATACTTTATGCTAAAGGCAAAGAGAAAACCATTCAATTGCGATAAATTCTTTTCACGTGATTCTCATCACATAACCTCAAGTCAGCTTCATTTATCATTCCAACATGAACACACATGTGCTCTTTTAAAACAATCAGTGCGTACGTAGATTTGATTCGTTTTGAAATTTCCTCAGAGGTTCCGGGAATCTACTAGAATTTTCACCGGGGACAAAACACTAGCAGAGCAGACACAAAGTCTATTTGTGAACATTGGTGATATTTTTTTTGGATTGTTGTCATTTTTCAATTCTGACGCGCGAACATTTTTGAAGTCAAGCAACAAATGTTTTAATATTTCATATGGTTTTGAGCTTGAAATTGAGCTTGAAATTGAAAATGAATCACATGTTCTCTCAGTGCGTCGAAACGAAATAAATCTTCGAGGTCTTACGTGACTGTTGAATAGTATTCGAGTAATTTTTGAATGTAAATATTGAGTCATTGTTTCTGCTATTGCTTTAGCATTTTTATTGATGAAGTGTTTTTCATGCCATAGACAGAGGTGTGAAATAAAACAAATAAAGGGAATACCCACTGGTGTTTGGTGTGCCTTCTGTTATTCATTCACAATGTTTGAATAGTACAGAGGGTTTGTTTTAAATGCGTTTTTAAGCACATAATATATTTACGTCTAATATGTACTTGTATGATTTTTCGCTTTGATGAGAAATGCTATGTTAATAAACTAATTGGTAACTTAATATAATAAATAATATAATATAATAGCCGAGATTTTAGACCATGACCATGATGATAGGTCATTAGTTATGTTTTGAACAAGCCAAGAAGCACAAGTCTATGGATTGAAAAGGAAATGAATAAAATTAATCCAATTAACAAGACAGGGCGGCATTTACACTCACAGTGATCACTACATTGCTGACATCAGATAAAACACTTTGAAGAAAGTTATTATCTTCAAATAAATCACGGGAAACTTAAAGGATTTTGCCAAATGAAGACGTTTGTTTGTGGCGCAGTTCGTTCACATTCATGTGTTCATAGAAAAGATCAAAGTGTGACGGAAACTTACCGCCTCTATACATTGTTGTATTGATTGAGGATAAATAATATTTTGAAATAGTTGATTAGTCAGGGAAGAATTAAATTTATGTCGATCGATCAAAAATGATATAAATTATATCAGCAACTTTCGTTCTGTATTGTGCCGACCTGTTTGCCAAATTTCATGTTAGGTGATTGATAAAATTGTTTACGAAGACGTTGCAAAATTTATTTAAAATTAAAATGGATTTCAATTAAGTTATCGTTGAACGATATTCAACGATATGTGTAGTGGGTGTTTTCTTAAATTAACAATAAAGTGTCAATTATTGTGATGTTATTTCCATTTTGAAACTAAATAAAACAACTATCAATGCATGCGGTTTCTACAGAAGCTTACGAGCTTAAGTATAGTTTTAGTATTGGAGTAAAATTTCTTTTTAAAGTTCAATTTCTTTATTGTAAAGATGCTTTTTATAGAAAGTTGAGATAAGCTCGTCGAATGCAATACTTACCAAAAAAGCTGCAAAACTTTGTTTATTGATGCTAATTTTATTGCGATGTTCATAAAAGTAGGCTTTACAAATT
Organism: Melanostoma mellinum; assembly: GCA_914767635.1. Classification (NCBI taxonomy): domain Eukaryota; kingdom Metazoa; phylum Arthropoda; class Insecta; order Diptera; family Syrphidae; genus Melanostoma; species Melanostoma mellinum. Next base: position 232,456,458 of record OU612059.1, read on the forward strand.
CATATATAGGTCTAATAAGTTCTGGTGAAGTCTCTTCCGGTGTAGAGAGGTTCGATTATGAGGTTTGACTGGGTTGGTGGCTTCACAATTTGGTTCTGAGATGCTCACAAGCCAGGGTTTTCAGTCTTGAGGTTAGTACTTCAACGGTGATACAGTGATTCTTGGCTTAACGATTTGGTTGAGGTGCAATGAGACACAGATGGGAATGCAATGCGACACATGCCTACAGAAGCAGTTTTTTCCTTATTTCCGAACTGAACTGAAATTTTAACATTGTATGGTAAACAATCTACTGCTGTTTTCATCATGTTCACAATTGTAATAATACGAGTACATAGATAAATTTTAACGGATGAAAGTAAGTTCAGTTCAATTACAGGCGCGTCTAAATTACGGGTGTACTGGTTTTTTCTTTCGAACACGGGTGGAGAAAGCAGCATCTTTTCCCGTAACGCTTTTTTTGAAAAACAAAAGCTTTTTGTAGTTAGATATTTAAGAACTTCGCCCGAACATCACGAACATCAATCTGCATTGAGTAGTTAATTCGTTTTTGTTTTATTGTTTTTTTTTTTTTTTATTGATTTTAAACAATTCCAATCGATTTCTAATACAAAATACAACGCAAAAAAATGTAACCGAAATATTTGGTATGCAAACACCTAAGAAGATAAATTGAAAATCTGTTTTTGTAGAACCCATAAGGATGTGTTATGAAAAATGTTTTAAAATTATTTACGCTAATTGAAAACAAAAAGATATTTTTATTTTTAGATTTTGAATTTATTTCAATATTAACTTTTGTTATTTCATCAGACATATATTTTTTAAATTGATTGAGGTTGAATAGAAGTCGCCATTATGAGCTGGTCCTTAATAATGTAAACAATAAGGAAGTGTCTATATGCGCCCATTTTATGAGTCGTATTGGGCAAATACTAACCCCGAAACTCGTGCAAATGTTAAGCTTTTTTTAGTTTTGTGATTAAAATGCAAACTTAAATTTAATTTCTTTTTTACCAATTCAAATAAAACATTGAAAAAGTTTATAAAGGTTGGAAAGAAGATTCTTTAAAAAATCTACTAAAAATCTGTTATTTCAAAATAGCACAAAAATTATGTCTGTCATCAGTGAGTCAAATTCGACAAGGTATACCGGAAGTCCTCGTCGCCAACCTACAAAATGACATTTATTTTTAAATCAATTCATAAAAGTGAACGTATTTCTGATGTTTTTGGGTTTGTGGTTTGTGACATTAACAAATCTAGAAAGTTGCATTTAAAGCTGCTCCATAAACATTATTTGCCATCAAAGTGGAGATAATGAAACTCAAATGTAACCGGATATGGCAAACAATTCAAATAAGACATTATCTTTGATTTCGTCTCAGAAAAAATTTGACGGTGTTTGAGGCAAAGGGCGCACGAGATACTATATTACCTACTCTGTGGTAAAAGCCTTGGCGTTAGTCTAGTGTTTATATTTTTTACTTAATTCAGGTCATGTCTCGTGTTACACTACCCAGCACGACCCACACTGTGGCTGCTCAAAGACACTTCCTTTTTTCATAGCCCCACAATTGAATAGAACTTCCAAATTTTGTATAAATTCATTTTCTTTTCTTTACAAAAGCACAACGCATTTTCCTCAAGAGTTTCGGACAAAGTTCAAAATGATTCACTATGTCGTTCACTCTTTGAACTCTTTGGTTTCAGTGTGATGATATTTAAGATTATAAACGTCGGACTCTATCGGCTGAGGTGTGCCAAAGTCTGGACTGATTTGTAAAATTCATATCTTATCGTATAGTTTTTCTTGTTACTTATAAAGCATTTCACTATTGAATAGAAATCAATTAAGTTCAAGGGGCTCGCCTGCTTTCAGCGTCAATTCCTTGTAAACAGAACTCTTATGTATGCCTATCTTATGCTTGAAATGTCAACGACAGTATTGCAAAATGTCACTGAACATTTTTTATCGTCGTTAAGCTGAATTGTTTTCTCCGAAAAGAACAAGTCATATTTTTGTTTTTACATATTCTCGATAAGTTTTTTTCTTTCTTTCTGTCATTTAACTGAACTTTAAATTGTTTTGTCATGTGTTGAGTTATTGGACATGATTGACTGCCGATCAGTCATATCTCCCTGAACTTGATTTATAGAAAGTCTATTCGGATTGATTTGTACGTCATCTTCCTCCCGTCATTGTGTATTTGTGTCAATACTGTAAAATTCTTATTGTAGATTTCCAACGCCTACTTCTTATTTAACTCGGGCAGTTGTTTCAGTCTGCTGATTAATAAAATTAATCACTCTTCTTGTGACTTTAGTTTTTAAAGATCACGAGTGTCCCATCTATTGCACTTTTCTAGCGATCTCTCGCTCAGATTCATAGACTTACTTACGAACATTCTTGTAGTTGAAATGTTTTTTTTTTTTCAAATCTGTAGTGTCATGATGTAATTAGTAATGTTTATTTGGTGAACACTCAATCATCAAACGACTAGACACGTACTCGACGTTTATTAATATAAATATGGTTGACGTTTGAACATTATTCAGCTTAAATCTGAAAGATATGCCTCAATTGTTGGGGTCTCTCGATCTCTCCAAATAGTTTTATCTGTTCGCTCACGGTCTCCACTCAACTCATGCCGGCAAAAAATCAATTGAGAGACATTTTTTTATATATTTTCCACCCCTTATGGGAATTGAGCTCAATAGCTAGACGTGTTTTGGCGGAGCAACCACCTTGAAAAGAATTTCTCACGCTCGTTTGAATAATAATTTAGTTTGACAAAAATAAGAAGTGAATTATTTAAAAAAAAAAAAAATTTGTAAATCAAAACAAAACAGTGACTATTTGAACTTTTCAAAAAAATAAAACCGTGTGTATGAACTATTATAGTGAACTTACGGTAATGTTCATATTAAATCATCTGTTTAATTATCTGAATTAGTTGCGAATTTGTTTCAACTTTGCTGCACGACTTGCTAATTACCACTTGTTGATTTGTTCAATTTATTCCCTTTTGAAGAAAGCTGGCTTGAACGATTTCTTGTGCTTTTTTTGATTCGAAAATTTAGCGAGATTTTGTTTGCTAATTGAGTGTGATTTTATTGTGTTAAAAAAAATTTATACAAAAATCTAAAAATGACTCCAAGGATTATAACATATTTTTTGGTATGATTACCTTTATTGCATGTATGTTGTTATGTCGTTTTAGAATATAAAGTGAATGTTTTTGCTTGCTAAGCTCAGATTTTCAACATATTTGTAAATGTTTCACTCACAAAATAACATATTTTTATTTTCTGTAAAGTATTGCTCTTCATTGTGATTTTTTCGTCGTCAATTCATAAAAAATGTAACGAACATTGTCTTACAAAAAATATAATTGTAAGATGAAATATTTTAGCAAAACTAAAAAAAAGAGTTAAATTAAAAACGAATTCAAAGTAAAAAACTTTTAAATAAAAATAAAAAAATTTCAAACAAAAAAATAAAACAAATACAGAAGTGAAAAAAAAAAGAAAAATGGTTCAAGAACTTTCTCCTTTAGTTTGATAATTTTTTTCAAAAATGTTATACTCTCGTTGGATGTATAAATAATTAAGCTTTATGATCTTTTTAGAAAGCAATGCATTTAATTTTCTCTGAACATACCTGTTTAAATTCATTTTTGATAACACTTTTGAAAATGGTTCTACCCAGAGGAGTAGACTTTTGTAATGGACTCAGTGTTTTTTAAAGTACAATCAAAACAACTCATATTTTCTTCCTTACGTTTTGTTGGTTGTATTAAACGCTTTTAAATTTGTACTCAATGATTGCACATGAATGATATTGGTATCGTTGATTTGCGTCGCGAAAATTAAACCAAACAATGACCAGTTGTAAAAGTTGAACGCAGAGAAAGTGGATAGTTTAAAAAAAAATAAAAAAATTGAAATTGCATACAAAATATAGGTTTTAAATTCAATATCATGCATGAGTTCGGTGATAAAGCACCGTCATAATAATTGAATTTCAATGAGATTGGTTGAGATAACTCCTTATTCTGCTTTTGCTTTTTGATCGGAGTACAATCTTATATTCTTAGTAATAATAATCAGCTCGACGCGTGCGTATAAATTTTTTAAAACAAAAGCAACAAGGGCCCAATCGTTCCAAAAAAATTAATTGGGAGTCATGATTAAACGCAACTGAGCAAATATCCAATGAGTTTCAGTTTTTCTTTAAATAACTCTCAAACGAACGCTTGTCCTTGTTGAATAGTTTTCAAAGAGGTTGTATAATTTTGTTTGTTTTGTTTGAGGTCGACTTAAAATCTGATAAGTCTGAATGCAAACTAGATCGAACCATCCAAAACCCATCATACTAAATGTACTTGTTGTTCAATGGATCACATTGTTACCCCATAGAGTTTATCTCTTTTGTCAATTTTTGAATATTTTTCTCACTCTTACTATTGCGTTATTTCTGAAAATAAATATTTTATTAGAAAAATAAATTTATCTGTTACTCTAAGCTCAGAACAAATAATAGTTCAAAAACACTAAACTACCCTACCAAACAATCCTAACTAGTTGCCTTTTCTCTTTATTTCAGTGCGGCATGCGCCATCCCACCACGGGCCTGAGCGAAGACGACCTTAGTCGTCTTACCAACGGTTCATCAAGTTCATCTTCCTCATCATCTGCATCGAGTACCCCCTCACATGATCAACCAGAAAACCATGGTAACCAAAAGATCACAACAACAAAATTTTGTTCGCCAACAGCTTCTATGAATAATGGAGCAACAACGAAAGCTTCATTAGTCACGAAAACCGAAGCTAAGATATCTTCCCCATTGAAATTGAAATATTCGGAAGGAACATCATCAATAGAAAATGCAACTGAACATGTTAATAATGTTAAAAACAATACGTCTTCGGTTGTCTTCAACTCATCGTATCTCCCGGAATTTATTGATCCACTGGAATGGCAGAAATCCCGTAAACGAAAGGAAAGGCTTGATAGCAATTCATCGTTAACGCAAGACCGTAAGTTGGTGCGTTCGAATAGCGAAGAAATATTATCGCCACCAGAGGATGGAGTTAATGTAACCAATGCTAAAAAGGCGGATGGTGTAGAGGAAGTAGTACTTGAAGCCATTCGCCGAGTATCCTCGGAGGATTTTAAACGTTCATCGAAGGATAATGAAAACGAACAAGTAGAGAGTTCAGTGAAAGCATTTGCGAGCGATGAAAACAACTCGTTGGTTGCGAATAGGCATTCGCATTCTGAGTTGTTTTTCTCACCAGGTGCTAAGGATATTGCACGTAGAGCTCGTTTAGAGAGTAGTCCTTCACGATCGAATCGCGTGTCCCCGAATCGTGAGGCACGAAACAAACCAACGGACGACTATGAGCTCGAGCACGAACGTAGGCGATCAAGTGAACGGTTCTGTAAGTCTCGAGCACCACCCGGTCGCAAATCAGGTGTGATGAAAAAATCTGGAAAGTTTCTACCCACGAAAATGCGTGGCGATGAAAACACTTATAAATATGATTTGTCTGCAATGAAATATGAACGCCGAGGTTTCGTTAGTAAAATTAAAGTCGAAGAACGGTTCCAGCGCAAGGAAGAAGCTGCCGACGGACAGCGCAATGATTACAACGACAATAACTTAATCGATTTTCACATCATTCGCAGCGACTTTGGTAATTCAACGCAGAATAACCCAACTTCACCATCGACATCTTTACTGCAACAGCAGCACCAGCAGCACCAACAAAAACAACCAGAATCTAACATTTCAACAACACCAAAAACAACAGCTGAAGCACTGCCATGGGACTGTTCCATACCAGAGGATCAGACACCTGTACTGAGTCGTCGTTTTGCGGCTGTTCGTCATCCCGATTCAATCGATATTGCTGCTAAGCTGTCTAAGATCATGCCTTACCCGCAACAATTTCATAAGTCACCCAATTCATTGATGGCAGACGATGATGCCATGGAACCAATAAACCCTTATTGGGCTTTTAATCTCATGGAAAATGCTAAAACGCGAGAAGCTATGCAACAAGTTATTCCATCGATAATGTCATTTCAAACGCCCGAAGAGCGCTTGAAGCAAGTTAACAAACGATTAGTTTCGCTGAAGAAAAAAGCTGTCCAATTGGAGGAGGCATTCGAGAAGAAAAATGGCTTTAGACCATCGCACGCAGAGAAGTTGAATGATAAGCATATTAAAAATATTCTAGCTGAGATCAGTAAGCTAAAGAAGGAGAAACATGAACTGAAGTCGGATCCAATGGCAGCATTGGGGCTTAAAGTTAGCGGTGGCATGGACGCCGGCAAGAAGCTAGAAAAGATTCAATCGACTCTGAATGAAATTGAACAGGTAAGATACTGAATATTCATGTTTAATGTTTATAAGAAAGCTTGCTTTCAAGAAAAGTCAGATGGAAAACGGTACTTTCATAGCCTCAAGAATATGTATATTTTGTATTGTCATTTCTCAATCATTAGTCATTTAATAGCTACCTTCTCGAGCCTATGTGCATGTCAAAGCATCATTTTGAAATTCAATACGTAATTAGATGATTTTTTAAACGCTGAAGTAATAACATGTCATACCGAAAACGCGCACAGCGTTAATTTAGTTCTAAATACGTCAGCAACTTAACAAAAAAGTCTACTGGCGTCATCTCAAAATATTTAAGTGTGTTGCGTAGGTGTCATTGTTGGACGTTAGAATTCCTCTAGTCTCATTAAAGGAACATACGCAGTTCTAACACACCTCTGCATTTTTTTAAAATTATTTTACTGAAAACTCATATTAGTTTCTAAAAATAACTCCGACATCTTGGCATTGATTTTGAACACGGTTTTTTCAGTCAAGCTAAAACAACTCTTTCGGTCTTTTATAATTTAAAATTTTAAATTAAATTTTTCCAAAATGTTTCAAAGATCATTACCACGTTCCCACGAGCTTAAAAAACGTACATTTTTTTTTTGAACGAGGAAATTTATGAAAACAAAGACAACACGCCTGACTAAAATTAAACTATGTTTGTATGTATTTGTTTCTTGAAAATATTCTTGACCGTCTGCTCCGAATGATTCCATATAAGCATTGATTCATAATTTGTGATCGAGTCAGTGTAAATAAAAGTGAAGGTCGCGATCGTTGAGTATGTCTAAAAGAAAACTCGTAAATAAGCAACCTGAACATGTAATTTTGTTGACATTATCTTTAGCTTGGCTTGCCAAAATATCAACAAATTTTCGCAAGATTTTAGTGCGGCGGGAAATAAGGATAGTGCCAGTAGAATGTTTTAATGTTTGGCAATGGGTAAATAAGTTTTCTTTTAAAGAACAAACGAGGAGAATATATACGGAAGCCATTCATTGTAATATAATGAAAAACAAATCTATTACAACGTCGGCGTCGAGGTGTTAAATTTAACTATAACAACAAATGACTCAATCATTTTACATTGTTGGGGGGCTTATTTTCGAGTATTTTATTTTAGACGGCGTCTTTTGTAATATTTTGTGTGTACATAGAACTGACGTGCATTATGAACTCTTTTCTTCAAAGTTCCATACAAACTTTAAAGAAGTTCATTGCAAGCAGAATCGCGGCATTTGCAGAATAGTGTTTGACCTTTGACGGTCACTTTCATAGAATTGTTTTACAAAATAAGCTACTTTTAGACATTTTTAATTTGAAATTTGTTTATCTAAGTTTGCTCGCCCACTCAGTTGTACACGTGTTAGTCGTGTAAGCCTTTGGACTCATTGAAGTGAGCTCATGTAATTATTTTCGTTGTAGGGTTCTCATAAAACACTTCAGATATAAACTCTTGAGTTTCTGAAGTATGATTGCACAACTTTTGTAATTTCTCTGCTTCACGAGTCACGACTAAAGAAAATGTTTTTTTTTTTTTGCAGAATTTAGCTGACAAGCGAGAAGATGGAAACCGCTCCGAAACCCTGGATGAGCTTACTCCAGATCAATTAGTACAAGAGAAAACAGCTGTACAGCATGGTCTGCTCTACTTCGAGTCGCTCTATGGTAGACCTTCTACTAAGGAAGAACGAGATGCAGCAAGGCCTTTGTACGACCGCTATCGTGTGCTTAAGCGAATGGTGTCACGCAGTGTTACCTTATCAGGCAACACCTCTGGAGCACCAGAACTACCAACTATACTCGAACACGAGGCTATGGTTTTCGAAGCCACTCCCCATCAACACTCCTCAAATAGCACCGACAGCACCACTAGTCCCAGTGAATCTTCTGTCCTAGCCATTTCAGAGAGCAACAGTTCAGCAGCATCGACAGATTCCACTCCTGAAGTCAAAACCTTCGAAGGTGCAGAGGACGGCGTAAAGCCAACACACAAACGTCATCAACATGAGTCTTTATTAGGCGAAAACTTTCATACACTCTCCATTGATAAACTTTGGGAACATTTGGATAAAGCTCGCGAGGAGAAGAAGCTTCTAAAGCGCACTATAAGGGAGTATGAAACTGTATTCGAAGAACAAAACGGTCGCAAAATGTTGAAAAATGACAGAAAGTCCATTGAAGACACCTTTGCTCAGTACAAAGAAGCAAAAGCAAAAGCTCGCCTGTTGCAAGCTCTCATCAAAAAGCATATCTCGCGTTGAGAAACAAGCTTTTTAGTTCAAAGTTTTTCTGTTTTTAGTTAGCCAAGGCAATGAACATGACTCGCGAGTCGAAAAGTTTGCAAATTAATGAATGTACTTGTTGTACAAAACTATTATTTACTATCAGCCGCAGGGAGAGAAAGCTATTGAGAAAGCTATTCCCGGCATATTTTGAGTGGAGTACGTAAAGTGTATCTACTTAGTGATGCTTATTTGACACTGAGTGTTAGATTTTTAGAAATCAACAAATATTTTAACACGAATCAGTATTTTTTTAAACTTGTTTGTTCTTTTTTTTCAATTCCTATGAGAAAGTTGGCACATTGAAATAAAACTGGTTTCAAGTTCTAATGTTTTTGAAATTCCAACATTATCCAATTTTACAAAATTGTAAAGCAACAACAAACAGCATGTTTGAATAACACATTGACTTATTTTTATTTTTTTTATTCTTGTACCTACCTACTTATCCATCTCAAATTTTTATCTTACACATAAAATATTTACAAAAAAATAAAAATATAGGAATATGTATATAAAAACATATTAATCTGTGATAGTTATTATTTTATTAATTATTTCATTGAGTTATTATTTTATTGGCAATATAATATTTATATACAAAAGAAAAATTGTCCAAATAAATTTGTATACAGTTTTATTTTTGGTTTGTATTATTTTAGTTGTACGTGTACCTTTTATTTGTAAAACAAAAGCAAATAGATATGTCTAACATGTAACAGAGATATATATATTTGTTAACCCAGTAAATAAAATTTGACAATGTTATAAAGTTTGAAGAGTTTAAATTTATTAGTAATGTTATAATACAGAACGAAATGAGGCTGATTCCCTTATCCATGGTAGAATGGTTAAATTTTGTCGTAATGTTTTGTGCCGAAAGTTTTGATATTCCATTCTTGGGATGATCTACATGACAAATACTTCCTTTGGTCTCGTTACGGCCGCTTCGCTTTTAGTAGGTTGTGTTTTTCTTCCCATTTTTTTTTTGTTAGGAATAGATTTTCATTCATTTTTTCTGCTTTTAACCTCGTGCGAATTAGAGCGCCGTAAGAGATATAACCTAATGGATTACTAACTACGAGTGGTTATTCTGAAAGAAGAGTCGATTTCTTATGGCTGAACACCTACGACCTACGAGTTCCAGTAGATTAAATCCTACGAAGACCTTTAAGAAAAATTTAACTACCTATAAATTGCGAGGGGATGACGCCATTTCTGTATGTAGTTCTTAAAACATTTATTAATTTTATTTGTTTTGTTTTAGTTTTTGTTTTTACCTAATTTAAACTATCGCTCTCTAAAATTTTATGTGGAAAATTTATAATTTTTACAGTCCACTTCAAAATTAAGAACAAACAAATAGGAACAAGATTCGCATATAGTTTTCAAAGCAAAATAAATCATTCTTAAATAAATTAGCACTACAATACACACACCCAAAAATTATATCATATTCGAAGTAGTTAACTAAAATAAGTTGAATTTCTATAAACTTTCATTTAAAAAAATGTACTCTTACGTATCCAAAATGTTGAAAAGTCTTCCTTTGTGAGCATTTTAAGGGTATTTTTATAGATCCGTTTTTAAAAACATATGAAACATCATATGTATGAATACATACATACATATGTACATACAACATACATACGTGCATGTGTATGTACATAAATTTTTCACTTTTTTTTCTAGAAGACAAAATACGGAAATAATTGGTTCCTCAAAAAAAACTTTAAATGTAGATTTGTTTCACTAAATTAAAATATGCAATAATTTAATGTATGTATAAGCAAATTAACATTCTATTGTGCTCCATCGTCATTGATGTAAAATTATGAATTTTCATAAATTAAATTATATAAAAAAAACAAACAAAATATTAACATTTAATATAATCATATACAAGTAAAAAGAAAAAGGAAAAAGAATAAGAAAAATGTCACAAAATATTATGTAAATGTGAATCATTTGATGTATATTGGAAATATATACATATTTATATATTCATCTGACTGATTTCTCTATTTCATTGAAAAACAAAATGAAAAATTATAACAAAGTATCAAAGGATCTTTGTTAGCATTGATTGATATAAAGTATTTTATATTAAAAGTTTCAACAATAACATCTGCTTCTCTATAGGATTTCAATGAGTTAATAATTTAATTTAATTACACAACTGTTAGACAGAACAAAGTGTGTTTTGTTATTTACTGTGTTGTAAATGCTTTATCAAAGTAAAATATGTTAAATAATTTTTAAATTAACTTATTAAAAAGTAATGTATTTAAATAAATAACACTCATTAATTCTGAATAGTAGAAATCTATACAAAATCTACATATAGATGCAAAACAAAAAAATTCATAACATAACAGATTATTATACAAAAAATACTGTATGTATATTTATGTAAGAAGGATATCTATTATATTCTTAAAACAAAACAAAAATACAATAAATCAATAAAAAGAATTAAATGATTATCTATACTTAACAGCAAACTAAATTGTTTTTATTTATTGAATTATGTCAGACAACTATGCGAATATTTTTTGGTGCTAAGTGAAGCTGAAATTTTCTTTTAATGGCTCTCATTTCTGATAATTGACATTAGATTTCAGGATCCGTTAGTTGAAAGGGATTGCAAGACCACTTTATTGTTTCTGCACTAGCTCGTGGCTCACGGATCTGATTATGATCGGGTCCGGGTGTCGGTCTTCTTTTTCTGTCCTTCTTCCTAAGGGGTCCTTCTTCCAGTAGGCTTTTCAGATTGCACCATGTATTTTTATATGGGGATGACCCTAGCTTCTTCATCGAGTTTTCTGTTGCTGACTATCCTACATTTCGTATCGTAGCTAAGTACTGTGTGTATGCGCAGAACTTTCCTTTCGAATACAGCTAGTTTCTGCATTTCAGTCTTGGATATTGTAAACCAGGCGGGAAAGCAGTAGGTGATTACAGGTCGTATTAGCTTAACTGCTTGTACAGCAATAAGTTTATTTTTTTTTTTGCTATAAGTTCATTTCTTTTGCGCATCAGCGGATAGACGCGATGGAAAGCATAGTTAGATTTTTGACGACTGCAGTGGCATGTGAGTTGAAACTCATCAGCTCGTTGAAGCGGACTCCTAGATACTTGACCTGCATCTTTGGCCTGAGTTGTGTTCCGTCGGGAAGGTTGAGGCAGATGTTCTGGCAGTTTGTGCCTGATCTCGAACGCCCCCGTCCTTGTGTGAGTCTTCTTATGCAAATTAGCTCGGACTTCGCTGAATTAATTTGTAGTACTCGAAGAGCTTCTTTATGTGGTCTTCAACTCTACGAGCTACTATCACAAGTGACAGTGACTGAAACTAAAGTCTACAATTTGATAGGTTCTAATCAATGTTGATTTGACCAGAGAAGTCCACAGTATAATAGATTTTTACATAACGTCAGGTCTTGGGACTAAAATATTGGTATATACAATTTTTTTATTTGACAGGAAGGAAGGTCTTAGAATGACAATGGCCAAAAGTCCACGGGTTGCAATAAGGCGCAAAAAATTGTGACAACTACTTTTATTGTTCTTTGCAAATTGTTTGGAGAAATGTATTTGTTATGTTGTTCATTTCATTAGCAAAATATAAATTGGTATTAATTTAATGTGTCTTATATTTGTTTTCGTCTTTCTTACTGTTCGAATTACACTTTCTCATTAAGTTCGCTCGTTAAAGCACTGGTATCACCCTGTGGTCGCCACAAAGCCTAGCCTAGACGCCCTGCATGCCAAACAGAGTGTTTTTTTGAGTCCTGTTTCAGTTCCCTGTTTTTAATGAGCAGTGCTTACAAATAGCATGTATTCTTGTTCAAATTACAGGGATGTGTGGTTATATTGTGGTTAAGCGTTTTTTGAGGACTAGAAATCCCAGGTTTTTTTTTGAAGGGTCAATCCTGGATAAAGTTCAAAGAAGGAACCTAATCTCACCGCTTGCGAACAGATAGTTTAAATTTTTTAAACGTTTCGGTTTGTTGTGATGATGAGAGATAAGATTTCTTTCAACGAAATTTCTTTTTGCAACATCCAAACCCAAATTTGGTCTTAGTGTCTGAGAACATTCAAATACACAAGTTTCAATATTTCAATAAAATATCATGTTCCCTTTTTCAAAATCATGAATATCGATTTAAATATTCACTGCAATTATCATGCACATTCCATAACATTGGTTTTTAAAATTTGTGCTTTAATATTCCGTTCGCTTGGCTATCCTTATTCGAAATTACACTTTTCATCCTTGTTCATCTCGGTTTGTACTTTCCTCGTGGGAGTTTTTAATGCAAAAAAATTCAAAAATCATATGTCAACCAAAGAACAGGCAAGATAAGAGACAAAACAAGGAACACAAAAGCCGACAGTGTCAGGCGTCATATATATGTGTAACATGAAATGGTGGTGGGGAATGATATTTTTGAAGCATCTGGATAATCCTGAATGGGCACATTGATTGGCTTTCCGTTCGCTGTGTACAGAATGAAGCCACTTTATGTCAGTCGAAGCAGACGATGGACATTATTCCCAACCATAATCAAACTTTGAATATGCTCCACCCACTGGTCAGTGGCCACCAAAGCACCAACAGCAACACCCTTTCAGGTGTACTTGAGTTGGGATAATCCTGCTGGACAGCTTGGTCCTTAATTGAAATTTCGTGTTTTTCAAATAACCGACGGGGACGCGTGTTGACAAGTAGTGGATGGAAGATTGTATTGAAAATTTTGGGCATTCTGTGTTGACATTTTGTTTTAAAGTGCATTTCGTTGCTGTGTATGATGAATTTGGACGTGTTGGCTGGTATGGAATTTTCAAGCACTTTTGCATAATTGGGTTTTCTTACTTTAATAAAAAATAGAAGTTAGGTATATATGCTGAATAGCTACATATACGTATGAGAATTAATATTTTTTATTAAATAAATAAATAAATAAATAAATAGGGAAGCGCAGAGCGAGGAGCCTCTGGGCCTAGCGCATTTCTCACAACCATGCCTAGTAAGGGAATGGAAGGGACCTACAATTTTCTGCCGGTTCCGAACGGCTAATCGAGAAAGCGCTTTTCACGGCAATGAATACTAACGGAGGACTTGCCAATTCCTCGCGAAAGGCGATACCCATGGAAAAAACATTTTTGCCTCTGTTGGGATTCGAACCACGAACCACTGGATGTCCGACTGTTAGGGACATGCTATCCATCACACCACGGGTACCACCAATATTTTGTATTACTTTAATAAAAAAAAACTTAAGCTTAAACGTTTACACAAAATCCCAGAAAAATAAAGTAGGTAGTTGATTCTCTTTACATATAATTGTGATTCTTAATAAATTTTGTACTAGAAAAATAGTCCAAGATATTTTTAAGGGTTTTAATAAAATGGCGGCGGATGGCGAACCCCGGTCGGATGACTAAAATGAATCAGACAAGTGGTAGAGTTGTAATCATTTTGTGATCACAATACTCGTGTAGTTAGCAGTATGCCAATAATTTTCTTGTAGCCTCAGGGGTGAAAATGTGCATCATCAATTGTGTTCTATTAGGCTGTCTAGAAAAGTTTGGCACAGACCGAGTCGGTTGAAATTAAAAGTTAGTGTCAAAACCAGCTGTTGGCTTTTAAAACATAAGGCAACCCAGGGTTGACCCAGGTTTTCCAGTCCTCGAAAAATGCAAAGCCACAAAATCACCACACATCCCTGTCATTTGGATAAAAAAACATGCCAAAGTTTTGAAGTTTTTCACTGCTTCTAAGCTGGGCTGCTCTTTTCTGATTTGACCCAGCTCATCATATTTTTTCTGAAAGCTGATGGATTTTGGTCCAATCCCCAATTCAAAACATATTTGGTATTTATATACGCAATATGTTCACTCATTTCGAGAAAAAACTCAGATTAATCAACATAAATGTAAATAAATTCTGTTTAATTTGTGCGAAGCTAATCGAAAAAGTCATTCATCAAAATTCCCAAAAAATATTTGCTTCTATGTACTTAAAGCGTATCTCTGCTGCCTTTTTCTCATTTCCATGTCGGAAATAGTTGATACCATGTTTCATTTCTACATCCTGCTTCTGCATAAAACTTCCATTTCAGATAAACGAATTTCCGCCGCACCAATCCTCTTCGCCAAACTGTGAGCATGAAATCCAATTTTTGCTTCAACCGTAAATATCACTTATTGTCACACACACGCGCGTATGTTTCTGTGAAAATGTTGCATCCTCTTTGAGTCGTTGGGTATCACAGTATCTATATACTACATCTGCCCAAAGTTGCAGTGCATACGAAATCCAGATGCTCGTAGTCATTTCCAATATGCATCGCAATTGTTCAACTAAAAATTCCATTAGCATCTACTACACTTCATTTCGAATTTTGGAACAAGCACTCATCGTCATTTCTAGAAGTGGTATGTAGATTGTAGATGCCCTCATACTACATATCTACAGCAGCCAACTCTATGGTGCCAATGAAAGGTGACATTCAATTTGGTGAATAGTTTGGTTTTTGTATAATTCATGACAGGCTTTGGGGGATTTGTTTGGTGGTATCAATGTTGCCTTTGGCTGTTTTTTTAAGGCTATTTCAGTAGAATTATTCGGTCCTATCCAGCTTAACAGTGGTCCGAGATTTTTGTGAATGCATCCCTTTATAGTATGATGCAGTGAGGATGTATGAGCCAAACGGACATCGACTTTTAGAAATAAATGGATCTGCTCTAATTAACGGAATTTTTTCTCAAAGTCAAAATTTTGAAACTAGAACAAGAGCAATAAGTTAAAGTTAGTTTAGTGAATTATTTTTGAGTTATTCAAGCTTCAGTAATAAAGTTTTGAAGCTTGGGTTAAATAATCTCATGGTCCATTCAAAACTCTACAACTCAGTCAGTTCAACGGCTTAGCCATTAATCCTGCGTCTTCAATCAACTCCTTTTCAAGCACAAAACAGCTTGCAATATTTTCTAAGACATTGACAGTATTTTTGATTTGAGAAAAATCGCAGTGTATGTTTTAATGTAAATTCAGTTTTTGTTTCAAACGGGAAATTGCGGTTCTTTGTTTTTTAAAATGGAAGTTAAAAATGAAAGAGTCCTACTGCTATAGAACTCAAAACTCAACATTTACATGTGTGTCCACGATTTTGAAGAATTTTTTTAGTGAGAAAAAAAATAAATACAATTCCACATACGCCAGAGTGTCAAAAGTCAAAAGAGAACTACCAATTGCACTAAAACATTCAACAAAAACAAAAAATATTCCTTAGTCTCGCAAGCTAATTAAGTTTTTCAATCTGTTCAGTGAGTTAATTTGTCTTCCATTCCTGCAAGCACTCTCTTGTCCTTATTTTTATATTTTCTGAATGTAATTTCAGCAAAATCTCAATTAAAAAGCCACACACACATACACAGGCAACTGAGTTATGCGAGCAAAAACAAGAGGTTAATTAAAAATGCCATCATATGGTCTCCTGCTGGTATCACAATAAAGGTCTTGGAAATCCGTCCCATGTTATTGTTATTCTATTACATTGGGTGCGTATGCACGTAGATTTAACTGTGCACTTTTTCTTTTAGTATATTCTCATTCGTATATCTGCGTCTGCAAACACAATTGTTTGTTGGGAATTTCATTTCAAGGACACACAGCGAAGAATAGTTCCAATCATGCGACTATTCGTAGGATGAGAGCTTTATTTGTTTTCCAATTGAGACAAAGGGAGGGGATGAAGAGGAGGAATAGACACTTAGCTTTGGTGAAATGGAACAATGTGGGAACATATTTTGAGTATTTGTTGTACACAAGAGAAGCATTTGCAAGGAAGGAGACAAGAGCTATTGCATTCGGATGCAAAAGTACATTGCACATTTATTAATCCTTTCCAGACTGTTGGCTAGCATTGTGGTTCTAGTTTGCGTTATTTTTGTTACCGAGCATTTTCAATGCACAGTATGACTTGAGAAAAGTTTTTTTTTGTCATGATCAGTGCAATTGATTTGGAATAAATTCATTCAAATAATTTTAAAGTCAAAAGGAAGTTGTCAAACTAAGAGAAGGGTCCGCTCTGATGTACTTAAAAATATTCACGGAAGTTGTGACAGTTCATCTGTCCCGTTCATAATCATGACAACTCCTCAAGTAAAATCATACCAATAAAACTTAATAAATTTTTTAGTGAGTCCGAAAAATGTTCGCCTCCAATGTACCGGGACGGATACCTAATGATTAATTGGGAGTAATACGAGAGTAAAAACTGTCAGAGTGCAGTTGCAGGGTATTTGCTATCATCACGATGAATTACTTCAATAGAAAACTAAGTTATTCCACACTGATACATAGCCAGATCTCCATCCTGATATCAGGTGGCAAATTGGTTCCCATAAGCAATTGCACTGTCGTATTATTGATTGAATTTCTTTATAATTTACCTACCGCTCTCTCGTGTGTAGAACAGAAACCCTTAACACCTACACAGATATACATGCGTGTCCCTGGAAGAGAATGCACATAAATATACATGCCTTGTGGAGCTTAAAGGATTATGCTTTCGTTTTGTTTGTGGCACTGGGATTGGTCTTCTTTACTCATCGGTTGGCATCTTTGATCGTTTAATATGTTAAGAACGTTGTTGGATGTGGGCCAAGCAGTTGCATCATCTGCATTGTGTCCCATAACACCACTTTTGAGGATTAAAAATAATTTATGCATTTTAATTTAGTTTAAGATGCAGTGTATCCTAACACTCCAGGCGAGAGAATTATCGTTTTGTTGTATTTTGAAATAAGTTCAATTTAGTTTGCATATTGTGGTGTGGGACTGATTTTAAATGGCAAATTATGTTAAAATGTTTGGAGAACTTCTTCTGGGTAAATAAATGTTTGGATATGATTGCAGTTGGCATTCTAGGATCTGTTTGTGTTCAATTTTCGTGTTCTATTTTAGTGAAAGAGAGCCGATAGCCGTTCGCCGCTTGTGCTATTAAACTTAGTAATTATAAAATACTTTAATATATAATTGATAAAAATAAAACAAATATGTAATTAATTTAGTGAAATTAAATTCATGTACCAGAGCTCAAGGTTCTTCATGTGTTCAACTGACAAACTTGATTTTTTTCGCGTGCATTGCAAAAGGAAAAAAGTTTGATTGAATCGGTTCTATGTTGTGGGCATTAAGGGAGTCAAGTCTGACAACTGACATAAATCTCCTGTGGGCTTTACTGTTTCCATTTGTTTCAAGTTTTCATGTTTGAACACCTTTCGGAAAGTCCAGTGACAGCCATCATTGAAATTCATGTTTTTTTTTACAGTAATTATTTGAAAACTGGAGTAAGTGCTATGGGTACGAGGGCAGTCCCATAAGTACTTAGCCTACAAAAGAAAAACGAAAATTTTGGAAAAGTGTTGATTTATTTTAATATAATAATTATAATCTCCTTTCAGTTCGATACGTTTGACCCAGCGATGCTCCAACTTCTTTAACCCATCTAAAAAATGCGTTTTCTCGAGCTCTGCAAAGTAGGCATCGGTGGCGGTGATGACCTCTTCATTCGATACAAATTTCTGCTCGGCAAGTGATTTTTTCAAATTTGGAAATAAAAAGAAGTCACACGGAGCCAAATCTGGAGAATACGGTGGATGGGGCAATAGTTCATATCCCAACTCGACCAATTTAGCCTCGGCGATGGCGGAAGTGTGAACCGGTGCGTTGTCGTGGTGGAAGAGCACTTTTTTCTTCGCTAAATGGGGCCGTTTTTTTGCAATTCGGCGTTCAATCGGCCCAATAATTCGGCATAGTACTGTCCTGTGATTGTTTTACCCTTCTCCAGGTAGTCGATGTAGATCACACCTTGTGAATCCCAGAAAATAGTTGCCATCACCTTTCCGGCCGATGGGACAGTTTTCGCCTTCTTCGGAGCACGTTCGCCAGGTAAAGTCCACTGTTTCGACTGTTCCTTGGTCTCTGGTGTATACCAGTGGATCCATGTCTCGTCGACGGTCACGAAACGACACAGAAACTCCTTCGGATTGCGCTTAAACAGAGTCAAACACAGCTCTGAAGTGGTCACACGGTTGCGTTTGTTGTCCAGAGTGAGCAAACGGCACACATCGCGCCGACAGCTTTTTCATGCCCAAAATTTCATGTAGGATATGACCCACGCGGTCTTTCGAGATGCCTACTATCTCAGCTATCTCACACACCTTCAATTGGTGCGGCGGTCTGCCAATACGAGATTGTGGATTTTTGTCATATTGTCCTCCGTGGTAGCCGTTTTTGGGGCACATGGGCGTGGCTCATCAAAAACCAAAGTGCGACCACGTTGAAACTCGTTGAACCAATTTTTGACGGTCGCCATCGAAGGAGAAGAGTCACCGTACAAAGCATCCAACCGCTCTTTGATTTCGCTGCGTGATTTTTTTTTTTTTTTATAATTAACGAGCACATCAAGGGGTTATGACTACCCTTATAATGTTATTAAGCACAGTGCGAGTATTTAGGAAAACAGGAGAGGATTTGAAAGGAGACACCGATGCACGTTGCTTTTGAATCTTTGTAAATCGTAATGCAGGGGAAACACAGAGCCAGGTAAAGCATTCCACATTCGGGTGGTGCGACTAAAATAAGAATCTCTATACTTGACTGTACGCCCGAAGTTGGGCTCAAGGCAGAACTGATGAGCATTCCTAGCGAGGCGGGTGTTGCGGCTAAATTGTTTCAAGGGAGGAATGCAGCTGGCTATTTCACTAGAGCACTGTTTGTGGAAAAAGCGATAAAAGAGGGAGAGACAGGTAACGTTTCGACGATGTCCAAGAGAATCAATCGATTCTACGATTGAACTATAACCTATCAATCTTAGCGCTCTATTTTGTACCCTATCAAGTAGGCGCAAAGATGTTTGAGAAGCACCTGATTTACCTTCCAAAAACAAGAATCGAATCACTGACCGATATTGCTCTTTCTCCATTTTTCTAAAATCCGCTGACACTTTTGCTTCCACACGCGGTTAAAACAAAACTATGAGTCCGATTTGGCTGAAATTTTGATTCTATAAAAATGTACTACACTACAGTAAGTTTCTCTTGCGATATTGGTGCTATTGGGCGGAGAGGCTAAGTACTTATTGGACTGCCCTCGTAAGTCATAGCTATCAAGAAAACAATTCAAGAAAATATTCAAACGGTTTCTTTAAGTTTGAAACACAAATGCCAAACTGTTCTATGGCAAATAACTCACAGAATTGATAGCAACAACTGACCATCCATTATTTTAGGTTAGAGTTGATGATTGGAAGCGAAAGTAAAAGCTTAAAATATAATAGGAAAGCAACCGAATGGTCTTAACGGGCTATTTAAAGCTGTCATTTATAATTTTAAGCAAACTGTTATGTAGAAATAAGTATTCAGTTCCTATTGAAATTTTAATTGAAATCCACTTTCCTACTTTACGCTCTTCATTCTATTTGAGTTCTTCGTTTAAAGAAAAAAATAGAACTTGAAAACTTTTTTAGCAAAACAATTCTGACATAACTCAGAACACCAACGTTGCTTCCTAAATTCCTTAAACCTTTGTTAAAAGTGGTTGAGCAGCGGCCCAATGATACTGTGCAAATGTTACCCTTTTGCAACGAAAGAAATAAGTTCAACAAACTTTACTGCTCCTACCCGACCTCAGTTTTTGAAATAGTAAATGACAATTAGCCATAAGAATCATTAGTGGGATTGCAAATCAGAAAGTTGTGGTATTTCACAGTTAGGTTCAGATAGAATCTCGCAATAAAACCAAGCCCCTCCGGGACTTTACTTGATATAAGTTATGCTTTCATAGCACCAAAGCACCCTCGCTTGTTCTCGATTTTACTTCGCGCAACCTGTTCTTTATTAGCTTGGCAACTTAATAAATATTAATTATATCCTCTTCAAACAGAAATATGTACAATAAAAGTCAATTGATATTAATACTTTTTTTGTTTGTTTTTTTGCGATACCTTTTTTATAAAAGATTTGTCAAAATAAAAGCAATTTGCTAACGTAGCAGAAGACCCTTAAACCCCTAACTTTTCCTGTGATTTGTTGTTTCTTTTCAATTTGAAAAGATTTACATGTGTATTTTTTCCGGAATTTGAAAAAGAATCGTAAGAGCCGATCTAATACTAGTACATTACATACAATAATTATATCTCCTCCTTTGTTGAATGGAATGGCTGGCTGTAGAAGATCAATTCTTATACTCTACCATCATCATCTTAGCAATGTACTTCATTAACGTAGCTCTGGCTCAATGTCTGCGAACAAAAAGCCAAGCTGAAATAAAAAAAAAATTACCTGCTTCCCGAAAATCCAAACATTCCATAATACTTTGCAATGAAATTTCATTTTTTTTTTGCACAGCTCAAAATTGAAATAAATTATTTTTCTAATTTCATTTTACCGTCACAATATCTGACAAGTTATTATAAATTGCACCAAGGTTCGTCTCAGAGCCGCGGAATATAAAATGTTACGTGTACGCACCCTTACGCAAACAGTTTGGATAACAAATCAGAATTAATTGACATTCAGATAAAGTGAGCAAATTAATTAGGTTTTTTAACATTCCATAGCACAAAGCCTGAGGAATAAAAAAAATCTAAGATTACCATCCCCATTGACTGGGGCATTCTTTCAATTTGAAGGACCCTTTTCAAGAGAATGCTATGATGGGTTGCTTTGCTCAATCCCTAAGGTGATATTCGGTAATCACCATAAAATAAATATCTTCAACCGTATTTAGCCATGGTAATCGTTGGGACTGTCCTTAGTCGAATTAATTCCGGCCTCGATTTTCAATTTTGGCGGATTTCCAAAGATTCGCTATCTTGAATGTTTCTTGGTCTTAAGAAACAAACGATGCGACGCGTAGTAGACGGCGACGACGACGACGACGACTACGACAACAACAACAACGATGACGACAACGAAGACGTCAGGGTCTCATTTGAAATTTTGATTTCAATTTTAATTAAATCTCGCAATATTGTTTTGGTTTTTAATCTTTTTTTTATCTATCTGGAAAAAGGTAAAACGATAACAAGTCAGAGGGGCGTAAAAACTCAGGACTTTACGTGAAGGATGAACAGAATTTACATAAAATCTAAGGACGAATTGTTGTTGCTGGTGTGCGGTTCTACCTTTGGTCGGTAGATATGAATGCCAATTCAATTATCGGGAAGGAACAATGGCAATGTGAGGCAGTGCTGGTGGAGGGACATAAAATGGAAA
Organism: Melanostoma mellinum; assembly: GCA_914767635.1. Lineage (NCBI taxonomy): Eukaryota > Metazoa > Arthropoda > Insecta > Diptera > Syrphidae > Melanostoma > Melanostoma mellinum. The sequence continues at coordinate 232,478,433 of OU612059.1, forward strand.
CGCAATCTCGGATTTATGGAACCATGAAGCTGGAAATAGCAATTAAAGTGCAAAAGAATGGCTTTTAGTGTGTGGATGGTTGAGTCTTCTATGATAGGGCTTTAGCGGTGGGGAGTATCGGAAGTTAAGACTTCGGCAGTTTATCTTTGAATGGGCGTAATGGAAGTGAAGTATGCTTTGAATCTGTCACTTGAGAAAGACTTCACCTGCTATAGAATGGGAAGAATAGATTATAAATTGAAAATGTTGGCCCTTGTCGGTGGTGTTGTCAAATTACCAAAGTATGATTAACTACAATGAAATAATCCCCTTCAAACAATTTTTGGGGTTTGAGATTCCAAAATATTTTAAATAAAACGAAAGAATAGATTTAAAGACTTTTCATTTTGATATGGCATCCATTAAATTCTTTGCGTTTTGTTATCTTTACGTTTATTATTACTCAAAAGCTTTCCCTTTTGGGGCAGAGCTATATTTCCTGTAAATTTTTACTTAAATTGTTGTTTCAAAAGTTAAGGTTCCCCGTGCATTCAGTTTAAAAGAACAGATGAGACTTATGAGTCTCTGAATCTGCTGAAGAGTATAGAAAATGTATTGAATCTTAGCTCGTCTCTTGTTTTCACACTATCCGATTTGACTCAAAGAATTTCATACTGCAAATTGATAACGTTGTTTGCTAGCTGACCTATCATTGATCATTGCCTTTTTGCTTTTGGCATTGTCATATAAAATATCATAATATAATAAAAACAGCAGTGGAGTAGAGAGACAAAGCTGAACTATAAACACCTAAGTTTGGTTTTACCTCAACTCATCACAAAGTCTGTCATCAGATAAAGTGCTGGAAACATGTAATATCATAGCCAAATAACGAATTTTTTTCAGTGAAATACTATTCAAAATATTGCAATCAGAAAATACATGAGCTCATATGTTATCAAACAATTCTTTTAAGTTGTTATATGTTTATGAGCAATGACCAAAAAAAAAGATCTTACGGAAAGCAATACTCGTATTCCATTGCCAAACCTTGTAAAATAATTGTTGTCCCATTCACAGAAAGAAAAAAATCACACCCTTCCTTCTATGGGGAAACGGTGCCATACTCTAAAGAATCAAATAGACCATTCTAGAAATAAGACTGTAATGGAACCTACAACAAGAACGCAATCTCGTCTATAAAATCTCTTTGATTTAGAGCGCATCTCCAATAGAGAGATACCAAGGTCTTCCTATCTATTACATTGTTCACGGTTTCTTGCAGTAGCTTCTACAAGTTTTTCAAAAAAGTTTATTCCAAAAGCTTAAGTCGTAATTTATAAGCTTGAAAATAGTGGCAAATAAATTTCTTTGGACGAAAAGAAAACCAAGATTGTTGCTGTTTCTAAGATAACAATAAATATGTTTGGAAATTTACAGCCCTTCTTCTAATGAGAAGGTATACTATATTAATATATCTTCACCGCTTATACTGGGAAGAATTTTATGACCAAATAAGTGTTATTATTCGCTGTTCCAGTAACAGTAGTACCCGTTGCAAGGTCCAACGAACAGCCTGTTTGTGTATAAGCGGAGCACTGAGATCAACACCCTCAGCTGCCCTAAATACACTTCTTAACCTCACACCACTAGATATCTTCAGCAAACAAATGGCCGCCAGTGCAGCCACTCGTATGAGAGCTATCACCCAATGGACCGTAAATAACATCGGTCACGCTTCAATCCTGAACTTATTCGGATCAATCCCTTGCCACTCAGACTACACCATCCCCTAATTGGTTTTTGATAATAAGTTCCAAGTCTCAATCCCACCGAGAATACCTGGGAAGACGAAGAATTTTAGAGAGATGATTCATTTCTATTCAGATGGTTCAGATGGTTCAAGCGGAAATTCAGGCGATCAAAGAGGTCCTATCATGGCTAAAAGAAAAAGTGATATCCTCAACGAATATCCGGTTTTCTCAGATAGTCAAGCAGCCCTCAAATCACTCGGCGCTGTTTCTACGAACTCAATAACCGCCTTTAACTGTCGCTTATCTCTTAAGGAGGTGGCTGAACAGTTCAATTTCACCTTATTTGGGTGCCGGGCACAGTGATAGCGTGGGTAACTGCAAAGCCGATGAACTCGCCAGAGAAGGAACCGTTCTACCGATCTCAACCAGCAGGTTGAATATTGGTATACCAATCGCTACATGTAAACTTGTAAACTTATGCTAAAGCAAGAGGCAATGGACAGAACAAATTACGGGTGGAACAATATCACCACGTGCGTGGCAACAAAACGAATATGGCCAGGATTAGATCCAAAACGCACAAGACATTTGTTATCCATTACCAGATTGCAAGTTAGCTCCGTAATCAATGTCATTACCGGACATTGTCTGATAGGAAGACACGCCATAAGACTTGGCGTTCCCTCTAACGACTTCTGCAGAAGTTGCTTAGATGAGGAGGAGGAGGAGACAATCCCACACCTCCTCTGCTCATGTCCTGCACTCTCCTTTAAAGGAAAACGGCATCGAGGAAAATATTTTCATGATAATCCAAGCGATCTGGCGAACACAGATCCCCTGCATCTCCTTCGCTTTATTAAAAGCTCCAAATGGTTTTTTAAGTGAGGTACTCCCTTGCATAATTTCTATGGTATCACAATGGACCTAATATTGGTCTAAGTGTGTCAGTTTGTTTTCCTGACAGCCGTTTAAACCGAACCTAGCCTAGTACCCGTGGCTTGATGGTTAACATGTTTGGCTGTTAACCCAGAGGTTCGTGGTTCGAATCCCAGCAGAGGAAAAAATGTTTTTCCACGGGTATCGGTTTTCGCGAGGAATTGTCAGGTTCTTCGATAGTAAAAGCATTGCATATTTCGGAACCTGCAGAAAATTATAGGTCCCCTCTACTCCCTCGCAGGGTATAGCTGTGAGGAATGCGCTAGGCCCTGGTACTCCTCGCTCTGTTGCTCCACCCTCTCTATTTATTTTATTTTTTAGTAAAATAAGCCAAACATATCAATATACATTTAGTAATTGGCCTTATACTGTCCTAAACACTTTCCGAACTAGATCATTAAACTGTATACTGAGCCTTGCATGATGAAACTGTATGCAGAAAATAACACAGTTTTTTTTTTAATTTTGGTTTCTTTCATTTAGAATATTTATTTCCTTTCTGATCTGTTACATTTTGGCAGCAGGCCTGAATTTTTTCCACTTTCAATTCATAAACATCCAGGCATACAATTGTGCTGCAATGACCTGTTATGAAATAATTTATTTTCGAAATAAAATCCTTGACACACTTCCGCACAACATGCCTACACCAGCCATGTGTAAATGAATACTCATACCCCTACCAACCCTTTGCAAAAAAAGAGATACAAGCCAAGCACATGTGAAAGCAAAACATTTCATAGGGATGTATAAATAAAGAAAAAAACTTCTATACGGTCTCAACATGCTGTATCCCTAATTGCTATGCGTATGGAAAGCTAAATAAAAACGAAATACTTACCCAACCAGCTCCAGCACTCCTCTTGAACATCATCGCCATGACACTTATAAAAGCAATCAGTCATGCGAAATGTAACGTAACTGAATTTGTAGAGGGCGCATATTTCAAGCCGAATCGTTCTTAGACTGATGTGAGGCATTCTGTATATCTAGAGCAATTATACTCGTGTCAGCAAATAAAAAGGGATGGCTTTTTTTGTTTTGCTGCAAAAACTTATACCTTCGAGAGTTTTTAAAGTTTTTAACACACAAGTTCTAGCCTCCATGCAAAACGTAATTATATCGAAAGCAAGGTACACCTAAGTGTATATAAAGTTTTTTCTCAGGAGTGTCCTCATTTTAAACCACCTTAGCCTTACCCTCACTTTCCTCGTCTAACCGCGTCTGCTTTTGAAGAAAACTTAAATGTAAGCAGCAAACGCCAACATGAGACTTTGAGTGACTTAGTACGGTTTGCAATTATTCTTTTTCCCGTAAGCAAGGAAACGGCAAAAAGAACATGTGAGCATAGTAAACTATTTATTCAAATGTTACGTATGTTTTGTTGTGTAATATACATACTTACATGTTCTCGGCTGTTGATGCAAATTGAAGGTAAAAGGGACATACTGCTGATGCTGATGGCGGTTATGTCCATCAGTATAAGTGTAAGCACTATGCGCTGAAAAAAAGATGAATTGCAGGTTTTTCTTTTACCACCCACCTCATACATTATGTTGCACTATGTTGATTTTTATAAAACGGTTGCGGGTTACTCTGGGTGTCAAGCCAGTAAGTGCTGCTGACATAAAAACTAGATAAGGGTTTTCAAAGGGTACTTCTGTTTGTTTGTTTAGTGTTTGTAAGTAAATCCTTTCCAGTGATGGGGATATCTTTGCTGATTCAAGGAGAAAAGTAGAATGTTTTTTCTTTTAACTTTGCAAGGAGTATTTCATGGAATTTCCTTCTTTACGACAGTATACTAGTTTGTACATGTGGTTGAAAGTAAAACGACAATGAACAAACTCGGTAAAATTTTACTAACCCAGAACGAAAGATGTGGTAGGTACCCGTGGCGTAATTGTTAGAATGTCTGCTGTTGACAAGGTTCGGGAGGTTCGTGGCTCGAGTCCTAACAGAGGCAAAAATGTTTTCCACGGGTGTCGCCTATCGCGAGGAATTGGCAAGTAATCAGATAGTAAATTCATTGCCATGAAAAGTGCTTTCTCGATTAGCCGTTAGTAACCGGCAGAAAATTGTAGGCTCCCTGCATTCCCTCGTAAGGCGTGGTTGTGAGAAATGCGCTAGGCCCTAGGGCTCCTAGCTCTGCTGCGATACCCTATTTATTTATTTATTTATTTAGAACGAAAGATAAGACCAGGCTAGCAAAAACGCTTGTAAAATGAGAGAGCTGCGATGTAGATGTTCGCTTATCAAGTTTGACCTATCTTAAATCGAAAATTCGACTGATAGTGTCAAAGAAGCAATGAAATGCATGAATTATTTAAAACAAATGCATAGATACATCCAAGAGATGGTTAAATAATTTATACTTTATGCTTTTAAGACAAATTGCGGTTAAAATTCAATGATGATAAGCCGAAAACTTTTACACACATCCAGAATGTTTCGCTCAAATTGCAATTAGTGAGGTTATCGGGAAACTGTATGCAATATGTGAAATTGTGCATATTGTGTCGCTGTGTCGGTATGAGGTTAGGGTTCCATGATTTCGATAGTTTATCGTCCTGTTTGAAATATTGACGACTGGACTGTAGAGAGGTTCGTGGTTATAACGTTTATACTTGGATGATCTACAATAGCCTCGGTTAATGCTTACCTTAGTGCTCGATGAGAGGGTGGCCTAGAAATGGTTGTGAAAAGGGAGTTGGGATGTAATGTATTCGAATTAACTACAGATTCATTCAACTGAATTCAAAAAGATGGCTTTAATGGGACCTTGTTTGCTCAGATTGTCGAATGTTGTAAAATTAAGTAGTATAATTTTATAAGCTGAAAGATGTCTACCGTAGAGCTTCGCAAACACACAACCAAGATGATCTTTACACTTTTATAGGTTTTTCACTACAATTCACTTTATTTGACTAAGTCCACCATGTTACCACCGGGTAATCGAGTATGGGTTTAATGACCGCTGTGAAAAGCCGGTCGTTAATGTGTTAAGATATTTATTATACGTTCTTAACAACGGTTTTGCAATGCAAAGTGGCAAATTTGACTGTATCTTGAATTTTTCATTTTCTGAAGAAGTTTTCGTGTGTTGTAATAAAAGGAGAAAGCTTAGTACTAGTCTGGAGCGTTCAGACCGAATGCCGCGCCAATATACTATCAGGGTAGCAGCCTTCGTTTTTTAATTAAGAAATCGACATGAGATTAAAAACTCTTAAGACATCTTCTTTTTCTCATCGTGATCTCGAAGGAATCAAATAGTTCCTCAACTTATTTGCTTTACACTAGTAATCCGGCCGTTTGATACGCCGCCGAAGCTGCCGCACAATGCAAAATTTCAAAACAATGCGACACTATAAAAAGCTATTGTTGGAAGTTAGCTGGGATTTTGAATACTAGTGATTTCAAAAATTCTTTCACCATTGCAATGTAACATTATCTTTGAATAGCTGTAACTGGTTTTATGTTATATTATTATTTTGTGTATTAAAGAACGCAAATTAAAAAAGCATTTATATCTCTAGCATAGTCTGTAAGTATGCCGCATTCCTACGGGAACGGAAACTCAAAGACTATTTGACCGATTTCAAAAACCTTTTCACCAATAGAATGAAAAATATCTTTACTAATTTTTTATTCTTGTGGCATTCAGGATGAAATTCTTGCTCTGCTAAGCTATGCCAAAGAAGTATAACTTCTTACATGCGCTTATGTACGCAAACATAAACTTCTACTATTTTTAGTTTTCAGCCATTGAAATGATTAAAGCTACTAAGTTTCTTGTGATAGCAGCTTCGCTAAGTTTGAATCTTTAAGCAGTAAGGATCAATTAGTTGTTAAAATTCTTCATTCACTGATCTAAAAAATGAATAATGTCTGAAACTTTCTTGGCAGCTATACAACATAAGGACATTTATACAAATTAAATATCAACTAAGGCGGGATTTATCAGACTGATATTTAACTGACTCTAGACCCTCATTTGCTCTTCACTTCTGTTTCTATTATAAAGTTATTTCCATCGAGTAATTAAACAAAAAACTAATTTCTTGCCGTTTTCGGAAATTACTTTCTATGTTACACTGCAAAACATAGCTCGATTTTATCCTTTGTAGGCACATTCATACATAATCCTCTTCCATGTAACCTTATTCGAGCCAACTTAAAATTATAATAAAAGACAACAAAAAAACACAATGACAATCCTGAATACTTTTAATTACATTCAAAATATGGTACTAACACAAGCAGATGGAAAGAAAAGGCAATACTAATGGGGATTAATTTCCCAGAACAATACAAAAATATCTATATTACTCGAGACGGCACTTAATGGCATTATATAGTTCAGAGAAATTAGCTCAAAAAGGTTTAAAGGAAAGAGAAGGTCTAAGATGCTCAAATGTTCAGGAGAAGTAAGTCGTACAGATGAAGCATATAAACTAACTTTCCAAAAACTTTTGAACTTTTGTGAAATTGATAACAATTTGCGTCTCAAGACACGTAAGAAAATATATTTTTATATTTTTATAGAAATCTTTTAGTTTACTTCAAATTCAAATTCAAAGCAAAGCTTGAAATTGTTTAATTTGTTGGCTATGTAATGTAAAAAGAACTGCTTTAGAGCTGCAAGACTGCTCAATTTATACATAATTATAAAACACGTCTACCAAACAATTTTTTGTTGTATTGAAAATATCGATATTTATAAGCAACGATGATCTTCGTTGGAACGACCACATATTTGAAGTCGCCAAAAATGCTGCTAAATGCTTAGGTTTCCTAAGACGATGCAGGAAGTTCTTCACCCCTTCTGATCTGGCTACAATTTATAAGGCATTCATACGCCCAAAACTGGAGTATAACTCCCATATCTGGTCAGGTGCTTCTCAAACATCCTTGCACCTCCTTGATAGGGTACAAAATAGAGCGTTAAAATTGATAGGTGACAGTTCAATCGATTGATTCTCTTGAACATCGTCGAAACGTTACCTGTCTCAGTCTCTTTTATCGCTTTTTTTACAAACAGTGCTCTAGTGAAGTAGCCAGTTGCATTCCTCTCCTGAAACAATTTAGCCGCAACAGCCGCCTCGCTAGGAATGCTCATCAGTTTTACCTGGAGCCCAACTTCGGACGTACATTCAAGTATAGCGATTCGTATTTCAGTCGCACTACCCGAATGTGGAATGCTTTACCTGACCCTGTTTTTCCCTTGCATTACGATTCACAAAAGTTCAAAAGCAACGTGCATCGATGTCTCCTTTCAAATCGTCTCCTATTTTCCTAAATGCTTGTACTGTGTTTTATAAAACTATAAGGGTAGTTATAACCCCTTGATGTGCGCGTTAATTATAAAAAAAAAAAACTGAAAAATTAAGCTCAAAAAAGAGTATTTTTCAGTTAACGCGTTAATTTTATAAAAAAAACTGAAGAATTAAGCTCAAAAAAGAGTATTTTTCAGTTAACTTTACCTAAGAAATGAGATATAAATACCTCAAAATTAAGGGGTTGGAACCTGTTGCTTTTACATTTTATTTGTTGGTATAAACCAGAACTAATATTGTTCAAAGTCTCATCAACACAACATTTGTTTGATCAAAGATATTTTGACTGAAATTTGCAATTATTTCAGTGCCTAGACCGTTTTCAAATTATTAAAATAATGTGTGGAATAATGTTGGAACTGCTCAATACTTTTCTTGTTTTCAGCGAAGAAAATATGGTTCATGATGTTGTTCCCACATTTCGGTGCATCTTACCCAGGCTGACACTTACCATTTTCAGATTCTAATTTGACTGGCCTAATCGTAGAGATTATATACTTTTATTTTTCACAATCAAATAGCAAACAAAATTCTTGAGCACGATGCAGGAGAGTAGCTGGATGAGATTAAAAAGCAGAAATTTCTGGCAGAGAATAGTCAACTGGAGCATTCTATGATAAAAAAAAGGAATGAATTTGTTGGCATTGGCACGGAAAAGACGTTTATTTATATTTAGGAGTCTAAAAGCAGTGTAAAAGCCCTACTTGTTCAAATAGGCTCGAATGAAAACGTGATTGGCACGACGCGACGCGACGTCCTCCGGACACACATTGTTGGCTCGTAGCCGAGAGCAAATATCTCTGTACAGAATAGGATTTGAATTAAAGCCGAAAAAAGGAGATATATTAGTTTGGATAAATTAGATTTTCATTCAATTTAAGCAGGAAGAGTATGTTTTATTTGCCCACCAAATTCGCATGTTGTACTTTTGAATGTCGGACGGGAAAATAAAGTCATTCTTTCGTTTGCAAGTTAAATTGGATTTTCCTGTAGAGCCACTGAAGGCATTACAAAAGATGCAAACCTCGTAATCGTGACTTCATTTGGTATTCAATTCGAAGAATGTTTCCGTAAACATGGTTTTTATGGTTTTTATTTCCTCTTTTTTACTCCTTTTTTTTGCCTTTATCATCGTCCTTGTGGCTGTGGCTGTCGTTTGGTGGATAAAGAAGGAAGACATTTATGACATTTCGCAACGCATCCATTTCACCGGCTTTGCCAGGATTATTTTTGATTTGCACTGAAGGAGATGTGATAATAATGAATTTATCCTGCGTATAATGAAAGGAATACACCGCACTGTGTTAACAGTTAAAGGTGTTCACCGTGTTTGAGGTTTGATTCTTATCCTCTTGAAGTTGTTTCGGCAATGCCATGAAAGTCACGGATGTTAATCAAATAAAGATATAAACGAAACATCAAGATCTTTATGTGTTTTGTTGTTGATACAAAATAAGTCGTATAATTTAATCATGCCAACCGTCAAACTTCTTTCGCATTGTTTTTGGTTGTCGAGGTGTAAACACTTAACTGATTTAATCTTATAACTAAACAGATCAACAGTTTGAACGCCATTCAAGCAACATATCTACATCGTCATCACAAATCACCTTTATTGAAATTTAGACGCTGCCGTGCATTTAATAACATCCTTTGCTAACGTAATAAATTCAAGATCCAATTTGAGGAAGGAAGAATGCTCAAAAGAATGATAAAGTTCATTAACGATGCAGAAGGGTAGTTTCTTGAGAATAATTAAAAAAAAAAAATCCTGCACAGACGACAACAGTATTGTGATGGCCTATTAAACGAATAGTTTTCTCGAGAGCTCTTTCCGGAAGCTGAAGAGAGTTTAAGTCGGCCCTCGATGGCTCATGATTCTCATCTCCAAGCTTTAAGAAGGCAGGTCAACAACTAATGCAGTCCAAGGTATAGAGGATAGTTGACTTTGCCATTCGATCGACAACAACTATACCCGATATGAGTGGCCCCTCAGACAACGAGGTAAAATGTTCAGCCGGAGCCGAAGAATTTGAAATTCTCAGTAGTTGCATAATCCTTGACTATCTGCAGAATGAAAAAGTTCAAAATTCCCAAGTACATCAACTATTGCTGATGATGGAGCATCACAGGCGAAGGTCCTACATCCATGCAACCAACACTTAATGTAAGGGCTTAGGTTTCCCAAGGTAGTGTTTCGTGTATAATTTAATTATTTGGGATCCATGATCAATATTGAAGCAATTTCTGATGACGAAATCAATCATATTGTATGCGTAGGGACTAGGGAGTTTGAAGTGGCAACTAGAGAGAAAACTCTGCCATCTCTTGTGACAGAAAAATATCACTTAAGCTCAATGAAAGAGTCAACACCGAGTAGTACGCATAGCATTGGGCTGTACAAATAGTATGAGAATAAGTTGATATGAAGATTCTTTGTATGACATCATTAGTAATAAGATCGTATTAGAAGTACCAAGGTTCATTGTAACCTTCTTAAGCCACATGAAATATGTACCTATTAAGATTTTATATAATAGCTATCAATAAAAGAACTAAGTTGTCGTTTAATTTTATTTGCTGTTATTTTGGCAAAACTAAATTTTTCTAACAATGTTATTGAGTAGGAGAGGATGAATTATAGTGTATAGGAGACACCGATGCACATTGTGTTTAAATTTTTGTGAGTTATAGTGTAGGTGAAAGTCAGAGTGTAGTAAAGCATTCCACATACGGGTAGTGCGACTAAAAAAATAATCTCTTTACTGGGCTGTACGTCTGAAGTTGGGCTCAAGGTAAAACTGACGAGCATTCCTAACGAGGCAGGTGTTGCCACTAAATTACTTGAGGGGAGGAATGCAACTGGCATTCTCGCTATCTCGTTGTGAATTTTGTGTCCAACGCTATCTCGTTGTGAATTTAGTGTCCAACGCTACCTCGTTGTGAATTTAGTTTCCAACGCTATCTCAGAGCAACCATTTACTCCCGCTTCCGAGTATCATTACAGATCTTTACCAAGCACCCAACGTGACCTCTAATCTGAGCCCAGGACCTGGAAGCCCAGGACAGGAAACAGTACACCGAGTGTCCCGAAGACCAATCCACACGTAATCCAGGATCGGAGACCATCATTCGATTGGTCTGAAGACCCATACGAGAACCTGGTCGTAACTCCCGGACTAGACCACACCCAACAGAACCCCAAGTGAAACTCCCCTCATCCGAAGACCCCTACTTGGAATCTACCCATAGCAATAGAACTAGAAACCTGAATTGAAATTTTAAAAGCTTAAAACCATTGTACAAAATATTATAAGAAAGTTACAATTTTGAATATCGGAAATAAAACTAACTTCATTAAACTACAGTTTTGCTGCTTCTTTAGAAGACCTTGGATCCGCTGAGCCTACCTAAGCCTTTGATTAAAAGCTTCCTAACACAGTCGACACCGTTATGAACCAGGATGACGTAGTCAACTATCCCACAAAAATTCTAGATTCACTGGAATTGCCTGGTTTACCACCTCACAATTAGCAGTTAAAAGTAGGATCAGTTGCCATCATGCTGCGTAACGCTAATCAAAATTGACTATGCAATGGAACAAGACTGGCTGTGAAGAAGCTGATGAATAAAGTCATCGAAGGACAATACAAAGGAGAGAATGTCTTGATCCCGCGAATACCGATGATTCCAACGGATTTACCATTCGATTTTAAACGGTTACAATTTCCAGTACGTCTTGCCTTTGCGATGACCATAAATAAATCACAAGGACAGTCGTTAGAAGTTTGCGGAGCCAACTTGGATTTTTCCTGTTTCACGCATTGACAATTATACGTCGCATGTTCGCCCGTCGGAAAACCGTCTTCTTTGTTTATTTACGCACCACAAAACAAAACTTTTTGAAGTGAAACTTCTTATGCGACTTGCAAACATGAAAGCGTTACATGAAAGCGTTACACTCCCGTGTTACACTCCCGTGTTAACTCCACGCACTATTTTTTTTGAAGTGAAACTTCTTATGCGACTTGCAAACATGAAAGCGTTACATGAAAGCGTTACATGAAAGCGTTACATGAAAGCGTTACACTCCCGTGTTACACTCCCGTGTTAACTCCACGCACTATTTTTTGAAGTGAAACTTCTTATGCGACTTGCAAACATGAAAGCGTTACACTTCCGCGTTACACTTAAGCGTTACACTTCCGCGTTACACTTCCGTGTTCGATTGCTTACTTTTTGAAGTGAAACTTCTTATGCGACTTGCAAACATGAAAGCGTTACACTTCCGCGTTACACTTAAGCGTTACACTTCCGCGTTACACTTAAGCACTTTGGCACTGCTAATAAGTTGCTGTCATCATTCCGCGCGCGCCATTCATCCCAACGATTTCATTGTAGTAAATTGTGTTTTTTGGTGGGAATTTTTTGAAGAAAATCATGTCTGTGCGTGCGAAAATTATTTCAATTGCTCAGTGAATAATCGATCAGTGTTGTGTTTTCTTTTCTTCTCCAATGAAATGATTGAAAATATTTACTGCAGTTTCTTTTAATTTGTTTGATATATGTATGTATGTATGATGTACGTAGATAAGTGCTTACTAAATGTGTAAATCGATTAAGTTAAATTATTCTAACAAAAAATAATTTGTGAGGCTTCTCCTCGAATGTATTGACTGCGTAATTTTAGTTGGAAGACAATACACAAATTAGAGCTTTTGGTGATAAGATGTAAGATGTTAATCGAATTTTAAGATATTAGTGAGTATATATATGTACATAGTAGTTAGTGGAGGCATAATCATGTATATATAAGCAATTTCCATTTAAGCCCGGCTCAAAAATGTTTATCATGTCTAAACATGTTATCATGTCTAAACATGTTTGATCATGTCCAAACATGTTTGTTAATGTCTAAACATATTTGGTCATGTCTAAACATGTTTGGTCATGTCTAAACGTGTTTGATCATGTCTAAACGTGTTTGATCATGTCTAAACATGTTTGATCATGTCTAAACATGTATGTAAGTGTTCTCCATCTTCGACTTAGGTGTTAAGACTGCGGTCTTCATTAGTCTGTCAGTCAGCTTCCACTTACACTAGCCAATCAACGGTTTCAGAAAGGTTCCTGGTATTGTATCATAATTATGGATACAATACCATACATGATACATACATACATCTTCAAAGTCCTTCTAATCTCCACCAAAAAATAAAAAAATTGTTCTATGAAATGGTGTTAAGTACCTATCCCGTGAAAGTTAACTCCGATCCATTTCTTTTCTTTTTCTTTTAAAGAAACACTATGAGTTCACTAAAAATCAATTTCTACCTCTTCCTATTTTCATTTCCACATTGGGAAGTTTCACTTCTACCGCGCGGAGGGACTCCACGCACTATTTTTTATTTAAATACGGATTTATTAAATACGGATTCGTTTTGTTTGTTTTAAAATTAATTTTTACAAAAGTCTTTTATACCTTTTCTGATACATTTTCTTAAGTGTATACTATTGACTCTGGCGTATACGTACTTTTTTTTTTAAGTTTTATTCTGATAATAAATAGTAATTACTTTCAATACATTTTATATTATTTATAGTGTTCAATGTGAACAATTTTAGTTGCTGATTGTTGCTGAATTAATTTCGTCTGTATCAATGTAAATTCAATGAACTTTTCCCTCAGTGACATAAACTTATATTTCATTCACATATTTGCACGTGAACGGAAGATTCTGGAATGAAAACTTAGAAACTACTAGACAGATTTCAAAGATTCTTTCGGCACTGGGATGCCACATAGTCCCTCATTAACTTTTAGGGCTCCTGCACTACACAAACCATTTGTGCAAACATATGTATTTTGTTTTTGTAAAAATCTTTGTGCAAACTGTTTGAGTAGTGTGTAGCGATGTTGAGTGTTTGCGCAAACGGTTTGAAGAAATTCAAAAAATTTTGAATTTTCCATGTTTGCACATGTTGGAGTCGTGTGTGTTGAATTTTTTTCAAATAGTTGTCAATTTTCAAGAAGTAAAGATGAATAAACAAGAACAAATTTTTTGGACAGAATTTATCGAATTATATAAAAGTTTACCGGTGTTGTGGTGTGCTAAAAGCAAAGTTTATTGCAAGAATTAAAGCAGCACATGCGAAATCGCTCATTGCTCATAGGTCTGATTGATATGAAAAACGTCAAGCCTCAAGCAACTAATATCTCTATAACATGTTTGGGTAGTGTGTGACGAACTATGTTTGCACAAAAACACGTTTGTACAAACGTGATTGTGTAGTGAAGGGGCCCTATTAGCGAATATTTTATCCCTCAGTATTAAAACTACAGGCCCCAGCAACGCCGGGTGGCCTGGACCTATTCTAAAAACTCTGTCATCGTTAGAGTGCTTAATTGAACCTGAGTAGCATAGACTATATTTCATCCCCACCCTGCCACTAGAATAAAAGCTTGGAGACTGTTTTACTTAACTCTCAAGTGATAAAAATAAGGCCTGAGCTACGCCGGGCGGGTCAGCTTGTAGCTTATAAATATTTCGTTAAAACAGTTTGGAAACAACTAGGCCTTCGGTTTTGTATATGTATATCCCTCATGTATTCTCATGACGTACAGAGGGGCAAACAATTTTCTGCCGGTTTTGAACATTGATTACTTAACGTGAGATGAAAAGTGGCATACCTCGACCTAACACACAATACGAATACCACTTAAAAGTTGTTTAAAATTATGATTATTACTCGTATATTTCATAGAATCCTCCAAAAGTTATATTTGATATGAAATAACATACTCAAGAACCTTAATTCTCAGAAATATAAAAAGTCATACCTAATTCCCACTTCAATCATACCCCTTAAGTGCCTACTATTGCTAAACATATTAAATAAATAAACAAGTCAGCAAAAAGCAACTCACACAAGTCCTTTTGTAAAAAGAAAAACAAACTTTTTTTGTTCACATAAGTGCATGATGTTTAACCTCAAAATAAATTTAGTCAAGTGAAAACGTTTAAAGGGCCTTTTCCAAGTGCTTTCCTAGGAACCCTTTAATCTATTCTTTTCTAAATATTTAACTCAAATACACATACAGGAAAATAATTAAAATTTCCAACCAACCATGTTGTAGGTACATATTTGCTAACCTTTAAAATTTAAACTCCTTATGTCAGGATAGCACTTGATGTGAAAAGTTTTATTTAGTCAGAGAAACCATCCCTAAATATGTCAATTGCCAATCGAGACTCCTTCGTGGTGCCACTTGAAATTCCTTTCATATTAAACTGTCAGATGTAATTGACACATGATTCGAAAGACTCTATGTCTATACACAAGTTCTATGTATATCGTGTAATCGTTTTAAGATTTCCAAATTAAATTCTTTCAGTCTTGGAATAAATAATAAATTAAATTGGAGTCTGAAAACTTTTTACCACGATATAAATGCGTACCATAAATATGTAGATATGTATAAAAACCTCTCGATAAATTTTGTTGGTAGTAGTGATGTAAAATTGGAAGCCTTTGCTTTGCCTCTTTCCTTTGGCAGGATGAAAAAATTCGTGTGCAGCGATGAAAAGTTTCCCGCAACTTGATATGTTTACCGAATTGCTAAACATGGTCTGCAATAATCCCCATCACCTGGGCTACCAAAAAATGAAAAATAATGAGAATATTCCACGCGGATTATTTTGTTTTTAAAATGTTGGCGTGGGATACTTACATACTTTTTTTTGTTCTCCTTCGTCTCTTCTGCCATTAAACTCTTTTGTCCTTTTGTTAGAATGATGTTCAGTGTATACACCCAGGCATTTCACTTTATTTCTGATGAAAACGTGATTCGTCCTTTTTATTTTGTGAGCACGGGCACGAGGAGAAAGAACTTTAAAGTAAGTTTAAGCAAACATATCTTTAGCTTAATCACATTTTTTGTTTGTTTCTGTGTTTCATTTTGTTTATTTTGTCCTTTTTTAAGTTAGCCACTAAATCTTATCCGAACTGCTTTGGGACAATTTAATGTAGTGCAGTGGGGTGCGCCATCTTCATTATTCTCATCCTGAAATGTGAATAGAATGTGAAATTACTATTGGGGTAGGTACGGTTACGGTAGTACGAAAGGAAACATTTTTGTTTTCGTTCTTTTTATTTTATTTCCAAAGTTCTTATCCCTTTCGGTCTATAATCGTTGCAAGTAGTAGGAAAGATACGACTTACTCTTAACATTGAATATTTTTTGAAAGTGCTACGTTGTGTGCTAAGAGGTGGAAAACATTCGTTTTTTTTTTTGCAAACAAATTAGGCAAAGATCAAGACTTTCTATTTTAAATAAATTCTTTTTTCATGGAGCATTTCGCTGTTTCATTCATTCCCACTCTCTCTCTCAAGGATTCTTGAAGGAATTCTTTTTTTTTATTTTGCAAACCATTTCGTTAATGGATTGATATGAAAGATTAAGAGGTCCAGGGGAACGGGTTTTTAAAATGGATTGTTCGTATAGTATTTTGCTTCTATGTTATAATTTATTCATATATGTATACGTACTTTTACACAAAATAAAAAAAGTCATTGGGTTAGAAGCAAAAAAGAATAAAGGTAAACTTTTGGGGAGAGTTTTCGTATATGTCACATCTTGTGTGGGTTTAACGGCAGTTTTTTATTTTGAAATGGATTTATAGAGGTAAATTGGGTTCATACGTATGCAAAACGGTTGGAATAAATGGTTCGGGAGCAGTTGAAGGAAATTTTTTGTGGTTACGTGAGCCATGTTGTGAAACACAGAAGCCTAGTGCCAGACCTTTAACAATTTTTATTTTTGTTTGAAAGTAGTCTAAGCTGAAGTTCTTAAGGAGTGTTTTTTTGGAGATAAATTCAAAGGGATTGTCTTTGACATGGGATGGATGACTTTTTATTTTATGCGAACTGACTACAAAAGTTGAGCACGTTCGCATGTATTTTAAGAATTTAGCTAAAGGTGATTGTTTGATACGAAGTAAGCTAGTACCGAAAAGTTATTTTTTCTGATTATGTACAAGGAACACTATTTAACCCATTCGCTGCCAAGCCTAAATTATTTATAGTCATTCCCATTGCCATTTGAATTTTGAGTGTTATTGTTTACCAAAGCCCTGTAATTTCTTGGTAAGTGCACATATATTATCATACATAATCATTTACAAGCAAAAAACTAAAGACGAGTATACTCGTAGTTGGCATTATGAAGGCAGAAGGACTCGATATCCTCTTTCGTATTTTCGTACATTTTAGTAGAAAAACAAATAATAAATCATGCAGATGGATAAAATAAAGAAAATGGAATAAAACGAGACACATTGCGAAGTTTGGCAACACTAAGAAATTTACTATTGTCTATTACAGTGTCTCAGCAGATAACGGGATAAAATAATTCCGCGTATTTTGTTTGCATTTCGAGCTGAGTAACTGCAACATTTCTTTTCAGTAATCACAATAGTTTTGTAGAGTTCCGATCAAGAAATTATTAGTTGTGAAAAAAAAATTTTGAAGAAATTTTGCTGTGATATCACACATTGCTGTACATATTAGGTATACTTTCAAAGTGAAAATTCTCAATGGTTACATAGTCTATAATTATTTATTTTATCCCTTGTACAATTCAAATTAGTTATAATGGACGACGATATATCAACTAGCAGTGATTTTGATTCAGAAGAAGAATATTTACTAAATGATAGTGATTCCGAGACTGAATCAGACGACAGTCTATCTCCTATTGCAAATAAAAGACCACGAATAAATTTGGTGTATAATTCGGATGAACCAGAAAGTGAAGATACCGGAAATGGCAATATGTGGACAGAAGTGGAAAGAGATCCTGTTTCATCCAGTTTTTGAATTTCGAGGAAAGGATCAAGGCTTGAATCTTCCGGAAAAATTACGAACTCCAGGCGAGCTAATTGATATACTCATTTCTGATGAATTTATTGATAAGTTGGTTCAAAGAACTAATGAGCACGCTGCAGAAATAATAGGACGGAAAGGGACACTGCGAAAATCATCAAGATACAATAATTGGAAAGCCACTAATTGCCGGAAAATGCAAAAATTCTGGGCATTGCTTCTTCACATGGGAAGCATAAATCTGCCTTCCATTGAGCATTATTGGAAGAAAAGCCATTTCTACAATTTGCCATTTTGGAGAACTTATATGTGCCGAAACCGTTTTCAAATGTTATTTCGATGTCTGCACTTTTCGAATAGCACAAACCAAGAAAGTAAGCTACACAAAATCGGATCGATTGTGAACATTTCAATAACGTGATGAATTTAGTGTACAATCCTGGCAAAGATTTAGTTATTGATGAGTATGGCGTGGTACTATGGCGTGGTCGTCTTCACTTTCGGCAATATATAAAAAATAAAAAAAATAAATTTGGCGTAAAGTTATACGAATTATGCGAATCACAGGGGATGATACTACGCATACAAATTTATTGCGGAAAATCTGAAATTCGGACGAACCAGCAGAATCACAGTACTTCAGTTGTGTTTTCCCTTATGGACGGCTTTCTTGATAAGGGTCATATTTTGTATATGGACAATTTTTACAACTCCGCAACACTAGCAAAAGAGTTAACATTGCGCTCAACGTATATTTGTGGAACTTTACGATCCAATCGTAAAGGTAATCCAAAAGAATTGGTCAATCAAAAACTGAAAAAGGGTGAGTACTGTTGGATGCGATCCGAATCGGTCGTTATTTGTAAGTGGATTTGTAAGATGCAGTCATTCAATCTCGTCAATCTACGTTGATCACACCCCAAGAACGAAGTTCCCTTCATTATCTTGATGCTATTCCTCCCACACAACAAAAGAAAAACCCAACTCGCAAGTGTAGAGTTTGTGCAACGAAAAGCATTCGACTCGATATTACTGTCCGAGCTGTCCTGATAAACCTCCATTATGTATTGGACTATGTTACAAATCCTATCATGAAGATAAGGTATCGTAAGTGATTTAGTTGCTATAAAATTTTGTTATAAATACACGATGAAGTTGATTTTGGCGTGAAAGATCATTCTCTATAAGAAATAAAGTATTATTTTTGTAAAAAAATTTATTTGTAGTATTTTACAAGTTTTTTACATATTTATATTATGTTTGTGGCAAAAAAAAATTTTCTAATTCAAAAGCCTGCATGTTAAAATTTATTCAAAGTAGGACGAGTATACTCGTCTTGGCAGTGCGGGATAAAATGCTAAGGACGAGTATTCTCGTCTTGGCAGTGCGGGATAAAATACTAAGATGGACGAGTATAATCGTCTTGGCAGTGCGGAATAAAATGCCAAGGACGAGGATACTCGTCCTTGGCAGCGAATGGGTTAAAGAATAGAAAAGAAAAGTTTAATACTTTCATTGGAAAATACAGAGCCAATGGCATACCATCAAAATTCTCATTTTCGAAAGCACCTATTATATTGATGAAAATAGCCATCGCAAATACCTTTTTTTTTTTTTGAACTCAGAGGATGTGTTAGAAGACACCGATGCACATTGCCTTTAAATTTTAAATTTGTGAATAGTTATGTAGAGAAAAAACAGAGTCTGATAAAGCATTCCACATTTGGGTGGTGCGACTAAAATATGACTCTTTTTGATTTACTGCAGGTCCAAAGTTTTGCTCAAGGTAAAATTGATCAGCATTAGGGAATGCGGCGAAATTGTTTCAGGGGAGGAATGCAACTGGCTATTTCACTTGAGCACTGTTTGTAAAAAAGCGATTAAATAGAGCGAGAGGCAGGTAAGGTTTAGACGATGTTCATGAAATTAAATCGATTATTTATTATTAATTATCACCTATCAATCACAACGCTCCTTTTTGCACTTTATCAAGTGGGAAGCAACTAACTTTGTATGGTAATTATACTCGAGCTTTGGATGAATATAGGCTTTTAGCATAAAATTGACCTCAAATCACTGGTGGACCTTTTGCCACGAAAGCCGTACTTTCGGTCATTAAGAGGCTTTCGTTCTTCAAGATATTTCACAAGTTGGTGGTTTATCAACGTTTGTTATGGCCTTGGAAGGAAGGAACGTTAGTGAAATTGGTCGGGAAGGATTCGCCTGGGTATCTACTTTTCTTTTAGCCTCTTAGTTTCATCTGGACGCCGCCCTTGAGGTTATATGTGAAACTACTAACTCCTTATATTTTCATCTACTGCACCACAAAAAAAGGGAAGCTGCTACCCTGATAGTACAATAGGCCGGAAACTAAGTCTGAGTGTTTCAGATTGGCATAAGTCTCCTCTTCATAAAAAAAAAAAACAGATTCGCCTATTTCAAAGACGGGCTGGACTTATCGAACATTCATTGAAGCTCTGAAAAGATTTAGTAGTGCGGTAGTCTCACAAGATTTTGTAGGCATTTTGCATTTTAGAATTTGTCTTTTCGCAGAGATGTGAAGTGCGTTCAGTCTTGGCAGCATTTTAGGTGCTATGTCAAGTGTGTCGTTGGCATTAATTTAATGAACAGAAAGACGCAAAATCGATAAGGCAATTCAGTACCTAATAGTATTGTTGACAAAACTTTTCCTTGCGTTCATTCATCTGAAGTACCAGCTTCCATATTATCAAATATACCGAAAAATACCAAGTAACCATAATCATAACCTTTAAGCCGGGAACCGTAAACATACACTGTATTAAAATCAGGCGGTGTGTAATTCATTCCATCACCAAAAGTTTTAATGCATCATGTGCTCAAATTTCTTGTTATTGGTGTTGTAGTTTTACTCAAAAAAGAACCCTTAATTTCCCCAGTTGGATGAATGCACTTCGTAGTTGACTGAATTGAATTTCTCTTTAAAAAATTCTATGGCCCTTCGGCAAAATAAATAAAAATAAACAAAAATAAAGTAAAATGTCGCAAGCCTTGTGGTATTTGGATATGGAGAATTCAATCTATCTAAGAGATATGAATGGTTGGTTGCTCTGCTTGTTGGCTTACATGCCTTTCTGCACTTTTGCAGGTTTTCCCCTACTCTTCCTTCCCTCGCAGCAAGGTTTACATTAGAAATTGCATTTGATGGAATGTATTCCATTATGCTATCCACACTCAAGTGGGTTTTGCTTTTACTTTCCCATTCATTTTCATTTCTCCTATAAAAAGCGGATGTGTCGTTTCAGGAAAAATGAGAGGAAAGGCGGGTGTTTATTAGTATCCGTTTCTCGACTCCGTTTTCATTCAATATCCCTTCGATTTAATGCAGTTGGCAATTTCCGAACCACGTTCGTTCAGCAAATGTCTTGAATAACTTAATCATTGCGATATTATGCACGGCACGCGGTTCTACAAGTAAAATATAAAAAGATGGTGCGGTGACTTTTTGCCTAACTTCCGGTATAGAAGAATACGCTCAAGAATAACAATTAGATTATGTAGAATAATAGCATTGAAGACTTGAGAAGGAGTAATCTTATCTCGAATGATTCTTTTTTACTGCGCCTTCAAACTAGAAGAAGGTATCTTCTTTAGTGACAAACGTGCTGTAGCTGTAAGCAGAAGGGTGTGATGGAACATTTGCAGAATATAAATTGTCATCACCATTGTGATGTTTAATTTTGCGTGTAGTAGAGTAACCGAAAAGAAAAATCAAAAGGACGACCTAATTTTTTCTCTACCGGTTAATGATACAAAATAAACGGTACATTGAAAATGATATATTATTCTTACGTGCACCGAATTTGTGTTGGGGGTTTTTTCTTAAGAAACGAAAATTATGCTCCTGTCGACGCAAGGAATGCCATACAAAAATTTTGTTTGGATGTTGGCATTTTTTAATTTTTGCAGGCATATCTCAAGGACATATCTTAAAGGGAAAATATTACGTAATAAATCATCTTGGAAGTCTAGATTTTTGGAAAGTATTGTTGTAAAATCAGGAATACTTGAAGTAAATTTATGTTTATATTTTGCATGATATGAGATGAGGAAAACGTAGACTTTAATGACAGTCGTCGCGGTTAGTGGGTCATAGGAAAAAATATAACAAGGCCTCCTAAATTATATCTTCGACTCGAATTTGCAAATTGAAACGAAGTATTTAGCTTTGGTTCTCAATTGGCTATGTGTGACCGGTTATGAGTAGTTAGCTTTAAAGACTTGCGATGAGGACACAAATTCCGTTGTCAGGCAGATTGGCACATTCAGCTTGGACTATGATCAAGAATGCCGTCCTCCTGACCTAGAGGAAGTTAAGCTTGCCATATGCAAACTTAAATCAAATAAGACTGCAGGTGCAGATGGCCTTGATGCCGAACTCTTCAAGACAGCTGGAGACCAGTTGGAAAGGAGCATGCACCAGCTGATCTGCATGATATGGTCGGAGGAAAGCGTGCCCCATGAATGGAACCTCAGTATCGTATGCCCGATCCTAAAGAAGGGAGACCCTCACAATTGCGCCAATTACGGAGGGATAAGCCTCCTTAACGTCGCTTATAATATCTTGTCTGCTGTAATATGTGAACGTCTGAAACCCCACGTCAACAACTTGATAGATCCTTATCAATGTGGTTTTAGACCAGAGAAGTCCACAATAGACCAAATTTTCATATTACGGCAGATCTTGGAAAAAACTCGAGAACATAATATCGATATTCACCATTTCTTTATCGATTTTAAGGCCACGTATGACAGTATTTACAGAGACGAGCTATACAGAGCCATGTCTAGTTTCGGCATCCCTGCAAAACTCATACGACTATGCAGCATGACTTTCGAGAATTCACGCTGCTCCGTCAAGGTCGGTAAGGAACTCACCGAGACCTTTGATGTCGAAAAAGGCTTTAGGCAAGGTGACAAACTGTCATGCGATTTCTTCAACATCTTACTTGAAAAGATTGTAAGAAACTAAAAAGTCAGCACCAGAGGAACAATCTTCCAAAAGTCTGTACAATTACTCGCCTATGCAGACGATGTTGACGTAATGGGCAGAAAATAGCGCGATGTCATAGGTGCTTTAGCGAGTATTGAAACAGAAGCGGAAAAAATGGGTTTGATGGTTAATGAGGGCAAAACGAAGTATATGTTGTCATCAAACAAGGACACAGAACATCGACTACTTAGACAAAACGTCACAATAGACAGACATAACTTCGGGGTAGTACAAGACTTCGTCTACCTAGGATCGGCTATCGACACGGACAACAACATCAGTGCGGAGATTAAACGGAGAATAACTCTTGCCAACCGTTGCTTCTTTGGGTTAAGAAGGCAAATGGGAAACAAAACCCTCTGCAGCAAAGCCAAGATAACTCTGTATAAGACCTTGATCATCCCAGTTCTGCTTTACGGCGCGGAGGCATGGACTTTGTCGAAAGAGGATGAGGAAACCCTTGGTCGTTTTGAAAGAAAAATACTCCCAATGATCTTTGGTCCCGTATGCGAAGACAATGTGTGGAGAAGAAGCTACAACAACGAGCTGTAGGAGCTGTACCGCAACATGGGCATAGCTACAAGAGTACGCATCGCTAGGCTACGGTGGTTGGGCCATGTAGAGCGGATGGACCCAAACGCTCCGGGTTGACGAAAGCACATTGCAGGGAAATCGTGAAAGGGGAAAACCTTGTCTTAGGTGGCGCAATCAAGTGGATGAAGACCCCAACCGACTTGGAGTGCGAAATTGGAGAGAGCTCGCCCGAAGTCGAAGTCGTTATAGAAGGATGTTGGTTGAGGCCCAGGTTCACCCGAACTGTAATGCCCACCTAAGTAAGTAAGAAGTGTCTGCCAATAGCTAGAAATTAAATGGAGCCGTTGAAGTGTTTTACGTTCTAGCATAGTAGATGAGAAAAGTATTTAATTGATCTTCTTCATTCTTAGTGAGACAAATCACAGAAAAGTTTCATTTGCTAGTGATTCTACTCTTTTGTCGATTAAGTTATGCCCTGTCTTCATTAGCATAAAAATGTGACTGTGTGTGCATTGTCAAATTCTCACTCCATATCCTTATTTCCTCAACTGAACTTGCAATTGTGATCCTTGCAGCTGAATCTGACAGCTGCTAGTTTGTACTTTTCAGTAGAGCATTTTCTATATGCTCTTAGGAGTTTTGGTTCGTTGTGGCTAGGTTATGCTTCACCAGAAAGAGTTTGAGTACCTAAAAACTTTTTGTCTTTTCACTGAAACCTATTATGTGACCTATTTCTGAAAAGGGCGATCTTTTTTGCTTTTGTCTTCTTTATAAAATTTCACTTCACTTGATAGATGGCAGTTCGAGATTTCAAATGTTTTTGCAAAATTCTTGACAAATCGCAACCTTTCGATGGTTCAACCACTTAAAGAGCATACTCGTTGCACTGTCTTTGATTTAAATCCAACATTTAGGTCTGTGCAGTGTGCACTCTATGCAGAGCAGATACATACATAAATTGAAATGAGAGCTGTGCTGGCGAGACAAATAATTTTTTACTGAGCTGCTGCTGACATGACAAGTCAAAACCTGAAGCTAATTAAATTTTCAGATATCTCAACTGCATTAAGCGCCATGCATTGAAATATTTTTTGAAAGTTATCTGATCAATTTGACAGCAAACCCCATCGAAAGTTACCATCAGCTCCCCTTGACTATGTTTTCTATTTTTCAATATACGGTAAGGATATAGGAAAGGAGACAGCACTCTTATTTCGCGATTTTGAACTCTAAGCATCTAATTACTTGAAGTGCACAAATCAATTTTATTCTCCAATTTACAGCACTCAGCGAGAGGAGTGAAGTGTTTGGGGCTTTCACTTGTGTGTAAGCTGTACGGTATCGTGCATAATTTTAAATTAATCGATTTCTCCTGCTGATATAACAGTATACGTATCTGCCATCAGCAGTTCAAGCGAATAATGAAGAAGAGCCCTTAACAGCATATCTACTCATCTAATCTTACTGAAAGACGAACAGTGAACTTTGTTGCAGCTACGTGTTTTTTATTTGTGTTTTGGTATCAGTTCATGTACAGCAAAAAGTTTTAGTACGTTTTTTGCATTAATTTCCGAGATGTAAGATAGATGATGCTTTTCGAAACACGTTTCTGAGCTTTTCTTTACACACATACATCGGTATAATAGAGCACAATGAATCGGTTGCAGCGACGACGACGGATGCAAGTGAAAATAAATGAAGCGAATTAATTTGATTTGATTTGACGCTCTCACACACCTTTTTATTCATCAGGATCAATTAACAATCTTGATTAATTATACTTTGGGCAAGGAAGCTCTCAATGAAGCAGGGGCGGATGTTGAGATAAAAATGGCACTGGCAACTGGCACCCAACGAGAAATTACATTTTCTGCTTGCTCACTTACTATGCGGGGCATACACACAAAAGAAAGTATTCATCAGCATTAAAGCTGATTAAATTATATCGTGAAGTCTGGGAAAGTGACGGATGGGTAACAGGAAATTTATTTTTAGCAGTGGTCTTTTGATCAGAAATTTACACTCTCTTTTACCACCGCAGGGGGACATCGCATAGCGCTATAGATCGAGGTACAAGGTTCTCATGAAAAGTTCTGTGTACATTACTGGTAACATAATCAATTTTACTTTTGTTTTGCTGGTATTGTATACGTTGATTGATGGTGACAATTGTGTAATGCGCGACTGTGCTTGATGTTGATGGATATTTTCCTAGTCGAAATGTCACAAAATTTATGATAATTTTTCAAAAATGTTTTTCTTCTGACGACGACAATTGCGCGCCCAGAAGGTAAGCAAGTAAGTAGAAAAAAATAGTGAAGGAGTCAAGCCCTTGGTGTGCGACAAGGATTTAAGTGGATTGTTGTAAACTCAGCTATAACAGATGACCTACCAAAAGCAACAGTCAGACAGTGTGAGCTCAATCACAGAAACTGAAAAGAAAAGCCTACCTGGGTTTTGAAATCATAACTGGACATCAAACTCATTTCTTTTGGATTAAATAAATTTACATAAGTAAAAAGTTTCACAGATTGTTTGTGGAACAGACACTATCGAATTGCTTGACAAAGATTATTGATACGATAACACCATGTGACTTGTACGTACTAGGAGGGTTCCTGCCATCGCCATGGTAGTCCTCAAAGTCCTGGCTTGAATTCCCGACATATTCGTTCGAATCTCCGTCAAGATTCCTTTGGGGATGGGAAATCCTTAAGTAGATTGTGAGAGTAAGACAAAATTAATATTTTCCACTTGCCCACATCTGATTTGGGGAGCATATATGTATACTTTCCACACCCTTCTTAACATCACCATTTAATTAACAGACATCAAACTGTCATTAGACTTCTGTCGCTAGATGATAATGTTGATGTTAATTGTGTAGATGAGATTTCACCTTTCATCTCCTCTTTCCTCTTGGGACATGTTTGGAAGAACTGCAGTAAAATTCTAACCTGTCACTGCAAAGGGAAAAATTAACTGCCCTTACCTCATAATCGCATTTAAGAGTACTTTTTATAGCACCTAGTTTTTAATAACTTTTTTAATATTGGGGCGTCGAAATCCGAATAAGATATGATAAGTTTTTAAGACTTATCATAATTGAGTGAAGTGAACTTTCATTGAGACTACTTTGGTCTTAAATTTCTTTCTTTCGTGACAAATAAACAGTGTAAATATCCTTGTGTATCCTTTACACTCTTTCAGGAAAAAAAGAAAGCTTTCGCAAAAATCAACTCGTCATGGATGCTTCTTACATTTTACGAAGCATGAATCGTAATTAACAAACTTAGAGATAAAGCAATTAAAAGGGAGAAAAAAAGATAATGATAACTTCTTTACCTTGTTAAGTAGCTTCCTACCTCGCGCTGTAGTCTTTCTCTTAATTAGCTTCCAGACAGAGAAGGCAAATAACTGGAAAAGTTTTTAATTTTTATGGAACTTCTCCTAGGTTAGGTATCTGCTTCCTTCAAAATTGGGTTACACTAATGAGATAACGCCCTTTGCTGAATTTTACTTTTTCAAGTGACTTCAAATAGCTCGAAATTAAATGAGGCCGTTTAAGTGCTTTGGTTTAAATAGTGTGAAATGAAAAAAAAAAAAACTTAAACTTAATCAACTTGGGCCCACTTATGTGTGTCCAGTGCTATTATTTGTATTTCTTTTTGTTCAGCAATGAAATCAAAAGATAAAAGTCAAAAGATTCGCCATGATTTTTTACCCCAAATCGTTTTCCTCAGAAAAGGAAGCAAGCAT
Organism: Melanostoma mellinum; assembly: GCA_914767635.1. Classification (NCBI taxonomy): domain Eukaryota; kingdom Metazoa; phylum Arthropoda; class Insecta; order Diptera; family Syrphidae; genus Melanostoma; species Melanostoma mellinum. The sequence continues at coordinate 232,505,645 of OU612059.1, forward strand.
TGAATTAAATAATACAGTGGTGTGGAAAATAGAAATGAGAAAATATTTTTTCCGACAATCGAAATAAAAAGAAACATTAAGGAAGGTAGTGTTACAAGCTCAGCTTGAAACATTAAGTAATCCATGCAGATTGGTACTAGTACTTAGTTTTTCTTGTAAACAATTTTGACTCAGATTGAAATTAGATATGAAAATGTTGGAATTAGATAGTATAGCTAAGGTTAGCGGGAGGTGCAGCCACAAGTGGCAGCACCTCACTCGGATCTCAAGAATCCATTGTGGTCCCTGGGAAGCAGAGGATGAGGAAGTGGGAAGATTGGAGAGGTAGAGAGTTGGGCTAATGGCTGGGTTATTGGGGTTGGAAGCCTCCACTGAACCATTGGAGCCCTGATTAAATTTCAGGATGCCGTTTAATGGGAGGTTAGAGATGTAACCCATTTCGTCGAAGAAGTATTCTCCAAGGGCTTTCTGGCTTGTATGGGCCAAGTAAGAACCTCACAGTGTAAGTGGAATGAGCCTTGATGCCCATTTTCGTCATGTGGGTACCCAACGAGTTGTGCGGCCCGTAAGAATGCCAATCAACAGAGAGAGAGAGAGAGAGAGAGAGAGAGCCAAGGCCTGCTAAGCTGGAGCAGAAATTCTGTTTTTTTTTGGAAATATGTGACCAAATGTTTCTGGATACCCGGCATGTTTCTAAAGATGACCACCTGTCATTGGTGGTTTTTAGAAAATTGTGTTTTCGTTCTGTTTTTTCTTGTTCTCGTGGCTTTAGAACTGAGGTGTTCGTTTTGGTCGATTCGATTTCAGCCAGCTAACACGCCACTTCATTACGTCACGATGTCCTGGAACCTAAATTAAAGTAACGTTCTTCGTTGAAGTGAGCAATCTAATATAACTGCGACATTTTGCTACTAATTTGGATTTTGTGATACACTGCCAACCACTAGGATGAGGCCACAAATTTGGCGATCGATTTTCGCTTTTTATACCTGGTGGAAGTTTTGTACCCGGAAAAGTTTATTACCAGTTAATAGGTACGTATTTTTCCATTACAAATTCATAAATTTTTACCGGGTTTATTCAAAACGACTGTTGGAATTTCCCAAGATCAATTAATGAGGTACTGAAAATAGGTATAAAAAGTTGCTCCACTAGGATGAGGCCACTACGAAAATTTCCGTGCAGAAGTGCGCAAGTGCGAATTTTTGTATAAAATATCTAATAGAGTGTTAAAAATAACCGTTTTAATTAGTTTGAAGCACACATGGGTTCCGGAAAGACTTTGACAGCGACAGAAAGAGCAAGAATAGACGCTTTCAAGGAAACAGGACTCTCAGGCCGTGAAATAGCAAGGAGACTTAACAGGAGCAAGACAGTCACAAACAATTATCTTGCTGATCCCCTAAACTATGGGGAAAATCAAAAAGGACGCACGGGAAAAGCCACAACACCAAGAGAAAATCGGTCGATTCTACGACTTGCCTGAAATTCTACTCTACCAGTGACTATGATAAGGGCCAAAAGCGGAGTTTCAGCCAGCATAACAACGGTTTGAAGAATATTACAAAAGAGTAATACTATTCAAAGGAGGAAATAGAAACCAGTTTTGAAGCCAGTACACAAGGAGCATGAACGTTGCAAGACAGCATGTTGCTTGGAGCAGTCAATGGAAACGCGTTGTCTTTTCGGATGAAAAAAAGTTTAACCTTGACGGTCCTGATGGTTCCAACTTCTATTTCCATGACATTACAAGGGATGAGCTTATTTTGGCAAGACATCATAGCCGTCACATCCCTTCTAATGTCTTGGAAATAGAAGTTGGAACCATCAGGACCGTCAAGGTTAAACTTTTTTTCATCCGAAAAGACAACGCGTTTCCATTGACTGCTCCAAGCAACATGCTGTCTTGCAACGTTCATGCTCCTTGTGTACTGGCTTCAAAACTGGTTTCTATTTCCTCCTTTGAATAGTATTACTCTTTTGTAATATTCTTCAAACCGTTGTTATGCTGGCTGAAACTCCGCTTTTGGCCCTTATCATAGTCACTGGTAGAGTAGAATTTCAGGCAAGTCGTAGAATCGACCGATTTTCTCTTGGTGTTGTGGCTTTTCCCGTGCGTCCTTTTTGATTTTCCCCATAGTTTAGGGGATCAGCAAGATAATTGTTTGTGACTGTCTTGCTCCTGTTAAGTCTCCTTGCTATTTCACGGCCTGAGAGTCCTGTTTCCTTGAAAGCGTCTATTCTTGCTCTTTCTGTCGCTGTCAAAGTCTTTCCGGAACCCATGTGTGCTTCAAACTAATTAAAACGGTTATTTTTAACACTCTATTAGATATTTTATACAAAAATTCGCACTTGCGCACTTCTGCACGGAAATTTTCGTAGTGGCCTCATCCTAGTGGAGCACCTTTTTATACCTATTTTCAGTACCTCATTAATTGATCTTGGGAAATTCCAACAGTCGTTTCGAATAAACCCGGTAAAAATTTATGAATTTGTAATGGAAAAATACGTACCTATTAACTGGTAATAAACTTTTCCGGGTACAAAACTTCCACCAGGTATAAAAAGCGAAAATCGATCGCAAAATTTGTGGCCTCATCCTAGTGGTTGGCAGTGTACCTATTGGATGAGGTAGCTTTAATAGCCACCCTTCATAGACGATGTCAATATTTTTGTTAATCAAATTGGAGTTACATGAAACATTGGCAGGAGGAATCTAAGTCACATTGTTCGAAATTTGAATAGTAAATGTCGATCAAGCCGGCAGCATAAAGTGAATCCATTATATGTATAAGTTGACGAAAAAATCACAAATCATTATTGATAATGCTGAATGATCGACTAAAATTTTTATTCACAATGTACCTATTTCGACCAGAATTGGAAGTCAGGCCCCGGATTTGAGTAAAATCTAAATGTGATTGCTTTTGTCCCCTTTTTGGTTTTACTCATTGTACTAAAATCTGGGACGTGACCGGGGCAAATGGCAAATTTGGATTCATCGGGTTAACATACCTGTCCGTAGGTGGGTTCGATCAAATGCACATCCAACTTTTTTGCTCCTTAATACCCTTCAAATTATGAGTTTCGAAAAAGTGCTTAAGTTACTTACGAGGAAATCGAATAATTTATATAACGAAGATCTAATTCTTCGACTAAGTTCCGAATGTCAGTTGTTGTCTTAGTCTCGAGTTTCCAATACTAAATTCCTCTGGTTTGCATTTCATTAATCCAATAATTGTTTTGCTAACCAGGTTTTTGTGTTGGATTTATAGTTTAAGGCAGTTTTGTTCTAACAGAAAGTCGTGTTTTTCCACACAGGCATTGCTTACTTAATTAAACGAGACGATTTTGAATGCTTAGATTGAACACGATTTGAATTTGTTTCTATAGTAGTTGCAATGGTTTCAATTCGAATATGGAGTGTGTAAAAAGCAAAGACAACAACTGAATTAACTGTTTCCGGTTCAAATAATGTGTAAGTTGAATCTAGAAAGTTTAACTTCCTTACAGTACCAATCGCTGGAGTATCTATTGATGCAACCGATGATAAATGCTTGAATTGTATATGGTTAAAAAAAACTGAATTGAGATGGTTTGTTACTTATACTCCAGATTGTTGCCACAGGTTGTACCAACTGACGAACCATACATACATCCCCTTCCACATGTACGTAACTATATCACAGAAATACCCTTGCTCGGATTAATATTATTTTTTTTAGAAAGGTTGAGGTAATTTCGGATTGATGGCTTTTTGTCTTCGAACTTTAATCGGAAACAATCGATGTTTCCCTTAGGCTGACCAAATACAATGAAAGCAGTGAAATTGAATTTTTATTAAATTTGATTTTATTTCATTTTTTTTTTGTGTGGCAATTTCCGAAGGACAAAAGTATACCAATAAAAAAGGGGAAACCCTTAGCAAGGATGAGATCGGCAATAAAATATCAGAAAATTGTTTCCCTTTGCTCGTATAGGCATTTATATGCCCCAGTGTAAGGAAGGACATAGAATAAAAACATTTTTATTCCAAGTCAGCAAAGTCGTGAATAAACAAACAATCAGAAACGATAAGATATTCCCAAGGTGCCAAAACCCCAAGCTTGTCTGGTGGGGATATCTATGGCTGGAATACACACCTCATACACTAGTGTATAATGCATACAAGCCTTATTCATTCCCTTAGAGTTTAGATTTAGACCGACAGACGCACGCACAGACGGACGACGTACACGCCCGAAGGTCCTATATTCTTATGTAACCACAACTTATTCAGGTGCAAAGATGAATCTGGATTTGTACGCAGGTTAGGGTTGAAATGGAATAGAGGTGGTTAAACTAATAAACATAAAATATTTTCTGATATATAAGCTTAGATGAAATAATCAAGATTAGTTCCGGAAGAGAGGTTACTTAACGTAGTGAGTAGGACATACGAATGTTATTCAGCAGCCGGAGGGAAATCTGTTTGTTTGAGGGATATTATGCCATAATGCTTGACTTGGCATAGAGTCGAAGGATACTTACGACTAGGAGAGAAATCTCCTTGACGTGGGTGTCATTTATTATGAAAGTATAGTAATTTCCTATCGTCTGAAATTAAGAAATTAATAAGACACATTTTCCGGGTTATTTATTCGAGATGAGTGCATTGGTGAAGGTATGTAATTGGTTTGGTTGTGTTTGATAGTAATTTTCAATGAAATTGTGGTGATTAAGTTTTTTTTTTTTTTTCAATTTGAAGGTTGACGTAATGATTCTTAATAGCTTTAGATTTCGATTAGTTGATTTTGAATGAAGATCTCTAACCGATTGAGTAGCTGCAAGAAAAAAACTTGATTGAATATCTTATGGCAACGACATCCTTTGAAAGTTAATTGATTTTTTTTTTTGTACCCTAACAAGAAATCTGAGTTTGGTATACCCAATTCTACTTTTGTCGTTGTGGCTGTAACGATTAAATAAAATATCGTTGAGATTAAGAGTAGAGGTGTTAAAAAGAGAGGCTCAAATAAAATAAATTCGTGACGACTGGAAAAATCTCACAGCGTGCTGTTTCTGCCAAAGCCCGGTGCTCAGTATTATTTTAAAAGTTATTAACTTTGACGAGATTAAGAGTGGTGCTCCCTTCTTACAGCATAACCGCTTATGCTGAATTCTCATTTTTGAAAAGAACACTTATTTTAAACAAGAAACGAAAAGAATAGTAAAAAAAAAAATGTAGTCGAAAGTAGTTTGGGGATTGGCTAGTGATAGAAACGGTGTAATGAGTTTCAAGATCCTTAAGGTGAGCATTTGATACAAAGTTATATGTTCCAAAAGTCAAAAGAGAAAATGTTCACAAAATCACGATACATGCTTCTTTATACATCTTTATTTCAGATTGTCGCGCATTAAATGCCCTTTGCTGTTAGGTTAGGTGGAAGTGGCTATCAGCCAATGAGTACATTGCCTGACACATTTAGGCTGCAAAGGCCTATTGTGATACCACAGAGATCAGCAAGTTAATCAGCTACTGATCTCAGAAACCCGATGTAAGATTAACGAGTTGATCACTTATTAATCTTCCATTACGGAACTAGCCGGTTAATCACCTGCTAGTCGAACCACGCGGAATTTTTAATGTATTTCGAAAGACTTTTAGGGTCTATCATAGTAGGCTAGTATCATCGAAGAAGAATTCACCGAGATGAGTCTTCCTCCTATGAAGTAGTGCAGGGCATGAGCAAAGAAGGTGTTGAACGGTTTCTTCCTCCTCCTCGTCCATGCAGCTTCTGCCGAAGTCATTGGAAAGCACACCAAGTATTTTGGCGTGTCTTCCTATTTGACAGTGTCCCGTAAGAACACCTATGGTAGATCCTAGATACAGGTGGTTCAGGGTTAACAAACTCTTTGAGTGTTTTGAGTCTACACACGGCCAAATTTTTTTTCTGTTAACTTTTTTGTTATTTTTTTTTTGCTATCAATTTAATTTGACTTTATTGTTTGTTTTTGTGGTGCCAGTTGCGTGATGGTTGGCATGACTGCTTGTTACGCGGGAGGATCGTGATTTGATTTTTTGATCCCAACAATTTCCCAATTAGATCGTCACTTGTTGATTGGACTTAGATTAAGCGTCTGCGTTTGATACTTTGCTTTGTGTGTTTTTGTGGATCGTAAGGTCGGGTAAGTTTAGAGTCCATTTTAGCAACATTAGGGGGTTGAATCAAATTTCTTTTCTGTGCACGCTCACACTGCGAAATGCAAGCCAGCTGTTTTGGAATTGAGTGAATCTCAGGTGGGTGTTGATTCTATATATATGGTTTAGTGCTATTATTATTTTCTTCTCATGGCCTCGCCGTATATGTTCGAAATGATATTGCTTACCAACTTCTACCACAATACCGCCTCTGTTCAAATACGAACTTTAATTTCATGTGGCTAAAATTCACCGTCCGTAAGGATGTCATTCACTATTGTTTTATTTACAGAAGCCCCAATCTAGATAGCACTTCAACCTCTAACGAGTTTGATGCGCTATCTGACTCCATAATAAGAATTGTTTCCCTTTATCCTCACACTGAAATCGTAATTGCGGGCGATTCAATGTACACAATTCGGGTTGGCTTCGCAATTCTGTGTGTTGAGATCATCGCTGAGTTTAACGAATTAACTCAACTTGTTGATGAGCCCACTCGGGTTTCTGATATTGAAGGGCATGCGGCCAACACTCTTGGAGGAGCGACCTTAGCTTCACAATGCCCTCTACTTTTGACCTTTTGTATGGTCAGGCAGCTGTTTCGGGGAAGGAAGTTAAAGGTCTATTGTATGCGCCTGAAATCGCCGATTGATCCGTAAGTTACTACAATTAATAATTTTCTGGTGGTGAAACTTTAAACGCAATTGTCTCGAAACTGCTTTTTCAAAATGAGCAGTCGTGTTGTAGCTCAAAAAGTAAGCGACCAATTTGGATGAAATTTTGGGTGATTACTCTCAGTAACATTATCGTAAGGATATATCTGAAGTTTGAAAGGTAGCGTGTAAATAAATAATTTTTCGGGGGTTAAATACGTCGAAAAAATTGCCGGAAAATCAAGTTTTGGATTAATAAGCCTCCCAAATTTAGAACTTTGCGTTTATTCATTAAATTTTATGTATATCTTCCCCCTTAATATGTCAGTAAAAGAATGATGCCAGGTTTCCAGAAAAGTTCAATAGCGCCGCCCTTTTGTTAGTCATCGAAAAGATAATATTTTTTTTAATACTGGACAACTGTAATAAACATTTCTCTATATTTTTAAAACGATTGGTTTACTTTATCCCCTCTCAAAAAATCCCAAAAAATTTTTTAGGCACCTAAAGTGGTCTCCCCCTTTAAAAGCGCTTTTTCGATTACCCGTTCGGAACCGGCAGAAAATTGTAGGTCCCCTCCAATCCTTCACAAGGCCTGGTTGTGAGAAATACGCTAGGCCCCGGGGCTCACCGCTCTATTACGACTTTCGACACCCTATGTGTGTTATGTATGTATTGTTGTATTTTCTGTTGTAACTTTGAAGTTTTAAGGGAGCTTCCCTCAATCTCTTTCAATTTAAACTACCAAGATGCTTCATAAAATGTGTTCCAAAAGGAAAACTAATAAAAAGGTAAGTCCATGGAAAGCATCAAGGCTACGGTGTAGATTCGCATGAGTTTAACAAGGCAATGTCATTCCAGCGCTTATTTTTCAAATCTCATGTTAAAAATATCAAAAAATTACAGTCGTAATTTCTTAAGTGTTATACGGGGAACAGCTTTTAAGTAATTTGAAAATTGGGTGAAAAGTGGAAATTAGATTTACTCTTTTTTAATCTTTGGTTTCTTCAAGTCAATGCTTTGATTGATTGATTTCAAATGAAAGAAAGTGGGAGAGGGGGCGAATTGAGGTTCTTAGACCGATTCAACAATTTCTCAGATTATCATCAATTAAGTCAAATTCAGTTTAACACGTTCGTCAACGTACCGTAAAAGTATTTATTTCATGGATGTATAGGGTGAGCTTCATTTGTATAAGTTGAAAATCTTTGAAGAACGGAAGTGAAGACATCCAGACCTTATATTTACAATCAGTCTCAAATTAAAATTGACAACTCATTCCCTAACTGTCTAAACCGAATTTTAGCTTAAACAGAGGTGGTGGTTCGCCCTCGCAAAGTGTTCCAATCTTATTTTTATCAATTTTCATCTCCCCTTCAAACAAAGTGTTTTAAAGCTGTTAACTCAAAATGGAAACCATTAACCTCAAGGGTGGCATTCTTCCTGTCAAAACTTTCAAAGACGATTTGTCTTTATAGATCTTAACAGCAGAGATTGCGTTCTACTATTTTGTACAATTTGCCTGCTTTTTGTCCTTAAACGTCATTACCTAAGACACTGTCGTCTGAGGGGGAAATTTAGAGTATATATGGTAGCATCACTCAAATGGGTGCCAATCGATGGAGGATGAATAGTTGGAAAATACAGAAATCCCCTATCCTATCCTGATGGGGCCCAAAGGACTCACCATTACCTAGGAAGACAAATTTGCCATGAGCATGACGATGATGCGACGATGATGTGGAAATCAATTGAAAAGCTTTTTAGATAAATTTCCCAGAGAGAATAATTTTTTTATTTTTGTGTTCATTTTTTATTTATAGGAAGATGTACCAGTGTGGTGGATAGCTGGTGAGAAAAGAGGGATGCGTTGAAACGCAAAGTGAAAAGAGGAAGATGTGTGCTGTGTCGCCTTAAAGATCCTGCGAGTCCCCATGCATTAATTTTTATGTTTTGCTAATACCGTCTTATTGTGTGGGGTGTACTATCAAAACATGACATTATCGCATCGTGTCTATAAAGTGTGATAATAAAAACACACCCAATAATTATGAACAGTTTAGATTTGAGGATTTGATTGCTTTCTGTAAAGCTGTAGAAGGAAGATATTTGCATCACTTTGTTTGTAATATTAAATTTTAATGGATGCTGCAGTACAATGAGATCTAAAATGTTATAAGGCAGATAATAAACTTTTATTACGTATTTCAGTGTAGGAGTTCAATTGCCAACAGAAATATAAGTGTTTAACAGTAAACGTGGCTGTTTTAATGACTGCGGCAGTAAAAAACAGGATAACAACGCTGTGCGTAATGGTGGTGTCATCTTGTCGAATTTTTTATAGAATCATTCGAGCTTTTTTTAAAGTCACATTATTGTCTAACTTATACTCATAACCCTGAATGGAGAGTGTGTTATTTGATTGCTATAATGGTAGCCATTGCAGTTAAAACACGAAAGTGAGTGAAATGTACAAAATACACTGAGCTAGTTTTGAAAATTTTATAAGAGCCAAAAAAAAGACATCAGTTTTCTAAAGCGAGTACAACCTTTCTTTTTTTGAAAGTCTCCTCAGAACTATGAACAAAGAAGAAATTATTGTAGCACGAGAGTCAGTAGAAGATCTACATCTACATAAATTTATACATAGTACATGTTTGTATGAGACTTTTCAACGTAAATTGAAAACCTTTTTTTTTTAATAAGTGATAAGAAGTCTAAAATGGAGGCCTAAGCAAAGAAACCACCAAAAGACACAACACATTCATTTTATTAATGGAATTCTATGGCCTGTAAAACAAAATTACAGGTACTTGTAATTCATGTGTATAAAAGTTTTGTAACAAAAAGCTAAAAGTTCGCTTGCTCCTCTAAAAGTGCAATGGTCATAATCCAACAAGTGGCTATTGACTTGTAGACTTGTACTTTTGTGTTGCAGGCAACTGATGTTTCACCAGATTCTTCAATAGCTTCCATTAAGGATGCGAGGATTTATGACCCGGTGAGATGCTTTTCTGACATTATTGAATTCTTAAGAATCGTAGAAGATTTGGATCTCAATGATATGGAAAGGCCTTTCTAAAATTTTCCGTAGACAAGAAGTCAGTCATTTATAAATTTGAATATAAACAAAAAAGTCGTCAAACTTAGACAATAGACATGTCTTCAGGTACTTCTTAAAACGTATTGTTCGGTAACCAATTATCACACAAATTTATTTGGAAACAACAGATGCGCCATTGTTTCTAAGGGCCCTAAAACTGCATTTTGGTTATATGATGAAGATGGATGAGTGAAGGCTGCACAAGCAAGTTGTTAAGGAGTTACGTGGGTTACACGACTTCAACAAATCGAATTTTTTTTACTCATTAAGTTCTACAATATTTCGAGAATCAAGTATTTTCCTTAATTTTCAAGTTGGTCCGAGTATAGATTTTGGAGACACAGCCTTGAGAAGCCACGCATTCGAGGTCAGTTAGCCTTAGCACTCTAAAATTCAAACAATTTCTCTTAAGATCGGTGGAAAGATTTCTCGATAATTACTCAACTGATCTTGATGAAAAATAACATAGGTCTTTAGAATACTATTCACAAGGTTAGAGGGAACGAATTTTTGTATTTTTGTATACAATTTGACCGACATTTTTATTTTTTGTCTGCCAGAAATCTAATTTATACTTTATTTCTTTTTTTTCGTTCAAGTTTTAGTTTATGATTTTAACTGAGGTATGTTTTTCATCATTCACTTCATATGATTCTGTAGAAAGTTCCAGCGGAACTTTCTTTTTTTCTTAGGTGTTTCCGTAATTGACGTCGCAAAGGCTGAGTCTCGAATATTTTTTAAGGAAATTTCTGTTCAATAAATGTGCATCTTCAAGACCGTGAAAAGTTTGAATAAATGTTTTTTTCTTATATGAAAAATGAAATAGAAATAAAGACGTTGTTTGCACTTTGAAAAACAAGGAACCCCTTAAGTTAATAGTATCATCCAGGAGTGACTTTGGAAAAAGTGGAACAATATGGCTCTTCGTATTGAACACGACATGAACTCATTGGACTTAAGATGAGGAGTTAAAATAAGAAGCTTTGTTCTCACAATATAAAATAATTTACAGTCAACTCAATGTGGATCTTCTATGAAAAACACATATTTTCTCAATCGATAGGTTCTTCATAGATTTGACAAATATCATATGAAAAGTTAGAGGCGAACTAATCAATTTGAATTAAATACCACACTAACCTAGCTTCTGTGTTATCTTATATTGTATGTTAACTATTTGTTCGCCAGATGGCCCATTTTGAGACAATTTTCAACATTTTATCAAAATATTGTCTTCAACTCAATTTTTTCTTGGGCTTAACTATCATGATACACTTCTCACTTAAACTGAAATCTATTCTATAGGTACAATGAAATACTATGCAGTTTAAACGAAAACTTAGCTACCCGTTTCGTGATGGCTAGCATCTTTGCTTGTTTACCGGGAGGTTTGTGGTATACCCAATAGAAGTCAACAATGTTTTTTCATATGGGTATTGCCTTTCCCGAGAAATTGGCAAGTCCTCCGATACTAAATGCGTTGCAATGAAAAGCGCTTTCTCGATTACCCTTTCGGAATCGGTAGAAAATTGCATGTCCCCTCCAATCTCTAAACAACGCATGGTTGTGAGAAACATGCTAGGCCCCGGGCACTCCGCTCTGTTGCACCACCCTATTTATTTTCATTTTTTTCTATACCAAAATTTCTGGTGGATCGTTTTCATCTAACTAGCTATAAAAACTTTTTAAAAATTAAAAAAAAGTCATATTGTAACTACATCTAAGTGGTACCCGTCCATCACACCGATGGATAGCATGTCTGCCTGTTAACCCAGAGGTTCGAAATTCAAATCCCAGCAGAGGCAAACAATTTTTTTTCTCGGGTACCGCCTTTCTCGAGGAATTAGCAAGTCCTCCGTTAGTATTCATTGCCATGAAAAGCGCTTTCTCGATTATCCGTTCGGAACCGGAAAATTGTAGGTCCCTTCCATTCCATTTGTGAGAACTGCGCTAGGCCCAGGGGCTCCTCGCTCTGTTGCGCCATCCTATTTATTTATTTAAATCTAGTAAGACGTTGATTATATATAGTCATTCGTCCTTGGATTATTTATATCAAAGAAAATGTGAGCCATTGTGAACCTGTAGGAATGATTCAATAAATAAAATACCGCTTTGCTTAAAAATGGACAGAAAGTTTTGTAGAGCACTTAATTGTGATTAAAAGTAGACTGTCAAGTATTTGAATTAAACAATTCATTGCTCTTATTGCAGAAAAATTATGTTCTGGTTCTATTTTTTTCCATTCACTACTCGAGTTTAAGAAACATATTCGATCCGATGTCATCTTAACAGTTCTTCAAAGAATGAGCTTTAGTTCCAGTCAATTATTTAATTATTTAATTAGAAAACATTTTCGTCTTTTCCAAATCGTTTTACGCGCATACATACATACACAGTTAGCCTCTGAATTCTTTTCTCTAGAGATGTGATGTCAGAATTTGAATTATTGAAATTTCATTAATATTCTTGCTCTGCCATTCCATTCTGCCACTCCATTCAATTAAGTTCAATTGAATTCTACACATAATCAAGTATAATACAATATGCATATTCAATTCAGAAAACAACCTGAATTCGTAATCCTCAAAACTCAAAATTCGAAAAAAAAAAATTAACATAATATTCGATATTGAAAGCTTCTTCCGGTTATCATCACTTCAGATTTATGCCTGAATCCAATTTAATTAAGTCAATATTCAAAATACTCTCTAGCTGGATAAATTCAACTCAGGAGTAAGGAGTAAGCATAAGCTCTTCCTCCCATATACTGCATTCATACATTACCGTCCATTTATGCTGAACAGCATTTATTGAATGGGAAGGGATACGAAAATACTTGGTTCGGCAACGACATACGTTGTTAAAATGAAATTAGTTCAACGTTTTGAATTTAATTAAATATTACAACCATATGAGTGTGACATTTACGATTTACCATTCCAGTTATGTTTGTGATTTACTTAACGTCAAGAGTCATCCTTGGAATATGAAATTTCGTAGGATGTTTTGAGGGATGTAATTAAAAATTTGCCCCAATCACGTGTTTGGGTTATTTTGGTAGATCCTATTTTCTGATCCGCATACAGATTATTTTATTTGTATATGGAAAGAAGCACTTCGTACGGTGGCTTTTATAATTTTTTGGCTGCTTGAACATCCACTCGTTGTGTGTTATTAAACTGAAGCTAGCTTAAAACAAACTGAGACAATATTTGTGGTGTTGCTGATCGAATAGGAAAATTTTAATCTCTTTTACAAATGCCTTCTGCGTCTTGTATTCATTTTTTAAACCTCAACCTAATTAGGGTAGTTTCTTTTCTTTTTTTTCTAAATTTTTGAAAGATTTGGGGTTTCCCAAATATGGTTCAGGATGAGTTCTAATTTCTGGTCTCAATTTATTTCCGATGGTTACATATGTTTATTAATGTTGGCAATAATGAGAGCGTGAGCACATGAAAAATTCGTTGGGACGAATTGTCACTCCACTATCACATGGATCTTGAATTTGTTTTGAAACGACAAAAAGTTGGCCCCCAACAGGCATCTGACCTAATTACGAGCTCACAAGGCTCGTTTCTTTTGTGTTTTCGGTGAAGTATTAACGGGCCAATTATGTTAGTCGGTGTATGCATACATTGCATTTCAAGACATCAAAACACTTACTTAAACAGCTTGATACTGTATATACTTTACTAAAATTGCCAATGGGTCACTCTCTTTAATTAAAGGTAGCCGAAAAAAGAATTGACCTAAAACATTAAAAGAATCCTGAGTTTTATTTTTAACAATTGCATTTCGAAGTGTGTAATCTCATGAACGTTTCAATTTATCTGAGAGCAATCATCAAAGTATAAATGGCTGCGAGTCCACGAGTATTATATCAGATTTAATGTCGCTTTTAATAGTAGATAGGTCAGTCTGTATACGTACTCCTCTCTCCCTCTATAACTAATGTAGTTATTATGATCGATTGGAATTGGATTGGGGCCGACGAAGAACCTTCGCTTACTTTTACAGAAAGGAGAGAGATGAGTATCAATGGCGATTCTTTTAAAGGTACGAACCTACGAATACAAAAAAGTTCAAGGCATGTTGCACTGCACTTTGAATAAATTCAATGAAAGAGGATTCCATTTGAAAGAGAAAAATAAAAATTGAAACTTGAGTCAGTTATCAGAATAGATTAAAATTTGAACTTTTGAATAGGATCGAATATGGTTTAAGGATAGGCTTAATTGTTAGGTCCTTGAATTGTTCTTCTCAATAAATTCACTTGCTTCATATGACAAGAAATGGTTTATAGAGTCAGAAAGAAAAAAAAACCACAGCAGAGAAGGAGATGCGTTATCACTGATAGGGCACACATGTGGTTTCCCTTTCTATTTTTTCGCATCTAAAAGTTAGTATTTTCCCCCAATGAAGGTAGGAAACCCTATCAGAAAGCCGCAAAAGATGATGAAATTACCTTGGCTTCATTGCACACCAAAGTTTTAGGAGGGTGGCCGTGGCGCAGTGGTAGAGTGTTCAGTAGGTAGGTCGGACGCGTGGGTTCGAATCCCGCTCTGGGCAACTACTTTTCTTTCAGCCTCCCAGTTTCATCTGGACGCCGCCTTTGAGGTTATATAAGAAATTACATCCACCTTATTTCAAGCTACTGCACCACAAAAAAAGTGAAAGCTGCTATCCTGGTAGTACAATGGACCGGTAATTAGGTCTGAGTTCTCCAAGGTAGGATAAGCCTCCTCTTAAAAAAAAAACACCAAAGTGAAAAACTTGCCCAATTAGGTGTCACCCTCCACAACTAAAGTACTTTAAGTGCAATCGAAACGAGGTAATGTGATTTTATTGAGCAAGAATTCCACACTTTATGAGAGTTTTTCTTTTTCTCTAGGCAGTCAATTAATCAACAATTCAAACGAATCTTATCTTTAAAAGTTATTCACGAATATCACGTTACTTCAGCTTCGAAATTTATAAAAATCTTAGCAATGTGCACATGTGTCTTTACGAACATTGAAGTTCTATCTAAGGGTGATGTCAAAATTATGAGGATAAAAGTGTTCTAGGAAAAAATTCGGTTGTACTTCTTTATTGTTCAAAAGCTGTTTCATTGTATCTGTAATGAAGCCATTTTCATTTATTTTTCCTTGAACACAATAACTAGCAAGTGAAACTCTCTCTCCATTCGAAAGATAAGATAGAGGATTTGCTTTCAACTCCAGCTGATACCAAGTATTTCCTTTGAGGATTGATTTCAAAGAATATAAGAAAATTAATTGCAAAATCTGTTCTTATCAGCTGTTCCGGATAAGAGAAGGAGAAAAAAGCAAGAAAAGGACTAAATTATATTGATTACTTTCAATTTGTTCGGGGCTTTGTACAAAGCCGTAAAAGTTTACTCTTGTGGGGCTTACTCTCTTGAATAGAATAAACCTAAAATCAGATGCGTTTTTAATTGTTTTTTATTCGGGTTGGTGACGTTTGCCCCAAAACAAAAACCCCAAACGGAAATCCCCAAATTAAAATCCCCGAAGAGAAAATCTACAAACCGAAAATCCCCAAACCAATATCGCGCGCGATTTTATCGCATGATTCACTGCTTGAACATATTTGTTTTGGGGATGTTTGCAGGAAAATGTAATAAAGGGTTTTCCAATAAGAGTGATATGATTTCTTTCTTGAAAAAACCACACTTTTTGTTAAGGAAATTCATTTTTTTTTATTTAATGTGCAGTTTTCTTCACTATTTCTCAACTTGCCTCAAAATCTCAAGTTGGCCCACTGTAGAGTTGAGGCAAGCTAGAGAGTTGAGACACAAGTTGAAATTTGTTTTTCTTCACTAATTTAAAATTCTATTCAGGAGTTGAAATTCAAAGGTTCACGCGTTTTTAAAAATTCCCTTGGGATATTTTTGACAGATACATATTTATGTACCGAAATTCAAATCACAAGTTGAAATTTTTCAACTTTTGATTTAAATTTTGATTGCTCGTTTGCTTTGAAAATTAAAGTTCCGGTAGTTGACTTCTGTTTATTTTGAAAATAAAATTAAAAAAAAACATGGACATGCTGAGAGAGCAACCACAATACCCATTTCCAACAGCTGCTGCAAAGAAGTCTTTTTTTTAAATTTAAAAATCTAGTTTTGTAATAAAGATATTAGATAGTAAAAATCAATGTATGTACATATGCACATAGATACATATGTATTTTGAATATGTTTGGTTTTAAATTTTGTCTTGTTTATTCTTGGTCTAAAATTGACTGAAAATCCAAAATAACAGACAGGAGCAACAAAATGTAGTACAAAATTAAATTTCACAGACAACTCTCAAGTTTATTCATTCAAATTCTACTTTTTCCAGGAGTTGAGAAAATCGGAAGTTGATCAACTCGAGAGTTGAAAATCGACAGGTGAAGCTGTCAAATTTGAGTTAAGAAAAACAAAATCACAAGTTGTGAATAAAAATCCTTTAGTTAACTTCAACTTTTAGTGAAGAAAACGGCCCTATACGCACCATGAATACGTAAGTCAGACTAAAAAGGGGATGCTGTCATGCATTCATAGTTGTTGTTAAGAAACTGTTAATCACTATTATTTATTAATCATTATCACAATGAGATAATTTCATGAGATTTTTCTGAAAGCTAAATGCACATTACAGTGGTCCTTAGAAAAAAAAAAATTTGGGACGCCCCCCAGGTTGGTTCTAAATCAGGAAAAAAAAAATTCCCTAATTTTTTAAAATTTTTATTCCTAGCCCTTCCTGACCCTATTTCATTAAAAAGTTTTTGTTTTTCGATCATCCGTTCAAAGACGGCTGCTGTTATAAAAAATTTGTTAATCGAGTTTTTGTTAATAGCATGTTAATAACAAATGAAATAATAAATAAAAAAAATTTAGTTTAATGTTATATCATTTAAATTGCCAAAGATATCTTTGAAAAAATAATCCATGTCAAAATGTTGCTTACTTTTGGCAGATTGAGCGAAACTAGAAATCAGCCTTTTTGTTTATTAACAATAGAGTATAAGCAAATGATCTTAATTTTATCAAACATACACGTGGCTGTAGAGTGTTCAGAGACGCTTCATTTGAGCCTAATTCGAAGTCTTTCCGTTAATTAGTTCAAAAATGACAGGAAAATAGGGCCAGGAAGGGTTTGAGATAAAAATATGAAAAAATTAAGGAATTTTTTTTTAATTTTTTAGAATCGATTTAGGGGGCGTCGCCCTCAATTTTCACAAAAAAGTGAAATAAGGACCACTCTAATGCACATAATGTAGATGTGCACAGACACCGGGGATTTGGAGATTTCGTGGGGATTTTGGCAAAAAAGATTATTTTGGTGTGGATATCATCCATATATGTGCAATATGTCTGTGGGGATATTAGCAAGTTGGATTTTAATTTTCGGCGGTTTAAACCGATGTTTTTTTTTTTTTTTAAATTCGACACCACTCCCTTTATATTCCCATCATATAACAACGTTTAAAAAAAGTTAAGTTTTCAATCTTATAAATTCACTTTCGCACCAAAACCAAACAGCAAGACCAGTTGCAAAACTTTAAGCAGATTCTATGTTTTGCAGTCCCAAATATCTGACTGCGACATTCAACTCAAGGTTCAGCTTGTTAGAGAATTTATGGTACTTTATAATGAAAAATTGTTGGTATAAAAACATTTAAAAAACAGATACATAATACAAATCTACACATCACTTGAAGACCAATCATCCAGAATCTTTTTGAATAGTTTGTATCCCTACATAATTTCCCCAGCAAATGTCATTCGGATTGAAATTGTTCGTATAATATAATTTTGATTGCCCTAAAATCAATAGCTTTGCACAAAAATGACATCGCTATGTTGGCGTCGCGGTGGCTGTTGATTGATGGCTACTAAATGTGAAACTTTAGCTCTGTGGAATGTGGTTTAACGTTTAATTGAAAGGCTGAGTCCATCGCATTTCGTCGAGGGGTTGTCGGTGTATGCTAACCCATCTCACCCATTAAGGGTGGTAATGGCAAATATTTGCTTAATGCATTTTCTCACACTGCTCATTGGAATTCTGTTTGACTCACCAGTTGGGAGAAAAACGAACTTTTCAATTGGATTGTGCAATGTAGCATACCGTTGCGGGTTTTTCGGTTGCCATTGGATGGTACGATTGGACTGGACTTTACCACACTTCTGAGCATTGGGCAGCCACAGTTAATGAACATTTTAATTTTCGTTGGGTATTGATTAATATTTTTTGCGTGCTTTACAAAGTTGGCAAGAACATAATATATACAAACATACACTTCGATTGGATTTTCAATATTGTTGGCAAAACAAAAAAATAAATAAATAAAAATATGGTGGAATGCTGCGTTTTCATTTGTTCTGTTCACTTAATATTTTAATTCGGTGGAACAAAATTATTAAATTGAAATATTGTCCTTGTTTTATTGCATTTTCAACTGTTCCTTTAATGAATACGTATACCTATACAATAGTCAGTGTCAATGTCAGCTGTTTGGTATGCAAACGCTTGAATTAAGAAGAAGATGCTTTTCAATTATGATGATCAAAGATATCTTAGATAATCACTTAAATTGTTCTTATTTGCTTGAGAAGATTAATTTGTATTTTCTCTGCAGAAACCTTCGCACGGGCTTCTACCTACGTGATGAGTTTTCTAGATATAATTACGGAAGAAACGAACCCATCTCACGTTGCATCAAAGTGACGAATAGTATTTTATCCTTTGTAGATATTTTTCAACTCTGTGCAAGAGATAGTTTTAAAAAAAATGTCATGTTTGTTTTGATATCTAATCCAAACATAATATCTTAATGCATATATACATATATCTATCCGTTTACATATTTATATTATTGTCATTATTATTTAGTATGTAAGTCGTAATCTGTAAGAGAATGTAGGACTCTGATTGATGAAATAAACTAAACTAATACATATACACTAAACGGGTTAGATGTGGTTGTCAATATACGGAGACCGACACACTTGGTCCATTGTGATACGAGTACCACTGAAACCAGAAGGATGATCACGCTCTAGTCCATATCAAGAGGACCAGGGAGTTGAAAAACCCTCTGGACTAACGAGTTGATCGCAAGCTAGTATACAACCATTCAGAACCTTGAACGAAAAGGGAGAGACTTTTAGGGTCGTTGTTAGCAAAATCGCTGGTGTTGTTGAAAAGTAATCACCTAGGTGTGTTTTCCGTCCGTTAGCAAACACAGGGCATGAGTAAAGGAGATGTTAGATTATCTCCTCTTCCTCCTCATCCATGCAGCTTCTACATAAGTCATTGGAGTCGACACCAAGGTTTTTGGCGTGTCTACCTATTAGGCAGTGTTCTTAAAGAACACCTATGAGGAACACCTTTAGAGTCCATAGGTTCACATACGCCCAAATTTTACCTATTACATCTAGTGCTCATCTTCTCAGAAGCGTCTTGTTTTAGCACTACACATGTATGCTTGATGATAATTATTGATTTATTGTTGGAAAAAGTGGAAAGAAAACATAATGAAGCAAATCAATACAATAATTAGTATTAACAGCCATAAAAGATTAAATGCCTTAATTGCAATGATGGCAATCGAATTCGACTGACAAAAGTTTGCAAATAAACTTTTTCCAATAAAGGGCACAAAGTTCGAAATGAAATAAAAGTTTTCTCATTAATCTTCAGTTTAAACCTAACAAACTGAAGTGGTTTACAAGAGATTACATGCACATGTACTTATCCATTCGAGTTTTATTCGCCCCCCTAAACCATAATTCACACTTAACTGTTGGATTATATGTAACTATGTTTGCTTTGCTTAGCAAATCCCACTGACTCTTTAGCACCGCACCAAGCCTCCAGCTTAATTTAAGTTGAATTTAATAGTGAAACTGAAATGTGTGAAACAAAGTTTTGAAAATTGGTTGACTGTTTTGTCAAAAGGGATACCATAATTTTGTGTGCCTGTGGATGACTATGGCAAGATGGTATTCATGTGTATAAAAGATGCAAAGTGATGAAATTAAAATTCTTAGCTGTTGACAAGATAAATACAGGAAGGCAAATGAATTAAGTGTGGTGGTAATCAAAAGTGAAGCAAGGGAAAAGCAGTAGTTCTTTTAGGTGCCTTACAGCAGACGATTGTATACAATGCTTCTTAAAGTTCTCAAGTTCAATTAAGCTTCATTGTATAAAAGCTGATGAAAAGTAAAAATGAAAACATAAACTTTAACATAAACATCTTTGGTAGAGCACGAGTGTTGATCGCAAATACACTTGACGCAGAGGGAGAAAAACAAAAATTTTCGTAGAGAACTATTAAACAAAAAAAGGAGGTTTTATAAACAATTCAAGTTTTCGAGGACCATCAAAATAAAACTTCCAATTTTTCCTTTCCTCGCAATTTCCATTTGTTTAAAGTGTTGCTTTTGTGAGGCATTTATTTACACTGTAAAAGACCGAAACAGATTTTCGGCTAAACGCACCATACAGATAACAGTTGACAGGTGCTTGATGCCAGACGGTAGATGCCATAAGTAATGTCGATTTCCATTTGTCGTTCGGAAACCTTCTGAACGCTTCTCAAACCATTCCATTGGCATCAAATGACAGTTCCTCTCCTCGAAAGAAGAGAAATTTGATTCTTGATTTGAAGATGGAAGCGAAGCCAGAAGCACTCACGCACTGAAACTGCGCACTGAAAATAGCGTTTGACGTTTCACACCGATTCACAAAACAAGCAACGAAACTTCAAAACAAATAAAAGTGTTACTTTGGGATCCCGGATCGGAAATTTTTTCCGGATTACCAATGGAAATCGACATAAGATGACGAATGACAAACGCAAGATGACAGATGTAAAATGACAGATGACAGATGATAGATGACACATGACAGATTTCAGACGTCAGCTTAAGTGACATAATTACTAGACAGTGCATTCCCAACTACTTTGAGAGCCAATACCCTGCCGAAGAAAGACTCTCTTAGCCGTTCGGTATCTGCAAAATATTGGTGGTCAATGAAATGTTTCAGGTGTGAAGCTTGCCAAGCTTCCCTCTATTACCCTGTTTACACTTGCATAGAATTATTGTGATTGAAACTCGATCTAGAAGTCAAAGACAGACAAATCCAGTGTCGGGTAGTCAAATTTAGCTTACAGTTCCTTTATTAGTTTCGTTTCGTGCATTTATTGACATATTTGGCTTAACTAGCTTAAGCTTGAATGGATAAATAGACCAATGAGGTTTTGTTTTGCCTAACATTTCTTGTATGCTATTGCATTGCAAGAAATACAGTTTATTAACAGTTCGGCATCAAAAAGCGAAGAAAAACTACAGCCATTTTTATAAATACCATGGATATCCTTTAAGAAATCCTTGGAATTGACAAATTAAAAGCTGTTATCTAAGTTACATATGAATACGGAATTGTTTGGGGTTTTGAATAAAAAGTTGTATGGTCAAAAAAGGTAAAGGAGCGACCGAGGCTGGTGAATTTGATTTGGCTAAGTACGACATGGCAATGACTTCTACAAAAATTCCAAATATGAAAAATGAGGTGAGAACCAAAATCCCGACCCTGGCCAGCTCCTTAGCTGCCACCCATTTTGTCATTTCTACTTTAATTTCTTACGATTCGATGGAAATGGAATATGTTTATGAGCCATTATCCCGTTTACCAAGCGCTTTATATAGATTTGCACCCCGTAGTGTGCTCCACTCCAATATCTTTTCCTACACCGAGCTGTCCTGTGTCCTCCTCAAAAACAATTAGAAATCCACTGCCAATTTTCTCTTGAAAACCGAAAAATCTAATGAAAGTTGGTTGTCTTACACTCGGCTATAATTGCACAGTAACTAAAAATTGCTAAAAATTAAGAAATAGCCAAAGCCTTCTAGACAAGAATATGTAAAACATTTTTGTAGATCATTGCTTAAAATGACAAGTTGGAATCCTTTTATAGTGTACAAGCAATAAGCCTTAATAAAAATAAAGGACCTATAGTCAAATTAATAGCTTACCTTCAACTTCTCTAAGGATTTAAACCCGAATCCATTACAATACCTGCTAACAAACAATAAAAAATGACATTTATTTTTCCTTCATGTCGATCAAAAATACTGGAAACTTTCTCAACAGCCAGAAGTTTATATTTTTCTCAGTTTTAATACACACAACCTTAAGGTGAAAGTTTATTTTGCCAGTCTTTGCACGTTCAGTCTTCTTGTTCTCTTTCATCATTTTCATGTTTTGCATTCATCTCCAGAGTGGATTTATCATGGCTTCAAAGCCACGGCACGACATTTTCCTGGAAAAGACAAATGTTGAATAAATGAAAAGAGCACAAATACGGGTGATACTTTTATCCGTTTCACTGTAAAATTCTATACTTTCTCTCACGAAACACATACTACTTCTTTTCATACGTTTGTTCCCCATTCCAAAGGGATTAATGCAAAAAATAATAAAAAAGAAATAGTCAAACTATGACACGATTTGTTAAACCTGTTGACAGAGTAATGACATGCCCCGTATATTTTTATGTCCCCAGTACAAGGACATTTTTAGTTCTTTATTTGCCTTCGTCTTACAGTTATCTTGCCAAACTTAAAATTATTCAAGGTACATATTTGCCAATGGAAAAGGGAATTGCGGATTTCAAGGAAAATGTTTCTTTCTTAATTTCCATGTCCGCGGTACGTTACCTCTATCCAATTGTTGTTACACTCATTTTTCTGAAGTCCAAACTTTAAGCAAACTGTTTGAAGATAAGTCGGTGTAAATGTTGACCATGTATGCAACCTTAGAAAAATGATCCTGTGCACCTGTGACCAGGTGTTAAGGATGTTAAGAATTGACTTAGTGGGTACGGGGTGTTTGTTTGATTTTCAAAGGAAAATCATGAGATTTATAAATATTGTCGGTTTGAACTTTTAAAAAAGTTTCTTTGCTGATTTACATAGGTTCCCTTATTTATTTTGCGTTAGAAAGAAGGAAGATATGCATAACTTAGCTTGCTCCGAAAGTTCATTCCTTGAAGTAACAATTCAGTAAGAAGTAAGAACTTCTACACTTTAATAATCTAAAATATAAAAAAAAGCTTGACGATTTTAGCATACTTTTGACCGTCATCCATTTTCATATCAAGGTTTTTAGCCCACTCACTCGACAATGCTGCTATTTGTTATGAGCAGAATTGTGATCTTAAAACAATGTAGGCTGATGATAATAAATTCTGTGCATTATTTTTATACAAGCACAAACACCTGGATAAAAAAGTCTGAAAATTGAACTTGTGAAAAAAAACCTGAAATAAGTTTCTAGCATCTGGCGTTGGTGCCGTGACTTAAGGCCAAGCGACATAAGACCAAATTTGAATGTTTGGCCTTATGTCACTTTGCGAAAGCGACATAAGGCCAAATTTTAGGAGTTGGCCTTATGTCACTTTCCCAAAGCGTCATAAGGCCAATATGGCCTTATGTCACTCAGAACTCAGAAGTGATTGTACCTGGATTCCAAGAACAAAGTTCATATTCCATAACTTCAAACAAAAGACGAAAAATGGTTAAATATTCAAGTGTATATTGTAAGAATTTTCATTAGTATTTAATTATATTACTATTAAACAAGAAAGTCATATATATAACGAACAGCGACATAAAAGAATACCAATAAAAATAAACGCTAAGTCAAAAGAAATTGTCAACAATTCAAAAAAGATCTTATACTTTTTACAATTATAAGAAAATGTGGGTGTTATTCGTCACAATTTGTCTGCAAATTGGACAGAGAATTGGATTATTGTTTTTCATATATAAAAGTGGACAGCAAGATAATGAGAGTGCAGTCCTCTGTTATGAATTGTATTTCTGATTAAATACATGTGATGCATTGTTTTATAAAGGTATATACAGTTACAATTAAAAATGCGAGTGCATACATACAGATTATTTTTAAGTATCATTGATACAAAGAGATATGCTTTCAATTAGTTTAATTTAAAGATATAAGTTAAAAGGCTTTTAAAAAACATTCGCCGGGAATTTTAAAAAAATATTTTTTCAGTTTTATTTTCAAATCTTTAGGTTTTGAGCTTAAGATAAAGTAAAAGTAAAAAATTCGCGCGAATTTTTTACTTTTACTTTATCTGAAGCTCAAAACCTAAAGATTTGAAAACAAAACTGAAAAAATATTTTTAAAAAATTCCCGACGAATGTTTTTTAAAAGCTTTTTAACTTATATCTTACAATTAAACTAATTGAAAGCATATCTCTTTGTATCATTAGCCGAGTTTTATTGGGAATCTGTATTCACTTCAGCAAAACATAGCAGAACATCGCACATGGGAAAACAATTACTCTAAGTGAACAACGATAAGTGAATAAAAACAAGTCACTTGCAGAGGTGAACAACAGGGATGGTTGGTAAATGGAGTTTATGGAATAGAGTTGCATTAGTGAGTACAGCGTCTTATTGAGCGTATTAGTGAAGTGAATATGAAAATTCCCAATGAAACACGGCTAATGATACTTAAAAATATTCTGTATGTATGCACTCGCATTTTTAATTATAACTGTATCTTCCTTTATAAAACAATGCATCACGTCCATCAAGCAAAATTATGATATGAAGTTAATAGCAGAAAAATGTTTTGCTCAAATATAAGTTAGGGAAGTAGACTTACATGATTGTCTTGCGAAAAATGAAAGGGCCGTCCAAAAGATTAATTTTTAAATAATTGGGATGAAGAATGTTAATGAGCGCAAAATGTAAAAAGCTGGATGTTGATAACAATCCATACTGCATAAACAAACCATAAATTGAACAGTTGGCCTTATGTCCTAAAAAAAGTTGGCCTTATGACGCTATGGGAAAGTGACATAAGGCCAACTCCTAAAATTTGGCCTTATGTCGCTTTCGCAAAGTGACATAAGGCCAAACATTCAAATTTGGCCTTATGTCACTTGGTCTTAAGTCACGGCACCGCATACATATACATATGTATTTACTTTATATTTATAAGCTTATAAACAATTTTAGAAGTAAAACTCTACTTCAACGCTTACTGAACAAAGAAATTTTATTGAATAAAATATTAAAGACATCGTATCATAGAAACACAGAAAATGAAGGTCCTTTGATTTGACCAAAATAAAATAATTTATAACAAGTGAATATGAGCAAAGTGTTTTCTTCTTCTCAAATCAATACTAATTTATTGCAAAAGAAAGACCTAACATTTTTGAGAAAAATTTAAAATATTTTGTTCTTCCTAAATTCTTCGATAAGATGTCTGCTGTCGCTATGTCTTCAGTGTTTTTGTGTTCAATTTCAGTTACTCCGTCTTCAAAAAGACCTCTTACGAAATGGTATGAAATATCTATATGTTTCGTCCTCGGGTGATGACTAGGATTTTTCACAAGATGTTGAGCTCCCAAATTGTCGTTAAACATCATCATTGGATCTTGAATAAGTTCATTAAAATTAAGTTCCGTAATTAAACTTCTCAGATATAGAGCTTCCCTATACTGCATTGTAAAATAGCTGAATATTCTGCTTCAGTGCTGCTCAATGCTATAGAAGTTTGTTTTTTCGACTGCCAAGTTATCGCTCCTCCAGCAAGAATAAAAGTAAATATCCGGTATATGACTTTCTATCATCTCAATTTGCCCAATCCGCGTCTACATGCGCAATCAGATTTTCTTTTGATTCTTTATAATGTGGTTTTGATTTTATAGTCGTTGAGAGATAGCGAATCAAATGTTTTAGGGAACTTAAATGGTTCCTATTTGGGTTTGAATTAAATTGAGCTAATTTGTTAACCGAATGGGTTAAGTCAGGTCTGGTAGCGGTGGACAAGTACATCAATGTTCCAATCAATGACTGATACAGGGTTTGGTCAATTGTTTCGGTATTTATACTTCCGAATTTTTGTTCAGTTTCATTACAGGATCTCTAGGGTTGTTTCCATGTTTCAATCCTCCAAAAGTTCTCTGATGTATTTTTCTTGAGATATGCTTATTAATCCTCTGTCCCCTTCTCTTTCCACTTCAATTCCAAGATAATATTTCAAAGGTCCTGTGTCAAAATTTGAATCAATTTGTTCTTTGATGGATTCCATAGATTCACTCGAGCTGCATGCTAAAATTATGTCATCTACATACACGCCAATGATATTTATTTCATCTTTTTCATTTCTTACATCACATCTTTTGAATCCAATCTTGTACTTCATTCAGTCGTTTATTCCAATCTCTTCCAGACTGTTTAAGTCCATAGATGGAATCCTTGAGCTTGCAGACTCTGTTGGAGTTTCTTACATCTTCGAAACCTTCTGGCTGTTTCATGTAAACCTCCTCCTCCAAAACACCATGAAGGTATGCAGTGGTAACATCCACGTGATGGAGCAAAAGCTTATACTCAACAGCAAGAGCAATAATAAAATTAAACGAATGGTTGAATGTCTGAAAACAGGTGCGAAAGTCTCAAAATAATCTACTTGGTACTTCTGTGCACATTCCTTTAGCGACTAGTCTACATTCATATTTCTCGATAGATCCATTTGGGTGCTACTTGAAGTTGAAGATCCATCTGTTGCCTATCGCCTTGCAGTTCTTAGGTAAATCGACCAAATCCCAAGTTCCATTCGAAATTAATGTGTCGATTTCTCTCTTCATCGCAGATTTCCATTCTTCCACATTTTGACTTTTGTATGCCTCGGCCATGGTTGTCGGAGTTTCATCATTAGTTGAATTATTTTATCTAACAAACAACATGGGAAATAATTTTCTGGAATTTATTCATTTATGACAAGATAAAATAGTGAATTATTACTATTTCTTCAATGACCTTTCAATTTATTAGTATTAAATCTAATGTTGACTTATATGTATGTGGGATATATCAAATGGAAAATTTTCGATCTACTACTCCTCAAAAATATTCTTTATTATTAAACTGGTAAAAACCAGTTGCAATCGAAAAAGCAATGTGGCTTTCAGACACGATTTTTCCCCTGAAACTTGAATATTGTTAAAGAAGGCATCCTATCACTAATTGAGCATTCATTTCCTATCCTTTACTATCCTATTACTTACCTCCCTATATCCCTGGGAGCAATGTATCCAGGGATATTAGAATGATTTATTTGTCTTGCCCTGTCACCCCCTTCCTACCCTAAAAATGTCATAAGACAACAAAAGAATTCTTAATCAAAATCAATAAAACAGAACAACAAAGCATTTGGAAAGTATACGCATTGGTTTGCTAACGCCTAAAATTTTCAACTCTTGTGAATACAAAACTGTCTGTTGTTATTGGTAACACTACCTGGAGATACTATCTAAGCCCGGAGCGTAAAAGTAAATGGAAATAGTAGTAACAAATCCGTTGATATTACTCGTGGTTTCTGTAGCGTATTATGGTTGGGATGTATATGTATATGCCTTATGCCTTTTGTTTTGGAAGCTAAAGGTTCCAGAAACATAAAATTGTTTTTCCACGGGTATTGCCTTTTGCCTTTTGCGAGGAATTGGGAAGTCCTCTTATAGTAATGTCGCTGTTATGAAAAGCGTCTTCTCATTCATTGGGAATCGGCAAAAAAATTTTAGATTCCCCCATTTTTCATAAGAAATGTGCTAGACCCCTGCCCTCGTAGAACTTGTAGTGCCCGCCTTTCTATTTATCAATTTAATTGACCTTAGAATTACTGTGTCAATACAATTTTTACCTTCCTTGATGTTGTTTAACCCTCACTTTTCACACTGAGCTCCCATTATTTTTAGAAATTTCTAGCAAGAACAACAAAATAGCTCGTTAAAGGTGTTATGGGAACAGCGATATGCTCTAAATTATAGATTTTCCCAAGAAAACAATAATCGTAGAAATGGTGAATGAAGGAGCTTTAAGTGCATGAATGTGTGATAAATTCAATATGTATAACGATGCAACATTGGACAGATAACCGCACACTGAATTAAATAAATTATCTTTAATACTTCTTGAGTAGATACAACAACACACCAGTTACAGCCACTCACGGCCAAGATTATTGTTTTCTTGGGAAAATCTATTATTCAGAATATACCGCTGTTCCCATAAATGTCCTCAACGAGTTATTTGTATATTTTCACAATATTTTGTTTGTTTTTACTCCATCTCTATGGTTCTCTCACCTCACATCGCATGTAAATAATTAAGTCTTCTCAGAACACACACCTGCCATATCCGAAGTGAAGTCCGTCCTTGAACGAAGAACGCAAGTCTACATAAATAGCAATGTCAGAGACATCCCGAGATCTGGGTAGTGGCAGAGATGTAATATATTTTTGAACGAACAAAAATAAAAATGTCCCCTGAACTTTACCCAAAGTAATTCTTGTCTCTGGCACGAAAACGTGTATTAAACACTGAGCACAGTGAGCTGGGCACCCCACCCACAGCGCCCTCTCGTGTTAGAGTTTCACACAATAATAATTATTGTTTATGTTTGTTGCTCATGAATATGCGATAAATCACTTTCGTACAGCGGAAAGCAGAAGCTTTGTTGGAGTTCCAGTTCCAACACATTTTTGCTGCTTAAATTGGGTGGATGATAAAGTGGGTCCTTGGAATTGTCTGTTTGAGGCAAGGAGAGCCATAACAACCAGATAGTGTAAGAAATATCATGTGGAACTTTTTGCTTAGGTTCGTTTGATGAGTGATGTGGGAAACGAGAATTTATCACCAAACCAGGTTAGTATGGTAGTATAAGTAAAATATAACGTTGACAAGGAAGTGTATTTTACCAAGAGAGTATAATATGCATGCATACATGCATTTGAGCTCAAAAGGGATACATGACAGAAATGAATTACCTGCTTCCTCTCAAAGAGCCATGGATGTTGAGTATCCTTGTATGAAGTCTTAAGATTAAGTTGTTGTGAAGTGAAAATGATAGGTAATATGTTTAAAAGCCTCTACGATGAGGCGAAATTTGCTGAGCTGACTTTATGGATGATTATAATTTTTTATTAAACGCAGCAATCCTTGAAGATTTCTGAAATATGATTATTAATATGTGCTGAGATATTTTTGTAATTAATTTTGACATACTTGTTATGTTTCAAGAAATTTTGAAGTTAGTACATACCTGTTTTGTGATTCGAATGCAAGTTAAATTTGAAAAATATTGTACTTTATGATTCGATCGTTTCGAAAGTCAGCCCATGAACTTTCGAAATGCAGTTTTTTCGAAATCGAACTAGCTTTCGATCGAATTTAATTAGTATAAATAATTAATATGTGTAGCTAATGCTATGTCCGCACCTGAGAGTTAACCTGGGTTATCTCAAAACAATCCCAAACCAACATGATAACCAAGTGGTTTGCCATACAAAACGAAACCTTTTTAGTCACTGGGTTTCGAGATAACCTACTCGAAACCAAGCGCGCTGAATGCACTATTTCCAACATTCGATTGAATTTGACATTTAAGAGAGTGGAAGTGAGTTGAGAGAGAATGAATTCTCTCATACGTCGTTGACGTTCTGCTCACACTTTATATCTGTCTCTTTTTAACTTAAGACAAAAAGATAAACTTAAAACTTTTTGGCATATGCGGACACTACTTGGTTAACTCAAACCAAACTGGAACGAAACCCAGGTTAACTTCAGGTGCGGACATAGCATAACGCAGGAACTAGAACTAAAAAAATCTTTTTTGATAAAATGCCGGCCAGTTAAAAGAATAAATTTGAAAGCCAATGGTTTTTTAATGTCTTGTAAATAGAAAAAAATATAAATATGTATCGGATAATTTTTCAGTTCCTGTGATAGCTAGAACTGTACAGAATAACATATTGAAATTCAAGGCCAATCGGTTGAGTAGTTGTTTTGTTTTGGCACAAGCAAGCAAAAAAAAGTAGTTTCGATATAAACGTTTTCAAAGTCTCAATAAAATATAATACTCGATGAAACTATCGCTGAGGACCATGTTCAAATTCCTTTTAATCCTTTTAATTTATTCATTAGTGTTAGTCAGGTATACGAACCCGAGCAGCTGCAACTAGCTAACAATAGAACTCGACTCACCGATTTTTCTACTTATCACCTCGACCAGTTTCATCACATTACCCACAGATTTCTGTCACATCACACAATCAGAAGAGGAGTTTATTCAGCGTGTTTTCCCGGATAAAGCGCAAAAGTTCAATAAACATAATTGGCTGAGTGAACGAGCAATATTGGCGACGAAAAATAAAGATGCCATTATGAACCAGGACGACATAGTCAACTATCCCACGGAATGATGAATAACGTCATTGAAGCAACAATCATAAAAGGAAAACACAAAGGAGAGGATGTCTTGATCCCGCGAATACCGATGATTCCAACGGATTTACCATTCGATTTTAAGTAAGCAACATGATGTGCCGAAAATAATAATAATATTTCAATCTTCATTATAAAATGCTTTTTTTATTAAATACGGGTTTGATTTGTTTGTTTGTTTTGAAATTAATTTAGACAAAAGTATTGGTCTTTTATTTATCGGAACTCAAAAAACCAATTTTTGATGAATTTTCTTAGGTGAATACTATTGACTCTGGCGTATACGTACTATTTTTTTTAAATTTATTCTGAAAACAAATTGTAACTACTTTCAATCCATTTTATATGGAAGAGTTCAATGAGAAAAATTTTAGTTGCTGATTGTTGGTGAATTAATTTCGTCTGCGATATTAGCAATTCAAAATCATTGAACTTATCACTCAGTGACATAGACTTATATTTTTTCATTCACATATTTGCACGTGAACGGAAGATTCCTTCAGGAAAGGAGTTGGAAATGGAAACTTTGAAACTACTGGACAGATTTCAAAAATTCTTTCGGTACTGGGATGCCATATAGTCCCTCAATAACTTGGCGTATATTTCATCCCTTAGGGTTAAAACTACAGACCCGAGCCACGCCGGGTGGCCTGGACTTATTCCAAAAACTCTGTCATCGTCATCCACGCTCTGCAACTAGAATGAAAGCTTGGAGACTGCTTTACTTAACATTCAATTTGTTAAAAATAGGGCCTGAGCTACGCTGGGCGACCCGCCAGTGTTATAATGTAACTATCGTATTGTCTCATTACTGTGAATGAATAAAAACTAAGTTTTTTTTGTTTGTGTTTATATTTGGAAAAATAGTTTATTGGAGAAATAAAATAAGTTTGTTTGTACTTGAAAATATTTTTTCATTTAAGTGAACTTTTCTTTTTACTATGCTTGACTTTATTGGAGTTAAAGAAGCAAAATTATGTCAACAAGTCAGATTTCACTGGTTTTCCAAATTTTCAGCTGGCAACTCTGAAAGAATTTAGCATATTTGCTCTTTTTCTGACAGACTTCTAACGCTTGTGATTTTAGAAGCCAGTGAACAGTTTACGTGAAAACAGACAGATTCTAATGAAATTTGGTATATTACTGTTTTGTCTCTTAAGCGATTCAAAAAATCCTTTAATAAAAAAACACTCCCCCTAGAATACCTTTGAATAACCTATATCCAAAGACAGCATTTTAATTCATTGGTTGCAGATGAACCAGATCCAGTAATAAGTTATTCTGTTCACCGGCCAGAGCTGCGGAGAACTTCCTCCGAGACGCTTCTTACTATTTTTTTGCACAGTTAACTCTACCACCGCCCCCTTAATAAAGTGCAAATAACTAATTCTAGTCCAGATTGTCCTTCAATAACAAATAGGTAGTTTCTCCTTCTTGTCCACAACATGAATAGAACATTGGCTCCGCTGTGTTGCAATACGTACACATTTATATTAAATTTATATCATGTTAAAAAAGACTTAACTTGCTTCACTTCAGCATTGAGAAATATTTTGGGCTGCATACGAAGGCTATTTTATTCCATAAGATAGCGATCAATGCCGATAGCGAAAATATTACATCAAACCCCATTTCGCTCATCTGAATTCCATCTTCAACGATGATAATATTAATCGGACTAGTTGCGATGGTGACGGACTGTAGCCAGACAGAAATGCATTCAGCGATGAGTTTTTAATATACGATATTCCTTTTTCGTATTAATGTACATATGTGTGAAACATCCAGTTTAGTACAACAAATAAAATGTTGAGAAAATGAATTTTGTAGTTTAATTTGAAATATGAAATTTTCATTGTTGAAAATTCAACTAATCTTAAATTTATCTACGAGTATAAAAGAATAAGGTGTTCGTGCTCGTGTTTTATCCACTTAATTACTGTTCGAAAAATTAAAAACAGGAGGAATTATGATTACCCCAGTTGTAACACAATCCATAATCATCGTAACAAATATTGATAGTTCTCTTAATATTAATCTCAAACAGGATTTCTTATTCAAAAATTCAAAAAATGAAAAATCACCGCGATATCTTTTAACGAACTTTGAATCGTGGCATAAATATATTAATTTATAGTTCTGTAGACAGTAACTACTACATCGTCTTAAATGAAGTAAATTTCTAGTAGCCTATAACCGCTCTTGAAAGATAAAATAAAAGAACCTGCAATTTTCTTCAGGTTAGAAACAATTCTAAACAAAAGGCCAAATCCGCAAAAAAGAATTTTAAATTTCACTGGGATTCTAACGTTGGCTGTCCAATCAAGTGTAAGATGCTGTAGGTATTCGTCATGAGTACCACAGCATCTTTCGTTTTCGAATACATTGGTGTACTAAATCTTATGTTTTCCATTTAGCATGCCTAGAGGGCATTAAAGCGGCACTTCTTCCAAAAAGTCTACTTAGCAACTTCGTACAACCCAGCTATTATACTTTCATTAAACACATCTAGTCTATTGCAAACAAAATAAATGTTCAAACCAAACAAATTCTTGCATCGAACTTTCTAGAGTTTTCATAAACTTCATATGCAAGTGAAATGTAAAAAGTTTTTCTAAAGTTTGAAGAGAAGAGGACGCCAAATTCTAAACAAAAAAAAGGAAATAAAACATCCGGTTGTCATCTGTTATGTCACAAAAGATGAAAACTTTTCTAATTTCACTGAGTGCATCCAATTCAGGTTCAATTGATTCCATCTCTTGATGTCACCGAAAGGTATTTTCTATACCACAAACCACAATGCATCTTCCCACAACACACAACACTAAGCTACAGCAACCCTTTTTATTTATATTCGAAGAGCCTTCTAACAAAAATCATTATCCTTGTGGCCATCGTCGTCACCGAACCGCAACTAGCCTTAGGAAAAGTTTGTGTTCGTTCGAGAGTTAGTTGTAAGTAGATCGCATTTCTAACTCTCTTGGTAACTGTTGTTGTCGTTTTCTGAAATAGGAGGTATTTCCAGCGTATTGACTGGCCAAGAGTCTGGGATAACATTATTGTAAGTTATGTGTTCAGCAGACCACGTTCTATTTCTTGTCGTAATCTACCCAATTTGAAAGGAAAACATGTGAACATAACCAGTAGTAGTGTACTCGTAGAATACCTACATGCTGTGGACATTATATAAAACTGTATTTTCTTTTCGAAACCATGATACTTATGAAGGTAGCGGATTAGTTTATCTTGTGGTTATTTTGTTCCATCAAACTAAGACACTAGGTAAAGTATAATAAATTCTAATTAAGGATTATATGGAGTAAGGCTACCACATACGATGACATTTTATTAATAGAACTGAAGTTCATTTATTAATCAAGAATGGCACTTTGAACTGAAGCAAACAATAGTGACACGCGGAGGGCAGCAGAGGATTTCTATAATAGATATGTAAGCACATAGTAAGGAAAATCATTATGCGAAATTAAGTGAAGTAGGCTTGGAAGCCTTACATCTACTAACTAGGTTGGGTGGGTGTACTCAAGAATCTCGATCATCATCTTCATTTATTGCAAAATCAATCGAAAAACTTAAAATAGGCAATTGTTCAGTTCGTTTTAATTTAAAACTAAAATATATCCTTGATTGTGTGAAGGTATTTGTAGATCTTTGTTATTCGAAGGGTGTCAACGTAAATGTACCTATGTTAAATAACTTACCCAATGCCAATACCCATGTCTCACTCAAACATACGAAATTGACATTATATGATTTCATATTATTAGAAAACAATACAAGAAACTGACTTTCAAGTTTCAACCCATCATCGATAGATTAATTTTGTCTAGGCTAACATTTTGCTGTCAAAGAAAACCGACTGTAAGATTGTCTATCAAATGTCAGTAGCAGTTTTGCGTAGATGTGAGCATTACAAAAAAGGTACGAATACAAATGAAATATATTTCCTGTATAAGCCTGTATAAGGCAGCTATTGTTGACATGTGGGTACATATATGAGTTTGGCTATTGAAAGTTCAAATAAAAGAAATAAAAACATTTACTTTAAAGCTGAAGGATTTAACGTTATTGATGTTCGCAAACAATTGAGAAGAGAAAGGTATGCTTTGATCTTTTGTTGAGAAAACAATGAAAACGTTGGGTTTTAAGGTTTATTATTTTGTTCTTTTAAAAAGCTGGAAAGTATGGCGTTCTTTTCAAAATTGAGGTGTATTTATCATGAACAATCGATACAGGCATTTTGAGGACTATTTTCTTCTCTTTTCAACTTTATTTTAAAGAACTCAGATCATTTTTCATTGGGCTTAAATGAAATGTAGATGTTTATACTAATGTTCTGCTGTTGAAATCGGTATAGATGTGAATGGTGTGTTAATTGGATTTTAATAATGAACTCACAAAATATTATCACATTGAACTTGCATACTTAGTCTGTCCAGTCCTGGTGGTTGGTGCTTTTGTCAAAAAAAATAGCAATAGAATTTTGCGGTATCCGTATAGTGAGAAAATGCCACTCAAGGACATTAAGCCTGAGCAATATCAGATTGGAAGAATATCAGTTTATTTCACTTACTCAATAACTTTGAGATGACCTTTAAAAATCGTTTTAATTCTTTTTAGAAATGCCAAAAGCTTTTCTCATTTACATGGCTGTTCTGATTTTCGTACGGATTCAAAACGGAAACCGAAATTGAATCCGTACGGATTTAAAAAGTGTGTTCTTATTTCCGAACGGATTCACTACTGATTTTTTGTCACAAAAACGTGTTGGAAATTAAATTTTTGTGCTTATTGGAACTATTTACAGCTTTATTGCATGTTAGTGCTATTATAGTTTATTATTTTTCATTTCTAGCAATAAATAATGCTCTACAGAATTCATTAACCGGATTCAATTCCGCTAACAAAATGATAAGCGAATTGAAAACGTACGGATTCGGAATTGGGAACCGCAAAAATTCTAAAACGGGAGGATATGATATCCGAGCGAAAATCAGAGCAGGGGTGTTAGTGTCACTCTGAAGAAATATGAACCGAAGTTTACCCTTGCGATTTGATAGTAAATCATTATACAATATACATATGAATTTAGAAAGTAGAAACTTAAAACCAATGTAAGACTTTGTTAGAATTTTGTCGTCAGAGCTTGTATTGCATTTCAGGTTTTTAAACCTTTATCAAATTTCAATTAAATGCCTTTGACATTAAGGCTTTTAAATGCTTTACATAACTCCAAAAATTGCTGGAAAACGAAAGTGATAACTACTTGGTTCCAAGTAATTGAATGTTAACCTAAAACGATAAATTGGTGGGCAATGGCTCTGGCACAAAGCCCAATAGGGATAGAGTGGGTTTTTAATTTATAAAGGGTTTCCTTGTTTTTTCATTTGATGTCCTTTAAAAAATATTTTTCCCTGAGGAGAAAATTAAAACATCTTCTTTTTGACAACACAACAAAGGAGAACCTTCCTTCTGGGGATATAAAAGAGGGTAAGATCAAAATTTACTGTATGAATAAATAAGTTGGCCTTCATTTAGAAAAAAATATTCATTTTCACCTTTTTTAATTAATGGCTTATTGACTTGTAGAGGTCATTGTGGAAAATCTTTCAACAATTTATCAGTCAATTTAAAATTGAATCGATTGAAATCTTTTAAGAACTTTTTTGGTTTCAATTTAGGAACAAATAACCAGCAATGGTCTTAAATTCGTGGTTCCAAGTTTTGGGTTGAGAATTGACGAAAGCATTCAACTCCAAAATAAAAAGGAAAATAATAGTCATAAAAATCATTGAATGAAATAAACTGCACTAGCTGACCCGCCTGTCATTGCTCAGATCTAAGTTATTCAAAGCGTTGTTCACACAACTTTGCCAAAAAGTGATAATTTGTCACGAACACTCTCTGGACTAAGTTTAAGATAGCCTGAAAGCTTTCAGTTTCAAGTTTCTATTCGCATTCCCGATACAGTTCCTGTGTTCCCGTGAGAATATGGAGATGAATAATATTGCTAAATATCTTTGTACCAAATTTCATTTGCATCTAAAGATTTCATTTTCATTTGTTACTAAAGATCTCTTTTGTAGGTCAGACAACCTTTTCTCTCGTCTTCTCACAAGCATGCACTAGTGACTATAGAGTGTTTAGTTGAAAAAACCAGAGAATATTGTTTGATTTAGTGACAATTTTCAATATTTATTCAAGGCACTCAAACAACGAATGAACAGTTTATAAACATTGGAAAACGCAAGTGTATTCCATGTGCATAAAATATGTGTGGAACTACCTGCGTCCTACACCTCAAAAATGTTTCTTCAAAAACTATGGAGGACTAGAATACCAACTATTCAATATGCTTTTGGTAAATCGACTTTTGTGCCTTATGGGCATCACGTTCAAGGGTTTTTGTAACTCCCCAGGTGTGACGTCGTATCCTTAAATTGTCTTTAGTTTTATTTGAAGATTTTCTCTAGAAATAAGGAAGACCAAAAATATACTACGGGGAAATGATACTTAAGTAAGGAATATTGAAAGTTTACCCACGGAGGTACAGAATACTGAACAAAGGTAGCTGGATTTAGTTCATTCATAACCATGGTCGTTAAAAGGAAAAATGTTTTTGGAGAAATGGTGACTATCGCAGGTAATTTGATGATCAAATAATTGTTGACCAGCCGAAATATGTTGAGGTGGAAGATAATCTGCAAGTATCAGTAGAAATAACTTTTGAAGAAAGTTATGCAAAGCAATAAATCATCTTTGAATCTTCTTCTGAACTCATTGAATACTGCTCATACAATCTTACTTTAGGATTTTGCAGCTCAAATCCTAAATAAATGATGGACTTTGGTTGCATTAATCGGTTCATTGGCTAGCAAAAAAGAAAAACCCGTATTTAGGGGTGAAAAACATTCTTTTCAATGCTTTCAATGTATCTCGCAAGCGAAGAAGAATTTCGATTAATTTTTCAATTAAATTTTGTAAATAGAACGTACCCATCGAAATATTTCATTCTAATAATAAGAAAAAAAAAAAAAATGGGAACGACTGAATTAAATTAATAAGTTTTTTCAAATATTGATATGCAATCTTTCTTAAACCACTCACGACTTCTTTAATATAAAATTTGTTCAATAAATGCTTGAGCCATTAGCTAGAAAGTCGGATTAAAGAAAAAGGTACTATGGGGGGTATCGTTTTTAGACTTTTTCCAAAAAAAATGTTACATCATACGATTAATTTTGCAGAGATAATACCTCACGTCACGTAAAATTTTATCAAAATCGTTACAGCCGTTTTCGAGAAAAACAGGTGTTATCATATAGGTTGCATGGCAGGGCAGGTACCGTCAGTTCAAGACCTAGAGACTCA
This sequence comes from Melanostoma mellinum, assembly GCA_914767635.1. NCBI lineage: Eukaryota > Metazoa > Arthropoda > Insecta > Diptera > Syrphidae > Melanostoma > Melanostoma mellinum. The sequence goes on from OU612059.1 coordinate 232,543,310, forward strand.
ATCCCAAAAACACCTCTGTAGGTTATCCCACAGACCCTAACTGCAAATTTTGAAGTAAATCGGTCATACATACAGACAGACAGACACACACTGAATTGCAGGACCCACTTTTTTTCGTATTCTCTATCATCGTAAATGTCATGTTTAATTCTTATCTCAGATTTCAAAAATTCTTTTGGCATGCCACAAAATTTCACAGTAAAAAAATTATATTTCATCCCCATATTGCCATGGAGGCGGAAAAACGAGAACGGGAACCTTAAAACTACAGACCCGAGTAAAACCGGGCCGCTCAGCTAGTTGGTTGATAAAAATTAATAACTTTTCTAAGCAAATTTTGGAGGATTTTTTTGTTCAAAGAATATGGCGGAGTTTTCCTGCCATTTTATTGATCCTACGCTTAAGTAAAGATTCATGTCGCAAGCTTTTTTGAAACCAATCATAGATCCTAAGGATTAATGCATGGAATATCTGCTTTGCATCCCAAAACCGACTCCGACTTTTTTCTATAATAGGTACTCGTAATACGGCTTCCATTGGCCTCCAAAATGTTTAGCCATACATAATACAGTAACAGCCTTATTTATAAACCCATAATAGAGAGTGAATAGCGCTATGTCCCTCTAATAATATCTCTGATCACCTTATTTATAAAACTAAAATATGCTGAACGCCGATTTAGGTAGTATAGCGACTGAATAGGTTTTTGTCATCGCTATTGTGAAATGACAAGGGAATGTTAGTACGACGGGTACATAGATGGCTTTCAGAGACCGGTTTGTTTTCGATAGTGAAGTACACCTGCATATTACCGCTCAATATTATAGGTTGTATTATAGATTTAGATAGGTAAAAACAAACACATCACAACTGTAAGAATTTATTCAACGTAGAATAGAGTGCTATTCACTACATAACTATTCATCTGTTCAGAACTATATAGTGAAATCTAAGAAATACGGCTTTAAGTATTTAAAAGAAATCCGCCAATAAAATGGTCATCTTAGGAATGAGAATCATGGGTAATCTAAATCATCATTTACCAAGACTCATTTGGCTCAGCAGCAATGGCTTACAGCCTTATTATGGTTGTCAACTATCAACCAATAGATACACGATAAGTTCTATCAATAAATTGATAAATCGGTATTATGCATGAGTCAATTGATAGATTGTCTTCCATTGTGAACAGTGTGCTCGTACTTAGCGTTGACACACCCCACATATAGGTACAAAGCGACCATTTTATTTTCCTATATCCAATGAAACCCTTAGCATTAAAAATGAATTTTTGCTATACGGCACAGATAAACCACTTCTCGATAAAGCCCTTATGCTAGCCACGCACGTTCCTGTGTATTGGTTACACAATTCCAGTAAAATAAACCAAAAAAATGTTCATCAACGACGAATTTTCGACTGAATGAAAAAATGATAGATATCAAAAATGTTGATAACCATAATACCATTGTATATGGAATCTATAGTACTTTCGATAGCAAAAACGGCTCAAAGCCATCTATTGATCCGACGGCGCTCTAGAAATTACAGGGGAATGTTAGTACAATAGATGGCTTTGAGCGACCGTTTTTGCTATCGAAAGTACTATAGATTCCATATACAATGATAATACCGAACAAGCAACCAGAGACGTTCACAATAGATCGCAAAAAAGCATTTCATTCACAACTGATCAAAAGCTCCGATGGTTGTTATCCGTAATACCACTTAACCAATTTCATTGATAGACGAGCAAATTTATCAAGTATCGTATTGATATTTGACAACCATAATAGGGCTGTTAGTCATTGTTTGATATATTACAAAATTCTATGGCTGTAACATCGAATCTGTTGAAAGTTACTAACGAGGAAACTGTTCGTTCAAATGAACTAACGTAGTACATTTTATATTCCTTAGCCTTTCTCCTTCTTGAGCCGCAATTTTGAAAGCAAAGAAAAAAAAGGTTTGCGCATCCAGAGAGACTACAGAACCCATATCTTCTAGCTATTTGCTATTTGAAAATAAGTTGCTGCATATTCTGTACTCATTCCTCTGCTCAATTTTAGAGAAATTTGACCAAGTTTCATTCATACTTAGACAAAAGAAGGATATCTAATTTAAACGCTTTGCTTAGTCGTCTTTCACTTCAACTTTCAAATAACATTTGAAACCCAATCAATAGAAAACGAGAAAAGGTCAATCAAATTTTCAAAACGAAACCCCATCAAATATCAAACAAAAGCTGTGAAACCAAAGCTAGTCGCCGAATAGGTATTTGTCGAATCAATTCAAAATGGGAAGACCGAGATTCAATAAAAAACTAAGGGTAACCCAAGAGAAAAGACAGACTCAAGTTGAACAGGACGCGTTTTCGCATATTTCTTTGAAAATATACTCGTTTGGCAACAATAAGTACATGACTCGCGTTCGCACAGGTGGGTAGAAGCTAAAGAACAAGGTGTCAACAAATTTTTTCTTCATGCACCTCAGTACAATAATTTGGAACTTTGTATCGGATCCGCTGCGCTGGCATGCTCTCTTCTAACTAAAACCTGCGCATTGTTCGCAACACACTTTCTCTATCTCTGCTTATTTCAGCAACATTTTGACATTCTCATCATCTCATTCTCATATTCCACTCCCAAGCTGAATTCAAACGAAAGCACAATCGCATTATTATTATCTATGGAAATTAGCTTTGAGTTTGCCGGTTGGTTACAAGCATTTATTTTAGCCAGAATAAATATACACTAAATAGATTTCCGGCTGGGAGTGCAATTAAGTTTGCTTGTTTTCGTGGGCTTTGAAAATTCGTCGACGCATCGAGGTTGTCTTTTATGTTTTACTTTTTTTTTTAGAATAAAGCAAACAGGGTTAACCAAACACAAATACTTCAACGAAAATGTGTATTGCTGTCTCGTAAATACACATACATATACATATGTATGTCTAAATTGGTTTTGATTTTGTATAAGGGCTGTAATTACATGCAATGATGGATAAAGAAGAGTTGGTGGTCAGGCAATGCAATTATTAAATTTCTGATTGTTATGACTGCTCCAATTTGGGAACATAAGCATACAGACAATCTGTTAAAAAGAGAAAAAATAAAAATAATCAAACTTAAAAATTACGTTGAAATAAGACGGTACTTGGTCGACTCTAGTTTAAGGCCAATGGAGCGGAAGTCTATAACAACTCACCTGTGTCCAGCCAGCAGAGGCTTTGAAGTTAAGTCCTCCTCATCAATTCAGAATCCGGATATTGTGTCGAGGAATTGAAGTGAAGATATCAAAATAAATGCCAACTTTTCTACAAACTACTCCAATTATAAATTAAAAGTGAGCATTACTCTTGCTAGTCAAGTACACCTCAGATCAGCTATAAATTGCAGTATTTCTTCCCGCCAAAAACTAACCCTGCTATTTTTAATAGACCTGACCTACCAGCCAGCCACCCTCTTTCCGAGAAAGAAACTTTCGTTTCAGTGCACGAGAAGTGTTCCATAAGTTCTGGTTCATTCCAGGTCAAGACCGATGTTTCAGCAACATTTTCCGAGTTTCCTCTCACATTATATGCAACAGTAGCACAATTTTGTTCCCTACAATCTTTTTTTAGCTCAAAATCCACCCCTACAGAGGTCGGCTGCTGCCATTGCCACATTCAGTCTCTTGTCAAGCTTTAAATCGAAAAGTTCAGTCTTATCCATAACGGTCGTGCCGTGCGGTATATAAAAAGTGTTTTCCATTTTATTGGGCTTTTCTTTTTTCATGTTGTTTAATGGTGGCCTAAACAATACACAGGTGTGTTTTGTATGTACACCAATAGCTCTGTATAGTGAGATGTAAATATTTTTTAAATGTATACACCGAGTGGTCTTCAGCTACTGTTGTAGATGGTTTTATATTTGTAGCTGAGTGTTGTTGTAGTTTGTTTTTTTCCTTGTTTTTTTATAAGAATGATTCAGTGCACACATCCCTTAAGGGGTTATGCATAAAACAATTTTATTTTAAGAAAACACAGTCAGAAGGACTTTTAGTGTGACAGTGCATTTTTTATTTCCATTCTACAAAAGCCACAAGTCTTGATAAAAAAAAATATAAAACATAAAATCTTTCCCCAAGGTAACGTTACATTCAAATGTGCATAGCGGTCTTCGTCCTGTTTTATGAAATTGAACAAATTTAAAATTCACGTTACTTCTGTTTCTGTTAATCCTCAGAGAGGCAAATTTAATTTTTTTTGTTTTTCTTTTTTCTTTCTTCTTCGCTAATAAATGATGCCCCTAAGTTTTACCGTGTTCATGCTCCAGTTGTCCTTTGATGTGATTTAAGTTTTTAATATAAATTTTAATCTCGCCCTTACCCATATTTAGAGGAAACAAAATTGAGTGTGTGTTTTTGTGTGAATTAGAATAAAAAATATTTACCAAGTCAAGATACCCGCGCTTGTAAGACCAACAAAATAATCGTGTGACACAAAAAGAAAAAGAAATAAATTGATCCAAATCTTTGTTGGACGTTTTGTATACCAACCTACCTATACCTACTATCGCACTTGTGGAAGAGCACATCCTCTGGATAAGGATTTCTTTTCTTGTCGCTGCAAAGGAAGGAAACAGCAGGGAATTTCCATTTGGGTGAGCATCCGTCCAAGCAAATTAGAATTCGAAATTATAACAAGTTTTCCTGCTAATTACAAACGGAAGACTGTGTCTATAAATTTGTTATATTTTGTTTAATATTGTTCCTATACAACACCGAGGGGAAGCAGAATCTGTTTCTCGGAATTGGTAAAAGGACGAAATGCCCGAAGAGCCTCCACCTCCTAATCGAAAACTCAAATTAGACCATTTCGGTCCCGGTTATAGGCGGGACCAATATCTCATCGTCATAGTCAGTTAAAGAACGGGCTCAAACCTACTTGTGTAAATATTTATGTAAAGTCTTGGTTACTCCTTGGAGCATAGTGCTTATTTTAGATTCCAAAATCGATTTGGACAGTTCTAAAATTCATTAGGGTCATCATAAAAATACGTTTATTTCAAAGCTGTAGGAAGCAAGAAGGTTGATTTGAATAAATTATTTATGAAGCGGAAAGTGAGGAATGAAGGGTGTTAAAATATTAAAACAGATTACATGCGGTGAAGACCTTTTTTTGGTGATTTGATAGACAATTGCTGGGTATTTTATTATTCCATTAACTTGCAATTTAATTCTGGAAAAGGGTGTTAATTTGTTGTAACATGGTTTGTCAATTATCTGATTTGAGACGAATGAGTTGCTTTCCCCACTTTTTCTCTTTAAATCCATTTGCATAGATTCACTCAAATTTGTTGTACTTGTTGTTGAAAATCTTTTGTGTCCTTGTCGTTTTATTTGAGAAGAGTAAGCAATTATATGACATGACGGAGAACATTTTCAAGAACAGGGAGAAGAATCAATGAAATATTTATTAACTGCCTTCAATTTTATTCCGATTGCAAAGTTACAGAGCGTTTTTCATGACACGATAGTTATTACTATCGAATAGCATTTCAATTACACTGGAAAGGCGATAGCCGTGGGAAAACGATTTTATGATTCGAACCTCGAACTCCTTCATAACGAGCTTTGCTAAAAATAATGAAAACGTTACTTACAAAAAATCCCTTACCGCTGGTAGTATTGATTGAAATCAAACTATTTGTTTGACTTATTTATGGACGAATAAAGCCAAGTCTATAGATTGAATTTTCAACAAGTTTTTCGAGCATTTGAGGCCGTATGTCGGCAATTACTCCACGAATGTTGGCTTCCAAGCCCCCTTACGTTTCTGGGTTGCTGACATAGACGAGCGAAGAAAATAATCCAATGGTGTCAAATCAGACGACCTTGGTGGCAAATTGACAGGTCCATTCCGCGAAATTATGCGCTCATCGAATATTTTCTTCAAAAAACTGGCTCGCCAGCATCATTTCGGAAGAAGTAAGGCCCAATGACTACACTATCCCATAGAGCACAGTTTTTGTGAATGTAATGTCTCATGTAAGGTTCTCATGTGGATTCTCTTCACTCCAAATGCTGCAATTCTGATTGTTGAAGTAACCATTCAACCACAAATGAGCCTCATCACTGAACAAAATTTTGCAATGAAATTCAGCTTCGAGATCAATCTCATTTTTGGGCCATATATCAACACACTATCTCGTGGCTTTAATTCTTGCACAAACTGGATCTTGTAAGGTAGAAAGCCATGATCTTTGCTCAAAATCTTCCAAAAAGTCCATGGGCAAAGCTCCAATTGCTGTGCATGGGGGTGAACCGATTCATTCGGGTCCTCTTCGACACTTTGCTTAACAGCGGCAATTGTTTCTTCGATGCACACTGTTCTACGTCTCTACAGATGCGTATTATCACATAAAGTAAACGTATTGCGAAAACGATCTATGGTTAACCAAATTAATTGCTCTGATGGACGATTAAGTCGACCATAAAATGGACGGAGCTAGCGGTAAACTTCTTGACCTGAACCATTATTTTCGAAATAAATTTGCACGATTTGCAAGCGTTATTCTTTTGTCTACCAGTTTTATAATGAAATATAAAATGGCAAACTAAATTGAACGTAAACGACATTAGAAATGGATATTTCGACAACAAGATTTCAGTTTCATTGCTATTCAAAAAACTAACCTCTGAAAAAACATCCGATATTAGAATATAATAAACTGGAAATATGAATGTATTATAATGCTTAAAAATTAAAAGCAATGCGTTTGTATGCCTTAAATTCATTATTCTTGTTTTAGAATATAATATGGAAGAGTTTGGAAGCTGTGGTAATAAACTTAAATAACAAATAGGTCTAGAACTTTAAAAAAAAGTTCTGAGTAATTAAATTGTTTCTAATTCCATTAATTACATTTAAATTTTATTGCCAATTGTAAGCCTAATACAAAAAGATTAGAATAAAACACAAAACTATTAAGAAAATGTTTTAATATTTGGTCAATGTTAAAAACTCATTTTGACATACAGATGTAGTACAAGGGTATTGAAAAGTATCCCAATATTTCTACCCGTGAAAATAAATTTTCTGTAAAAATTGGAAGACTATATTTTATCAAATATTGCTTGAAAATCAAAATGTTTTGTGTTGTAAATCATTTCCGTTATAGCTGACAGCAACAACACAATGTCATCTAATAGCAATTTCGTATATCAAAAAAGCTTTTCTTATTTCAAATCATTTTTTTTTATCGATTTTACTATTTTTTTTTATAATTCCACACGCACAATTTGCAATTCCATATATTTTGGTGATATTTTTGAGCTGAATATTTTTAAATAGTAGCATAAGTCCTATGTTCGTCGTTATTACTGCCAAGCAATGTATCGTTTCATTATTACAATGGTCGGCTTTGTCTCCATTCACGTTGATCTGTTTACAAATGTGCACACAATACATTAAAGCATTTACAAAAAAAATGTATCTTTTGTTTGCCATATTGGAAAATATGTGTAAACAGTGTTGGCGTTATTCTATGAGAGTACTTATACTACAATACACAGCTCGTTAAGCATGGTTTCGCTATTCAAAAAGTTTTCTGCATTCGTTTATGAAGCAGACCAGAAGCTCATTCTTATGCACAAAAATTTATTCATTTATTGAACTGTATTACACTTCAACAACTCAAATTTTTAAACCAAAGCATGACGCTCTTCTTGTGACCCTTTTTGGGTATTTCTGTTCTGTATAATTGTTTTGAATTTGTTTCGCCGGAAGTGTTTCCCTACAAATAACCGAGAAAATTTTTGGGGTGAAAGTTAGCAAGAATCCGAAATTCTCACGCCATGGTATTTGTATTTAAAACTGCACAAAAAACGCTAACACTATAGAGAAAGTTTCTTTTTCCGAATTGGTCAAGGCGTTCTGCCGTCCTGAACTAAGTTTTTTTTGCAGATTCTTTTGAGGAGAAATTTGACCTTTTTTTATACTCTGGATAGAAATGACGGTTTTGGTTATGTGACCAAATTTGTTGAAAAATGCGCTAACGATATTAATTGTGATTGCAGACAAATTGCGTTTTAAATTTTAAGCTAAATATATAAAAAAAGAAGTTGGTCACTGCGGTTCTTTAAAAGATGACTTCAAATTATAAATGGATCAAACAATTCTATTCAAATTCGGCAAGGCATTGAAAAACAAAAATTCGCACAGCTTAAACCATGTTATTTCAAATTTTGTGAACTGATCTTGACCTAAGGGTCTTTCGTAAGATAAATTTAACTCAAGAACTTGAGTCACTCGATTATATGAAGCAGTGCACCTTCCCTACTTGGGCTCTATAAATGATAGACGAGGCAAAAACTGTCATTGCAAAATTATAGTTAGTATTTTACCGTTTGCATATTTGGATAAACAGGCATGTCCTTATTCTTCAAAAAACCTTCTTGTTAAACTATTGATGAAATAAAGAATTTATCTAATCTAATCTAGTCTATTTGGATAAACGGATGCGTAAAAAAAAGAAAGAATGATCGTTATTGGAGTGGTGTTCTTAAACACAAATTCAGTCACAGAAATGGCTAGGACGATATTTTCTTCTTTTTTTTATGAAAATTATTGTCCGGTAACTTTCAATGGGGATCGTTACAGAGACGTATGACAATGGTATTTCTGTTCCAAAAAAAGTTTTCAAGTCCTTGTTAAAAAACCCGTTATCAACATTTAACACTGACAGTTGCTCATACAACTTGGAAAATGATAGGATATAAAGAATTTGAAAGTGGCCTCATTCTTTTTTGGCATCCTAGTCTTCAGTTTCTTTATTTTTGTACATATCTTGGCGTAACGATCATCATGGTCTCGAAGGAACACTAGTAATCCGTCCATGGAGTATAAGGAGTATAGAATTTATAGAAATTATGTACGACATATGATTTTGAAAAGTGCAAAGTGCAGATAATCAAATTTACGAAGAAGGACTTTTCCCATGCTCTAGAACAGCTTGTATGAATTTGAGCTCCTGTTGGAACAGGAGTTGTTTGGGGTTGCTTGGGGTTGCTACGTGAGTGTCACTGACTTCAGTTGATTGCATTCTGTTTTGTCTGCAAAAATTTGGTTGGATTGGCGACGAGAACTGAAATAGTCCATTGAAGAAGAGCTATCTTTGATGGACTTGAAATCAATAAAAATTGAAGAAATGAATATCGCAAGACTTTCAAAAGTAATCTGACTTGTTATTCTTATGCATGTTATCATTGGGCCAAGTTTTATATATCATAATTCCCTTCTCCTCACATCATCTCAAAGACAACTAAACTTAAATACTAAATTCCTGAGATCTTAAAAAAAACTTCGATAAATCGCTAGTTACATAAATTAAATACGTTACTAGGCTTTCACAACCAGCTAGAGACACTACTTACTTCCACCATAATTTGTGAGAAAAATGGTGAAGACATTGTCACTACAATTATGCCAATTTTTATGGCATGGGCAAGTTTATTATTTATTCTAAAGTTTTTTTTAAATTTTAAATCGCAAAGACTTCGTGTACGAAAGATGAGAATAAATTAATATTTTGATGAGGTTCAATATGACCGAAAAAAGAAATAGTCCAATTATCCCTACTTGAGAAATAACAGATTTAAACAAAATTGTTTGGTAGTGAAATAGACATTATAGTCATTTGTGTAGTAAGTAAATGTCATAAAAATTCATGTAGTCTTAGAGCCCTTACTTACTTACTTACTTAGGTGGGCATTACAGTTCAAGGTGAACCTGGGCCTCAACCAACATCCTTCTATAACGACTTCGATTTCAGGTGAGCTCTCTCCAGTTTCGCACTCCAAGTCAGTTGAGGTCTTCATCCACTTGATTGCGCCACCTAAGACGAAGTCTTCCCCTTCCGAGATTTCCCTGCAATGTGCTTTCGAAAACCCGTCGAGCCGGAGCGTTTGGGTCCATCCGCTCTACATGGCCCAACCATTGTAGCCTCGCGATGCGTACTCTTCTGGCTATGCCCATGTCGCGGTACAGCTCCTACAGCTCGTTGTTGTATCTTCTTCTGAACACATTATCTTCGCATACGGGACCAAAGATCATTCGGAGAATTTTTCTTTCGAAAAGATCAAGGGTTTCCTCATCCGCTTTCGATAAGGTCCATGCTTCCACGCCGTAAAGCAGGACTGGGATGATTAGGTTACCTTTGTTTTTCTGGAGAGGGTTTTGCTTCTCAATTGCCTTCTTAACCTAAAGAAGCAATGGTTGGCAAGAGTTATTCACCGTTTGATCTCCGCACTGATGTTGTTTTCCGTGTCTATAGCGGATCCTAGGTAGACGAAGTCCTGTACTACGAAGTTATGTCTGTTGTGACGTTTTGTCCAATTCGTCGATGTTCTGTGTCCTTGTTTGATGACAACATATACTTTGTTTTGCCCTCATTAACCATCAAACCCATTTTTGCCGCTTCTGTTTCAATAGACAGACTTTTGAAAGATTGTTCCTCTGGTGCTGACATTTGAGTTTCTTACAATCTGTTCAAGTATGATGTTGAAGAAATCGCATGGCAGTTTGTCGCCTTGCCTAAAACCTTTTTCGACATCAAAGCTCTCGGTGAGTTCCTTATACCAACCTTGACGGAGCAGAACTCTCCAAAGTTATCCTGCATAGTCGTACAAGAAATGCCGAAACTAGACATGGCTCTGTACAGCTCGTCTCTGTTAATACTGTCATACGCGGCCTTGAAATCGATAAAGAGATGGTGAATTTCGATATTATACTCTCGGGTTTTTCCAAGATCTGCCATAATGTGAAAATTTGGTCTATTGTGGACTTCTCTGGTCTAAAACCACATTGATAAGGACCTATCAAGTTGTTTCAGACGTTCACATTATTACAGCAGACAAAATCTTATAAGCGACGTTAAGGAGGCTTATCCCTCTATGTAATTGGCGCAATTGTGAGGGTCTCTCTTCTTTAGGATCGGGCATACGATACTGTGGTTCCATTCATCGGGCATGTTTTCTTCCGACCATATCATGCAGATCAGCTGGTGCATGCTCCTTTCCAACTGGTCTCCAGCTGCCTTGAAAAGTTCGGCATCAATTCCATCTGAGTTCACGTAAGAATTTTGGGTGTGAAAGGAACCGAAATCCGAATATGTATCGAATTCAAAATTATTGCTTATTTATTTGGCGGTAAATGGCGAATTGAATACCTTGGGTCAATAAGGTAGTATTTGATTATACGAATTTGAGTTAAACGCTTCCGATACCTTAGTTCACTTAAAAGTGTATACTAGACTTTTGATTTCAGTGCTCCTAAGCAGTATTGGTTGCTGGTTGATAGGTATAAGGCACAAGCTCATTACATGCCTGGGAATATAGCTCAAAGTGTAACATACTCGTAATTTACGAAAAATAAAATTCATTTGAGGCCTGAAATGAATTTTATTAACAAATAAACACAAACTCAAATAAAAATGTATTGTTGTGAGGCAAGTGGCGTAATGATTGACATGTCTGTATGTTGTGCGGAAGGGATAAATAATAATAATAATTCAAATCTCAAGAGAAAATAAAAATTACTTTTCCACGTGTACCATCCTTCGCGACGAATTGACAAGTCCTCCGAAAACCAGTTCGATGCCATGAAAAGTGCTTTCTCGAATACCCGTTCGAAATCGGTTGAAAATTGAAAGTGCCCTCCATTCCCTCACAAGGAATGTATGTGAAAAATGTGATATTACCTGGACCCGGAGTTCCTCACTCTGTTGTATGTTAATTGATTTGAATTGAAAAATTCGCCAAAAAATCATCGTTCTGGAATTCTGGTAACACCCTACAATTTGATGTGAATTCGCAATCTAATATTCCAGCTTCATTAGAAATCAAACAGTCAGGCCCTCAGCAGAAGACAATTTTGTGTGATAATGGCAACTCACATTTGGACGAATGCAATCATAGTTATAAGCAAAACAACAGTTACAGTTCTCCCTCATCGATCTAGTTGCTTACTTCTTATTTTCATCACTTTCAATTTTTTTTCTTTTTCTTTTTAAGATTAAATTGATCCCTTTTCCTTTGTACTCGAAAGAGTACAAAACCACTGCTCAGGCGGTCGTATTAGGGACAAATCTACAAGATATTGATTTATTTTTCCATTAAATCATTTTGCACAGATTATTTCTCTACCCTTTTCGATAAACAATTTTGTCTGTTCCAATCATTTTGAAATTTTCTTTTTAATCTGTTCAGTGTTGTGTTTTATGGCTTTATATTGTTTCGAATATTTTTTTTTTATTTTTCTTATTGAAATATACAGTCTTTCAAGACCACTCGTTTATCATTTCTATTTATACAAAAAAAAAATAGAAAAAAAAACATTTCCATCTACCAGAAGCATACCGTTCTCAATAACTCCTTCTTGTTTAGGCAATTAATTAAGAATTGTTTATATTTTTGAAAAGCAAACATTTTTGAAATGAATTTGTGAAAAAAATATATATAAATATTTTGATACTGTAAGTGCATTACATTTTGTTTGTATATTTTTTTCCTCAATTACTTCTGCTTGGAATTGGATTTTCTAAATTGGCTGTGCGCTCGTTAAATTTAATTATGACGATTTTGCAAACTAAAACAGTTCTTTTTTTTCCTTTGTTGAGGAGAAAACCCACATAGTAATCTTTGAGAATCATAGTAAATTAAATTTGTTTTTACCTTGGGAAACTTGGGATGCAATGAATGTTTTCGTATGTCTTAAGCCTTGGAAAATCAAATTGATTTTTTTAGTATCAGATCTTCTTATTCGTTTAGAATCATGTGTTTTTGAGTGCTAACAAGTAGCCCAGCTAACGTATCTGAGGAATAATAATTTATTTTCCACAGCATTTATTTTGATTTGGCAATGGGGCCTGAGAGTGTTATGTCTACAGAATAAAAGATAATTTATTATGCAATAAAATCTGTTTGATATCGAAAAAGGCAATAAAGCAGGCTATCGGTATAATTTTTTTTTTTACTTGCAAATAGGACTCATTCAACATTTTTTGTCTTATGTCTTACCACTATCGCGGTTTCGAGTTTGAAGTTTCTCCCGGCTCTTTCTGAACCCGAACTAAAAAATCCTTAACTTTCATGGTAAAAAACAGTAGGCCTGCTTTCTCAAATGGAATAACTTACTCTAGAAGTCTTATAGGGCGGCCGTGGTGCAGTGATAGAGCGTTCAGTAGACAGGCCGGACGCGTAGGTTCGAGTCCCGCTCTGGGCATCTACTTTTCTTTCAGCCTCCCAGTTTCATCTGGACGCCTTATTTCCATCCACTGCACCACAAAAAGGAAAGGCTGCTGCCCTGGCTAGTACAATGGACAGGAAATTAGGTCTGAGAGCTCCAGATTAACATAAGCCTCCTCTTTTTTATAAAAAAAATGCCGTTTTGGTCTTCAAGACCAATAACATCGAATGTAAAGGCATTTGATAAATTCATATTCTATGGACTGCAATAATTACGTTACGTCTGAGCTCAAATTTCTCAGTAAAACGAGTGAGTCGAGGTTCCTCATATGGACACATCGCACCGCGGCGGCTAGTTAAAAAACAATTTAAGAAAATTAATTTTCCTAAAAAACCCAAATACCAGATATATAGTCCTTAATAAATAAAAATTAAGGCATAGTTACAAAAAAGTCCACCAACAAGCATCAAGTTGTGCAGGTGCACTGATAACTTCGAAAATGTCAGCTTAAATGATTAGTCCCAACGGGACAGATGGTTCACAAATTACTACACTGCGCAATAAAACAGCTCCAAAAGCAAAGTAGAACCAAATTTCTCACCATTTGCTTGAAACTTTTTCAATTGCACTAAAAATTGCATTGTGGTAAGTCTGAGGAACGTACAAACAAAACGTACGCTGTAATAAAACTTTTTAATAAAATTTTGACTCAACAATGACAGAAACTGCTCATTACCTCTTCTTAAGTTAAGTATTTTTAGTCTACACTGTTAAAGAAGATAAAAATATTAATTTTATGGCAACCAAAAGAAAGACGTTTACTTTTTTGAATCAAATGGTTCTTCCACTGAGCACGATCCGGCTTGGCGGCTTATATCCAAGCTAGTTTATGGACAAAATAAAAGCACTCGACGAAGTTCTCTCTCTCTCTCACTGTATTACGTTCGCCGTTAGCTCTTTTTTTTTTTTTTTTTTAACTAGATAGGGACGACCGATGCGACGAGAGATCACCTTTACTAGCACGTCGACCTGAAAGATCTTTTGTGTTGTACCCTTACGTTTGAACAAGTAAAGGGTAACTTCATTCAAAGTTGAGGTCGTGTAAGAACCTAAGAGTATTCGAAGAAGAGGTGTTCCTGATGTCAAGGGGACTAGATAATCCTTTTTAGAAACGTTTTAGCCTGGAATTGGCTATGGCAGGACATTCATATAAAATGTGTTTAGCTGTTTCTACGTCTTCGATGCTTCCATGTACTTAAGGTGATATTTGACAGAGCAGTGACCAGTAAAGAAGTCCGTAAGTAACTTTGAGTCACGTTTACTCATGTCAAGAATTTCTTTCATACGTCTTTGAGATAAGTCGATAAATAGTTTCGAATGACGGTGGCCTGTAAAGTTGTTCCATGTGTGGATCATGTTGTGCCGTTCTCCAATAACCAGTTCACGTTTAATGGTACTGATTGGGAGACCGCAGTAGGGTTCCAGGCCTTTCAATTGGGATTGAGAGCCAAGTCTAGCTGGGCAGTCAGCGTCTTCGATACCCTTCATATACATACACATTCATGTCCAAATACCCAGGAAAGAGTGACTTTATTGTGGGTGGCTGATTGAGATAGATATGTCAGGCAGTTCCAAACTAATTTGGATTCGATTTTGGTTGAGGAGCTGTTTATGGGTTTTCTTCACTAGAGTATGACAAGTTTCCTTGAAAATGTACCTAACCATTTGCAATGCCTAATAAGCAATTATTAAAATACCTTTTTTATGCAATAATGTTTCCTTCAAAAAATAGGTGTGGGTTCAAAAAATTTTTGTCAAAACTATATGGCGGCAGAACAATGGAGAGACATGTAGTTGATTTCCTTTAACTTGTGGAAGGTAATTGGTACACATAAATATATCAGATTTTTTCGTAAAAAACTACTTTAGCTACCATTTTCAATTGGGTAGCGGAACAACGCCATGGGGATCTCGGGGCCCAAAGCATTTCCAGAAGCTTCAATTTTATGCCGATTTCAAACACCTAAGCTAGAAAACGTTTTTCATGGCAATGTGTAATTACTTTTGTATTTCTTGGCAACTCTTCGCTATATACGATACCACTGAAAAACAGTTTTTTGCTGATGCTTCTGGGGTTCGAACCATGAATCATCCACGTAACCTGCAAACATGCTTCCCATTTCGCACCCTACGGGTCCCACAGTTGCTGTACCTTACTTCGTCACACCATAGTTTGCCTACCGTACAATGTATTGTAAATAAGAAATAGGTCTGCTCTTAAATGCTTGTATTAAAAAGTTATATTTATTTTGTGTTGTCAGAACAAAATAACCAGAGTCAAAGAAACTGTATTGGATGAACTCAAGGAGTTACCTAAAAGCTTGTTCAAATACTTCTAACAATTCATTGCATGAGTAGAATTTATTTGTACAGAATTTAATTGGACAGACATATAGCGTTTTTAAATGTAAAAAATGTAAGTTTCACTTCCATCACAAATATTATAAAGACTCTATATTAGTTTTGTGAATAAATATAACGCTGTTAATAGAAACCAGCAAAGATAACCACATTTTTACTTCTAAGTTTCTCCTTATTTATTTATTAAATTGCTCACAAATAGAGAAAAGGCAAAGGCATATAAAGTTCAAAGAATAAAGGGCATTTGCAAACACCCCTAAACCTCAACAATCTTCTCTTAGCAAAAAACAAAAGGTTATTAAAGAAATCACTCATAACAAGTCGTAGACAATGCTGATATGTATAAATGATTATTACTTTTGCTTGGGTTGGTTTTCAAAGGAAACCACAATTATAAGAACAGAAGTACCATTGGCCTCATCTCAACCTTTCGTAAAGTTAATTTCTTTTTCCTTCATTATTCATTGCAATACAATCGTATTTACAGAGCAGGTTGTGGTTGCTGGCTGGACATTTAGAAGGAATTCTGTTCAAAGGAAACATAAAACCAAAAGGTCAATGCTGTTGGCGATTGATTAATGTGTTTTAAAAAAAAAACCAAGCTTTTTTATCGTAATGAGAACTGTAGGATTGTTTAATATGTTTGGGTGTTGTCGGCGGCAGGCAGCTGCCCTTTTCAGTAAGCAAACATTAAAAACATAAATCAATATCTGGTAGGTAAGAAATGTGAAATGTTTTAATTTTTGAAACTGAATGGAGGTCATTATGTCAAGGTACAGGGCGGGTTTCTACAAAGTCTGAGATATTCTTTGAAGCAATATTTACTTTGTATTACACCAGCTTATATATTTTCAATGATGCAGCAGTATACAAAATGCAACACTACATCGCAGTGTTTACGATTCTAATATTAGAACTATCCTTCTCTCCATCTTCATGGCATTGGTCCTTTTGGCACATTATTTCAATGGATTGAACACAGTGAGCTCATTTCTTCTGTCTTGTTTAGCTCACTTTGTTTATTTTGTCTGTGGTGAGGAAAATAAAAAGGAAAAATCTAGATTTAAGTGGCTGCGCTGGAAATAGGTTATTTTGCTACAATATTCAACAAGAAGTAGCTAAGAGTATGTTGTTCGTGTTTTGAAAGTGTATGCGATATATACAACTATCTTGGTTTTTGTCATGGGATAACAAATGAATTTTTATCTAAATATTTAAATCATAATGCTGCAAAATAGGCCTGTTGATAGTGCTAATACTGCATTGAACCGTCAGAGCCGTAACCTTCAAAACTTGACAGTTTCAGCATAGTTTTTTTTAGAGTTGCCAAGCGACAATAATTGGGTTTTTATTGCTATTGGAAAACTTAAAAAAAGCAATACAAACATCTGAAATCTGAAAAGAAAGATGGGACCCAACTGTGTATGTTGCTCACTTCTGCTTTCGACTATACTCGAAAATTTTTTTTGATTGTTTTTCTATGAAGACTTTCGCAAAATATTGTTTCTTGTGAATGCAAGATGAATTTTATGTTGAAACTTTCAAATTTTATTTGTACATAGGCGGTTACCCTTAAACTGAAATATGTCAACGGCTAGTTTTGGAGCTTCAAGGCTTGTTTAGCAATAAAATATTTATGCTTCCATTCTGAATTTTCTCGAATGTTTGATTCCGAAACTTGGAATTTTATTCTTAAAGATAGCGCAAGTTTATAGTCAGTGCCTTTCAAAGAAAAAGTGCTGGCTCTAGTAAACATCACTCGAACTCTAAAATGGGGTTATTAAATATAAACGATTTTTAACCACTTCACTATGTAGTGACTTCTTTGAAATCGAATTGGTTATAAAAAATGTGAACTGTGCCAAAGTTTTGATAGTCAGGCAAATGAAATGAAGAAGAAACCGGGTGAAAAATAGTTTTTCACTTTCGAAAAGTCAAAATTTTTGTTATATCTTATCTCATAGCTTAAATCATTATTTAACACTGCGTAGATTGCCTTAGTCTGATCCGTGTCCATCAGATCATGACCGGTACCATAGACTCCCCGGAACTACTTGAGCTGATTTACATGAACACTAATCCACGTAACCTACGTTCTGTTCCCTTCTTCCACGTCCCTACTCTCTCACTCTGCAAACATTATGCTTATTTCAACCCAGGAAATACTGGAATATCAAGAATTTGTCGATGAATATGAATTTGAAGTAATTGTCTTACTACTGTCCTGTCCTTCATCATCGATTTATTTCATCGATTTATTTCAAACTTTGCATGTATTTTATAAACATAAAACACATCCTCCTACGTTAAGAGATGTTTTCAAGTTAAGGGTTCCTCCTAACCACAAAGTGTCGTGATTTTTTTTTTTTTTTAAATAAGAGTTTGCACTTCAGATGAAAGGAAAAATTATCGGATGAAGTTGATAGGAAAATTTGATGATAATTTAACAGAATTTTAATGGTTTTTTCATTTCCCATAATTTCCGGCCAAATTACACTGAACACCGCAAATGTTTTTTCCCAAGGTGTTTTGGGGAATCTACCGGCTTATGCCTCGATTAAATTATGGACATTTCTATGCACGCACGGTGTAGGTGGTGTAGATTGGTGTAGCGTCGCATTTTTGAGAAATTTTCTCAAATTATTTTTTTGTAGCTTTTTGAGTAATATGAGTGGAAAAAAGATTGTGTAGGCTGGTGTTGGTTCGTTTAACACCGCTTTGTTGCAGTCGTTTACGTTTAAAGCCTTTGACCATTGCCAGAATTCGTGCGAGGATTAGGTGTTGTTAGTTTTGCTATTTAAATGAAATGTTAAAATAATTTCATTTCCCTCTACTTCCAGTTAGAAAAATATTGGCTTAAAATTCGAGAGGGCGGATTTTGATCCATATTTTTATACTACAAGTTCTGTGACTTAAATGCATGATTAAAATAATTTTAGTTTTAATCACAGAACGTGCAGTTAGAAAAAAACCGCTTTGCCTCCGAATAAAATAAGATTAATACAAATGCGGTGTAACACGAACCTACACCATGGGTAAACAATAATACAGGGTTTTCCATTAAGAGCTATCCATTTTATTTTTTAAATAAAAACGCCAGCCATTTGAGATATCAAAAAAAACATTTATTTCATATTAAAGTACACCCAATACCAATACCATTACGAATGGAACTCTATTTCGTTCATATGTCCTCCACGGGCGCGCTTGCAGCGATCGATACGTTGAACCCAATTTTCGACCACTCTCTCGCACATATCAACCGGTATTGCGCAATTTCGCGTTCAATATTGGCTTGAAGCTCCTCCAAAGTCTCTGGCCTGTTGGCGTAGACCAACGACTTGACATAGCCCCAAAGAAAGAAATCCAAAGGTGTCAAATCACACGAGCGCGACGGCCAATTGATCGGTCCATTTCTTGAGATAACACGTTGACCACATTTCCTCCTCAAAATGTTGATGGTTGCATGAGCTGTATGGGCTGTAGCTCCATCCTGCTGGAACCACATGTCACTAATATCCATTCCACGCAACTGACGCCAAAAAAACGCCACAATGTGGTTTGTGCGATGCCCAATTCCTGTGAACGACGTGGAATTGACTGATTTGGGTCGTTCTGAACGGATGCACTTACGGTCGCGATATTTTCAGCACTCCGTCCTAATCTTTGTCTCACTGGCACGGGAACATTGTGCAGCGAAAACGTGCATTCAAATTTATGCACTAAACTAAGAATTGCGGCACGGGTGGGACGATTATAACGACCAAAAATCGGAGTTAGCGCTCTTAAAGTTGCAGCGACTGACTCAAAATTTTGATAGTACGCTTTAATAATTGGGAAACTTTGGTGATTCGTGTAACTCACCATGATGAAATGGTAGACCTTAATGAGCAATCTGACGTTTACAGAATGTCAAAAGACCTTAAGGGCGCGTTTACATTAAAGAAACAAAATGGATAGTCCCCAATGGAAAACCCTGTATGTCCTTAAATTATACAGCATTGTTAAAATTATGCTCAATATTCTACAATAGGTGCGAATAAAATGTATCAATCCATACTAAAAAATTAATATATATACTAGAATGTGTAGTAGCTTTTAAGCAGTAGCTAAACCTTTCTTCACTGAAATAATCGAGCTATTCTAATTTTACGCTTTCAAAAGTCCAGAACAAACTGTCTGATCCGTAATTTACATATTTCAATGCTAATCATATAATTTTATGTTTCAACACTGGCTGGATGCTTAGACCGATACTTTTTGCTTTTTTGTTTTTATTAGTTTTAATTTAAATTCATGCTTAATTTTACTCTGCGATAGTTTTGGTGCGAACCTTGGTGAAGTGGTTAGCAATGTCTGCCTGTTACGCGGGAGGCGGGAGTTCAAATTTTGAATTTCAAAAGCATAAAATTGTTTTCTCACGGGCATCACCAAACATCTGAAAGTAATTACACTGCCATAGTAACGATTTCTTCTCTTCGGAATAGGCGTAAAATTGTAGGTCCCCGAAAAATGCTGAACCCCGAGGCTCCCCGAGCGCTTTTGCGCCACCCTGTTTATGTTTCATTTGATAATTTTATTACTTTTTCACCTTCAATTAAGCAGAACACAAAATCAAATGAAAAGGTTTTAAAAGATTTGTATCTTGCATTTTAATAGCACGGCTATTAGCTCCAATAAAACTCTACTAGCATTATATTATTAATACGCCATTCCGAATAATGCCTAGAGAGCAACGCACACCTTCATGTAAGGTCCAACTAACTTCTAATGACAACAATAGTGTCATTTTCATCAGATTAGCTTATTTGCTTTAGTAAGCCCCCACCGAACCACCGCACCACCACATATAACCATATCAGAATATAAGCCCAACGCGCCTCTATCGTATAGTTATGCATTCATTCAGAATCAGATTTGAACCTATGAAAGGAATTACCATTTACATACTCGTACACATAAACAGGACCGTGTTATCTCCCTTGGCTAGTGAATTCCCATACAAGCCACTACGTTCATATCTATATACGCTCTCATTCTCATATCAGCAAAAAAGGGATAACTGCCACCAGCCAGACTGTAACACATATCCATGTTTTCATTAAAAGTTTGTAAATAACAATGTAATGCGAATGAAATTGTGGGTAGCGAACCGAATGTGGTGAGCTAAACCTCACTCAAAGCGCAAATTACGACTCCAACCCTTTAACGAAATGGAAATTCTGTGCTTCTGCTAGCTTGATGGCGCATATTAGATTGTCGCCAGGCTGCATAGAAACTATAGGATTGAAGGTGGGTTGTTACTTGGTATAGTTGTTTTGTGTTTGGCTACCGTTGGATTAGTTATCTCTGGTAGCTTTTTAATCTCTCGCTGTGTTGTTTGGCTTTCCATTTTATCTTTAAAGCTTTAAATAATTATCTTTTAACCGCACAAGTCCCGCCAGCGCCAGCGCCAGCGGCATGAACACAAACCTTTCACCGTGTATCTACATATAGGTGTACTCTCTGCTCTGTTGGGTTGAGTAATGCACTTCTGCTTCATTCTGGGTATACAACAATTTCGGTCTTTTGAAATGCAGACGCAGAACAACCACTAATTAATTAAAATTCATAATTGAGTTTTGTTCTCAATTGAATGGGATATTTTCGTGGTGGTAGCTGTTAGTCGTGGAGGAATTTTATTAATACTGACCACTACTACACAATTAAATTCTTCAAAACTAAATGGGCCTGAAGGTTTACAACAGAATTTGGTTCATTATTTTCATAAATCTATGTAACTAGGGGGGTTTGAGAAGAAAAATTATTTTTCTCGCTTTAAGTTGAAAGTTTTTGAAATCTTTTAGAACCTTCGCACTCTGCACTCTTTGACTATCCTTGATTTTTTGCCAGTTCTGATTTTTGCAACTCGCTTTTTTAAATTTTTCACTGTGCCAATTGCTTCAAAAGTGACTCAAACTCAAAATTCATTTTAACTTTTCGCTAGAATTGAATTCAAAAAACATAAAAAGTATCTAACGTCGTCGGGTACCTTTAATACTCGTATAATTGAAATCAGTAAGAGAAAACTTAGGCCGTCATTTTGAAATGTGTTGAGAATGGTCAACCTTAGAATAAAATTTTGTCAAAGATTTATTTCAAAACTAAATAGCAATATGCACAAATATAGCGTTATATATAATACATTACATATGAATTTATTATAAAATGACGGGCAGACGGCTAGGCCACGCTCTAACGATTTTGTTAAAAATTAATGTGAAAAGATATACTATTCTGAAATAATAAATCGAATTATCTATCTATCTATCTATCTATCACAAATATAGCGTTAACAAAAACGTGTGAAGCTTGAGCATCTCTTTTCGATTAAATCAATTTTCTCTGTCCTTGTTTGATGAGAGGATTTCGTACATACTCTGTTTAACCTCTTGTCAAAAACGACGACTGTACTGTAAAGCTACGTTCAGACGATGACTTGACAATGTTTTCATATATGTCACTGCAAAATGTGTCTCGAATGTGAAACGTCTGAACCAAAAATTTCGCCCCACGATATAGTCCGAGAATTCATTGTCAGGCGATTGTCGGACTGCCACAGTGTTCATGACACACTCGCGAGCTTAACTGATAGAGACAACTCTTCAGTTTTCAATGTTTCATGAAAAACAATCCCAGCATTCTCCCACAAGTGCAAATACATTTTCAAACGTTAAATAGAAAATAATTTATTGTAAAATTGATGCGCCAAAGTGAGGTTGAAAAAATTGCAGAAAAAATACTACAAAAATGTTTCATTGTTCTGAAAACTATGTCTTTTCTGAAAGTTTGCATCTCAGAGACTTGAGAGGTTATGAACTTAGAGCAAGCTCATTTGTACACACTTATCTAGGTTCTTCATCATTAATGTAAGTGTTAGTTGTTAGTAAATAACGCCAACACAAGCACAAAGAGAACGTATACGAGGAAAAAATAAAAAAAGTTGATATATACATATATCAATAGAACATAATTAAGTAGTCAAACATTATTAAGCAAAAACTGTGAATAAAAAGAGAAATAGAGATAATAAAATACCAAATAACAATCACGCAGGCTTATCACACTTTCAAACTATTTTTACTGAGTTTGAAATCGGAAATAAAAAGACAGAAGTTTAATTACCTGCTCCTGTGAGCTAATGGCTCATGCATGCCATAACTAGTTTTGTGGGGACGCAGCGATGCCGCGAAGAAAAGTAAACTGAGGGCCTTTTTGAGTGCCATTTCCAAAAAGTTTGGGCCACTACACTACAGAGAAAAGTAAAAAAAAATTTATTAAAGTATAGAGGGCAACATAAATATTTATTAAAGATGTGTTCAATGGCTTTTTTTTAGATCAGAACAGCACAGCACAGAAGCAGTGAAAAACGTCAAGAAACTTAGAACAAGCAAACTTGTCAAAAAAAGCAACAACAACAAAAAAAAAATACCAAAATTTTCTTTTTCTGATATCAACTTTATTTAGTGTATTTTCGTCACAAACAAGTAATTTTATTTTCAGCACCCGGTTAGGTGTTATTTTCCTGATTTTTTTATATTTTTGAACTTCTCGCAACAAATCAAAATTACATTGCGCTTAAAAAACTACGAGCAAAAAGAACAGCTGCTTTTGACAGTTTCTACTGAAATTGATCTTGCTCAAAAGGAGGTGCACGCTTTGCTAAACTGTTCTAGAACAGCGCATTGAACACAAAGAAGATCAGAAAAGAACAGAAAATTTCTCATTGAATACCAAAAGCCTGATCTTACCTGTCTGAAACTGTTCTAGAACAGCTCATTGAACACTCTTTAAATATCATGACGATGGCAATAAGAATGAACGAATTCAGTGATTTAAAATGTTTATGAAGGAAGCACAATGCAACTTTTAGCGATAAAATGATATGGGTGTGCTTCATACAATACCTGTTTTGTTTGAGGAATACAAAAAATACGATATGCGGGCCATTTCTTATTGGCCCCGGGCCAAGGGCCAACATTAAAAACAGAGGGCCAAATGGCCCGTTCGGGCACATTATGGCAACGCTGCGGCTGGTGGGGAGAGCAATAAAAAAAAACTCTTAATTACGAAGTGAGATTTTCCACGATATTTCAATCTAATGTCGGGAGCATCAATCGAACCTTTTATGAAAAACACTTATTCATTGCTGATTCGCCTCTGTGAGAAAGTTTGAAAACTAATAGGCTTTTCATAAGAGGGGTTTGGGGGGATGAAAGGACCCTCCCAAGGAAGACCCTCCTAAGGAATGAATATCATAAAATGATGAGAAAAAGGAATGAAGCCAAGCATACAATTTGCTTTATTAAAAATTAAGTTGATAAAAAGAACACCGAGGTCATGGAATTCAGGAAATTGAGATAGTGATTGTTGCACAATTGAATATTCTCCAATACTAGGCGATCTTCTACAGGAATACTTTGATACTTGTAAGCGTTTATTCTTAGCCCGTTTTTAGAATACTACAGAACAAAACTGTCGATAGAAGTTGGGATCTTTTTTTAAAAATCTTCATATCATCAGCAAATATTAAAATGTTGCTGTAGGAGATACAAGAAATGATATCATTTATTGCCACAATGAAAAAATAAGGGACCACGATGACTGCCTTGTGGCCTATTTTTACGTAGGTAACTTATCGGAACAAGTTCTTACGCGGTGAATTTCAATTAAATCAGTTTGGTGCGATCTTCGGAACTCAAACAAAGTACATGCTGAAGAAAATTTTGACGATTACTTATTCTTACTATTGAAACAGCAGGGGGGTCATTCAGTAAGTAGTCGATAGTGAGACAATAACGTTTTGACGATAGTACTGCTCTCCGCAACCCAAAAAACAAGACGATAGACGAGAGACGACTGTTAAACTGTCAAATTGTGACGATAGGACGAAGGCGATTGTTCGATAAGTTTCGTTGAAAACTTCGATGACACATTTTCAACGATAGACAAGACGATAGAGCGACACGAAAGTAAAGTTACGGAAAGCCCCATCTGTGCGTTATCGTCGACGATAGACGAACGATGATAGTCTGTGAAAGTTAGTCTTTCAGTTGCCCCTGAAGTTAATTTTAAACTTCAGAGGCTGCTAAAAGACTAACTTTCACAGCCGAAAAAAGAAATAATTATTCCACCTATGGTATCACATTGAATTTATGTCCACAATGTATTGCTCTGGTTTTGAAAAATGATTGAATTAGGTTTTTGCAATCGAAAATATGAATAAATCTTGAATACATACACCATACATATATGAAATTCACGAGAAATATATTGTCTGCACTCTGCACTACCAAGTTTTAAATAATTCAGGTTCTTAGTTTGTTATATTTTTGTTGTTTATGACCTTCTTCGCTTCTCCTTTGCGTATCCAACTCGAATAAGGATTTAAAAATTTACACTTCTACTTGGCTTCGCTTTGTTTACAGGGAGTTCACCTCATAGCTCACACCATCATGTCAGAAGCGGAATTGAATTGGTGGTTTCTTTCAATACCTATCCTATCCTTCTGAAATCATGCAACATTTTAAATACTTCATGAAGCAACAGTTGAGAACAAAATTTACTGCGGAGAGCGAACGAAAAGATGTTCTAATTTTTTGTTTTGCAAAAAAGATAAGAACAAGGCAAACGAGCAATAAAAATATCCTCCGCTTTGTTCTTTAGGCAGCAGCTAAACAAGGATACACTCCCAAGAGTATCGGGATAATCTTGTTCGGCATACAATGCTGTGCTTGGTGTTTATTGTTATTATTATTATTCCTTTTTTCGTGAATGGGAAACAAAAATGTTCTAACACTGCAGCCAGAAGATTATTTTTTAGCTAAAAAATTTCAATTTGCGTTTAAATAAAAGTAATTATTTATGTAGGAAGAGTCGTATAAAAGACGACAGAGGAAGTGTGTTTGTAGCTGTGGCTGAGATAAGAAAAAATCGTATTACCTTAAGATACCACTGCGACACTTGGGTGTGAGTGACTTCACAAAAAGTGCCTAGGGCAGGCCTTTGATTTGTAAATATTAGATTTGAGAGACCGTAGCTTCCGCATATTGAAACATAAAAACATTGAGTGACTCATTTGGGGAAAACTGAATTGCTACTCATATAAAACTTAGAGTTTAAAGAATCTGCAGCTGGCATACTCCGTGGGAATTAAACAAACGTAAAACAGCTACAATAAGCTTACTTATAAAACTTGCACATATTAATTTACTTTATTTGAAAAAATTTCGTGTTTCATAGGGGAGTTTCCCAAACTTTTTTTAAAATCATAACTGATAGCAGTTTTAATAAGCGGTTAAGGTTTTCTTTCCTATTCCACTTTCATAGCAGTTTGCCTTACTCGTATTTCGTAAACTATTCCAGCAGCTTCAATAAAACTTCTAACATGGATCCTTTTTCTTTCCTTGAAATGATATTCAAAATCTCTTTTTTCTCACAGCACTCATACATAACTTACTACAATTTTTCTCTTCTGGTTTTTGTTATTTTTTTCTTATTCGAAAATAACAAAGTAAAGTATTTATTATGATTTATATATTTTCAAAAAAGCTTGTGTAAGGCTTTTAGGTCACCCAAACTGGCTCAACTCTCCTTCCACTCTATTATTGTCACAAAGAAGGTTGCTTTTTAATGGTTCTCCTTTTTCTCAGAAATATCCATTGGCTTTGATATTAAAAACCTCAATTTTTGTTCACAAATACATGCTTAGATCTTGTATGGGTATTGGACAGCATTGATAAGCAAAAACGTGAAAAAAAAGAAGATAAAAGCTTCTTTACATGAGTGTGTGGTGTGTCCTTTGTCAATAGAATTTTAAAGTTATGCGTGCTTGAAGATTTCCGTGTTAAGTGAGATCCTCGTGTGTCCTTTGGGACTTTGACCAATTGAAAACCCAAACCAAATGAAAGGACTAGATATTATCGTGCGGTGCGTGCATACGTGCTGCTAGAAATTTAAATTAAACTTTGAACAAAATAGGCTATCTGGCATGTTGATTTCTATTTATAGTGTGAGAATAAGAAAAGGTTGTTCCGATATCCGGCACCAGCCAGCGGCCGCCTTTATACCTTTTGTGGCCTTTGTTTGTGTTTGGATGTTCTGAGGTTCCTTGAAAGAACTGATGATGATGATGATGAGGGATATGGAACCCGAAAGAATAATCTTTTTTCCTGGTAAAAGCACTACGTTCACAAAATAGGTTATTCCACTTCACCTGAGTCCCAAAAAAGTTAAAACACTAAACTTGCTCTTGAAGGCATACATTTTTGAGCCAAAGTATGGACATGGACAGTAGACACAGTTATGGTTATTTTGCATTTTGTTTCTGGTTGAACTTCAGAGTTGAGTTCAGACTAAAGGTTTGTTTTTCTAAATTAGATTCCATGTTTGTTTACAAGGGTAGTTGTATTATGGTTTATAATCCCATTTCAAAGGTTTTCTATAATCTTAAACAGTTCTTAGAACACTGCCTACTTTTAAATTGTTTTTTCATAACATAAAAATGTTTGTCAGTGTCTAAGGATTGTCTAACTTTATATAAATAAATAAGCAAGGTTACACAAAAGAGCTTGGGGAGCTAGATCATTTCACTTCAATCACACTTTGGAAGTGATGGAAGATGTCTAAAACGTTTAACCGATACTGAAGGCCAAATAAGAAAGCACATGAAGGATACGATTATTTCGAATTATTCTAAATAAGCTTAACTTCAAAATAAAATATTTCCCAACTAACTCTATTTGCTTAAACTAGCTAAGTTTTTGATGAAAGCCCAAATTTAGACATGTGCAACAAATTGGTTGCATAAACGATTAAAATAACAAAATTAAGAGTCATGCAGAGAAGATGCTCATGAAAAGATATTGAATATGCCCTCAAGCTACTCGTGAGTAATTTGTGACGAAATACGAAAACGGACACTCATTGATTTTCTCTTGTCATTATTTTAAATGTCACACTTCTCCTGTGGTGCCCATGGCGTAATGGTTACCATGTCTGCCTGTTAGCCGGGTGGTTCTTGGTTCGAATCCCAACAGAGGGGCTCACGAGTATTGCCTTTCGCGAGGAATTGGCAAGTCCTTAGTTAGTAAATTCATTGCCTTGAAAAGCGCTTTCTCGATTAGCCGTTCGGAACCGGCAGAAAATTGTAGGTCTCCTCCATTATCTCTCAAGATATGGTTGTGAGAAATGCACTAGGCCCTGGGGCTCCTCACTCTATTTATGTGCCACCCTATTTTTTTTTTTATTATTTATACTTTCAACTTCCTTAATTCGTGTCACCTGATTGGAAACTATACTAAGGCATTTGAATATACTCAATTTAAATTCGGTGTTCCGAAAATGGCTCCATACTTCTGTAAAGAAAAAGTATAGTTTCACTATTCATTGGAACTCAATGCGTAATTCCCTAAAATCTTATTTGCAATGCTCCATCGCTCCATGGAATGTTACGGCAACTGAACAAACATTGATTAGACTTTGCCAAAACAAAGCCGACGGTCAAAAATGTACACTAAGCACATACAAGGACCCATTTTGGTGTAGACAGCTTGTGTCTATTTGTAACATTGTCTCCCTAAAAAAGGTCTTGTTTATCCTTTGGCTAATTTTGCTTTCATATAAAACTTACTATCAGCATAAAAATGGCATGAGTATGAGTATGACTAAAAGATAGGTTCGAGGATACGTATACAAAGTTTGTCTTCTAGAATAAAAGTCATATAAAAAAGGATTTGCTCAGCAAGTTTTGTATTTTATGTTCAGAAAACAAATTTATACATTTTCCTGATATAAAGTTCTAAAGCTTAAGGTACAGTGTAACTCACTTAAAATGAATTCTTCTATAAATACAAACGTATGTGTGGTGTATGTTGTATATGTATGCATCAATTAACTAACAGTTCTTAGAATTTATTTCCTTGGTGGCAGGCAGAATCAATTTTTTTTTCTTTTTGCTATTTGTTATACAATCCAAGGATCCAAGAGTGTTTACTTATTCAGGAAGTAAACAAAGAGCCAGAGTTGTCTTTCGTGTTTCTGCTATTTAAGTACTATTACACTTTAAGCTCCATGAAAAGAATTCTAAGGGGAATGGCGCCACGTAAGCGAAATCTATGAGTAAAAAAAAATCATTTCTGAATTACTACAGTGCGCGTGCAAGTAGTAGCTTCGAGTGCAATCCACCATGATACATGATTGCTCCATTCAAAGTTGAAGAGGTAATCGGTTTATTAGAAGCACAAGTAAGAAGGTAACTGCAAAATTAATTTAGAACTAGGAAAGAAACAAGTGGAAGCAGAATCGTGCAAACATAAAAAAATGGGCACGACTGGGTCGCACGAACTTGCGATTGTTTGGTAAAGTCCAATACCAAAACCTTAATGCTGATAACAAGTTTTCAGTATTCGCTCTTCATATAATATATTTGGTGGAAATGGCTGCCAACTACACATTAGTAATGAAGATTGAAAAAAATGACGCAAAATATTGAAAAAATTTAAATTAAATATCTCAAAGGATTTTGGAGAAAATCTAATAATGCCAATTTTTGCAGTTGCAAAACCGTTACTAAAGTGTTCGTTTTAGATCTTCGTTATCAAGTCCTTTTTTAGCTGCATCCGGCGTCCCTCAGGGCAGTCAGTTAGGTCCTCTTCTTTTCATTCTTACTATTAATGATCTTGAATTGATTATTCATCATTTCCTTATTTCTTTCTATGCTGATGATACGAAGTTTTAAAAGATCATTTCTTCACCCACTGATTCTATTCATGTTCATCAAGACTTCGACAACTTTTCCATCTGGTGTTCTAACAACTTCTTGGAATTAAAAAAATTCCCTTCTCTCGTAAGCGCATTAAATCTCCTCTCCGTAAGGTTCATGATCTCGGGATCATTTGCAATCAGGGACTTAATTTCATCTCACATATTGATGATACTAAAAGCCAGTTCAGCACTTGGTTGGCGTTGGTCAAATGAATTCTCCGATCCTGACGTAGCCCGATCTCTGTACATTACTTTTGTTCGCCCACTCCTTGAATACACCTGCCAAGTGTGGTCCCCTTTCCAACAAGTTTACATTTTCAGAATTGAAAATATTCAGCGCCGTTTTTTCGATTTGCTTTGAGAGGTCTTTCTTGGAATAATCGTTTGGTTCTCCCTTCTTACCTAGATCGCATCAAGTTTCTCAGCATGAATACGTTGAAAGATCGAAGAGAAATATTCGATAATCTCTTCATTCATCGTGTCTTTTCTGGAACTGTCACCGTCGGCTGCACAAGCCTTTACCACTCTTTCTTCCTTAACACTAACATACGTAACATACGGAATCCTCGCTTCTTTTACCTACCCCCTCATTGAACGCCATATGGCTCAAACTAACCTATCTCCCGAATGCTTTTAACAGTTTTGACTTCAATCTAAGCACCCCTTGCCTAAAACCATCCATCTTCTAAATCACCCTCCCCATCAACGTTACCTATTAGTTTCTTAGTTTTTAAGTTAGATTAAGAATTAGCCTGTATTAAACCGAATAAACGGAGGTTTTGCCACCACCAAAATTAAATTAAAACTAAAAACCTGAAACTAGTCCCTCATGAAAATTTAATCGAAATCGTTGGAGCCGTTTCCGAGAAAAATAAGTATTATGGCTGGTATCGTTGTTTCAAGACCTAGAGACTCAATTCAAAGAATCCCTCTTTAAGCTGCCCACAGACACTAATTTCAAATTTATGAAGAAAATCGGTCAATCAGTTCAGGCTGTAGATCCATATACGAACAGACAGACAGACTTAGAGGCACTTTGTTCGTATCCTCTATCATCGCACCGTCATCTTTAATTGTTATCTCGAAATATTTTTGCTGTACGTATGTATATTTATCTGTACCTATATAATCGTAAGTAGAAGAAAATGAAGAAGAATCTGGTGTAGGATATCAGGCATCGAATGTCTATTTCGATTAGTCCATCAGAGTGCCCTCCACAAGACCATCCGAAGGTGGAATCATTTTTCTTTGGCTTCTCCGACTCTCTGAACTCTGACTCTAGGCTTCATTTGAAAGTGACGGGTGTGTTGACCAACACATAAACATTCTCTTAAAGTGATTGCTTACAGGAGCAGATTACTTACATAATACAAAATATTATTAGTAGGGAATGTTAAGGAAACGAGTTATATTTTGGCTTCAACAAAACCAATTTTAAAATTGATACTGGTTTGTGAAAGGTATGAAGATGTTAATGACTTTTATTTAGATTATTATTCAACTACCTTAGTTAAAAGATGCCCTACTATTGTCCAAATCGGCATTAGCTCTTACAGACTAGAAATTTGTAGGGAAATTGTCGTCACGAACTAACAAACTGGCGTTTACAGTGACGCGACGTTGGCGTCTTTCCTTTAAGGATGCGTCGTAAAAGCAGGCAATAAGGCTGTTTTTATTTGCCCACTCAACGTCAAGATAGTAAAATTGCAATGAATGTTTTACTCCGTATACACTATAACCACTGACAAGATAAGAACAATTTTCTTAAAGAAATCATTTGCAGACATCAAATTTATCTTAACATCCGCATGACCAAAAATAGGAAGAAGAAAAAGAAAAAAAAACAAAGAACATTGATGCTCACTCATTCATCTTCTTCAATTTATCATCATCATCCCCGATGGAGTTAAGTTTCTTGATAAGAATATCACTACCAAAAGAGTAATTTATTCTGCAAGGGTATGCGTTGACAGTGACAATAGAAATAATTTTTTTTTAATTTTATTTCCTTACAAATACAAAGGTCAAGTGGTAAGGGAATAAGGTAATCATCTTGAGGAATAAATGGAAAAACTGCTTGAATGTCTTTATTATACAAGCTGTCGCAAAAGTTGTTTTTGTGAAATTCCTTTTATTTCTTTTGTTTTTTTGTTTTTTTGTTTTTAAGGAGGAAAAGTTTAAATGAATATTACCATTAAAATGAATGGAAGAGCATAGATACAAGAAAGTTTACTTACGGCTTTTGCCATCCTAATAAGAAAGAGGATGCTGAAATGTGGATGACCGAATATTTTTTAAGAAGCGAAGGCTCAACATAAGGCGTTGCCGTTAAGTATATACATAAAATGTGATTCAAAGTTTGGAGATTTGTGCTGATGTTGAATTTTAGAAACTCAAACTGATTGTGGTTAACGATATACAGGCATTTGAACAGATGGGCTTTTATTTTCGCATTAGAAAGCTATTTGAGTTATCATAGGGCGAATGAAATCACCCAAAATGGAAACTCCTCTACTTAAGATGAAAAGCAGGTTGGAGCTTTTCCCACTCAAGCAAAATGGTGTCTCATTTCATAGCATCTACTTCTATACGTTATTCACACTTTAACGAGCCACATGAATTTAATTCTTCCCAGAAAATTTTCATTTTAAAACTTCCTGTTGTTACTGTAATTATCCTTTGAATGTCTAATACTAAAAAGCAGGAGAATCAACTCTACTCTAGGAAACTTCTCTGCAAAGATATCTGTCAGTAGAGGAACACCGAAAGGCGGAGTCCTATCCCCTCTTCTATAGAATCTAGTCGTCAATGAACTTCTAGTTGACTTAGAAACTGAGGGATTCAAAGTGATTGCATATGCAGATGACGTCTCCATTGCGGTATCTGGCAAACATGCTCACGTCCTTACGGATCTGATGCAGACCGCTCTAAATATACTAGTAAAATGGGTGGGAAAATGTGACCTAGGGGTCAACCCTAAGAAAACTGATTTCGTTCTCTTCACCAGGAAATACAAAATTCCTTAACTAATAACTCCATCAATTAATAGAATCCCACTTGAACTTTCAAACGAAGCCAAATATCTAGGTACACTCCTAGACAAAAATCTAAATTGGAAACCCAATATACAGGAAAAAATCAGGAAATCCACCGTTGCCTTATTTTCCTGTAAAAAAGCCATTGGTAATAAATGGGGGTTTTTCCCCCAAATCACCCACTGGCTCTACACCACGGTCGGTCATCAGACCAATACTCACATACGGAGTAGTGGTATGGTGGACCGCTCTTGATAAGGACCTACTGCGACAAATTAAGCAAGGTCCAACGAACAGCCGGTTTGTTTATAAGCGGAACACTGAGATCAACACCCTCAGCTGCCCTAAATACACTTCTTAACCTCACACTAGATATCTTTAGCAAACAATAATTGGCCGCCAGTGCAGCCACTCGTATGAGAGCTATCTCCCGATGAACCGATAACATCGGTCACACTACAATCCTGAATTTATTCAGATCAATCTCTTGCCACTCCGACTACACCTTCCCCCCATTGGTTTCTGATAATAAGTTCCAAGTCTCAATCCCACCGAGAAAGACCTGGGAAGACGAAGAATTTTTGAGAGAATTCATTTCTATACAGATGGTTCAAAAACCGAAGAAGGGGTAGACTGTGGGGTGTACTCAAACCGACTTAACGTAAGTCTCTCGTTCCGCCTTCCACACCATTGTAGCGTGTTCCAAGCGGAAATTCTGGCGATCAAAGAGGTCCTATCATTGCTAAAAGAAAACGTGATATCCTCAACGAATATCCGGACTTTCTCAGATAGTCAAGCAGCCCTCAAATCACTCGGCGTTGTTTCTATGAGCTCAGTAACCGCCCTTAACTGTCGAGATGGTCGGATGAACAGTTCAATATTCACCTTATTTGGGTGCCGGGGCACATAGATATCGAGGGTAACTGCAAAGCCGATGAACTCGCCAGAGAAGGAACCGTTCTACCGATCTCAACCAGCAGGTTGAATATTGGTATACCAATCGCTACATGTAAACTTGTAAACTTATGCTAAAGCAAGAGGCAATGGATAGAACAAATTACGGGTGGAACAATATCACCACGTGCGTGGCAACAAAACGGATATGGCCAGGACTAGATCCAAAACGCACAAGACATTTGTTATCCATTACCAGATTGCAAGTTAGCTCCGTAATCAATGTCATCACCGGACACTGTCTGATAGGAAGACTCGCCAAAAGTCTTGGCGTTCCCTCTAACGACTTCGGCAAAAGTTGCTTAGACGAGGAGGAGGAGGAGACAATCCCACACCTCTTCTGCTCATGTCCTGCACTCTCTTTTAAAAGAAAACAGCATCTAGGATAATATTTTCTTGATAATCCAAGCGATCTTGCGAACACAGATCCCCTACATCTCCTTCGCTTTATTAAAAGCTCCAAATGGTTTTGCTAAGTGAGGTACTCCCTCGCATAATTTCTATGGTACCACAGTGGACCTAATATTGGTCTAAGTGTGTCAGTTTGTTTTCCTGACAGCCATTTAAACCTAACCTAACCATTCTTTGAATGATGATGAAGATGTAAGTATGGTACCCGTAACGTGATGGTTAGCATGTCTACCGGTTATTCAGGAGGTTTGTGGTTGGAATCAAAACAAAAGCAAAAATGTTTTCCACTGGTATCACCTTTCGCAAGAAATTGACAAAGTAAATTTTATGCCATGAAAAGCGCTCTGTCGATTAGCCGTTCGGAATCGGCAAAAAAATTTTAGGTCCCCTCCATTCCCTCACAAAGGCAAACATTTGAGAGAAATGCACTAGGCCTTTGCGCTACTCGCTCTGTACCGCCACCCTATTTGATTTAGCTCATCATATAAGTATATAACATAGTTTTTCGCTAACTTACTCACAATCGTTCCTTCAGTTAATAACAGTGATTATTGAGTCTTTCGAGCCAGTTTCATTATAGAATTATAGCTATTTCAAGATTGCTGATATTATCATCAGATCCTTTTTTAGGTGTTGTTAGTCTGCATTGATATTATTGTTATTTAATAAATACTCGTACCCTCTCTATTAGCTACCATTGGGGATATAAGACACACACAAAACACTGCTTGAGTTCTTATGTTCAATAGACTTACATACAAAGCTATTATTACCGTTCATACTTGTTGTTGATTTGACTCCGTCCCCTCCTTCTTTTCACTCCCAATTGTAATAATGTAATTGTTTGTTATTGACAGTCTTATCTTCTATATGTCTTATTGTCAAGACCACCATCAACGCCAGCATGAGTTACCTTTAGAAATATGTTTTGCCAACACTCAAAACTTATGAAAAGCCTCAATAGTATATATTTATCTGACATATTAGGTGTTTGTATGTATGTATGTATGTATGTATTTTATTGAGATTCATAAATTATACAGTCTTATTTTGATTACAGAAGAAAAAATCGCTTTACAGTATTCTTATCGATATTTGCTGACTTTGAATTGGTCATGCTACACAGTTTTTTTGTTTTTCAATTTGATTTTGTTTTTTTTTTTTTTTTGATACAAACTGGTTGGTTTTGATTAAAACACACTTTTCTTTGAAGATGTGCCTACTCAATAAGGCAATCACATAAGGTGTTTGTATGGCTATAGGCGTAGTCGGAAGAAAAACAAAACAAAGTCAACATCAAAGGTGATACTATTGTTTTTTATGTTCGTTTGACACCTAAAGACGATGAATTCAAAAGGTGGGTTTTTAAAAGTCTATCTTTAGTTTTATGAAACAGAGCAGAATCTCGAAAACATAGCTCTCTCTCTGCAACACCACGCCTGAGAAGAGGATAACAATTCTTGAGATCCTATAATGGTCATCGCAGGGTTGAACTTTTTTCGGTTTGATTCTGAAACATTCGGAAATTCTCGTAATTTCAACAACAGTTCTTACTTTACGTATTTTTTAAGTCTTCATCAATAAAACAATTTGAGCGTTTGAGTCGAATTTATTGTTTAATAGATTTTTTCCACTAGAACAGCTGAACCGAATGATGGTGGCCCGAAAAAATAGCAGGGCAATATAAGACTAGAAGGCTTGCTACCGCGACGCTTTCTGATGTCATATAGCCCTGTACTCTGTGGACTGATCATTTGTTTGAAAGAGAGAAGTAGAAGATGTCTGATTCATTTGAGAGCACAATACTCGCCGCACTGAAAAGGAAGAAGGAGGGAAAGATGACGACAGGCAAGCCAAAGCAGTTCCATGTTCAATGTATCGAAAAGTTGTAATTCGTTACATGGTTTTCATGATTGTAAGACTTTATAGACAGCTCATACTTCACACATATTTTGGAACCGCAAGTAGCTGGGCAATATTCCTATCAGAAACCCTAAATAAGAACTTTGTATTCGTTGACGACGAATCAACGAAAAGTTTACGTTACATTCCGAAGCTTATTCAAAAGAATAAGCAGGTACTTAACCCTGCCTTACACTGTCAGACCTTAACTTCCCACATTGTAACCGAACCAACACATGTTTTTGGCATTAAATTATTATTATCATTTGCGAGGTACATCAATCATTCATAACTGCGCTAGTGTATTGAGTACACAACACAGCCCCAGCAAAAAATTTATTTTCAAAATTAACTTCTTCACCCCTAAATCTCGGCGTCACATTTTTAGTCCCTCACAACCCACTGGACCATAAAACAACCTTCACAAGGCTATAATTCATCTTTGCGTCGTAAAATAACACGATATTCGAATCGATTAACATCGGGATATATGTGTTTATACGTGAGCTACTTATAGCCCTGTTCAATATTTGGGCACAGTCGGATGTTTGCAATATATACAATGTTCACGATTTAAAAAAAAAAAAAAAAAACACTTTTTCGCCCAAAGCGCTTGTGATTTTTCCCACTCTTAGTAAATCAATAAAGAATTTGCTCCATATCCACCCAGACCTCCTGCGCCTTATACGTTATGCCGTCTACCGTCTGCCGTCTGTTGGCATGGCCTCGGTCTCACATGATTCAAGCATTTGATGTATGTATATGTATGTAAAAATCAAAGACCCATTCTTAAGGAGAAGTACGAGTATCACAACGGTGAAAGAATAAATTCTCTTCGTACACAAGTTGATTTTAAGGGAATTGAATTAAGGCATGATTCTGGGATGGCAGGTGGGCTGCCTTTTGTTTTGGAAATGATTTTCGACACTTGGGTTGTTTTTGTGCTTCATTAGATCTCCAGCTACGTTCTGCTTTCACCGAAACCTAAGAAAAAGTCTTATAACACGTCGAACAAACGAATAATTTCTTTCGACAAACAGGAATCTTTTCTTCGACTTCGGCCAATATGAACGACATATGAGTCGAAATGACAAATCTTGTGACAGAAGAAAAACTAACAAGTATTACTTCCTCCTCACAAATTATCGTAAACTTGAACGATAACACTTTGAAATTTCAAAACACTCGAACACGCCCAAAGAAAAGCACTCAATTATTTTCCGCACAATAAACACAAAACCGGGCGTTTGTGGAGGTTAATTTGTTCGGCAAAACGGGAGCGTGGCAAACTTCTAATGACTTATAAATCACACTCGATTCATTCTAATGTTGATCTACCGTACTAATAGTCGGTGGTTATGTAGACTTGTGGTGTTCCAAGAAAAGTTTTCCACATCCAATCCTTACAACCACACTATTCTCATGACACGACATCTGGCATTGTGTGAGGAAGAAGTAGTTGTCTAACTTTGAATTTCCTCTTCGGAGGGTGGATATTGGGAAAAATGCAAATGAGTCAGATTTTAGATAGCCGGGCTATTGAGACTTTCCAGATTGCAAGGCGTCGGTCGTCGTCATTAACCCACACAGCATGTGTTCTTCTTTTGTTTGGAATACGAGGCAGTGGGAGTGTGAAACTTGTGGCCATGGGCCTTTCAGCTAAAATAAAATGATTCTTTGATGTGCGTTCTGTGGCCCTCTCTATAAAGCTATTAATAATAATATTATTATTTTTTTCGCAAATTTTATTCGTGGCTTGTGAATAGCAGAATCACCACTTGGCTTTCGATGGCCTAATGTCTGGTATTATAGTCCGCGATATTAATTTTATTTCAATCATAAAATGTGTTTTTGATGCCCAATCGGAATGTTAAGCAATTAATAATTTTTCTTTCTTTCTTTTCTTAAATAAAAAGTTTTTTGGATAAAGTTTGTTCGAATTTGAATGCGGCTTTTTTTATGGAGGCCACAAAAGCTGCTTAGAGGACATCCATATATTTACGTTCTACTTTTTTTGAAATTACTTCTTGTTGGCCTCCTTTCTCATTCTTTCATAAATCTGAGATGTTTTCCTTTATTGTGTGACGTAATTTATGGAAGACCCAGATCCTCCCAGAACACCCAAGGGCTTATTAATGTTAAAATGAGTTCATATAACATTAAAAGTTTGGGTATGGCTTACAGTATCGCCAACTAAGTAAAACGGTGGATTTGTCCAATAATCCAAAAACTATATAATATGTAAAACTATGAACCGTTGTCTTTAAAATTTGTTATACCTCCGTGTTACACTAAAGTTTAAAAAGTCGAAGCAAAAAGTGTATCAGTGCAGTATGCGAGTGTTTAAAAAAAATTATAGTTCTTAACTAAAGATCTCTCTGGTTCATTTTAATGAAAAAGAAAAACAAAATTTTAAAACTTAAAGAAAACACATCTTTCTATATGTATAAAAATCAATTGCTGTTTGTTAGTCTGGCTAAAACTGGAGAACAGCTGAACGGATTTATCTTATTTATCTTGAAATGATTGTGAATGTCTAGGGAAGGTTTAAAAGGTATGTCAGTATGAAAAAATAAAGAATTGGAATGTAGTAAAAGTAAAAGTTTCTTTATTCTTAACTGTAATGAATTAAATATTAAATTAAAACAATAATTTTGCTTTTTCTCAATCTTTTTTGACAACAAAAAATCAAAATAATAAATAACAAAAAATATCATTATTGGATTGTTTGTTCTTAAAAACTCTGTTAAGAATAAAGTTTAAATTTTTTTTTTTTTTTTTTGAATTTTAAATTAATTTAAATTTTATAAATAAGTGTACCCATTGTCGAGTCTTAGCAAGACTAACAATGCCAAGGAGAAAAACATCTGACCTATATCGTTGAAGTAAATCAAATGTACGAAGACAAACATCCCGTGACATCTGCACTGATGATCAGTGAAAAACATGTACAGGGTGCGACAAAAGTATGGAAACCCCTGGAAATATGGCAGAATATGCGTTAAAAAAAAAAACAAAAACCCTATATCCGACGTATTTTTCGACGAGGAATCCGATGGTGACCTTGAACTTGATCTTGGACGTAACCTTGAAACTCCAGCGACCCTAAAATCTCCATTTTTTATTGCAGATTTGGAAAGAGCGCGAAAAAATATGTATTTCATTTTATTTTGCACTCTTTCCAAATCTGCAATAAAAAATGGGGGTTTCCATTTGAAAAATCAATTTTTGGGTCGCTGGGATTAGAACCTGAGAAATAACATAGACTGGATTTCTTTTCAATATTTTTTCGGGAACGGAAACATAACCGGAAACTTGAAAAATATTAGATAGACTCCAAAAATTTCACCGATGAAGTGCTTCATTGCCCCTGAGTTCCATGGACTATTTTCCATCTCAAAATTCCAACAGCAACATGAATTCAAAAACCACTGGAACGATATCAAATTTTCGTCTCTATTACAATATGACGTTATCCCCAAATAACTTCAACAATATTTTATCCCAATATTCCCACAAGGACTGGACGGGAAAAATAAAACATGCGGGAACTTGGAAAGTTCTGAACCGATTTCAAATATCCTTTCATTGTAAGAGTGCTTCATTGTTCCTGATATTATATATTGGCTGTATTTCATCACCATTTTCCTACAAGAACGGGAACGGGACTTCAATACGGTTTTCATTATAACAATACGTTGCAATTCTTAAGTTACATAGACTATAATTCATCAACATACGGGAACGGAACGGGAACTGGAACATTTCCGGGAACTTGGAAAATACTGGACGGATTCAAAACATAGACTATAATTGATCCCCACTCTGCCACTGGAATAAAAACTTTGAAACTACTTAACTTTAAGTTTGATAAACTTAGGACCTGAGCTACGCCCGCCGGCGCCGGCGGGTCAGCTAGTTTTAAAATAGTTAAATATTTTAAAAAGAACTCAGACTATGTTTCTACGAGTACACTATCTACAACCAAATCAGAATAACAAACTCTTCTCAAAACCTACATATAAAAATGGATATATTTGCGCTATGGCAATAACCTATCTAGGAAACTCAAGAGATTAGGCCTTCACTATAGTTTCTTAGTACGAATCGAGCATTGTATTAAGGATCAGTGATCAATTGTAAAACACATCAATCATTGGGCTAGTCAAGTGCAAAAAAATAAGGGAAAGGTCTGCTTTGTTCTGTTATAAAAAAATGCCCTCCTAGTTACGGGGAATTCTTTACACCACGCTCCGTTTTGCGTCCGGCACTCCCAAATGGTTCACAACAAGTTGCAAAATATACGAAAGTAGGATTGCAAGTTGAAAGGGATCCGAAAAAGTTGCAGCCACTTTATGTTGTTTTAAGCGCTAAAGTCCTTGAACTATTTACTTATTGCACAAGATCTAGTTCACATCTTCACCATAAGCTTCTTTCCACAGGACTTGCACCTTTTTTATATGCTAAGTGTGTGTGTATGGTGGAGTAACAGGAAAATTATTTGTTTTTCGTTCAGGGTTATAAAAACACTTTACTTTGTTCTTGCAATGAAAACTCCTACGTCAAATGCAAACAACTCATGTACTTAACCGAAAACTTTCTTATGTTTCGTTCCATTAAATGTTACAGGTTTCTGTTTAGTGCTCGACGTGTGTGCGTACCTTTTCCTTTAGATCTTTGAGAGTTGATTCTATCAACAAACAAGACTGTGATGATGCACCACGTAAAAGCGTTATTTCAACTTTGAATTTATAAAGAGTTTTCACATCATTTCTTCAGCATGCTTTTCCAAGGAAGTCCTTAATGGAATTTGTACACCTCTGTTTTTGTCTTTGTTATTCAAGGTATAAGTATATGTACAAATAGAAAGGCATAGTTTCGCCACTATATTTTGCTATGCCCATAGAGGATTTCAATCGAAAAATCCAACAATTACTTGACTCATAAGTCTTAATTGTCATACCATCACCTTTAGTTCTCACGTCAATTTATTTCTCCTAATTAGACCGAAAAGTAAGTAAGGCTATATTTTAACCCACCATGACATGGCATGTAATTACCTTTTATTTCGCTTCTTTAGCACGAGCCCATAATTATTGTAATCAAACACCACCGCGTCCGCGCCCGCCGCCTTGAATAATTCCATACACAATTGTCATATATTCGTATGGCAGGTAAATTGAGGCTCATTTTGTTTGCCTTACCATCATCTACTTAATACTACTGTTTATTGCTGGCGTCAAAAATTATTTTTATATTTTTCACTTCTTTTAGGATAGGCTGTCTTTCCTCAACATTCTACAAAGCAAAGCTTCTTTACTTGTTGCCAAAGCAAAAGATAAAAACAGAACGGAAGATTAATGCGAAGAGGAATCTTCCCATTTGCGTGTAAAATCGTCCTCAACTTCTGTTTCCATCGAATACGAGTCAATGAAATGTTCTCAGTAAATACTCTTCAGTGTGGATTAAAAGATTAGGTGCGTAGACACTCTGTAATTGGAAAGGAAGAAAAACAAGAAAAAAAAGCTCAGCTTCGATATTAATTCAATTAATCCGATGATGGTGCGTGATATAGACTAAAGCTTACTCGTTTGAAAAATTGATTGAGGGCAAAATGGGTTGCAACCCGCTGCCGTCCAACGAATTTCTTCTCGCGTGTTTTGATCGATTGTGTAAGTTTCACTCCTGAATACAAACGATAACAGTAAGTTATAATCTATCGAAGGAACAACATAATCCCTTTTGCTGTTGATGTTAATGACTCAGAGGGGTCTAAACAAAACACAAACGAAGAATAAAGGCATAAATTGCTTTTAATTAACGAAATCATTTAAGTTGAAGAGGAATGATTGGATGTTTCTGAAACAAAAGTTTACTTAATGTCGCTTGTGAGAAGTTTGAAAACATGTCCCAAGGGTCCCTGCAATGGTTGTTTTTCACTCATTATTTTATTATTATCAATTTATTTTAACTTAATTGGTAGTAACTAGTTAATGTATATAAACAACTCGTTGTTATATTGCGTACTGAATAAACAAGTGCATATGCAAGCTTGGGAATGGAATGGCTGGGGTCTAGTACACTTCTCTCAACCCATAATTTTTCACCGAAAGGCTAAGTGAGAAAGCATCTTACATCGCAGTGTAAAACTACTGCATGGAATTCGAACCCAGTGTTGCAAGCGAAATTCCTTGATATCGGCCTTAAAATCCTTCTTTTCTTCTTTTTACTTGCAATTATAGGTACTATAAGGCAAGTCTTGCAATCGTGCAGAAAAGATTTTGAGATAACAATTAAATACGACATTACGACGATAGAGAACACGAAAAAAGTGGGTCCTGCAATTCTGTCTGTCTGTCTGTATGTCTGTACGTCTGTATGTCTGTATGTCTGTCTGTATATGGATCTACAACCTGAACCACTTGCCCGATTTTTTTCAAAATTTGCAGTTAGGGTCTATGGAGCAGTCTACAGATGGGTTTTTAGAATTGCGTCTCTAGGTCTTGAAATAACGGTACCTGCCATA
This sequence comes from Melanostoma mellinum, assembly GCA_914767635.1. Classification (NCBI taxonomy): domain Eukaryota; kingdom Metazoa; phylum Arthropoda; class Insecta; order Diptera; family Syrphidae; genus Melanostoma; species Melanostoma mellinum. The sequence goes on from OU612059.1 coordinate 232,585,589, forward strand.
CAACCGATATGATAATACTAACTTTTCTCGAAAGCGGCTCCAACGATTTTGATAAAATTTTGTGTGAAGAATTAATTTTTGATTGTCTTTCTTATGATGTAAATAAAAATTTTGGAAAAAGTATAAAAACGGTACCTCCCATAGTACCGTTTTTTTTCAAAACCGACTTTCTCGTTAATGGCTTGCACGATGTTTACGAAATTTTGTATTTTAGAAGTTTTAAGTTGTTTAAGGAAAATTGCATAACAAGATTTAAAAAATTTTAATTTTGAAAAAAATTTAAAAAAATTTAGATTTTTTGAAATAACTTCAAAACCATAACTTTGATTTTTCTCAAATTTTTTGTCAAATTAAGTTTTGCTAAGATCTTTAATTTTGCATACTTGAATTTTACAAAACTTTTTTTTTTTTTAAAATGTAAAATAAAAAACCGTTATTTTTAAAACTGGTCCAACGATTTTGATAAAATTTTTAGCGTTTATATGTATTAGAAATTGCAAAAGAATGGCGTTTTTAGATTTTCGCTTGAGACCTTTGGAATATTTAATTGAATTTTTTTCAATATTTTTCGTGATTTAATAAAATTTTCCTAATAAATGTATAGTTGGCAACCCTGTACCACCAAATATATTATAAAGAGTGAACACCAAAACCTTTAACTCAGCCCTAAGATTTTGATATCGTATTTAGAACACAATCGCAAGTTCGTGCGACCCAGTCGTTCCCATTTTTTCTGTTGCGGTTTGCATCGACTCTCCATATTTGTTTTTCAATGCTTAAGTATAGCAGGTTTAATAAGGAACTTAATTTTTCAATTGCATTCTCAATCAATATGACGATGGGACCTGGCACGCTTGCGATGCGCGGCCAGAGTTATTCCAATTGCTAAGAAAACTTCTCCTGAAAACGCTGATGATTTTAGGCCTATCAGTATTCTTCCATGCTTGTCAAAGATCCTAGAGAAACTTTTGTCGAAACAGGTACTTTTTACTTGTCTTCCAATAATTTGCTCTTTGAAAAGCAATCAGGCCTTAGAGCTAAACACAGCTGTTCAACTGCTATGGTTAACATTCTAGAAGATATAAGATATGGTCTTACTCGAATGGTCTGTTTCTTAATCCAAAAAAATTGCAAGTAATCCCAATTTCATATAGACTTCCTGAAATAAATAGGTTACCTGACATAATTCTTTCTGATAAAAAACTAAAAATTGTTTCTACTGTAAAAAATCTTGGATTTGTCATCTCTCACAACCTGTCGGGATATGATCACACTAATCATGTGAAAAATGTTTGGATGCCTCCGTAAACTATGGATTACTACGAGCTTTACTTCTACTGAGACTAGACATAAGCTAGTTCTGACCTTGATTTTGCCACATATAACCTACTAGCTGTGCCCGCGACTTCGTCCGGATGGAATAGTGTCTTTCGGCAGCATTCTTAATTTTTAGGCTACTTATTTTGCAAATAAGAAACATTCATGCGTTTTAGTAAACTATTATTATATTATTTTATTTAAGAATATGTTTGCACACGATGTTCCTAGAACACAACTTAAAGCGTCTGGGCCTTATTTATAATGACTACTCAGTGGGAATTAAAGGAAAACGAATCCCAGATGTGTAATTTGTAGCTGTGTACAATTCTGGATTACTCATTATTGGATTACTGGAACACCAACTTGCTGATACTTCTAATAATTCTATGAAATTGAGAAACTCTATAGGGTATGATGTGACTTGCTCAGTGTCCATAATATTGTCTACTGATAGACATTCGACAGTATTACCCAATACGTCAAACATAATTTATTAGTTTATATGGTTGACTATCTCATTAGTCGGCGCCGCAATCGACCTTCCACACAGCCATTCCCGATTGCCAATTTATATTTGAAGATCAATATAGACATTTTTTCTCAGTTCAAATGTGTTTTCGACAGTTTGACAGAAATCACCCCGCAGTAAAAGAACTTTTATCGATCCTGCAGTTTTAAGGTTCCTGTTTACGGTGCCGATCCCGTAGAAATATAGGGATTACTTATTAAGCCCATAACCTTCCTCAGGCTCTAGGCTATCTCTGAATAAAATTCCATTTAAATCGGATCAGTAGTCTGGGCGGGAGATGTTAACAAAGAAACACGAATAGACAGATAATTTTGGATTTGTAATATTAGTAAGGATGTCCATCTTCGGGTTCTAGACTATCTCTGTACCAAAATTCATATAAATCGGTTCAATAGTTTGGGCGGTAAATATAAACGAAGAAAAACAGACAGACAGATTTAATTTCGGATTTATAATGTTACTGAATTCTTCCATTCCCGTGGGAATATGAGGACCGTTTCCGGAGGATGACTTAAAGCTTATATTACTCGGGAATAGTGTAGTATTCTAACGGTGGACATTTTTCGAAATGGGTGCTGTATTTTCCAAGTTCACTTTCCCATGGGAATACAGGGATAAAACATATTGCATCATATATGTCCATCCTCAGGTTCTAGACTGTCTTTGTACCAAAAATTAATATAAATAGGTTCAATAGTTTGACAGGCAGATTTAACTTTGGACTTATAATATTAGTAAAGACTCCCGTTCCCGTGGAAACACAGTGACCGATCCCGTAATGAATATGGGGATGAGTAAAAGTTTATGTTACTCGGGGATTATGGAGCATTCCATCGGTGGAAGAATTTTTGAAATCGGTGCTGTAGAGTCAAAGTTCCCGTATGCGTTCCTGCTCCCGTGGGAATATAGGGATATGTCCGCCCTTAAGTTCAGAACAATCTTTGTACAAAATTTCATTTAAGTCGGTTTATTAGTTTGGGCGGGAGATGGTAACATAGAACGACGGACAGACAGAGCTTCTTTCACGCTTATTATATTAGTAAGGACTCCCGTTCCTGTGGGAATACGTGGATGAATTAAAGTTTATGTTACTCTGGGATAATGAAGCATTCTATCGGTGGAAAAATTTGTAGAGTTGTAGTTTCTTGATTCCTGAATACGTTTCCATTCCCGTGGGAATATAGGGATAAAATATATAGCCTATGTCCTTCCTCAGGTTCTAGATTATCTCTGTACAAAATTTCGTTTAAATCAGTTCAGTAGTTTGGGCAAGAGACGGTAACATAAAAAGCCGGACAGACAGAGTGACTTTCACATTTATAATATTAGTTAGGATTTCGAAAATGTATACTGTAACTTAGATTCTCTAGCTAAGTGTAAACTACAAGTTGCTTTTAATGATGCTGTAAGATATATTTATGGTTTACGTAGATATGACCATGTTTCCAATTTTGCTGATGATCTTCTTGGGACCTCTCTGAAAACTTATATCGATGCAAGAAACTGCATTTTTCTACATAACATTATAATGAATGAAAATCCCTTGTACAACAAACTTAATTTTCCTTTACGCTAAGTACAGCTAAATACCGGTTGTAGAATTTTTCACGCCTCTTTTTTGTCTATGCAATCAAGCTGTGGAATTCGCTGCCACTTTATATTAAAATAATTTTGATCACTAACCGTTTTAAAAAAGCTATTCTTTCTCACTTCTCTCTCTAATTTTCTAATACTTTTTCTACTTTCACTATCCTCTTCTTTACTCTACTATCATAAAAAATCTTCTTTAAATAAACTTTTTACTAATTTTTAATTTCCAAACTCATTTAGCTCTAAGTACTATAAAAGATAATAATCTTAATGTACCACACTTTTACTTTATACAATAAATTGAAATTGAAATATAAACTGTAGTAGTTCTCTTTTTTATCCGCACTAGTGTTATTTTCTGTGTCTTGGAACAAAGTCCTGGACTATCCTGGCACTTTTCTATCCCTGTTTGATGACAGCACATGCTTTATTCTATTCTCTTTAGCCGTGTCCATGACATAATGCTTAGAATGGCTGCCTGTTTTGTGGAGGTTTGAGGATCGAATCCCAAAAATATGAAATTATTTTTGCCCGGATATCGCCTTTCATGAGGAAGAGGTAGACATTTTAATCATAACGCCAAGGGCATCATCATTTGGGTTTATGTCAATAGTCAATACTATCGCTTAACACTCAGAAGAATCGGTCTTTCCAGTTCCTCAGTATCAAAGGGTTTCTCAAATATTAGGTTTTTCAAATATTCAGATTATGATTGTTGAAGAAATAACACTCGAACTAGCGAAGCCATTAGATTTGTCACAACGAGTTTTGCGCGAATGATCATTTTTCATTTAGCGATCAACCTTTTCTTTAGCATCAAAGAATAACATATCTTCGCCGATTCTTCTTCAATAATTGAAGAAATTGTCTCAATTCTTTCTTCCCAAGATTGCTTATAATAAAAGGCAACTCAAAATAGCTAAGAGTAAAGGTTAACATATTTGAGATGCTATATAAATATAACAATCTTCAAAAACACAGTTCTGCGAGAAATATTGAAACAGACTTTCTAAAAATGTAAGTTCGTAATAAGTAATTTGAAAACTAGAAACGCTTGAAAAGAAAAAATTTTCTGTATGTTGGCATTACTTACAAAATGACCTTCCATAATCGGAACACAATTGCTGCATCACATTTGCGATCCAATTCAATATGTTTTGCTCATTATCATTTTAATTTGTTGGATGGAAAAAAGATTATCTGAACAATGCACCACAAAAAATTTGTGTAAACAATTTGACTAAATGGCTTTCTTTCAAAACACTGAAAACTTTAGCATACCCAAGAAAAAGCGTTTGTGTTTTCCAAGAAATGAAAATTTCGCTTACCTTCGTTTCAATATTCTCCAAAAATAATTATTTGATTTTCATCCAAGACTACCTCGGGTGATTTAAGGTTGTTATCTAAACTACACTATCTAAAGATACTAAAACTGTCAATCAAACATCCTTGCTCTTGATGGTTATGAAGCTCCTTTTCATCCAACTGAAGATATTCATGAGCTTTTGCTGTTTGTGGGATAAAACGAATCAGATTCTTTGATAAGTTTTATTTTTACAAGCAACAAGCTGGCTTTTTGCCTCGTCCGCCTTTTTTCTATGTTCTTGTTTATATGCTTTCCTCCTTTTTGAATAAGTTCACCTCAATTCCGTCGCTACTTCAAATGTAAAAAAACCGAAGTCTTCCTTTAGTAATACATTTTCTTTTTCAATTTTCCTAAACTCTTCCAAAGTTTCGTTTGATATTTGGAAGAAAGAGGCAAACAAAAACATTTGGTGAAATGAAAAGCAGTTTTTTATTTTCTTAACCAAACAGGGGCTGAATACAACGCCGAAAAAATAGGTTGGCTTAAGCATAAAAGTTTGGTCTCTCTCATTCCATTCAAAACGTTTTTGTGCCTGAACAATCTCCAACTTATAGCGGTAGTCAGCCTTTTTTTTTGTAGATATGTATATACTTTGGTAAATATTTATGTTTCATAGGATACATACGTACATTTATATTTATCGGGTCAGATGAGATAAGTTGTTTTCATATAATTTAATAATTTTGCCAGCAACGTCAAAGCTATTATCGTAAAGTTTGATGAGGATACAAAATGATGCGAGAAGACATAAAAACAAAATGGATATCCCGACTGTGAATGTGTCCACGGGTTATCTTTATCAAAAATATATTAGAAGTCCATTAGCAATTATGGCTCGTTCATGATTTATGCATGACGTGTTTGCCACGGATGTCTTGGTTATAAATAAATACGGTTGATATATTCCTATATTCAATAATTCAATAGCTGGATGTTTTCGCAATCAAAATTGAATGCCGTTGATCCACCATGGACAGTGGTTGGTGCTCGTAGAAAAAATAAATCACACGGACCATCTGTTTGATTCATTTGTTTACATTAAAATTGATCTTAAAAAAATATTTGCTTATAGCAAAAGCTTTGGATCCAATTAATCAAAAGGAGATTTTTATCCTCTTGAAGATTTATATCAATTTGGGGATGAACGAAGAATTGTTCTCTATACAAAAAGTTTTCCTCTGACAAATTAGTCGCAAGCAATTTCCTAGTATTTCTTGCAAATGACATACGAGATACGATACAACTGTTGTGTATTATTATTTATACTTAGGTACGCACGCATGAATCTAGTTATTGGTCAAACACTACGAGGAGAAAAGAAGAAACAGAAGGAAATTGAATATTTCTTCTTAATAATCGACTTTCAGCGTCTGTCTCATTTACATTTCATAGATAGGACTATTATCTGAAAATATGATCCAACGTCCCCTTAAACTTATATAAGTTTGTCTTATACAAAAAAAAAAAATAAGTATATAACTGATATTCGTAATATCGTAATGGTTTCATCGGAAGAAGCAATGTGGGCTACTAATGTCGATATCAAGAATACCAACGACCCACAACAATCTGCAACAGAAAAAATTGAATTGTAAAACTCAAGGCAAACTTGACCATGGAATCATCTCACGTAGGTAATATTATTTTCAAAAATACCTCCTGCAAATTTTTTTTCCAAACAAACCACATCTGCTCACGGCGCGGCACGACCGGCGGGCGGTAAAGATAGGTATATTGTGTCACAATCACGTAGTACGAATATAATGTTCGTTCATGCGGAAGAGACAAGAATACAAAAATACAATTCTTGAGGGTTCAATGAAACGAGCTTCCTGTGAAAAAAATGGCCCTTGCTATGCGGTACCAGAGGAAAAAATTCAATTGAATCACATCAAAGAATGAATTTATGATCCAATAAACTCACACTCGGAAGAAGAAGGAACATCTTCGTCTCTCCTACTTATGACAAAATGACAAAAAAGTTCTTGTAATAAATTGAAAGGATAAGTCGAGGGATATTCATCCTGCCCCAATAAATAAATGCAAAAATTATTATGTCAGTTCTTATTTGCTGAAAATTGTAAAGGAAGTTCGAGAAAAAGGGAGCTCTTGTGAAAAGACGCATTTCCGCAGGTGATTTCGTCTGTCAATACCAATGATGAAACTTTATATGTGAACTAAAGAGGATCGAAATTGGAGGTACAGAGATTTCTGGTTGTACATTGGAGGGTGAGATGTAATGGTTAAATAAACATACAACAGTAAGACACACTCACATACCAAGCTAATGTAATAGGAACAAAATTAAAGTAGCATTTGGGAGTTGAAAACCTCAAAACATATTTCAGTGGTTTGCAAAGGTTGAGCTTTCGATATAATATGGATGTGAGAACTCGTGCAAAGCTTAAATTGGATTCAATAGCTAGTAAGTTTCTTAATTTATTTTAACTCATTTCGAGTCTTGCTTTATTCGTCATTTACATTTAATTTAACTTCGCTGTGGTTCAAATACAATGTTATTAATTTAATACAAAATATTTTATATTTTTTCTGTGGTTAGACATTTGAGTCCACTATCCTTCGTTACAATTCAGCATCCTTCATTTCATCAAAGTATATAAAAGTTACAACCACAAATTCGTTACTAGAAAGTACATAATTTCAATCTTTTTTTTTTTTTTTGTTTCATGAATTACAATTTACAATGCCTTAAGGCACATACTTTTTGAAAAAAGTCTGCGAACCACATGATCAAAATGTCTGTTGCACCGGGATCAATAATAACCGTTAAACGTTTAACGCGAATTATAGATTGCATACTTTTCGGCACTGCTCGCAATTTGTTGATATAACAGTAGTATCAATAGTTTGTCTTAAAGAAACTTTATGAGTTCACTAAAAATCATTTTATACCCCTTTCTATTTTCATTTCCACAATTTGAAGTTTCACTTCTTCCGCGCGGAGGGGTTCCACGCATTTTTTTTTTTCAAAGTCATTTGAATTTGATAGGGTGTACCATAACCATAGCATTCTATTTTAAGCATGTATTTATACCTGCTGTTTTTGATTGTTTTGAATGACTTTCCAATAGTAGATAATATAAATTTCAAACCACTTCATGTTGGCGAGCCACGATAAAATTTCCATTTCACTTAACTCAATCAAGACAGCTTTTTCTTGCTAGAACATAAATTGATCAATTCGAATTCCCTTTTTAAACTAGCGTAGCTCAGGCCCTATATTTCATTTATCACTTGAATGTTAAGTAAAGCAATCTCCAAGCTTTCATTCTAGTGGCAGTGTGGGGATGAAATATAGTCTATGCTACTCAGGGGCAATTAAGCACTCTAACGATGAAAGAGTTTTTGGATAAAATATACGCTAATAGGGCCCCTACACTACGCAAACATAGTTTCGCCAGACACTACAGACTACACAAACATGTTTGAGAGATATTAGTTGCTTGGCGTTTTTCATATCAATCAGACGAATGTGCTGCTTTAATTATTGCAATAAACTTTGCTTTTAAGACACCACAACACCGGTAAACTTTTATATAATTCGAAAAATTCCGTCCAAAAAATTTGTCCATTTCATTTACGTCTTGAAAGTTGACACCTATTTGAGCAAAATTCAACACACACGACTCAAACATGTTTGTGCAAGCACGGAAAACTAAAAGTTTTTTGAATTTCTTCAAACCGTTTGCGCAAACACTCAACATCGCTACACACTACTCAAACAGTTTGCACAAAGATTTTTACGAAAACAAAATACATATGTTTTGCACAAACGGTTTGTGTAGTGTACGGTCGCTGTAAGTTACTGAAGGACAATGTGGCATCCCAGTGCCGAAAGAATTCTTAAAATCTGTCCAGTAGTTTCTAGGTTTCCATTTCCAACTCCTTTCCTGAGGGAAGCATCCGTTTACGTGCAAATATGTGAATTTAATATAGGTTTATGTCACTGAGGGATAAGTTCAATGAATTTGAATTCATACAGACGGTATTAATTCAGCAACAATCAGCAACTAAAATTTTTCTCATTGAACTCTTAAATATAAAATGTATTGAGAGTAGTTACAATTTACTATCTGAATAAAATTAAAAAAAAAAACAGTACGTATACGCCAGAGTATTTAGCATAATTTCAATTCCTTTTTTTCATATTTACTTTCCTTTTAAACCTTCCCTAGACCTCCACGATCATTTCAAGACCAAGTTAAGAATAATCCGTTCAACCGTTCTCGAGCCAGACTTACGAACAACAATTAATTTTTATATATATAGATAGATAGATAGATTATATTATTAATTCAAAATAGAGAGATCAAAAAATAAAATTTCCTTACATGTGTTCCTGAAGATTTTTAGGTTTATATTTATGACTTGGTTAAACGAAACGACTTGGATGTGAAACAGACTAATAATAATAACCCAATCACACTGCCTCTAAAACGAGATATGTTTACGTAAACATGTTAAGCTATTTAGTGAAAAAGCTTACAGGTTTTTGTTTGACATCTTGACTAAAAATCATTATTACAAACAATATTGAAGAAAACGTTTTTGGAAAACTTGTTGGGTTTGGGTAATTTGTGAATAGGCTAAAAGACCCAAGAAGAAAAGAAACTTGGCCTAGTGTCATTGCAATACACAAATGAATTTTTTTCAAAGAGCCAAGAAGACCGTTGATTTGCGTACCCTCACTTAGTTACTCATGTTGTTCAAATAAAACCCATTTTCGCACTCTTTTATTAAATTTTTGTTTTTGTGAATCTGTTTTTTTAATTTTCAAAATTTCTTTCTTTTTGGTACTTAGCCAATTTTTGTTTTCTAAATTCTCTGAGCTCGCTCTCCAGTATGTGCGGGAACTGTGCAGCTTCTCTTACAATCAATTCCACTTTAGAACAAAATTAAATAAAAACTTTTTTTAATAACAAAACAAAACTGCCCAAATCAGCAGGACTTTCCGGAATTGTTTACTTCGACCAAAATGAATAATGGAGTTCGTATTGGAATATATTCATCAAAATAAATGAAAAAGACGACACAAATTGTTTGCAAAAGTCTCATAAATTTTGCATGGAAATTGCTCCAAAGGATAACAAACAGGAAAGCATATTCTGTGTATCTAACAAGCATCCATTCCGCACCCGTTATTCATGGTGTATGTGTTGGGGATTCTGGCTAAGAACAAGCACTATAAGAGCAGTGTATCTTAATGTAATTGTTTTCCTTTTGTTTCAGTTTTTCACTTCAATTTTCTATGCTTTCCTTTTACATATGAAAACTGAAGAGGAATTGCGTAGAAAATAAAATTCAAAGCAAATATTTTGCCACAGTGAGGCATTGATTCGATAAAAACTTCTCGAAATATTTATGCATTTGAGTGGAAGAAAATTCTGTGGACTCACAATAATCCCACATCGAATGAGAGTTGCTTACCAAGGCAAAAACTTCATTGTTTGCCTGTTTTAATAATAATCCTGATCGATTTTATAGTTTGTAAATTGTAATCAAGATCTAGTTTAATTTTGTATTTAAAAAGTTATCAAATCCTTCAACCCAGCTACATGGCAACACTTAAGAAATATTATCTTTCGAGTGCTATTAAATTCAATGCACACACATGAGATGATTGCATTTGGGAACAGAATTAAGGCATGACTGCGTTGTGGCTGCTACAAACTGTTTACACTGTGCTAAATAATACTTGGGGAATCATGATAGCAAATCTATTCAATGCATTTGCTGAATGGATGAATTTACGCCTCAATTGGTTTCTTAGGCCACAAGTTCATCTCTGTTTTTGGATATTCAATTCATTAAGCGCCAAATCGATTGTATTATAGAAATAATGATTTCAGAGCAGAAATACATATATCCCCTCTGCAACTCAGGGGAATTTGTTTACAACCCAATTCATTTCATCGTGGTAGTAGTGCGATTTCAATTTACAGAGCTGTTGTCGTAGTAGTAGTGCGATTTCAGTTTGCGGAGTTGTTGTAAACTGCGAGGTTTTGACATGATTCTATTCAATTTCTTCTCACAATAACAGTAGTACATGAAAGTTCCTCGCTTTAAAAAAACTTTTTATATTTTGTAAGAAAGAAAAGGTTTAGTTTTTAACGCAATAATTTGAAAAATGAAAATGTCTTTTACTTTATCTTTTGAGAAACTATTTGTTTATATGAGTACGAACCATAAATGAGACCAATGTTTGTAAGAGTTTATTTCGGTTCGTTTTTAAAGAAATCTTCAAATGTAAAGTATTGACTGGCCCTATTCTTTGTTTCGGTTAAAGGATAAATTTCTGCGCAGATTTGACTTTGAGTAGGTATTAAGTTTCGATTATGCTTTTTTTTGATGACAACATATTGAGCCTTTCCCGCCATTAAGTTGTAAGCGATAAAAAGAACGCTTTACAGATTTTCATCATAAGCAAACGAAAAGGACTTTTTCAATTCGTTTGTGTCTGTTGAAGCAGTGACTGCCTTTTTTAGTTTAAGAAAAGCACAAGGATTTACATTTTGTTATCGTAATAAATTAAAATTATTCTTTCTATTTATTCTAAAGTAAAGATAACAACCTTTGGAAACACCAATAGTTTCCAAGCTCAAGTGCGTCCTTCACAATTCAATGCAAATTATAATTCAGATTTGCATATCATATTTTAACAAATTGACCGAGTTCAAAAGTTGTATGAAAGAAGAATAAAAGCCTTATCAATTTCACCACATGCACCGATTCGCTTATCGATCGTTTTCATTTGCCAAAGATGATTTGATGCTCACTTTCAAAAACAAAAGTGCAACTAACCCCAACTGAATGGTAGTTTAATTTATAGAAGCATCAAAATATTATCCTTCTCTCCATCTCCACAGTTATTCCTATAGAAATGTACCTACTCGTATTTTCCATTGCACTGATATTCTTTTACAGCCATGCACTTGTACGTACTCTTGCAACGAATAACCTAGGTTTTGATTTTGAATGTCTTCCTTGAACATATCAACGTTCATTCGGAAATGAGAAGAGGGGTGGAAGTGGTTAATACAAGCAGTACTCGGGCAAGTTGAAAAGGACTTATAAATTTCTTAGGGACTTCCGTATGGATTTTGTTGGTTCCGAACGAATTATTTTGAACACAGAGCTCGATTGCTTTTTGTCAGTTATTTGATTTCCTCAATCATTTTATAATTTCATTGCAAAGCCGTCATTGAAATTATGACTAATGAAATAACAGGAGGAGAGGGATTTAGAAAAAAAGAGTAATTAAAAATTTATTGGTTGTTTATGGTTGCATTCAATAATTTCATCATATTTAAATATTTAAAAATGGAGAGCTTTTCATGGGTAGTTGAACTTATTGATAGAAATTAGTCTTTTTCTTCTTCCTTGCTCGACGTTTCGATCAGCTTTAAATTCATTTTGTATTATTTATTCTAAGATGGTTTTTTAACGTAAAGGCTTCAACGGATCTTGGTTTTCCAAATACTTTGTCACTCTGTTGTCTGTTGTCATACGCAGCACCTTTATCTCACTTAACGTCAACTTTCTCTCACACTTTTTGTACATTGTTCAGCATTGTGAACCCTGTGGGAGTGCTTAGGTGGTATTTTTCTGTCACAAAAGATGGTGCAGTTTTCTCAACACCCTACGCATATCTCGATAAACTCAGTGACATCTACAACTCAGACTTCAATATTGTTATGATTTTGCCGCTTTCTCATTCAGTACGTGGCTGTGCCCTTACAAAGTTATGTCCACCAACGAAAATGGTGACGTGAATTTGGACAACATTTATGGTTGATGCAGGATGATGTGGCATGATACTCAGCCAATAGCACAATCGATTTTATATACCGAATTGTATTAGACGGCTGAGTCTTGGAGATCTGACCACTTTGCACTGTTTGTGGGGGGCCATGAACGACCGACGCGACGTTACGCCAACTATCGAAGTGATTCCAGTTAAATATCATCCAAACAATCCTTGAGCTACAGCCCGAAACAGTTGAGGTACAAATTTTGACTTTATTTTATAAATAGCGCTCACATCAAGGGGTTATGAATACCCTTATAATGTTGTCAAACACAGTGCGAGCATTTATGAAAATAGGAGAGGATTTAATAGTAGACACCGATGCACATTGCTTTTGAACCTTTGTGAATCATAATGAAGGGGAAATACAGAGCCAGGTAAATCATTCCACATTCGGGTGATGCGACTAAAATAAGAATCTCTATACTTGACTGTACGCCCGAAGTTGGGCTCAAGGTAGAACTGATGAGCATTCCTAGCGAGGCGGGTGTTATACTCGAGTTTAATGCGAATGAAGGCCTTATAAATTGTAGCCAGATCAGTAGGGGTGAAGAACTTCCTGCATCGTCTCAAGAAGCCAAAGCATGTGGCAGCGTTTTTGGCGACTTAAAATATGTGGTCATTCCAACGAAGATCATTGTTTACACACATACTAAGTACTGACAGCTTTTCGGTTTCTTCGATGCAGGTACCATGCATGGATAATGGCAATGGGGTAATGTTAAGCTTCAACGACAAAAGACAGCATTGAGTTTTCGAGGCATTGAATTCTACTCGGTTTTTAAGACCCCATGTAACAATGTTGTCAAGGTCAGAATACAATGAGCTTATCATATGCAACCGCTCCAGTTCCACATTCGAAGAGCAGGGACGTGAATTTGGAAACGAATATGAAAAGCTGAGGGTCGAGTCGTCAACAAAACAGTTAAGCGGATTAGAAGTATCAGACAAGAGATCATTTATGAAAACGAGGAAGAGAGTCGGAGACAAAACGGAGCCCTGGGGCACACCAGCATTTATAAAATAATACAACTTAAATTGAACGGTCGGAAAGGTAGTTTCTAATCCAACGAAGAAGAGACTCATCGATACCAAAAGCACGCATTTTCGATAAAAGAGCCTGATGCCAAACTTTATCAAATGCTTTAGAAATATCAAGCGCAATAATTTTACTTTTTATTAACAATGTAAAGATTGGTTCCACTTTTCGTTGAGACAAGCCATCAAATCACCAGTGGACCTTTTGCTACGAAAACCGTACTGTCGGTCATTAAAAAGCTTTCGTTCTTCAAGATATTTCATAAGTTGACGGTTTATCAGCGTTTCCATGATCTTAGAAAGAAGGAACGTAAGTTCAATGGGACGGCAATTGAAAGGCGAGGTAGATTCGCCTTTTTTAGGGACCGGCTGGACAAAAGCAGTTTTCCATCTGCTCGGAAAAATCCCAGCAGAATAAGAAAGATGGAAAAGTTTACGCAGTGGTTTTGCCAGCGTAGAAGAACACCTCTTCAGAATAACGGCGGGGATACCATCTGGACCAGCGGATTTATGTGTGTTGAGATCTTTGAGGACGCTCGCAACCGAGCGAGTTCGAAAAAATATCTGCTTCATCACAGAATTTGTAGACTCAAGCTTAGGTGGAGCCAATAAGCTATGAGGAAGTGTCGAGTTGGCAGCAAACTGGGCTGCCAGCAAATTGGCTTTGTCGATGGAGCTAACATATGAAAAGTCATTGAAGACGAGCGTTGGGACCGATGACGTGGTCGAGTTCTTAATCTAGTATTTTTTGCCTTACTTTTTGGACATGTAAAAACTTAACCTTTTGTATTTGAGCATTACAGATATTTCTGTCCCGTTTGAATAAATTTCGATTTTCTACTGTAGGGTTATCTTTAAATCTTCGAAAACTACTTTCTCTATCCCTAATCGCTTCTTTGCAGCTGAAATCAAACCCTGAATTTCCTGCTTACCAAAGTTCAGTGCTTGCTCTGAATACCTTTGCGCCACATTTTTTCATAATCAGGTTAGAATTCCACTCTTAAAAATTGAAGCAATAATCCGAAAAACAGACCAATAACTGATCTGTTCAAACTTCAAATTTTATACTCAATAATCGTCTTATTCATCTAGTTTTTGTTTCGAATATTTCGTAATCTGTATTCAAAATACCTTTTTTTGTTGTGAAATGAAAATATTACCAAATCATTTCATCTGCATACATAAATAAGTTCGTCCTTGATTTAAAGAAAAAAAAAAAAAAAACTTCTTCCACACGACATCACCACACAATCCTTTTCAAATTTATCTTGCAAAGGCATTTTAAACGCTCCATTTTATGCTATGAGAAAGTATTTTCACTTCTATTTTATTCAACACACAGCACATTATCTTGCATTCTAACACGCTCTTGTCTTCACACATATCCGTATGTATATATTACACAGTAATTAAGTCTGATGTTGCCATGGACTGAAGGTGTGTTCAATGTTTTATAACACCTATACAGGTACGGGTTATTACACAGGCATAAAAATAATGCTATGCTAACGCCGAGGAAGAACCTTCATGCTAACATGTATTGTGTGCCGTAATAATTGCTGACCTTTGGCACAATTAGCTTTTGTTACTTCCGTCCAAGGATAAAGTTATTTTTTTAGCAGTGTTATTCTTTGCGAGCTGGTTTTAATATTTTACGAGCTCTTCGTTTGTTTGTTCTTCTTTTCGCTTGGCAAGCGTGCATATGTCATGATATAATAAATCGCTAACTAAACTTGTCCGTGTGCAAATAATTATTTAAATTGAAATGAATGGAGCACTTTCGTAACTTTAAATTGAAAACGGTTTTTAGAAATAAATGCGACACACACAAATCTTTAAAGGTGTATTATAAGCTTAAAGTTTTTAATTAATTCTATTAAGTAGGTTCCTTCACAATTTTACAATACATAAATTATTCAGTCAACATTCCATCATCAAAGGACCCAAATCCGGTGCTGAATGACAAATTTTCTTTCATTGAAACCCATAAATTGTATCCTTATTCAAAGTAAACTTGACAATTTATATTAATTATAATTTCCTCTCTACGCCAGGAAGATAATTTAAAAGTTTGCCTTATTTCGTTACAGCTTTCGAATAGTCTGTGAAATTAACAGGGAGATTCGACCTTACAGCCATCCCATGCCGCCCTCAAAGTAGGCACTTAAAACGTACTCATCAAATTTGCAAAAACCGTATCGGCTTTCCATTCATTTCGTATTATTTTGCCTACCCTTGGAAGCTGCCCACAAACAATTGGGACTTGATTAAAGGCACCAAAGTGACATTTAATTTACCCCCAAAATCCCGAAACAAAAGCATCATCCGTCGTACAACACAAAATGGCTGTCCCTGTCGAGGAGGGCATCCTCAGCGCCCTCCGGGGTGTTACAACTGAAGCAACACGCCTGCCAAAGCCATTGCTCATCAAAGTCTACGTGTCCAGTCTGAAGGACGGTAAGTGTGTCGTGCCAATTACTATTTTCTTTTTTTATTATTTTTAATATCTCCTCTGGGCTATTGTTAAGAGTTTTAATCTCTCTCCATTATTTGTCATTTGAGAAAATATAATTAATTTCCACTCGAAGAGTGAGTAATATTTTATATTGACCCAATGGCTTTCGTTGTTAATTTTTAGTTTTTTTACTTTTATCGCAGAATTCATTGAGGAACGTCGAATGCTACTGGAATTGGTAGGCCCCGAGCTACAATCATTGTATGATGACCGACAAATTGAGGTACAATGATATGAATTTTTTTGAGCTTCGAGAACAAACTGTGGGTGAAAGATTTTAACCGTTAATAGTTGTATTTAAATGATCCAACATGGGTTGAATAGAGGGATATTTGTTAAGAGCTGAGGAGGAGACTTCTCCTTGTTTTAGTTTTGTTCTGCATTTCCAACCAGATTTTAAGCTGATTGGACTTTGTTTTTGAGCAGGAGAAACTCAAATTGTTAAAATGAATGCGTTTTTTGAAGTTTTTGCTACAATGAAACGTGTTTCAAGCTTCAAAAGCGGTGCGTACTAAACTTTTGGAAAATTGTGTGTGCACAATTAAAACTCGGCAGAAGTGATACTTTAGAAAAAACAAAGGGACTGAGAAGGCACGAACAAAGAGGAGACGAAGATTATAAGAAAAACTTGTATTCTACCTCATAAATTTTTTTTTTCGTGTCGTTTTCTCGTTTCATTGAATTTTCGAATCACATGGTGCTGACACAAGCTTGATTCATACACTAAATATTTGCAATACACAGGCTCAAGCACATTTATTGAAAAAATACTTTTTGCTGTCAAGCGTTAGGGTAATTTGAGATAGAAACTTATAGCTTTATAACGAGGTTTGACTCTATATAAAGATGTACTCACAATGCTCACCAGAAGACAGTGCGGAACCTAAGAAGCATCGCACAACATAACACAAATTAATGTATTTAATCGCTTTTTCTTGCCAACTTCAGTCATGTGTTTCTTTATCGTGACGCATTTTTGTTTCATCGAGTTTCAAATCGAATCGTTTCTAAAGTTGTTTTACAAATGTA
The DNA here is from genome assembly GCA_914767635.1 of Melanostoma mellinum. Classification (NCBI taxonomy): domain Eukaryota; kingdom Metazoa; phylum Arthropoda; class Insecta; order Diptera; family Syrphidae; genus Melanostoma; species Melanostoma mellinum. Next base: position 232,602,804 of record OU612059.1, read on the forward strand.
CATATGTATGTATCAATTCGTCTAGCAATTTATTTCAATGAAATCAAGTGTCGTGTGGTAGGTACCGCAATATAAAACTACACCCTTTTTTAACAGACATTTATCCCATAATCTTGCCGATCGCTACATCTCTTTGATACTTTTTCTGTAAGGATCTCTCACCACCAGTGCTTAGTTCTTTTTGATTCACACTCAAAGACGAAAATTTTCCCACTATCATTTATCATGACAATGATAGTGGCTTATCCTGTCAATCTCCTAAAAAATCCTATTTCAATTTGTCTTCTTCTTTTTATCTCTAATTTCATGAAAACAAAGATTGAAATCGTCGATATGCACTTCGGAACAGGCCCAGCAGATATTATTGCCTTGGAACAGGATCCATATTTAATTCACGATTACCTAGATGAAATCGAGACATGTCATCGTTACTCAAAAAGTGTATTTTTTCTTGTAAGCTATTGAACGATGGTCTTTTTTAACTTTCATGTAATTTTTTTTTTCTTTTTCTTGTATTGGCAGACCCTAGTTGGAGAAAGTATTGGAAAAATGTTGGTCCCCACTCACATGGATGGAGATGTTTTTTCAGCCATATCTAGTAATTGTGTAGCTGAGGAAAGAATTCTATTGAACAAATGGTATTTCCCTGGCACGGATAAGGTACCCAGCAGCAAAACCAGCTGTTATATACTCAAAGAAGACTACCGGTGAGTAAATTATATAGTAGAAGCAATATAATTGGAGTTCTTTAGAGCTTGAGAGGCAGCATTCCATTGCCATTGCCAATGCCATTGCCATTCCAAGAAGGCATATTACGAACAAATCATACATTATTCATGGTGACTTCTGTAGGACGCACATATCAATTGAGTAATAAAGAGGACGTGTGATAAGAATCTTCGGAAAAAGAATGTGGCACACGATAAAAGCAATCGTCATTCTAATAGAAAAGGGATTTAAGGCTGTTGTGAATGTGGTCCACACAAAATAATGGACATATTTTTTAGGGCAGTTTTTCAATGCATGTAATAAATTATAAGCTATGGTGATTATGGTGATAAATTGTGAGCAGAGGAAAATTTGGCGATGTGTAGAAGCACTGCACCCACCATGTCAGTAACTAAATAATGTTAATTAAGTAAAAAGAGCTTACTACTTAAATCATGGCGTTTCCTTCTAAATCATGGCGTTTTGACATACTTCAACAATTGTGCCCAGGTTACACAATTGAAGGAAGCTCACACTCCACAGCGTTAAAAGTTATCAGTCAATCATATGCTTCTTTCAATTAATTATGATATGTTGTTCGTGGAATCATGGCATAACTTCGTGTTTACTAGCAATTCCCTTTTTGTGTAATTTTTAACCAAAATTCTTTAGGGAGTCATAGTGTTTTGAGTCTTAGTGACAAAACAGCATACTTTTAGACCTCCCCAGCTAAATAAACGTAAGGAGTCACAGAATATATAGTCAAGTGTTCATGGAAACCAAAATGTAATGCGTTCACAAACTGTTATGAGGCACCAATTCTGTAAACCCAGAAATCTAAAGGCTTGGAACTGATCGTGCAATATCATTCGAAGGACAGCATTGCTTCTCGTAGAAAAAATCACAATAATGTTTGCTGCTTTCATAACAAGCATTTTGGTACCCTTTTGGTCTTTTTCATATAATCTAAAGTAAAAGTAAAGTTAAATAAATAAATAAATAAATAAATAAGGTGGCGCAACACAGCGAGGAGCCGCATGGCCTAGCACATTTCTCACAACCATTGCCCTGTGATTGAATGGAAGGGACCTACAATTTTCTGTCGGTTCCGAAGGGCTAATCGAGAAAGCGCTTTTCATGGCAATGAATTTACTATAGCGGAGGACTTGCCAATTCCTCGCGAAAGGCGATACAAGTGGGAAAACATTTTTGCCTCTGATGGGATTCGAACCACGAACCTCTGGGTTAAAAGGTAGACATGCAAAGCATTACGCCACGAGTACCACGAGAAGTTGCAAATTAATAATAACAATAATAATAATAATAATAATAATAATAATAATAATAATAATAATAATAATAATAATAATAATAATAATAATAATAATAATAATAATAATAATAATAATAATAATAATAATAATAATAATAATAATAATATTAATAATAATAATAATAATAATAATAATAATAATAATAATAACAATAATAATAATAATAATAATAATAATAATAATAATAATAATAATAATAATAATAATAATAATAATAATAATAATAATAATAATAATAATAATAATAATAATAGTAATAAAAATAATAATAATAATATTTATTGTTTTAATAGTTTCACAGTAAGATAAATCTCAAACTATAATTTTCATCTGTGGCCGAAATGGTAGTAAAGACGCAGGAATCAGTCTTATGATGGCATTAATATAAATAAAACAAATAGGGTTGCACAACATTGCCTTGTGAGTGAATGGAGGTGAACTTCAATTTTCTGCTGATTCCGAACGAGGCTTCGCGAAAACGCTTTTCATAACAATGAATGTGCCGTCGGATAATTATCTAAATTGTTTTCTGTTTTTGAACCACTTACCTCCCGCGTAACAGGCACACATGCTAACCATCACGCCACGGTTACCAAATTGATGACATTGCCGACAACAAATGCCTGGCCAAATGCCGATGAGTGTTTGATAAGTTAAGCGAAGTGGGCTACGGTTAATGTATTTAAACACACCTCCAAGATCTAAAATCAAAATGGCATTTAATTCACTGACCACTGACATGTAGAAGAGAAATGCCTGTCATTTTAAGAATGATTTTGTTTTGGAACAGTTTGATGTACGTAATAAATGATGAGGCTCGATTCCAGACACTGGCATTTTCTCCGATAGTAATTTCATGCCATAAAAAGAGTTTTCTCGGTTATCCGTTCAGAGTCGGCAGTAAATTGTAGGTCCCTTCCATTTCCTCACAATGTATGATTGAGAGAAATGCACTTAACCATTGACGAGCAATTGCCTTACTCAAGTTAAAAAAGGCAATTCTTCTTCCATCACGTCGTATCGGTGCTCTCAGCTGTGCCACCTTTATCTCTTGCAATTAAGTTGTACTACTTTAGACGGCGAAGTGCTGCGTTAATCATACAAATGTGGTAGTCCGCAAGGTTTTCATTCTGCACACAATTGTATAGCAATAATAAGTGTCAAAGACTTTGAACTGAGAAAATTCATCGCATTTCCGACATGCATTCTTTCACTTATTGGTATTTAGTATTCAGTTCAAATTGGGAACACATATAGCAAAACTTTCGACTGCATATTCAAATGGCTGCATTTGCAAGAGCCTGCATCTCCAGAAAACTTTCACTTAAAAATGATACATTTATTATAAATTTCATCAAAACTTGTGTCTGTCTTAGCATGAAATAAGAAAACTACCTGCACTCAAGACATCTGAAACGCTTTATTCACATTTTACTGGTGAACACACTCAAATCCGATTAAGCAAAGTAATCTGACTGTAAAATATTCAACTTCCCTAACAAACCAATCCGAAGTTCTATTCCCAAGGAACATAGGTGGATCTCTGGAAATTTCCATTGCAAAATACGATTTATCCTCTTACGGGTGCAATAAAATTCTTTTCGAATCTCTCTTGTCATCTTCATCTGCTAGAAAGGCCACAATCTTCTTTCAACTGCCAGCAAAAGCAAATAAATAACTCTGAAGATTACTTTTTATCGTATGCATCCTCATTCAAAAGGAAACCCTCTTAAAAATCATACAAACCTTAAGCAGTGATTGTGTGTGATTGTTGAATTCCTCTTTCCTTCTAACCAAGATTCGAGTAGATGTTTATACAATATACACATTTTTTTTTTATTTTGTCAGATCACTTTCATTCGAGAAATGGCATTCGGAGTACGTAAGGCTTCTTAATGCAATTGAGAAGTCTATCAACGCAATCATGAAACAAAAAAATCACTCAAAGGAGTTGCATGAGCGTATTCAAAAAATGCGTATGACGCCAATGGAAATGGAAGTAAATAAAGCCTTGGGTAAGTTTAAAAAACATTTTTTAAATTCATTTCGAAGAGGTTTCGTTCTTCCTTTTTTTTATAGAGCTCTCAAATGACAGAATTATTGCTGTGTTTCGGGAATGGTCTAGTCATCAAAGTCCCCCCGACGTTGAGTCTGGCGAAAGGCTGCGCAAATTAAAAGATCGACTTACAGTAAATCTCTCATCGGATAACTACACAACATTAGTGTAAGTTGGAATCACTTTAAATGATATCATTCGATGTATGTTTTCACTCGACGGATGATTACTTCTTCTTCTTCATAGAGTTGCAGGCAAATCGGAAAGCCATCGGATTGATGCTGATTTAAATGAACACGAGTCATATTTGAGTAAATTCAAAAACAAAATATCAGACAAAATGCGAAATTTAATCGAGGAACACATTTCAAATGATCCCGATGTCATAAAGGGGAGAAAAAAGACTGTACAGGTGAGTTTGGTTACTGAAAAGTTGTTCATTTTTTATAATTTCTATGTACATTTTAAGACAGATTAAAAAAAAAGTTTTTCCATAAAAGCAACCAAATTGTTCAAGAAGATAAACTTTTCCAACTCAAGTAAAACATTCAGATGGAGTGTGGATGATAAATGTTTTCTCAACTTTTCTTTGACTATGAAACGTAGTGACCAGGAAGAATGATTAACTTTTGAGAAGCATTAATTTTGTTCAGAGTTTTTTTTTTTTTTTAATTGTCTTAGCCTGTAAGGAAACTTTCTCAGCGTAACCGAAAAAATTTGATATATGCTAGGTTGTTTAGTATTTTTAATATCAATGCACCTGCGGCGAGAAATGTGCTAGCCCCAGGCACTCCCCTAGCTTTTTGAACCCCTAATACATATTTCTTATTGTTTATGTATTTTAATACACTCTCGGTATTTTTGTAATTTTGTAACTAGACGATGCTATACTACGAACGTACTTTAAAGCTCACGTACACGTACTTATTTTTCAGTTTTTTTTTTTCGAAAAATTGGGTGCCGAGTGACGAAGGGTGGAAAGAAAAAGGAAATCCCTTAAGCTGAAATGCGTATTTTACACATTGTTTGCTGTTGATTCTCTTCTGTTTTAAATAGTCCCAATTTAAGATTTGATTTCTTTTCAAAAATTTGATCGTTTGAAATAGAAAACGCCGTGATGGATCTAACTGAAATTTTACTAGATTTTTGTATTGTCATTCAAAGGATAGGAATTTATTGGAAAGTCAATGAAAATCATAAAACAAGTAGGCTTACGTTACTATCTACGATCCCGTGCAATATCAATCCAAGCATACAGCGTTTTACCTATTAGAAAGGAAAGACAATTTTCAATTTGAACTTCTCAATGGAACAAGCGCCAAGGAGCCAGTATTTGAATGACACACAACCACATAATATGCAATCATAAGATAAAAATATATGCAGAGAGATAGGAAACAAACAAAATGCTTTCGTGCTGTGTTTTTCAAATGCAAAATTTGGGTAGCTTTATAAAAGGACGAGCTTACAAACAGCAAAACAGATTACGCCATTTTACTATGGTTAAATTCTATCCAATTCAGGCTTGAGTATTTCTATATAGTTAGTAGGTCGGTTTCTTTACTTTGTGCACAGAAATTCACAATCTGTCATATTTTAAGGAGTGGGGGTAAAATTCTCTCAGAAACTCTGAAAGAGCGTAATTGTCTAAAGAGTAAAGAAACGCCTTGAACAAAACTTTCGCAGCAACACTTGGAAAAACGTCTGTTTGACAGTTGTTGTGATTTGGCTGAGAACGATTTCTGCCCACAGAAATTTAGGTGTCAGAAATTCACAGGGTGGGGAAATTTTTTACTCTCTCGTAAACACTCTCTTTTGTGCACTGCTACGAAAAATCGCTGTGCTGGAACGGCATTAGACTGACTTTCGCCGAATTTCGGTGCATTTCGTTAAAATGTTCATTAAAAAAAACACACCTAACGGGTGATTTTTTAGCTGGTTTGGTTTTGGAAACACTGGTTTTGACACTGACGTGTGTTTAGTACCTTGTGTCACTGTCAAACAGCTTCAGTTTGGTTTGCAATTTAACCATGGATCGTCTTACAAATGAACAACGCTAGCAAATTATTGAATTTTACTATCAAAATTCGTGCTCGGTTCGAAATGTTCATCGCGCGCTGCTTCCATTTTATGGTCGGCGAATCGCAGCGTTACTGTCAATGGTGAACGCTACCGAGCGATGATAACAAACTTTTTTTTGCCCGAAATGGAAGTTCTTGACTTGCATGATATGTGGTTTCAACAAGACGGTGCCACATGCCACACAGCACGCGAAACAATGGCGCAATTGCGAGGCGAGTTTGGTGAACAGTTAATTTCACGTTTCGGGCCGGTCAATTGGCCGCCTAGATCGTGCGATTTGACACCATTAGACTATTTTTTGTGGGGGTATGTCAAGGCTAATGTCTATAGGGACAAGCCCGCTTCGATTGACGCACTTGAAGCCAACATCCATTCATTCATTCGTGAGATACCGGCCGATATGTGTGAAAGAGTATGCCAAAATTGAACTCAGCGGATGGGCTACCTGAGACGCAGCCGAGGTCAACATTTGCATGAAATTATCTTTAAACATTAAATTGCAAGGTTCAAACTATCGATTCAAATAAATATTTCATCCATTTTTTCGAATTTTTTGTGTTTTTTTTTTTTAAAAAAAAGTTCTAAACCTCTTAAAAAATCACCCTTTAGTATGTATACAAATACTTTTACTCAGAATTTTACTCAACAATACTTCGAGTAAATAAAAATTGTTGGGACTATTTTTTCTTGAAAACAGAACGTTGGCCTCGATTAGCAGAAAAAATGTTTTTCCAGGAATCACAAGGAGTCACACGCCATTCAAAAAAAGACAACAGCTTCGTTATACATCAGTTCATATTCTTTTGCGAAAACATAATTTTAAAGAACATAATTTTTAAAGGTGCGGCTAGGGGAGAAAGTTTTCAGTAAAAACTAAAATTATACTAGAATCTCATGTATTTATATGTGCATGTAGACGGTGCGCCAGAGAAACTTACTTATTTGAAAGGTCAATAAAAAAAAGGACTTCAGTTATTGTTTTAAATTGTTTTTTTATTTGAGAATACAATATCCCAATTTTTTTATGCAGTCTTAAAAATGACATCGGATAAATGGCGACCTCCATTGCGCATACACTGATGAAGTCGATTTTTGAAATTCGTATCCACTCTTCGCAGCATATCAATCGGTATGTTGGCAATGGCGTCGCGAATGTTGCTCTTGAGGTGTGCTATGATCCGTGGTCGATCGACATTAACCAGGGATTTCAAATAACCCCATAAAAAGAAATCGCATGCAGTCAAATCTGGAGAGCGTGCCGGCCATTGGAGTTCGCCTCTGAGAGAGATGAGGCGGTCGGGGAAATGTTTTCGCAACAAATTCATTGAGTCTCGTGCTGTGTGTGCTTTGGCTCCATCTCGCTGAAACCACACGTTCCTAACGTTCATTTTTCGAGTCTTGGAAGAAAAATTCCTCGATCATGTTCCTGTAACGAGCTCCATTCACGGTAACTGCGCGATCGTTTTCTTCAAAAAAATAAGGACAAATTATTCCTATTACCGACATCGCACACCAGACAGTAACTCGCTCACAATTAAGTGGCTTCTGGTAAAGCTCACGCGGATTTACACCACACCAATAACGCATGTTTTGCTTGTTGACGCAGCCTGAAATGTGGAAGTGAGCCTCGTCGTAGCAACAAGTGAGTGACCGTTAGAAAAGAAGCTCTCAACTGCGAAGGCCCGCTGCTCTCTATATCAGAGCATGATGGCAACTGACTGGAGGGAGAAACAAACCTGGGAACTTCCCCCTCCAGATGCGCCCCTTTTGGCCCCTCTACCAGCCCAACTCACCGCGCGGGAATTTTTTCAAATAATTAATTTTCTCTGGCGCACCCTGTATTTACAAGGACAAATTGCTTCCATTTTGGTATAATGTTTGCCATTGAGTTTTGCAACAAGTGTTTTTATTGTTAATGGTAGAGGGCTGTGTTGAAAGAAATGTTATCAATATAGTCTTATGTTGGAGAGACTTACCAATTTCACGCGAGGGGTTATTACCGCGAAACAGTATAATGGGATTTTGCTGAGACACAAGTTCCGATCTGCAAAGCCAGAGTTGGATTAGTAGCATTTCCCATTACTTCTCCAGTGTTTAATTTGTAAAATTCATGAAAAAGCGATTTCCATACACTTTCTTTTATTTTATGCTCTTCAATTCTGAACTCAGCCTTGCTATCAGTAAACCTAGGTTTTTCCCATTTATACATTTAGGCTAACTGGACCCTAAAAAAAGCTATCGTGCTTACAAATTAAAAGTAACGACCACGCCTAAGGCGTAGCGACTACGGCTAAAGGTGTAATGCACTTGGTAAAAACTTTTTTGTTTTTATATATCCAATAAAATTTTTTTGTGTCAGCAAAAAGTCAGGTACTGGGAACCGGTAGCAGTTATCAATGTACCTGTAAATGCAAATCGACTGTAAATACCAATCTCTCGACTGAAAAGTGGCTAGTTACACTGACTACCTGTGTGACAAATTGATCTGTCAAAAATATTAACATCGATAGTAAACTTCAACAGCAGGCAACAAATCAAAATCAATTACAAACTGAAATTTATTTCAATCCATGACTGGCGGATTGTTCCATAAAGAATAATTTAATGGAGAAGCGTGTTCAGTTTAAATTCATACAAAAAGTTTCTTGTAATATTCTCTGGTGTAGGGGAAAATGCTGAACGTCGTTATTTACATCAATTATTCATTGAATATTGTCACTCAGGCGTTGCTCAGAATTTTATACCATCGCAATATTCATCTGCGCAAGTTTCTTTTTTTTTTTGTTAAGTATACGCCTCAGTGAACCAAACCCTCTTCAATCCCAATACAAGCAATAAACTTTTAGTAAATTGAATTTTTTTTTACGATGTAAGTGCTCGATGCACACATAAAGGTCAGCCGTTTCGGGTTGACCGATGACCGATGAGCCAATGGAGAATCTTCTACAGGTACGTTGTAAACTATAAATGAGCTCTCGTCAGAAGAATGATTGACGTGAAGATTTAAATGTTTTCATTTCATTTTCTATTATGCTTGTTGACAGGATGCAGAGAAAATGCAATTAGTTAATTAATATAAACTGAATTTTGCGCATCTCACCTGACATTCAAGGATAGTTGATAGTAAAGTGTCTATTTTAGTGCTTTCTGCGGAACCAGTTTGTTAAGTGCACTCTCACAACATGAAAGTAGGTCAAAACCTTAATGGTAACTGACAGGAGGCATATTCAGTTTTAGTAGGTTGAGTGGAAATTCAAAATTAGAGAGGTAGATTTTTACATTGAAAAGGCATTAGTGGTGCTGAAGGGTTTTCAGCTTTCAATTAGGTTTTATTTTTAACAAATGGATTAGATTACACTGAGGTTGAATTTATTTTGTTCGATGACGAATGTTGGGTTTTTTAGAAAAGTGGATTAGAAAATATGCCTTGGATTTTAGTTGCGAGTAAAAGTCAAAAGGAATTTTAGGAATCGCCAATCGCCATCAGCAATCCCACTAGCAAAAATATTTATTTCAAAGTTAGACGGACGTGCTAGTTTTCGACATGGTTACTTTAGTGTTCTTGTAAATTTATTGATTTTGTTTACTGACAATAAAGAAAACATTTTAGTAAGCAACTCTTTAAGAGTTTTTAGGTAATGATACCAATTGGCAGACCCGAGCTACGATGATCGAATATAGTTAAGTAGTTTCCAAGTTTCCATTCCAGTGGGAAAATGAGTAAATATATTCTTCTATTATTCTAGTATTGTTTCGAGTTTGAAAGACAGAAAAGATGTAAATTCTTCTAAAAATAATGTTCTTTTAAATGCTATTTCAGTATCAGTATAGAGCTTAGCTTTCAGTTTGTCTCATTTCATCACTAATAAGCGACAAAATTTCAAATTGCTGATGATAAATGCTGTCATCGCGTCCTTGGGGAAAAAAATAAAAAGTTGGGTTAGTTTTTCTTCTTTTGCGTCCGTCGCAAACTAGGCGTAAGAAGTATTATCATTTAAAACGTGTGAAATCGAGCTTCAGTAGGATATAAGGCCTTTGAGAATATTTTAGTAGCCCAAGGGCCTGGAATATGGCACCTCAGTGGATGCAACGTAGTCCAGGGATCGGGCCATTAGGCTTCGAAAATATAACCAAAGCTTTGCATCACTCAAAGCATCATTCGAGTATTTTTGCAGGATGTGTATTGTATACACACATAGCACGTGTGTCTTACCAAAGCACAATTATTTAACCAGTTGATGTTCTAATCCGAGCTAAATAATACCTTAAAGCACAATATCACACAGAATTTGAACACAATCCTTGTCCCATACTCGTGTTCATCCCTGGTATAGCAACTAATCACAAGACTATTATCCCTTTGAATATATGTATACCTCCTATATATGTATACCTCCTTTGTCTTCTATCTTCAATTGCAGTAACAATTTGCTGTGAAATACACTAGCACCACTTCTGACATACCATCCACTTAAATAGCTTAAACTTTATTTAAGACACACAACAACTTCATACCTGAGAGGCATTGAAGTAATCTTCGAATTAAGAAAAACATGTTTCCATCTGACCTCATTCGAACTGTAGGTATTTTCGGAGTGAATTTTGTGATTGGTTCAAAAAGGCGTTCTCAAACAGAAGGCCAATCAAAAGAAGCAAAACAAATATTTAACACTTCATGCCTGCACCATCAAAGCAAATAGAGCAGTGCACACCACCCAAACTGTATTCCAAAAACTACATTGCCAATATAACTGAATGCAAATATTATGGCAATATTCTTGTGTTGACATACATGATTGGCAGTTGATTGTTTTCGTGCAACTGATTCATCTAGCCGCACGTCGTCACCCACCACACCGAACTGCACTACATGCCCTTGCCCTAGTTAAATGTCTCCACATATAATTTCTTTCGTATACAGGTGTGCACACTCAGTCCCTGTGAAAAGAACGTACAAACGTTTTTGTACTGACAAGAAAGAGACTTTAAGATTTAAAATGCTACCGTTGTGTTTAATCCTTGAAAGTAAGTTTGTTGAAAAACGTTTGCACCTGCGGCAGATTAAAACCACAAAATGTTCGAGGTGTTTGTCTGCTCTGCTCATTTTCATTTGAATGAGCGAGGGCACAAGAACTTTTCTTAAGGTATGCGTGATTAAGTTTTTAATCCCTTTTTGAAGGAAGTATAGTAGGGTGGATTGTGGGTTTAAGGCAGGAAACTTCCATAATAAAAACAAAATGCAATTATTTTTGAAATTACTCCCGGCACTGGCTGTAGCGAAAAATTATGTTTTAAAAAGTTTTTTCTGACACAAGCTCTGAGTGTAGGTAAGGGGAAAAGCTTACAGGTATAGCCTTTGAAGATGAATGGTTTTGTTGTATAATTTTTTGTGGGCTTTCATTGCCTTGAAGTAAGCACCTGAATACAAACGCAGCCTATGGTTTCATTGCTTCGCTTTCGGCCTTATAAGTAACTTCTACTGTATAAAACGAAGTAATACAAAATATTTCGTATGTTGAGACTTTTAAGTTGGGACAGTTTACGTTGGGGCTCTGGAATAGATTATGTAGTTATAACGCAGTTATTTGCATTGCACCTAACAAAAACTAAGAGACACAAACTCCTGTAAAATTGGCACGAACTATGAGAATTTAATTGCTTCACTAGAACCTTTGTGCTACCATTAATGTCCGTGTTAAGTTTGTTCGTTGAAATTTTTCATTGAAATTTTCCTTTTGTTTGAATTCAATCCAGGTTCATCATATGAAAACGGAATGTGTACTACACACATACATATATACGTACTTTATACTTACATATTGCGAATACTATATATACTCACAAGCTACCAACCACATCAAACTATCTGTAAATATACCTCAGGGAGGATGAACCCTGATTAAGGTTTTACCTGAACAAATCAAAATGTTGAAAAAGTTTAATGATAAATTTCCAGTCTCACAGTTTTAGTTTTGAGTTTTTCAATGAACAGCGAGCGCTTTATTGCCTACTTGGTTATTTCTAACTTATGAGAGTGAACCTGGCAGTCAACCAACATCTTTCACTAACAATTTTGATTTAGAGGGAACTCTCTCCAGTCCTGCGTCTGTTTAGGTCTTCTTCCACCCTTTAATTTTTTTTATTTTCGAAAACCCGTCGAACAAATCGTTGATGACAATCCCAGACATCTTAGTATACGAATTTTTGTACTACCTCGTTTTTTCCTTATTTACCATAAAACTTACTTTTGCCGCTTCATGATTGACAGTTTGTTTTACTTGAATTTAAATAATCAAAGGGGGCAACTCATTTAGAGGCTCAAAATATCGATAACGGTACTGAATTTTAAATACTCAAAGTCTTTCATGTGTTCCGAGGTCGATAAAGTGAACACGCTAGTTTGCTGTTTGATCGTGCAGTCGAAAATAATAGACTCATATGTTCAATTTCAAGAGGCACTGCCTGAATGAGTGTGAAGACATAGATTTCTAAAAACAATACTCAGCTTCTTCCACATTTCTTAAAATCAATAAAATTTTACTACCCATGAAGTTTCAGTCTTTCAACAGATCGCTGCTTCAAACGAATGAAAAACAATTGAATTTTATATTAATTTCACTTGTGATAAAAGTAAAGAAGATATTTCACCTCTTCTTTCCAACTTCAAAGTACATTTCTTCGATAAAAGCTGCCAGTTGGCTTATGTAAATGGAAATTTGATTTCCACATAGAATGTAACCCAAAGCGTTTACACTTTATGGCAAACGATTTTATTTATATTCAAAACCCATTCCCCACCCAACCACCACTGTTCATGTTCAAGAGGCCGTCGCTATTTCAATTTCGTTAAGAAGTCCGTAAAAAGATGAAGAAATAAATGAAGAGAACAGGTGTAGGTATGTACATTTTTTGTATCCTTTCCACCGCACTCCATTTTATGGTGATTATAAACAAGTCTGAAAGCTTTAATAAATTTCAGCAAATGGCTTTAGAAACAAATTAAGTATAAATGCTATAAAACTCAAACCGCAGAACGAACAAGAAAGTGTATGTCCTCAGATGATAACGACGAGGCTTAATTAATGGGCAGATTCAAATGGTTCTGATATCCGATTCTGTATAAGAAAAAAATTCAGTGCAGAATGCAGCCCAACCGACGATAAATATGCGTAAACATTTATTTTTATTTCTTCTTGCGAAGTTCCGGTAGATAATCATGGTGGTATATCCGGAATATTTAATTAATCACTATGGTTTTTTTTGTCAGCCAATTCCGATAGTTTCGACTTTCAGTTGTGAACTTGGTAACTTATTGGTGACCGTTTTGACCGTTTAGTCAAATAGCAAAAAACATCGCCCCTCACCAGAATACCGATTTCGATTTAATAACAAATCTTCCAAACCCTTCTTGAACCAAGACAAGTACAAAATTAACGGAAGAACTAATTTATTAAATATTTTTCAAATTATCAATGCTCTCATATAATTCCGAGTCAAAACTTAACATCGAACGTTAAAAGTCTTTCCTAGTTTTTGAGAAATTAAAAAAAAAACTTTTTTCCACAACGTCCTTTTTTGGGGTTTCCTCTGATTGGGTTTAATTCTCTTATTTTGATTTTGACATATGTTTATGAACTTTTGCTATGGTTCAACGAATTTGTTCGCAGAAATGTATGCCAATAAGAGTAAAAAAAAAACCGTATGAAGGGGGCTTCTGCATACGCATTTTGAAGACTTCATAAACATGGTTTACTGGACTATCAAGGGAGAGAATAGTCATCTGCTGTATCAGCACTCAACATGCGTGAAGGAATTCGGATCTGATACCTGATAGTACCGAGGGGGTAGTGGCTATGCTTCGTGTGTCCGCCTCACAGCAGATATAATAAACTGTTGAGAGTCAAACTGTAACGCTTGGCTTTGAATTGAAAAAAAAACTTTTCCATTCTAAAATATGTTGTCTACAAAAACCTTTAAAATTTATAGAAATGTTGCTTCCCTTGCGAGATATATTGAAAATACTGGTGGTTTTTCGACCCTGTGGCAAGTTCTCCGACAGTAATTACAAACTGCCATGAAAAACACTTACTAAATAAGCTAATCTGTACTCTTCACGAGACGTTGAAAATTGACTGGTTTGACCCAACTTGTCGGTGTAATCCTAGATAACAAACTTCTTTGGTCTAAACATGTAGAGTCTAAAACTACTAAAGCACTGTCAGTCTTCTGGCAATGTAAAGCAGCTTTTAGCAAGACATGGGGTCTCTCACCAAAAAGGGTTTAATGAGACCAATCACCTCCTATGCGTCGAAAATACTCAGACAACTTTTCTTCGGTTCATGACTCGTCCACTCCAGAATCTGAGCCTGGAAAGAACTGATATCGAATCTTCACAGATGGTTCCAAAACTGACGAGGAATCTGGCGCTGGTGGCTTTGTGGGGAATGACGACATAAGACTGCAAGTTTTTTTAGGCTCATACAAATCCGTTTTCCAAGCCGAAACATGTTTACCAACAATGGTTGGACGGGGAGAAGTATCTGTCTGAGCAGCGACAGCCAAGCATTGCTTAAGGCCCTTCCCGACCCTCAAACTAATACAAAAGCTCTCTAAATGCGTTCGGAAGATTAAATTATTTGAGCCTCATTTGGGTTCCAGGCCATCACTGCATAACTGGAAATGAGATCGCCGATGAACTTGCGAGGCAAGGATCACAGACAGCTTTCTCAGGACCTGAATTATCGATAGGTTTGTCAGCGTCCTCAGCTAGGGTTTCAATCAACGATTGGATCTGTAAAGGGCACAACCGTAGATGACATGCCTCCATTGGATGCAGACAGACCAAACGTATGCTCCCCAACGTTAATAAGAAGACTGCAACATTTTTGCTATCACAAAGCAGAAAAGACAATAGAAACTTTATTGGGGTTGCCAGCGGGCACTTCTCTTTTGCCAAGCATTTAAACGATTAAGCTTAAGTGATACTACGCTCTGTGAATCTTGTTGGAAAGATGACGACACCGAAGAACACTGCCTCTTTAAATGTCTTGCTTTTTCTCGCATGACGTCACAGATACTCGCCGCAGACATGGTGAGAGCTAGTAACTTCGGCTCATTATGATGGCAGCGTCTTTTGGCTTTTCTCCGAACATATGGAAAGTTATAACAAATATAAGGTTGCTATCTGGTAGTACAATGGACCGGTATTAAGTTCTGAGTATTCCAGCTGGTATTTTTAAAACATCCAACAGAAAAATAAAAAGAAAAAGAAAAAGCTAATCGGAAATTGAAGTTGGCATAAGATTTGTAGGCTCTGGAAATGCGTTAGAACCCGAGGTTTCAAACCTTTGTTGCGGCACCCCATTGATTTGTTTTATTTATTTAATGTTAAAAATTTCAGAATTTTGACTTAAAGAATTGACTATTTAAAAGCTTTTCACTAGAACAGCTTGAGCTAAAGAGTAAGTTGAAGAAAAAAGTACTAACTTCCAAAAACATTATAACAATTGGTAATAGGTGACTTTGTAGATTTTAAACAGTTTTTTTTTATTTTAACCCAATATTGTGGTTGTAAAATGGTTTTTCCAGCATAATCGGATGGAAATAGACCCTCCCACTCATACGATTTTATCACATGGTGCCAGAATATCCTTAGCCTATTGCGATCAACAAATTTTTTCTATTCATCTGAACATCTTATATATGTATCATTCTACTTCGATTTTTGAATCTAAAGGTTGCACTTTTCATTAAAGGGAAAAGTTGTGCATTACATAATCCATTCCATGTTTTTTTAAAATCATTTTAAAAAATTTGAAGTTACTCCTATACACCGCACATGTTGAAAAAACAAAGTGGATATTTGGAAACCCATATTATGGAATCACTGTATCGCCCTTCCCTTTATTCGTTTTCTTTTTCATTTTCGGTATTCTCCAAAACACTAAGCCTGATGCCTGCCTCTTGTCTCAGAAAGATTATTGCTTTAAAGTATCTTCACTTGAAAATGTTAAATTTGAAAAAAGAAAATAAGTGTTTGAGTATTCCGCCCTTCAGCTTCCAAGTGCGAAGTGCCAAAGCAAAGTGAATGCAAGTAGTGTCAGTAATTTTTTTTTTTTTTGACGGGAATATATTCAAACAACTCGAAAATATGCTTCCTACCAAACACATTTTCCCTTCCATTATTTAATCAAACTGTGCTCAACAAAAGGATAATATTCTTACTCTCAGATCCTTCTTGTGCTTATTCCATCAAACTGTTTTCACTTAATCATGTACATTAGACATAAAAACAATATTTTTCCGCCTAGAGTCAAAGCATTGTGCCTTTTAGTGCTTAATATATCGGAAAATAGGTCTTTCGGACAACTTAAGGGAAAAACTCTCATTTTGTATCCTTTTATCCACCTATCATTCTACAAAAAAGAAACACACACACACACACACACGCTCGTACAAAATTGATTGCGACGGAAAAAACTTTCTTTACATCTTTAGTGTTTTTTTTTTTTTCATTCTTCGTTATTTTTAATCAAAAGAGACATTTTTCAATGGAAAGTATTTTCCTTATGGTCGAAAACTTTGCATGGAAGTTTAATGAAACGTCATATTAAATAAAGGTTCTCAATAGGTACAGCATCTTAAATCGATCTTAAAGTACCTCGTTAATAACGTAAACAGTAAGAGTAATGCCCTTTCTTGTCTCATCCTTAGGAAATTTTCCACGAACACTCCACCCACTTGAGATTTCTCAAGGAGCATCGTGACTCGCAAAGTCTCATCTCATCATCGGTACCGGATCGTCTTCGAGCCAGCGTCATGCTTAATTTCCGCAATGGAAGTCGTCATGCTCCATACTTTATTTACGGAAAGAATGGCAGTGGCAAAAGCACCCTTATGGCCGATTTGTATAGCCAAGTCATTAAATGGTTCGCGGAGCTACCAACTCGAGCGCATCGCGTGATCCGCTTCGCTTCAGCCACTCCACGGTCTGCCTATAGCTTGGAATTGCTTCGAGTTATTTGCCAGCAGATATCCATTATATTCAATATTCCTGAAGGCTACCTGCCAAAGGATGCCTCCTTCGATCCACTTTACATCAACAACTGGTTTCAGAATCTACTTAAAAGGTGTGAGGACATGAACAACGATATCCTGTTCCTCTTTATCGACGATTTGCATATGTTGAACCCATTGGATTGTGACATAGTGGCAGCTTTGTCTTGGCTTCCCATCAGCCTTCCTTGGAATGTTCAAATTGTTTGCAGCACAACAACTTCCGTAGACCAGCTTAAATTTACACCCATCCAAAAGGACCGCTTTAAGTCCACCGAGTATCTATTCGATCTATCTCAGGAAGTAAATTATACCAAAGTGCGAACCATTGATGAACTATCCTTCGAGGAAAAAATTGTTCAGCAGTTTGACTATTTTGAAGAGCGTTATGGAAGGAAAGGATTCGGTCGGTTGGCGGCATATATTACTTGTTCGGAGTATGGTTTGTCAGAAACAGAATTGTTGGAACTGCTCATGCCTTGCGATAACCCAGACATGTTTATTGAAACGGAAAGGGGAAATTTTAATTTTTCTTCCCTGAAGAAAGTCTGCAACGAAATGAGTGAGTATAGGTCGAAGTGCCACCCACCATTATTAAACTTTTTTCCTTCCGCTTTCCGGTCTAATTCATTCTCTATTTTTATACAAACCAATTTAAGAACCTTATCTTTCTTCCTGATTTTTTGTATGTTTTAGAATTGGTTCTCCCTAATGCCGGATAGTACCTAATGTTTTTGTTTTTATTTCCAGAGTTTCTATTTCGAGAGAAAATCATGTCGGGCAAGGTTTTAATCCACTGGCGTCACCGATTTTGTGGTGAAATCGCAAAATCTCGTTATATGGATGCAAAGAGCACACGGACCATGCACATCGAGATAGCAAATATATTTTTCAATCAAGATTCAGAGGAAAGCGACGACACTAGTGCAGAGAAAAGTGACAATGTGTCCGGTAATTTTGTTTTTAATCAAATTTATTTTACAAATCCCAGATCATATCACTTCCCTAGAGTAGTAGCAAATTCTACTAAATTTCTTGCACTTTAATTCAATAACTTAATTTTCCTGCACTACCACCAACAGTAATAAGTCAAAAGGAAAAAGACACAGAATCAGCTAAGCAACCTTCGCACCATCAAGACGACAACTCAACATTTTATAATCCAATTGCAGCTGATGTCTCCTACAGTATACGCCACGTGGAAGAGTCTTGGCACCATTTGATGCGGTCCGATGATACCACAAAATTCAAACAAATAGCTGTCTGCAATTTCGATTTTCTCCTAGCAGCGGTAAGTTCTTGCATCATTTGCCCCAACAATTACCATATTCATTTCGAAAATGATAATTAGAGTCTCTCTCAACTGAATGTGGCAAAACAAAGAAGCTTTACGTGAATGTAAAACGCCCTCGAAAACGAAAACGTGCACTTGGATTTAGATTTTTGGTAATGGCTTTGTGTGGTTTGATTGAATTATGTTCCCCCTTTCAACGAGAGTGTGTAAATTTAGAATGTCTAATGGGATGCAAATTGGAAACACATAAAGTCAGCACTGAATTTTGGCAAACTTTTTCATACATCCAGAGCAGTGTCTGTAGATGTAATGGTTGGAGGGATGGGATGTAAAAGTCGTTCATAAATCCTGACTTAGAAAATTGAAATCAAAAAATAATTTCATTTGATGGAGGGTGTGCTCTTTGTTGGAACTTTGCTTTAACGGTTACAAAAAATCAATTATACTCATGGCTTAGGAACTTATGCTGCAGAGATAAGCTGACTTTGCATAAAGGTTTTAGGAGATGACTGCGAAAAAATATAAAAGCCTCTTAGTTTTATAATTCTGCTCCTTGTTTTGCTTGAGGGCGAGGAAAACAGAAGAATTTTGTACATATTAATGTAGACGTGGTTTGGTGACTAAAATTTGTCGTGTTAGTTAATTTGAATATATATGGCTTTATGTTCTTATAAGTGGCCAAAAGAGATTAATTCGAACGGCATCCTATCAAGTGAAAAGTGCACTTGATTAGAAATTTACTAAATTGATTCGAGTGTTCATATGAAGTTTGCCTATCTCTTGTATATTCATGGAAAACTATGCTACAATTCAAAAAATGTTTGCTAGAGATATGCCTAGTTTTTCACACTGAAGACGATGCAGTATAAATGATAGGTAATGGGTTCAAATAAAAAATAAAAAACAATTAAGGAAAAGGAACACTAATTCATATACGCACATACATATATGAAATTAGACATGTTTATGTATGTTTCCTATAGAGACAAGAACTGCTAACCCGATTTTGGTGTAATTTCAATGCAAGCAGGATTCCTTGTGAATTTAAGTAAGACGACAGTTTCCAAATTTTATTTTACGTCATCAAGTTAGAGCATAGAAAGTTTTATTGATCATTAAATAAAAGCAATACGTGCAAATTGGAGATGTACTTACAAAAATTAAAAAAAATGTCTGGCTACATCAAAGTTGTTACCTTCAGCCACATCTTATTTATTCTTTTTAATAATAATATATCGCACTGTGGTTCACTGATTTTAATATACCTCACTGCAGTGCAATATAAATAAAATCAAATAATTACAGCCACTTTTCAAGACTTCTTTATTTAATAAGATCGATGAATCAAATGAATTGAGATAAATGTTTTTGGTACATGAACTCACTTTTAGCCCTAAAATCAATTTTCATTGAGACGACGTTATTTCCAGAACAGACTA
This sequence comes from Melanostoma mellinum, assembly GCA_914767635.1. Taxonomy (NCBI): domain Eukaryota; kingdom Metazoa; phylum Arthropoda; class Insecta; order Diptera; family Syrphidae; genus Melanostoma; species Melanostoma mellinum. The sequence continues at coordinate 232,622,772 of OU612059.1, forward strand.
TAGGTGCTAGGTTTTGTACTGCGAAATTAAATGCATTTTGAAGGTCTTAACACGCTTAAGATCCTGTGTGTAACTTATCCTGTGTAAATGAACATGTAAATATTAAATATCTTGCAAAAACAAGTTTGATTTACGTTAGAAATTTAGGAATTCATAAAAAAGTGTGCCATATAGTGGTTTCTATTTAAATCATTGGATATTTTGAAATTGAAGTCTGTTTCCCGCCCAAAGTCTTGACAGAAGGTCATCATCATACCTCCGCGGAAGGAAATGATTCGTTTGATGCTTGGACAGGGTTGGAAAATATTGAAAAATTATTTCCAAAGTGAATGCTGTGTCTTTTTAAAGAATTCTTGGCTAAAGAATAGCTGCGATTTTTTTTATAACTCACGCTCACTTCAAGGGATTTGGACTACCTATATAAGTTGGAGAACACAGGAAATAAAGAAATGATAAGAAAGCAGGCACCGATGCACATTATTCTTGAGTTTTTGTGCATTGTATTGCGTGGGGAGAAATGAGTTTGGTAAAGCATTCCACATCTGGATTGAGCGTCTAAAATATGAATATTTGTATTTAAATTTAAGGCCGAAGTTTTCTCCTGTAAAAAAGGCATTGGTGGGAAATGGGGTTTCTCCCCCAAATCACCCATTGGCTGTCTAGATAGTCTGGTGGACAGCACTAGACAAGATGATCAACTACAACAAGCTGGCCAAAGTTCAAAGAACGGCTAGTCTGTTTATTAGTGGCGCACTGAGGACAACCCCATCCGACGCCCTCAATGTACTACTAGATCTCACACCCCTAGATATCTTCAGCAAACAAGGCGGAGCTAGCTCAGCTACTCGACTCAGAGCTACATCACAGTGGACCAATAATCAAGTCGGCCACACTACCATTCTAGATAACTTTAGATTCTTACCGAATCGATCCGACTACACCACCCCCAAATTGTTGTTTGACAATAATTTCCAAGTAACCATACCTTCAAGAGACGCTTGGGAAAATGGCACTCTTTTGGAAAATGAAGCAATACACTTTTACACCGATGGTTCAAAAACCATCGAAGGTGTGGGAAGTGGAATCTACTCAGAAAAACTGAACCTCAGTCTTTTCTTCCACCTACCCGATCATTGTAGTGTGTTCCAAGCGGAAATTCTGGCGATTAAGGAGGTGCTGTCTTGGCTCAAAGAAAACGTCATATCCTCCACGGATATTCGAATCTTCTCAGACAGCCAAGCTGCCCTTAAATCTCTTGCCTCTGTCTCTACAAAATCCATCACGGTCCAAAATTGTCAGATGTCTCTGAGGGAGATGTCAAATCAGTTTAACATTCACCTTTCATCGGTGCCAGGGCATAGGGACATACCAGGCAACTGTATGGCAGACGAACTAGCCAAAAAGGGCACCGCTCAGAATGGAACAATATAGGTGTACCTATCGCTGCATGTAAACTCCTACTTAGACAAGACGCTTCAAGGATAACAAACACTAGATGGACTGAGAGTAACAACTACTGCCTTGCAACCAAAAAATTTTGGCCATGTGTAGACCCAAAACGCTCGAAGAGTTTGTTAGCCCTGAACCGCCTGCATCTAGGTTCTACCATTGGTGTTCTTACATGACACTGTCTTATAGGGAGACACGCCAAAAGACTTGGTGTGTTTTCCAATGATTTCTGCAGAAGCTGCATGGACGAGGAGGAGGAAAAAACCGTTCAACACCTTCTTTGCTCATGCCCTGCACTACTTCATAGGAGGAAAACTCATCTCGGTGAATTCTTCTTCGATGATACTAGCGACTTAGCTTACATAGACCCTAAAAGTCTTTCGAAATACATTAAAAGTTCCGCGTGGTTCGACTAGCAGGTGATTAACCGGCTAGTCCCGTAATGGAAGATTAATAAGTGATAAACTCGTTAATCTTACATGGGGTTTCTGGGATCAGTAGGTGATTAACTTGCTGATCTCTGTGGTATCACAATAGGCCCTTGCGGCCTAAGTGTTTCAGGCAATGTACTCATTGGCTGACAGCCACTTCCACCTAACATAAGACCGAAGTTAGACTGAAGGAAGAATTGATGCTAATTCCTTGTGAAGCGGGTATTGTGGCTAAATTGTTTAAGGGAATGAATGAAACTTCCTGTTACACAATAGCACAGTCTGTAGTAATTGCTATCAAAAAGAGAGACAAATGAAGCGTTGGGTCGATGTTTCAGAGAATTTATTGAACCTTCATTGAACTATCACGTATCAATTTTAATGCTCTATTTGAAGCCAGTCGAACAGGCGCAATGATGTTTGATGAGCACCTGCCCAAATATGGGAACTCTACTGTACCGAATTGCGATTTGTCCGCTGTTACTTTCAATATTAAATATTCGTATGGTCGTTCTCGTTGTTTTTGATCGAATGAAAGATATTTTACTTTTCCGCTTTTTAAAGCACAAACTTTGTAAAATATAATCATTTTTGTTGATAGCAATTTGTTAATTAGCAATGATCTGATAATGGATGATAACGATGAGGAAGACTCCACGCAGGCCAACGAATGGACAACTGTGATCGGCAATCTTAGGCGAGCTGCATGTAATTATCAACCAAATGCAGAAAAAAAAAGAAAAAACACATCGGATGACTCAGATCACCTGTCAACATATGGAAACCTATCCAACAACACTTACGCACCTTTAATGGATGGTGTATCAGTTCCAGAAGTAGCTAATACTAATACAATTAACAAATCTAATGAAAAAAAATCTACTAACACTTCTACTAACATCTCCAGTTCTCTTAACTTAAAAAACGTTTCATTTTGCCCACCTATATATATTTTTGGGGCTAATTGTGAATTAATTAACAAAGTCGTAGAGCTTGCTGCACTGCAATGTAATATTCCCGATCTAAAACACAAATATGTAAATCTAGGCTATAGAAAAACTAAGGTCTATGTAAGTAGCTTTGAAGTTCAAAAGGTAATTGTCGAAAGACTACGCGGAACTGGAATTGGAGCATATTCATTCCCCTCAAAAGAATGCAAGCGAGTTTCGATTTTGTTGAAGGGTCTCGATGGCGATACACCTATAGAGAATGTTAAAAAAGCTTTGAGCGATGCTGCCCCAAACGTAAAAATTCTTAAGGTTTCTCCTTTTTCTACAGCAAGAACGAAAGAGCAAAATATTAAACTTAACATTTTTTCAGTGCAGTTAGAGCAAGGCGAATCACTTAAGGAACTGACATGCGTAAGGTACTTACTTTTTCAACGGGTGTATTGGGAAAAGAAGCACAGTAGGTTAGTTATAAGATGCTACCGGTGCCAAAGATTTGGGCATTCCGGAGAATGTTGTGCGTATGTAAGTCGCTGCGTACTTTGTGGAAAATCTCATGACTCAGAGGCATGCATAGCATCCATGAAAAGCTTACAAGAGGCTAACAAAGAGGTGCCTACTCCTGTATGCGTCAACTGTGACCAAACAGGGCATGCAACCAGCTCAAAAGACTGCCCTGCATACATTAAATATAAAAACAAAAAAGAAGCTCTCATGCAGAGATCAAAAAAAATAACCCAAGATATTAGAATTGATGTTCAAAACGATGTGAATGCTTTTTGTAACACAAACATTTCTTTTGCTGACATTGCAAAAACATCTCTTAAGCCAACAACCCGAGAAAGACCCAAAAAAGCAAAAGTTAGTGACGTAAGCAATACAACTTCCACAGGTGACCTTAATAACTTCTTAAATGAAGCGAAAAAATTATTTAATATCTCATTTCAAGATTTACTAGTCCGAATAAGACAATTTTGGCCTAGCTACCAACAGCTAAAAACACAAGAAGAGAAAATGTTCGCATATCTCGACTTTGTCGCCTCTATTGTGATATGATGGCGGCAAGTAACATGAAAATAATTTCAACAAATTTTAATTCAATTATCTCCCATGAAAGAAGACTTGCACTTTATAAAATCCTTAAAGACAAAAAACCTCAAATATGCTTCCTCTCTGAAACAAGGCTAAGTGCTAGACATAAACCGTCATTCGACGGCTTCAGTATAGTACGAAATGATTCTGGTAGAGGTACTGCAATAATCCTAGATAAGCATTATAAATATAGTAGTATTCCATTTCAAAGTAACATATTCTCAGTAACCTTGGCAGCAATAACTCTACAAAACGCTTCTGGATCAATTAAGAGAACCCTAATTGGAAGTATTTATATTCCATCAAGTGCTAGTCAGGCCCTAGAAAGAGAACTTGATAGACTTTATGCTCTTATTGAAACATTTGATGCAGCAATTATTGGGGGTGATTTAAATGCCCGACACTCAGAGTGGGGTGATTCAACAAATAACAGAAACGGAAACACTTTTCACAGGTGGTTTTTTAATGGTCCATATCTGAGTCTAGATGTTGTTTCTTCTTACAGCCCAACGTTCCCCAGATCTTCTTCAATCTTAGATTATTTTCTTATTTCATCTTCTCTGGGTGATTCGCATCCGCCAAGATGTAACACATTTCCTTCTCTTGCCGACCATTTCGGAATATCTTTAGACTTCAATTTTACGTCTATGTCGCCCCTCTTGCAAGCTCCAGAAAAGTATGTAAGCTTTGAAAAGACTAATTGGGATGCCTTTAGGATTCAACTGCATAGCGGTCTCTCTCATATAAATATTCCTGAAGATAGAATTATATGTAACTCGGAAATAGACTCCCTAATATGTCAGATCAATGATCAAATAGTAGCCTGCACGGAAAACCACTCGGAAATCCGCCAGCCAAACAATTTTAGATACCACAATATTTCTGAATTAACAAAGAAACTACTCAAATTGAGGAATATATGGCTTAGGCAACTAAAGAGATTGTTTCATCGGAACCTCAACAGAATAAGCTCTCAATACCAGCAACTTCACTCTAAAATACAGTGCTTGAGTAAAATAATTAAAGATAGGGTAAGGATAGACATGAATAATATTTTTGAGTCGAAACTTAAAGAAATAAGACCTTCACCTCAGGCTTTCAAGGAGATTGACAGACTTACCGGACGAAAATTTTTTGGCACGGATGTCAGAAAGGATATATTGGAATACAACGGAATCCAATTAAACTGTACTGAAAGCAAATTAGAAGCTTTTAAACATTTTTATTCACAACTCTACTCTGAAAAAACGCCAATTTATGATCAAAGCCTTACCAATCAAGTTTTTCTTAAAACAAGTCAGTTTCGGGAGGGACAAGCAGATAAACATTTAAAAACTTTCTCTCCCTTGTTTAATGCAGTATCCCCAAACGAACACCCTTTTACCTCTCCAACTCAAGTGAACTGTTTGAGACAAGAATTAAACAATAAAAGATCTGCTGGGGTAGACAATATCTCCAATTATGTTTTGAGAAAATGTCCCTACTCTCTTGATGTAGTCCTTACGTGCATTTTCAACCATTGTTTAAACAATGGATACTTTCCCAAAATTTGGAAAAATGCCAGGTTACTGCCCATTGCTAAATCGAGAAACTCGACGAATATAAGAGATTTTCGTCCTATTTCCTTACTTCCAAACATTGGAAAACTCTTTGAAAAAGTGTTATTGGGACACTTGAACGCATTTTGTGAGCAATCAAATTTGATTCCACAAAACCAATTTGGATTTAAAAAGGCACATTCAACAGATCACGCACTGCTAGTTCTACATGATAAAGTTGTTCAGAATCTAAGGGGGAAAAAGACAACAATAGCTTTGGACATAGATTTGGAAAAGGCTTTCGACAACATATGGCATAAGGGACTGATTTTCAAGTTCCTAACAATAGGAATCCCGGATTTTCTAATTCGAATGGTGCAAAGTTTTTTTGAAGATAGGTTCACATCTATCTCCATAGGATCAGAATCTTCAGACAAATTCGCAGTTCTTTCGGGTGTAGCTCAAGGCTCAATTCTTGGTCCAACACTTTTTAATATATATTTAAGTGACCTTCCACTCGACAACCTTATGACGAGTGATCCATGTTGTTTACTTTACGCCGATAACACAACTATTTTATCAAGTGACATGAAGCCAAGCATAGCACTTCAGAAAATCGCAGAAAAAATTCCAGTCTTAGAAAGCTACTATAAAAAATGGGGGTTGAAAATCAACACGGAAAAGAGCTGTGTTATATGCTTTAGAAACTCTAGCGGTAAAGGCCATTATCTTGCCGTTAAGGAAAGCAAGAGGCTGAAACTACAAATCAATGGAATCAATGTCCCACTTAAAACCGAGACCAAAATACTTGGAGTAAGTCATCATAACAGATTTCTTTTTAACAAACATGCCAGAAGCACACTTTCAAAAGCTAAAATGGTAATAGCTAGCTTAAAACCTATTTTACACTCTAAGCATATGCCACAGTCAACAAAATTGCTCATTTATAAAACACTCGTAAGGCCCATCCTAACATATGGTTTCTGCACCTGGTTTACTATTTCTCCTACCGTAGCAAGAGAACTAGAGAGTTTCGAAAGAAAAATTTTAAGATTTTGCAGTGGAAAGTTCCGAAGACCAAACAAAAAATGGTTTTCAAACCAAACTTTATACGAAGCAACGAAACTGAAACCATTGATGGTTTATCAAATCGAAATAGTATTGAAAAGACTTGAGTCTCTGGGATCCCACCCTAATAGCTTAGTAAGTTCCTTATATGATCGTAATTGCAATAACTGCATCAATGATCATTATTACCTTTCGCCTTTTAACCTTCTGCATAGTTCATCGTCTCCCCAATTAAGACCAGATACAAATAGAAATCTTGTTGTACCCTATTACGACAAGGCTCAACCGGGAAACCTAAGAGGATAAATAGATCCGACTTCAAGTACATACATAGACTAACGTTGAAAGTGCTCTTATATTCCATTGTATGTTTATGCTTCATAGTTATACATTTCAAGTCTTTAAGAGCTCCGTTTATGTACTAAATTGTTTAACTAATCAATAAGATATTAGACTTCCGCAGGATAACTTTAGTATTTCTTTCTTTTCTTGATGAATAAAATCTATCAGGTTTCTTCTCTGTGTTTGTACGTAAGTTAGTTTTAAGTATTTAAAAAAAAAAATAAAAAAAAAATAAAAAAAAAAATAAAAAAAAATTATGTATGTCGGGAGCAAGCATACAATATATTTTAGAGTTCATAAAGTAAGTGACATTTTATTCAAACTGAAATTATATCTATTGAATTTTGCATATAAATCGGGAATAGTCAGACATACACTTAAAAGTCGACAAATATTGTTAAATCTGTTATGTTACCAAATCAAACAAAAAAATCTAATTAGTCTCAATAAATGAATTGAATTGAATTGAATTGATTGAATTAGCCAATTACTTTTCCAATCGCCACCACTCTGATGTTCAGCTTATGAGGCTAGATCGTACATTTCAAAGAAAATTCGCTTTCCCACTCCAAAAATTTGTTTTGAAACGAACGATGTAACGTCGTTTTAAAGGGTACTTAGTTTTAATAGGCCATTTAACCTCTGATTTAAAAATTCTCCACTACTTAGAAGGAGTCAAATTCAATTAACGTCGTTCAATTCAATATGAGCTTGTTTAGCCTGAATTGGGTTTTTATTTTTCGTTTTTTTTTTTTGTATCCTTTCCAAGAAACTGCACAAACAAAAGCCATAAAACTGTATTGCATCACTAAACGTTTTGTTGTTTTTTCCTATTACAAAACATTTCAAAACTTTAACAAAGTCTCTGTTGCACTTCTCAACTTTTGGCGTAGTCCCTCCTCTAAAAGGAATTGAACACAAAAGGCAGATTGTTTGCACGATACATGAACGTGAACATGATATGCCTTTACACAATAAGTTTCTATTGTTCGACCGTTATAAGTCCCGCAGTTAATTTGGTGCTTTTTCTTCCCAGGTAAACAGGGAGTTGTGCCCCAAAGTTACTGATATCGTTCTTTGTTTGAGGCGGGCAATATTTCTTGTAAGAATCATATGGCAATAAAAAATAAGCTTGAGGAGTCAAAAGGGCAAATCTATTGTCATTTTAAATCGACATAAAATGAATCATTGTTAAGAGACTAGTAAATTGACTATTGAATCATTTTATATCTGATTTTAACTTTACACTTTCTTTTAAGAGATAAAAAAACTAAAATTAAAATCAGGCATAAACATCTGACGTTTATCATCTGCTTGACATTTTGGATTTGTTTTTGAACCAATCTTAGTTCCCAATAAAATATTTCCAGAAAAAAATAATAATCGTTTTTTTTCCCAATTTTTCTTTAAATAAAACTTGTGTTACTTTTCACTACTGAGTTCATTTTTTTATTTTACTTTACCGTCAAGATTAAGGTACTGTTTCTTTTTTTAACCAATTCCATTTTAAATTGTCACTATTTAGTGATAGGTATGAAGGTGTTTATAGAACGTTTGTATATATTTAGATTTACTGACCCAATTTGAAAGTTAAAGCGATATCAACTAAAATTGGCACTTCCTTTAAAAATGTGCTGACTATATATTTGCTAAAATTTCTTTCAATTTTAGAATGTTAGAGAATTTAAGAGGAAGCTGTGGAGGTTCTGCCAACATTGGAAATAAAATTAAAAGAAAAAGTTAAGCACGATTATTGTTTATTGATTTATTCTCCAACGTTACTTATACAAAAAAAACGGAACTACACCATGGAACTACAAATGTTGCAGCTTTTTGTCAACTTAAAAATAAAAGCTCAACGTTGATTTTTAAGAACGAATCACAATCATTTTTAACTTATAAGTTAGTTATTTGTCCTGACTCTAGCAGTGCAACCCGGATGCGAAAGTGTGACATAAAAAAACAAAAAAAGACAAAATACACGTATTGGAATTTAAATGACATTGTTTTCTTATAGCTGAGCAACTTTTCTATTCTGTCAGACTATTTGACTTGAAAACAAATAGAAATATACGATGCGCCTGCTCTCCTGTTCGGAAATCCTTCATTATTTATAGCAATACCCTGTAAAACCAAAATGAAAACAGAGTTGCGTGCTTACCTTCGAAAGAGGAAAACAAAGATAAAGTCTTCTATATCCACTACCCACCTTAATAATAACGCAAATATAAAAACCACCTTCATATATTTCGTTCCATCCTTTTGCTTGTACCCTTATTTCATTGTTCTGCAGGGACTGGGACATTAATTAGCTATGTTACCGTGTTTAAAGTTCTACCTATAAAAGTACACAGCTAATGATATCCAGGAGTTATGAAAAGCAAAATATATAAAGCCGTAGAAAATAAAAGTATGAAATCGGCCTTGTCCTCTAGTGCCTGCTGCCTGACTAGAGAAGGTGTCACTCTTCAAAGGACTTTGTATAGAAATGAGTGGTTTAGTAATGACAAGCCAGAAGCAGACCATCATTAAAAGTTATTCGTACAAAGTAATTTTTTCTCCTCTGTCCTTTTGAAAAGATTCTGTGCTATCGCATAGCCAAGGCAATCACAGTGACGATTCAAAAAAAAGTTTTCTGGTGTGTATTCTGGTTGATATCTACTTTTTGGAACTTTTCTTTGTTCATTAGAGGGGTGGTTTTGAATTTTTGGTATAACTTTAAATGGAAATTACTAGATTTGTTGTTTTCGTTGAATGGTACTTTGAATGCCATTCAAATGGAAATTACATCACATGTCTATAACGAGTTTTAGTTTGGAGAACGAAATGGACATTAATATTGCGGTATTAGCTTTAGAGAACAGAATATTAATGTTTGCCCTCATTCTGACTCATTCTGGAATCGAACTTTTATTTCATAAATTCATATTGTGAGTAAAGTGATTCGCTCAAGTTTAGTTTTTTCCAAATATTGAAAGACTACTTCGAAACGAGACGAGTTTCAAGAGTCTCTATACCGTCTCCATAACCAACTGATACCCATTGATGGCTCTTCTCGGGACATTAATGTGTTATGAGTTTTAAAAAACACTATACGGGACTTTTAATTTATCTACAAAGCTCATCAATTTTAACACTTTTTGAATCTAATTTTATAAGAATTGGTTTCACTCCAAGTATGAATTGCATCTAGATAGATAAATTAGATAGGCATTACAGTTCGGAGTGAAGTTAGGCCTATTCTGTCTGTCTATTGTGACGAATCGAATCTATGCCACTGTGAATCATTAAGAGAGCTGTTGGTCTTTTGTCAGGAGCAGGAATTAAACAATAATCTTAAGTAAATCAGGCTACAGGTGGCTTCCTTGCGGTAAGGCAAACATAAAAAACAGAAAAACGTGTCAATTTGAAATACTTTTCTCTTGAACCAATATAATTAATTAGCCACCGGAATATGGAATCACATCACGTTCTGTTATGAACACAACAAATTTTTTTTACGAAACCAATTGATGCAAAACAGCATGCTAAACTTTCCCGATGCTTTTTAAAAACAAATCCGTTTTGAAAAATCGCCAAGAGTTTTTTAATGAAGAATTGAATATGATTTACATATTGAGTGTCTATTCGTAGCGACTGTTTCATCAATGTTTTTCACAGGTCCAAACCGTATCGATAAGTTATCTTCGCTGTTTAATCGAGCATGTCCGTTGCTACTTGCTCGACCGTGACATTGAACTAATCTACTACACCATTCGGAAGTCTAGCGACGTCCTTACGCGTGATCCAATGCAATTAGGTGCTCAGGTACAATAACTAATTGTGTTCAACCCACTTTCAAATATCGTCTACATATTCGTATCTTTCACCCAATAAGGTAATCTCTTGGCTTCGTCCTATAAGCGAACATGATGAGAACGACAACTCACTGTTGAGCATCACAGTGCGTTCGGCAACAGCTTGGTGTGACGGATACACTGTTCCACTTTTGGTGCCTCTTACAGGTTGGCTGCCTGCTCCATTGCCTTCACAGATACGCACAATGACAGTGTCCGGAACCGGACCTATTCGAGAAGTTGTCGTTGCTCCATCGAAACAACACCTCATTTTAGCAACAAAGTCCGGCGACGTTCAACTCTGGCATATAATGAGCAATTCATTGGAACACACGTTTAAGGGTGAGTCTGAAATTTCCAACGGATCTTCGTCCAAGAACGTGTACAGAAAATCAAATCATGTTTAACTGCTGCTGCATGCCATTTTGGTTGTATCTCTTTAGGCCATACGGCAGCGGTCACGTGTATGCTAGTTGCACCACAATCGGATATTCTGGTGACTGGCTCCGAGGATGCTTCTGTGATTGTATGGGACGTGAGCAACCGTGAAATGAAAGTTCACATTCGGTGAGTTTAGATTTAGCATTTAATTTCTTTTTACTTTTTTTTTTTGTAGATAAAATGTTTTTCCTTTTCAAAACATATTCAACACATTTGTGTTTTTTGTTTTTCTATTTGCAGTGAACACTCAGGACCAGTAACGTGCGTTGCTGTTGGCGTTAATAATACAGTCGTGATTAGTGGCAGCGAGGATGCAACAATTGCAATATTCAGTCTGCAAACCGGAAAGAAAGTGAGTAGATGTGTACACATTCATTTACTTTATTGTTTCCATATGAGATGAGGCTCTGAATTCTGAGTTTAATATTCTCGGACTTGACTTCGCTTTTAATGTACATTCCTCTAGGGGTGTTTGTGTGGAAGAGAAAAACACGAAACTAAAGTCAAGGCAAATAAGTACATCTCCACTGTCTCTAACATGCACAACGTTTCCTTCCTAAAATTTCAGAACTTAGTGAACTAAACCCCAAAACTACCCAATGCAATGCTCTGAATAGAACTGTTCTGCTCATTTACATTTGCTTGTTTAAATAAAGTGTCATCGTGGGAAATATCCTTCCTTAGGAATTCTTGAATTATTAAGTTTTGCGTCACGCCTGTCGCTTCTGTAAAATATAATGCTGCGGGTCCTAGGAACAGCTAATTGGTCATTCGCATTTTGTAATGAAACACTTAGAATTGTTTATTTAATATTTAGCTGTACCAGTTTCAAGCATTTTTCTTCTCTGTGAGCATTGTCACCTCCAGAGATCACAGCATCACCAGTCACCACTTACATATGTGCTTCACGCGACGAGTCCATGTAGGGTAAACCTTAGCATTAATTAATTAAGTCGGAGATTGTAGAATGGCCGACGACTTAGCTCGATCAGTTTCATACTTTAAATCGATTTCTTCTTCATTTTTTCTGAAGTAAAGTCAAAGTATGCGCATTTTTTGAATTAACTGCTATATTTAACTTCATTTGATGCCAAATAATGATTATTACAGCATTATTTCAACATTGTACACTGCTATTAGCCCAAAAATATCAAAAACACGTTCATTTTTTGAATTGAGTGCTATGCTTTAAGAAATAAGTCTAATAAGAAAATATCGCTGTTGACTCTCTAGTTCCACTCTGTGGATAGCACAAAAAAATAAATGGCAGGAAGAACAAACTATTCACCACACTGAACGTCAATTAGTTTCACATAACGTTTTCATTCAATCTCTTTTGAACAAAAGGAATCGAGCAAAATACACTGGGATGAGGCCACAAATTTTGCAATCGATTTTCGCTTTTTATACCTGGTGGAAGTTTTGTACCCGGAAAAGTTTATTACCAGTTAATAGATACGTATTTTCCCATAACAAATTCATAAAATTAAAGGGTTAATTCGAAACGACCGTTGGAATTTCCCAAGATCAATTAATGAACTGCTGAAAATAGGTATGAAAAGGTGCTCCACTAGGATGAGGCCATTGCGAATATTTCCGTGCAGGAGTGCGCATATGCGAATTCTTGTATAAAATATCTAAGAGAGTGTTTCAAATAACAGTTTTATTTAGTTTGAAGCACACATGGGTTCCGGAAAGATTTTGAAAGCGACAGAAAGAGCAAAAATAGATGCTTTCAAGGCAATAGGACTCTCAGCCCGTGAAATAGCAAGGAGACTTACAGGAGCAAGACAGTAGTAAACAATTATCTTGCTCCACAAGCCTATGGCAAAAATCAAAAAGGACGCACGGGAAAAGCCACAACACCAAAAGAGAAAATCGGGTGATTCTACGACTTGCCTAAAAATTCCACTCTACCAGCGACTGTGATAAGGGCCAAAAGCGGAGTTTCAGCCACCATAACAACGGTTCGTAGAATAATACAAAAAAGTGATACTATTCAAAGGAGGAAACTAAAAAAGAAACCAGTTTGAAGCCACAGGGAGCATTGTATGGACTTTGCAAGATAGCTTGTTGACTGGAGCAGTGAATGGTAACGCGCTGTCTTTTCGGATGAAAAAATGTTTAACTTTGATGGTCCTGATGGTTACAACTTTTATTTCCTTGATATAAGAAAGAATGAGCTTATTTTGGCAAGACATCATAGCCGTACATCAAGTATAATTGTGTGAGGAGCTATTACCTACTATGGCACGAATAGTAAAATTGGAGTTGTAGTTTTTGTCCACAACAATGAACGAAAATAGCTACAAATGTTTGCTGGAACGGTCATTTCCAAAAATGAAAAACATTTTTGGACCTCTGACTTGGATTTTTCAACAAGATATTGCCCCAAACCACACTAGCAGGGTTGTCAGGAGATGGATTCAATCAGAAGACGTGGAATTTGTTTTGTCATTGCCGCCATATTCAACCCGACTTAAACATTATTGAAATCGTTTGGTCATGGCTATCTCGTAAAGTTAATGAAGGTTGCAGACAATTTGAAGACAAGGACACCTTAATTGATGCTATTCGAATTGCCCGGGCCAAAATTTCACATGATTGTTTGAAAAAAACTGTATGATTCTATTCCAAACCTTATAGAGGTTATATCCAAAAATGGCGTTATTAATAAATATTATCAAACCATAAAATGTTAACATTTCACTAATTCCTTTAATTTTTTCTAAAATTTTGCATGTGGCGTCATCCTAGTGGAGCACCTTTTTATAGCTATTTTCAGTAGTTCATTAATTGATCTTGGAAAATTCCAACGGTCGTTTGGAATAAACTCTTTAATTTTATGAATTTTTTATGGGAAAATACGTACCTATTAACTGGTGATAAACTTTTCCGGGTACAAAACTTCCACCAGGTATAAAAAGCGAAAATCAATTGCAAAATTTGTGGCCTCATCTTAGTGGTTGGCAGTGTATGTCAGTGGATGAGGATAAAAAGTGAAAACCATTTATTCGGTTCAGTTTTTCACTCAACCAGGACTGGGCCCCAGAAGGGGCTGGATCGTAAGCACCATGGTTTAGTCCACAACCGACTCAATGTAGCAACTCATATTTCACACGTGTACCTAACGAGACGCTCACTCGAATAGAAGTTTATCCGAATGTCTGTATACTCCTCTTCAAGTTAAAATGACAGTGGATTCACTTCTAAGATGACATCAAAATATTTTGACAAACACGTAACAATAGAAGTAGAAAACAAAAAGGAAAGTTAGTAGATATCCAATTTTTTGTTGGATCTGCTTTACTGAGAGTTTCTTCCATGACAGCCTCACAGAAAAACTAAGCTGATATGAACAAAATTATGTTCCCATCCCATGTAAACAAACGCATTAAAACACTCTAATTATTTCATATATTAACGTAATGTAAAACTTACTTTTTAAAAATTATTTTTGGAAGGAAGCCCACTACATATTCAAATTTAAAGAACATCCATCTGAATTATCTCCTTGATTCTCTCTAAGCTCTAAGCTAGGATGTGACTATGTAAATTATCATTTTTTTCGAAATAAATCCTAGCACTTTGCCAATTAAATGATCTCGGGTGTATGGGATCCTAAGGGCATCTTCAGAAAGGAACGTGCCACTTCCAAGTACTCCTGATTAGGGTTGACACGCCTGTTTACAAAGATTGTATTACATAGAATCTAAGAGACAGTGTCTCATTAAAGTTCCACCATTTGGTGTCGTCGTGCAAATTACAGTCGCTACTTCAGGTACATATTCCCAAATGGCTTGGTCTATAAAGGAAAACCGAAGGGTGGCGATGCCAAATTTGAAACAGCAAACTTCATTATGTACCCGAATATATTCCGCTTGTCTGCGTGCGACTACATATATTTATTGCTGGTTTGAGTGACGTGCGTGCGATATGCGTGTTCTGTTGAACTAATACGCAGTGCGTTGTAATACGGCAAATCGGCTTTTCCATCGCTTACAGAAGAAGTTAACATTTGAAAGTCAAATGTGTTGTATAAGTTGGTATCATGCAGATTTTATGAGGCTCCCTCCATACCATACAAACACAGAGAAACAGAGGAAGGATCGTAGCAAACAAAAAAGAGGATTCTATCGTGATTTGTGCGACAAAACAGACAGAACCGGTAAGCCTTCTTCTTTTTATTATTTTCGTGTAACCATACAATCCAGCCGTTTACACAATATAGAGAGTATAATTTACATGGACTTTTGTGGAATTACAGCAAGGCTTTTGTTGGAGTTATCATATCAAGCGTAACGAAAATGGATGTGTACGCACATATTAATATCGAAATGGAATAAAAAAACTTTGCATTCATTTATGAACAGCTGCTGTTAAGCCAGCAGTAGTTTCTTTTTCCCATTGGAAAATAATTAAGAACACACAAAAGAGGAATCAGTAGTCGCCTCAATGTCTGTTTTTCACCATTCAATTTTGTGTATATACTCGGTTAAAAAGAAGATTTGAATTCGAATCCAGTCACTTATTACATCACTTTAATTACTTTACTTTATTGAAATGTTACAATTAGTTTATAGAACTTGGCACCAAAGGCAGGACAAGTCTCTTTCATGTGAAAGGTGTTGAAAGTCAGAACGATTATTATCAGAGTCTGAGGAACCTGTAGTCTTTATTTAAACAGGAAATTTTTAAGTAACAACATTTTTGTTGAAACGATTTTTGCTGAACATTGAGCAAATTTTGATAAAAGTACTTATATGGAGCATTAATTAATTAATGGCGGTGCCCGTGGCGTAATGGTTACCATGCCTGCCTGTTACTTGAGAGGTTCGTGGTTAAAATCCCAACAGAAACCAAAAAATGTTTTTCCACAGATATCACCTTTCATGTGGAATTTGCAAGTCATCCCACAGTTAATTCATTACCATGTGAAGAGCTTTCTCGATTAGCCGTTCGGATTTGTAGGCCCCTTTCAGTCATGGAATGGTTGTATGATATGCGCTGGACCTCGGGGCTCCTCGCTACTATGTTGCTCCACCTTATGTTTGTATGAATATAATTAATTAAAAAAAAGACAGTTCTTTTTAACTGCCACATGTCTGAAGTCATCAAAGAACACATAGTAGATAAGCGTAGGAAGCGTCTCAAGTCATATACTCTTTCTTGCAGTTCTGATGAACTATGCCAGCTCAAAGTCCAAATATTAGACACCGTACATTAACACCATTGACAAGGATTCTTTATTCTTTCAACGGACTATTAAAGTATTAACGTATGGGTAAACGTTTTAGAAAAAACTGATTTCGTATTAGTCCCAAAGACTGATGGTTTTTTTGTTTTTAAATACTTATTTCCTATTCATTTGTATTTCAGAAACTTATGTCTACATTATCTCTAACTTATGTTTATCAAATTGTAGAAAACTAGCTAATTATTATTAACTAGATTAAGATTACTGATTCTCTACCAGGGGTAGATTCGTGTTCTGTGAAGGAAGTTGTGAAGTGATAAAAAATACTTGATTGCTGTCTTCTAAGAACTTTTTCATTTTATCATTTCACAAAAACCTTTGATGCGATTCTCGAACTCATAGTGATAAATTGATCTGACAGTATGTTCTAAAAGTACTAAATAATAAATGTTGTCATTTTTGTACCCATTTTGCGCAACTTTTATAATTTTATTTTTTATTTGCAAAAAATATTTCGAAACATGTCGAGCATAGCTTTTCAGATGATAATCAAAATCCATTTGAAAGTACAACTGAAGAGCTCTTTATTCAACTCAATCCCGAAACATTTATGTTTGGAGTTGATAGACCATTTTAAAACACATGTGACTTTGACAAGCCGTAAAAGTGCGGTTCCATGCCATTTGTAAGTGTAGAAGAGTGTATTAAGATTTTTCGACACTCATACCTTCCAACCTAGTGTTGGCCAAGATATCCTTTCTTCACTTTCTCAAACACCAGTGAGTTGCTGCGTTTCAGAGATTGCAATTGAACTGAATAGAATAATTGAAACCTTTTGCCTCTTCTTTTTATTGGTTGAAATTAAAAATTCACAGCCAAATCAGTTTATGAAAAATAATCTTTCATGTGAAGAGATTTTGACGTTTGCTTTAATTTTTTTCACAGAACGAAAATCGAATTCGTTGAGAGGCTTTGATATTATAGCTTCACTTCACAGCTTAACAGTTACAGAATCAACCCCAAGGTGTTCTAAAGTACTTATGACTTGATGCTTATGCTTTTCGACCTTAGTCTGACAATGCTTTCTATGTCGACGTGGCGTATCCTTCGGTCGAATCACTTGAGTGAAACAAACAAACAGGAGCTAATATAGCGTAAAGAACTATACCACAATGAGCTATTTGACGTTTGACGAACAGCTGATTCGTTTACAAAGCACTTCCGCAAGCAGTTTTTAAAAGCGCGTTCGAAATGTTAATATCCAAGAGCCTACACTTTAACACAAAATGTAAGCTTACGCCAAGCCTCTGCTGACTACTTTCCCAAAAATTTCTGTTTAGTAAGTAAACGGATGGGCAAAGAGTTTTTTACTAACGGTCTCTTTCTTTTTAAGGAAAACTTTCTGTTATTTTCCGTGTTTTGATAAAGTTTTGCACACAAAATTGATGAACTTTGATGAGTTGATAGTTTTTTCCTTTGTGGTTGTACAAAGTACAGTCAAACCTGGATAAGTGAGAACTGGATAAGTGAGAAAACTCTATAAGTGAGAGTAATAGCCAGGACCCGACATTTTAAACTCCAAAAACCTCTATTAGCGAGAAACAGAAACCTCTGTAAGAGAGTGTCGTTTTTCCCTCTTTGACCTCCGTAAGTGAGACTGCTACTTACTATACCTCTCTAAGCGACAGTCGAGCAAACAAATTTAACATCTGCTATTTTATGACTCGTTCTTAACTTTCGTGGAACTTTCTACCATTGTTTTTGTATTGTTTTCTCGTCAATATTGTACCCATATTCTATTTCGTGGAACTAAAAAAATTTTGTTATTTTATCGCATTCTTTTCGAATGGATACATGCCCCTGTGTTTATGTAATTTTATCATTATTACATATTAACTACATTCGTTCTTGCTGTCACTTGATATTGCTGCGTACCTCTATAAGTGAGAAACGCTACCCATATACCTTAATTAGCGAGAAACTCAGGTTAGTGATAAGATGATCTATAAGCGAGAATGAGATTGTGCTCCCTTGAACTCTCGCTTATCCAGGTTTGACTGTATATACAATATCATACGTGAAATCATTTAAATGTTGTTTAAACAGTTTGCACGAAAAAATAAGTTAAAAAAAATATAGGTTTCATTGGCTGAATACATTTGCTTACTGAAGATTTCAACTTACTTCAATACAATACTGTTTATAAACATTTCTACTATTCGTCCATAGCTTAGGCCGATATTGCAGAATTACCCCCAAATAAGGAAATTAAATTAATATGCCTCCCATAGTAAGCTAAGTAACCACAAACAGTTCCACATGCCGTCCTATTAAGGTTAAGAAAGCATCTGCTTGCCTTAATAAATTACCACATCTTTTACGTGCCTCATCTCTTTTTTTGTTTTTTTTTTTTCTTTTTCTAGCTTCAAAAAATCGAACACCATCGTGGACCAGTGACATCTGTGAAAGTGAGCTCCGCTTGTGATGTCCTTATTTCGGCCAGTCATGACAAACTCATCTGTCTTTGGTCCTTGGAAGATTATACATTACTTAACACTATGACAATGAGAAGTCCTGTGATGAGAATAGACATATCATGCGATTCGGTAAGTTTTAGAGTTAAGCGATGGAGACTGCTCTATATCCTTGAATCTGCTTTTTCGGTTTGTTGGTTAAAGCAGCTTTCGGGTAACAAAGATTATTATCCTTCTGGTTCTTTGTTTTGTGTTTTATTCTTTGAAATTTCCTTTTTTGTAGAGCTGGTGAAAAATGAACTTCCCTGCCTAAAGGTTGATATTTTGAACGTATAAACATTTGTATATGCATACATACACATGCAAGGAACTTCTTTGTCGAATTGAGTTCTGAGTTCCCTTAACCGAAAAATACTTTCGTTTTCTCTTTCATTTGAAAAAAAAAATAATCCCTAGGCCCTGCATACACACTCCCGACATAAAGCTTCTACATATGTGTGTATTTTGTGGGTGCAGTGTACATTGTACAGTGTACTCCTACATTGTTCACTGTTCTTCCTGGCAATTTAACGCATTGTGTTGGTTCATCTTTGCTTACTTTCGAATTTCCTAATTTATTCTGAAAATTTTGCAAGCTTCAAAGTGACACCCATGGAAGGGAGGAATTTCTGCCGAAATAGACATGTTTGCTGGCTTTGGAGCTCTCTAATCTGACGGGTATTTGAGATGTCATTAGAGTTTTGTTATTTTTTATTTTTTTTTGTCTTCATAGATACTTACTCAGGGCCTAGTGCGTATATATTCCACTGAAAGGATTTGATTGATTTCCAAGCGGATTTCGATTCAATACAACAGTCAACCCTAATCTTTCTTGTTGTTGCAAGGAAGAGCTCTGCTACTTATTATACTTAAAAGAAAATTCTTTTTCTTTCCCTATATCGACTGGTTTTGTAGAGATGTTACAAAAGAGGCACGATAAAATAAATGTCATTTGGAAACAGTGCGTGATTGGAATAAATTATTACGTGCTCCTTTGCAAAATCGATTTTTTTCTTTTTGTATATAAACGAACTTAAATGTTTTTGTATAAGATCAATAAAAGTGTGAGAGAAACTTAAAAGTGTTTCTTGGTGGCTTTTTATTTAAACGGCGATTTGCTTGTTTTAAATGCGTTATAAAAGAAACTTGTTTTGATGCAAGGTAATTATCAGTTATAACTGATATTTGCATTTGTATTTACCAATGTCAATTTCACCTTGGCGCCCGTGGGGTCTGGGGTGTTAAGTAGCATCTTACGCAGGTTAAGTGGTAGGTTCAAAGCGTAGATATATTCAATTGTTTTTCTACCGGCATTGCTTTTCGCGTGGGATTGATAAGTTCTCCAAAAATATTCACGTTGCCATGAGGAGCGCCTTCTCATTAGCCGTTCGTAATGGGCAAAAAAGAATGTCACAAGGTATGGTTAAGAGATATGCGCTAGGCCTGTCGAACTCCGTCTCCATGGCACCCAATTGTTTTTTATTATTATTTATTCTTTACAACCGCATTCTCTGATTGTCGTCCACTTCTGAGCGATGGTCCAAAAGTCTTGTTTTCATCGGTTTGGTTCGTTTTCATATTTCTGTATTCTTTTTCGCTTCTCTTCTTTTGGATTGTCATCCACTTCTGAGCTTAAATCTTAAGCGGGAAGTTTAAAATCAATCAATCAGGCATACAAGAAAGCACCTTAATTAAAACATAATAAAAAAAAAACAAGCATTTAAATACTATCGGCGCACATCTATCGCGATAGCAGCAAGTAAAATAATCTTAATTTTCCTTTTATGAGCTTCAAATGTCGGAAAAAATTACTTCAAATGTATTTTTCTGTCATTTCCTTCAATTTTCGTAATCACTTTCGTCATCGCCTTACCAACGTGCCATACTGACATTTCTTAAGAAACTCTTTCTCTCTATCTCTCTCCCTTTCTTTCTCTTATGTTCTTAAAACATCAAATATTACCAAACTAATTATTTAATAGCAGTTAACTTTCGTGATGCCACAAGGATTTGCCATGAAAATCTCTCTGTAAATACTTTTCCTTTCCTTTCAGAAAATTATTACAAAAATCACTCCCCCAAATTGTGTGTACCTGTTCGGGTCTATTGTTAGTTTTGACTCTGCAAGGGTGGATATCTCAAATTAAAGCCGCATTTTGTTCGTTACCCCCCATTTTAAAAGAATTTTCCATTGAAACGAAAACGACCACCTTCTTTGTTTGTACAGCTCCTTTCATCACTCAACACCACCTCTAATAAAACTAATAGCCCTGTCACGGCATATTTGAAATTCTAACGATTTTAACCTGGAGGCTTGATTGGAAATATTTACCAAAAAAAAAAAACCTTGTAATCTTCTCCCTCTCAACAGGTATTTCTGTTGGCACATTGTGAGGACAATGGCTTGTATCTGCGTACCCTGGCAACTGGAACGGAGCTACACACTCTCAAAGGACACAAATCTAAGGTAATTATTACATAAACTCCTTTTTAGCGCTGGTTGCTGGTGGGTGAAATTCGAAAAGAGGGTTAACAGGATCTAAACATTTTATAAATTGCTATTTATATATATATATATATATATATATTTCACTTGTCAATTTTGTACCGTACAGATACGAACAATGTCCATTGCAAAGGATAGCCAAAGGGCTGTGGTCGGTTGCGATGATACAAGAGCTCTTATTTTTGACATGCATTCGGGAAAGCTCATCCGGTCCATGCCACCAAATCCGGGGCCAGTTACAGCTGTGTATGCTATGGAAAATGATGATTTTCTGATTACGGTAGGAGGGAATAAAATTACATTTTATTCTTTTCGCAATGAGGAGATCTATGTTCATCCATATTCACACAATCAACGGCGGAAACGTTCCCTCAAGCGAGTGCAGTCGCAAAGGTCCCCATCGACTACTTTACCTCCGATAAGTTGTTTCGAGATATCTAGGGACTCTCAATTGGCTGCCATAGCTTCCGGCAAAAGCGTACACATTTTGAAGGTGAACAATTCCCCGGAATATCAGATGACATGTGATGGACACTCTGGAGTTGTAACCTGCCTAAGCTTTGCACCAAACAGCGAATTTTTGGCCGTTGGTTCTGAAGATAAGACTGTGAGCATATGGGGTATTTCTCAAGGGGCAGTTATTACTCGCTTCAAGGTGACATTTTCCGATAACATACGCTCGCCAATTGCTTATTTTCTTTGTCTAGAATCATAACTCAACAGTGACGTCTGTGGTGGTGTTGATGGATTCACGAAGAGTAATTTCGTCGGATCGTGAAGGTTTTTTATTTGTTTGGTTGGCCGAAGCTGCCACTCTTTTACAGACTGTTCAGGGGCCATACAAGTGTCTTGCATCTACAAACAACATGAAGTTTGCTGTAAGTTCTTTCAAAGCATTGCTTGAAATAAGATAAAGAGATATTTTCTAATCACAGGTTTGTACTAATGGAGATAACAGTCTTAAAATTTGGTCCCTAACAAGAGAAGATGAAAAGTACTCGGTGTCCCACTCAGATGACATCACTTGCTTCACCATAACTGCCGACAGTTTGTATGTGATAACTGGCTCTAAGGACATGTCACTTAAAGTTTGGCAAGCGACGGGTGGAAAATTGGCACAAGTTCTTGTTGGGCACACGGATAAAGTTACATGTGTAACGGTATCTGTAACCAATAAAACTCAAGTGATATCTGGTTCGAAGGATTATAATTTGATCGTATGGGACTTACACACTGGTGAGGAAGTTCACACGTTAGCTGGCCACTTGGCTCAAGTCACATGCGTAAAAGTTTCAGCGGATGGTAAATCTTTCAGTACAGTCGCTTTTTGTTTTCTGCTAAAACATAAAAATTTAAATAATAGGTACAACAGCGGTCTCAGGAAGTGATGACAAGACCATAATAGTTTGGGAAACAAAGCGTGGCCTAGCCTTAACCTCGTTACAACTCCATGTGCCCTTCACCCGGTTCGACATCAGTCTAGACTGTTCAAGGATTCTCATTCAACTTGTAGACAGTTTCAATTTGCCTGTAATCTGTTTGCACAATACTCCAGCGCAATATGTTAAGCTTCCAACTTATTCAGCTCCAGCTAGAGACGTCGAAGGTAATGATTTTGTTTCCTTTGTCGTTTATCTTTCTGATTCATTTTCGTCATTTAAGATCTTCGACCACAAGGACCTAAGCGTCAGATGAAGCGTTTGCTGAAAAAAGAAGTGTCTTTGGATACATACACTTGGCAAAAGAAGTATGGACACTTAACGTCGTCAGTGATGATGGCTCAAGTAGACGAGAGACTAAAAAGACGATTCTCCGTCTCGGCAAGTATGGAAGAAATTTCGAAAATTGCAGAAATGAAAACGTTGACATCACAAACGAATCTTGGGCCAGAACAAGCAGCTTTGGCGCAATCGCAACATTTCGATCAATTAGAAGCGCTCTGGAATAAAAGATCACCTCCAAGGAGGCGTCATAACGCGGTAAGTCTGTGTTTTCATACGTCTTGATTAACGTCTCAAGATTTATATTTATAATTCCATTTGTGCATTGCTTGCTGTTTCTCTCCCTTTATACTTTCCAGGGTCTTTCACGTCAAACATCCCTCGTCGAAGATCGCCTTGAATCATCAGATGACGATGAATACCACGACGAACGTGCAGGTATGTCTACATCCACAGAAACAGTTGATAATAGTTTCTTAAGTTCCGGAATGACAAGAATGCGTCCTATGTCACTCCCCATAGCTGCATGGGAAACATGTAGTGCAGTAGAATTACCTCTTAGCGGGTTAGATCATGATGCTCAACCGGACTTGGTCAAAGATATTCCTGCTAGGTCTACCTCCCAAATTCCTCCCGAACCATTTCATCTCCCAGGTTGCTCGAATTGTAACTGTCATATTAGAAATAACAAGAAATGGAGCATATTTCGTTGGAAATCATTTAAAAATCACAATCGAAGACGTCGTATTTGCAAGTCACTCGAAACATGTAACGCTAATAGTAATCATATTACCGCTATTCCAACTACCATCTTCATTGAGCCTCATGATCCAACCGATCTCCTATCTGGTGAAAGTCAACAACAGCCACAACCACAGCCACAGTTGTCTGTCAAAACTAATATTGAAGGTCATCCATCAGATGTTCCTTCTCTACAGAAGAATTTTAAATTTTTCAAGGTTTTTCATATACACAAACGGACAAAGAGTCTTATAACTACTGTGAATGGGTCGGCTGATGTTGGCTTTTCTAAAGTCAAAAGTAAAACACACAAACGTAGGCTTAGACCAAATTCAACCAATGAAAACACTTGCCTTGCACAGTAGTTCATATAGAAATTTACATATATTTCAACAAATTTCTTCTTACTTTCTTCAAACCTATTTTGTTAGTTCTATAATTTTTTTCTCTCTCTTTCTAAGTATAAATGTCATGTCAAATTTTATTACTTGTTGCAGTTAAAATATCGTTGTAGAACACGTATCTCAATTAAATACGAGCACTTGATGTCCCCTATTAGAAAATGATTTTTATAAAACTTTACTTTTTATATAATTTGATAATTTGTAAAAACTGTAAAATAGAAAGTCTTTTTTTATTTAATAAATGTGCTGGTCATGTAAAAATGCAATTTTTCAACATCTTTTGACTCTTTAAAAAGAAATCGGTTTTGAAAGTTGAGGTAAGTAGCGAAACCTTCTTTTTATCTTCAGCTTGAAGCACTTGTGTATTAAAACAAATATTTTTTTGAAATGAGGACTTCAGCTAAGAAAACTTGTGCGTCAAGGTTTATTACCTATTGTATATTCATATTAGTGTCTGGTGTATAGTATTTAGTATTAGTACGGTTCAGTTTCCATAACTTTTTAGACATTTATTGTTCTATCGTCGAAAAGAAAGATACCAAAAGATAAGAATTTTGATTTGCATATTGCACAGTACAAAATGCGCTTTCTTCTCAGCTGTTCTTTTACAGAACAAAAACCTTCAAAAAAATCACAATTAATATTGACGTAGTAGCAACTGAATGCTAGTTCTAATTCTTGAAAGTGCAAATTATCTTTCGACTAACTGGTGAATAACTACTTTTTTATTTCTAACTTCAAGCTGTGTAACACTTTTTATGGTCTTAGCTTACAACGTCTTTCATTTTCATCCCTCTTCTATAAAAATCACTATGATACTGTTTGAGGGACTGCAAATGCCGTTAATATCTTTCTGCAAGAAATCTTTTTGAAGATTAAGTTTCGAACTTTTGAGAAAACCATAAACGAATTTTGTTATTTTTAAATTTTTGATAACCTTACTCGGAAAGAGGATTTTTAAAGGGTTGATCCCTTTAAAATATTGTACTAGCACACAAGACCAATTCGTGCAATTAATTAGATTGTGCCCTTGACATGCTTTTTTCTATATTAATGGCTATGATGTCATTTATTGTTTCTTTAGTGTCTAGATTTTGTAGGAGCTGTTGTGAAGACATAGAAGATAGTCTTGTAGTTGGTTCCGTTTAGCATGCGGAGACAATCGTTTTATTTAACGTCACCTTATGGGTGCCGCATATTTAACGATGAATAACGTTATATGAACATACCCCAAAATTACTATGTATGTCAATGTCTTAACTTTCATACATAAAACCAAAAACTTTCAACACACATTTTCCCTATGTAAGTGTTGCTAGTTAACCTACTCGCAATCATATCCGTTTGCCTCGATTTTCGCTTTTTCAAACCAGAACTTCTTTTAATAGGTAGGTACAGTTGCCTAGCACAACTCAGAAGATATGACTAATCTCTTAATCAAGCATTCGGAATAATTTCACAGTGAGTGTCGTATATTTTATAAAAATTGCATGTGTTAAATGTATGTTAGTCTTTTCACGTTTCGTAGTTACTACTCTAAATATTTTTTTCAAAAAACAAAAAATAAAAGAACCAATCAAATAACTGCCATTTGCTTGAACAGAAAATTTAACATCTTGTTTTTAACCTTCCTTAACATAATTTAATATCCAGTGCATTCAAAAACCAGCTCCAGAAGTTCATTACAACAGCCTATTTAAATCCCCCACACAAAATGATATGAAATTCCTGCGGAATGCTTTTTGTTCAAACAAAAACAAAAATTATATACAAATAACGAAACCAGAAAAAATTGATTTTCTATGTGTGGTATTTGCTATATACATAAATATACCAAACTAAATGCATAAATTATTCAAACAAGTAGTAGTTTTAATTTGTTATAAATTTAGTACTAGAAAAGCACGATTATAAAGGACACAATCGTAGATTAAGTATGTATTCCATAGCAACTGTGTGTCGTTTTTATAAGTTTGAGTTTCTTATAGAACATTGTTATATTATTCATGCGCCCTACAGATTGGATGAATTCTTCCCGACTCCGATTATAAAGCAAATATCAATCAATTTGCCCAAGATAAATCGATTAAGAAATTAATAAAAGACAAAACAATATTTTTTTTTTAGATTTGATCGACGAAGTCTTATGGTCAAAAATTCAAAATAATCAATTCGGCTAAATTTGCTTCTATAGAAAATAGTTAAACTTTTAATTTACTGTGCATTTGAATTGCTTACATGCATTTAATTTTAATTTAAATATAGGCTTTTCGTGCTTAAATTGTATTTCCTTCTAAAATTGGTTTTAAAAAAATGCAAAACATAAATAAAACATAAATCTACACTTAGAGTATGCGTAATGCTTGTAAACTGTCTAAAATACCTCAGATATAAAACAAAAATATATAAAGATAAGCAAACAAATTATTGTAGAAGCTTAGAAAGTGTGCATATTGTATTGTCCTAAGTTGCATAAGTATCAAATGTTGAACTCTACAATGCTTGTGAACAAAAACCGTAAGTATCAATTAAATGAAAAAAGACATGAATAATCTTATTTCAGTTGAGCTAAAGTTGTGTTATGTGCATTTATTATTATTTTTTTTTTATAATTTTTTTATATTTCTGTAGATTTTAAAAATTTTAATTTCTTTTATTAAAAAGTTTTTGATTGGGTACGAAGTCAGTTTGAGGGCAGACACTGCAGTTCATAATTTATGCCTTTTCTTTGTTACCCTGAATACAATAAAGAAACCTTAATCCTTAATCTGTTTAAACTGTATATTGCTTATAATCAAAAAGCATTGAAAAATAAAATGAAATAGTTACATCACGCCATAAATTTTTGAAGAAAGAATTTGCTACATACCAGCACGGCCGTCATTTTGGTAGAACGGTGTTTTCAGTCTTCGTTCAAGAGTCTACCTTGACTTCGTCCGTAAGTAATACTCGAATTTCTAACTCTTCAAGCGATTTTTTTATCTTTGCGATTTTAAGCTGAGAATTTTTTGATTTAATCAAACCAAATCGTTTGACTGTTAGTTTCGGAAATGAACGGCAAAGTCTCTTGAGTATTTTAAGAATATAAAACCACACAGCCAAACTTCTAACAAAGGCCATAATATCTTCTCTACATTGAGAGATTCAGCATCTGCCAAAAGAAAGCAACATCATTTGAAGAAGTTGGCGGTAAGGAACGTATATTTGCCTAATCTAATAGCGTTAATTAAAAAAAAAATAGGTTTGAAACTTTACTAAACCTTAAGGGGTTAGGCCACCCCAGAGGCTGAAAAAATATGCTTTTTGGGGGCTTTTTTCAGAAATACTAAAAAATAAATCGAGATAATAGAAACGTAATTTTATTATCTATATCAGCGACTGCTTACACTAATTTTTTTGAAGCGATTTATTACAAAATGGCGGCTGTGCATGCGCAGCATTTTTGCGACCACTTCTTTTTTTCGGGGTCCACGGCCGGACCACAGCTCCTGCAATCTTTTAAATAATAATGAAGAAATGAATTTTTTTGGATTTTTGCGATATATTGATTTTTGGCCAATGGCGTCCTTCTAAAGTGAAAAGTGAAAAACTTGCCCTAGAAACTGTCAGATAGTTGTTAATAACAAATGAACTACGCAATATATAAAAAAATACTACGTAGTTTCATAGACAATGTATATTTCAAGACATTTTTAAAATTTCAAGTTAATCGGTAGAAAATTGCTGGAGCTACGAGTCCGGTCAACTTGAAAAATTCAGTATTGGGATAAACGCATAAGTTTTGAGTAGTAGAAAATCATGAATAATTTTACAATACCTTTAATCTGCGATGCCTGAAACAGACGTTCGACAAGTCTAACTCGTCTAGACTAGACAGGAAATAAATATTTTCATTAACAACTGCCGTATACATGCTCTACTCCCCTAACGTAAATTCCCCCTCGCGCTCACAAAAGGAGCTCGCTGCGGACCTTGTACATAAATTCAAAAACCGAGTACCTAAAGATCTTTCCCGGCCATAATCTTCTGGGACATAATTTTTGAGGTCCAAAGAGATCATTTGGAGTAAAAAAAATCGATTTTTCAAAAATTCTAGGGTGGCCTAACCCCTTAAGTAAGGCATTCATAGACGAAGCACAATCCTAATATCCAGAGTTTACTACCACAAACTTGTACGAAGCTATATTTATCTACCGTACTTTAAACGGATACGATTGGACTACCCTTTAAAATTCAATATTTTTGTTTTTGGCTCGATAAGTAAAACTAATTTACTTTTCTTTTCACTCATCACTACTTCGACTCTTTTTTACAGCCAAATCAAATTACCCGAAATTTTGTTCGAAATAAAATCGGCGAAATGCAGACATAACCTCTCACACAATTACTTATTACTCTGTTCGGTTATCTTATAACACTGTTAATATCAAACTTCAGTTTTATTGAACTGTCTTCGAGCTTTTCCTCCAACTGTCTTGAACTTTCTTAAGATTGCTATACACCCTTTTTCCCCAGTTTCTAGGATTCTATTGCTGTTCTGCACTTCGAAATACTAGTTGTCTACAAAACTAGACGCGTTGTTAATAATAAAACTTTTTTTATTTCTTATTCTTTATACAATTAAATTATAATTTTAACACATACGAGTATTTTCATACCTTGATTTTTCAAGTGTCATTTAAAGAAATTTCATAAGCATAACAACAAAGGCTTTTTATGATTTGCTGACCAAGTCACGTAGTTGCCAGATAAATAACAACACCAAATATATTTCTTATCTAAATACATCTCTCCTATACAAAAGCAATTAATTTTTGTGAATTTTTCTATTAAACTCTATTTAAAGATCATTTTGCAGCAAGTGGGTACTACTAAAAACACAACGTAACAAAACTAAAATAAAACCAAAGGTATTGATATTAAAAATAAAATAAAATTTTAAAATGTGTAATTCACATTTTTAAAGTCGAACTTTTAACCAACATTTTTCTAAAATAAATTATAAAAAGATGATAACATTAGTGTTATTGAAAAGTCTTAAAAAGGGGTTAAAAGCTATGACTATGCTTATGCTGTAAAAAAAAATTCTTGCGATTCACAAATCCAATTTTTGAAAATTTCAGAAAAAAAAATACATATTTGCAATTTAAATCTTGAAGAAGAAAATGTATTTTGTATAAAATATAAATTTGTGGTATTTAAGTTTGAAGCCAATAATTATAGACATATTTTAACGCGGTGTTTTATATAGATATATATTTAAGTTAGCTCTTGAATGAGCTATTTGTTCTGTAAATTAGTAAATGCATCTAGGTTCTAACACAAAACAAAAAACAATACATTTCAAGCTTTCAAAGCACTTAACACTTACATAGATGTAAGAAAATTGAAATAAAGACAATCACTTTATTAAAACGTTGCAATATCATTAAGATAATTTTCTTAGTATTTGTTGCTTATTGTCGTTTAAATTATTTGATGTATCTCACACACAAAACATCATTACAACCTATTCGCTAGACTTTAGGAACTTGTGTTACTTTTTTACGCAAGGAAAGTTTAAAAATAACTAAGATTACAATTGAGTCAAAAATAGAAGAAGAAAAATTAGCTATACATCAACAAACATATACAATTTAGAGCAAATAAGATGTTAAGTGTTTATTTGTAAGAAATAATTGTAAAAAAAAAAGAAATAAACGTAGAATAAAAACCATTTGGAGATATTTAGACAGTGAGTGTTTGTATTTGTTTTTCAGGCTCGCTCATAAAGAAAGGCGTTATTACTACACGAAGTATGTATGATATTTATCCCAGAACCCCAAAACTATTTTGCTCAAATTTGAATAAAAATAATATTTACGAGTATCACAGAGGTAGGAGAACAATATTCTTTGAACACGACCATCAACAATGATGAAACACAGTAAAAATAAATAAGTTAACAGAGCCAGGAGGCTAGTGCATTTCTCACAACCAGCCTTGTGGGGAATGAAGTGGACCTACATTTTTCTGCCGATTCCGAACGGTGGTGGCGATTTGAGAAAACGCTTCACATGGCAATGAATTTATTATCGAAGGACTTGTCAATTCCTCGCGAAAGGCGACACCCGTAACAAAACCTTTTTTCTTCTGTTGGAATTCGGAATTCGAGCCACGAACTTCTAGGTTAACAGGCAGACGTGCTAACTATCACGCCAATACAAATCCGATAATGATATAAATTAAAAAACCATTAAATTGAGATCCTAAGTCCCAACTCTCGAATCAGTGTTCAAACTATGATATGGTTCTCACCAAGTCACTTGAGACTTTTGGACAGAACTGCCAGCTATAAAGTTTAATAACTTTCTTTAATAAATAAAGTTAAATAACGAACTCACTTTCACAGTGTTTTAAAAATTTCAGTTTAGCTAAGCGAAGTTTAATTACATACTATGAATGTGAGTTGACTTGCATGTATGTATTTTATTCTTATTCGCTTTTTTCATTGCATACGTTCTAAATGTTAAACTGAATGTTTTAAATTCAGAAAGCTTTCATTTGAAACAAACTAAATTCAAGGCTTAAGCTAACACTGAGACCCCGAATTGATTGTTGAACTGAAGTTTTCAAACCAAAATTTTAATAGTAATTCCCTGTGTGAAACTGGTCACAAGACATAAATTTTGAACCCCAATTTTCAATTCACTCGCCATAGATCCCCAAGAAACTAGCTTAAATTTTGAATAAATCGAAAATAAGTCTTGACTCAATTAACTGTTAGCTTTTCGACATATTGCCTTCAAGTCAATAACAAAGCTTAGGCATAAGCCTAAACAGATTTGAAATTAAAAAAAAAAAACATTTAAATCAACGGTAAATTACTATTTTATAATAAGGGCATGATTGTTTGTAAGAGTGCATTTTAACCTACGCTTTTAAGTTTTACTCCCGGAGCATGTCATTCAAAGTGCTCTCCTTACCCTCTTACTCCTTATGCAAAGTTATAGTTTAAATCCTTAAGAAAAAAAAATTTATCAGTCCATCTAGTAATATTTGATTGTACAGTGTTGTTTCTTCAAGGAAATTAATGAAATGAAGAATAACGAATAACGACATCAATTAATTCAGAGTTATTAAACAAGTATAATACAGTAAAACCCGCTTAAGAGAAACCCGCTTAAGAGAAAAACCCGCTTATCTGAAAGAATTTTTTCGTCCCCGAGTATTTGTAGACCAATTACCAATTAAACACTCCGCTTAAGTGAAACTCGCTTAAGTGAAAAACCCGGATACCTGAAACATATTTTCAGTTAAATTTCATATTTCTTATTGAAAAAAACTCTCTTAAGTGAAAAAAAATTTTATCGAACAGAACAATTTGAGCCAAAAAATGGATGGTTAGATCAGTGGAAAAAACGTGAAAATATTCATTTTAAGAAGATTTGTGGTGAAAATAATTCTGCTGACACAGTTGCTGCTAACCATTGGCTGGAAATTTTTTGGCCAAACATTTGTCAAAGCTACAAACCTGATGACGTGCATAATGCTGATAAATTCAGGGTCGGGTAATGTTTAAGGCTCTACCGACGCCGACGGCTTCATTGGTAAATAGATGTGAAAACCTTCAGGATTGAAGCTACCAAAGGGCCGTATCACAGTCCTTTTCATTTCTTATTCGACTGGAACAGACAAAATTATTTTTTGTATTGGTGTGTAGTCTAAGATTAAACATATTTTGTTTTTCTTTTGCTTCTTAATAGGTATAAAGTAGATCTCATAATCCGAGATGCTTTAAAAAAGCACAATTCCTGTTATTTAATGAAGCAGCACTACAATTCGAAAAGTTTGATGCTAGCAGATCTGTATCTGACAATGATTTAGATGTGGAAATTTTGGGAGTCCAGAAAGCAACAACTACAGAAGCTTTTAAATCTCTCAATGTTCTTAAGCAGTTTTCTGATGGGGATCTAATCTTAGATGAAATTGAATATAAAATGATGAATTGCCATTTCCGACTTTGTCGCAAACGAAAATTGATGACTTTTTTAAAAAAAGTGAGATTATTTTTGTCTTCATAAAAAGTTCCTATATTCAAAAATATGAATATGTATGTACATTAGGGTGTGTCATTTTTTGAGTAACTCTTAAAGTCATTAAAAAGTCATCAGTGTTTAATAAAATAAAAATCTTAATTTCATACATTTCCAACTTTTAGTTTAAATATCTTCAGAACGGCGCGGCGCACTCTATGAAAAAATTAAATTGAGCTTTTTTGTAGAGCATTCAATTTCCTACTTAAATAATTTGTCAGTGTATTTTTAAAATGCTCAAATGTCAAGCTATAAAAATAAGAAAAAAATTACATTATTTTTCTATGTTATTTGTATGGAAAATTGAGGCACCTCTAAATTTTAATATTAAGAGCTCAAATTTTAAGCGGCTTCGTTTTATACCTTCCTGAAAGTAATTAGCCTGTTTTATCGTTGAAAAAAAAAGTTGCACAAAAATGACACACCTTAATGTACCTACATATTTGAAACCTGAAACCAAACTTGGGAGTGGCCTCTTTTTGATATGCCCAATGTGCCTACGAATTAACCTACAAAAACTCAAATGTGATTTATTGTAATTTATGTAATATATTTATGTACTACCTATGAATTCCAATGTACAAACATATGTTATTTTTGTTATTCAATAAATTACTTTTTTGATGTTTAATCGTGGTTAGTTATTCAAACACTTTTATTTAAATTATTTCCAGGCAACTCCAAAGATAAATACATCAAATTATTTATTGTGTATATGAAGCATTAAACCTCCGCTTAATGGAACTTTTAAATCCGCTTAAGTGCAATTTTTTTTCACTTATCAGGACTCCGCTTAAATGAAATTTTTTTCACTTAACCGGGGTTCGGTTAAGTGAAAAACCCGCTTAAGTGAAAGAAAAACTGTGACAATTTGCCTTTTCTCTTAAGCGGGTTTCACTGTAATTGTATTGGTAGCATTCTTCGAGGGCTATTTATTACAAATGCCTTAATTCATTTATGTTATAAGAATAACCATAAAAGGCATTTAATTTCAATTTTCTTATAAATACATCTAAACAATGATGGAACTTTTGGCCAATATCTTCCCCAGCGAAGGCGACACGCCATCCTCTTAGAACTTGGATTAACCCCATTACCATTATACACCCACAAGTGCTGTGTGGCAAAGGGTCGCTAAAATAGTATGAACAAAACATTACAGTTCACAGGGCTCCTCAGTAGTGCTTTCT
Organism: Melanostoma mellinum; assembly: GCA_914767635.1. NCBI lineage: Eukaryota > Metazoa > Arthropoda > Insecta > Diptera > Syrphidae > Melanostoma > Melanostoma mellinum. The sequence goes on from OU612059.1 coordinate 232,656,263, forward strand.
TTTTTGATATCGATGTTTCGCTATGTTAGACTTTGTTAAAAAAAGTACTGGTTTCATTTAGGACCGACTGAATGCTGTTGATCTATCAGAAATAAGAATAAAATATTTCTTTAAAAAATAAATCTACCGAAAAAAATGGAAAGAACCGATAATTATTTACTTTTACAACTTCGTGTTATAAAGATGAAATGTTCTTATGATTCTTTGTTTTGCTTCAAAAAACTGAGCGGATTTAAATGAAATTTGAAACAGATAAACGAAAACTTAGTATTTGTATTTCCAAAATTACTGAGCCGATTTGAATGAAAGTCTCAACAGAAATTATATAGAACCAGAGATATGATATAGACTATAATATAGTGAAATATTATTTCACCTTCATATATGAACCGATTTCACGCTGCTTAAGACAGTCCAACTCAGTCTCTGGTATTAGAACTGATTTTCATGAATTTTTTTGTAGAAATGCTATCAAAAATAATTTGATAAGTGAACTAATACTAGCGACTTGATAACTTATTTATGCATTCTATTAATTATTCTTAGTTTTTCTTTTTCATATACATAATTACATTGTAATCTAATAAGCTATATCTCAACTTGATGAAGTAAAGAAATTCTTTTATTGTTAAAGTGCTTCATTGTCCGTAACATGAATTATATTTCATCCCCATGGAACGGAAACTTGGAAATTACTTTACCTGACTCGATCATATAAGGACCAGAGCTACGCCACGCTGCCGCCGGGCGGGTCTGCTTGAATTAGAATTAGAGCAACAAAAGTTTCACAATTGTGTACATTTCGTAGCTTCATTTGCACTGAGGGGCGACGAATGTCAAGAATTGTTGTCTGATTAAATTTGATATCTGCTTACGTCATACATTATGGAGTGTCTAATGGCAGAAACCCTCAATGGTGCTGTCCTAAAAGATGATCAATGCTTTCGCTCATTTATCTTCCCCAGACGTTTCTGGATCGCTTTGTGTTTTTATAATAACAGAGATGCTGTTGCACGAACATGTATACAAAAATATGCGAGAAAGCCTATTTAAAACCTTTGATAAGAACCTTGAAGAACGAGTTTCTATGTGTTACAATTCAGTGACAGAATTTAATGAAACGATGCAGAACGAGCGCCCTTCCTTATCAAACCTCTAAAAATGAACGGCGGCCCTGTTACACACAGGATAACAAATTGACACGTACAATGCATACTACTATAAGAAAATCTATTACTCACAGATTTCGAACAAATGACAACATTCGGAAAGAATAACCTTTCGTTCCATTCGCTTAATTGTTGAACTATTTGCCATATTGACATTAATATGTCAATTACAGATCTATCTCGTATATTGCTTTTTTCAATTACATATTTGTTTTTCTTATTGATAGAAAAGTTTTCTCATTAAAGAGATATTCCCAATAAGTCGAAACCAAAGCCGTTTGTATCACGTGCTAGCTAATGACTTGATAAATTGCGTATACATAATTATATACATATATCGTATTGCTCTTCTTGCTGATTGATTATGCTTCGATTGTTTGATATTATTTACACCTACTAATTCGAATTGAGAAGTCACAATTTTTATCTGGAGTTAAATTCTTTAGGTTTTAGGATTTTCGTAAGGTAAATTATTATTATTCTCAGGATTGAAACCACAAAACTATTAAATATAAATTAGAACAATGTTGCCTGAAAGTCCTGTTGTTCTATTGTTTTTAACAAGGCACTTCTACCAAGAGCGAGAAAAATCCATTACTTTTTAATTAACTCGCCCACTACCCAAGGTATAGAAGTAACAATCTTACAAACTTAATTTAATAGCTTGTTGGATGGACCTCTTATAAGACGTCGTTGTCGTGTCGGTTTTCGTCCATTACCAGCAATTTCACTCATCGTTTCATTCTACTGCGACTTCCTATTGAGTAGAAGTTTTCTTTCGTTATTTTCTAATTACCGCTATTAGTCCTGAAGAAAGGACAAACGACCAATCTATTCGAACTTTAATTACTTTCATTTCAAACAAAAAAGAAAAGAAAGAAGTGTGGTTTGCTATGTACTGTTAAATCAATGCCATTGCGGTTGGAATAAGTTTCCAAGTTAAAAATATGAATAATTCCTTTTGAACTTTTAATCAAAAAATGATTATTTGCATGCTCTTCGTCTCTGTGACAATTTTTTTTATGAAGTCATTTGTAATTCTTCCTTTTTCGTATTATTTACCGTTATACTGAGAGATATTGCAATTGAAGTCCACAGAACTGAAATTATAATTATTTCATTTTGAACTTGCATACCTTTAAAAAAACTTACATTCTAAATGCGAATATGGGAAAATGCACACGAGGACTAAGGGTCCGCGCCGATAGTTTAGTTTGAACCCAGTTGAGAAGCCCATCAAACTTATTTATCGGTCGATACCAAATCGCTGTAGTATGCGGACTTGCATATATCTCCATACTGATTATAAGCCCGAACAAACTATCGGCCGATAGAAAGTTTGTAGCTTGAGGGGACCCTTAAAGGTACCGCAGAACCCCAAAAACGATGGCGGCTAAGTTTGTATAGAAAATTGAGTAAAGCATGACGCATGATACTTATGTTAATAAAACTAGTTAAGCTCTTGGGAACAATTACGCTATTTCAATGATCACTCTTATCTCCCAGCCGTCTAAGCGCATCCTCAACAGGCTTGTCAGATGTGGCAAATTGTCGCCAAACTGACGATTTTTAGTTTCGTTTGGCGACACTAAGATTGGTTTGGCGATTTAGCTCGTAAATGGCGATATTTTTTGAGTTTCAATTCTTCTTCCCAAAATTTTATGTATATTTTTATTATTTTTATAAATCTCACTGACGATGGAAGCATTGCTTCTGAAATGTACATCTGAGGAAATATAAAAAGTGTTTTAATTGTTAAAAACTTTACTAATCTTTTCATTTATTATTTTTATACATAAATTTTTTCACTGAAATTTTTAGACCGCAGACTTTAAAGTATCAAAATACGCCCAACCAATTCCAATTTTAAAACTTAGCATATATGTTATATGGCATATATGTATATGTATATGATATTATCATCAACAGTATCGGTGCCAGAAAGCCATCTTTATCTCAGCCAGGACTCTCAGGAAATTATATTTGCAAATACTTTTGCTGGTGAAACTTTTTTCGGGTTGGCGATGTTTGGGGATTTTTATTCTACATTTGGCGATTTCGATTCCCGAAATCTGACAAACCTGATCCATATCATATTTTTGAGCGAATAATTTGTGTCCTTGCTCACGCATTCCAAGATTCCAACCCCCTTTTGGCTTCTTAAACTTTAATAAATTTTCTTCCAGAAATATAAGTCCTATTTTTAACGATTACACATTCAATTACACTCCTTTTCGTAGTTAGTCTAGAAATAAATCTGTCAAAGAAATCAATTCTGGTAATTGCTATATATATGGTATGCCATATTACATAAATGTTCATACGTACATACATATTATTTGGCTTCCACAAAATTGTATAACCAAAAAGCATGACATTAAGGTTGGTACCATGACCAAAATTTTTCGGCGAGAACATCATAATATATAGTTAACTAACACAATCTTGAGAGTATTTGCTTCACGGTATCCTTCCATAGGCAAAATGAGCTTAAATTCTCTTTGTAATTTGTGTTTTGTTTCCCATCACCTCATTTTTCTCCACGAGTTGCGTGTCACATGCATGTTTTTATTAGTTATGTTTATATGGTATGTTGCCTGCGACAAAAATAAATAATTATTTCTGTGACATGCAACACACGCACGTAGGTATCATTTCTCACACAAAAATTATATTCCATAATAATTTTCATATGAAGAAAGGTCTCTGCTGTTTGAGAATTGGTAAGGAACGGTAAACCTTCCTAATCTGTCAAAAATCTAAAACTATGATTTTGTCATGGCTTGCGGGGCTGATTCCTTTGTTTTATTTTACTTGGTGCTTTTGTACCTAACCTATACGTTTGTTTTTGAAATATTTAGTAATATCAATGCTCAACCAGAAAAAAATATGGACTGGATATAGATCCCGACAAAACTGAACTCGTCCTCTTCACACGGAAATACGTAATTCCCCAAATAAACCTCTACAAATAAATGAGAGTATAATAATTTTCTAAGACAAAGCACCAGTTTTCAATAAGAACTTCCTAGTCACCATCCTACCAAAATGGGACAATACGGATCTCTCACAAGATGATTCAATTCACGTTTGCACATTTGGTGTGTACTCAAAAGAACTAAAGTTTCTCATTGCTTCTCCCAAACTATACTGTAGCATTAAGCCTGATCCATTTTCCAAATAGATATTCTAGCGATCAGATAGGTCCTATCCATGGCTCACAGAAAACTTTATATATTCTCGTCAAATAGCTCAAAAAGGTCTAAATAGTGAGGCAATCCCTCAAATTTCCTATTGCACCTATTTATTTGTCTGAGAGCGTCGGTTGTTTGTACAAATTTGTTTTTGATAGAGTAGTAGGGAGTATGATTTCACTTTTTGAACCTTTAAGCAGGCGCCCGATGTCAAATAGACCTCACATTGTCGTTAATAACATTATTATTACGCGTCACATGTATCCCTTACTACTAGTACCCTCTCTTTTACAGTGAATATTGTTACGATATACTTATTATCCTTTAATATATCCCTTCGTCTCACGATTAAGTGCGCTAACCGTTACAAACACCCGCGTGCCTGCTTAAAGGTCATAGAGGAATAAAAGAACAAGAGGGAAAACCTCACACACACCACAGCATCTGTCCTCAAACTGACTTCACAAACACCACTTTATTTTCGGTATTCAAAACCAGTTTGAAATCCGAAAACAAAGTTGTGTTAGTAATTTCACTGGAACATCTTTATATTCAGCTGAATACGCGTATCACAGATAGGTCTCGTTTTACAAAAACAACAATAGGCGTGTTTTTTTTTATGCTAGTATATAGTACAGTAAAAATTTCCCTTGGGGAACAACAACAAAGCATTTTACTGTCGTAATTTTCCACAGTGAAAACAGGGATGGCATTGCTGTGGATTGATAGTTTCCAGCTTTGAAAATAAGATGGCACCACCAACGATTTCAGTTCATCAAAGCTTTTTCGAAAGGACGTGTTCAAAAAAAATGTGGTATTTGCAAAGAAATTTTTTCTCTCGATTAAAAATTAAAGAAATAAAAACTATATTCATATTGAATTTTTGCCCTGTTTCTTACCTGGTGGTGTATATAATACAGGATTTTGCACTAGTTCTTTTTTGCTGAAGCTAATAGCTTTGCTCATGGAATTATATGACTAAAAAATATAGCCTAATGCAAGAAAAAAACAAATCAAACAAACAAAGCAGTAAAAAATGGTCAAAAGGGAAAGATATAATGTATGAAAATTAAACATTCTTCAATAGAAATTCAAGTTTGGGACTAGCAAGACGTGTTTCAACTTAATTTAATTTGGGTTCTGTTTATTTGTGCGGAATATTATAGTTCAATTTCACGGTTTTGTAAATAGAATCAACTTATTTTCTTTCTAAACCTATCGAAAAGACTGGTCAATAGTGTAAAATTGCTTTACCACAGGTTTGGATAAAAAATAAATTGATTTTGTTTGCCAATGGAAAATCACATCAAAGATTAGTTTTTAATATCTTTTTACATACTCCCCGAACATACCCGAAAGTTTTTTTCAACAAAACAGCTGACTTTGACAAAGAGCTTTCTTCACTGCTGGACGATGCCTCCAAAAATAGTAAAAAAGAGCTGCAAGAGAGAATCTGATGTATGGAAAATAAGAAAAAAAATACAAATTCATACCTGGCTTTGTATCGTTATTCATTTGATAGAACAATTAACGAAACAAAACTGGTATGAACTTGATTTTGTTTCATCTTGAATTTCACAGAGAGCTTTGAAAAGTAGCAGCAAGCTTTGACGTTGAGCTCCATCTTGTTGCTGAAAATAGAACTGAAATTACTGTGGACAGATCGTTTTTTTTTAACTCGAATGCTGTACTATATACTAGGTTAAAAAAAAACACGCCTAATATAAACAAATGGAATTTGCAAGAGAGTTTCCCTCTTGTTCTTTATTCCTCTAAGTTAGAGGTTAAGCAACTTTACTTTAGGCGTGTTTTTTTTATGCTAGTATATAGTACAGTAAAAATTTCCCTTGGGGAACAACAACAAATCATTTTACTGTCGTAATTTTCCACAGTGAAAACAGGGATGGCATTGCTGTGGATTGATAGTTTCCAGCTTTGAAAATATGATGGCGCCACCAATGATTTCAGTTCATCAAAGCTTTTTCGAAAGGACGTGTTCAAAGAAAAGTGGTATTCGCAAAGAAATTTTTTCTCTCGATTAAAAATTAAAGAAATAAAAACTATATTCATATTGAATTTTTGCCCTGTTTCTTACCTGGTGGTGTATATAATACAGGATTTTGCACTAGTTCTTTTTTGCTGAAGCTAATAGCTTTACTTATGGAATTATTTGAATAAAAAATATAGCCCAATGCAAGAAAAAAACAAATCAAACAAACAAACAAAGCAGTAAAAAATGGTCAAAAGGAAAGATATATGTATGAAAATTAAACATCCTTCAATAGAAATTCAAGTCTTGCTAGTACGTGTTTCAACTTAATTTAATTTGGGTTGTGTTTATTTGTGCGGAATATTATAGTTCAATTTCACGGTTTTGTAAATAGAATCAACTTATTTTCTTTCTAAACCTATCGAAAAGACTGGTCAATAGTGTAAAATTGCTTTACCACAGGTTTGGATAAAAAATAAATTGATTCTGTTTGCCAATGGAAAATCTCATCAAAGATTAGTTTTTAATATCTTTTTACATACTCCCCGAACATACCCGAAAGTTTTTTTCAACAAAACAGCTGACTTTGACATAGAGCTTTCTTCACTGCTGGACGATGCCTCCAAAAATAGCAAAAAAGAGCTGTAAGAGAGAATCTGATGTATGGAAAATAAGAAAAAAAAAATACAAATTCATAAATGGCTTGGTATCGTTATTCATTTGATAGAACAATTAACGAAACAAACCTAGTATGAATTTGATTTTGTTTCATCTTGAATTTCACAGAGAGCTTTGAAAAGTAGCAGCAAGCTTTGACGTTGAGCTCCATCTTGTTGCTGAAAATAGTACTGAAAATACTGTGGACGGATCGTTTTTTTTTAACTCGAATGCTGTACTATATACTAGGTTAAAAAAAACACGCCTTTTATATTTCAGTGTGGTTAAGGCCTTACACGTTTTCGCAGATAGATTTTTTTTTATTATGAAAGCCACAAAGGGTACTACGGGGCAAGAAAAGTATTGGTTTTCCCTTTTTTAAGTATGAACTTACAGGTATTGTATTTTATATCCTGCTTAAAACAAACGGGGATATTTATCCAAGCAATCTGAGAAATAGCTTTGAAATATGTGTTTATTAAAAAGAAATACTCTTATGACACCACTTTTTTATTTAAATGTTACTCTGTGGAGTGGAGTGTGGCATGGCCTCTGGCCGAACCATATAAGGCTTGTGACAATCGAAAAAAATTTAACTTTCGAAGTTAATTAAACATACATAACATAACTTAACGCTCTTATTTTTACCATTTTTTTTTTTTTGCAAAGCGAAATCGATTCTTTGAACAAAGTAATCATTTAAGTCGATTTCATGCCTCAACAAACTTCTCAATTTTAACCAATGTTAACTTCGTAGATCGTAGTTAACATTGGTCGATTTGTTGAAACTTCGTGCAAATAAAGTGATCTTTTTTGTTATTCTTCTTCTCTGTTACATCAATTCATCGGTAATGACTTAGTCAATTGGGGTGACAAAGAAGAAGAACCAGAAATTGTTCGCTTTAGGTATTCGCACAAAGATTCAACAAACCGACCAATGTGAACTTCTTCTTTAGCAATGAAAATTTGTCCATCTACGGCATACATTTTTTTTCAAGTTGGTTGAGGTAGCCTGGCAGTGCTCTTATAAAACCATGGATTCGCCTGTTCGCCGATTTATGCCCACTATCATCTGTCAAGCGAAATCAAAACAAAGCCACACAATACACAAATCACAATTTAAACTTATCATAAACACTAGACGCGAAATGTGAAATATCTTCTAATTAAACAATATTTTCAGATTGATTTCAAACTACATTAGTTGTGTTTCTAATAAGACAAGCTTTTTTGCTACTTACCGGTCATCAAGATGTCGTTCCCAGATGACTTCAAGGATCAATCAAAATCTATTTATCAACAGCGGACAGAGCCGCAAGAAACAGCATCAGCCACTTTTTATGGGAGACCACAACAAAATTCAACAGAAAAAATCGAGTCTTTATTCGAAAAGAAGTATAAGTATCTAAATGACACCTATTCAAATCTACCACCAGTAAATGAACTGTTCAAGGAATTCTATAAGTTTGATAATTTACAAATATTGAAACGTGATCTCAACGCTGTAAAGAGCAAATTGAACGACTATGTCATTGAGGACTGGAGCGCTCACACCAGAAAAAAGGATCCGTCCTCGGAAATTCCTTGGAAGCTTAAGTCCGAAATTCAAGCTGAATTTGTAACCGTTGCATGGTGTAAATTATTTGAGTGCTTACATCAATATAAAATGGTAACAGACGGACAAATAAACTCATTGCATTTGTGCGAAGCACCCGGCGCATTTATAGCAGCGTTGAATCACTACTTGCATTCCACATTTGATAAGGTAAGAAAATAGGCATTCTTTCCAATTCATTTTCTGCATAATATGAGTTAATTACCAGCTAGGAGATGCAATCAAAATTTGAAGTTTGAATGTGTTCCTGTTTTTTTTTTTTAACATGAGAAATATTTGTTGCCAACAGTGATTTTTGTCACTTAATTCTAGCAACAAGAGATTGCTACTTTACTTTAAGGGAAAAACTTTACAGAAAATGTAACACACATGAGTCACATTAATCTTTAACAACAATATAAACAAAAACGCAGATTATGGCAAATAAAGGAAACTTCTAGTGAAGTTGAGTTTTTTCAAATCATATTGAACTTAAAAGAAATGCAAGAATAGATAAAGGAAATATAGACAGCGGAAACACTGTTTCTACCAGTCTACCTATCTTAAACAAAACAACTAACACAACTTCCCCTTTGAATAAAATGGTTTCTGTTTCTTTTCTTTTTAGGTGAACTGGAAATGGCTGTCCACCACGTTGAATCCTTACTACGAAGGAAATCCTCTTAGTAAAATGATAATGGACGATCGTTTTATGCTGCACACTTTTGACCATTGGCTTTTTCATGAAGACTTTAGTGGTAACATTATTAGCCGCACCAATATTCAAAATATGGCAAAAGAATGTGAAGAGAGACTTGGAAAAGTGCACTTAATCACTGCAGATGGTTCCGTTGATTGTATTGATGAACCAGATAATCAAGAAGAGTGCGTTTCCGTTTTGCATTTTGCTGAGGTTTGTGCAGCTCTTTTTATCTTGGCCAAAGGGGGAACCTTCCTATTGAAAATGTTTACACTTTTCGAAGCTCCCAGTGTGAGCCTGGTTTTTTTCTTGACCTGCATATTTGAAGAAGTAAATGTTTTTAAACCAGCAACTTCAAAACGCGGCAACTCCGAAGTGTATTTAGTTTGCTTGAACTACAAAAAGCCAGACAACATCGATGACTATCTCGACGTTATGATGGAGAAAATAGACTGTCCCAATATTTTCTCACTTTTTCCCAAAAAGTACATTCCCATGGATTTCTTGTTACAGCACGAAGTATGCACCAGAAGATTTATGTTTGAACAGACCAAAGCCATCGAGTCAAACATTCATTCATATGAAATCATATCACGATCGGACAACAAGCAGTGCCACGAACGGCGCAGTCAAGTATCTCGATACTTCCTTGAGCGTTACAAAGTCAGACCGCTTCTTCCAAGCCAAAAAATCTTACAGAATCCTCAAAGTAAAATTGAGTATGGTATTAAAAGTCAGATCTACCGCGGTTCCCACACCCAGCGACTTTGTTTGAGGAATATGTCTCAAGAGCAACAGCTATTTTATCTTCAAAAGGGAGTAAACGAAATAGAAAAATTATTTTTGTGGCAATATGAAGAGATTGCTTGTTTGAGGAGAGCTTCAGGGGAAAACCTACCGTTAAAACTGTTCGAAGGTAAACCTTTGGAGGAAATGCAAAGCAGCCTATTTGTAGCAATGGAAATTCTATTTCTCCGGAAAAAAATTGCAGATTTTTATAAAATTGATCCCGTCTTCCACATTCAGCCTGTTTGTGAGTTAGGGGATGTTGACAACCCAAAGCAATGGACGGTGACCATTGATTATGAGTCTAAGTTTGATGGTAAAAAGCAGAAAGAATTCTTTTCTCAATTATTGAAAACAATCATGGACAATGAACCAAAAAGAATCAAACTCACAAATGTGATCTTTTTAACACATTACAGTGTTTCTATTTTACGCTATCTAATTTCCAATATGTATGACATCTGTACAATTTCGGGTAACGGAATAATAACATTAGAAATGATTGATAAAAACGAAGAAGCCACAAAATGCATTCAAAATATTTATAAAACATTAACTGAACACCAAAATGCTTTGTGCTTTGTTGACATTTTGCATTTGCATCGTAATCAATTTTTTAGAGCAATCTGCGACTATAACAACCAACTGCTGATAAGTAGTTACAAAGCTTTGTTAAGCGTCGCTTAAAATAGAAGTTCTTAGAACTTCCGTATTGCCATTATGTATTAAAATTTCAACGCTTTGTTTTATAAAAATAATAAAAAATTAATTCTCTCAAATTAGAAAAAGTGGTTGTTAAATTTTTGTTTTCAGCAAGAAAATAAAATGGACATGGACTTTATGAATAATCTATGGTTATAAGGTAACGATTAGTTGTATTTGATTTCACTCATTAGAAAAAGAAAAGAAAATTTCAGAATTTTGGGTATTCAAAATCAATTCTCCTTAAATTCTCAGTTAAGTTTGAAGCCTTAAATCCTTAGAAGGCAAAAGAATTTCAGAACTAGTTTCGTAGTTAGTTATGACTATAAAAGCGTATTTTAATTAGGGAGATTTTTTTTTATTTGTTACGATCTTGCTTTCTTCGGTCGAAGTTGACTCTGAACTTGGGAATTTTTTTCCTATCAGCTTTCTTATATGTAAAAATACAGGCCTAAAGAAGGTTACTTATCTTCAGTATATTGCTGTTCATTCTTTAAATGTTTTGTCGCACAAACGGTTAGAATGAAGCCCGCTGAACATTTTCAGGATTTTCCTTTTTTAGAGATGGTGAACCGGAAAGATGTATCTTTAAGCCTGAAAAGGAAATTTTTTAGTATTTTTTTCTTTATTTGTTAACGTTTTGTAATCAATATAGACGATAGTTGTACAATATTGCATACAAACATGGCTGTTCTGATTTTCGAACGAACGATTAAAACGAAAACTACTTATTTTATATCATAAAAACGGTTTAAGATTTAAATTTTTATTTTTATTGGATCTTCCTACTATTTTATTACATGAAAATGTTAATATGCGAGGGAGCGTTTTTATATTCGCGGAATGAGAGGGTTAGAAGGGGGTGACTATGCTCATTATAGTCGTAACGAGTTCAGCTACTCATAATTAAAATAAATACGAGGTTTCATTGTTCTTAGACAATTTGTCTTCGAGCTTTCGTCAACCAAGCAACATAATCGGGAGTACAAAGTGAAATATGGAGAAAAACAACAGCACGTAGAGTGTTCACGTGCATTTTTGGACCTCTGCAATAAAGACAAGGATCGTGTATTTAGTCGAATTGTTACTAAAGACGAAACTCGGGTTCATCATTATGAGCCTGAATCTAAACAAGTGGCACAAAAAAGGACCAGCACCTCAACAAAAAGTTTAAGGTGTCACAGTCAGCGGAACTCTGTGAGCGACGGTCTTTTGGGACTAGGAAGGAATATTACTAATCGATTATAAAGATAAAGGTGTTTCTATAACTGGAGAATACTATGCTTCAATATTAGAGCGATTAAAAGAAGCCTTTAAAAAGAAAAGACGGGGGAAATTGACGTAAGGTGTGCTGCTTTTGCACGACAACGCGCCCGTGCACAAGAGCCGCATTGCGTTGGCTGCCCTGCATAAAGTGGGCTTCGATATTTTGGATCACCCACCCTACAGTCCAGACCTGGCCCCGAGTGATTATAATCTGTTCCCAAAAATGAAAAAAGAGTTCGGGGCAAAAAATTTACCAATGATGATGAAGACAAAGATGCAGTTTCGGCGTATTTTGAAGGTAAAGACAAAACATTTTTTTATGAGGGTATTAATAAATTAATTGAAAGATCTGAAAAATGTATCCGTCTTGCAGGTGAATATATTGAAAAGGAAAAATAATTTGGTTTTTTTTATTTCCACCCTATATCCCCCATTCCGCGAATATAAAAAAGCTCCCTCGTAGTTCAACATTTGCCATGTTTAGCAATAAATAGTAATAATTCATCAACCGAATCGAATTCCGTTAACAAAGTGATAAGCTAATTGAAAACGTACGAATTCGGAATTGAGAACTGCAAAAATTCATAAACGGGAGGATATGGTATCCGACTGAAAATCAGAACAGGGGCCATAGTCTGAAATTTACTACTTCTTTTGTGATATAAAACATAAAAGGAGAAAGTGATTCAAGAAATTATTTTTCTAGCAAAACGCATTTTGATCGTTAAGGACATGAATAGTAGCTTTTAACAGTGTCAACAAAAAAATTTTGTTCTTTCAGTCTTTGGAATATTATTTTTTATATTCTAAAGGGGGCTTAACAACACTGCGGTACAAAGTCTGAAGGGTAAAAGGATTAGTAAATTTACAAGCAATAAAAAGAGCTGAAATGAAATTGAAATGTGAGTGATCAAATAGAACTCCCATATCTTTTACAGCGTGAACAATTTTTACGGGCTTGCTTTTTAAGAAATAGGATGGAACAATTTATGATATATCGAACGATTGTAAGTCATGGAAACGCATTTTTCAATATTAAATCTTAATTAATTTAAAAAGCACCACATAGAAAATGAATCAAGACCATTTAGCAAAAGAAGCCGATCTGCAATATTTGAAACTCTGAAATCGGTCTAGTAGCTTTTAAGTCAATACAGGTATAATGTAGCTTTCAATTGGTGAAAGACTTTTTAAAAAGCGCAGCAAACAAACAACCAACAAAACCATAGTATATGTTAGTAGTATGTGTTTTTGACAAATTAAAAAACCAACAACACCCTCTTTCGCATCAATATTTTGTGCTTGAAAAGTTCCAAGAATAGAAAAAAACATCGTTATTAACAGAAAAAAAGCTATTCACCGAAACACTGGGCCCGTGTCGTAACATATGTGGAATACGAATGCCAAAAGGAAAGAAACATAAGAGTCCCCGTAGAGAATGTTTTTCTAGAGTGTTGCACTATTCCGTGAGAAGAATTCGCAATAAAGTAATACTGCCATAAAGTAAAGTAAAACCCCTTACCCCTCACAAAAATGGTTAAAAGATTGCACAAGGTTCTGGTATACATCCCGAGCTGTCTTGCAAGTATGTTTCTTTTAATAGTAAACAGAAGACAAAACTAGTTATTTATATTTATTTTTATAAATAAAAAATAAGTTTTTATTGTTCCAAAAAATGTTCTTGATAAACTTTTTTTTAACATTTTTTTTTGTATTTATATGTATACATATAATATAATATTATCTGTATTTTGTTGTTGCTTTTTTATAGTGAAATATACAAATTTTGATGTAATACATAATTTTATTATTGTTTTTATTCTTAAAAAAATAATAATCAATAAAAACACCCAACAAGTATTAGGTTGATCAAAATAATATAATATAAAATATATATATATAATAAAATCTGCAATAATGATAATAATAATATAATATGTAAATGTGCATGTTTTTTCTAAAACAATCGATCCGTTTTTAATATAAATTGTATTCACTTTTTGAACTGTCATCATACAGCTTTGATTTTTATGTAAATATATATTTATGTATGTAGAGAAAAATAAGGTAAAATAATATTATAATAGAACTTTGCCCAGAACTTGAAAAATCGCAATGGAACATGCCTCTTATGATTCATATACAATTGGTGTTTGTATGTATAATCTTTATAAATTTTGTGTAAATTTAAATATTTATTTATATATGTATGTATAATATGTATTCTTTTTTCAAAAAAAAGTGGTTAAACAAAATAAAACGAGAAGAATTGTGTGTTGGTGTCGGTCTGTGTTTTTACTTACTTAAAACTAACAATAAAAGGTTCTCTAAGAAGTATTTTTGTTTGTTTAATTTTTTGTTTTTTTTTTCTTTTTTTTTCTTTTAATAAAAATTAAGATTTTCTCTTACGCTAACCGCTGTTGGGGAGGGTTCTTCTATTGGTGTTTTGTTGTGTTTATCTATTTTATAGACTTACGTGGGGAAGGGATTAGTTTAATATCATTTTGTTTGCAAATATTTGCAAACGCCACTAGTCATTTTTCACTGGGTAATACACTAGGTTAACATCCTGCGGGGGTGGTTGCAGACCCGCATGGTGCATATACTCGCTGATGGGTGGCAGAACAGTTTTCGTTTCGTCCGCTTGTTGTCCGTAAACACGATTGTTGGGCACCGGTTGAGGTTCGTAGCCAGAGGGTGGAGTAACCACCGCTACTGGCTGATGATATGATTGAAAAGAGTTTTTTTGTTCAGATATGTCAGTGAGTGTATGATTGGGATAGTCGTACGTGTGACGCAGAAGACCTGCTGCGCTTGCGTAGGGATGGTGTTGTTGCTGCGCACTGGGAAGCGAGTTGCTTTGCTGAGGCGGCGGTGGTGGCGGCAGCAATTCGAAATTGTACTCCATCGGATTGTTGTTTCCGATTATGTCTAAATTTGTCAAAATACTTCCAATGTTGTTGTAGTTGTGTGGATCTGCAGATCCCGATGCGGCCACTGGTTGGGTGGTGTTGTTGAAAGCCATCTGTTGTGGTTGTGGATTTTGGGGCCACATGTTCTGAAAATATAGTAAAAATATTTGCATACAAAATACGGAAACTTTAAGAAAAACAACTAAAATGTGTACTAAAATGTGTACTCGTTTAGTCACGAAGTCTTAATATGTATATGACTCATACGAATGTTTTTGCTCAATGCGTTTTAGGTTTTTTTTCACATTATCAACCCAACAAAAATATTTATGACATGCAAAAGCTTAATTATCACTTTGGACTGTAATAATTGATGGTCAGTCTTATTTGTTAGCTTGAATAAAAATATTAGCTAACAAGTTAAAATATAAGTTATTGTTTTTATGACCAGTTATTGCACCAATTCGTATAAATTAATAGGAAATTCTCATAAACATAACAGAAAGCTTGTGCTTAAATGCGAAATGTCAAACTAAGTCTCCATCTAAGTCGGGGTTTTCAACTTCCCAATTGATAAGTAATCACATTCTCACATTGAATTTTACCAAATTCAAAACCGAAATCTAAAAGTACTAATAATTTGAGGAAGTTAGCTTCACTCATTGAGTCAAAAACGGCGCTGCGTAAGTCCAAACCATTTAATTTCAAAAAAGAAAATTGATTTCCACTTACCTGAAAGTTTATTATATCAGCACTTAGGACCGATTGTTGATCGTGTGCTGTTGGTGGACCAGTCGTTTGTTTCACACCGCCATTATTACCACCTCCACCACCAGCAGTTGGAGTTTGTTGCCGACCAGAGGACCCAACATTCAATGGAAGACCAAGGAAGTCCGTCGAATCTACGTGAATTACCGAATAAAATTTATTGTTGTCCTTTTCCTCTAAGCTGTTGCCTCCGGCTCCTCCACCTCCACCTCCACCAATTACTGGACTTCGCTGCTGTTGCTGGTGTTGTTGCTGCTGATTGGTGGGATTAGCTGATGTAAAATTCATACTGCTCCAATCATTCGGATTGGGTGGCTGTTGAATTGAGGCACATGGGTATTGTTGTTGTTGATGATGATGATGTGATGATTGAGATTGCGGTGGTTGTTGTTGCTGTTGTTGTTGTTGTTGCGGTGGTTGTGGTGGCGGCTGTGGAACTGCCACTGCTACACCCACGGGCTGTGGTGATTGCTGCGGAGTGTGTTGATGGTGTTGCGGCGATGAGTGTGATGCTTGTTGATGCTGCTGTTGTAACTGCTGATGTTGTTGCTGGTGATGATGGGGTGACCTCTGATGTTGACGATGGTGTTGGTGAGGAGATTGCTGGTGGTGTAATTGATGTTGTTGGTGCAACATATGGTGTGGAGGCGCAAAGTGTGCATTCTGTTGTTGTTGCAGCTGTTGGTGATGAAGACTTTGATGCTGAGGGCTTTGTGGCGTATGGCTACGCATATGTTGTTGATGTTGTTGATATTGGTTTATGAGCTGATGTTGCTGCTGTTGCTGATATGCTCCAGCTGTGTTCTGATCAAAATGAAACTGAGTTTCAGCACCCGAATTAAAGCTGTTCAGACGCACAATTAGATTGTTGTTGTCTGCATTTGGTGTCAAGCGATGCAGCAATTGTTGTTGTTGTTGTTGCTGCTGCTGCTGTTGTTGCTGTTGCTGTTGTTGCTGCTGCTGCTGCTGTTGCTGCTGATGATGTTGTTGTTGCTGTTGCAACGGCTGCGGCTGCGGCGGAGGTGTTGGTTGATTGCACTGTTGTCCAAGCAGATTCTCTGCACTAAAGCTGTGGTTGTAAATTGAATTTTGAGATTCTCCTCCTCCCAACTGATGTGATATGGATGAATTATTGCTGCTGTTGCTATTCGAGTTTGTATACTGCTGCTGCTGTTGATGATGCGACGGCGGCTGCGGTTGAGGATGCTGTTGATGCTGTTGTGGAAGCTGTTGCTGTGGTTGCGATTGTGGTGGTTGCGATTGTTGTTGTAATTGTTCTTTTGATGATTGCTGAATTGTACTTGTAGGCATTGGTGTTGGGGTATTTGTAACTACAATTGCTTTCTGTTGCTTTGGTTTGCTCGAATTAGATTTTTTCGGCATTTTCGCCGGCGGTGGTCCTGGTATTTCCATCGGAATCAATTCTAATAAATCAAAATTCAAAATACATTATAAATAAAATATAAACAAACTCTATTTAGTTACCCTCGTCACATTTAGCGAATCGCTTTACTTTTTTCGACGCTGGTTGATTACCATGCACTGCCTGCTTGTGGCGA
Source organism: Melanostoma mellinum (assembly GCA_914767635.1). Taxonomy (NCBI): domain Eukaryota; kingdom Metazoa; phylum Arthropoda; class Insecta; order Diptera; family Syrphidae; genus Melanostoma; species Melanostoma mellinum. The sequence goes on from OU612059.1 coordinate 232,673,560, forward strand.
ACGAGATGAGTCTTCCACTTGAAAGTCTAAACAGAAAAATATTTTGTAATCTTCTTCATTCAAATGCCTATCTTCTTACCTGTTCACAATGGCAACAACTGTGTGGTCTTTCTTCTGAGTGCGATGGTAAGTGACGTTGCAAAGACTTTGCTGAACCAAAACGTTTGCCACACAAAGGGCACTTGCACTCAGATGCATCCGTATGAGCGTTGCTGCAATGATCTTTCAACGCCGGGTATGTAAAATATGACGAACCGCATAAATCGCATACATATGTTCGTTTAATTTCAGTATGTAACTGAACGTGACGCTCCAAATTGGCTTTTAGTGTAAACCGATTCTGACAAATGTGACACTCAAAGAAGTTGTCCTTTTTATGCACTCGAATAACATGCTGGTAGAGAGCATTCTTTGATGGAAATTCTGCTCCACAAACTTCGCAAATAGCTCCATCTGCCTTATGTCCAGAATCCTCAAGATGCTGTTGCTGAAGTTTTTTTTGTGTGAACTTCTGACCACATTCAACACAGGAGTACGCTGTAAAAGTTTCTAAGTTTTAGATAAAATTAAATTTTATGAAAATGTGAATAGAACTTGGTTGAGTTGGTTCTGAGAAATTTACACTCTACCACTCACTTTTGAACTCCTTTTTGTTGTGAGACTCGACATGAGCGTGGAACTGTTGACGACGTGAATATGATTCGCCACATGTTTCACAAACGAATGGGAATTCTTTTGCATGCACCGTGCGATTATGGTTAATGATTTCCTGAAACGAGATGTTTTCAATAAATTCAAACGTCTGAATGTATTTCAAAGTATTTAAAAGCCTGAACTAACAGGCTTTGAGTACGCTTTTGATTGTAGCTACTTTAGCAGAATTTCGGCATTTACACTTGTAGAGACTTTTCGTTTTTTGAATAAGGCGAGTTTTCATTAGACTTTTTTCGTTTTTTAAAGTTATTCGCAGCATTCTTTTTCCTTTTTTGAAAAAAAAGAGAGTGGCAGTAATTATCATATTTACTAACCACTTTTAAGCTAAAACGGCTACGAACACCGGGGCGACCGAAACATTGCTTCAATGTTATTTTTTGAATATAAATACATACCAACTTCTCAAGAAGTATTGAAAAAATATTTTAAATTAAAGATCTTGGAAGAAACAACGAGGAGCTGCGGAAGACTATATGAAGATATTCATCACGAAGTACCTAAGAATTCTAAGTGACAGTAGGTCGGTAATTATATATAAACCAAAGAAGCGTATTGCATCGTCTGCTCTTTATTACAATCCTTGACAACGTGCTCGGAGCTAAGATACCGAAAACTGTACATGCATTATTTTTACTGACGTTGGAGCCTTCTAACCTCCCTCGCTGCCCGAGTTCGGATCAATAATTTGGTGTCGCATAACGTAAGGTAAAAAATGCTTATGCTGTAGATTTAATAAACTTGTAGGTTCAAATAACTTTTCTTAATTTTTTTTTAAATACTTAACTTTATAATACGATCTAGTGTTTATATCTTTGAAAATTAAAAAACAAATCAATGAAAGTTTTTCAAATCGATTAAATTAATCGAAGTAGTGAGCCTAGTGAAGGAAACAAAATATTTACCTCTAATGAATGTCCATTGGGCTTTCCGCAATCATGGCAAAAGCCTGGATGAATTTTGTAATGATCAAGCAATGATTTTCGCTTGCGATACGATTTCGGGCAAAGCAAACAGTTGTAACATGGTTTAGCTTTTTTATTGCCCGATTCGGCTGACGATGATTGCCCTGCTGAACTACCACCATTTCCTATATCCATAGATGTTGACTCCTTTCCTTCATCTTCATCGTCATCCTCGTCAAGCATATCAAGTTGCGCTTCTTCGGCCTGTTGTTGCATCATCAACAATTGGTCTGGTTGATTTGAATTTTGTTCAAACTGACGACGTAGCATCTGCTGTTGTTCATAGAATTGTTGTTGTTGCATCATCATACTATGTCCTGGCGGCTGCTGATGTTCCATTGACAACAAATCAATTTCATCTTCTTCAATACTGTTTAAAATAGAACCCGACATGCTGTTTGTGTCCATATTAACGCCTGTTAGGTTAGTAGCATCTTCAGAGCTATCCTCCGTGTTTGTAGTTTGGCTATTGTCTTCAAGATTTGGATGGTTTATATGGTGGTTGTGATGATAACCAGATGTAGAGAAGTCATTCAAGTTATTACTACTACTACTACTACTATATTCCTTAGACATTAGCACTGATATTCCGTTTAGGTTAGTGTTATTGTTGTTATTGTTTAGAATTAGTTTAGAACTATTGTAAGTAGGTTGTTGTTGTTGTTGTTGCTCAATTTGTTCAGCTGAGATTCCATTAATTGATTCGGTGTCGGCGTTGACGTTGGCGTCGGCATTCACTATTGACTGGGATTCATTTGTTAGAGAGCGATCAGGTTCAGGTGGTATTGGCGGAAACGGCGCCGGAAGAGCTCTCTGTTGGGGCTTGATTCCATCAATTCGCCCAGTCAAGATAAGATTCTTATAGATTTCTTTAAGAAAAGGCTTGTGGTGGTGATTTAAAGCAAGTTTAATTCTACAACGAAATTGCTCTTTGAACGATTTAATACTAATTTCCCCGTCACGCCGATTATAGTGTATTGCGATCGAGGAGTCTGGGTGAAAACTAAATCCACCACCTAGCCTGCTTAGAGTGTTGCTACGTTTCAAACGCAAATTGCTTCCTAAATTCTCACTTATTCTACTGCCAAGCAATGGGTTCTTTATTTCAATTATAGAAGAAGGAATTAGATCCAATGGATCGGCTAGACTTTGAAAGTGCGCATTGAAGGGCATTCGCACCATTGCCGCGCTTTCATCTTCATGCAGCTTCAGTATCGAAGAGGAAGATGACGAGTCCATGCGATGAATTTGGTGGATCCTATGGTTTCGGTGATGTTGGGGGCTACTGCTGCTGTCATCGTCATCTTCAATATCCTCATCTTCGTCCCCATCAATTTCATCCTCATCATCGATGCACATAAATTCCTCTTTGCAGAGAATCTTTTCAAAGTTCTGATTAAGATCAGTAGCTGCGCTACTATTACTATTGCTGTTTGTTCCATCCGTGCCTCGTGGTAAACCTCCAACACCTAAGCCAACGCTATTTGATTGCTCTTCTTTCTTTACATTGTACAAATCGATTTCTTCTTTTTTGATTGAATTGCTGGCGTTGATTGTATTTCTGCAAAAATCTAACCGAATTTGTTCATACGACTCAGGATATTTGACGCGTAAAGATTCGATTAGATAGTGAATGGCATCACTGCGTTCAGCTACACTCAGATCTTGAAGAGCTCCTAAAGCGCGGTCAGCCTGCAAAAAAATAAAAAAAATATTTACTTATTTTAGGCCTCATTAACGTCGCATATAAAAGATATAAGGCATTAGGCATAAGGCACAACACCTAACCTGATGAGCTCTTTTTCTATCTGGACGAAACGCGTATTGGAGTGAAGGTCATTTGGACTTTAATTCGTGATTTTTAATTATATTTTTATTCTACATATTTGAAATGAGGTTCTGAACACTACTTAAACATGATCAATTTCTTTCTTTTTTTATTCATTTCTAGAAATTAAAATAAAATGAAAGCTAATTTTCTCCAGAAATCGAATTTTGTTCCTAATTGTACTTTATTCTCTGAGTCAAAGCGGAACTTTTCTCAACAAAGACCTTCTTTTTTTAAATTCTTAAAGAAAGATTTCTTCCTAAGGTTTTCTCTAATTGACTTATAAGAACATTGATCATTTAAAATCAGGCTAAATTTTGTAAAAAATTTATTTAATGAAAAAAAATTAATTTTTTAATTCCAAATTTGAGACTTGATTAGTCACAACTTATTCATTAAACTGACTTGGCCTAAATGTTGATTAAAATACAAAGTATTAGTTTTCAAAAACATTTGTAGGGAAATAGACCCCAAACGATTTATTTTTGTCTGACCTAACGTTTTCATCATGGGCGTCTTACTAAACACCCTGTTTAGCAAAATTATAACTTAGCTTGCATGGATGTCTGCCTGTTTGCGTATCACGTGAGAAATATAAAACGATCTCAGCCCGAAAAAATTGTGGGACACTTATTTAACCAAAAAACTAACTTGAACTTTGTAAAACAACTGAGCTGTGCTATTACAGAAAAAGGACAGAAAATTGATGGTTTATAATTTAAGCTACCTTCAGAAACCCATCGTTTAGAAATGGGTGATCATTTAGCATGTGCAGCTTAAAATATGTTCCCTTTTCTTTCTTTCTTATATTTCAAGAACGCATCTTATGTACTCGAAATAAAAAGCAAGAAACTGGACGCACCCAACTTCATCATGAAGAAAATACAGCTTTTTGTAAAAAATGTTAAAGTCGATCGGAGTAAAATTTACTATGTTATGAGTACTTGAGCGTCTATTGCTCCATGCCGGTTTTTATACCTGGGCGGCAACTTCGCGGCGCGGTATTGTATCAACTTCGAATAAATTCCTTCATAAACGGGTCTGTTCCTGTTGGTATTTATATTCGAGGAATGGTGTATATTAGTATTGTGTTCTCAAACTTATGTGCAATTAACGCTAAACAACCAAACTCTGCGTTTTACTTAGACTTGTCATATTTGAAGTCCGTGTGAACGATAACTCAAAATCTACTGGACAAATCGCTTTAAAATTGTGCACAGCACTTCTTCACATAATTTACCAGGCATTGTCGAGAGTTTTTTCATTTTTTTTTTAATAATTACTAGTTTTTCAACAAGAAATTAGCTACTTTTTTTTTACCGAAAATTGGGTTTTTGGCTGCCAAGTTGTACGAAAAATCGAAAAAAAAATCCTCGCAGCATTACCTTTAACAAATGCTTTTTAATGTTTGTCTTAGATGATTCTGTTGCGAGTTATGGAGCACACCGCGTCTTCTATCGAGACGCCTCCGGAAGAACACTACGCGTTACGCAAAAAAATCTTGAAAATATGCCTTTTTTCGGCCGAATTAACTTATATTGATCTAGATTTGAACCCCGCACAGCTTTTTCAGGCTCCCAGTTTCATATGGGCACCGCCTTTGAGGTCATAAGTGGAATTACAACCACTTTATTTCCATCCACGGCACCAACTGCAAAAACAAGGTTTTTACCCTGATAGTAAATTGGACTACAAGAATTGCCTTTCGCGAGGAATTCGCAATTACTCCGGATTTAAGACCCTGCCATGAAAAGCTCGTTCTCACTAAGCCGTTTGGGATTAACATAGAATTGTAGGCAATTATGGTCACAGAATACTTAATCAATCTGTCAACAGAATACTTAATCAATCTGTCAATATAGTTAATTTTTACCACGACGCGGGCAGAAAACTCGCCAGAAAACAAACATAATGAGAAATGAAGTGAGGTTTTTGAATAAGAGCGGGTATATGTTTATATTAAATTTAAATGGAAGGGTGAGGCGCAATCGAAAACGTTAAATTTACATTGATGGTAGCAGAAGGTATTAATTTGAATTTGAGTGTTGTTACAGGTGAATGCACGGTTCGATGTAGCATAGATCTCTTATTTACAAGAAAAAGTAGAAAGCTAAAACTACACTTCCTCAGTAATCTGTGTGGACCGATAATGCCTCCGTGCCGCCTTATGATCTATATGTCACCATGTCACCAAAGGTTGACGAGTCCACTAATTTTACTTACTCTAGAGAACATTCCTTCAAAAATTAGCCTTTTCTGTTTAGACGAGGTGTTTGGTTTTTTTTTATTTGTTAATTCTAACCATCTCGGTAGTGTTTGTGGGGGATATGTCTGGCTATGCTAGTTTTTTTCTATGTAAACATGCTTCCATAGTTAGCTAAACTGTTCATGTTCCAAAAGGAAACCCGTTTATTTAGTAGCAGGTCATATTTACATATCACATGGATTTGTTTATGATTTGTGAGTCACATAATCTTTAAACCATAAAACCGGATGGCTTGCTGTATTCAAACGATTCCTACGAGAACGAGGAGTTCAGTCTTCGTTTAACATTTAATTGACCCCAGTTTCAATGGACTACAAGGACTACATTGATTAGGCCCTACTGCGGTAAGGTTATTACCGCCAAAACTAACATTATATGATTTATAAAGACCCCTATCACTAGCCCCTTCGTAACAATATCGGACGCCAGAAAGAAGCATCATAGACGCCACTGTTACCAGTATTTTTTTTAAATATCAGGTGCAAAACATTCATAACGAAGGTGTTTCTAGTCCTTTCCATTTGGCATTCGTAGTCCGAAATTATTGCGACGAGCCTTGTGGTAAGGGTGAATAAGCTTTCATTAAATTTTTTTTCTGCATATGACTTTCAGGATATAAATCCTTGAGCATAACATCAAAACTCAAAGACTTTTATTAGTTTAAAACAAAATTTCAATAAAAAAAAAAAATAAAATAAAAAAAACGCAAAAAAACTATTAAAATTAGGTCTTAGAGTAAAAACTGTTAACCTTATGAAATATTTTTAAAAACAAGTTCAAGGCGTTCCTAGTAAGTAGCATGTATGAAGCAGTAAAGAGGTCCACTCAATAGAGAAGCAGTTAGAGAAAGTTATCAAATATCTCGTCTACTGACTGTAATATAACTCTTCGGAATGAGCGAAACTGTTGACATTCCAAACAAAATCTCAAAATTAAAATCCCATTAGAATTTCCCAATAACATGTTATCAATCTAGATCCAGAATAATTTCAAAGATTGGACCAGAGTGTAAGAAACATCAAATAGATACAAGAATGCCTTACAAAGCATATCTAGAACATAACTACTGACATCAACGCTTCAACATCATCTACATTAGTTTAAGTTAAATTTAGTAAATTGATAGTAGTGCATAAGTATGACGAATTACCTACTACCGATACACACAAGCGCTTGGTTTCATCCCCGCAGAGACGAAGATATTCTGTCATTAGATCACTAGATAGTGGAAGCTACTAGGTTAAATATGTTGGCGAAATACTGCAAATCTTACGAGTTCCATCCGCATTTTGGGTTCAAACAAATATTACACATTTCTTTACCAATTACATATTCATAGGTTCTTTTGTGAATAATTCCAACTTGCTACTAAATTTTTCAAAAATCACAATTTGATGGCACGGGGGAAATGAAAATTTTAAGAAAACACTTCAATCGACTAAAATACATTTAATTATTTAATATTACCACCTCCAACCCATTTATCGGGCATCGGGCTCCCAAGTACACACAAATACATTTATGTTGGAAAACATTTCTCTGCCACCAGAATTTGGTGTGTAGGAAAAAAAAAGAATTGGAAATGTTAATCGTGGGTGAGCGCCCTTATACTGCATCTGCTAATTTTTCGCCCCCAAAATTCATCTTCCGACAAATGGAGGTCGGACCCCAAATTTCCGCAATAGAGCTTCAAAACGAAATAAAAATTAAAATCCAAATACGACATTTACCAGTAACTTAAATTCCAATTGTGCACTCTTGTTATCCATTTTGGTTGCATTTGGATTATGTTTATGTTTTGTCGTAGTGTTTTTTAATGCAATTTATGTGGTCTGGCGGGTGTATTCTCTCCGCTTAAATACACTCAGCACAATCTTTATTTATTTAAGAATACACTTTTAATATTTCAACGCCACCAAATACGATTTAAAATGCAGAAAATTGAAAAATTGATTTGGACTTTTTGAGAATATTTTTCCCTGAACCTTTTTTTTCTTCACTCTCCTTCTTCTACTACTACTGCTTTTGACAATTTTGAAGTTTGGTAGCTGTCAAATAAAAAATGGATGAAATTAATTTTTTTTTTGTCATGAATTTTGTCGATGGATTGGTGCTTTTTTGTATCGGATGACGCATTTTTCATAATGTGTGTGGCAGTGAGAGCGATTTTGAGATTGTGTGAGTAATGTGTGAGGGAATTTCTCAGGTTCGCTGTGGGAATGTTGGTAGCGCTTATGCGTTACAATGCGTTCCACTGGCTTAGAAAATGGCGGATGGATTGTAAGGTTGCCGACTCAACTAAGTAAAATTGATGCGTCCTAATTTAAGTTTGTACTAGAATTAAGTGACAGTGAGTGCGAGAAATTCGGTACATGGAAAAGCTTACTTAAAATAGTTTAAAAAAAATTCAATCTGAGCATTGATTCCACTCTATGCAACATTTTTACTGTTATAAATATAAGAAATAACAGCGACTGAGAGTTTAAATAAGTGCAACTTTACATTCCACATTATTTCGCTCTGCAAAACGAATATTTTGGGGGTATGGAGTATTTCTGCTTGTTCATTTAATGGAGTTTCAAGTATATCACAACCCTCCTATTTATGTGGTTCACTCTAGGGAATTCGATTTAGCAATGGCGTTATTAATTTTTTAATGAATTAATTAATTTCTTAATAGTGGTACCCGTGGTGTGATGGATAGCATGTCCAATCTGTTAATCCAGAGGTTCGAGTTCGAATCCCAACAGAGGCAAAAATGTTTTATCCACTAGTATCGCCTTCCGCGAGGAATTGGCAAGTCCTCCGTTAGTATTCATTGCCATGAAAAGCGCTTTCTCGATTAGCCGTTCGGAACCGGCAGAAATTGTAGGTCCCCTCCATTCCCTCACAAGGCATGGTTCTGAGAAATACGCTAGGCCCAGGGACTCCTCGCTCTGTTGCGCCACCCTTTTTTAATTAATTTCTCTGATTGCACTGCCCTTTTTCTAAAGAAAATTGAAACGCGTGTGCAAAAATTTACATTTGCATTTGATTTTTCGCAGACACATAGTTATGAAGGCAACCTTCGCTTGTCTTGGCTTTTAAGAAAAAATTGAATTTTTAATTTTTATGTTTATTTAATATACGTTTTTAAACGACATTTGATAGAAAGCATACATTACAAAAAAAAATTCCATGGAATACCACCTTATCCCCTTTACCTATTTAAAATAGCTTAAGGCTTTTGAGCGGCTTGTTTTTCTTTCTTTGCGGCCTCAGCCTCTGCCTCCAGCTTCTGGTATTTTTTGATCAACACTTCGACTTCGGCGTTAGTGAGAATTTTAATCACAGTTTTTCCATTGACTCGTTGCAGTGTAGCCATTTCAACCTTCTCTGATGTTAGTTTGTTCGTATCTAGTGTTTTACTCAGGACCTTTACAGCCAAGTCTTGTGCACTAGACAGAGTGACCTTAGCATTTTCACTCAATTCTTGTTTTAACATCGAGACAGCAGCACCGAAATTGTTTCCGATACAAGTTGCCTTCCAGCCACCATAGTTACCACTGGGATCAGATTGGTAAAGCTGATAGCCATAGTGTTTATCCCAACCCATGTAGAGTATAGACACACCGAACGGCCGTTTTCCACCGTATTGAGTGTATGCCTGTTTAATATCACATAAATACGAAACAAGCTGCTCACAAGGCATCGATTCGCCGTAATTGAACTGATACCGTTGGGCAATCACTCTCAATTCGTTGGTGAGGACATTGGCGTCAGAGGTGATCCCAGCAACCGAACATGCCATATCGCTGCAAAAATGATATATTTATTTTATAAAAAACATAAAGTGATTTTGGAAAATGTACTTGTTAAGTTTGTAAATTTTTTCAGAGAAAATGGCACTATCCAAGAGCTTATTGGTGTTGCGGCGTTCTGCAGCTAAAAGAATGCCATCTTCAGCCAAAATGCCGAGACATGTACCAGCATGCGATATAGCCTCCATTGCATATTCAACTTGGTATAGGCGACCTGCAAAACACAATTTTTAAGGGACGAACTATTTTTCAGTTTTAAGTGTAAATACCTTCTGGGGAAAAAATAGTTGTACGTGAATCATAACGCCGAGCCTAAAAAATTTCAAGATATATATTTAAAAACATTTAACTATTTCCATTTTCGATAGATGACCAAGCATTCTTTGGATGGACAAAGAACCATCATAACCTATATAATTTTGCCGACAAATTTTTTTCACGGAAAATTATACAGCAGAATAGCTGTTTTTAATCAAACCTGGTATCATCAAATGCTAAACATACCATTGTGAAATGCCGAACAATTTATTGATAGTGGAAAAGCCTTGGCAATATAAATCGTTTTACGAAACTGCGAGTTTAGCAAATGAAACACTAGTTTAAGTTTTTTAAGAAATTCAACTTGTCACTGCTGTCCCTGTCAGTTCATGAAATGTCAAACATTTTTTCACCGTGAAGATGGCTGTGGTTAGAATGTAGTTTTTAGTACATAAAGCTGGAAGCACATAGTGAATAGTCAAAAGGCTCTCCCAAACCAAAACGATTTTGCAATTGCGACACTAGGTGCGTTTTTGTGGCAGCTCAGCAATCCTATAATCAGCTCAGCAATGCACTTTATACCCGACTAATAAAATAAATCAATTGATGATCACTTTGAAGTTTGCAATTGGTCTCAGCAAGCTGCTGAGAAAAAATTAAAAAAAAAAATTAAATTTGGTTGGTACTCAAAAGCATTAAGCCTTGCGCAAACCAATGCGGTTAGTGCGTGCGATGCAATTGCGATAAGTCAAATCCCTATGTAATCTTATGGACGTTTGACTTAATGCATAGGGATTTGACTTATCGCAATCGCATCGCACGCACTCACCGCATTGGTTTGCGCAAGGCTTTATAGGAAAATTTTAGTGGGGAATTTATTTCCCAAATATTCCAACTCAAAAAATAAACAGTAATGACTTTTTTGCCATGTACATTTCTGTTGCAAAGAAATGTTTTCTCCTTCGTTTTTGACTATGCCGCGTTTTCATAAATTTGCAGTTGTCACGACGGACGACACAAACCCTATAAATAACGTTTCTGCTGCCACCGAAACTACAATATCACTTTGATTTGGCGGAACCCTACCGCAGTATTAATAAACGCGGAATAGCTGGGTAAAGCCTTAAGTGGAAAATGCTATGCTAATCCATAGAATAAGGCTTAGCCCAGCTATTTCACGTTTATTATACGTCGGTTAGTGTATAGAAACGTGGTATCATTCTTGTCGCAGGTGGATATGCTAACCATCACGCCACGGCTACCACTTGGTTTAAGAAAGCCTTCTCTTTAATAGCACACTGGCAATTTCGTTCTCTTTTTACACCCAGTCTCAGCTAGTCATAATAATATAACGAAGCTATAACCTATTACTGGTATAAAAAGCATAGCTTTTGTATATTAGAGAGTTATTTTCTGAGTCTACAGTCAATATAACGAATGACAAAGAATAAGGTAGTCATAGAAAGATCATAGTTAAAATCGATTAAATTATTTACTTGCCAAGGGAACTTTTTTCTTTAAAAATAAATAAATAAGGATCGAAGAGTTACGGGGCTTAAATCATTTTTCTTAACCACAAACCTTGCGGGGAATAAAAGAAAACAGAAAACGTTACCTGCAGAAAGCATTTGTATTTTTTAGGACTCGGGCCTCGAACTGCCACGCAGCAGGTGGACATGCATTTTTGGAAGTATGGGGAAGCATTTCGATGGTATATGATGTATGACAAAAGACTGCGCGCTCAATCTTAATATATTTGGACTTAAATATTTATTAGTCAAAGTCATCCGTGTTTCTTTTTGCTTTCTTTTATTTTGTTTTAACTAAAATTTTTAGTTTTACTCATTTTCTAAAAATCTATACAGTAAAAAAGTAACAATAAAATTGTATTTATTAGCTATTCCGTAGTCAGTTCGTCAGTTGAGATGTGAATAGGATTCGTAAATTCGATGTGATCATTCGATAAGGAGTCATCTGCGAATAAATGAAAAAAGAACTAATAATACGTCCACATAGCATAAACTGCTAATACTCTCACCTTCAAAGCTCCGCGGTTCATTACTTAAGCTACTTATGATACTATTTAAAAGATCTTGAGTTATTGATTCTGTAATGTTGACGGGTGCATAGCTTACAAAGCTTCTTCGCTCTTCGCTTTTTTCTGACATAGAAACATCACGTTTACTTCGAAACAGAGCTAAGCTTATATGCGACTGAGTCGATGCTATGTTATTCAGTCCAAACTCTAAGCACTTTCCGTTAACGCAGTATCGCTCCTCAGAAACAGAACATTTTGTCCCCAGTGGGAAATGTCCATGGTTGCCATTGACAATATAGAACCGATGTTCAAGGACTTCATCCTGACATGCCACTCGACAGCTACGATCTGGGTCATAAACACTTGGGGAGATTTGGGTGCCAAATCCAGACAAACCCCTTACCTTGAGTTTGTACCGCCTGCAAGTTGCTTCTGCAAATTCAGCTGTAGATTGAAGGCGATCGCAAGGCTAGAATGTAAATGTTTGCTGAAGTCTGTTCAAATCACTTTTGCTTGACACTTACTTTGACTTTGTGAGTACACAATTGAATACTGTTAGCTCTAGTCTTTCTTGATGATATAACTTGAACACCTTTAGATTTTTCCATACAGCTTGAGTGGCAGCCTGACTTCACTTCCCATTCGCTTTCAGCAGATTCTTTTTCATTTAACCTCATAGGGTATTTCCACTGATTTCTATAAGGTTCTGATTTCCATTTTGTATTGGATGTCTGAAAATTCCTTCCTACAGCTTCTGAAAGTGCAATGTGAATAATTAAATCTTCAAGTAAATCAAGACTGAAAAGTCACCGAAGCACAAGTAATTTTTTAGCTGTTGTTTGCTTAAAATACTCATATGATGAGCAGTAGCCACCAACTATGCTTGAAGTAAATTAATTGAAATAGTATGAGTGCTTGGTGGTTTTAAGTAGAAAACATTGTTCTTTTTTGCAAAGTATTTTTCTACACTGATTCTTTCCCTTTTTTCCTTAAATTAATTATATTCAAATAGAAATTTCCATACCATTTTCAAACTTACTCCGTGCAGGAGTAGGAACTACTCGAGTTGTCTTAAAGATTCTTCTCTCCTCTGAGTATTTATAAACATTGTTAGATTTACGAGATTCTTCTTCTTTCATTCTCAGCTCTGGACAATAATACTGGTCAATCTTGAAAAAGTTTTTCGTTGTGTTTTCACATGAAAATCTTTCGCAACGACCGTCAATGCAGTAAGAAGTGTCATCAAAATTATACTCTTTTGAACGGCATGTGGTGCCATGTGGGTAGATCCAATTACGAGATTTCGTACCATTTGATTTGGTTTTGCAGAAAACTTTACATGACTCCTCTAGGGAAAAAAAGTTTAGTGATAATAACAGTTATGGAATACTATGAGAATCTTACCCATATCCCCAACAATCTGCAGACCTTCACCAGTTAGATCTGAATCAAATTTTTGAGCCCTTTCACAAATATTGGTTGCAAATTCTTCTATTGTCATCTTGGGAATAGTAAGGCACTGCTTGGCATTGCATGATTCAAACTTCTTATCCCTTCCCTGGCAACGTCGTCTATATCCATAGAGTTTAAATAGCTATTGATACCTGAAGTGGTTCTAAATTTTGAAATATTACCTATGATCTAAGCATCTCCTCACATAAGTCTTAAGTCCAGTACTTCCCTCCCTCAAACGTCCGGATGTACCATACAAACATCCAGAATCACAGTCGCTTGCTTCACCCCATTCACTCCATGTAGATGGCTATATGCCATAAAAAAATATATATATATTAATTCCAATGTCTCCAAACTTGACTTGGGAAAAAATTACAATTTCGATTTAACGGATTCAGTTATGAGTAACATAGGCCAAAATTCTTTTTTCTGTCGAGATTAATGCACGAAAAATTTTTAAGTGCTAATCGAAAAACTGAAACAAAAGACCGTTCTGAACTAAGTTAACCGTTCAGCACCGACTATTGAGAGATATAGGCCACTTTTTAAACTTGACTTTTAGTATACATACGCATCACAATAGGGTAACGGTGCATAATCCTGAATGCGAATGCAAAATCCCTAGCTGCAAAATTCCGAATTGCAGAATCCCGAAATACAACAAAATAGGTCTCAAAAAATTATAGAAACTTAACTCTATACGTAAAATATGAGCTAAGCACGCGGCGAAAACTTATTTTTTTTAGGTGTATAAGCAATATTTCGAGGAATATAGTACATAAGAAAGATATAAGGATATAAGACGAAAACGAGATGGAAAATGGTCCAAATGTCATTCCAAAAAATTAGAATAGGGATTTCGACACCAACTCTCGTAATAGTCATATTTATCAGAAAGTTAGCTCACCTTGTTAAAATAACTGTTATATCCTTGAGCATAGTTTTCGGACTTTTCGTTATTTTCCAACAAATTCATCTTTTCAGTCTGTTTACTGTTACTGGGGCTGATCTGTCTTGAAGAAGAGTAAGATTCCATAAAAGTTGCTTTCATGGAGCACACTCCACTACGACATCGCTTTAAAAAAAAAACATTCATCAAGCATAAGCCGTACTCTGTGATAAGAGAATTTTAACCAACCATCAATTCACCACATTCAGTGCCCTCTAAAGCAGGGTGTGATGTCCAAGTGTATCTGTCTCGTTGGCAATGCAAATCCCGACAGATGTCCGATATAATTTGATTTGGTGATCGAACGCTGTCCCTACCATATTTGAGCATGCACTGCTGATTTGCATCGAACCGCTCACCAGGTAACATTCCTTCAGCAGCATGATCATATTTATTGCTTATCTGGCCGCGATCAAACAAGCACTTAGACTGGCTTGATCTTCAATAAGGAGGAAACATTAAACAATGATAGTGAAGTCAATAGTGATGACAACTTACTCTAGAAAAGTGCTAAGGTAGGTCCGACTACACTTTGACCAGGTGATCTTCCCACTACCCAGAGTTGGTGACATCAAATACAAACTTGGATCACAACTGTTCTCATTTGTATCATGGCGCATTCCTAGACTGTTGGAACCAAATGTTATATCTTATACACTAAAAATTCACGTATATAAATGGTCTTACTTGTGACCGATTTCATGAGCCACCACGAAGACACTCTCAAAGTGTTTTCCTTCGTTGATTGTACAGGATGATGTTGTAGTGCACATTCCAGCAACTGGGGCTAAGCCCACAACCTGGTTACTCACTTTTCCATTCTTACCAACCACATATAAATCGAGACCTTTAAAAAACATTGAATGAGTAAATTTCTGTTGCCAACATTAAACACCTTGAATGCATCAACTCACCCGTCAAAATAACAGCGTGGTCATAATGAAGCGGATCAGTATCAGAGGGTGGGTTAAAATTTCTTTGCCACATGCAGAAGTTATTCAAATAAGTATCTATATCACTAGACTGTCTCAGGTCTTTTGGGTGCGGGTGCAAAATTTCCAGGCGTTTTAGCACGAAATTAATTCTATGTCCCAGAGATGGATGATTATAGAGCAGTTGCACCCCGTTAATCATTGCCAGAACAAATCGAATCAATTGACTCTCAGTATTTTTTGGATAGTTCTTTGCCATATGTTTAAAGAGATCCCGATCGACAAAAATCGCTGTTTCTATATATAGTACCTGTGGAACTTTCCATTGCTGCCTGGATATGTGTCGTCGTCGTCTTCGTCTGCGTCTATGACTACGATTACTTTTAGAAAATTTACTATTCCAGTTTCGCCCTTTGTTGTGAAAATGAAAACTATTCTGTTCTTTTGGTAGCGCTTCAAATACATCCATTTGTGGTTCAAATTGAATGTTTTCAGTAAGATCTTTATCAGAATGTAGCCCTCCATTGAATTCGACAATGACGTGGCTCCCGGCACCAAACCGATCTGGCAGGGGATGAACTACATAATGTGTGGAATTGTGATACACTATTCCACGCTGAACGAATGTATCGGAAATAGATAAGCTTAGGTACATAAATATATAGCCTTTCTAAGCTATACTTACCAAGCTCTTGTCATCACAAAGGTCAAGTGCTGAGTTCGCGTTACGGTAAAAACATCTTTCATAGTTCACAGCTAATTTATGCGAGTTTTCAATCAACTGTGAATTGTTCGTATTGCGTCGGATGAAAATGAATGCATCGTCGATCAGCTTCTCGGCTTGTTGGAGCTTCAGGTCAACTAGTGTTCCATTATCTATGAGTAATATATAGCAAAACAAAGGAGAAGATGCAAATAAGATCACGGTCCACTTAGACCTTCAACGCCTTAACACTGTACACCAGAAGCAAAAGACTAAACTACAGTCGGGTGTAGAAGTAGTTTTATTTTGTTTCAAACAACTTTTTACACTACATTTAGATCTTCCCTTTGCCTTAACGGTAGGTACTACAAGCGTTGCTATCTACAAGATATCACAACTCTTCCACTTTCATACAGATTCTATTCTTTTTTATTATGAACATATTAAAACTGTTTTAATTCTTTTTTAATAAACGAGTCTTTCTTGATTTGGTGATTTTGAAATTTTAAAGCAATGCTCAGAACACAGAAAATTTTACTTGTTAAAAGGAATTATTGAAGTAGTGATGATGGACTATTCGATTTCCTTACCCTCTTTTTCTTAAAGACTAAAAAGCAGTCGAATGCAGAAGCAAACTGACTTCTTTCAAACAACCGTTTACACTACATCATAGATTTCCAAATACATAATGAACACAATGTTGGCAAAATCATCAAAAGTAAGCAAAATGTTTTCAAACACCGACTGTAAACTTTGCATGTTGCAAATAAATTAATTCACTTCTTCATTCCATCTGCTTCTGCATCTCATAGAATACTCACCTTGAATCTGCAGAAAAATATCTTTTTCACTTTGGGCAGATCGTTTATGGCGCTGCTGATCACGACGTTCTATTTGAACCAGTTTGACTTCGCCTTCTGCAAAGAAAAAATAAAATATTAAAATTGTATTCACAAAACGATCTGAAGAGGGTGATATACAATCCAGCATTAAAGTGCAGTAAGCATCTCAAGCATGAGGAAGACATTACACAGATTGTTAAATAAGCAAATTGTATTCGATGTTATAGGACAGGGATACCACTTGAATGTCGTCTGCACGCAGTCAATGCTTTCAATGAGCTGGTGTCACGAAGTTGAACTCCCAATGAGTGGCGTAACTAATCGTTTTGCGTGGGAGACCTAGGGGTGGTCAATAACTAAACATTTTCGTTATTTTATACATCCATCGTCATGTGATGGTTTTTACAAGTATTTTTCCTAGCTCTGTAGTAATATCTTTGTCAGTCATTCAGTCACTGTGGCGAATGCGCAATTTTCCGGTGCAAAATTCGTGAGCTATCAACATTAAATAGAATTGACTTTGTTTCCACGCTTACATGGTGTTGATGATTTAATTAACAAATCAAAGGTGTTACACATAAGATTGCTGAATTTGCTCAAAACAAATTAAATGCGGAACTGCAGAAGATTAACTTTTTGAGGAGCATGATGAAAGCTTTTACTTGCCTAATTTCATGTCGAAGAGGTTCCTCGTCGATTCTGAAGTTCTTACCTTATTTTATATTCTTATTTTTTTTTTGTGTCTCAATATCGCTTTTAAGTAAAAGAATATCTTATTTTTAACAGTATTAGGATGATCTTTAATTATACAATAGTTTAGATATACATTATGATAAGTAATTTTGTCAAAGTAGAGCTGTAACAGTATAAGTCGATTAAGAAACTAGAATAAATGTCAGTATTGCCCACTATTATTATTTTCTTCAATCTATCTATTCTTCAGCTATCATTTTCAAACATTGCTGCTAAAAACGGTGCTTCAATTGAGCAAAAGTACATAACGAATCGAATGAATGAAAAGGAAAAGAGCTTGTGTTAGATTTTTTCGTATCACAGTTCAGAGTGCAGTTTTGATATGACAAATTGTGCCACATGCTTTCCTTTCACCAATTTAAGGATTGCTTATTAATTATTTTTATATGTTAACAACTCTCGTGCTTGAATTGTCTCTCGACGGCGTTAGCTAGCTAATGATTTTTAGAACACCTATTTTGAACTAAGACTTTGTGATAAGTGGTATTGTTTACATGTACCAATTGTAATGTTCCATTCTCATCTATCCTGTTTTTAAATGAATGAATAAGTTTTCTTTTCATTTTCTTGACGCTTCGCTGAAATAACAAAACTACTCCAAAGAAACAGTATAAAGGAAGGCCTACACTAACTAAAATCAAACTCCAGCCATCAGATGCTTACTTGTTTCAGTCTTTCCAAAAATCAATTCTCTCTCGTGCGGTTCCAAATGCTTGTGTAATGAGTTTGCATCTATCTGTAAAAGAAACAAAAGCAACATTATTATCTTTAATGGTAATTTCAAGCAAAGGAATTTGGTATTCGGGAAAAAAAAGTATTTCTACAGCATTAGATAAGATGTTTATACTCGTAGAATCGTTTGGAGCTATGTAAGTCCCTCAACCGTTTCTAAGTGTTGGTTGTTGAAATACAAAATAACTTTCACTTTAATCTAAACAGTTTGCACTTTTATGCTTTTGTATAGTTGAGATGATCATATAGCGTATACCATAGACATTGTTGGCAGTGAAAAACGATTTTAACAGCTTCATGCTCATCCCGAAAGCCAATTGAGCAAAATCAATTTTAGTTATACACAATCACAAAATGTTTTTTCACAAAATCAAAATCACAAAATGTTTTTTCGCGCTTACTGGTCCAACGAACCATGAAGCTTCCAGCCATTCACAGTGCGTATTTTTCTGTGCCATATGAACAAAAATTAAATACCTGTCTAATAGCTGCCCCCGAAACTACGAGCGTGGTAATGTATAAGGTAAAGTAATAGTGACACAAAGCCTATGATCATCACACAGCTGACTTTTGCAGGTGGCTAAGGGGTGTGGAGCTGTGTCTGCAAAATTATTCCAATTGTGATTGCGTGACATAGTACCCATGAATACTTAAACGGAGAACAACTAGATGAGTCTACAAAAGCTCCCCCGCCCGACCACTGATGCGTTTATCTTTTTATGATTTTTTTTAGAAGTGGATCTTGGGCATGGTAGTTGAGAGCAAAACTGTTCGTTTGTAACGCTCTGCTGTGCGAATATGAACACAAAATACATACATACATACGAATTTGACAATGATGATGTATTTTTCTGTTTTTTCAACTTTTTGTTTGCAGAATTTTATTGTTCTTGCAGGAGTGTATTTCCAGAATTAAGCATTAAAAGGTCAACGTTTTATTTGTTGCTAATTTAAAGATGATGGATGTTTGATAAGTTAAGGTAAACTAATTGGAATGTTTTATTTTACCTTGGAAGAATGGGAGGTATAGTGCCTAATTATTTTGGCTTAGTAAAAGTTGCTATCGTTGCTTATGAACTCAAATTATAGATGGTGCTTTTAAGTATCTACTTAAGATTTACAAAGAACATCTCAAATTTTCTTAAGTTAGAAGTATGCGTGAGAAGAACTTCTTTTTAAGGCTCATGAAACTGACCCAAGTCCAAAATATGACGTGATGAAATGTATTTGGCTTGGGTACCAATTTTTTGTGCAAATGCATGTTCCCGTTTCAATTTTTTTTTTTGCTGTACTGTTCAAGGCTGTTTATCAGAAATGAACGAACTAAAATATCACTGCCATTACTCAGTTTTTTTTTTACTTTTAATCTTAATAAAAAAAATTATGTTTTTTTATTCTAATTTCGAAAGTGAAGTGGAGAATCTTTCATTAGACGTCTGAACGATTGATAGTGGCTTAAAAAAGTATTGGACCAAAAGCTAAAGCTTACTTATATCGCCTAGAGCGGTTACACAATTGCCACATCTGTTTAAATAAATAGTGACACCGACCCGAACACATTCAGTTTATCGAATATTCTAAAAGTAAACATTTACGTTTAATATTTCTTATAGCTTTTGTAAAAAAAAAAACTGCCTATGAGTTTAAGACAACGTTTTGAACAATATTTGCAAAAAACAGTTGTAAATAACAATTTAGTCTTGATACCGTTACAATGTTCTAGAAGAATTTCGAACTTTTGTAGTCTGGATCATTTTTTGATACAATTTTGCCGCCTTGATCACAAGTTTGTGAGTTAAAAATCTTTAGTTGGGGAAACGAAAACCTCAATAACAAGTTTGTAACTTTAAATTACAAGTACAAATTTGTGGTTGCAACTTTTATTTTGTTGAAAGAGCATTCGTATTGTATGTATGTTTGTATATACCCTGCTTAGTGTTAGAGTTTTCCCACTCGGAAATGGTGATAATTTATAATCAAAATTAAGATTTTTGTGAATTGAATGTTTTTCTGGAGGTAGGAAAACGATATGTCTTATTATGCATTTGATCTTATATGCCTCAGAATAAAAATCCGAAGAAATTAATAGCATCATACTTTCCAAACTTCAAAAATCGCAACGTTTAGCTAAATCACAAATGTTACTGTTTTCAATCAGTCACACTATTATTGTGACTTCTGAATCAGGCTGTTAAATACTTGTAGAACAATTTTCAATACACTATACGAAAAAACAATAAACTGGATTACACTTTTCGTACAATCAAAACATGCAACATGATTCATAGAAGACTACTTAAAACCATTGATTAATGTTATGTGCTTTGGTTAAGCTGTCAAACAAAACACCTCATATATCATGGTGAGAAAACTGTCTGTGAAAACAATGCAATCATGTTTGGCAGACGTTTCATTAAAAGATTAATTTTTCTTTCGTGTTTTATTTTTGAAAATATGTATTAGCCTACCAATTCATTCATGCTCCACATGCTTTATCTAAGACGAGCACAATCGGCTGATCTATGACATAAGGTGCCATTCGTAACAATAATAGTATAAGCCGTTGTAATTATTTAAATTAGCCACAATTAAAGTCAAACGCATTTGCATTAAACACAATCACTTAACGCTTGGTCACGGTTCTTGCAAAGACATAAATAAATTTTAGCACGCAGTCGCCGCCGCGCCGCCATACCATCCGAATGCAACACATTTTTGACTACAATAGGTAGGTACTCGTGGTTCAAGAAGATTGCTTAATGTTGGAGAGGCTTTCGGCTGGAGAGACGTTGCTATATTGTTGAATAAAAGTGGTATCAAAACGGCATTAAGGTCTATTTTTTCAATTTTTTTATTCCATTTTAATTGAAAATTTGAAATTAAACCGTGTTAACTCGATACTTTCAGCTTCAATTGCCATCACAGCGGAGGACAATAATACTTTCTTAGTGCTACATGCAATTTCTTCATTCAATTCATTTCAGTATACAAATGAAGCAGCAATAAACCCAAGCCCCATCGTTCTTACAGTAGGAGGAAAGTGAGAGACATGATCATATGAGAGACTTGAACCACCCTCAATAATTCAATAAAAATTCCGGTCAATACTTTCCTTAGTAGACTTAAAAGTTGTACGCGTCGACGTTATACTTGCACACAAAAATAATTCTATATCGTCAGCATACCTAAGCTGGTGAATGTGAAAAGGTGTTTATACTTTATAAGCACGAAATGCTTCATTTGTTTTGTATTTTCGTGATGAAATCAGCTCAAACGGCTGAGTTTGATTGATTTTGGAGGGTTTTGAAGAAGTATCGAACATGTATAACTTGCTAAAGCCTGAAGCAACAAGCTTCTATAGAAATAAATGTAACGGACTTGATCACAAATCTAAGAGAAGTGCTTGAGAATTAGGGTTCGGAGTCATAGAACACTTGTAAGTGCAAAGAAACTTTATGTACTCATGTTAAAAAATGCCAGAAGGTTTTTGGAGACGTTGGAAATTAGCCAGACAACCTCTACAGAACAAACTATATTCGTAATCATTCTTTTTGTTCATTCATAACTACATGTATAAAACAAAATCAGTTCTAATTGAAAATGGACTGATTTAATATTTCCTTTCGTTGTTCTACTGAAAAAATGTAAGTATGATAAAGTCTCCCAGCTAAGCAGCATCATTTATAAGACTAGTCTGAAAGTGGTATAGTAGATCGTTAATTTATAAGACCGAAATCTTTAAAATGGAATACAAAAGTTTTTATGAGCATTTAACAAAAAGTGGCTCAAGTGCCCCGCCTTCCCCCTATACCAAAAATCATTGCATTGCCATACATCAAGCTCAGCAGTCGAATTTAGTAAGAAATCGTTTAAGAAATAGTTGAAAAATTTTAGCAATCTTCATCATGATAAAACAGAGGTTCCAATAAGACTGGTTTATTACTCAATTCATCAACTTGACTCTGTGTTTGATTCAGAATAATATAGATATGTATATTTGTATATAAAATGAGTAATGTATGAATATGGCGAAGATCATGGTCATTGTAATAATTAATTATCCATCACCTCATTTAGAACCTGACCCAGCAGAACATTGGAAGTAGCGTGAGCATGTGCTATCCAAACTGTTACCATGTATGTCATCAAAAAATATTTGCATACCCAACGGTGTGTGTAAAAATGCAATCTGAGCAAAAAATATGTTTTCATTGTAGGAGGTATGTTCTCGTGTAAGACAATTGTATCGCGTGATTTTTCGAACACACATAATGAAATTTGATAAACCAAAATTGTGTGTAAGCTAAATAACACCCATGACAAAACAATGACTAATTATGATCGTAATTTGATTGGATTAGATACCTCCCTTTATGAGGCCACTGAGAAAATACTCATGATGTTGAGTAAGGCGGAGAGTTGGTAACACCTGCACCTGCACTACAGAAAGAGAACTTCATTGTGGTGGATGTTGAAATAAGAAACTGTGTTCAAGAAAAATGCTTGCATGTTCGCTGGAATAGAGTTGTTCTCCAGGAACATTGGTAAATAAAGGAGGTAGATAAGTAGATAACCATTTGTCGTCACTGAAAGTTTTTCGTTCCTTTTTTTGATATCAATGATAATTTAAATATGCTACAAATATAAAACAAAACAAATTCAAGAAGCCTTTTTCAACTAACTGACACTAAGAACGCATTTGACACAGACGGTTTACTTGATAGAGACAAACTTTGGCATTCTACATACTATTTTAATAACTTTTGCTAAGTTTACAAAATTTAAGGTATTGTAACGTGAACCCAACATTTTATACCAATTTCCTAATCGAAAAACGTTCATTCGAAAACACAACTGGCAACACTTTAATGGAATGGTATAAATGACAGGCGTTGCTTGTAAGCCAGTGTGTGTGAGTGTAGAGAGACAGACAGACAGAGAGTAGACAGCAAATGTGGCGACAATGTAGAAGTTACTGGAGAGTTCTAGATGGCGTGTCATTCGATATAAATAGCCCGCCCGAGGCAACCAGAAGTCAGTTTGGTTTATAGAGTGATAAAGTTAAGAGTAAATACAAGTGATAGTCCCAAAGTCGAGTTGAGATCGAATTAAGCATATATACTGAATAAAAGTGATAGAATTAAATTAAAAAGTGAAGTTTTATTTTTGCGAACTAAGCGCACGTTACATTGGTGTCAGAAGTGTAAATAAAACTTATTTGACTAGGAAAGTGTAAAAAAAAAAAAAAAAAGTAAAAAGAAAATAATAATTATATACAGTGAAAATGGGTAAGTTGTTAGAAGAGCTCACTTGCATTGAGCTTAAAAGTGAGTTAGGTAAGCGAAATCTTTCTAGAGCGGGATCGAAAAATGAGCTCGTTCTTCGCTTGCGTAACTATTTGGAACAGCAAGGGGAAGACGTGAACACTTTTGTTTTTGAAACAGAAGTGGAAGAAGAGGAAATAAGTGAAAATGTAGATTTTTCTAGTATAATGAAACTTTTATTAGAACAAAGAAACGAACAAAAGAAAATGATTGAAGAGCAACAGCAAAATATTCTCGGACGTCTGGAAGAGCAACGAAACGATCAAAAGAAGGAACAGCTGAATGTTCTCGAAAGACTCGAAGTACAACAGAAGAATCTGGAAGAGCAACGAAACGAACAAAAGAAAGAACAACAGAATATTCTCGAAAGACTTGAGGCGCAACAGAATGTTTTGGAAGGTCAGAAAAACATTCTAGAAGGAAAATTGGGTAGTATTGAGAAAAATGTATGTGCCCTTGACGAACGAGTTGAAGGTGTGGAAAAACAGCTTTCTGTTGTAGAGAATCGTTTCGAAGGCGTAGAAAGTCGATGTGATGTTCTCACCAAGGAATTAGACCAGATCCGGAAAATAAAAATTCGAGAATCTGCTGGAGAGTTTGCAACGAAAAAGGAGATGAAACCCCCAACATTTGATGGACAGTCTTCTTGGCCAGTCTACAAGAGACAATTTGAGGCAGCCGCGACAACAAATGGCTGGGATGACGAAGACAAGTACATTGCACTGACTCTTGCTCTTAGAGGACCAGCAGCTGAATTACTCCAAACAGTTCCAGCTGGTAAGAGCGGCGATTTCAGTTCTCTCGTGGCAGCTATAGATAAACGCTTTGGAGATAGCCACTTGAAAGAAGTCTTCCGAGTCCAACTCAATAACAGAGTCCAAAAAAGGGGTGAAAGTCTACAGCAGCTCCAAGCAGACGTCGAAAGACTGGTTCACCTGGCATACCCGGATGCTGGAGAAGAAATCATCAACCAGCTCGCTGTTGAGTCCTTCGTTCGTGCCATATCCGATATACATCTTCAGAGGTCTGTGCGAACTGCTAGAACACGTACTCTTTCCGAAACTTTAGCATTCGCATTGACAATTGAAGCAGCAGAACAGGCTTCTCAGGGAGTACATCGACTTAGAGAGGCCATAGTCGAAGAATGCTCGTGCCAAAGAGCTGAAATACAAAAGAACCGGAGCGGACTAGCAAGATGTTGGAACTGCAACAAGACCGGGCACTTACAGCGTCAATGCCGACTACCACCAAACAAAGCCAGTTGTCAACATTGTGGAAGCAAGAGATCCAACCCAGAGCAAGGTAACAACAACACCAGCGTTGCCTATCAGCCGGTTTCCCATCAGGGAAACGAGTAAGAACCAACTTCGAGGGGCAGAGGCTGGTTTCTTGTATCGATGGCCCCAGAACCACCATCCAGGTCTCTCAGACCAAACGAGACAACAAAAGTCTGACTGTGGAGACTACTATTAACGGGAACAAACATTTGGCTACCATCGACACCGGTGCCACAGCCTCCATAGTACGTCGAGACCTGGTAAAGACGACGTGGCTTCATAACA
The DNA here is from genome assembly GCA_914767635.1 of Melanostoma mellinum. Classification (NCBI taxonomy): domain Eukaryota; kingdom Metazoa; phylum Arthropoda; class Insecta; order Diptera; family Syrphidae; genus Melanostoma; species Melanostoma mellinum. Next base: position 232,698,678 of record OU612059.1, read on the forward strand.
CCAATAGCTACCGTCTAAGAACCGCAACGGGAGAAGCAGCAAGAGTATATGGAGAAGTGTGTCTTAAGATCCGACTGGCCGACCTAGTGTTTACTCATCAATTCCTGGTGGCAGATATATGTGACGAATGCATCATTGGAATCGACTTTATGAAACAGCACGGAGTTATTTTGGACATCGGTAATCAGGTTTTGAAGTACCAAAATAAGGAACTTCCAATGACTTATTCAAACGAAAGTACGTCGACACTGAGAACTGTCATCAGGGAAGATCTGATTCTGCCTCCTTCTTCTGAAGTGTTCGTTTGGACAAAACTGGAAGGTGAGTTTGGAAGCCTTCGATACCTCATGGTGGAATCTGACCCAGAGTGTTCCTCCCAAAGCGTCATCATTGGGAAAACACTGGTAGCACCGAAAAACAAAATGGTCCCCGTACGATTACTAAACACCAGACCGTACGATGTAAGGTTGAAGAAAGGAGAAGTCGTTGGACGTTGCGAATCGGTTGCAGCAATTACGAAGATCACAGACGAAGCCCCGAGAAAAACTATAACTTCGGAGGAGCTCAAAACCATCAGAGCTAAAATACTGAATTCATCCAACCTTGATCGCCAACAAACAAGGATGGCTGAAAATCTCCTGCAAGAGTACACTGACATCTTTGCATCGCAAAAGGGACAATATGGTAGGACACAGTTGGTGCAGCATCGCATCAACACAGGAGATGCAAGACCGATTCGTCAACCCGCAAGACGTCTTCCACTGGCCAAACAAGGTGAGGTTGAGGAAATGATAACAACGATGAAGAAGGACGGTCTTATCGAAAATTCCAAAAGTCCTTGGGCGTCACCAGTGGTGCTAGTGAAAAAGAAAGACGGAAGCACTCGCTTTTGTGTGGACTACCGAAGGCTGAATGATGTAACTAAGAAGGACAGCTATCCCCTGCCCAGAATCAGTGATACCCTGGATGCCATGGAGGGAGCGCAGTGGTTCTCGACGCTGGACTTGAAGAGCGGATATTGGCAAGTTGACATCCACCCTGATGATCGGGAAAAGACGGCGTTTTCTACAGGTAATGGGCTCTGGCAGTTTAAAGTTATGCCGTTTGGGTTATGTAACGCTCCGGCAACATTCGAGCGTTTGATGGAGTGCGTTCTTCAAGGACTGACGTGGAAAGCTTGCCTAGTCTACTTGGACGATGTCATTGTTTACGGGAAAACATTTGACCAACATTGTAAGAACCTTAAAGCCGTGTTTCAGAGACTTCGAGAGGCTAACCTTAAACTGAATCCAGAAAAATGTGCACTTTTCAAAACCGAAGTCAAGTATTTGGGACACATCATCTCATCCCAAGGAGTAAAGACTGATCCTGAAAAAGTTGACTCCGTCAAAAATTGGCCAACACCACAGGACAAACATCAACTCCGAAGCTTTCTGGGACTTGCCACATATTACCGACGTTTCGTTAAGAACTTCGCTGGAGTTGCAAAGAGTTTGCATCAGCTCACCGAAAAGGGGAAGCAGTTTAAATGGTCAGGTGAGTGTGAGAAATCTTTCCAGGAACTCAAATACCGCCTCTGTAACGCTCCAGTGCTGGCACATCCAACACCTGGCAAAACATTCATCGTCGACGCAGATGCAAGCAACGTTGGAATCGGGGCGGTACTATCCCAAGTGCATGATGGCGAAGAGAAAGTGGTGGCATACTACAGCAAGGTCCTATCGAAACCCGAAAGGAACTACTGCGTGACCAGAAGGGAGCTGCTAGCTCTTATCTTGGCAACAAAGCACTTCCATAAGTACATCTATGGACAGAAATTCCTTCTGCGGACAGACCACGGTGCTCTGAGCTGGCTGTTGAACTTCAAAAATCCAGAAGGTCAAGTCGCAAGGTGGATAGAAAGATTGCAGACCTATGACTACCAGATCCAACACCGCAGAGGAAAGCTGCACTCAAACGCCGATGCATTATCACGAAGACCTTGCAAAATGGATTGCAAGCATTGCAAGCGGCAAGAAGACAAAGAAATCATTACCGCTCAGCGACTAAGAGCTGACCCCATAAGCGGATGGAGCAATGAGGAAGTGAGGACTGCTCAACAGGAAGATCCAGATATCGAACCCATTCTCGCATGGAAAGAAAATGAAGAGAAACCGGAATGGGGAGACATTTCTGACAGGAGTCCAGTTCTCAAAGCCTATTGGGCACAGTGGGACTCACTATATGTGCAAGAAGGTGTCCTCAGGCGAAGATGGGAGTCCGCTGACGGTAAGTCATATGTGATGCAGCTGATCGTACCGCAATCGAAAGTCAGTGAAGTTCTTCAGGAGATGCACGACGGACCTTCTGGAGGCCACCTGGGGGTAAACAAAACACTGGAGAAGGTGCGACATCGGTTCTACTGGTTACATGCTAGAGATGACGTGGAGAAGTGGTGCCGAACATGTGACAAGTGTGCTGCAACCAAAGGACCTGGAAGGAAGATTCAAGGTAAGATGCATCAGTACAACGTTGGATCGCCTTTTGAGAGGATTGCAGTAGATGTGGCTGGGCCTTTTCCAGAGACCAACGCTGGAAACAAATACATTCTGGTTGTAATGGACTATTTTAGCAAGTGGCCTGAGGCGTATGCCATCCCAAATCAAGAAGCCAAAACGGTGGTCGACCAGATTGTGTTTAACTGGGTTAGTAGGTTTGGCGTGCCTATGGAACTCCATTCCGACCAAGGGAGGAACTTTGAGTCAAACATCTTCCAAGGAGTGTGCGGACTACTTGGCATTAAGAAGACGAGAACCACACCACTTCATCCACAATCTGATGGGATGGTTGAAAGATTCAACCGGACCTTGAAAGAACACCTCACCAAGGTCGTAGGCGACTACCAAAGAGACTGGGATAGGCACGTACCGCTATTCCTGATGGCCTATAGAAGTGCAGTACATAGCTCGACAGGACAAACACCATCTGACATCCTGTTCGGGAAAACCATGCGGCTGCCCAGCGAACTTAAATTTGGATACCCCACAGAGGAGCCACAGGACACAAACGAGTATGTGGACGACCTCAAGGAGAGACTCGCTGACATCCATAAAAGAACAAGGGAACGGATGAAAGCCTACAGCGACCGGATGAAGACACGGTACGACACAAAAGCGACAACGTCAGGATTCCAAGCAGGAGATCGTGTGTGGCTTTATAATCCTCATCGTCAAAAGGGATTGTCACCGAAACTTCAGCAAAACTGGGAAGGTCCTTATACTGTAGTCACGAGGATTAACGACGTGGTTTACCGCATCCAAAGAGGACTAAGAGGCAAGTTAAAAGTAGTTCATTGTGACAGGCTGCATCGATATAGTGGCGAGGCTGCAGATGGAATTATTCGGGACGAACAATCCTAAGGAGGGGGCAGTGTAACGTGAACCCAACATTTTATACCAATTTCCTAATCGAAAAACGTTCATTCGAAAACACAACTGGCAACACTTTAATGGAATGGTATAAATGACAGGCGTTGCTTGTAAGCCAGTGTGTGTGAGTGTAGAGAGACAGACAGACAGAGAGTAGACAGCAAATGTGGCGACAATGTAGAAGTTACTGGAGAGTTCTAGATGGCGTGTCATTCGATATAAATAGCCCGCCCGAGGCAACCAGAAGTCAGTTTGGTTTATAGAGTGATAAAGTTAAGAGTAAATACAAGTGATAGTCCCAAAGTCGAGTTGAGATCGAATTAAGCATATATACTGAATAAAAGTGATAGAATTAAATTAAAAAGTGAAGTTTTATTTTTGCGAACTAAGCGCACGTTACAGTATTATTGAAATAATCTTATATATAAAAATGAATCGCAAAATGTGTTGGTAAGCGCATAACTCAACAACGCCTGGACCAATTTGGCCAATTCTTTTTTTGTTGTGTTTGTTATTGTCAGGAGAGTGTTTTTATGACATAAAAAATTTAAAAATTGATATTCCCACAGGAACGGGTTTGGGAACGGAAACTACTGGACAGATTTCTATAACATTTCCTGCATTAGGACTGCCACATTATCTCCCTCCATTAGTAATTTAGACTATATTTCATCCCTATAATCCCACGATAACAGAAACGGGAACGAGAACGGGAACCTTAAAGTTACTTGACCGATTTCTAAAATTCTTTCAACTCTAGGATGTTACATTATCCCTCAGTGACAATGACTTATAAATGGTCCCCGTCAAGGTTTGATCCCCATATTCCCACAGGAACGGGATTGGAAACGGAAACTTATAAACTACTAAAAAGATTTCTTAAATTCTTTCAGCACCAGGAGTGCTACATTATCCCCCTCCATGAGTAACCTAGACTATATTTTATCCCTTTCATCCCACGGGAACAGAAACGGGGACGAGAACCGAAAGCTTATCCTTACTTGACCGATTTCAAAAATTCTTTCAATTCTTGGATGTTACATTATCCCTCAGTCACAATGACTTATAATAGTTCCTGTCAAGGTTTGTTCCCCATATTCCCACAGAAACGGGATTATAAAAAATTTCCCGGATATTCCGACAGGAACGGGTTTGGGAAAGGAAACTTAGAAATTACTCGACAGATTTCTATAACCCTTCCACTTCCTGCATTAGGATTGCTACATTATCCCCCTCAATTAGTAATTTAGATTTTATTTCATCCTTTTAATCCCACGGGAACAGAAACGGGAACGAGAATGGGCACTTAAAGTAACTTGACCGATTTCAAAAATTTTTTCAACTCTAGGATGTTATATTATCCCTCAGTGAATTAGGCTTATATTTCACATATTTCCACGGTAACGAAAGATTCCCACAGGAACGGGGCTGGGAACGGAAACCTAAAAACTACTGGACAGATTTCAAAAATTCTTTCGTCACTGGGATGCCACATAATACCTCAGTAACTTAGCGTAGATTACATCCCTATAATCCCACGGCAACAAAAACAGGAATGAGCACGGGAGCCTTAAAACTACAGGCCCGAGCAACGCCAGGCGGCTCAGCTAATGAAATAACAAATAGTAAGATTATTGGATTGTTTGTTTTTGAGAACTCTTTTAATTTTCACTTGGTAAGAATAGAGATTTAAACTTTTTTTTAGTTAAAAATGTGACTTTTACAATAATCCAAACTATTTTTTCATATGAAATGACCGCACATTGAACTTTATTTACATTCGCTAAACAAAACGAACTGATTTAAAGTGATACTATACACTTTGACCTAAGCAATGACAGCGTCTTCTAGGCCTTTGGTAGAGATAAGGATCTCGAAGGGATATAGGGTTCGAAATGAAGTCGAAGTTCTTTGGTTATTATGTAGTCAAGAAGAAATGAGTAAAGTAATAAAGACTCGAAGAAAATTTTAATTTTGGCTCAGACCAAATGAGGGTATTGTAAAACCACTTGGTGGTCTCTGAGACCATGTTGAGCGGTGCAGATGCTGACACTTTGTTGTACTCAAGAAGTGTCACGAACTTCAGCATCGGGACGGGAACAACAACATTAGTGGGAACTTTTAAAATATTGGACCAATTCCCGAAAATGTTTGGATGATTCATTGCTCTTGAGTATTTAAGACTATATTTCCTTCCCATATTCTTTCGGGAATGGAAACGGTAATGGCGAAATAACCAAGAAACTGGAAAGTACTACAAAAATTCTTTCACTGTTAGAATGGTTCATTGTCCCTGAGCAATCTAAACAATATTTCATCGCCATTTTCCCACAGGAACGGGACGGGATTAAAAAAAAACCACCTACTACCGATTTCAATGCGCATTTCACTTTAACAGTACTGGGCCGATTCCAAAAACTATGTCATCGTTAGAGTGCTTAACTGTTCCTGAGTAACATATACTATATTTCATCCCTATTATCCCACTAGAATGGAAACTTGGAAACTACTTAACTAAACTTACTTAATTCGATTGACGTAAGGCCTGAGCAACGCCGGGCGGGTCAGCTAGTGAAAAATATTTCTCCTCCTAACATTGTATAAATGTTTAATTATTTGCTGCCCTGAACCATCGTTCTGTCTTTCGTCTTCATTCTCAGAGCAAAAGAATGTCTGTTTAAAAAAATTTAAAACAAAGAAAAGAGTTAACAAAAGAGTAGGTTTTCGTTTGTTTGAAATGACTTCCTACACAGTTACCATTGTTATAAACATGCTGCGCAAAATATTTGCATCAAGTTTCCAAGTGTGCTGTATAATGACCTTTTAATTGCATATTTTGATGACAATTTACTTTGTAGTTTTTGAAACGTGACTTCAAAAGGGAAACCTACCGTCAAACACTTAAATGTTTGACTTCAAGACACAACACGGAACACATGTTCCAAGTGTTTACAGCAAACCCGTATGGGATGTATGTATATAATGTTCAATTAAGTTGGGTTTCTTATTACAAAAGTATAAGAAAGAGATACAGTCAAACTTCGATAACTCGCTACCACAGTAAAACAAATTCGAGCTATGGAGTGAATTGAAAAATTGATGTAAATTTGAACGTACATATGTGTATGTAATTATTTTTATTTATACAAGTCTGTTGTGCATGACTGACGAATTGATTTTTTATTCTGGTATTTCAAATTCGGTGCCCGTGGTGTTATGATTAGCATGTCTGTTTGTTAACCGAAAGGTATCTTTCCCAAGGAATTGACAGGTCCTTCGATAGTAAATTCATTGCCATGAAAAGCTCTTTCTGGATTAGCCATTCTGCAGAAAATTGTAGGTACCCTCCATTCCCTCACGAGGCAATGGTTGTGAGAAATGCGCTACGCCCTGGGGCTCCACCCCATTTATTAATTTTATTTTCAATAGAGGCCCGTCTGACAATAATCTTCAACTATTGGAAAACTTCAAACTAACAACATCCTATACGCTTTTGTATTTGCCTTTTAATCAAGAGGTAACCATTTAACTGCTAGAAAACAGCGCGGTCGCTAACTTTAATCTTTAAAGAGCAGTTTCCGGCAACTGCAAACAGAAGGTAAAATTTAATAATTAATTTAATAAAATTAGAGTCTTATCGAATATTAACAAGCATGTCACGGATCCCCTACAATTGTTTGCCGATTTCGAATGGTCAAAAAAGCAGACATGCGCTAGCCACAGTCACCATAACTAGCTATAAAACTAGTTGAAATACAATCTTGAGGAAAATATATTATGACCGGCTTAGCTAATATTGTCATGACGAAAAGAAAAATCTGGAGAACACCGTCAAAAATACAATATCATACGAAGTGACTTTGATCAGAAAGCAAATTTATACAGCGACAAATATCCTAACAACACAAAATTCAAAATTCGGGTATCATAAGAAGCATCTAGATTCCAACCAGACTTTCTTTTGTAAAAAAACAACAATTACTATTTTTTACTACACTCGCAGTAAAAGATTACTATAGTAAAATAAAAGAGTGGAAAGATATTCAATTGAATTCAATTTAAGATTAGATGCAGCTGATTTATTCATCTTAATCTGCATTAGAGTGAGTGAGTACTATCACAGAATGTCCATGAGCTAATCATAATGCGGTTAAACAAATTTGTACTTTGTTTCAACAACGAGATTAATTGTGTCTACTTAAGACAAACGAATGGATTAACTTTTATTTACGAAGCTATTTTAATTTTTCTAATTCATGTCATTGAAAATCACTTTGAATAGAGAAATAAAACCTAATCTCAAGCTCGATATATAGAACAATTGCATGCGTTAATATGCATATACATACATAACGTACATATATAATTTGATCAGTCCAGAAACTTAGTTGTTTAGTGTTTTAAGGTGATTTATTGAGCAGTCAAAAATAATAATTGTGGAAGCAAAAAAGCATAAGACTAAAATTGAGCAGATTTCCATAACTGGTAAGCCTATGACTTTGCCAGTGTACCGTACCAAGCCTTTCGAATCACCTAAATAAACTAAAAATATGAAGTAGATCTTAGATAAAAAAGAGTTTAAACATAAACGATTACATCCCATCACAGTTATTGCAGTTTATGCTGAAATCGGGTAGGTTATAAGTGAATAACTACGTGAGCATAAAGTGCATTAATCACATCATTATAATTTATTATGAGAACAAACTTTCACTCCCTTCCTTATTTGCATATATTTGAATGTTAAATTTATTTTACCAATAAACTTTGAAAGGCAAAGAACTCGAAAGCATATGCATAGCAAGGCAACAATGTTAGAGAGTTGACATTCTTCCGCAATTTTGATGAGGAAAAGAATGCCCATCCTAAAAGCAGCAGTGAAACGTTTTCAACCATTAAAATTGCTCGACACCATATTTATAAATAGAAAATCTCACACGGTATGTCCATATTACAAAAATAATCATTCTTTGTTTGAACATAAAAGAAAAATAGAAATCATTTCTAGTCTGCGCTAACCTATGCGTAAAATATTTTATGCCAAAGACATTGTTAGTGCTTATGTTTACGAAATATAACCAATCCAAAGTAAAAGTTACTTCCCTCAACGGAGAAGTAACTTTTACTTTGGATTGGTTATATTCTAAACTTACCATGCCCATAGAGCAGGTGTTTTTAAAAACCCAAAAACTCTTGCAAACTAGACAAATATAAAAAGAAATTGTGTAATATCACCTTAACTCCATTTAACTGAACATAGTTCTTCCGCTTCACATCGATGTGCAGGCAATTGACGTAAACGTTTAAAACTCCAAGCAACAGCAGAAATCCAAAAATTATGCTAAATGAGAACATGGCATCAACCATACACAGTTTAAGCTCGGCAGCAACAAAATCACACCAACGCACCAGCTTACAATAATTCAACTCACATTATCATCTATTTTATAATGTTTAAAGAGCACTGCACCATATTATAATACCGATTTAGCACTACTTTTTTTACGAAAATCAGAAACATTTTTGTAAAATAGTTTATTATTACTTGAATGCTCATTTACTCAACAAGTGTATAGCAGCAAAGTTGCAAGGGAATCAAAAGCCATAATTAAATTCTTTTTATGCACTACTTAATTGGTGATTGCTGATTTTTCTTAATTCATAAAAAAGAAACCTCTTGGATATTCGGTTGTAAGAAATTCCTTTGCAGTACACGTTATGCTTCAAATGCATTGGCTGTGGCTTACTGTAGAAACTTATGCTGTGTCTTAAGCGTAAACATTTGAAAGACTAATTACAAATTCATAAAAGAGAAATAATAATTGAAACACTTTGTGGCTGGCAAATATAATTTTTTTAGTAATGCGAAATCTCCTCAACCGAAACACATAAATATATTTGATGATCTAAGTTAGCTAAGGCTTTTGTTGGGGTTATTCCGAATCACAACAGATTTTCTAACTGAAATCTCATATGTACGTTTTAACTAAAGGTATTTTATATAAATTTGTGACTTTAAGGATACATTTAAAAAGCTAAACACAATTATATTGTCTTGAGGCAATGGAATATAATTTTTAAACGAGAGGCTAACACTCGCAATACTTCCGAACACAACGGTGGTTCAAGCACGAATGAAAAGTATTCTGCTCTGTTTAGGTTTGAAAATGAAAATTCATTTTTCCATTTTCATTACTGAGAACGTAACCGAGCGTGGGGCGGCAGGTAGTGCGACTGGTAAGCGCTAAGCGATCACATCTGATCCAGTGATAGAGATTCTGCTTTGATGAAATGGCAGAAGTAGTAATTGTATTCTCTATGAATTAGTGTCAGTATCTTTTCAAGATTTTGCGGCAGTGAATCGACTCAAAACGAAAGATAAGGGCTTAGAACTTTTAATAGAAGGTACATTTATGTACATAAGACTAAAAAAACATGTAGATGATGATGGTGAGTTTAAGCTCACAGTTGAAGGTATGTCTAAGCATACATTCAGTTGAAAGGAAAAAGAGGAGTGGATGGGTTGGACAAGGTTCATATTGTTGTTACACCACCACGAATGTGTTAATCAGAGAATAGACAATAAACAGACAACAAAACGCGTTTGTTTCAGTTCATTTGAAAACAAAGTTTCATAAGGTCATTGGGTAAAAATGTAACATATTGAAATAGCTATGTCTATGTGTATCGGTTGTCCAATTTTTATTTAGTAGTAAATAATAAAATATTTTGTTTCAATACGCGTGACTTATTTCTATTAAGTGGGAGGCCGGGGTTTGATTACCAGTGAACTTCGTTTTTTCGCGAACATCGCATTTGATCTGATAACTCAAGTTACTGTACAGTGTACACTACTTCTTAAAAAGCCGCAGCTACCCGCATTTACGAAGCTTACTTGTTGGGAACATCAGTAATTAGAAAATGAATTATATTTTGTTTAATGAATGTATTGAATAAACATCTGAGGTCTTGTACAACATAAACGACAAAATTTATTCAAAGACTTTGCCTGCATCAGTAACAGCATCAACCCAGTTGATATGCGCTGAATATGCGTAGCTATCAATGAATAAATACTCGTAGTTTGTTATAAAAAAAACAAAACACAGCTGCAACTCCTTCAAATTTCAATTGATTCGTTCAAATTCAATTGAAGAGGTCTCAATAAAAATAATGGAAATCTCTGCCTCACAACGAGCTACAAATCAATTTTATTTATGCAATTGCAAGTATGTAGGTATACATATTTGTTTCATTATTCAACGTCAACTGATAAGTGATAATGGTGTGAAGTGAGGCGATATTCATTATTTGTGGTTTTTAGGTATTTAAAACTTGATATATTGATATATTGATGCGATCTCCCTATTTGTAAATGAGGGTGTGTAATTGTTTTTTTCTTAATTTCTATTGTGTTGGATCTCTTCATATTTGAAACCAAGAACTTATGGCATTCGGCTATTGCAATTGGAGTTTTTGAGATCGCTCTAATAGTTTTATGTTTATATTATGTATAGATATATGTATGAGGATGAAATATAATCTATGTATAACTTCCAGCATTTAAATTAGTTCAGTAGTCTACGCGTGAAAGCGCATAACATTCAAACTTTCTATCGCATTTATTAGTAAGTATTGGTAGTTCTCCTGAACAACTAATAGTACTTTACAAGTTCTTTTCGACTTTCCGTATTCATTAAAGTTGTATTCACTATAAGCTGTGCTTAACAATGCTAGTTGGTTGCCACACAAAGTAAGTAAAAGACTTTATACATCTTAAGAAACTGAATACCCCCATTTTAGCAATCGGTTATGTTGTTTTCCTGAATGTTTGAATTGGTGCTGATGGCTGTTGGCGTAACATAATACTTAGAAAATTATTGCCAATTCCTCGAAATAGGTGATAACTGTGTAAAAATAATTTGATGCTTTTTAAGATCTCGAACCTCCCACGCAACAGGCAACACAAATATTCAAAGGAAGCAACCGGCTCAGCTGGTATCGCGTCGATCCTCGAACCCCGCAGGCAGATCACTAGTGTAAAGTTTAAAAAAGTGCGCCTAAAGCTGTGATAAAAATACCCATAGCGAGATTAAGTAAAAAAGGAAAAGATATAAAACATTTGCTAGCGTTGTTGAATTTTTGATTACCCTTATTAGATAAATTGAAGATGAAAACTGCCCAAGTAGTAGTAGTAGTTTAATTTTTGCTCGTCTTAGATAAGTTTCTTATGCTTTTTTTAATCATATATTAACGATAAGCTTTTTAAGATTTTCACTGTTCAAACACTTGGTTTTCATGTTGGTTCGGTAAAATAGCAGGCCAAATATTAATTGAAGCCGATGACAAGGTTGAAATACTTACCCGTTTTATGCATTCGTTAGCTATATTCTTAGCAAAATAAGAAATAAGTCATAAACGGGCAAAAACAAAAATACATAGCATGTACGCTTCTTATACGCCTAAGAAGAAATAAAGATACAAATCTTAGCATTGAATTAGCGCATGCTACTCCCTCGTATGGAACAATAGATTGGAGAACTTGCTCCCATCTTACACCAGCACAGCAATAAGCATTGATGTTCTAACGTCAAGCTAAACATGAGTTTGTGGACAAAAAACTCTAAACGCATCGATCCAAAGCGATCAGATTTGAGATGTTGCTAGGCCGATCACAATCACATAAACACCATTGAATGTAATATCACACAGCGCAGCGGTGCCATCTTTCGAATTGCATCCCACAACTGATCGATTCCTTCGAGTCGTGTACTAGCGGCTACTTTTTTTTGTATTTATCTTGTGATGTGCAGATAGGGTATGTGTAGTATTTTTATTAGAATACCACAAACTAGGTCCAATGAGTTGCATTTTATCTCAATGAGGAGAAGAACTGGCCAATGAACACACACATAGCACATACGCTCTGGAATCTTTAAAAAAAAGTTTCTATTCGGTGGCATAACGAATAAGATAATGATGAAGCCACAATGATGCTAGGCTGTCGGAAACTATAAATTCTACTTTGTTCTTGCTTTCTCATTTGAACGGTTTAGCAGCAGCTATGCAATTGCAACAATTCTACACTTGGCCCTGGGGCTTCAAGTTGAAATCTTTTTTCTTGTTGTTTTCCAATAGTGTTAAGAGTTACGAAACACGATAAAGATAGATATGCGTTTGTTTTGAAGTTTCTGTCTCATTAATTATAAGACGGGTTAAGAATATTCATTTTATTGTTTGACTAGTGAGGCAAAACGTTGATGTACTTCGTTTAAATGAAGTCTCAGATGGTAAGTAAGTAGGTACATGCGGTTTAGCTTTTGGAACGTACTTGCCGCGTACTTGTTTTTAAAATCACAAAAACAAATTATCCTTTAATGCCTTACTTGCCTTTGTTGTGTCTATGCTTGTGTGTGTGTTTGTGATTATTAATATTACCGATCGTTCTTAAGATTTGCACAAAGAGTTTTTTCAGATAAACACTAATTTTGCTTGAGTGCAATTTAAAAACAGTGCATTTTGTGCGATCGATTTCTAAGAATAGAACCAAAACAAGGAGGAAGCATGTTTAATATTGTTTAGCGGAAATTCGCAAATGAATGGCTCACAGTGTGGAGCGTATATCAAAGAATTGTTTATATTTATTTGCATTTAAGAGAAGATAAACAAAATACTTAGTCTTGCTTATTTCCATTAAGGTAGATTCAAGGCCAAGGCCAATTAAAATTTTCAAGGAATGAGTTATAATCCGGTCAAATTAAACCAAAAATTGATAGTGGAGTTACATAAACTCGCACCAAGCTGAAAGTTGGTGAGATCGTTTAAAATATGATTCCAAATAAAACTTGAAAGTTCCCCAATTTTCCCCCTGCATGGAAAAAAATTTTATTCGAGGTCAAAGGTCAAAAATGTGATTTTTCCCCGATTTTTTGCGATTTTCAGCAAAACGGTAGGTTTTATCATGAAAAAATATCAGACGCAATTGTAGATTATAAATTTATCTATAAAAAATGTTAAGCTACTTTTTTTCTTACGAGTCACTGTTTCGGAGATATAACGATTCAAAAATTGAGAAAAGTTATAATCGTAATAATAAGCGCACGTTTTCACGCCACCTATGAGGTAAAGTATAGTATATAGTTTTTTTTAACTTGGTTTCCCAAGTATTCTATTCTATCTGTCCGTTATGATCCTATTTAATAAAAACAAAATATCAAAAATTGGCAAAGACTGCAAAAGAAAAATACGAAGTAAATTAAAATAAAGTAGTGAAGTTTATTCTTATAATTCATAGCCATGTTCTTCTTCTTGATCTTCTTCAAACGAATCCTTAACTGTTGGTGATTCAACATTAGAGCATGACCGGCCTTGACAATTGGTACATGCCATAGAACATATCAGCAACTTTTTTGCAACCACATTTAGCACTACATCCCTTTTTGCATTTACAAAAAATTGTGTTCAGCAGTTTTTCCGGCGCAGGTTGGTTCTAGAGTGTTGTTGATTAGTTTCCAACCCCAGTCTGTAGGGTCAACCAAGCCACTTTTGAAATTGATAATATACGCGAAGAAGATGTTGCTGTTTTTTTTAGGAATGTTGATGCTCCCGACTTCTCAGTGATAATAAGTTTTTCACCATACTTCAGTCTCAGTCGTAGTTTTATCGTTGTGTTATCTAAAGCCGCAGTTTTGCAAACACCATGTAATTCATTTAAAGTGAACTACTGAACGCTATTTTCAATGTAATTAAATATTTCCTCCATTGCCCGATCCATAGCTTCATCTTTAGGACGACCGGCTTTAGCTCCAGTGGAGGGTTTCAAGAAATAATTAAGAATTAGCTTCAACTGCAACTAAATCATTTTTAAATTCGACTCGAGCGAGAATAGCTCGCATAAAATAAGAATAAAATGTTCTACTGAACTAATATTTTCTGTTAAAATTGTATTTTTCTATTTCACTGGTGCAGTTTCATTTTTCGTGTCAGCTAACTGAAATTTTAGCCAAAATAGAACAAATCCTTCCAATTATTTCCCATTTTCCATATATTCCACTGACAGACTAACAGCGGATTTTTTTGTGTCCATTGAATAAAAAACCAACCAACCAAAAACTGAAAAACCATCAGGAAAAGTTGAGACGAATTTACTTTTGTGAAAAACCCCATTTTTTTATATTTCTAAATTATTGGTATTCAATTGTCCTCCACCATCTGCAATAATTTACGTTATGTCGACTCGACTTAATGTCAAAGGCACAAATCAATGTTAGCGTGACTGGGCAAATTATCTTATAACATTTCATTTTGTACCATGCTGATGGTGGATGCAGAATTTTGACAACTGAATGAAAGCAAAAACAAAAAATTTTTACATTGTTTGTTTATTTTGAAATTTTCCAATCAGTCATAATTGTATTACCTACTGTATTGCAAACTCGAAAAAAAAATGTTGAGAAAAACTTTTTTTAGGTTATAATATGAGCTACCGACACGAACCGACACTGATGAAAGTTATAATATGAGCTACCGACACGAACCGACACTGATGAAAGACGAAAAATTATGAGAAAAAATGACATTTTCTACTAACTGGCTGAACACAATGCATACGCATACGGAGCCGGAGCCGCAAGAGTTAAAATCAAGATAACTTGTCCGTCTTACGTTGTTGTTGTATTCGCTTGTATTTAATGTTTTGACATCTCTTGTGGCTGCGTCTCTGCAGCCATTGTGTTCACGCAGTAACACGCACAAAAAACAGGCATCTGTCAAATTTGTTGTTAAGCTTTCTCTGTTAAAACAAAATCGAAGACAGACCTTAAGCAAATCAATTTCAATTCGATCAAGGTATACACTGACACTAATTCAAATTGAAATATGGTTTAATTCTGAGTGGAAACGAATTATATAATTGCAAAAATTACCTCGTTTCCACTTAGAATTGAATCACACTTCAATTCGAATTAGTGCCAGTGTATACCTAGATCGAATTGAAATAGGATTACCCGATACGATACAGCTCTTGTAGCTGGATCGATTCGAAAGAGTGTGTACGTATACGTAGATTTCTCGATTCGGTGAGCTACCTGAATCGAAATTTGAATCATAATCCGATTCGAGTACCCGATCCTAAGTGGAAACGAGGTAAATGCTCTCCAAAACATTTCATCAACCGACGTTGTGATTAGACCTTTAAGCTATAATGCAATGTAAGTGCAGCCTAAATTTAGTACTTTTTCATGTTTTGAAAGCACTGTTTGCTTGAGCGCGATTTTCAAAAATTGATGCGAAATTCAGCTTAAATACATGCAATTGAGAGCTTTACTAGTCAATAAGTTAATTTATCATTACATCAACTAAAAAATAAAGTTCAGAAGGTCTTTTGCCTCGATCTTTTCAAACAATTTTATTTCCAATCATAGTATCACAACTTGACTAGAGTAGTACTTTTGCAGCTGACAAATTTTATCCAGCCAATCAGATCGATTCAGCAAAGTGCTGAACGCATTTTTTCTCTAATTTTTCATTCAGTTGCTTTTCAAAAACAAAACCCAACGGTTGGTTGGTATCTTCATTATTGAGCGAGCAGTAATCTTTAATTTGTGTTGGCGTTGAATTTTTATTTGTTCATAAATTTATATATGAAAAAAGCAAGCAACGAAATTCGCTTCAGTATAATTTTATACCTGTGTTGTGAAATTTGTCTAATTTATTATAAAAGATTGTAAAATGTCTACCCAATTAAGGAGTAAGTACGATGAGGTAAGTTCATTGGAGACGTCGGTAGTTTTCTAAGATAGATTGGATAGCTTGGTATATGTTTGGTCGGGTTTTGTTTACTTTTTTTTGTTTCTTTTTAGAATAAAGCTGAAAATAAACTTCCACAATTAAAGAAATTCGGTGCCCAAAATGGCCTAGAAACTAAACGAGCAGCTCTCGGAGAGCTGGGAAATCGTGCTGTTTTACGAACAGTTAGAGAGGGCCAGAAAGAGTAATGGCGCCTTTAAACAGTTATTAAGTATAATATCTTACGCATGTTTGATTATTTCCAGATTAAAAGATCCCAAAAATCAAATAAATTTGAAAAACACAGCAAAGTCACGCGTGGACAGTAATTGGAAGAAGCCAACCCAACCAATAGCAGCCAACAATGGTCAGTCTGCTATAAACCATATCAACACGGCCAAACCAAAAATAGTTACACGGTCAAACTCAATCAAATCAACTACAACGGGAATATCAAATGCCGCTACAGTTAAGCCACTTTTGTCTAAACCCGTACAGACAATCACCGCAAAAGTAGTGAATATTGAAAATAAAGTATCTCATGTTAAATGTAAGTATATTGAAAAAGAAAAGAATTTGTATAATTTAATCTAAAAATCAATTTTCGTAGATATCAACAAACCAAAAGTTGAGTCCGCAAAGCCGCTAGTACAAGGAACAACAATCAGGCGGGAGGACAGTAATTTGTCACGTCGTTCGCTTTCAAAGTTAAAAGCAGCCATTAAACAAACTGCCGCAAAACCAACGCAAGGTTCTTTGATTGGAAGTGATTCACAGGATGAGATAAAAGATACAGCATCAGCTAATCAATGTGAAATCAAAATCGTAAATGTGCAATCGCATTCGGCCAATTTAATTGATGCGGTAAGTTTTATTTTTTTTTCTATTCAGTAAAGTGAAGAATTTTTTTAAGAATCATCTTCACCGTTCATATCTTTTTCTAATTTTACTTTTATTTTGAGATGAGAGCTGTAGGTAGTCAAATATTTTTGTTGGTTACAAGAATGTTGAGCGTATATCAAATAATCTTATTAAAAAATACAATTCTTATTTCCGAAAGTAATTTCATTACCTACTTTTTTAACATGTACACAGTGTTTCAAAATTATTGCGCCAAAAACAGCTGTTTGGCAGATGGTGCAACAATGGAACCGGTTTTGTTTTCAATGCAATTTTTCAGAACTCACCGGAGTTTTGCATGAAATCATATTGTAGTTTGTAGGTAGTGATAGAAAATTTAGGTCCGTATTATGAGTAGCGATTCGAACGTTCGACTGGAAGCGAATGTTTTAGAGATACTCATTTATTGGATTAGCATCATTAAACTTCGTCCATTCTCTTACCGCTATAAAAGAAGCTCGCATAAACATTCGCTTCCAATCGAACGTTCGATTCGCTACTCACAATAGGGACCTTATTCCAGGAAAAATCATGTATGTTAATCATAATCATGACAGATATCAGAGAATATTTTATCCACAAATTAATTTGTAATTTGTCTTTCTAATTGCACTCCGAATTCGTTTGTTTATTGTAAAGGTTGAAAACATTGATGCTGAAGATGCGGAAAACCCAATCCTGGTTTCGGAATATGTCAACGATATATATTCATACCTTTTCCATTTGGAAACCCAATTGGCCATTGAACCAGATCACTTAAAGGATCAAAAACAGGTAAAGATCCAACTGACATCCTTTACTTTTCTTTAAAGCATCAATTCGGGTCTTGTTTTTAAGGTCGTTCCAAAAATGCGTGCAATTCTGATTGACTGGATCAATGAAGTACACCACCAGTTCCATCTAGTACCGGAAACGTTTCACATGTGTGTGGCAATAATCGATAGGTACTTGCAAGCTGTGAAAACTACCTCGCGCCAACATCTGCAAATGGTTGGTGTTACGGCACTGTTTGTGGCCTCAAAATACGAAGAGCTTTTTCCACCGGCCATTGGTGATTTTATTTATATAACCGATGATACCTACACAAAGAACCAGGTTTTAGAAATGGAAATAAAGATCATGAAAGCTCTTGACTTTAATTTGGCTCGTCCACTGCCAATTCACTTTTTGCGTCGTTTCTCTAAAGCTGCAAGAGCGGAAGACGCTCATCACGCAATGTCCAAGTACTTCTTGGAATTGGTCACAACAGAATACTCAATGGCCAGTTACCGCCCATCAGAAGTAAGTAAATTATAAGTACTCCATCTTGTAAAAACTTAATCAATTGTTTGTATTTTTAGATTGCAGCCGCCTCTCTATATCTTTCTCTACAGTTGATTAATCCATCAAAAACGCCTGCCGAAGAGATTTGGAACCCAACTCTTCAATTTTATTCCCGCTACAATGCTGATCACTTGGAGCCAATCACACGTCAGATAGCTATTCTTGCCAAAAATGCACCCACCGCTAAACTGAAGGCTGTCTACGTCAAGTATCAATCCGTTCAACTGGGCAAGATGTCTTTGCGTCCAGAGTTTAAGGGACCAGTGATAGAAAGAATTGTTGGCAAGGAAGCAAATCAGTAGTACAATTTTTAATTTGAGTTTGATTATTCCAATTGTGGAGAAGTACATACCACGAAACAGTTATTATTGTTTCTTAATCTTAAAAATATTTTATTTGTTAAGAAAATATCCAGCACCCAAAATTACAAAACATTTTCTGGTAAAAACGATTTGATGTGAATTTGCTATGCGCATACACAACTGATCTTTTCAGTGAAGAAGCCCAACTACGACTGATGTGAAATTTAGTATTTAGTTTTTTATTTTATATTCTTTTTTGTCGTAAGTGTTCTCGTTCGGCAGGCATATACATATGTATGTTTACATGTTTATATTTTAAGGATTGCATTTAAATTATAAACATTTTTCATTTACTATAGACTTGGTTACCACATGTTGTGGTCTGTTAAAATAAAATTAAAATAAAAACGAATACCTAAAACTTTCTTTGAAAAACGTATGTGTATTGGGCTCTTTCCAGATCGAACAAAAGGAACATGTAGTTAGTTTAATTAAAGGAAGGTCAAGTAACTTGCGTCTCTGACGTAATTCTTTTTGTAAGTAATCTGTAAAACGTTTTGTATTTTATGTTAAATTCCAATAAAGATTTCTCCAAACTAAAATATTTCTTTACCATTGCTTTTAATATTCTACTGAAAATTAGCATGTGCTCCTTCATTTAAAACAAAATATATACATGTTTGTATTGGACAATCAAAATTGCAAAAACTTCAATAAGTTCAACTTCACTTGTATTACCGTAAATAGCCAAACTTACTGAATGCCGCACGGATATCATGCCGTTGCGTTCAGTTCTTACCTATCCTTGCAAATAATTATTGGTTAACGCGTTTTAAAATTGTCTTATCCTAATAGTTGTTTTACTTAAACGAAAGGGCACGAAAACGAAAAAAAAAACAATTGAAGCGTCTGAAGCGAAGCACAATCGTTTTTATAAATCTACTGCTGGAATGAGGGTGATTGTGAAATTCTATTTTCCTACGTCGGTCGTTTTCAAAAGGTTATTAGATTGGTATCGTCGCATCAGATTGTGAAATGGACAACGCATTCAATCGAAAATCAGAATGTGGTCGGACATGCATCAGAATAAACGACGAACGTAACTTTTTTTGAACCACCAAGCGAAGAAAGGCTATGATATATGTATTAGGTCCCTATTACGAGTAGCGAATCGAAGGTTCGACTGGAAGCGAATGCTTTAGAGAAACTCATTTATTGGATTATTATCATTAAACTTCGTCCATTCTCTTATCTGACATACCTTAAACGTCGAAAAAGAACTTTTCTACAAAGGTTTTGTTTTTACAACATATAATACCGCTATAAAAGAAACTCGCAAAAACATTCGCTTCCAATCGAACGTTCGATTCGCTACTCATAATAGGAACCTTAATGCAGGCAATTGATGATGGTTTGGGTACTTTTCGTTGATGCCCCTGGTATAACTTAGTAATCATTCCTGGTGTTATTCAGCTTTATTATGAGTTTCACGTGAACTAGTTCCCCTCGAAAAAGATCCCGTTTCACTTTTCTCTTATTATGGGTTTCGGGGAAAAATTTTCCATATTCGCAAAAATTCTCTTATTATGAGCTATTTTCCCCTTGAAATGTGAAAACGTTGAGACTTGAGAGCAATGACGAGAAATTGGATGCAACTGAACGTGGTCTTTTTTTCAAAGTGAACTTACTGATTCCAAGTGGAATTTTATTCAGGGAAACTCATAAGCTTTTAAAATTCCGGGCGAAAAGCTGTTCACGTAAAACTCATAATAAGGCTGATTGATTTTACCCACAGTTCTTGCGAAATCCAATATTGCGACAGAATTTGATTCAAATCAAAAATTCAGTTTGCCGCAAAAATCAAAGCTGTGTCGCTGAACACTCCATCTGCACAAAAGTTCTGAAGGCAATTGCTGACTATCGGCAACGGCCATGTTTCTATCGACAAATCGACAGGGATCGTTGCATTTCCTAATTGCAAATTTTGTTTCATCAATTACGTGCTCATCAGCAAAATATTCCCCAACATCATTGCGAACCACAATAATAACGAATGACTAAACTTTGTAATTCAGAATCAAATTAATAATACTCGGCAGCCATTCGAATCTATTGACTGTTTAGCAAACGAAGCAGAAGAGCCACCAACTATTAGATTAGATTAGATTAGATTAGAAAGGTTGCCTTGGTAGTCATCATTCTTTGAATCGACCAAACTTTGTTAAAGAACAAAGTTACTTTGTTAACTCAATTTCCGATTCGTCTTTCATTCGCTATAATAAACAAAAAAACACAAAACCAATCCTTGAGCTCTGAGTTTAGAAAATGTATTTTTTGCATGATCGATTTGCACACATTTTGCCACTTTCATCAATAAAAAAACAAAATTATGACAAAATGAAAATCTATCTAAATGTAAGCCACTCAGAAAAAACATAGCTTCATAAAAAAAAAATGTTTTGTCAATACATACGCTTTCTTTATATTTATAGAACTGAATATATATTTTTTAATTTCTTTTAAATATTTTAACATACTCGTAAGTTTTTTTTGCTTTAAAGTATGTTAAAAATAAACTTGAAAATATTCTAAACAATAATCAAAATACGAGCAGCAGATCACTCTCCTTTTCTTTTAATACCGCCGAGTGATTTAACTCCAGTCATCGCTGGAACTTTGGAAGCCGCTTTTCGAACATCTGCCACTGCGTCTAATAACTTCTTCGGTTCAGTTAAAAACCAAATCCAGAGCAGTTGACCCTTGTGCCACAAAACATCGTTGTTCTGTTATAAAAATAAAATAACATCAAATTATCACATAGTTAAGACATAACCAACCATTTTTTCGTGAATATTCTCTTGAAACTGTGAGCGCAAATTACGAAACTCCGTTTCAAAATGATTCTTGTTGATTTTTGCATTGAAAATTGGCTTCAGTAAGTTAATTTGCTCAAACATTGGTAGTTTAACCGGACTATCGTACACATACGGTTTTAGGATGCTCTCAATTCGATTGCTAAACAAAATCTCATATCAAACTATTGCGATCTTCCGTAATTTAAACATACTTACAGTTCACCTAACAACTCTAATACAGCGGTATATGGTTTTTTATTTAATAGAGCATTCAGAGCGTATTTTAAAAGTCTGCAAAACTTTTCGTATTCATAAAGACAAGCTTTTGGCTCATTTCGAACCTTCACTGTTGTATGTTTAGAAAGAATTTCAGACATTTTGGAAAACACCAACTCGCTGAGAGTGTTGGAAGGTATTCTTTGCAAAGTTTTAGTTGCATCTATGCGACGTAAGCAAAGATGCGTCTGCATATTTAGTTCATCGGAGTTGTCGAATCTATTGCGAATCTTTTCCAAATCTAATTGGGTAGTAATCCAAATAAGTTCGGCATTTGTAAGAGCATCAGAAACTGTTTTTGACAACACTTTGACATTTTCGAGCCTTTTATATGCACGGCTTAGCTTCTCTTTAGTATTTTCGTACAGAATAAGTTCCATTTGTTGTTGGGCTCGTTGCTCTAAATGCATTTGCAGATCACTAAAAATTGTTTTGTAAGTGCTGTTAAAGTAATGGTTATTTATCATTTCCAACTCCTTGGTTTCTTTTCTGAAACAAAAAGAAATTATATTTTACGTTTTGATTTCAAATTTAATTCAAAGTTAGGTACTTCAAGTCTGAAAGGCTCACAATGTGCATCTTACTAATGTCAAGATTTTCGATCATCAATTGATAAGCCTTTGACTTGGCTTTTTCTTTTATAAACTTCTCCATAAAGCTGAGGTTCCTGTATTATAAGAAAAATAATTTCAGCATATTTATCTTTCAATTCAATTAATGTAAGTAGGTACAGTTTTCGGATGGTCTCCAGTTGGCTAGATATTTCTTGGATTTACAAATGGTTATCATCAAGTTCTACAAGATCCTAAGTTTTGAATTTGAGTTAATAACATCACGATTGCCATTCTTTGTTGTTACCTGAATTTTGAAATTCTCCTTCATGTGCAAATTTAAATACTGCAAAAATGATTCGCATTTTAAAAAGTACTTGTCTAATGCTAATTGATGTACAAACAATGGAGGCGATTGCTAAAAAAATAAAAGTTAGGAAGAAAAATAGACAAGGCTTTCCGTCTTCTTACTACTTTTCGATAACAAGATTTTGACTCATCGCAAAGTTTGCGTGTCTCTTTTTGCAACTCCTGCAACGCTACGCACAACTCACTTGATTCGGCATAAAGCGCTTTTTCAGTGTTCATCAATGATAGAATAATAGATTCGAGTTCGTTAACCTCCATAATTGCTTTGGACTTGGTTTTCCTTTTAAATCAGACTTCTTACTTGAGGGTTTTTTTTACCAAAACATTGGGTACTCACTCCATTTCATAGATTAAGTCCGAATACAAATCCTCAGTATTTTCCAGTGTTTTAATCTCATTTGAAGTTTTACTGATGTCGACATCTTTATATTGCATTAGACCGGGGTATTCTTCTTGCAAGTTCTCCAGCTGCGCCTTGCGTTGTGTTGGTGGAAGGATTTCATTTCTTTTTTGCATTTCTTCATGTCTTAAATATTATGTTATGAACCTAATTATATTAAGTTTTTTTAAATAATTTTTATTTCTTACTCAAGGACCTCATGTTCGGTTAAAATATTTTCATCTGTTATATTTTCGGCAAAGTGTGAGAAAAATGTTTGAAATCGTTCGTCATAGAACATCCATTGATTGCTCGAGTCGAACCCCAGATTTTTGAAAATATCGAAATTCTAAAAAGTTGAGCGTCATGTGATTTAAAAAATTAAAGAACAAAGTTATAAAATATACTTTTATAACATCTCCCATCCTTAAAATCGAATAATGCACTTAATTTATTTAAAAAAATATAAACAAACGAACGAACTTACGAAATTGAATTTAAATTTTTGACATTGAGTGCGTTCAGACACAAATAATTGACATTCTGACAATCATACCTAAAGTGCTGCAAGATCCCAATTTGAAAGCTTTGATGATTTCCAATATTTTGTTGTTTTAAGAAAGAGGATTTGTATTTAGATTCTGCTACGTGAATATGGTTGAATCTTTTTTAGAATTTTGTTTTCTTTAGTGAACAGTTGAAAACAAAAAAATACTTTTCAAAAGTACTCTTGTAAGTCCCAATGGTGAAATTGACATAAATGGAAATGGGGTATATTATGTCTCCATATGTTAATTTAAGCTAAATTTTATTCCAAAATGATTTGAAATATGAGAAATCCGAAAATAAAGTAGATGACGTTGTGTATTTGAGGCATTCCACCTACTGTGGTTACAACGCAGGATTAGGTAGATTGAAATGTTTCAGGAAAAGAACAAAAGTTTTCATGACTTCCACGTTCGTTCTTCGGTGCACCATAGACACCCAACACCAGAATTGTCAACCGCGTTTTGATAAGGTCTTTTGTCTTTCGTTGTTTGGCTTTGGTCCATTGTCGTTGTTTCAAACAAAGAACACGGCAGAAAAAACCATAGATGAAAATTGGAAAATCAATACATTCCATTATATGAATCAACATATAATTCTAGTATTCAACTGATTAATAGGTTGTGTTAGTGAAATAGTTAGGCTGGATATTGAAATTGCATACATATAAAATTGTATCAACTTTTACAAAGATGCAGTTTTGTATAAAAACTTCCGTCTTGTTGTTTTTCTCAATGATGTAAGCATAGCCTTAGTGCTGTATGCAAATATCTACTTCTTACTGTACTCAAGAACTGATAAAATATTGGTAATTGTTTGACATTTGTCTTGTCATATCTTTGTCGCTGTTGACTTGATTAAGGTCGTGAATCGTGATTAATACATTTTTCATCTTCTTCCAAAATATTTTAAGCTCCTTAACATACTATGGCTGCTTTGAAAGGTAATACAAAATCGTATTAATATACAACCCAGTAATGACTATATATTTTTTAATCCTTACGCCAATTCCCAAAAACATGGACGCGTTGTATTTCTGCATTTTCAGCGTAAGTCCCTCAAAGATAACACAACATTGCATTGTATATTTAATAATTTTAAATTTTATTTATTGTATTCCAGTCTGCTCATTTCTGCTGTTTTAATATGTTTTGGAATGACCTTCCTCATTTTGGCATGTGCGATACCACAACCGCAGCTTTTCCATCCTTTATATGTTCTTATATTTTATGTTCTTTCGGTTGTCCCTCTCGTCATTTCCAGACGAGTGACTCCAAGCAATGAAACAAATGCTCGGTCGGAGTTCGCTTTGTTCCTTGCATCTGGATGTGTTTTCTCTGCTTTCGCCCTTCCGATTGTATTGGCCAGGGCGGATGTTGTAAGTTAAATAAAAATGTGTTTCCATTCTTATTTTACAAAACTTGAATTTTATATAGATCTCTTGGCTAGCTTGTTGGCTCACACTGGGTGGAAATGTTGTCAACTACCTCACTATGCTTGGTTATGGCATGAAAGATGGAGAATTCGAAGCATCTTATGGTGGAATGTTCTAAATTCACCAAAATTTTATAAAAACCATACATTAACTTTTACTCACTAAACTTAGCTTTAAGTATAGAAAGTATGAGAGGAAGTTTGTTGTACGGCCAAGCATTTCAGGACATTTATGTATGTTTTTGCCAAAACAATCGAATCTCATACGAGGTATGCTACAACCCAATGTAAAGCATTTTGCACAAGCGAAGTGCAACGGACTTTTAATAATTATAACAAATTTTGATTTTTTAGTGCTCGTTTTATAATGTAAAATACATGTATTTATGTCTGTAATAGATGAATAAAAACGTCACTATCCAAAAACTTACACAATTTTCAAAAGTAAAAGTAGAGGCTGATATAGTTTCCACAAACCAATCATGTCACAAGGATAAAAATTAGTTAGCTTCGTCTTCGCATACGAAAGATTTCATAACGTACGTAATGACCTTGCTCTTTGTAAAAGCGACAAGATTGCTTTCAAACAAGTTCATTGATCTTTGATTTTCAACGTCACTTTATCAACAGTTAAAAATGTTATTGCGTTTTACTGAGACGAAATCTATCTGTTCTCAAGATGATTTTATTCTCGAGTCATCTATTTTAACTTCTGTGACTTCCAGAAAGTACTCCCAAAACACCTTGCGCCTTGTGAGAGAATGGAGGGGACATACAATTTTCTGCCCATTTCAATCGACAGAAATTACTCCGAGGTGGTACAAGACTTCGTTTACACAGGATCCGCAATAGACACTGAAAAAACATTAGTGCGGAGATCAAACAGAGAATTACTCTTGCCAACTTTTGTTTCATGGAAGCATGGGTCTGATAGAAAGCGGATGAGGAAACTCTTGGCCGTTTCGAAAGTAAATACTCCGATTGATCTACGCGAAAATAATTTGTTGAGGAGAAAATACAGCAACAAGCTATATGGTTGTATCGTGACATGGCCATAGCTAGAAGAGTACGCATCGTGAGACAACAATGGCTGCGAACTGTAGAGCGGATGGACACCAACGCTCCGCCTCGACGGGTTTCCGAAAGCAGAGAAATCACGGAAGGGGAAGACTTCGTCTTAGGTGCAGCAATCAAGTGGAAGAAAACCTGAACCGACGTAAAGTGTAGAAGTGGAGAGAGCTCCCCTGAAATCCAAGTCGCTATCGAAAGATATCGGTTGAGGCTCAGGTTCACTCCGAACTCTAATGCCCACCTATATGTTACTTACTTAGACCAAAACACATCATTTCATCAAGATTTGGGTTATACATTTCCTTATTTTACATAATAAAATTAATATAAACAAAAAATAGACATGGTAAGAATAAATTTGTTGCTATTTGAAATTTCAGATAATTCCATTGAAATAAAATATTATTAACATTTCAGCGCTGATAAAAACTCCTTTTCTAGTTCTTGTATTGCAATCTCGATTTGACTTAAATTTCCAGAAGATATGTAATAGGATTTTTTCCTGTCGTCATTTAGTATCTTAAAAAAAAAAACAAACTATTATTAAAACTCAAGAGAACAAACAAAATAATACGAACTGTTTTCAATTCTGTCTTCAGCGATTTCTTTTCTTCACTTATTTTGTCGAAAGCTTTCTTATATTGATGTTTTAAAGGTTCACAATCTGTCTCCAATATGTCGTCTTCAATTCTATATTGCTGTTGCAACAAGTTCAAATCATAATCTTTAATAGCTTCTTCAGCTAACGTCAAATCGACTTCATTCCTTTGTCGCTTCAAGAAAAAAAGAAGAAAGAAATTATTTATTGCTACATTTACATGTAATCAAGCTTAATTTTAAAATGAAAGGTTTGCTGTCAGAGTTGCGAAAATTTCAAGCTTTCAATTGAAAGTGAACTGAAAACATATTGCAATAAGACACGCTTCTTTGGAGTGCAACCAAGTAAAGTTTAACAAACTAACTATAAACATGAGCAAACTTAATTCTTGAGAAAAAAAAAATGTTACCTCTCTTTGGATGCCTTCTAATAAATTGTCTAGTTCGTTCGACCGAATATTAAGTTTTCTTCGGCGCTTTGATTCGTCAATCAGTTCAATAAACTTCCCTTTTCTTTGTCGCAGTTCTTTTTGATATAAAACTAGCATTTTTCTATGAGATGTTAGGCGCTCCTCTTCTCGTCTAAGAATCTCTTGATACTGTTTCTCCATATCTTAAAATCAATACTTAAAGATAGTTTCAAGCGAGAAACTTATGCTACTTACCCTTCATTCGTTTGGCATGCTCTTCTTGTTGAAGTCCGCGCTCTAATTTTTCCATCATAAGAGTTTCTTCTCGTTCCAGCTCTCGAATTCTTGAATCAATTGCCTGTCTTTCTTTTTTTATGTTTTTTAGTTCAGTTTCTTGCATATCCAACCATTTTTTTGAATAATTTTGGAATTTAGGATAAACACCCTTTGGAAGGCTCACAAATTCTTTCATATAACGAGAAGGATGTAATGCAGCTGGGCACTTTTCCATTATAACATAACACTTCTTTATGAATTTTTGAAAGTCGATAGCATTCTGCTCGTGGAAAAGGTTTATCAAAGCTTCTCTATTTGTCAGCCTGACTATCAGCTCTTTCAGAACAATGCTGTATGCTATCGCACAGAATGCCATAAAATATGGCGGACTGGATAGAATATGGTCCCACAAACACAACCATTGCTCATCGTCCAGTACCTTCGAGAACCCATTTGATAGTAAGGCCCAAACATACTCCTTTGTGGTGATACCAGAGGTGATGTAGAACTGATAAAGTTCATGATCGAAATGGTTCAGAATGTTTTCACAAATTCCCAAATAATTAAGTGGTTCCAAAGGATGAAACTCAAACCATAGCTGACATTGGTTGAGTAGTATTGAAGCAATGATTTCAAAGCAAACTGTTAGATTTTTCGGGAAAATTTTAACAAACGGAAATATGAATTCGGGGAGAAAGTCACTATATCCAAAAACTTTTGTCCAATGACTTAAGCATGAAAATATTTTAACAAGGTTTCGACGAGCTGTCATATCTTTCAGTTGCAACCTATTATTCAAGGCAACAGCGGTAGAATGCGTACCCATTTTAACTAGTTCTAAAAATTTTGACTTATTGCAAGGAACGTTCAAAAGAACAGTCCAAATTATAAGCCTGTATTTGGTTGGATATTGCCCATACTCTCTTAGAATAGGCAACAAACGCTTTCTAGTCAGAATCTTTTTCGTTTCACTGTCAATGCAGCTTAAGGCAGTGCTTTTTGGTTGTGACATTGCAGTTCGAAGAACTTGAACACAATTCTGAACACATTTCAAGGCATCAATTAAAAGTGGCGTACAGTAAATGTTCACCTCACCAGTCTGTCGAATGGAGTACAGTAGTTCTTTGTCTTTAGATAAATCAAACTTAAAGCAGTCAGAATCTTCTGTTATCAGCTTGACTTTAGAATTGTCAGCATCAAAGACAACAAGCTTACTTTGAGTAGTTTGGCATAGGAGAATGTTATCATTGGGTTTAGAGAACATCCTGCACGCACGTAAAGTTGTGTCGATCTTGAAAACTTTCAGCATTTCAAAGTTAATGGTGGACATGAACAACATATAGTTATCGAGTGTAGTAAAGCAAATAGTTCCTCCATCATTAGTAAAGGTGAATGAATTGATCAACCCCATTGAAAACTCTTTGATTTCTTCGAAACTCATATCGTCTTCTGAGTTATCTTCTTTCAGACAAATTTCAATAGGTTGCTTTGTTGTCAAATATCTATCACGAATACGAATGGGGTTATGGGTTCGAATAGTGTTCAATGTGATCCCAGACCAAACGTGTACCGAATCGTTGGTAAAACAAGTGAAAATTTGATCACTTTGTGGAATATATGCCGCAAATTTAAGCGAAATCCTGTCTTCGTTAAACTCCAAGCGATGTGATGCTTCAAAAGTTTCTAAATTTAAAAGAATTGCTTCATGTTTAGAGTGGATTAATGCAAGAAATGGTACAATTGCAATTCCAGGAAACGATATATTGGAGATTCTGTTGTTGGAATAGCTATCGGAATGTGATATGGAGCACTTTTCTAAAATCAAACTAAATAATTCATGCCTCAAATTTAAATCAATAATCTTACCAATATCCAGCCAGAAAATACGTCCATTTTTTGATCCTATAATATATTTGTTTGGTTGTTTTGGAATATTGCGGGCAATACATGCACTCGAAACTTTCTCCAGAAGTTTAAAGTAAGTTTTTTTTGCCAAATCAAATATGAATACATTGCCTCTTAGAAAGAAATTATTATTAGAAAGGCTTTTTTAGTATTTCGATATTCACCTATTGTCGATCGATAAAAAATTGCGGTTGTCTTCATTGAAACAACCAACAACCAAGCGAATTCTCACGATGGTGTTATTCTCAACTAATGTGTGATGAATTGTTAAAATCAATCTAAAATAAGCAAGATATGTACATAAATGAAAAACAATGCGCCGTTGAAAAAAACTACCCATTCTCATCTTTTTTATATTTAAAAGAGTTTTTTTCAATCTTCTTATTAGTTTGTTTATTGCTCGATATCGCTACGTTCTCAGAATTGTTCATTTTTTTTTGTTTTAAAATTGTTTATTTGTTTTTGAAAACTGACAATTGACTTTTATAAACAAAAACATCCAAACAAATTCAAAATTGTGAACTGTCACTTTTCATATAACGGAAACAAGTGAATGGATTCAGCCGAGAAGGAAACAACTTTCAGTAACTAAGTGCGTTCACATTAGGAATCCCGAACACTTCTAACCCTGCGGCTACACGATCAAGATAAGCCATCGGCTCACATACATAGGTGGATTTACATGCATCTGCAAGTACAGATGAAAAAAGGAAAAAAAGACAAAATTTAAAATTCATACTTGCCTGATAGAGAGGGAAGGCACCGTCTGCACTTCCTTAGTTATAGGACAAGGACGCAGCCATAACCCTATTCGCTTTTCTTTTTAACTTTTGTGCTTTAGGTGAATTTACATGCATCTGCAAGTGCAGATGAAAGTCGAAAAAAGACACAAGATGTAAAATTCATATTTGTCTGAAAGAGAGCGAACGTACCATCTGCACTTCCTTAGTTATGGCTGC
Organism: Melanostoma mellinum; assembly: GCA_914767635.1. Classification (NCBI taxonomy): domain Eukaryota; kingdom Metazoa; phylum Arthropoda; class Insecta; order Diptera; family Syrphidae; genus Melanostoma; species Melanostoma mellinum. Next base: position 232,729,024 of record OU612059.1, read on the forward strand.
AGATGAAAAATTATGGTTGCAGATGAACATGTTCATCTGCACCCATAATCCTATTTGTCTCTCTTTTTAACTTTTGTGTTTTATAATCTTCATCCGTCCCGCTTTACTTTTCTGCACTTCTGTAGTTGCAGATGCATGTAAGCCCAGTATTATAATCTTCATCCGTCCCGCTTTACTTTTCTGCACTTCTGCAGTAGCAGATGCGTGTAAATCCAGCATTATGGAGCACTTTAAAACCACAATTTGACATTTTTTCATCAGTACATATTTGAACTAATTGAAGTTGATAAAAGAACCAGATTGATGTTATGTAGTATAGTGGAAATTTTGAAGGAAAAATAATACTCACTCACTCGATCACTGTTGCGGTAATTCGACCCCAGTTTTTCATTCAAAGTTGACAGAATCAAGGTATGTCTGTGAGTATTAGAAAGCTTATTTATTTATTTAGATAAGTGTCGTATTACACCCAGACGGTTTTGCAAAGACGGAAATAAGTGCGAAAGAGAAAGCAGATGAAATAGAAATACTTTAAAAAGTCCTAACCCGCAAAGTTTTGGGTTGAGGATTGTTCAATTGTTTTGGATGGTTTTTGACGTTTCTTTTTCTTGTCCTTCTTTGTTTCTTGTCTTTGCTTTATTGTATCTTCTAATGTTCCTGAGTAAAGAAGTAGTATGTTGTCGGACAATTTCTTTAATTTTCCATGAAAATACATATTTTCCGTATCCATGGTGTCAAAAATCATTGCTGCAGGATCTAATTAAATTATTTACCACTCCAAAAGACATTTTGCTACTTATGAGTTTTTTGTTAATGATATATAAAAAAGCCTCTTTAATTATTTTCACACTTTGACTCTGTGGGTGAGAACAAAAAATGAAAGAGAAGTGTCAAAAAGCACACAGCCGCAAAACGTCTGAGTGTAATAATGAGAGACTGACGGGATGAGGGTTCAAAAGAAAATATACGAAACACGCAGCAGGCAGACAGTCTGAATGTAATACGACACTAACTGTTGGTTTTTTAAAAAAAAGTATAATAGTCCAGTTGAATTTCCTTTGTATTGTTTTTTCATTTTATTATTTATCCAAGTTTAAGACTTTACATACTCAATATCTTCTTTTTTAACAATCCATTCAATTATTGCTATCATTTTAAATATCCATTCGTTCTTATACGTAGTTATTGTTTTAATAAAACTAACTAAATATTTTAAAGTTGCCGTGTATTTTCTTATGGAACTCATACTTCGTCTAAAACATTCAAAAAATAATCTGCGCCTATTTGTATATTTGATAAAAAGAATCGAACAAAAAATATCTTACAAAAAGCAAAGGTAAATATCTTTTTACGAAAACTAGAAATTGGGTCTACCCTAAGGCATTTAAATTTTCAATCAAGAACATTTTTACATTTAAAATTTTTTAACAAGATATGTGAGACTAATACATAAGCTAATGTTGTCTTATAATTTATGAAAGCCTTTTAAAACATTATTAGAAAAGTTTTACAAAATTGTTTAGTTTGTATTTTAGAAGAAGTTTGTTATGATTGAAACATTAATTTTTTTGCTGAGTATTGTTCACAAATACAGTAGTAAATAGGTATTAGTTCATAATAAAAGCAGCAACAATCACCATAAATTGAGACATGTAGTTGTTTTGATACTGCTTATTGGAAATATTTTTGTATAGCGTGTCGTCGCAAATTAACAAATTTTCTATTGGTTCGTTTATATTTTTTATGATAAGCTTTTTCGTTTTAGGAAAATATTTTCATACAAAATATAAACTCGTGATGTTGTTTAATAATTTATAAAAATTTTACTTTTTTGTTTTATTCAGTAATTTGGTCGAATTATTCATTTTTGACAAATGATTCAATATTATTAGCGTCTGCACATGGAGCGATGGTGGTACATGATGAAAAAATTTGAATCAGACCAGTGGTATCGTATGTGAAAAAGCACTTCTTTATTGCTTGGAAATATTTTTGCTGCTAAAAAATATTTCACAATTTGCTTGACTTTTTGATATATTTGCATTTTTAAACAATTCTTTTTTTCGTCTCTTTATAAAATTTCGTGTGGGTGAAAGGTAAGGAATTACAATTTTAACAGAAAATATAAAAAGAAAAAAATGTAAGCGGATACGAAAAACGGTGATACTAAAATTTAATGCTGTGAATGTGCTTTGTGTGACACTGAGGTGGAATTTGTAAAAAAAAACATTGACACAGACAAAAATTATATTTTGGATTTTGGTTGATACGAAAAAAATTCAAGTTTTTAAGTCTTCCACATCATCGTCATAATCATTACTTGAAATGATTAATGAGTTAAGTAGATTAAGTGCTTTTTGTATTGTGAGGAATCTATGCTTAGTTTGATTTGCATTAATATATTCATCATTCCTTGGCTTTGCTTTTCTAGCTTACTTTGAAAATTATTTACTTTTAATATACATACATCGATTTAAACAAAATGTCTAGCTTACAGTGTAACTTTGAAATGAATTTTTGCAAAAATATGCTTTCATCATTAAAAGCCGATAGCTGTGTGGCCATAGTAAAAATTTATGTAATAAATAAAAACAAAAATGTAAATATAACGCTTAAAATTGAAATGAAGCTGATAGTGAGTGAAAATTATTTGCTTTTAAAAATTGCAGATGTTTTGTGATGGCCTTGTATTCAAGATGCATGTGTAAACAAAATTTAGTTCAAACACTGCAATAAAGATTATTGACTAAAAATTATTTTTATTAACAGTTCCGAGAGTAATAAATTCATCTACATTTCCAATCAGAATAAAAAAGTTAAATTGAAATTTAACGGTGTATGATATGATTCTTATCACATTTATAGTGTGAGTTGGGTAGGTAAAGCATAGAACACTATTTTAATAAAATAAACTCGAGTAAATTAATTGTGTGTATAATGCGATAGCTTTGCGTTGTATTTGCTTAGAAAATATTAAAGGTTCTCCTAAGCGAAAGCGTTTTTGCAGTTGCGACAGCTTCAGAAATAATTAAAACTGTCGCTACAATACAAATGTATGCAAACGCTTCCTTTGTAGTATAACTTAATTTTGACAGCTTCTGCAATTTCCACTGAAGCGACTGCAAAAATACTTTTGTTTAGCAGCTTCTTAATTTTCATATTTTCTTTAATTTTTCAAGCTTGTATTTAAATCGTTGATGATATTGACAGAAACGTGTTTCTAACAGCGCAACTTAAAGTTTTTTCAGTTGAGCAAGGTTAATAGTGAAAATATTTTTGTTTTTAAATTGTAACTTCCGGCTTAAGTATGCTTTAGTGCAAAGCATATCCGCTGTTCATGCACAGTTACTATTCTTAAATTTCAGTGATATTTTCCTTGCACGGTTCTTAAAGTGTATTTCCTAAATAAATAAACAAAAAAGTAAACCAAATGTTAAGTTTATTTGTGAGACAGTCATACATTTCTTTTCTGTTGTTATCTGCCACATATGATAGGGAATAAACGTTTGTTTTGTGAAAGTGCTTAATTAACTATTGGCTGATTATGATTTGCATACCAAACTCAAGTTGTATAGAATTGTCTCAAAAATAATGGGTTACTTTTTTGCTGCTCAAAACGCGCTTATAGCTACAATTTGTATAATGAGTATAGGTTATCCCGTAATGATTCTAAGGTTAAATCCAATTTTTGAAAATATAGGATATGCTCTAGGAAATGCACGAAAACGAACGATTTTTTACAAATTGATAACCATTTAGGCTGGGATAAAGTATTTTTGAATATTTCAAAGAAGATAGAACTCTGCCAGCAATGCCTATATGTATGCATATACATAATGTACCAAATTATCGATTCATGCTTTTCAACCCTTTTAGAATTTAATTCGTCCGAGAGTCCGAATGCATACTAGATAAATATAGGTGCCTATCAATAAATTAGAATAAAATCTATTATCGTCTTTTTAATTTGTTGGGCATTCCTGCGCCTTTTTATGCTATGATATGAGTTTCTATATGTCATGATTTGAATTGTGTGTCTTAATGTTACTAATTCAATAATATAGTTTCAATTAAATTAAATATATAGGTATGTATGTGTCTAGTGATATATAAAAATATTTTAAATTTATGAAAATAAAATTGTATAAACTAGCCTATGTCGTATTTACATTTTTATATGAGCATTTCATTGACCTAAATGTATTTCTTTTCAACCTTATTTGATTCTTTAATAAAATTGTGAAATTAAAATGTAACTACTATGTACTGTACATGCTTTTCAAGCACATGCAAATATTTGTATAGAACTTTTTAATTTGAAAGTAATATCATCTACTTAGCAGACCGTTTGGGTTTGGTCTCTTATTGACTTGATCTTTTTCAAACCATTATTGGATTGCATAAGTTAATATAACATATATTTTATCTTATCAATAATAGATTAATACGTTTTAAATAATAATCAATTCTATTCAAATATATCAAAGCAATATTGTAAACTAATAAAAACTTTTAAATAAATATGCCAAGGACTACTTGAACTTGAAACTACAATTGATTGGCTTTTCTTTCTAACTGTGAATGATTTGAAAATGTATGAGTATCTGATTTCGAAGTTGATTAAAAACTAAAAAGAAAACCGAGAACAACACAAGGAAATTAAGATTGAGGTTTGGAAATAAATTTTTACTAGAATTGCACATATCTTCCTCACAAAAGCACATATGTCCATTGCCTGAACTTTCCATCATGCACACATGATCGACCATAAATAAATTTATTTGTAATTGTGACGTACACATTCGGCGAACTACTTCATAAGCTGCAAGGAAAAGAAGAATGAAAATTGTTAACTTAGTTGCTATTTGTATGTTTGTTTAAAATGTAAAAAAAGCTTTGGTCAATTATTAATGAACTGTTAAAAGACTCTATAATAAGCAGACTTATTACCAAAAAAGTATTGATGTACTTTCTTATATGTGCATCTTAAGAGGCATACCTATGACTTAAAAAAATATATATATAGTTTTTTTGAAATCAGAACGTGCTGGTTGTAAGCATTTGTTTGTTTTTCATTGAATTAAGTTATTTGAAAAAGTTTAATTTTTCCAGGTTTGTCTAACGAAATGAATTGCAACATATACAGCCATATTATGGTTGTCAACTATCAATCAATTGATACACGATAAGTGCTATCAATTAATTGATAAATCGGTATTATGCATGCCAATTGGTAAATTTACTTCCATTGTGAACAGTGTGCTCTTACTAAGCGTTGACACACCCCACATCTACGTACAAAGCGACCATTTTAATTTTCTTCATTCAATGAACACTAAACACGTTTAACTTCAAAATTCAATTTGAAATGAATTTTTGCTATACGGCACAGAATAAACACTTCACGATATAACCCTTATATTAGTCAACCACGTTCCTGTGTTTTGGCTACACATTTCCAGTAAAATAAACCAAAAAAATGTTCATCAACGACAAATTTGCGATTGACTGAAAAATTGATAGATATCAAAAAAGTTGATAACCATAATACCGAATAAGCGGTTCACAATGGATCGCAAAAAAGCATTTCATTCACAACTGATCAAAAGTTCTGATGGTTGTTATCCGTAATACCACTTAACCAATTTCATTGATAGACGAGCAAATTTATCAAGTATCGAATTGATATTTGACAACCATAATAGGGCTGATAGTCTTAGCTTAGCGTCAACCTGTTTAAATTCTATTGTTATTATGATGCTTAATGACTAGAAGTCGATTTAACGCCACCGTTACCATCTCATTATATTACTATAAAATCTATATACAATTGCCCCACTGCTGCAACATTATTTTAATTGTTACTGATCCAAACGTCCGTGCCCAGTCCGCTCCTGTGCTAACGTTAAAGCTTCAAAGCAACAATAATGATTGAAACTTGAAACTTGAAAGCTATTCTTGTTATTTTTTTCACGAAAAGGTACGCTATATTTTAAATCAAAAATAGATTGTGTCTCGCTCTCACTTACAAGTAAAGGAAGCCGGTAGAAACGACCAATCCTCTTCCATGTACATTGAATAAAATATAGCTTTTTATGGAAACACATAAAGTGCGAAGAGAAAACCAGTGCACCACTGTTGTCGCAGTTCGCAGACTCAGTAAAGGAAGATAGAAGAACCAACCGTATCCTATCAAAATAGAGAGAGAATAAAGGAAATTTTTCATTTACGTAACTTCATTTGACATTTCTGCCGGGTCGATTCGTAGATAGCTGAGTGTATTGCATTTTTCACGTTTGTAATTTCATCACGTTAGAAAGAATTTCAATTAATTTGATTAGAAAACTGTACAATGGCTTCTGAGAATAAAAAAGCATGCTCACTTTGCGATAAAGTTGGTCTTAAGCCATTTACAAAGCAAAATATTTACTACTATTATATCCCGTTGCATGGAGTTGTGTCCTATGGAGCCCTGGCAGTCAACGTAATGAATCCCAAATTGGTTTCGAAGTAACTAAAATTCAACATTTTATCTCAACGTAAAGTATTTATTTGCAAACTTTTCTATTTCAAGACTGGTTCCCAATAAGGATATGACTGACGTGCTCCTACTAAGCACATTATTCGGGGCATCGTTCTTCCTTTATGGACGTCCACATTTGAGAACAATTCCAAATGGTAAAAGAGGACTGTACAGGTGAACTCATTTTAGCATTTTAAATTATGTATGTATATGTTAAAGTTAATGATTTTTTTTTCAATTAGTCTTCTGGGAGGCAGTTTGTTCAGCATGGGGTCCCTGTTAATGTGGGCCGTCCTGCGGCGCACTGTTCCAAACAATAACGCTGCTTTGGCTACAGTACTAGGACTCGCATCCGGTGCTGTAATTGTTAAGCTGAGCACCGACTACTTTGATGAATGTGACAAACTGGTTGCAGCTAAGTAAAGTGTTGGTCCTGAGTAATGTATTTTTAGATTAGAATACCCAAGCAGAACTTTTCTTTTTTTATATCTATTTTCCTCGAACATTATTGGTTTTTCTTCTAATTATGATCAAAAGGTAAACAAAATGTATTAATTTATTTAGCAGTTAAGATGCCATACGATAGTGTCGGTTGTGGTGAATCAATAAAAGTTACAAAGCCGATATAAATAATGTAGTTTACTATTTTCATACTAGCCATTGCATAAGTTGAGAAATCGTTGAAAGAAACTTACGTGATTTGGAGTGCCGCACCATTTTTACGCAGCAGCCGTTGCATGTCATAAGAGGTGGTTGATCTCTAGGTAAAGCTGTATAGTTGAATGGATCGCGGCATCGTGCGTCAGTCCAGGAGTCGCACTCATAGCAATAGATGGATCGAGCTGAATTTGTATTTTCATTTTCATTGACGATTGGACATTGGTTGTAGCAAATATGTGTGGAAAAAAGTTGAAAAACGAATTACTCCTTTATTTAAATAATTGAAATGGGTTCACTATGAGGAACAATAACCGTTGAAATGTTCTCCAATTTTAATTTAATATTTTTTTTTTATAAACAAATGTATTGACCGAATTATGTGAAAAGAGCTTAAGCTTTTTATAAGAAGAATTTGTGAGAAGCATTTCTTCGTTTAGAAGCTTGCAGGTACTTAAATAATGCGGATTATCTTACTCTTACACTGCAAGTGTGCTATTTAACCAAACTAGTTATGAGGATTTTTAAATGATATGATTGTATTCATATAGAGTGTTAATTTAATTTGTATTTACAAGTTAGCAAAGATGCGTTTGTGTCGATTGTTGTGGAACTAAAGATAAAAAACAAATCTACTGAAGCATCAACAAGAACTTAGTTAAAAAATAAACAAAAATGTACAAAAAACAGGTTGCTTGTTTTCATGCTTACTTCATTACATTGTTTTCCCGATTCAAAGACTGCATATTAAAAACTCTTTTAATTTTTAAACGATTCTAAATTATTTCAATCTATTTCTTAGTTTCTTTGGTATTAGAAAACAAGGATTGCAACGTAATTGCAAATTATTTAATTTCTTAATAAATTTATTTACTGTTTTGCATTTTACAAATACTAGCAGAAATTATTTAAAATATATATGTGCTTAACGTATTTGTTTTTTGACTAATGGTATACACAAAATATAGAACTTCAACGTAGTGAAGAGGATTCATCGACTTTATCTAAAGAAAATGAAATTGAAAAAGAGGAAACGCTTGAAACACGCCGAACGATACTTGATTTCGTAAGTAAAAACGATGTTTGGAGACGAAGACTCCAAGGTCAATCGACTTAAAAACTCCACATAAGTTGAGCGCGTTGCCGAAATAAATAGATTTGTTGGGGCTTACGTTCATTCAGAATTATATTGATGATTTAATTTAAGTAAAACCTGAGTTCCAAGTATTTACTAGCTTTTAACTAATTTTGAGAAGCTCCTGTACTACAATAACCGAAGTCATGTGACAAAAAAATGTATACGTAGTAGTAAAATGTACTTGTTTTCAATTTAAAATCCGAGATATTACAAGCTAGATTTATTATTTCATTTACTGACTGTTCATTTTAGCATTTTTTTTTTCTCATTATGATAGTAGACACAATCCTTCTGTAAAGATGGTCTGAATATTTAAATAAATAAGATTTTTATTGTTTATCAAAATGGTTACGCTGTCATAAAACGGAATTGAAGCTATCTTTAGGGACATAATGGCAGGTTGGAAGAGATCTGTTCAAACAGCACTCATATTTGTTGTTTTATTTTTTAATTAAAATTTCGCCCACAAAATGTCTTGAAAAAGTTCCTACGTACTTTATGCATCAGTTTAATGAAAAGGTTTTGAGATCATTTGCACGATGAAAGTTGACTTCATGCAATCAATAAAATAAATTTTACTACTCTATTAAAAAAATACATTCCTTGCAAAGTAAATATTTTGAACTGTATAATAAGAGTTTAGTTATTAAAAAAGACAGTTTCCATGAGAAAACAAGTAAAATAAAACTGAAAAATCAATTTCAAAACCCATTTTTCTTATCAAAAAATAAACCATAAAGTTTTCCCATTGTTCTTTAAGCGTGTTTTCCTTAAATGTATTCAAAACAACAAAATATTTTTCGGAGAGAAAAAGAGATATGAGAACAATTTTTATTTTTGTAATTTTTTATGATTTTTTGAACTCCTTTTCCTCCGCTTTGTTAAAGTGTTGAATAAAAATCCATTCAAAAGAGATTCAAAAAATTGTAAGGTGTAAATTGGCATTTAAGAAGCGAGAACTCCTTTAATTTTGTAAATGCAAATTTATTTTCCAAATCTACTTATTATTGTTTTCTGTTTTCTTTTGATCATTCAATTTGAGCGCAAAATTATATTTAAGAATTGCTTATATTAATATATTATTTTTTTGTTTTGTTTTCAATATTGTATATAAATTATTAAAATAATAAGTATTCGGAACGAAAAAAGGAAAAAGAGTGTGAATATTTTTTGTTTTGTTATTGTCTTTTGTTTGTTTTAATGGACTCATACTTTGGCATTCGGCTGACACCTGTGGAATCCAAAGCCAAAAAAGCACCCCGAATGTGGCTGCAAGTAGAAAAAAAGAAGAAAATACGAGAAATGTGGAGGAGCTAAGAAAAGTTCACAGGTAAGTTCGTTGTATTTTGTTTATATATGGATTTGTTGTGTATTGTTTATTTATTTTCTCGTGTTGTGAGTATTGAAGTTCTGGGAGGATGCAGTACCCAAAAATTAAAACGAACGTTTGTCGATCTAAAATGGTAAAATGAATGATCGTAAAAAATGCAAAATGTTTGTTTTATTTCAATTTGAAAGCTATGTTCTGCATGTGGGCAAGATTGTGTGTTTTTCTGATTGCAATGTCGCTTTCGTTTGCAAATCCAGAATTGGTAAAGGGAGATCTTTGAGGATTTTGAATGCTTTTGGTTTGCAATTTCCAAAAGCAGCATTAATGATGCCAACGCTCTGGGCAATCAAATGAAAACGACATTAACATTGTTTTCACATACCTCTAATTTCTTATTTGATACTAAGCCAAGTTTATTTTATGATTTCACTTCGTTAAGATGTGTCTTTTAAAATTTGAATAAGAACTTAAACAATACAAACGTGTCTTTTCAGTATTACTTAAAAAAAAAAAAAAATCGTTGTTGGAGCTAGAGCTTTTTAAATTTTAAACTAAATTATATTTTCAAATTGATGTTTTGATTTTGCACTTTGTAGCGTGCGAGGAGCTCTAATGTAGTCCAAGAAGATGTTATTCTACCATGGGTAGAGCTACAAATAAATACCTTGGTCTTCACTTTAGATATACTTTCGAATTCTTATTAACACGATTTAAAAACTTCTAATTCTAATGGAGAACATTGTCACATTTAGTTTTTGTTTCAGGGTGTTGAATTTATGATTACAAAACTCAACACTAGAGTGTTCATGGTTTACTAGTCTCTAGGATTATTACAAAAAAAAATAATTTACAGATTTATCTGAGTAAGGTTCGTTATTTTCGAAGCAAAATTTGTTTGTAATTATTTTAAGACATGTTAAGAATATCTGCTGTAAAAGAGGTTTTTCAAAATAAGAAATATACACAAACGAAAGGTGACGTCAAACAGAACTAATGAACTAGCTTTTGGCAGATTTAGGAAAAGGCTTTAACTGTTTAGTAAAATATAAATAAAGTCTTACTTGAAATTGTTTAAAAGAAAACTCAAAAGGTTTTGGCTGCAGTATGTGGTTAGGTATGAACTTATGAGTGCATAGTATAAATGGATTGTAAAGATATATTTCCCCACTTCGATCAAATAAAAGCAAACTATACATATGCATATGTATCTGAGTAAAAATAATTAATTTTAATAATTATATACCGACAATTCTTTTATAATCTTGCGTCGCATTTAAATGTAACCGGGATTTTTGTTTTGGGTAAGATTTAATTAAATCATAAGCTCATGCTTTTATCATTCCATCCCATCTAAAACAAGAATTACTCTTATAGTTAGTTTGAAAATGTTGAAACAATCACTCGAAGAAACAAATTCATTTAGTAAAATTACGAAAAATCAAAGTCAACAAATACAAACTAGTTAACAAAAAAATTAACTAACCGAAAATTATTTACTTTCTAAATACTGTTCCAAAAGTATAAAAAACCATATCCAATTTTTTTCATAAAATTCGAGTTCGTTTTTTATGCGCTTGTAAAAATTTTAAATTTAAAACAAAATTAAAAAAGAAACCAAATCTAATATCTCATTGAGCTTTTAAGAGTGCGGAAGAGACTATTTTCAAAAGTTTAGAGGAAGGAGGCATTAAGAAGATGAAATAGTTTATATATATATATATATAGATAATGTAGGTTTATAAAACTGACTAAGTTTAAGATATTCAATACAAAATAAATATCAAAACTCATAGTAGGAGAATTGGTTATTTCTTGCAAAGAATTACATTACTGAATGTTTACCTAATACCTTGGGTGAAAATAAAATAAAAGTTTGATATTTCTGTATAAACTAACAAAAATCAAAATTAAAACTTACATGGAAAACAATTATCTGCCGCAGAAAATTTCATAATCAGCGTAATAACTTTTTATGTTATTTTTTCGGATATTTTGGTTATTGTAAGAGAAGGTTACATATGAATCAAACGAAATGAAAAAGAATTTTGATTTCAATTAGAATATTATTATTGAAGTATATTTTTGGTTTGGGTTCTGATAGAAAAAATAATAAAAAACGAATGAGACAAAATGTATTAAAAAAAAAGATTCATTGCTGATTGAATAGCTTTTGAAATGGCCTGGCTCTTGTTTGCTTATGTATTTCTATTAAAAAATTTTTTTAAATATTTACATGTCGAATGCAAATCTTACTTGAGATCAATTTTATTTATTTAGCTTAATACAAGCGATTATAAAAGTTATATGGGTAAACTTAAGAACATAAATATTTAAACTTAAGACAGTAGATTAGATTTAGGGGACGGGTAGAGCTTGCTCAGCTCCGGGCACTGCGGTGTCTGAATGAACCATATTGTGCCAAACTTAAGACATAAATCAACAATCAACGAAGACCTATGACCCCTAAGAATAGTCAAAACGTAGTTTGAGGTTGATTAGTTCCGGTGTTAATAAGCAGCTCAACACGATTTTTTTAATTCGAAAACTAATTATGACTAACACGGCTACGCTTTCGAAAAAACCTTTAATATGGGCTTTCGGCGACACAAAGACATAACTTCGAGGTAGTACAGGACTCAGTTCTCCTTAGATGCGCTATAAATACGGAAAATAGTATCTAGCCAATCTCCGCTTGTTTGGATTAAAAATGCATTGAGAAAAAATGCTCTCTAGAAAAGCCAAAAGGTAGCTCTGCACTTTTAAAAACACTCCAGTAGCTTAAAAGTTCTTGTTATCGAACTTGTGGAAAAATGAAAGAATTTATTGAATACATATAGTCTATGATAGTGAGGGATATGGAAACATTTCAAAAGGGACAGAATTTTTGAAATGGGACCAGTAGTTTCTAAATTCTTATTTCCATAGGAATATGGGAAAAAACTATATCCTGTTGTTCTGATGTATAAGCTATATAGTTGTAAGGTTTCAACTTACTTCTTACAAATGGCAGTAGTTTTCCACTTTGAGACTTCTTTGAACTCGATCTGACTAAACTACTAAAGGACACACCAATATACCGGAAACTCTTGTGTTGATTTTTTATTTTCAGTTTGAGTAATAATGAAGTTATTCCTACAAAAATTTAGAATGGATTTGGTTTTACAGACATATTAAACCTCATAGATATTTATTGGCTATTAAAACCAACAACAGAAGGATGGTTCCTTGCGGTTCAGTTAGTTAATCCTATCCGCCCTGACAAAAAACGATCAACTGAAAACGATGAATGCGTGCCATTGACCTTTCTGTACATGATTTCTTGAAAGAAAAGTAAGAAATGAAAGTAAGTGCTCAATATTCATAGCCAGCAACGGAAGCACATTATCTTATAAATAACTATATTAATTAAGGTCGGCCATTCATAAAATTGAAGTACTACTCTTTATCTCTGTTTACCGTCTCATCATGTGTATTATGTGGCAGCAAAAGAAGGTCGTTTTATTAGGAATACAATTATGTAACCACTTCAGTTTTCGTAGAGAAAACGAGAGTGGCGGGACATGACATTGAAATTTCGCAAATGTGGACTGGGACTTGTTGTATCACTTTGTCTGTCAAATGTGGCAGCCTGTATGTCTCGGGCAGTTTTTGTGATGTGTTTATGTAAACCAAGTATAAATAAATATGATACAAAAGAAACAACAGAGAGTCGAAAAAATATTGTCTATTGCTATAAATTGAAATTTAAAAAGACGCGGCAGAGACACTTTTTGAATAAGATTCGAGAAGCCAATTTAGACTAAAAGTATACCTTCAACGATGTAAAGAGCAATAAAACGTACGTAAATTTGTAAAAACCAAATAAATTGATATTACTTCTTGAATGGGCGCCAATGTTGCTTAAATGTGTTAGTGCAATTACTAAATTTTTTGATAAATTCGTGAGACTAAGTTTTGAAAACACAATTTTCATTTCGTAATAGCTTTTCTGTAAACATATCCACTTTACTTTGATAGATTGATTGGGCCATAACACAGCTTACATTATGTGAGTGCAACGTTATTTTTGCTGCTCAGCCGGAAATCGGCTGTAAGATTGCCATGTTGGACTAACAGCATTACATCGGCTTTTTAATTGAAAGGTGCACAGACAAAGTTCAAGCTGAGGTGCAAATATACGGACTAGCGAATAATATGATAATAGTTGCAAGTCGTCAGATAATAAACTCAAATCGACATAATTTTTCGATAGAATATTTCTTACTATTCTTTTATATAATTTGCCACCGATATCTACATATCGTCAGTTAAAGTGCAGGACCTCGTAAGTATTTTAAACATGTATTGCATGAATTGCAAAAGAACGCAGACAAGCAGCACCTTGTAGGTATGTATGTATGTAAAATATTTAAGACTTTTTCTTTTCTACGAAATGTTCAGAACAACTGAAGTACACTGAAAATGCTAAAAAGTTGGTCTGACTTTTCTCATTTTTTTGAATATAATAACTAGTTGACATAATTTTCTGTTCGAATATTTCTTACTTAAATGTGAGTTTAGAAATTTTCATATAATAATATTGAGTTATGACTATTACAGCCTACGTCTTGCAATGTTTCAAAGAGAATTAATTTATTAATTAACTCACAGGTCTGCAATGGTTTTCCTCTCTGAAATCTGAGTAACGTTTTCTATAGATTCTGATTACGATAAAAATAATGAAAAAAATCCATCACGTCAGGATTTTTTGATATTGAATATTTAAAATGTCTGAACGCCTGCATTTTAAAATTTTTACCTTAGTTTTTATTGCATTTAATTAGTGTAAGGAGACAAAGACATCAATGCAAATCAGTAATTTGTTAACTACTACATAATGAGTATAAGTAATTCGTTATAAAAATGTCGAAAAAGGGGTATTTTGGCTTAATTTAGTAATGAGCTCATTCATATACAGGGTGTTCCGTAATTCGTGTTACATACTTTGGGATGAGATTCTTGGTCATATTTTTAGAAAAAAATTGTTCTACACTAAAGTCCGTTTCTCTTTGACATCCCTTTTTGGCAATTTAAGAAAAGGCTAACTTTGTTGTACCCTGACCTGTGTTTAATTCGATATTTCTGTCAATACTGATGATAGAGACCTAATCTTAGACTTAATTTTTTGTTAAAATAATGATCTTTAAAACTGCATTTAAATAAATGAACTTCTTTCAATATATATTTTTTTAATGCGAAAACATGTGACTTTTTTCCTATTTTCTATCTGTACCTTTTTTTTGAAAAATCTGGAGGTGATGGAGAAACTAAGGACATATTTTTAATCAGCGTACCAAAATACCCTAGAATCAGTTATCAAGTTCCAGAGAGGAAGTTATGACCCTCATTTTGCAGGCCTGTTTTATTTGCTGTAATTAAAGCTTGATACTTCGACTGTAGGTCGTACCATTTGTGTTAGAAGCTTTAATTTAACTTAACAACGATCAGCGAATATTATGTCCTATAATCATTAGACATATTTTAGTTGCTCTCTTTTAAATATAAGTTTGTTATTGAAGCATTAAGACAAGTAAAAATTTGTAAAATAACATAGGATCCACTATGGAAAATAATTTCCATAGTGGATCCTATGGAAGGAAGAGATCGAACGGAAAATTGCTTTTGCCAATCGCTGCAACGGTTGAGGAGGCGATAGAGAAATAAAATCCTCTTTAGAAAACTAAGATTACCCTTACCTTACCTAAAACGGATGAGGAAACCGACGGATGGAACATTATGCAGAGCAGATGGACTCACCGATTCGACAGGATTTTGAAAGCATATTGCAGGTAAATCGCGGAGTGTGAA
The DNA here is from genome assembly GCA_914767635.1 of Melanostoma mellinum. Taxonomy (NCBI): domain Eukaryota; kingdom Metazoa; phylum Arthropoda; class Insecta; order Diptera; family Syrphidae; genus Melanostoma; species Melanostoma mellinum. Next base: position 232,744,519 of record OU612059.1, read on the forward strand.
AACTCCTTCGTAGGTAGCGCAATCAAGTGGGAAAAGAATTTAATCAGTTTAAAGAGCAAAGCTGGAGAAAGCTCTACCGAAATCGAATTTTTTTTTCGAAATATGGCCCAAGTTTGCTCCGAACGGTGGTGCTTCCCACTTAAGTAAGTAACATAATTGTAAAACAAAGAACGTTTGATCATTTAAAAAAATGCAGGATTCTCAACTTTTATAAACCACAAATAAATTATTATTAAATAAGCTATGCAAGAGACATCCAATACAAAAAGCTATTTACAATCAACATCAATATGTTATAACAAAACGCTATCATTCCAATTTATCAATGCAAATTAACATTTATTTAAAAAAAACTTTTAAATTCAGAAATTAAAAATTGGTCAAAATCAAAACCACAATTTATTTATGTGGCCATACCTTTTTTTTCCTGCAAAATTAATCTTAACATTTTTTTAAATTTATATTTAACCGACAATCTTATGAAAACTTATTCTGTTATTCATACTTAGGTCATTATTTGAAACATTTAAACTTACCTGCTAGCATTATCATCCATTTTGAGGTTATATAATCACCAATGCCTAAATTTATTAGGGTCATAGTGACTATAGGATGAAGATAGTTAACAATAACTTTCACTTCCTTGTCTTGGATTCAAAACACAAGGTGGTTGATTGGAGTGCTAATAGTAAGTCCAGTGTATCCTCAGATGGTCTATTTAGATAATGCGATATGTCTATTCCCACGATGTGACGTGGCTATGGTGGAGTGCTGTTGCAGAGAATAAAACGATAACTCTTATGGTGGAATTGATGTAGAATCAATGTTAACCACTTTTTCTTTTAGTAGAACTGCAAAGTAAATAAGATGGCTTGCCAATCCTGAATGTGTTTTAGTTGCTTATGTTTTTGCTGCATCACCAGAGTAAATGTATGTTATCTTCCTATACTCCTGTGTGTTTTGTCTGTGTATGACGCACTTACACGTCCATAAAATGCGAACCTTTTAATGCAGCTTTTTATATACAAACATTTATGTTAAGGATATTTATACACGGAAGAAAAAGTCGTTATTTAATTATCACTTGTGCCTTGTCGTCCAATGTCTCTTTTGGAATATTTTTGAAATACGTTTAGCCTATTGTTAAAAAGCAATACTCCTATTTCACATCTATGCAATGTTAATGAATACACATATACAGTTATACATATGTATGTATATATGTATCTTATTTTATCGGAAACTGCCACAACTTGAACTCATTATTGAATCAAGTTTTGGCAAATGTGTGCAAACCTTTTTGAAAATGGCATTAATTCTTCGCTTTGCTTTTGTATTTGAAAAAAATTTGTTAACGTGAATGTTCGTTCAGGTTCGCACGATTGACATAAAGTACATATACCTATAGTTTTTCAATGCAGTATTTTTATCTCTCAACTCAGCTTCTATTGGTAGATTGCCAATTTTTTATTTTTATTATTTTTGTCGTGTTTCTTATGGCGTCCTCTTGTAATATATAAACAAAAGGACTTCATAATAACACCTATTTGATAAACAGGCAACTTCCATAACTTATCTTATTGATTTCATCTAAATAGAGCTTGCTTATCTCAATTTAGCTCATAGAAGAAAAGAGCGGTCTTTTCTAAGATATTTCAATGCCACATATGTCAACATAAATAGCAGCGTGCGTAAAGTAAGTGGGAGTGTATTTAATTAGACAAAATTTTGCGACGCCGCGCCGAACAGTCACTAACATATCCATACTATATCTGCAGAACAGACGAATGCAGTGAAAGTATATATTTATAAAAATACATATATATGTGTACATTAATTATATTAGATTTCCACTTCAAAATAAACAAAATGTTGTTGTTGTGTAATCAGACAAAAGAATTTGAAAGCTTAGTTAAATGCATACCAACTTTTTTAATCTAATAACATGAATATGAGTAGGTAGCGTTGAATTTCTTTGGTATATCTTTTGACATTGAAATGCTGGTCTGGCACTGAAAATGTTTTTTTTTCGCTACGGCTATGCAAACCTTGCATGAAATATAATTTAAATAAATGCGATCCATACAAGTAGTTCATATAAAAGGACTTCTGGAGCTACAAAAGAATAATCAGAAGTCAGAACTGTGGCTCGTGTCGAAATGACAAATGTGTAAGTTTTGAGTAAAACCAACACATAAAATTTTAAGAAGGACAACGAAAATGACCAAGTTGTTATTTCTCAAAAACTATGAAATTGGTAAAAAAAACCTTTATTTTTTTATTTACGCACAATAAACAAAACACTCTGTATCGAGGAAAAGACTGTTTTATACACAAGTTTTGGTTTCTAACGAGCGCAAAACTCATTCACAGGGTGGCGTATACGTACTATTTTTTTTCAGTGAAACACTATATATGCATATATCCTTAAAATCTTATACAACTGGAGGGCTCTAAAATGGACTCGAAAAACAGATCTAACTGTATATGAATTTCTTTGAGTGTTGAAAATTCAAGCAATAAAAATTCTTGAAAGTTTTCGAGGCTTTCATTGCAGCATGTGAAAGTGCTGGCACCAACGACAATAGTACAGCGATGACCTAAATGTAGAAAGTTAAGTTGACACTACTGCTTCGCTATCCTACTTTCTTTCCTACAAGAACTAGTGCATGTACACCAATCGATTTTTTTTCTTTCTGTTTTGGTTTTAGTGACATTTCATTCGCGAAAAGATGTCAACTTTGCCAACGTTCTCAACTGTTTCTTATAAAAAAGTATACGTATTTTTTGTTTCGTTAATTATAGTGCATATAGCAGGAAAACTTATATATTTTTTTTTATTACCGTAGTATGCAATTAGCAGATTAAAACTAACAGTAAGTTCAACGTAAAAGATGTTTTGAATTTAATGGGACAGCTTTAAATAAATAGACGAAGGCATAATATAATTTGACGGGACTTATGTTTATCTGCAATGCGGTGTTGAACAGCTTCGTGATATGGGTAGGTATACAAGAAAAAATTTAGACTACAAGAACACTATTTCTTGAAATGGAATTAAACAATTTTGTTTTTTCTTTTTAAAATGTATTAGGGAGGAAAATTAACACTTTATCACTCAAAAAACATGCACTTAAAATAGGAAGGCACAAATTCTTTTCAGTAAACGCCGATACAATTAATATTTCACCGGATATAAGAATGTTTTGTTAGGGTATTCTTTATTTGGTTTTTGCAGTTTTATTAGTTTGCAAATTACTTTTTCAATGAATTCATTTACTTGAAAAATATTATGGAAGGAAGTATACACATATGTAAAAGATTTTGCAGGTTCTAAAAACAGTATAAATTATAAGACTTCCTATAGTATTGAGGAATAAAAGGAGACTGACTGCGTGTATTCTAACGAGAGCTTCAATTTCAGATATTCACGAAAGCTTTACGATAAAATTTTTATTCTCTCTATATCTGTAGCTACAGCTAAAAAAGTCAACTGGCAAGTGCATTAGGATAGGATGCGTGAATACTGCTAATTGTTTTTTTTTTTTTGTTAAATTGAGAGGGTAGAAAAAAAGCTTTTACATGTGCGTTTAAAAAGGTTTCCAGATTCCATTGCAACAATATTGTTTGAAAACAACACATGGGCTAAATTTGCTTACTTAGGAAAGCGCATGCTTAGGGAAGAAGCTTTTTCACTTGTTGTTTCAGCTCAGATTTACGTTTTTCAACGATTTTAAGTTTTTCGTTAAATATAATTCGCAAAGATTCTGAAGGCGGCGAAAAGTGTTCGCGAAATCGTCAAGTAACTTGGTGTTCAAGGCTAACTTTTGAAGGATCTGATTAGCATTTTCTTTTATTAAAAAAAATCTCTGAATACTGACAAAGTTGTAAGGATGGTAGATATGTGTAGAATGGAAAGGACAGTAAACAGTTTTTTTTTTCTCATGATAGTTTTAATTATTTCATGCATTTTATACAAATTATTGAATTTTCGATCAGATGTATTTAAAGACGAAAGAAAAAAATACAATGCAATTTTTTGTAACATTACTTTCTGCTCTTATTGTATTTTTGTACCATCGTGCCTCGCCACGGCATAATTATGTTATGATATAATTCAATTTACTATAGGAGTTAGCAGAGGCAAGAACAAAAAACATTTCTTAATAAAACCAAATCAATCCTTTCTCTTATATTTTAAAGTTATTTTATTTCCATTAAAAAAGAGCCCCTGGTCTCCATATGATTTGAATCCATCGCCTTCGAATATCGCAAGTCTAGGACCATTATAGCAGCTATATCTTCATAGCCTGCGATAGATAGCATCGCAGGGTATCTGTCACAGCTATTAAAGCAGAGGGATCTGTCATCTGAGACGACAGCTTAAACGATAGTGATGTTCAGATCAACGTATTTACAGGGGAAGTTGAAATTTTAGAAAATAATCAGAAATAGAAAAAAGTGTTTCCTCGCTACAAATTAGAGTAGCATATTATTGAACAGAGGGTAACATTTTTTCCTTTTTAACAGCCATAGGATCGCAGTCGAAGCACAGTCGAAGGCCACTCGGCCTTGAGGCTTTCTACCAAATTTAATGTCGTTTTCCAAAATAAAAATCCAGAGTGAATTGAAGAGTTGACATATAAAGTCTCAAATTTACTCCAAAACGTTTTCGAATTTCTTTTTTCCCGCGATAATTAATAAATTTTCTTTAGATATTAAATTATTTCTAAAATTCAAGTGAACGATTTTTAGTCTTGGTTTTAGCATTTAAGCCCTGCGCAAACCAATGCGGTGAGTGCGTGCGGTGCGGTTGCGTTTAGTCAAGTACATATGCATTAAGTCAAACGTCCATAAGATTACATAGGAATTTGACTTAATGCATATGGACTTGACTTACCGCAACCGCATCGCACGCACTCACCGCATTGGTTTGCGCAAGGCTTAAGGTAGCAAGTTTACAGCCCTGCGCAAACCAATGCGGTGAGTGCATGCGGTGCGGTTGCGTTTAGTCAAGTACATATGCATTAAGTCAAACGTCCATAAGATTACATAGGAATTTGACTGAATGCATATGGACTTGACTTACCGCAACCGCATCGCACGCACTCACCGCATTGGTTTGCGCAAGGCTTACCACTACCAAAGCAATCACTCCGAATCTGTCACTTTGCTTAAAACGAATTCAATAAACGAAAAAGGAGTGAAAGAGTGAAAATGATTTTAGAAAACGACTCAGGTTATGATAGTTTGGCATAACTTAAAAAGTTTGACGTTTGTCCATTTGTTTTGTTGTTTCTAGTTTGTTGATAAGAAAAAGGTCTTCGTAAAACAATTTTAAAAAAATTCCAAAGTGTTTAACCAATATGTTGTTTACATAGTTTGAAAATTAAATTACCATGGAAGATTCCAAAAAAACATTTACTTGTAAGGCAAGTGGCTGTGGAATAAACTTCTCCAAAGAAGACCATTTGCAATTGCATGAGAAAAAACATGAAATGAACCTGAGTTTGGGTCTTGGTCAAAAATCTGGAAATATTTTTGCTGGTACGATAATAATTAGCAATGAAACAATCAATTTGCTAACTCTTACATTATTTTTAAGCTGATCAAACACCGACGCCTACTCGCCTCATAAAGAACTGTGAAGAAGTTGGTCTCTTCGATGACCTTCGTCATGTGAATCCCTTTGATGAAACTTTTCGACGAGCAGTTGAGCAGAAAAACACACAATCTGCGCTAGCTTCTCAAAATGATATGAACTCTGCTTCACATGATTCACTGCATACACCTCAAGTATTTCCTGTCATTGAAAACATTGAAAGTGGAATTCCATGTCAACAGCTTCCAACTACTCCAGCGAAAGCTATGTCAGTTCCAGTCAGTGCACCACACGTGCAATCAATAACAGAAACTTGCAAAGTACCTAAAATGCTACCAATGATTCTTCCGAAACAAAGCGGTAAACCACAACAACAAACAACAATACAACTGATACAACCACAAGTCATAACATTGAAGTTCCCGCCTCCAGTTATTTGTACGATCCCCGTGCAAACAGTAAAGCCATATCTTCTTCCAAAATCAAATGTTGAGGTTAGCATAAGTGGTACATCTCCTTCAGCTTTGCCTATCAAAGAAAGACTCAAAGCAATGTTAAGTTTAAATTCAAAAAGAACACTACAGGAGAATTCCCGTGTTGCACTTTCAAAAAAAAAGGAAAAACGTAAATCTTCTTTCGAAGATGACTTCATGCAACGAAGACGAGCAGCAGCCGAGAGGTATCGCATAAAAATTAAAAAAGAGCATATAGATTTAATAAAAAGAAATACCGAACTGGCAACTGAAAACGCACAGTTGAAAGAGGTTATAAAACAACTGAAGACGAGCCTTTCCAAACACCAATCATGTTGCGCTTCTGGTAATAACTTTAAAACATTTTATTTTTATTTAATACAATAAATTTTAGGAAAAGACAACAACCCGCTTGCCAATAAGGACCCTTCGGAAATCCAAATACCACCTTCAACTGTTCGACTGGTAATGAATATACCTAAGTTAACTATACAACCTACTGGACAGACTGTGATGCAAAATCCAGTGACGTTTGCAGTAGAAAAACATTGATCAAAATCCACACAAATGACAAAAAATATTTAGAGTAAGAATATATTCGTGCATGTTTCTTAATATACAAACTTATAAAATTTGTCAATAAAAAACATATCAAAACGATGTTTAACAAAAAGAAAAGGAGAACTTGTCCATCAGATTTTGTTAACTCAATTGAAAAAGCGGGTGCTATGTCTATGAAGGTTTTGTCATCTATATAACCCTCGAAATCGCTTTCTGGTTTATATCCAGCCAATTGTTTAAACTGATTGCAATTTACGACCAACGGATGTAAGAACGAATGTTTTAAAGGAACTGATTGTAATCATTTAATTTTTTTCGATACTCGCTGGTCGATCAATTTCAGTGCAAATTTAGCCCTTTTAAAATACCGTCTTTTACAGCCGGTTGAGGTTGAGGCTGCCTAATTAATTAGCTAAGCAACAAGCAAGACTCTATAAGACATACAAAATTTATATCAAAAGTTTTCTTCTTTTATTCCTGAACAATCTCTTTTAAACTATTTTACTAAAACAGTACTAATAACCGCATGCTTGCAGGTTTTAGCTCATATTAAGCATTGACACATCTGCACTGGAATCTGCCACGTGGTAGGACGTTTCTAATCCATCCAACTCATCATCGAGCATCATCTTCATTCGTTGTTTGTAACTATTGAAATACATTAAACAGAATAGAATGTTTTTTTCTACAACGAAAGGTGTACGGTATTTACATTTGACTATCAGGATTATTTTCTTGGTTTCTACACTTGTCGAGTTTCTTTTCGATCAATTTAACTCGATCTTTAGGAGGTACTTCAATAGTTTTGACCATGTAACGTATTTCTAAAAATGATGGTTAAAATAAAGCATTTGCAAAACAAATAATTTACATACTTCTGACTGCTTCAATAAGTGTAGGCAGCTTATCTCTAGCCGAATGAAAAAGACTTTCAGTTACATAGCTATCAAGGTTTTCCTGTTCCTTGCTAGCTGCGTGCAAGACGGCAGCGAGAGCAATCTGCGAAGGAGCATACAACAAACAGGCGTCAGTCAGAAAAGTTTTTTCTAAGAATTCATCGATTCCCTGCCGTAGTCGTTCGGGATTGTTCATAGAACATCTTGTCTGAAAAGATAACTTTCAAATTAAGAAATCATCATTAGAAAAAATAAAAATCAACACTACTTTGATATCAATTAGGAATCCTTCAATCGGCCGATAGGGATTGTGTATGGTTAGATAATAGTTAAGTTGTTGCATTAGAAGTAATTCATTTGAGAGAATTATGTCCATTGCTTTCACCCGGTCACCTTTGATGTTTCCTACAAACTGACCAATAGAAACGTTGAACTCTTCCACTTTGCACGATAAATAGACACATGTGGCTCTGAAAAAAGGGTTCATTTATTTATTTACTTAACTGAAAACCTTTGACAACACCAACAAAATCTCTTTTGGATGAAAGTCCATTGGCGAATTCTTGAGATAGAATCTTTTAAAATAATGGAAAGCTGTTCCAACGATGCACTTAGGCATGGGAGGCTCAAATCGTCTGCAAAAGTCGTTTAAATGTAATTCGTATTGTTTCAGTAAGAGGCGTTCCTCGGCAGGTGATAAGAAGTAAGCTTGCTGTTGCTCTTCCTAAAATATTGTAGGTAGTTATTATGGTCGGTTCATTGACTATTTTAATTTATTTGTTTTTACTCACACTCATTGCACCGCCATGAGTTTTTATAAACTTTAGGTTTTGATCTATACGTCGTTCATTTAGATCTTGTTCGTTAGTAAATGTCCAGTATTTTTTTTGTGAACTAAGTGGAAACATGACTGGATTTGTTAAATTTGACAAAATTAGAACAAAACAAAATCAGTGCTTGAAACAGATAAATTATATTTTGTTTATGTGCAATTTTTTTATATCCAGTCATCCAGTGAGCAGTGACAATACAGCTGACATCGACTTCGTTTGTGGTTTTAATGCAGGGTGGTTGTTTTTTTTTTTTTTTTAATCGGAGTAAATGGAGTAAATTGTATTTTATTTTAAAGACTGATCACACAGAACCATATCACACAACAATTTTGTAGGAAAAGAAAAAATGAATAAAGAACTTCAAAGAAACTTTCCTCTCCATGAAATGCAGTAAGAGCTCCTTCATCTAATCGAATAGAGTAATAAACATTAAAATTCGGGGATCAGTGCTTTACGTATTTGAGAGGTCTAAAACTTTCTGGTGATTTGGAGTGGCTTTTTTTTAAATTGGTTTCATACCAACTGACGTGAAAAGTGCTGACCAAGGGTCTTAGATCGGTGCTTGCCAGTTACAGGTCAAATTTAGCTTGTGAGTAAAATAACAAAGATTTCCCTGAGGTTCTGATTCGATCAGCTTGCACAGCCGAATCAGACCCGTTAATCGGGAAATCCCATGTCGATTCTATCTAGGTGTGCTTTGACTTGATCTAAAGTATAATTCAATGCTCAATGGATGAATGGAAACGGTTTTGTCATCATGTGAGCCTGGTTAAACGCGCGTGAAAAGTAGTCGGTTACTACACCCAGAAATTAAGTTATGTTTATTATGTTTAACTTTCTTTCTTCATCTCTCTTCTTCTTTCTCAACATCTTAGATTTTCAATTAATACATAAGAAAAATCATGAAACTTGGAATCTTTTTTAATCCTTTGAAAAATCATAAATTATAACTTTTTTTAACTGGCCTCTTTATTTGCTTTGCCTGGCACTACTGGCTTCTTCGTTAGGTTTATAAAAACAAAATTAAAAATTAAACGATACCGGTGACGGTGACCGTAGCGCCGCACGTAGCTACTTATCACATCGTGACGTTTGTCTAATTTATTTTTATTTCAAGTTTTGGGATTCGGAGGTGTGTAATTATTGCGCTGCCCTTAGCCAATTTTTTTTTGCATAGTCAAAGTTTTTATACTCATTGCCAAGAATTTTTTAGTCATCTGTTGGTTTGTTTATTTATTCTCACAGATTAAACATAGAAACAAAGATGTTTGCATTACGTCGTAGTACATCGAGGATGTATCCAACTTGCATGCAGTAAGTTATTAAAAATACCGTAAATGTTGCTATTTTTTTTAAAAATGTATAAATTTATATATATATATATGTATAAAGGTAAGACAGTAATTTCATATCTATCAATCATTTGTGCTTGATTTTTGGTTTTACGAAGATACCGAACTGATTACGCAATGATCTCCATTGGGGTATTGACAAATTTATTTCATCATGTTATTTGATTTACTTATAGATTTGCAAAAATGTCCCAGTTGGGTGACCTAGGGAGCGGTGCCGGCAAGGGAGGTGGTGGCGGTGGGGCCATTCGTGAAGCCGGTGGCTCTTTCGGCAAGCTTGAAGCCGCAAGAGAAGAAGAATATTTCTACAAAAAGGTAAGACTATACTAAAATGGAGGAATAGTCAAATTAACAATATTAATCGTATACATAGCAAAGACAGCAGTTGGAAAAATTGAAAAACGACCAGATTCAACAGGCTGAGTTTCATCATCAGCAGATCAAAGAACACGAAGAAGCTATTGAGCGCCACAAGAAATTCCTCGAAAACCAATCAAAGTAAAACAGCATTTCACCTTGAGCACTTACTGCATTGTAATAGCAACGCTGCCACTCTTCCATAAAAAATGTCCAGCAGCTTAGGAACGCATTTTTAAACTACTTCAAGTAGCTTGGCCTTAAGGAACAACAAATCAAATTTACTTAACTATTTTTTTATAACTTTAAATGTAGCTTTTGTCGTTTTTGTAACTTTTGCACTTAATGCGATTCGCTTATTCTATTGAAAAGAAATTAATAAAGTGTACGATTGTATTTAAAATAATCTATTTTTTACGTGCATACCTACACAGTGCATACATACATTTTTTGCAACGACTTCGGTGCAGAATATCAAATAAATCCATCAATTGTATTTGTCTATTTTAAGACGAATAACAAAAAATTCTGAATTCCAACTCCCACACACATGCGACGGTTTATTTGTTTTTCTGATTAAGTCGCCAACATTGTAGGCCGTAGCTGTTTTGTTTACAAAAAAAGTTAACTATGTACCAATTTAATTCAGAACATTGTCAAGAAAGATTAGAAATCTGTGGAAGCACCCACTTTATTGAAGATTATCATAGCAAACAGCCTAAAGCTTACAAAAAGTTGTGTTATAAAGGTAACCAAAATTCAAGAGAGGAAAATTTCTTAAAGTACCTACCAAATTGAAATTTTTTATAAGTTTATTTGAAGACTTTAGTCTGGGCATGGCCAAACTAACCTTATGCACAGGGCTCCAAGTTATGGGGGCGCAATGAAAGGAAGAAGAAAATTTATTTTCAACCACCATAGAGAGAAATAAAATTTTTCATGTGCGAAAAAATACTGCCATTTGTATTTTAAACAATAACATTATTCAAATAATTCAACAACATTCATGACACCTGTGCTGAATTATCGTTTGCACATTTACTCACAATTCGCAAATTGAAATAGAATCTAGCTTAAAATAACGCAAAACGAAAATCCAACTAGAATAAAAACTGGAGTAGACTAGAGGGCGATTCTGTTAATTTTGGGCTATTTTGTCTGGAGCCCTGGGTCTGGCTGGCAAGTCAAATTGAATACCTTTATTTTTAAGAAACTATGTAAACTATAGGTTCGTTCGTTGAACTTTACTCAGGGTTGATCCTGGTTTTCTTGACAACCCTATGAGTTGAGTGGATGGATAAGACTTCCAAATGGAATTATTGGAAGTTTAATTTCCAACCATGTTCGCTTTTCAGAATAACCTAAAGCGAAGCGCTTCGCAATTGAGTTATCGCTTTAAATGCGTTCCGCCGCTCTTTCTGGAATAGCCCTCCTGGGTTTTCCAGTCCTCAAAAAACAGTAAGCCACACAATCACCACACATCTTTGTCATTTGAATAAAAATACATACTATTTTACAGCCCTCAGTTCAACCCAGAATAAACCTATGGCGAGTTGGGGGCAAACCTAGGTCAACAATGGGGCACAATACACTCAGTTTAACATTTAGGGCGACTTTGGGTTTCTCAAAAAACGCTTTATGGCGACCCCAGGGCTTCAACGAACAAACCTTATGTGATACTCTGCTATACGCTCTTTAAAAAGTGTTTTGACAATAAATCTTTGTCTTTATGTACCAGCACCCGCCTGCTAAATAATACAGATCCATAAAAAAACAATCAAAACGAGCTTTCCTTTGTGTTTGGTTTTCTAAACAAATAATGTCTAAAACAGAATGGATAAGCTCGTTTTACGGGGTTCCTTTTGAGTTTGGGAGTTAAAAGTTTATACATTTCTGTTGAGAAGAAAGCGATCTAAAGATATCTTTAAAAGTTGAGTATACTCATATATTCTATCCGAAATTTTGAGCTGATTGAAAAATATTTTAAGTTTGTTGTACCTTTTTATTGACATTCATTTTCGTTTCAAGATAAGAATGATTGTGATTTTTTTGTTTTAAAATATGTAGATTACCCTTGAGAAATACATTTCTTATTATTTCATAGGGGAATTACACCAAAAATATTATTGGAGTATAAAATGATTCTCTTTTGAAAGATCAGAAACAGTTTGAATTAGCTTCTGTTCTAAGCAAAACACTTTTACTTTATCAATATGAAATTATTAGCTATTTTCGGTTTGATTTTTGCAATATTATTCACTTTTGCCATTCAATCCGATGCAACAAGAGATGCCCAACCGTCACAGTGGAGATATGTAGGACCTCCACCACGGAAACTGACACAACCTATGCTAAATGATGGACTGGGAAGGACTTCAAACACCAGAAGAGCTTAGGACTATTCACATAATTATGTATTGTACTGTAGGAGAATAAATAAAACTCCGGGTACTTCTTAAAACCATTGTTTGTATTTATTTGTTTTCAAACTCATTGTTTATTGTCATTTTCAACTGTTCCATTAAGTGAAGATTGTTTTGATTGTTCTTTTAAATTTTTCAAAACTTTCTCGTTGGCTTTTAATTTTGTCTTCAACGCTCTATCCAGCTCTTTTAGTTTGTTCCTCAATAACAGTAACTGTTTTCTTTGCTAAACCAATAAGTTGAGTGTACAATGTTTAATTGCAAACGTCAAATAAAAAGGAACTTACCACTTTTAGAAAATAAACGTTTTGTTTTGCTTTTCCTAGTTCTGAAATTTCTTTTGAATATTTTCTTTTGATGTTGAAACTAATGTTACGCAACGGCTTCATAGGGATAGACGACAAAAAAGTGATAATGTTCCTTGACATATTATTGATCGGTCAATCAACAAAATAAAATTTAATTTTAGAATTTCAAATGAAATGATTTTTGATTCGGGTTTTGTGTTCCGAGTTTTTAAGTGAAAAAGTTATTATTTTTATGTTTCCCAGTGTTTTTCAGTTTTCTTTCTTAATCACCCTTCTTGCGATAGGCGTTTCACTAGATCGCCTACAAAATGACAGAGCTGCAGCCGCCATAATTTTTGATTTCATAAAAATATCTATCCTCTATCTGCTCCTCATTGTCTCACCATTCCCTCAAAAGTTATTTTCTATAAACGGCAATGGTGGCACCTAGAGATAAGTCATTTTATCTTATTGGCGTTTTATTAAAACGCCATTCGTAATAAGGGTGAATGTTTTGGGTAAACGTGCAGGCTTTTTTGTTAAGAAATTTGGATAAAAACCAATAAAATTTGAAGTCTCATCTTTCGGATTTGGGAAAAATGGTTCTTCAAAGCTTTAAATTTAAATTCCCATTTTAATTTTTTAAACATAATTTTAAAATTGTAAATAAAACAGAAAAGCCGAAGTGATAAATTCAGCAATAGTAATAAAAACAAACCAGAATGAAAAACACACAATATAACGGAATTATAATAACAGTGAGATTTTTGTTTTATTGTTTATTTTTTTTTTTCAGTTCTATAACTAATATTGTTCTTTATAAATAATAAACTGTTTCATGTTCAAGATTTGTTGATTTTTGTTTATTCCAGTCTATAGATTACATTTTTATTTAATTCACCATCTGATTTATTGGGCGAACGAAAGAATACGATCTCATTGATTCACATCAAGGGATCACGTATATTCAATAAAATTTAAGCACAAAGTAAAATATAATTTTTTATATACCGTAAAGCAAACAAAGATAAATGAAGTACTGCTTTTGGGACGTATAACAAATAAATAAACAATTAACTCTTTTTTTTTTAATTAGGATTAATTGTCAATAAGTCACTACTGCTAAGTACAAAAATATTTTTAGTTGTCAATTATTTTCATTTTGTGAGATACATTCTTGGTGTATTGAATTCCTTAAAAATATAATAAAGTCCTATGTCCTAATGTTTATATAATAACTGAAATTAATAAATGTATTGAGGTAGGAATCTTCAAATACGATTTGATTCACTGTATAGACGCGATTACGTGCTAAAAACTATGAAAACAAAGCAAAAAACAGCGAAAGAACAAAGTTCATCCAACAAATAATAATAATAAAAATACTGCTTTTAAATAGGAATGTGGTTTCAAACCTTACACTTTACAAAAATTAAGATTCAATTTACAAAAAGAATTTTTCAAACGGGAAGGGATCTGCTTAGCTATTCATTATTAGCTCTAGCTCATTCTTTTGCTGGCATACTCTTGAAGCTTTTGCAAAGCTATCGTTTTGTTGATCTCCACTATGTCACGTGTGTATTTGGCCGCTTGGAGTTGCATTTCAAGAATTTTCATTCTCATAAAATGTTCCTTACTTTGCATATCCATAAATATTTTTAGCTCAGGAGAGGTACTGCTTTCACTTTCCGATAAGGTACGTTGACGCTTAGCTGGTGGTGGCACATCTGAAGTGGAAAAGGCTGCAGCTACAGGTTGTGGCGGCGGGAACTGCCCCGAACGAAGAGCATTAAGGGCCTCAAGAGTTGCTGAGATATTGTTCATATTAAAATGTGGGTTGAAATTCATCTGATCTTGGGGATAAGTGTTATCTAGTGGTTGTGGAATAGGGGAGCTTCTCAGTCCTCGTTCGGGAAGTGTCTCATCGTGTTCATTTTGAGGTGAAGCTGAGAGACGATCACCATTGTGGTGATTGTCATTGTAATTGTCATTCTGTTCCTCTTCTTTGATATCAACATCACAAAGATCCTGTGGTGGTGTCCGACTTCTGAAAATGAAATAAAATAAAAATAAGTTTCACCTATCGGGAATAACTCAATGTTAAAGCATGTCAAAAATTGCTAGTCATGCTTATTTTGAAAGTCTATTTTATTATAAAGTTAGTCGAATTCGAAAGTTAACGTGTAAACGGAAAATGCATTTCTTTCGAATACGACTCACTATCGAAATAGAATTCCAAAATAAGTAGGACTGATTTTTTATGAGTCTCAAGCAAATGAAGCCAAGTAATTTAGTTTAAGGTTCTCCAAAACCAAAGCTTTTTGCAGTTGCGGCAGCGACAGAACGCTGCTGTCATTTTTGTCATCGCAAATGTAAAAATGTATGAAAACGCTTCGTTTTTATTGTCACATCGGTGTGGGTATTCTCGTATGTCACGGTGTTTTCGTTGGCCACTGCATTTACTAAAAAGGGTTTGGTTTGGGAGGTCCTTTAGTCGCAATCGTAAATAATTTTGAAACATTTTAAGCTAAAACATAAAGCATCAAAAAAGCTTCCAAAAGTTTAATGCTAGCAACCATACTTATTAACAAATGCTTTATGAAATCAATATTAAATTTATTTTGTTTTTTACCGATTTTATGTTAAAAACAAAACGTAATGGTTTGATCAAGTACTCACTCGTCTTCCATGTCATTGTCTACTTCGTTTTCACCATTCTCTTTGTATTCAAAGTCTTCTTCTAAGGCCAATGGCATTTTTGAATAGTCGACACCATCGAGTGTTTCACTCTTACACGCTTTCTTTGCCTCCTGCATAAAATCCCAGATTTCAAAGGTAAAACTTGATGGTTTTTTACGATCCGCTATTTCTGGCCCAAATCGGGTCAGTCTGTTATTGTAATCCATAATTTCATTTCGAGTACAAGCTAAAAAAAAAAAATTTTAAAAAGCTCATTTACAAAATGTAAACATTTTTGTAAAACAAAACATTTTCTACTTTACCTTTCATGCGTCGCCATTGTTCTTTCAACCTATTGCAAGTTCGGTCAGGGCCGAAGGCATTTGAGAACTTTTGATGAATAATCTTCCAGGCCTTATTTTTTACCGCTGTCAAACCTGCGTCTAATCTCTTATTCTCAATGATTCGCATATCCTTGCGACATAGGTCGAGTAGGAACTTTTTTTCCTGGTGATTCCAGTTCTGTGTGCGTTCTCGTTTTTTATACATATTCAAGGTGGGACTATTAATATATTGTGTCATATCTGAAAAAAGGTAAATCTAAAGTAATAACAAAAATAATATATGTACCACACAAATATCATCCTGATTTAAATAAAGATAATGTACGTACAATGAAGTGCAAAATAATAGGCATGTTTGTTTACTCTACAACAAAACGGTTTCTTTAATTTTTTCTTTTAATACGCTTTTGAGTTTTTCTTCGTTTTTTCAAATCCCCTTCAGGAAGAATTTACTCGAACAATCAGCATGTTTGTTATGTCAACTGATCAAAAATTTTCATTGAATTGAAAAAGCATTTTTTAGTATTTTTTAAACTTTAATTTCTTTAAAAAAGAGAAATGGTGGAGATCTTAGGGTCCGAAAAATGAAAATTTATAGAAAACTTTAGCAAATCAATTGCCACAAATAAAATCATTGTTAATTCCTCACAGACCACTTTCTTTTGCGTCTTTGTTCTCCGGCTTTCTGGGTGGTTTGTCTACTCTAAAGCTTTTGTTTTGAGAAAAGCAAAGTGGTAGTTGAAGCCAAGGCATTTTGATAACTTCTCTTTTCGTATTACAATAATATCTTCCCCAACACTTTTCGCTGGCATACTTTTGCACCAAATTGAAACAAATTTTATGTAAAATATTTTTGTGTATCCATAAGACCCTTAAAAAAATATTGCAATAAACAAACTAATTAAAATTAGATAGAAACAGAGATCAGAGTGAGAAGTCTTACTTGTAATGGCAGTCTTCTCTGAACAATGAATCAAGAACAAGGGCAATCAAAATCCCAATGTGTAGATTTTTTGAACTACGAGGTCTTACAAGTGTATTCGGTGGCCAGTATTTAGTTGAATAAAATAAATAAACATAAAAATTGGGTGGCGCAACAAAACAATTGTTACTTCCGAGCCTAGGAATTTCAAAGACCTACAATATTATGATGATTCCGACATCCAAACGAGAAAGGGTTTTTCATGGTAGTATTCTCGAAAGAAAAACTAGTTTCTCGCGGGAGGCGACACCCTTGGACAATTTTTTATGTTTCTGATTGGTCCTAGGTAACAGGCAGATATGTTAACCGTAACGCTACGGGCACCACTGATTAATCTTTTAAATTCTTTTGCAATCGTCATTATAAAAAATGAGTATCCACTTACCACATTTTACGTCAGGACTATCAAATATGTGATTGCCGTTCTGCCAGTTGGCGGCGATCTTCATGAATGCCTCCAGATCGTTGGCTGTGTAAGATTTGTTAACCTGCAAGAAAAATGAATCAATCCAATACACATTAGTTAAAAGTTGATAGAAGCAATTAATTAATTTCAAAATAACTACACAGTATAAATAACTAATAATCGGCCCTATCGAGGTAACCGGAGCTGAATTCTGTCCGTTTTACTTCGATTCGGAGACATTTTGCTTCTTAGCAAAATTCAACGTTTGCCGTTTATATTCGAAGCTTTATATTAAATTAAATCTGGTGGCTCTATTATAGACAGATAAAAACAAACATTTCAAAATTGAATCTAAAAAAAAAACGATGGGTTGTGGAGAAAACTCCGCTCCGACGCGACGGTTACATCGATAGAACCGAATGTTGAGCATTATCACTTCCAAAATAAATGAGATAGGTATGTTACGTAGACATGTTTTTGCTAAAGTCCTGAGTCTACCCTGGAGACATTACAAGCATTTTAAAATAGAACTCGCCCTGAACATGAATCTGAGTACTTTTTAAGTCCTGGGTTGGTCTTCAACTCGCTAGATTTTCTTTTATGCAAGACTAATACCTAGTTTCCACTTAGGATCGGGTACTCGAATCGGATTATGATTCAGATTTCGATGCAGGTATCTACTTACCTCACCGAATAGAGAAATCTACGTATACAAACACTCTTTCGAATCGATCCAGCTACAAGAGCTGTATCGGATCGGGTAATCCTATTTCAATCCGATCTAGGTATACACTGGCACTAATTCGAATTGAAGTGTGATTCAATTCTAAGTGGAAACGAGGTATATGCATCTTTTTGGTATATGTAAATTTTATTTAATAAAATGAAAATGTTTAGGTAACTACATATGTAATATTTACAACATAAGGTACTCTACATATTTTCGCTAAAATTACTTTCATTTCATTCGGCTTTTAACTTTATCCGCCGTTAGGAGGATTGGGTGGGTTCTCGAAGGGATCATTGCTCTGCCACTTATATGCTTCATATAACTTATATTTTAAAGGAGCAATTTTTAAGCTTCTTTCTTTCCAGAATCACTTGAATATTTTTAAGGAAAGCCTGTTGTTATCAAAAAACAGTCTTGATGGATTTCAACTCGAAGTTTTGTTTCAATCCTTAAAGCGGTACGGGTACCTAATGTAACATAAAATTTATTTTTTTTGTTGGTAGGTACAGCAAAATAGAAATTTGTTAAAATAATCTTGTCATTGTATGAATAATAAAGTAGGATTGTTTAGATTTTTCGACTGGTGGCAAACCCATTGTCTCCGGTCAAACCTAGCAGTCTCTGTTCCAAGTTATTTATTTCACTTTTCTTTATACATATAAATGCGATTGCTGCGCCAATGGTGTCCTCTGGTCCTTAAGATTTTTAAATCGCCTTTTTGACGTTTTATATATGTATATAAATGTACAATGGGCTTACTTAAAAAGGAGATGTTTCATTTTTCTGTGGAATTTGGCACTCAGGGTGTATATTAATAAACGTTTCCTATTGTCTATGAGAAACTCTCATTTTCATCTTTCGATCTTTCATTAAAAAGCTACATTTATTCCGGCATTTGATTAGTTTTATTTATAAAATATATTTTTATCAAAAAACTGAGAATACTCTATGCATAACAAACACTATAAAAAAGCCAAAATATATGAATATCCATAGGCACCTTTCTATACACATATAGAAAAGAAAAGAATAACTGTTCGTTACTTCTTCTGTGTTATAATGCTTATTGAACCTAAACGAATTGTAAATCAATTTACAATATATATGTAGTAAGCAACATAAACATAACCAGTGACAACCACATCTACACCAACAACGATTATTGCTCATTACTCATGGTAAGGCAACTTCATACTTTACACTCCTATTTCGAAAGCCCTCTTTTTGTTTGCCTCTTAAGCCCCGCACCCACAACTTTCTTAAGTCTTTTTCACATCAACAACTCACGAAAAATTGTGTATCTCTTCAAAATGGAATGTCATCGAACCATAAAGTATAGAATAATACGCATCCATTTTTAAAAGTGCCTTTATTATTTTCTTTTTTCTTTTTTTTTTGTAAGAAAAACTTATTTCAATTGGGGTTTTCTTGACAAGCAAAGCTATATTGGATCTACCTTTTATGTACAGTTTATAACTGACTTCTTCGTTATTTTTGGGTTTATTCCAAATGAACGTTTTTAGTTGTTTTATCTACATTGGTGTGTATGGATGTATGTGGTGTAACTACATTAGAAAGATAGTTCAGTGACATGGGAATAGGAATTTTTTAAGTCTTTGTACTTACTTTTAATGGATTTACCGATCAACGTTAAAAAGAGAACAAAAGGTGGAGGTGTACAGAGTAGGTACGGCCAGTGCCAGACGTTGACTTTGTGTCAGTTAAATTGTTAATCATATTCTTAGCTTATTTATACGCATACCCGTTTTCATTGCAGGCGTTACTTTATTCTTTTTTTTTTTTAATTTCATTAGTCATGAAGATAGACAATTGAACCGGTGTTCGAGGTACCTGGGTCATTTGAATGTGATATTATTAAGAAACAAATGCTGTAAGATACTTTTGTATCTTTTGTTGGCGGTAAATCGAGATGGAAGACAGATAATCTCCATGATGTTTGATATATCACGTTTCGTTATTTGGGACTAAGTGAAGTCTAAATATTCAATAGGAGAACACAAAAAAAATTGTTACTTATGATGGGAAGAACTATAAACGGACTATCCCATTGAAATTTAAGATTAAACAAGTAAAAGGAACATCAGCTTTAATTTTTGTAGTTTTTTTTGATAATTTCAGGTAGTTACCCAGTTAGTCATTGATCAAGGGAAGAAGGTCGACACCAAGATACATTTTTGAATCGTTGTTCGGTTTAATAGGGATTAGAATTTTCTGTGCTTTTTTATCAATAAACTTAGTAAGACCCAGAAAAAATTATCTGAAGACTTTCTACAACCTTAAATCAAAAACTTACATACCTTTTTGAAGACTGATCAAAAGCAAAACATTTTTTACTTTTTTTCGACGTTTGTGTTTCATTTAAAGCTAATCATTTTGCTTCCAGAAAAGACAGAGAAATGTTAAAAAAGGACGAAAGAAATTACCTGACTTACAAGGAAAGTCCTTGCGTAAACAAAGTAATATTGCTTGCAGAGTAGACTTATATCATAAAAATTTGATAAACTTAACAACGACACTAAAAAAGTGCAAACATCAATAAAAAGTTTAAAAAAATGTTTAAAAAATCTTCCGTTGTACTATTTATTTCTGCGAACAAAACTTTATTTTACTACTTTTCATTTTAGTTCGAGATGTATAAGAGTCATCAATCGTACTAGGATTTAAAAATGAAGCAGACTGATACTCAATATACGTATAAACGTAAATACTAATCCCCGATAAGTTCTATATTCTAATCCTCCTTTAATCGGCGATCGAGTTATATGCGGTAAAGCTTTGTAACTATACGTGTAAAGTCTTATAGTGTACTCGACAGCTTTTCAAAAAAAAAAAAAAAAACATGACAACTCCATCATTATAATTGATCACAAAAGTCTTCGATCAGTAAAAGGTTGTAAACTTAATTTAATTTAGTTATAGATTTATAACTTTCAAAAATAATATTTTCGTCTATTACTTACGTCAAAACATAGATTTATCTAGAAATCAAATAGATGCTCTGGATTTTCCACTTTTATACTGTACAATTACAATTTGAACGACCAATGTTGGATAATGTGAACCCTCAGACGACCACTTGTCTAACTTATTGGCTGGTTTTCAAATATTTGTGAAAAAATTTGAAGTTGGACGGAGAGGCCATAATGCCATAATTTTGGACGACAAGGCTGATAAGTCTTAAAGCAAACTACATCCGAACATCTAACACCCATCAAATGAAGTTGGTCCAACTAATTGTACAGTGTGATTATTATATTATGTAATTGCGATTTTATTATGTATATTGAAGATATTCACCCCTGTTCTGATTTTCGTTCGGATATCATATCCTCCCGTTTTAAAATTTTTGCGGTTCTCAATTCCGAATCCGTACGTTTTCAATTCGCTTATCATTTTGTTAGCGGAATTGAATCCGGTTAATGAATTCTGTAGAGCATTATTTATTGCTAGAAATGAAAAATAATAAACTATATTAGCACTAACATGCAATAAAGCTGTAAATAGTTCCAATAAGCACAAACATTTAATTTCCAACACGTTTTTGTGACAAAAAATCAGTAGTGAATCCGTTCGGAAATAAGAACACACTTTTTAAATCCGTACGGATTCAATTTCGGTTTCCGTTTTGAATCCGTACGAAAATCAGAACAGCCATGATTGTTTTTTTTTGTGGGGAGTACTGTAAATGTATTGTATATGTTGCGCGCGCAAAAATTTTAAGCCATTATTCTTCTCACTGCAAGTTCTGTGATTGAAATTCAAAATTAAAATAAATTCTTTTTTTAATCACATAAATTGCAGTTAGAAAAATAAAAAAATGTTTATTCTAATTTTAAGCAAATCGACGTCATTCTCTGTGTACGTTTTTACATATATACTTGCATATGAGAAACATAAACGTGTACAAGAACACTTTTAGTTATTGAAATGAATAGATTCCATTCAGGCTTTCTGAGTTCTGCCTAACGTGAGTCACTGTTCACAAAAAAAAAAAAACAACTTGAAAGATAATAATTAGCAAAGCACATGTTAAAGCGCTATGATTAATAAAGCAAGTCGTTATGCATTTAAGCAATAGCATGAGCTTTAATTAATCCAAAGAAAAGTGAGTATAGGACGGAAATGGTGCAGAGAAATGTGTTGAGAAATGACGAGTTTGATAAGTATAGATGCATGTATCTAGGTCAAGATAGTTCAATGAATTGCATTTTATTTCTTAAATCATACATTTCGAATATTTGACTGCGTGTGGTCACATCGCAAAAAATACCAGGTTGCTTATGATTGGATTTATTGAATTTCTTTGCTTCTTGTTTGTTATGTTTTGGAGTAGTTATAACTTAGAAATGTGGTTATTAAAAAGATATTAACGCAGGTAATCAAATTTAATGAACAAATATACGTGCACATAACTTTAGCTGACTCGTTGGTGGAAGCTCGGGTCATACGGTTATCTAGTATAAGACATTCACACACGGCGACATTTTTTAGATGTGGAAGTATGCCATTTAGAGGTATTGCAACTTCAAAAGGTAAAATTAACGTCACCCTTAATTAGTTACTTAGGTGGGTATTAAAGTTCAGATGAACATAAGCTTCAACCAACATCTTTCGATAACAATTTCGATTTCGGGCGAGCTCTGTAAAGTTTTGCATTCTAAGCCGGTTGAGGTTTTCTTCCACTTGATGGCGCTACATATGACAGCGGCAGTTTCCCTGCAATATGCTTTCGGAGACCCGTCAAACGGGAGTGTTGGGGTCAATCCGCTGATGGGTACTCCTGTAGCTATGCCTATATCATGCGGTACAGCCCAAACGTTTTGCTATTGAATTTTCTTGTCCACATATTATTGTCTTCACATACGGGACAAAAGATTATTCGAAGTACTTTTCTTTCTAAATAACCTAGGGTTTCCTCAACCGCTTAGATAAGGTCCATGCTTCTGCGCCGAAGAGCAAGACTGGGATGATCAAGAAGAGGATTGCACGTCGCACAATACGTTGAAATACTTGAAGTCAAAATATAAAAGAATCTGATCCTGTATATCTATGATACTCGGGGATAAAGAAGCATTCTAATATTGAAAGAATTTCTGAAGTCGGTTTACCAATTTTTGAGCTCTTTTTTCTTTTTCTCTTTCCTGTGGCAATATGGTTATAATATATAGAATATATTACTAAAGGATAAGGTGACTTTTTCTTAAGAAACGGAAATGGAGGGACACCTACAATTTTTGCCGATTCTGAAGGGTTGACGCGAGAAGGCGCTTTTCATTTCGGTGAAATTACATCCGAGGATCAGTCTATGCTAAAAAAACAGCAAGCCGCAGGATATGTTCAGCTAAGCGGTTCACGAAATAGAAACCGCTTCAGAAAGACATTTCTTTTATAAAAAGAGTGTAAGTATGCATTTTATTTTTCTTCTAGGAACAGAGCTTGCCGGGGATAATTCAAAATATATAACTGTAACTTAATACTAAAAAAAATCCAAACATTCTGACTCAAGTCACTTCCGACTTAAACAAGTCACCTTATCATTTAATGAGATTCCTCTTATAATAAATACACCAAACAACTTAAGCAAACTCAAACGAAATATAAATCTGCTTACTCACTTTTGACTGGTATAAACTGAAATATATAATTCCATGAAACCGCAAATAAATACAAAATAAAAAAAAAAATAATGAACAAACTATGATAGGAAATGAGTGTAAGCCAACTTCCTGCCGCAATGCAACAACAACTAACTCAAACCCAGTCTAACAGCGGGAACAAAAATTATAGCTCTAAATTAGAAGAAACATAATACAGCACCATCGTACATATACTAAAGTAAACTAAGATAAGAAACGACGATTTTAAGTTCAAATACTATTGTAGCAATATTTGTAGTTACAAAAACAAAGTGCACCGAACTAGCTCAAGCGATGGTGACTCATTTTCGTGAAATTCAGTTCAACGGTTAGAGTAGACATTTAAATGGGGCTTTGTCCCCCGCCTTTATGGTTGTTCGATATGGATACAAGACTTGGAAACGTAAGTTAGGTAGATAGGTACATACATAGAGACGCGTCCAGGTGTGCGCTTTACTTTTTTAATTTGAGCTTTGTTAAGAATGTTTGAAAAAGAACACCCATCAAGACGGGAGGGGTTAAAGGCAAAGTATGACAGTGCCAATAATAAATGACAAAATAGTTTGATTGTTTAGAATATATGATGTATGAGTACCAATCTGAACCTATCTTTGCGCATATGTATATGCATTTGGCACAGTAAATTGTTATCATTATGCAGTCTAAAATGAGTTGATGGAAAGGTTTTATTTCGATTCTTCAAGACATGTACATCAAACGTTGAGGCAGAGAGATAAAACTCATAACGTATAGCAATCTCGAAAAGCTGCACATACTCGTAATTTAAAAAAAGTGTGCATAAAACAAGACTCATAGAACATGACAGTTATTAAATACATAGTTCAAACTTCAAACGCTGAATATATGGAAGGTTTGCTGATGTATTTTGAGGCAAACACGGCGCAGGGTACTCCACGGCTGGATCACCATAGTAATCCAGATAAGTGGGATATTATTGAAACGACACAACCTGATGCCTTGATCTTGAATACGTCCAGTAGTCAATTTGCCTGAAAACCATATTCTATATCCTTAGACCTTATTTTTAATGACATACATATGTTCAAAAATAGATGCGATCATTGTCAAAAGCATTCATAAATTTTCCCTTTTTGTACGAATATGGAAAGAAGTAGATACATAACAGTGAATGAATCCTATAATTCTACATTTCAGTTTCAGTGCTAATCGCAAAAATGTCCTCGAAAAAAGAGTACTACCTTCTATTGGAGTTCCTTCTTTTCTTCTATATCTTTAATAAAATGAATAATTAAAAAGATGCTAATTATCTAGAAAATTTTGGTTTAAACTTGCAGATGGCAACTCGCACGTAAGACGTAGGGCGTAGGACGAGATGTCTTTAGAGAAAGAGTCAGAGTAATTTTATAGAATCGTTCTTCCATTCAGCTTTCAGCCATACATTTGGAAAAGGGAGCAATGAACAATAAAGATTTCTTCAAAAAATAGTTTGTTGTTTTTATTGCTGTTGATACTTTTTATCATAAGACTGACAGTTAGATAATCAAAGTTCTGATATCAAAAATGAAAGCACAAGCAGTAAATATGATTGATTACTAAGTACATTATTGTAGGAATATTGATTACAATCTCCAAAATAAAACTTTCACCTACCAATTTCCATAAGATTTAATTCTTAAGCCATCAACCAAAGCCTAGACTTATTTGAATTGAAAAACCTATATGTATTAAGGTTTTTATCAAAATGTTCAAATAAGTTCATGAAGAACGCTTTCTGGCATCAACAAAACAATAAAAATGCGAGAAACTTTAATTGAGAACTTAATAAGAGCAATTAAACTGTATGAGAGCATCGATTTAAAAAAAAAAATTCTGCACATACATGTACGAGTATATTCATTGAGGAATCTGGTGTAAGAAAAACAAAAAAATTAAGTTTTTAAAACGAAACAAATCAACATGTGCGTTGATAGTCAACAAATACTAACATAAAATATTTAAGTTATCTCAGTGTCTTTTCTTCCCATTTCAATCCCGGACTGATAAGGAGAAAACCCTAGATTCCTAGAATTCCCTTAAGCTTAATTGAATTTCATAACTCCATTTCTGATCGCAACCGCCTCATACCAATTAAAATCGTTTCTGAATAACAAAATTTAAAAAGAAAAAAAATATAAGAAAAGACAAAGGGATTAAGAAATTCCCCATTTATGGATTTAAGTGCAGCAAAGCACATATCCATTAATTTCCAAATACATCGAAATACAGCCGCACCAACCCAATTTCAACATCACTCGTATCTTTGCCTCGATCTTATTAATATCAACCAACAGATGCGCACAGGGTTCAGTTTTTCTTCACTTGTATCTAAACTATTTCTCTTGGTAATTATCAAGAATAAGTTTCTTGCTGTATACATACAAATATGGGAAACAAAATCAAATGACACACATACAATTTTACGAATATATGTAGAAGCGAGTACGACTAAGTACATAAATTCATCTGTATCTGAATTTCAAGGCAAAGGGAGATTAAATCAGAGACAGAGACGCAATCCGGCCTAGTGCAAGGAACGAGCAACATTGTTTAGAACATTTTTTGTTTTCAAGCCATGGAATTAAAACAAAAATCATGTTCACTTATCCCGTGCCACACCCACAATAATCGTTGGTTGTGGCTCGATCGATGTGATCAGTCATCCCAACAGATACACTTTTGGGAAATTAATCCTCTTCTCAGTCAGTCGGGTTGATTCTCGAAGACGTCTTTGCATTTGAATTAATAAAAGAGGTTTCAGAGGTATGGTCGAGTTGTTATATGGGGAACCCATAACAACTCATTCCGAAAGCGAGGGTCCCTCATTTACTTCATTTGATAGAATTTAAATACATTCTGCGTAGTTATTATAATTTTATTTCCTTCAATTCCAATTCGTTTTATATTCTCATGCTTGAGTTGCTGAATAATTTTTTTATGGTGACTAATTGCGATTGGTTGTCAATTGGTTAGCATGCTGCAGACTAATAAATTAATGACAACAGAATGCTAGCTATGAACGGTTTTATTATTTTTGTCGTTTAAGCAGAAGGAGAGAAATAGGGGCCCGCATTCTAGCGAATGTTTAATACGTGAAGACAGAATTTTATCGGACTGGGCGATTGATCGTTGGAATCGGTCGGAGGGTGTGCAAGTTCGGCTACCGATTCCAACTTGATGTGGGTTAATTTGGGATTTGAACACACTTAAGCATGGAATTTTACAAAAAAAAAATATACGCCTAATTGAACTTTCTGGCGGACTTGAAACTTGTGAGTTATAACAAACAATATACTGAAGGGGTAAACATTTATCAAAGAGTTTTCTCGTGAAATCGAAAGTAGATTGTCCCCGAATATTGGGTCTTGATGCTGTCGCTTTAAAACGAATCACGAATGTAATAATTTGATTCTTAGTCTACTAGCATAACGCTTGTTAAAGTTTGTTTTGATACTTATAAGCGCTGGCTTTCATATGTAGACGAGTTCGTTATTCAAAAGTGCGAATAGTACGATATTCGTGGCGACGAAATCTGACAATGATATTCAAGATATAGATATTAGAAGTCCAATTTTTTTTTTTTTGATATTTCGCTCCGTTTTCGAGATGTCGGTACTTGAATTTATCATGACATTGGGCAAATAAAGAAGAGCCAATCAACACTCCAACAAAGAAAAATAATTAAATTTGTAGTTTGCAGTCGCAAGGGCAAAAAAGAACCTGGAAATTTTAGAACCAAAAAAAAAAAAAAGAATAGATTCGTTCGTTGCAGCCCTGGTTTGCCCGGGAGTTGGTGTTTTTCGAACCCTGGGCTTACGCTAAACTCGACCAAAAATAGCACTTGAATTTTGCTAAATACTCGTAGCAGGCATATCTGTTCCATCAAGAAGCATGGGTAGTCGTCCCAATGTTGTGCCCTTATAAAATGGGTTTGATTCCAATCTAAACACATCGAATATCTTCACCACTGCTTCAGAGTTAAAAAGTTTTAGAGTCGGTATCTAGGAAGTTTGGGAAGAGAATGATATCAAATCCATTGCAGCTACATTCAAACTTTACCAAATTGCATCTGAACTTCTGAATTTTAATAGATTCAATGAGAAATAGAAAAGGACATACTTCGTTATTACGATTTATCAAAAGGGGAAAGGTATTCGCAAAGATAATAATAAATAAACCAATAAATACATTATTTTCCCACACAAGACCAAATATCACTCGGAGTATTTTTCTTTCGAAACGACCAAAAGGGTTTCCTCGTCCGTTTTCGATAAAGTCAACTTCCGCACCGTAAAGCAGGACTGGGATGATCAAGATCATATGAAGGGTTACCGCGTTTTTCTAGAGAGGGTTTTGTTTATCAATAGACTTCTTAACCCAAAGAAGCAACGGTTAGCAAGTTTATTCTCCGTTTGATCTCCGCATTGGTGTCCTGTACTACCTCAACCTATGACGTCACGCTTCCTTTTTCCCCTTACGTCAATATCGTTTGCGTAAGCGAGTAATTGTACAGACTTTTGAAAGATTGTTCCTCTGATGTTGACGTTTGAGTTTAGTACAATCATTTCAAGAATGATGTTAAAGAAACAGCATGGCAGATTGTCACCTTGCATAAATCCCTTTTCGACATCAAAGGTCCCGGTGAATTCAAAGAACGAGTTGCAATGCATTGTTTTTTGTAGCATACCTATAAAATATTTTTAATTCTTGTATTTATATTTATATTTGTACAATTGTTTTATAGTATAAAGCAATTCGCCTTGTTTTGGATACCCTTCGCAAAACTTATTATTGTATACAAGATGTAGCTTCGATTCTTTTCTTAATTGAAATATCCAAATCACCACTAAATTTGATGAGTAAGTTTTCAATAATTTTCGTCAAGTGAACATCCTCAAAGAGCCATGCCGGACCGATATTACGAAAATATGTCGATTGAAATATCGAACGACTATCGTCAACGGTGTTTAATTGATTTTAAAATAGTGATGCAACATTTTTGCACATTATACTAAGCTCAGGAATTTTTATTTCATGCACAGGTATAGCGCAAGTAACAATCGCCAATCTGTTTATTCCTCTTTATTTTTGTAGTGTTAAGAAAGTGAAGACTAAAACCGAATGGCATTTTGTTAATCATTTTCGCTTTGTTAATTTTCTATCGATTTTCCAACATACAGAAGCAAATTTTTATCGCCTTTCCAAGATATTCATTCAAATTATTTCCCATTTTTTAAGTTATTGGCTGCCCGAGTTACAGAAACAATGTAGGATAGATACAGAACATGGATCCATAGTACTGATTACGATTCGATCTGCTCAGCATTCTCTCATCATATTCAGTTTCATTGTTGATCTCATTATAGCGATAGCGACTGTCGTTTCTTCTCTATCATAAGTGAATTGGAGCGACGGATTTGATAGATAAACTCTTCAATTCACTTCAAAACGTTTTCCAAAAATCGATGCGGAGTTTTATTTATATCGATAAAAGTGAGCTCTTAAACGCAGTTCGACAGCGATATCCACCAATCGATATTTTCTTTCAAAGATCAATGTTTTATTTCAATTGACTTTAATACTCCTTTTGGTTTTCAACTGACAAGAAGAAAAATGCTAAAAGCCGAGCGAAGCCCAAAACAAAGAAAAAACTGTTGAAACCGGATTTTGGCTATCGATAATTGTTTTTAATAATGACAATGGTTGTTCGATATTTCAGTAGATGAAACGATGATCTTCGTTGGAATGACCACATATTTAAAGTCACCAAAAATGCTGCTAAATGCTTAGGCTTTCTGAAAAGATGCATGAAGTTCTTCACCCCTTCTGGTCTGGAGTATAACTCCCATATCTGGTCAGGTGCTCCTCGAAACATCCTTGCGCCTACTTGATAGGGTACAAAATAGAGCGTTAAAATGGATAGGTGATAGTTAAATCGGAGAATCAATTGATTATCTTGAACATCGTCGAAACGTTACCTGATTCACTCTCTTTTATCGCTTTTTTCACAAACAGTGCTCTACTGAAATAGCCAGTTGCATTCCCCCCTGAAACAATTTAGTCGCAACACCTGCCTCGCTAGGAATGCTCATGAGTTTTACCTTGAGCCCAACTTCGGACGTACAGTCAAGTATAGAGATTCATATTTTAGTCGTACCACCCGATTGTGGAATGCTTTACCTGACCCAGTTTTTCCTTTACATTACGATTCACAAAAATTCAAAAGAAATGCGCATCCTTTCAAATCCTCTTTAATTTCCCTAAACGATCGCACTGTGTTCTATAACATTATAAGGGTATTCATAACCCCTTGATGTGTGCGTTAATTAAAAAAGAAAAATTAGATATTTTTTTCGTATTACTGCACAACTTTTGATTTGATTAAAACTAGCTGCATAGGCGGTACCCGCGGTACCCGTGGTTAGTAATGGCAAGAATGTCTCCCTCTGGCGCGGGTGGTTCTTTGATCGAGTCCCAACAGAAATCGAGTCCCAACAGAAAACAAAGGTTTGTCTTTACCGAGAAAATGACAAGTCCTCCGATAGTAAATTCCATTGCCATGAAAAGCTCTTTCTCTATTAGCCGTTCCGAATCGGTACAAAACTGTTGATCCCATCCATTCCATTAAAATGAATGATTGTGTGAAATGCGTTAGGCTACTAGGCTTCCCGCCATTTTGCGCCACCTTATAGCACCTTAATAACATTTTTCATTGACAAAAAAGAGTTACTCCTTTTGTGAAAAGATTTACTCCTTTTCCGTTTTTCATGTTTCATTGAAAATCCGGAGTTACTCTTAGCCCCAAAGATCTAATCCCATTCGGTTGGGAAATCTACTCTGAATTTACACAATGCAAAAACATTTGTTACATCAAAAGTTAAATGGAAAATAGTTTTTTTTATTTAAAAATTGTTTGGCCAGCGTCAAGGTCAAAAAATTAAGAAGAAAAGAGGAAATAAGTTAGAACTCACTAAATTGCTGTACAAAAAAAAAAAAACAAATTACAAAACATGAATTCCTATGTGAACATCAGATTAACCTCCAATACCTACCAGGATCGTTTTTCATTGACGAAAAGAG
The DNA here is from genome assembly GCA_914767635.1 of Melanostoma mellinum. NCBI lineage: Eukaryota > Metazoa > Arthropoda > Insecta > Diptera > Syrphidae > Melanostoma > Melanostoma mellinum. The sequence goes on from OU612059.1 coordinate 232,775,199, forward strand.
TTACTCCTTTTGTGAAAAGATCTACTCTTTTTCCATTTTTAATGTTTCTTTGGAAAAAAGAGTAGTTCTGGAGTTACTCTAAACGCCAAAGATCTACTCCCAATTGGTTGGGAGATCTACTCTGAGAATTACATACACATGCAAAAACATCTGTTGTATCAAACGTCAAATGGAAAAAAAATTTTGTGAAATTTGTTTGGTGATTATTAAAATTGAAAAGAAAAAAGAAAGTAGGTAATTGAATATGAGTGCAGGAATATGTAAATAATTTAGAATTTGTTAGTTCGTTGCATTATTTGTTGTCATCTTCTTCGTCGTCATCCCTTTCCATCCATAACCTATATGGAGTGTAAAGAAAAGATTGAAAAGATGCAAGTGGGCGCATTCACTGCTTTAGTAACTACGTAATCAAGTCATTAGAAACAACTGCGAAATGAGTTGAAAATTTTTCATCCCACGTAATGTAAAAATTTCAGATATGAAGTTAATTTAGAATCATTTCGACGTTTCACAATCGGCTATTCGGAAAAAAAATACGAAAGATTACGAACAAAAAAGGATTTATTGCGTTTGTAGTTCAATTTTGCATTCACAAAACCAATTGAATTTTGACTACATAGTGACTACAGAAGTGAATGCACCCAATGCTATTCATGACAATTGTCACCAATACTACGACAAAACTGTTGAAAAATGTTTCATTGAAAAGAGTAGTTCTGCATTTGAGAGTAGTTCTTTCGGATTTCAATGAAAAACGCTATTAAGCAACGTGGAGTCGAAGCGACGCCGACGCGCAATTGTGTTTGCACTCAACTCTTGCTATTTTTTTAGAGTCCTTTTTGTGTATAATGCTTCAAGGCAAACTTTTCAATCAAAAAACATATGTCCTCGTGGCGCCTTAAGTGCATTTCAATGCATAGCTTAGAGCCATAAAAAATATTGCTCCATCACGCTTTTAAAAATCGCCATTAAACCATATAGGTAAGTCGAAATTCAAAAGCGCAATAACGCCATATATGTTCGAATATGACCTAAAGTCACGTGGCCTGCTGACATGGCACCGATTGCTTCCATTTCATAACGTTTGCTCGTTGCAGCCCTAGGTTTGTCCTGTGGTCGCCACTCGCCACAAAGCGTGTTTCGAAAAACCTAAACCTGCTCTCAATGTCAAACTGAGTGTTTTTTGAGTCCTGGGTTTGCTCTCAACTCGCCCTAAAGGTAACCCTATGTTTTTGTTGAACCAAGTTCAACAGGGCTGTGAGGTGGCATGTATTTTTCTATAAATGACAGGGATGTGTTGTGAATTCGTTGTTTAGGGTTTTTGGTTAGGTTATTCTTTTCAACTCATGAGGGTTTTCAAGGGTAAAGTGCCTACAACGAACGAACCTATAAATGCTCCAACAGTTCGAAACCATAACGAAAGTTGACGAATAGTGATTTCATCCAGAAATGCGATTTTTATTGATTTTAATGAAGCGAGTTAAATTTTTGTTCAATCAACTGTCTTTTGGTTTGATTTTAATACCAATATTATCTACCATGTAAGTTCCTATTCCTTTTTTATTTGATTATTAAATGATTGTCTAGGTATAAAGGAGTTACTCAAAATGTGATTATATAATTTTTAAATTTCGTTGCTGTACCGATGAATGAACCAAGATATTTATCATTATTATAAATGCAAAAGGTCACAATAAACTAAATTTAGTCTAAGCACACTAAGAACTAAGAGTACTTACAATAAATATCGTGACAATTATGACTGTCTTCCTAATTATTTCATACGTGTACCTACTATATATGTATATATGTACCTACACTCTTCGTGCCCATTATATTTGGATATCTACTTCACCACTCCATTTACATCTTGAAATACACACAAACTAATAAGAGTCCATTATTTTTAACACAAAAATAATACAAATCATAGCGACTATATTGCACAAAGTGCAACGATTTTATTAATAAACTTATAAACATTTTTTGCAACTGCCAGTCTTTTTAATAGCTTATAAGTTCTATGGCAATTCACAGCATTCATAATACTGTTCTTGAATATGTATTAAATAATTAGGTTAGAGAAACATTTATTTTATTTACCATGTTCACTGTTTCTGCTGAGACGGCAGGAATATTCCTTGGAAATTTGATGGGGGCAATATCCGCTGCGCCCCTGGCAAATAATTCGACTTTAATTGTAAAGTTTGTTTCACACCCGAGTTCAAAGAAACTACACTAGTACACTAATATTTATTTTAATTATTATCAAAAGCGTATTTCACAGTTTTGTTGCACAATTTCGATTGCTTTTCCGTTTAAACTTTTTTTTTTTTGTAACAAAAGTATCGCAGCAATTAGTAAATATTTTGTTACATAAACAATAAACAGTAGTACGCAAACAAATATGAAATAGAAACAAAAAAAAAAACAAATTTAGTAGAGAAAAAAAGAAAAATTATGTATTTGAAAATTCGCCGCTAAACCTCGCACGCCACCGCTGCCGTTCTCACTCACGTGCGCTTAGAACGAATAACTTAAACTAAACTAATCGTAAACGACCGATTAACCGAAAGAAAACACACAAGAAACAGAACGAAACACCAAATACAGAAGAGACTTTTCTTTCTTGTCTCACCAGTTGTTGCCGTTGTCTGTCTTCGCATAGTATTGTTATTCTCTAGCGATAGTGAGTGAGTTGCTTTGCTTGGCCGCATGTAAAATGAATCATATTCAAGAAATTGGACTTCTCGCTTGCACTATACGTGCTTGGCACGTTGCTTTGTTGGTTATGGTTATCCCTAGTTGCTTTTGCTTGCTCTGTTCAATGCATTAGAAAATAATTCGGTTTAACTACTAAAATGCTGTTTCTCTTTTAAAATTAACGTACTAGAACTTTGAGAGAAGTGTAAAGTATAAAACGTGCAATTTACAATTTGACATCAGATAATAAATAGTATTGTTGTATCGTATCGTTGTGTGTGAAGTGAGAGTCGTTGAATGAGCAATGAAGAATAAAGAGAGAAAAAGAGAAATGCTAAGCAGACACAGACAGATAATGTAAATATAATAAAAGTCACTTGGTCTAATTGTGCTTTATATTTTGTACTTGGTTCGTTATTGTTGCAGTTGATTTTTCTTTCTCTCTTCCGTGCACTAAACTAAAAAAAATATTTTCAAGAAAAAAAATTTGAATGAACAGCACTCTAGCAGCTAGCACACCTTTTGAAATACATCATATTCACAATAGTGATTTGATATCAAAGGATTAAAAGAAAGGAATAGGTACTCATATCGAAGAATCTTAATTTTCCAATCGAGTTAAAAAAAAAAAAAAAATTGGGATAGGTAGGTATGTGTGTACATTTGTACGAGTATTTCTGAGGATGTTGAATTTAATTTCGCCGAATTGTGTTATGAGTTATGAACTTATGAGTTATGACTCAAAGTTAAAGCATTATGAAGGAGACAACGACTGTATGTACCTATGTAGATAAGAAGGCGTAAGTACCTACCTATGAAGTATTTTATATTAGTAAGAAGTTGATAACTACCTACATTAACCTATCTGCCTTCCTAATAATTTGTGTAACAACAATTAGATTGATTTAAGTGAAGTTTAAATTCAAACCTAACAGCATCATAGTAAGATACGTAATCATTTTAGTTATCCTCTTTTCAATGTCTGCAGTCGGGACTCTCAAATAAAGATAAAAACGTAAAACATGTCGGTACCTAAATCTGAATTGAATCTCTAAAGGCTCCAACCTCGCTCCAACCCCGATTACTTAAATTTAACACTAACACAAACCATTTTAAGAGAAAAAAAAACTTGAACTTCACTCTCAGTTCTCAGATCCCAGTTCCCAGAACGCCAGAACTGCTCTAAACGAAATAACAAAACTAAGAAAGATTCCCTCCATTCCCACTCCCGTCAAAATCTAAGTTAATAGAAAGAAAGAAAATCGAAATGGCATCGCCCAAGACAATAATTTGAACAGAAACAAGAAGAACATAGCAAGAGCAACTATACATTATTGGTTGTTTGAAAAATATATAGGACAGACACCGAAGACCGAAGGGTAAAATCAGTTATATTTTGCTTAAAATTCGTGATAGGGCTGCCAAGTTAAAGTAAAACTAAAGCGAGAGTAAATTAAATGACTTAAGGGCAATTCACATGAGTACGACTAACGAACGCTGTATGTATAAATCAAGAAACATAATTTTAAACTTCGATTATTCAGAAACTTAAAAAAAGCAATGGAAACATAGTTTACGTCGAGGTTCAAATTCATAAACTTGCTTTAATTGCTTAAATTCAATAAATTGGAGAAAAAAAAATTGTTCGTTGCTACGATCAGTCGTAAGGTCTGTTCGTTGAACTTTCCCCAGGGTTGACCCAGGTTTTCTTGACAACCCTATAAGTTATCAGAAAAAACTGGGTTTTCCACTCCTCAAAAAACGCCAAACCACAAATCACCACACATCCCTGTCATTAAAAAATAAAAAAATACATGCCATTTGACAGCCCTCAAATCGACACAGCAAAAAGCTAGGGCGAGTTGGGAGAAAACCTATGGCAAACCTATGGCTCAAAAAACACTCAATTTGGCATTCAGGGCGAATTTAGGTTTCTCAAAAAACGCTTTGTGGCGACCCTAGTGCAACCCCAGGGCTTCAACGAACAAACCTGTATATTCTATTTGGTTTCTCAAATTTACTAAATGCAAGCAACTAAAAACAGAAAAACAGAACAAAACTAACAGAGAAGATTATGGGAAGTTTTCAAATAACGGCGCCAACCGTTACTATACCTATAGCTTGTTTTTTCGTAATCAGCTCGAAAGGATTTGATAAGACTCCATATGCCACCAGGGGCCTGTAACACAAAGCTACAAGTCTACAAGTCAAGAGACACTTGTAGGATTATGTCCATTACAGTTGTAGAAGATCAAGCAAACTTGCAGTATAGTGTATAGTGTTACAGAAATTTCTTACATTTGTCATAATTCACTTGTATTACAAGTATATACTTGTAGTTTTGTGTTACAAGCTTCAGGAATAGTTTATAGTAAAAAATTTTAAATTGGCAACAATGTTTCTAGTGATTGTCAATTTGACGATTGGCGGAGTGTTGGGATCAGTACGTTTTGTTATTTCACAATAAAATTTATTAAAATTTTTTGAAAATCACGGTTCAGTTCGCCAAACTTCCCTACTACGCTTATAAGAGGAGTTTGTCCAAGGTTTGGTTTTTGAAATTTTAACACAGCTTCTAGTGATTGTCAGTTTAACAATTGGAGGTATATTTATTTTCAGCACTTTTGACCATTATTTTAACAATGAATAGAGTTGCTCCATAACAGCGTTTGCAAACTGCTATTGCCGATATACGGCTCCAGATGTTTGAAAAAGTGGTTGAAAATTGGACTTCCTGAATACCCTTCGTTCGAGCCAGCCGTGGGCGCCACATGCCCGAACTCGTCTTTAAAAACTGATGGTAAAAGGATATCTTTTATTTATAAAATCAATATCAGGATAGGTAATGAAATTGCTTCTATTTGTTTTATTTGATTTTAAACTTGAACCTACTTCTAAAAACCAACTCCCTTTCTAGTTTCTAAAGTACAATACTTCGCACCTTAGAATGAAAGTGGTTAACTCGAAATTTATCTTCTGTTGAGCTTTCAATTTTGTTCTAATTTTGCCGCTCTGTCGCTTTCCCGATCAGTACGTAGCCGGTTCCTAAGAATGAAAATGACCTAAAAAATGGATTTGGTATGTAGAAATGAGCATTATACTTTATTCATAAAAGCACATGAGGTCAGTTTACTGCGAAATCAAAAATTACAGAAATTTTGAATTAAGTCACTGTCATTCTAAGGGTGTGATTTGACGTTTCTCAGTATTATAGATCTTCTAAGGCTCATATTGCGGGTTTGATTGTATAAAATTAGAACTTTTGATATTTACAGTACAATGAAAAATATTGTATAGTCTGTGGGAATGGTTAAAATTGACAATTTTTGACTGAGTTACTTTTTCGAAAGTGTTTTCTTTAAATATTTTGAATTATAATCTTTTGAAGTCATATATTAATTTGTATCATTGCATGCAAAATCATCGCCTTTCGCTAGGAAATAACAAGCCCTACGAAAGTCATTAGGTACACTGTCATGAAAAGCGCTTTCTCTTATCGGTTTCGAATCGGCAACAAATTTGTAGGACAACTCCATTCCTTACCAAAGTATGACTGAGAAAAATGCGCTAAGCCCCTGGGCTCTCGGGTATCTTAAAGAAATAATGTTCTACAAAGTCTTTAAAGGAAATTGCGCATAGAAACTTTATGTAGGCACCTAATTACATAGCTTCTCATAAGGTGAAAGTTGGCAACACTATATCTATAAAGCATCAAAAATATATATTCTTATCTTAACCCTTACTCAAGTGTCAGAAACTGCTTTCTACATAACAAGATAGACGATACTAGACTAACTGCGAGTATCTCTGTAGGTACCTATACCTATTCGAAAAAAATTATATTTAGGTATAGGTATGTTGGTATAGTTCTATCTATTCTTCTTTCAGTTTCAATCATCAAAAAAGGGCAGCATACCTTCACACGAATACAAATAATCTGTTTCATATGTAGGTAGGTATACAAGAAGAATATTGATCAAACTGGTAGCATTCTGAGAGATTCAGCATCAGCATCAAAATACGACCAAGGCCAGGAGAAATCAGACAAAAACGGAAACTCAAATAACGAGTGCCAATAAAAGGTAAAAATTATAAAACAAATTTCATAAGCATAACTTAACTATTCCAGTCCCTTCTTCAAACACACTCGCTCCACGCTCACAAACCTCTCTTCGGGGGATAAAATTTCCTGACGCTTTCAATAAAATTCTTATCCATTCGTTTATGACTATGCTAAAAGGAAATTCGTTGGGATTAAAAGGGGAAGAATACAATAAGAGGAAACCGATGATGATTCTGATTATAGTTATTATTACAATTCCATAAAACCTTCTACTACTAGGTACTTACTTTTTGTTTTCTTTCTCTCAGTGACTATGATGTGATAGTGTGTGTTTTGAAAGGATGTTTTATGTAAGAATATAAAATGATGTAGGTAGGTACGTATGTACGTATATAAACCTCTACCTAATTTTATGCAGTATTGGCGTTGGCAAGGCACCCCACTTTACCCAAACTGAAAATTTAAAACTTTTGTAATTTCAAATACGAGTCCTTTTTATTTTGCTTTGATCGAGTGTTACGATATTATGACAGAGTTCATATAACTACATTCTATAAGTATGAGAGGGACGCTGTGATTTGTAAGTTATACGAAGTTTTAGCTTCTATACGAAAGTATATAGGTTTATATTACATAGTTAGGCACTGCAGTAGAAGTGACATTTAATTCTTGTGAACTGTGATGAGGGTCTAAGGAACAAATAGATTGGGAAGGAGTTTTATTGATTTTATTGAAACTTTTTGCATCTTCAATGAATATTGTATTTGGGAGAAAGAAAAAAGAAAAATAAAAAAATGAAATATTAATTTAAACGCTGAAATGAATAGGTAGGTAGCGTAAATTAATAGCGAGTGGGTTATTTTGAGACAGTCCCGGTTTTAGTGTTATAGCTTATCACATTAACTATAAAGTCAGGATAAAAAAGCATGTACGTGCCTTCATACCTTTCAAAAATGTAATTGATGGAGAAGAAATTGTGCACAGTAACCAAATTTTGATAGTTCACGTACCTACAAGGAAGGTAGCTAAGCTATACCTACCTTAAACCTTACCTACATAAATAAATGAATTAATAGACTGCTACAACAGAACTCGGAGGGTTTTTATCCCGGGGCCTAGCACATTCCTATCACCCATGCCTTGTTAGGAGTGGAAGGGGCCTGCATATTTTTTCCAGTTCCGAACGGCTAGATGAAAAGAGCTTTTCATGCCAGCTTAATCACTCTTAAAGGACTAACCGATTCCTAGCGGAAGATGATACCTAGCTGTTGTGGCCTATAATAGTCCATCTTGACCAAGACCTTGTTGTTTTTTTTCGGGCTGTAGATTATAGATTGCTCAGATGTCAGATCATATTGGCCTTAATTGCGTAAATCGTCTTCGGATTGTAAGTTCCTCACAAAAATAAATTCAAAAGGTCTGACCATTTGACATCACCAAGAAATTTCGGCCAAAACAAATTAAAAAATAGGACTCACTTTGAAAATGATTTTTCAATATTCATCAGCGTTTTTCAAACGAAAAGGATTTTAAAAAAATAAAGTGATTTTGCAGTCCATCCAGAAACGCTGTAGATATCATTCATGTCGTCGGGACACCAACTGCATTTGAATAAAACCGCGGTGTCATGTGGTCTCACATATCGCGTAAATATAATTTGATAGCTGAAAGCTGAGCTTGTTTCTGGTGAGAAACAGCTACATATAAATTAAAAAGAAAACTTTCAATGGAACATTCTTTCAAATCCTAGCGCAACAAAGGCAATAAAAACTTGGAAAGAAATTTTGAATTCTAAAACTGCAAACCTATGTAAATTTGAAATAATGCCACTTATTCATTCCTTTCCTTATACCTAAATAAAGTTCGTCAGGCAACGGGTATAATATCCACATCAACAACATTTTATTGGTATTTGACTTTAATCAATGGTTCCTATTCGAGGCAAAAAGAATTCATATTGCATGTCTGTAGAACTAATGCCGTCACTAAGGCTAATTTTAAGGCTATTTAAATGACAATAAATATTTAACTGCTGGACAATTCTATTCTCTCAAGGAAACTTGTTATTGGCATTTTTTCCTCCAAAAAAATTTTAAAGACGGGGTTTATTATTATTTTCTTATTAGAGACAAACCTTATGAAGTTCAGGGGCCTGTAACACAAAGCTACAAATCAAGAGCCACTTGTAGGATTATGTCCATTACAGTAGTAGAAGATCAAGCAAACTTGTAGCTTTGTGTTATTGGATTTTTTTGTTTTTTTTTTTTAAATCATGTAGGGTGAAGGTGAAAATTACCTTTACAAGCACGTCGACCTGAAAGATCTTTTGTGCTGTTCCCTTAGGTTTAAAAACACGTAGTGTATAGGTTTGTTCATTCGAAGCTGAGGTCATGTAAGAACCTAAGAATCTTCGAGGAAGAGGTGTTTCTGATATCAAGGGGACAGGGGAACCCTTTATTGAATATTTTTAGCCTGGATCTAGCTAAGGCAGGGCATTCACATAAAATGTGTTAAGCTGTTTCTATGTCTTCAAGACAGAGACGACAAGTGTCATCTTGGCTGATGCCCATGTTTTTAAGATGATACTTGAGAGAGCAGTGTCCAGTGAAGAAGTCCGTAAGTAACTTTGCGTCACGTTTGCTCATGTCAAGAATTTCTTTCATACGTTTGTGGGATAAGTCAATGAATAGTTTTGACTGACGATGGCCATTTGAGTTGTTCCAGGTGCTGATCATGTTCTGTCGTTCCCAGGTAGCTAATTCGTTTTTAAGGATACTGATTGGGAGACCACAGTAGGGTTCAGGGCCTTTGAATTTGGGACTGAGAGCCAAGTCTAGCAAGTCGGTCAGCCTCTTCGTTACCCGGTACGCCTTCATGACCAGGCACCCATGAAAGAGTTATTTTATTGTGAGTAGCACATTGAACTATACATGTCAGGCAGTTCCAAACTAGTTTGGATTCGATTTTTGTCGAGGACAGAGCCTTTAGTGCTGCCTGACTGTCAGAGCAGATTAGGATACTTGATCTTCGGAGGTTTCTTCTAATGCATTCCCTAATACAGAATTCTATAGCCATTACCTCTGCCTGAAAGATAGTAGTTGTGCTACCAAGGGATGTAGATGATTTAAAGTTGGGAACGTAAATCGTTATTGGAATTTACACTTGTCATAATTCAGTTGTATTACAAGAACTCGTAGTTTAGTGTTACAAGTCCCAGTTGGTTTTGAGTTTATAAGCCTTTATGTGCCTATTTGTAATTAATGTGATGACTTCAGTTCAAATTCAATCGCAAGTTATGTATGTTTTGCAAAAGCAAAGCGTTTGATGAAGTCTCACATGGAACTGGTTTTCAATTCCAATAGATCTTCTATAAGACAACTGACAAACTGAACGATATGCTTTTCCTATCTTTGTCAATAAACTACCTGGGTGAGAAAGCACTTTCAATCTTCAAAGAACAATACGGTCTTTTCTACATAGGTACATATATGTACCTATTTCCAATGATTTAAATCTTTGTCGTGAATATCAACATTAGTTTCTTCTACGCATTTGAATGTATCTGTATAGGTATCTTTACAAATTTCATCAATTTGATTAGTTTCCATTCCATCAACAAAATGTAATCTTTTCTTTCTTCTTTGATGCATTTTTCAAACGGGTTCCGAAATCGATCATCCTTAAATGAAATCTCTGACGAATAGGTCCGTCCCTTGGTACGAATGCTTAAAAACAATCTCTTCATCTTCAAATCTCTCATAAAGCAGTCATTCAATTTGAGACTTCCTTCTTAACTATGGGTAGTTTGTATACGATTTTTTTTAATATTATTCCTACTTATTATTAGTGTCAAGATCTTTTCGTGTGTATTCTGGTCTTATCTTTTTTTCTTAACTAATTCCTATTTCTCATTTCTAGGTAGGTACATACTAAGGTTTTTTTTCCAACTTAATACCACACGTAGGTACACACGCCCCAGGTAGACGAGATCAAAAATTTCTGTTGAAACTCGGTCTACCCAAATGCTTACTTGTGGATGTCTCATTTTATTTTTGTAAATATAATACAAAATCCGAATGCCGACGAACCAAAAAAACAATCCATTATTATTCTTAGCATAAGGTTACTATCGTGAATGTAGTGTTGGTAGTGCCACTAAGGAGACCGTGTTTAATAGAAATGGGAGACAAAATAAACAAAATAAACAAAATAAGAAGAAAAAAGGAATGAATTTATACAAATACTTGAGCCTTAAACGAATACAGAACTTGGTTTAATAATCCAGTGGAAAAGGAGAAACGGTGACTAAACGAATCCACCTGGGAATTTGGGTAGGACCACGGATTGGTTTCGAGTTGGATTGGTTTCGAGTTTTTTTTTTGCAATAAATCAAAGAGCGCGTTTTTTTTTTTGTCTTGACAGATTTACATTAATTTATGATTGTGTCCAGTGACAAATTTCCTTAAAGATTAGGTAGGGAGATTGGTATTTAGCTGTTCCAAGATGAAATTAACAAAATATGTATGTCGTACGATTCTTAGATTGAAGTTGCTATTTTAATTAAATAGTAAGGGATTATTTTGATACATGGTGATAGCTGTATCTACATAGTGTAGTTTAAAACAAAGTCGCTTCTCGCCGTGCGTCTGTCTGTCACTATGCATGCTCTTCAAAACTACGCAACGGATTTTGATGCGCTTTTTTTTTTGAAAGAATGATCCAAGAGAAAAGTTTATACATATGTACAATACATGCAATTGGTGACTAAAAAGTTAAAAAATAAGAGAAGTTTTTTACTTTTCTTGCTGAATTTGTTCCAATAGGGGTAAAATACATTTGAGCTTTAGGATTATGGAGCTTTTAAGGGTGCCACTGCTAATAGAACCTATAACGCTCGTGTACGCATATAAACGGGTTCCACGTGTAAATGAATTACCTACTCTCGTATGAACACGTGTCTGAGTACTGCACGAGCTTTTGGTATTACACGTATAATCACGGTTGCCCCTTACCAAAAAAATTTTTGTCCAAAAATAAAAATAAAAATGACCAAACGTAGCTTGAAATGACCAAAAACTTTGATTGATTCCAATGAAAAATGAAGGGAAGCGCTTGTTTAAGAAACTATATAAATTTCATGACAGTATGAGCTTCAGAGTTTGCACCAAAAGTTAAAAAAAATCATGTCAGGGTGGAAACCAAGTAAAGACCACCAAGCAAAACTTTGCAATAGAACCGCACTAATTTTTGAGGATCTGGAAAAGTTACTTGTGTAGACTCAACTTGGACGATTATCAAGAATACCATAATTTAGATCAGAAGAAATTACACCGAAAGAAAAAACCTTGGTTGATTTAAACATGTTTCATTGTTAATCAACAATTCGTCTAAAATTGTGAAATTAACCAAGTTTCGTGATGAATTCAAATAAGAACGCATGTTCAAATCAAGTATGCTGCCGTGATCAATTTTTTTTCAGGTAAGTATCATAAAAATGTTTAAATTAAGTATGTTCGTAGTTGATTTGAATATGTTATAATTTTTAACCAACAACGTGATTGTTCATTTCATACTTGATCAACAACAAACATATTTAACTTACAATTAAGGCTGAAATTACAAAAACCATCACGTTTGTGATTGAAATATCAAATACACTGTTGAACTATCACCAATATGTTTGATCAACAATGTTCATACTTCTTTAATCAATAAAGAATAGTTAAAGTATCAGTAACATTTTGAATTCCAATATTTTACATACTTAAGCCCACAGAAAACGTGAAGTCGCATAATGGAACTTCAATTCAATATGATAAGTTTCATGACCATTTTATCTTAAGGGATAATTAATTATTCTTTATTGTTGATCAAGTATGTTCGTGAGAATTCAGCCACGTTTTTATTTGCTCAACAGTTTTAATGTAAAATTTCTTTGATAAATGCCTGAATTGAAGTTTGACCTATGAAATGTATAGGTCAAACTTCAATTCAGGCATTTATCATAGAAATTTTACCAACAATTCAGAATTGTTGACGAAACACAAACGTGGTTAAAGTATCATGGACATGTATGTTTCTAGTATCACAACCGTTGTTGTTTAACAATGTTTTTGCTCAATGTTTAAACACGAAATTGAAAATGGCGTTGTTGATTTAACCAATGAAAATTGTAGCATTTCAGTAAATAAAATGACAATGCCAGCTTGTTTAATTTAACTATGTTCCTGCTTGACGCAAAAACAAACAAGTTTCCTGTTTGATTTTACCAAGGTTTTTCTTTCGGTGTAGGGACACAAACTCGTATACTAGCTCAAATCAAGTAAAACTGAATTTGCAGACGGTCTCGACCCCTAGGAAGCCAGAGATTAACTTGAAAGGAGAGTGCACCAGCTGCATCATTTAGTCGGGAGAAAGCATGTTCAATGAATGGAAAATCTAACAACTGCCCTGATTATAGAGGAATACTCCTCCTTAACGTCAGATACGATGTCTTGTCTATGTGAATGTCTGGAAACCCCCACGTCAACAAATTCTTACAGCACACGGGAGACCTTGGAAAAAACCAGCATATGACAGTATTAACAGAAACAAGCTGTGCAGCGTCATGTATAACTTCCAAAAACCTTGGTTTTCGGTTCTTAAAACAGATTAAATCTCGAAGTCACCACACAGCACACAGCACACATGCCGGTCATTTGAAGAAAAGCACGTGACATTTGATATCATGCTACCGCCAAAATCCGAGTTCTACTTCAGGGCGACCCCAAAACTCAAAAAACACCTAACTTGGTACTAAGGATAAACTGAGGTTTTTCAAGAGAACTCATTGCGCCTACCTCAGAGTAATCGTTGGGCTTGAACGAACGAATTTATTGATGCACTTTTTACTAATTCGATAAGAAAACTTATTATGTATATACATTCCATTTTTAAGAACCTAAAAACTGAAGCGTTTCTCTTATTTCATTTCCTTGACAAAATGACCAAATGGAATAAAAAGTGACGTGTGACCAAATGAAATAATAATGACCAGATTTGGACATAAATGACCAAACTGGCAACCGTGCGTATAATCTATTTAAAAATTATTTTATGACGGTTTCTGGTTTGATTGACTTTAAAACACAAATGAATTCTGACTTTAATAAGGGCTGCCTACGATCAGTATAACGAGATTTACAAGGAGAAAAAAAGGGGAGAAGTGCCATGACAGGAACGAGATTCGGAAGTTTTACCAAAAGGTAAAAAGATCCTGCCAGGGTTCCAAGCCCCGAACTCAAGCCTGTAAAAACCAGCAGGGAAACATAGTAGTAGACTCACAGTCGCTACTGATGAACTGGAAAGATCACTTCTGCAGATTGCCCCATGCAGCTTGGACGATGATCAAGAATGCCCCCGACCTATAAGAAGTTAAGCTTGCCATATGCAAACTTAAATCAAATAAGACTGCAGGTGCAGATGGCCTTGAAGCTGAACTTTTCAAAGCAGCTGGAGATCGGTTGAAAAGGAGCATGCACCAGCTGATCTGCATGATATGGTCAAAAGAAAACATGCCCGATGAATGGAACCTCAGTATCGTATGCCCGATCCTATAAAAGTTAACTTCCGAGACCTCACGTCCAAGGATACAGAACATCGACGAATTGGACAAACTTTTTATCCTATTGTAAAGTACTATAAAAGACTTAATTATGTCTTATTTGTACAACCAAATCTAAGTAATAAATTGAAATTGAAATTGAAACTTCACAATCTCACAATAGACAGACATAACTTCGAGGTAGTACAGGACTTCGTCTACCTAGAAGCCGCTATAGACACGCCAACCGTAGCTTCAGTGGGTTAAGAAGGCAATTGGGAAACAAAACCCTCTGCAGAAAAACCAAGATAACTCTGTATAAGACCTTGATCATCCCAGCTCTGCAGTTCTGCGCGGAAGCATGGACCTTATCGAAAGCGGATGAGGAAAGCCTTGGTCGTTTCGAAAGAAAAATTCTCCGAACGATCTTTGGTCCGGTATGCGAAGACAATGTGTGGAGAAGAAGATACAACAAGGAGCTGTATGAGCTGTACCGCGACAAGGGCATGGCCAGAAGAGTACACATCGCGGGGCTAAAATGGTTGGGCCATGCAGAGCGGATGGACCCAAACGCTCCGGCTCGACGAGCGTTTCGAGTACATTCCAGGGAAATTACGGATGGAGAAGACTTCGTTTAAGGTGGATCAATCAAGTGGAAGAAAACCTCCACTGTCTAAGAGTGTAAAACTGGATAGAGATCACCCGAAATCGGAGTCGTTATATATGGATGTTGGTTGAGGCCCATGTTCACTGTAATTCCCACCGTTTTAAGTATGTAATCGTCCAAACGCCAACTCAATTTTATAATTTGCAAAGTGCACCCAGTTAGTATATGATCGTTTTGTACCTGCAAGTATATATCTCCCTCTATATTTAGGTACCTACGTAAGGTACCTCTATACCTATTTACCTGTCAACATTTTAAGGGATGTACAATTGCACTTATTTAAATACCTTTTTTCCTTAATGTCTCTTTACTGGGGCAGAGACAGTTGCTCGACTTAAATTTAAAATTGCATGTCTATAATGGCAAGTAAGTCCCTAACCTTGACAGAGTTCAATTAAAAAAAAAGAACAAATAAGTACACACCATTATACTTATGTATGTGTTTAGTGTTTAGGTAGTTTTTGGCACAGTTCTTAGACAGCTGCATTAGCTGATAGGTATTTCGTCAATTTTTAATAGGGGTTGCTAGGTATTCGTATTACAATTATAGGTATAATCCTTGTGACGCAGGTATCTATACATATGAGTACATTTTTTTAAAGATAACGCTTAAGATGGGAACTAAACCAGTTCAGGTAGGCTCTACAGTCTACAGCGTGTGAATCTGAAATTGAATGCGCAATGCGCAAACACAGAAAAATGAATGGAACTCAAATTTTTATTTATAATTCTGCAAATCAAGTTCAAACTGTGTTGCGCATTTGCCAATGGATTGTGGACCGGTAAACTTCTATTTAGGTAGGTATACAAAAGGGGAAGAGTTCAATCAAGATTAAATGTGTGAATTTTGTATATTGCGTTTGAAATTAAAGTGAAAATAGGTAGGTAGGTAGTCGACTAGGTACAACTATAATAGGCTATTAACATATTCTTTTTATTAACTTCCTTCAAATATCCTTAAACCACTAGCAACTAGGTATGTAGGTATTTTGTAAGGTATAGGTATACAAAAACAAGAGCGTCACATATGTTGCAAACCGCAAAAAGGACAAGGTAAAAATGCATAAATCTACATGTCTACACAATATGAATACCTATGCCTACCCACAACACACGTTATATTGCTGGCATACCACGATCAACTGACAAGGACACAAGATTGAACAGCAAACACACGAGGAGAATGACAGACGGACGGCAGGTATTTCTAATGTAAGAAAAACAAGAACCAAAACAGGTGTTTACGTACAAGTATAGGTATCCTTAATAGTATCTACATAATATGTAGCTTGGTTTATCTGTTATGTTTGTGCAACACATGTGCGTTCGATTTTGTTGTGGCAACAGGCTGAATGAAGCACCCTCTTTGGGCTCGCCTCTTTTTTTGTGTGATTCCCCATTCATTGTCGGCCCTGTATCCGGTGGCAACCTGCTTGGAATTTTCTCACTCCTGTGATGGGATGTGTCGCACGTTTCGCGGCAACGTACGGTGGTTGTGTTGCACAGCATGACCATTGCCACTGGAAGACGATTGAGTCTAGGTAGGTAGTCCCATTTCATTGTACGAGTATGTATGTGGAAAATTGTGGGGCAGAGATTGTAGCTTGAATATAGAAAGGGGTGACTAGAAAAAAGGAAAAATATAGGTGATCAACAACAAAATAGGTCAGTAACAGTAGCATGGTGTTGACGGCGTAACGAAAATAGGTTTTTAACACGTGAATGGGGAAACAGTGAATGACGTCCTTGGTCCTGGAGAGGATGTATGATATTTTTTTTTACCATGAGTCGATGCTAGGGGTTACCTATGACAGAATCAAGTAGCTATCGCAAAGTTTTCTAATTCCACTGTCGAAATACTCTTCAAGATTGGTCGTTATGTCAGGGAAACATAACAAGTCCGGAATGGTTGCCATTAAATTAAAAGATTCCTTCATTCAGAATTATCTTAATTCAGTTTGGTAAAGCATTCCACATGTGGATTGAGCGGTTAAGACATAAATCCCTGTAGGTACTCATTTGTACAACACATTTTTGCACATTTCTTGCGAAGCGGGTGTTGAGGTTAAATTGTTTCAGGCGAAGAAAGAAACTGGCTGATTTTAGTTAAAACTTCTATATACCATATCCAATTGCCAAATGTACGTCAAGCTTTGAGAATATATGGAAATTGGAGTTGTACTGATTCTATTATTGGGGTGAAAGGAACTTGTTTTCGTTGAGTGATGAGATTCGACAACTTTTTTTTTTTTTTTTCTTAAACGGTGCCATTGAGCCATTACAATCTCAAAGGGGATCACAGATCTCCCACTTATTTGCCGCGTTGACCTCCAGAACGTGTCGACAGGCAACCCGATTTTGTGCTCACATTTTAGAGTGCAAGTATTTTTTTTTTTTGAAAACTTAATTTCAGTTTGTAAATACATCCTACTTTCCGACTAAGCTTTCCACGTGTACCGCCTTTCGCGATGGATTGGCAATGCTTCCGTGACTAATTACCCTACTTTGAACAACTCTTTCTAATTTAGTCGTTCGGAATCGGCAAAAACTTGAGGGCCCCCTCCATTCCACACTTAGGGGCCATTTATAGCGATCAGGAAACCGAATTAGGAAACATTTTCAAATGGAATTAGTATGCTACCGTTAGAAATGAAAAATGTTAAACAACCCAGAGATTTTTTTTATATGTATGCCTACCTAATTTCTGTTAAAATTGTATTTTTCTATTTTCCTGATGCAATTTCATTTTTCGTTTCAGCTCATTGAAATTTAGCCAAAAACGAACAGATTTTGTGTGTGCATTGCATGAGGAAAGCCAGTTTCTGGTTTGTGGCTGTGAATATTTGAGAGTTTGGCAACTGACATTAATATTTCCTGCTCATCAGAAAAAAATCATCTTCCCATTTGTTTGAACTTTTCTTGACGGTTTTTCCTGATCGCTATAATTGGCACCTAAGTTATGGTTAAGGGGAATGCAGAAGACCTAATAGCTCCCCGAGCTCTGTTCAGTCACCCTATTTACTAAGGAGCTTCAGTTTGAATTTCGAAGTTAGTAAAAGTCCTTTGATTTTCAAAATTTAGGACGTGTTTTTGTAATCCACCGAATAGTTATTGAAAACAAAAAGGGCTGCAGATGTACAATTTCAGCAACATATGCAGTCGTGATTGAAATCGAAGTTAATTATGTATACGAAAAATTTACTTAAAGCTTCACCTACAAGAGGCATATACTTGCCAATTCCGCTTATGTATCTGACAAAATTAAAACTGGCACGAATTAAATGTAAAAATGTTAAGTATTTATTCTACGCAAACACAATACAAACCTTTCAATTGAATCAATTTTCTTACGTCATTCTCTAAATTAAGTAAGCCTATTCCTTCAATATTGAGTGGAATAATAATAATAATCTCTAAAGTCTCTGAACGAATAGGGAGAGTTCATTTAACTCAAGCAACGCCTAATTACCTTCAATTGCGCGTGCGGCAGCGCTCAATTTATTCACTAACTTATCATTTATTGTATATAAGTATATGTGCTACAATATAAACGCATAAAGCAAGTGGACAGATGTAAAAAAGAACAAAAAGCCAACCGTGAATTGGCGAATGTTAAAGAAGTTTCAACTTTTTTGATTTTCTTTTCGAAATAAAAAGTCTTAGTAACCGTGATTTGCGGGCTGCGTACTAATTAGGCAATTGTGTTCAAGCCACAATTGGTGTGTTTTATCTACAATCACAGCAATTCTATGTGGCCACAGCGATTTGATCGCCTTATACTGCTTCCAAAGTAAGTATAGGTACATAGGTATCTGGTCATTCCGGTAATGCTGGATAGTTCTTTAAGAATGCGCTAACCAAATACCAAACAATAGATATGAATACCTATAATTTATTTTTCTTGATTCACCTCACCTACACACCAGCATCTGATAACTGAGAAAAGTCTAATTCATTAAGCTACCTATAAAAAATATTTTTTTAAATTAGAGCTGGGTCTTTGAATGAACAAATAGATAGGTAATTCTAAGTAGGTAGTTAGCTACACAAACATATTTTTCTAGTTACAATATTTTTAAGGTGGCTTTGTTGTGTGACTGTACCTACTTGGTTTCGACTTTCAAGTGTTATACATAGGTATATGTATCTAGAATATTTACAATTTAAAATCTTTGCATAAAATTATACATTATATATGAAGTAGGTAGGAGGTATTCTAAAGTAGCTGTAGCTGGGTACCTACCTACATATATGAGTGTAGAAAAAAGCAAGTAAACATTGCTGGATAGACAATGTATCTAAAGCCGATAACTATTTATGGGCCAAGTTGGTGACTATGCACAACTATTGTATGTTGGTTCTTGAGTTCAGGTATAGAGCACCTTTATAGCTGCTTTCTATTGTTACTAGTGAACAATGAGTTTTATTTAATTTTTTTTTGCTTTTAGTTTCAGGTTGAGTTTCTGTGTACGTTAGATACTTTTTTATCTCTTCATTTCGTAGACCTCTGTTCGTTACAGTAGTAATTAGTAACCAAGTGATATCCATTCCAATGAATTATTTTATTTTTTGTTATTGAGTTCATTTGCAATTGCTGAAAGATATTACTTTTGGATCGTGTAGGTGTAGGGAATTAGTAGGGTTTTTTGTTTTCAGTGTTGGTTAAAATAGAAGTTTATTAACGTACCTACTTCTAAATAGATTTGTACTGAATATTCACGATATACAAAAATGTAGATCAATTTCTTCTAAGACATTTCAATGTTCTTAAATTATAAATTGCATACAAATATCTATGTATGTATGCATAGATATAAATTTTACAGTGAAAAGTTAAATTAGTTTTTGAATTGGATCTTCTTTAGAGTCGTTGCAATTTGAAAATCGATGAAACGAAAATGCGTCACGATAAAAAAACAAACACATAAATTTATGGGATTGAATCCGGTGAGAATGTGATAGAATACATTACACAAGACTTTATACTATCCGCTTTCCTCTAAATGCAATACTTCGTGGCGTCTACTAAACATTGTCCTCATGTATGCGAATTGTAAAGTGTACTTGTGAGTTTCAATCTACAGGCGAACCTCGTTATAAGACTTTCATGTTTAGGCTCGCTATGACTAGAGCTTCTGTGGATGTATTAGTACTTCGGTATAACGTTGGTGGAGATCTACACCCTAATTCTCCTCAAAAGTTACAACTCACAGTTTTGTAACCGGGCAAATAGAATTGGAGCAGTATTAAGCGGAAAGTTGTGACTTGAGAGGTTTCAGTGATGTCGGAAAAAATCGTACTGCAAATCTAGATTCACTCTCACATGCATCAAATTGTGTTTTCTCGAATGTCAAAGAAACTTCAAAGCATGAAAAGGAAGTAGTTATCGATTCCGGTGAGTAAATCTATCGAATTTCAATGAAAATGGTTTTCTTAAATGTTCATAATTTGTTTAGAGGTCAGTGGGTGTCCCGAACGCTCTGTTGACTCACTTGTAAAGTAGGGTAAGGTCGCCTAAATTCGAACACTCCCAGTTGTCGAACACTTTTTGAAAAACATCGCTCAAACTGCATTATTTTTCATGTTTTAAATTTCTTTTAATGCGAAATAGTAAAGTGTGTTATACCCTTTAACCCTCAAAAACAACCAAAAATAACAACCAATGTAAACGTTTAAAAAATAGTAGTTTGTGACTAGCTTTCAAAGATTAGGGCGATTGTGGGTTTCCATATAAGAAGGAGACTGTTGCGAGTGTCGTGAGAAACTATGATTTTAAGGAGCAATTGAATCTAAATATTTATGTTGTAAGGTTTTTTCGTTATATAATACTTATTTTAGTTCATTTACGTTAACATTTTATCTTAAAAGTCATTAGTTTTATTTGATTTTTGCTGTTCGATCAAAGGAAACTAAATTGTTGTGAACAGGAATCCAACACTAGTGTTTGAATATAGGAAACTTCATCAAAATAGTTTTTCTTAAGCTCAGGCTTCTATCAATAAAAGTAACAAAACCTTTGGGGCCAGTAATCGAACACCTTTTTTCAGTGTTCGAATCAAGGAAACTCTATATAATTTTTGGTTTCCTTTGTTCGAACAGTTAACAATTTCAATCATGACGGAGCTGTCTCATAACTTCTTGCCGAAGAAGATGGTTTAAGAAATATAGGCTGTCACCATTTAGCGTAACCATGCAGCGTATACCCAACTTTGTGCTCAAAATACAGACTTTGTGTGCAGTTCTTCAAATCTTATCTGATTTATGTGTTTCAATAAAATTGAGAAAATATAGATGTAAAAATAATTATAAAAATATAAAAAATATGAATAATAATGTTTGGATAATTTAAAATAGAAAAAAAACTTTAAAAATGTCTGTTTTATGCAGTAATTAAATGTTAGTTAGTCTTAACCCAAAACACAGTGTTAAATATAATAAAATAAGGAAACTTAATGTTCGGCTTTAGGGAACAAGTGTTCGATTACCGGGGAATTGGACTGTTTTCCAGTTTATATTATTTTATAAAAAAACAGTTAAAGTTACAGAAAAAAATGTAAGTTTATTAAATAAAGTTTGAGTTTAAGAATCTAATTAATTTAACTTCGTATATTGAATATCGAAGGTTCTCTTGCAGTGAGCGATTACTCTATTGCATGTCACTAAGTGTTCGACAACTGGGGACATGACCCTAATCAGAGAGCCACTTTTCTTTTTTGAAAACTAAGTATGAATCGATCCACTAGGGTACCTATGCAGAGAATGCACCATCACGATTCAGTTGAATTAAGGTTTATATAATTTTTTTTATAAATATATTTTTGATACCTATCTACTCAACTTAATAATCAAATTTGTTTTCTCACGTAGAAAAGAAATCTTTGAGAAACTACGTTCCTTAAATCCTCGATCAAGAACGTCGACTCTAAGTCTTGCTTACTTAACAAACGAAACCACTAAAAGAAACCTGAAGCGAAATAAAAGACAAACTGTGAACTGCACTGCTACCGAAAGATAAAAGGATTAAGTAGATAAAATAAAACCAAAACCCAATTTCAATGGAAAAGAGCACAAAAGAAACGAATTATTCATTCTAAGGAGTGGAAAAAAAAAGAAAAAAACTCGGATCATCGTCATCATAACGACCCCAAATAAAATACTTGAAATCCTTTCCCCTTTTCCATTTAGAATAAAAAAGTAAAAAAAAAAAAAACCAAATTACATCATTAAATTTACGAAAGTAAAAGAACCAGGGGGGTTGGATGAGGTATGACTACGCATTTTATCAACATAAAAAGTAAATTCTTAAAATTTTCTTCCCACTTGCTTCGATGGATATACTAAAGTGCAGCCCTAAATCAACACCACGTCTAAGCGTACAATACCTAAACAGAAAACGAAAACTTATTTGATTGGGGAAAAATCAAAATTCAGAGAAATCATTCCATCCACATCAATTCATCCATCTATCTATCCGTCAGTTGAAGACTTGAAAACGATAGAGAAATTTCATTAACAGGCCGCCAGTTTATGAAGACTTGCGCGCAATGAACGGCAGGCCAGGGAGGGCAAAGACGAGTGTAAAGTCAATTCAAATAAATAAATGTATCTGTTAGATTAATCAATAGATTTGTTCTTGGTTCTTGCTTATATTAATACTAATATTGAGCGGGGAGAAAAAACAACCAAATACTCTGAAGCCATAGTCGAAAGGGATGAATAGACTTAGTTGATAGTGTGACGGAACGTGTAGTAGCTATATGCAATGCACGTCTTTGTTCAAAATGAAGATTGTATTATCTAATATCTCACATTCGGTTGCTGTGGGGTGACGCGACGGTTGACGGTTGACGGTGAAGATACGATTTTAAATTGAAAGAAATCAAATCATTAATTCATTCACGGTTGTCAGTCGTCTATCTTTCTGCCTGACTGTACTTCAATTTTTGTCATAATCAGACCTAACTTGCTTTACGAACACACGATTGAATATAAAATTCAAATTTAGGTAGGTATACCTATATAGATAGCTAGTTACTCTGGCTTTTTTCTACTTTTGGTAGATTTTATTTTTTATTTTCACTTTGGGATGTGCCACAAGATTCATTGTGCGACTTATAAAGTTGGTTTTGTTTAGAAATCTGGGTGTGGGTTTAAGATAATGATTTAGATTTAAGGACAGTTTGCAATGTAGAACTGTGTATCGATATAGCCACCTATACTTGTATTTGCTTAAGGCCGGTAGTTACCTACACATATATTTTTTAAAGTATTCAGTCACTACGTTATACAGGTTGTTTTGCATAAGATGCGACAAAAGCTTAGGACGAATAGGTTACAGATATTTCAGTGATTTTAAAAAACTAATACCTACTTCGTTCTATAACTTACATTTTAGATCAAGTTAATTTAATGAATACCTAGTTTGTGAGAAGTTAAGTCTCAAATTCAAAACTTTGAAAAATATTTTTTCCGTAAATTAAATTTTTACTCTTATTGGTTTTTAGTCAACTACAGAAAAACGAACCTGAAAATCTTACATAGTTTTTGAGAAATTTAAAAAAAATGGAAGGTATGTAGGTATGTATGTATAGTTTATCCATTTTTTGCTCAGCTACTAAAGTCCAATCAGCGAAAAAATTGGTTTTTCTGGAAAAAAGTGATAGTAACTATGATATTTTGAATATTGAAATTAAATAAACCAAAACTGCTTTCTCTTATGATATTCTTTCTTCCAAAATCTGATTTTTTCAAGGCAAAACAACAATTGACATTTTCATGACTAAATTAGAACGAACTTCGTTTTGGGCGTTTGATAATTTCCACACTAAAAAAAAAAAAAAAAAAATGGCCACGACTGGCTCGCACGAACCTGCGATTGTTTCCTAGTTACAATATCAAAATCTTAAGGCTGAGTAAATGGTTTGAATATTCGCTCTTAATATGTTTGGTGATACAGGGTTGCCAACAACACATTTATTATGAAAATTAAATTAAATTATGCAAATTAAATATTCCAAAGGTTTCAAGAGAAAATCTAAAAACGCCATTCTTTTGAAACTGCTAATACATATATACGCTGAAAGTTTAATCAAAAAAAAAAGTTTTTAAGAAAAACTGTTTTTTATTTTTCACTTTTTCTTAAAAACGGATGTCTTAGAAACCTAGTAGGTATGTGAAGATTAAGATCTTGACAAAAGTTGTTTTTACAAAAATCAAAAAAAAAAAAAACCTCAAAAATAAAATTTTAAAATTATTTTAAAAAATTAAAAATTTTAAATGTATGCATATGCAAATTTGTTTAAACAACTTAGACTTCTAAAATACAAAACTTCGTGAAAGTCATTGACGAGAATGTCGGTTTTGGAAAAAACGGTACTATGGAAGGTACAATTTTTAGACTTTTGCCAAAAATTATTTTTACATCATAAAAAAGACAATCTAAAACTAGTCCTTCACATAAAATTTTATCGAAATCGTTGAAGTCGTTTTCGAGAGAAATAAGTATTATCATATCGGTTTTATGGCAAGTAGGTACCTTTATTTCAAGACCTAGAGACTCAATTCCTAAAACCCTATGTAGACTGGCTAACAGATCCAAACTGCAAATTTTGAAAAAAAAAAAAATCGGTTCATCGGTTCGGGCTGTAGATCCATATACCTACGGAAAGACAGGTAGACAGACAGAATTGCAGGACTCACTTTTTTCGTATTCTCTATCATCTATCTTCGTAATACCATTTTCAATTGTAATCTTAACATTTTTTTCTCTACGATTGCAAAACTTGCTTTATAGTACCTGTAATCGCAAGTCAAAAGATTAAAACAAAAAACGAATTGGTTCTTCTAACTCCATGATCCATTTCGCAGTTTGACCTGAACGCTACAGCTCAGACATTTTTTGTATGAGATCCTATAAAAAAATCGTTAAAATCTGAACATAGAGCAATGAAGTTTTGTACACACGCTAATTTCTAAAAATGTTGAAAAAATGCGTTAAAAAAAGCGTTTTTTTAAATTTTATGTTTTCAGACAAGAATTAAGCTTGAACTACAACGCACAGTAAAAAAAAACTTTCAACAAACAAATAAAACTGAATTCCTTGAAAACAAAAAATGGCTCGACTAACTTCATACCAAATTTTAAATTTTAACTTTAACACAGGCAATTCCATTGCTGACCGATCTTTTTTATCAGTGCTATTAAGATTTGGAATAGTCTTCTCTCTGAACTCCAAAGAATCATCTTATCAGCTGTTTTTAGGAAGAAGATTCTCATCTACTTTTTGGCTTGTTAACAGTTAAAAAATTCATTTTTGTTGTTGTACCTGCTTTCAGTTAAAATTTTTAGTTTCATTGTTTTTAATTATTGAAAAATTGAAACATACTCTTTTTAACATGTATTGTAACTTGCAATTAACTATGTAAATTATTTTAAAGATTGAATCTTGATGTATTAAGTCATTGTTTAAATATATGTATATTGTATACAAATACAAATTTTCAAAATAAGTACCTATCTTAAAAAGAAAAGCAGCACAAACCTAATACAGCTTTTGTTTTCTGAAAGTCTAAAATTCCTCGGCTAACTTCACGGATAGGTATAAACATTACCCACGAACGTCACTACCCTGCGTCTATTACGGAAATATAAGAACTCTTGTTTTGCGTATTAACTTGCTAGATATTTTCTTTTATGTTAAAGCAGAAAATAAGACTAAAAATCGTTCATTTTAGTTTTAAAAATTATTTAATGGTTTTCTGAAGATAATTTATTAAACTATCGCGTGCTTTATTGAGCTGACAAAAAATAAATAGAAACTGCGGCTTGCTGTGACAAGCAGTCAGATGACAGTTTGTTTATGTGTTGGTGTTCACTCCCTTGCACCTAAACAGAAACGGGAGTAAAAAAATTACTCCAAAATGTGTCTCCAAACCGCATTTTGGAACATGTTTGGGAGTGATTTGGAGACTTTATCTGTCAGATCTAACATAAAAACTCTCTAATTCACTCCCGATTTGGTTTTTGGAAAACGACAAAAATAAGTCATTAGGCTCATAAGTAGGTACAATTCCCTTTTGTACTGGAAAATAGGTAGTAGCTAGTAGGTACCTCCTACCAACTTTCAAAATAATAATTCTCATAATCGCAATCGCAAATAATTATAATTTATTCATTGGACAGAAATCCTAATAAACACGTGCACACGATTTTCCCCTTGGCTTGAAGCATATTTTGGCTAGAAAATCGAGCCAGTGTTGTGTTTGGGTAGATGCGGCTAAGCGCAAGCGGTTTTCTAATTTCTTTGTATGCATTTTGTTTGCAAGAAAACGCCGGTTCAACACATTGCCGTTCTGTAGGTATCAGCAATGCTTGTGTGGTTGGTTTTGTTTTGTTTTGGTTTTATCTTTGCGAAAATACTGGCAAAGCGAAAAGGTTAAAGAGAAAAAAAATTAAGAGAAGCTCTCCAAAGTTATGCTGTTTTGTCAGAGTTGCATGCTTGCATGGCAGCGTTTCAATAACTTGTTTAAGTTGTATAGGTAATAGGTATCAAGAAACTTACTTTTGGATTTAAATTGAGTTATTTACAGTCTATCAAACAGCTTATGCACCTTACCTGTTTTTAATTACAATAGCCGAGTTTAATTGGGAATCTGTACTCACATCAGCAAAATATTGCAAAACACCGCACATGGGAAAACAACAACTCTAAAGTGAACAACGATAAGTGGACAAAATTAAGTCACTTGCAGAAGTGAACAACAGGGATGGCTCGTAAATGGAGTCTATGTAATAAAGTTGTATAAGTGAGTACAGCGTTTTATTGAGCGCCTAAGTGAAGTGAATTAAAAAATTCCCAATAAAACTGCTAATGCAAGGATTGGACTTTCATAAAAAATTTAATATTTGTCAGCTTCAAATCATTGAAATTCGCAAGTAAATTAGATCCAGAAGCTACAAATGATAGTAAAATACCTACGTATACCTTTTCCGACCGCCAAGAAACGTGCTGTATTTATTCACATCTACCAGTACTTAACTGGTGTATAGTAATGGTTGCGCGTTACGTGTGCGTTCGAGGTTTGAATATACTAGGAACATCCATTTATTTTTCAAATCGTATCGCCTTTCGCGAGGAGTTGGCAAATCCTCGGAGATTGATTACCCTGCCATGAGGTATATGAGTAATGAAGAAACCTTTTCATTTAGCCATTTGGAATTGCCAAAAATGTGAAATTCATTTTCATTCCTAAACAAGGCATGGTTTAGAGAAATTTGCAGGACCCCAAGGATCCCCGAGATGTCTTGTTTTATCCTATTTATTTTTATTTTGAGTGATTCTGATTACATAGGTACTTGCAAGTAGGTAAATCAATTTTGAAAAACTTGCAGTTGTATGTGAACAAATCTAGATAGGTACCTACTCTGAGCGAATGTCAAGGTTCGGAATAGCCATTTTATTTTGTTTTTCAAATTCTTGCTAAAGTTTTATTTTTTTCTAAAAGCCATCTTTTGTTGGGAGTTTTAAGCCATGCGCAAACCAATGCGGTGAGTGCGTGCGATGCGATTGCGATAAGTCAAATCCCTATGTAATATTATGGACGTTTGACTTAATGCATAGGGATTTGACTTATCGCATTCGCATCGCACGCGCTCACCGCGTTGGTTTGGGCAAGGCTTTATAGTCATATTCACTAACGAGTCTCAACAAAACGCTTAATGCAACCTTATTCCATAAACTCCGTTTACCTGTTGTTCACTTCTTAACACTAACTTATTTTTGTTCACTGATTGTTGTTATTTTCCCATGTGCGATGTTTTGCAAAACGAGAGTATAGATTCCCAATAAAACACGGCTAATATCAACCTATACATATTTATGTATTTGTCTGCTACTATTGCTTTAGCGGAAGCACTGGTAAAAAATATGGGCGATGATTGTTTGCTTCAATGGCACCACTGACTCTTACAGAAAATTTCCCTTAATTTTCAGCTTGCTAGAATTTAATTGTGTGCCGGTTTTTCAGCGTCAGCGGGTCAGCGTGTATGAAAAATTAACAAGGTACACTGAACAATCACAGAACAAAAAAACGCAACAAAACACCACGTTTTAAGGAAAAGCAAAACTAAAAAAGAAACAATACGCTGCCATTCATTTCATCCTATTCATTCATGGCATCATGAAAACTTAAACAGAACGCACTGAAATCGAGATTATTTCAAAAAATCTTTATATTAATGAAGCATACTGCTCCGCGTTGTTGTCTCATTCGTACACACTTAAAATTTTCAAAATGCACTCTTCTAGTTTTAGTCACGTCATAACAAATACCACTGCGTATCTAAATTTGTAATTTAAATTTCTTTAAATAAGTAGGTACGACTTGTTACGACTGACGACATACCTACATACTTACAAACGTATATAAACTGTTTATTCACCCCAAATTTTGTGTTATGTGGCATTTGAAAACCTTAACAGGGTTGTTAAACTTACCAAGTCCTCCAGATTAGAAGCCCCTTGTTCAAAAAAGGGGTTGGTTTTTCTGCCGCCCTATGATTTGTTTTATAATAAGCCGAAATTTTGATTACTGTGACAACAGCTGCCACCTGAACTGATTGACCGTTGCACAAAAACACTTCAAATCCTTAACATAAAAATGTATGTAGATGCGTACATTCTTATCTAGATTCTAGAACACATAATATATATGCAAATGTCACGGGGGAGAAATTGATTTTAAAATTTGTTTCCAGACGTAACCGTCTCCATGTTAGTTGATAGCCGTCTTGACTCGACTAGTAAGTTGCACACACTAAAATAATACTAAAATTGTCGGCTTCTTCTCCTTCGATTTGTTGTTTACTAAAAAAAAAAACGAAGATACAAACGTGCAATCGTCGCCTTCGTCGTAGTTGGAAGTTGGATATAAAGTAGGTATTCAGCTCTTGTACACTTGTGTTTACATTTTGTGAGGGCGTCGTTGGGGGGTGGAAACTGGCAACTGGCAATGGCACAGACATACAATTGTGTGTATAGTGTAAAAGTAAAAGATACAAGATACTAAAACTAAAAGGAATGCACATTCATATATTAAATTCTCGTTCTTATGAATGTAAGTACATATACGTATAGGAAAAGTAGGTATTCGGATAATAGAAATGGGCTGTGTGCTCTATCATGGATGGTATGGAACCAATCGACGTTGTGACCTACGTTTGATTTACTTTGTTATCTTTTGTGCTTTTGCTGACTCTGAGTTATTTTCGCCTTCTACTTCTTTTAGTTAGTACCTATCTATTTGCCAGATTTCTTTATGTGTGCATATTTTTCTCTTATGGGTTAGGTATATCTTTGAGTGAACTTATAAATTTTCATTTTCCCAGTCGCTTTATATGTGCATTTTTGTTGTTGGGAGATCTCAGTACTGCCAGGAGGGTAGTTTGCAATTGATTTAGATATTTTGGTCTGTGACTCTTAGATTCCGAAGAGTAGGTATAGGTGTAGGAGGAAGGTATTTATGTTTTTACATCAAAGAATATAACTTCAGATGCCTTTGAAGTGGGAATGGAAATATCGATTTAAGAGGAAGTTGAAAACTGCCATTTTGTAGATTTTGAAAATTTATAGTAAGACCTGTGCCTCTGTATATTAAGGGAGACTGTGCCAACCTCATTATGATATGTTTAAACAACGTTGTTACCTTGTATTTACAATTTTCAATTAAGAATTAATAGGTAGACAAATAGATATTAACTCATAAAAACGCACCTATGTTCTTATCTAACTACCCATTTTGAAAATCAAATTTGTGTTTTAGTACGAGTTGAAACATTGCTCTGTTAGGAAATTTCACTTCAAATTGTAGGCCCCATCTATCCCTTTTCACATGGCATGGTTGTGAGAAATGCTTGGACCCGGGGCACTCCGCTCTGTTGCCGTTACGCCACCCTATTCAATTATTTTATTCTTATGCTAACATGAACGGAAATGTAAACGAGAATTGAGTGTTTATATTGAAAAAGCTCCAAATCTACTCAGCCAATTTAAATGAATTTTTTTACAAAAAGGGCATGGAACTTGAGAAATTACCATTTTCTCTCGGAAACGGAAATTGGAACGGGAACATAACCGGGAACTTAGAATATATTGGACCGATTCCGAAAATTCTTTCACCGTAAGAGTGCTTCATTGCCACTGAGTAACATAGACCATATTTCCTACCGGAAACTTGTAAAATGTTTTACTTAGTTTACTCAATTCAATCACCATAATATTGAGGATATTGACCGGTCGGGTCAGCTAGTATGAAATCTTAATATATATAAATTACGTGTCACGATGTTTGTCCGCGATGGACTCCTAAATTACTTAACCGATTTTAATCAAATTTGTACACCGTGTGCAGTTTGATCCAACTTGAAAGATAGGATAGCTTACATCTCAATTTATGTTACGTTAGCCACAGCAACGTGTGGCCGGGTCAGCTAGTTTAATATATAATATTTTATAATAAATGTGAAAAGTTTTAGGCTGAAGAAAAACGCTCTTAAAATACATATACAAAAAATTCATTTATTTTAGTTTAGTTTTTAAAAATATGTCTTTATTTTAGACTCGAAGGTACTACTTTATTTTACTGTTGCATGGCCTAGTCTTTTTTATTTATTTATAGTCATATTTATGATGAATTTTAAAGTAATATTTAAGAGAGAAAAGTTTACTATGATCAATTTTCGTAACTTGCTAAAGTGAAGATCTCTCAACTTATTTATCAAAAAACGCAGTTAAAGGTACACATATTAAAGTAGTTCAAGCAAACATAAATTTGAAAAAGTTCAATCCCATGTAAGCGTTCAAACCGAAGTTCAACATCATATACATGAATGCAATTTTATTTATTTATTTATTAATTGAAGAAATAATGAAGTCAATTTATAAATATCTTTTTATAGTCATCAGGGAAGCTAACGCCATTACAGAGTTCTCTAAAATTCGAATATGCAAGACACTATCGTTTTTACAGTCAACTCTACTTAGTTATTGCCAAAAATGCTTCGTTGGATGTAAATTGTAAAGGCTATTAGAGGCTTACAACACAAAACTGCAAGTGTAGAAAATTTCTGTAAGTAAGTAACATAAAGTCACAAGCCTTCTTCCTCTTTTACATATGTAGGAGAACAATTCCACAATGTCTCTTAACATGTAGATATGTAGCTTACCATTTTGTCATTTAGATACCGATTTTTGAAATTTATAAATTCTTTAAC
This sequence comes from Melanostoma mellinum, assembly GCA_914767635.1. Lineage (NCBI taxonomy): Eukaryota > Metazoa > Arthropoda > Insecta > Diptera > Syrphidae > Melanostoma > Melanostoma mellinum. The sequence goes on from OU612059.1 coordinate 232,806,483, forward strand.
ATATTTTATTGATCAGTCACAGTACCTACAACAACGAGTAAAATAAATATCAAATAAAACTACACATCCGTATTTAAAATTTCCATAAGTCAGGCAAAAGCGGAATTCATTAAGTGTCATTGAATTTGAGAAAAAAAAAATGCTTCTCAGCTGCGCGTATCAGAAATACTTACATCATACAAAGCACACATGAGAACCAATCTGTTAACCCATCAAAACGTCCCCTTTCCTCGAGGAAAATATTCGTCTTATGAATTAAAATTTAATTCTATTCTATCCAAACGTTATAGCGAAGTTGATATTCTCAATACGAATACAGAACTATAGAGAATTTAAAAGCCATTAAAGATGCTTACTCCACATACACTACACTCGTATGAGACACATAAATAGGTACGATAAAACTTAGAATAAGCGCGCAATTGAAGCAATCACAACCCTTTACCCCTCCTCTTGTAAAACATTTATGTATATTGACTATGTTCTGATGTGCTGGGCAAAGACTGATTTCTTATTCCTTTGCGTATTCTAAGATACTTTTGCGTGGCATTATAATTCTTTTGATTGCTATAATTTATATTTATTACATGCACACAATTTGATTTGTATTTTTTTTTATGTTTTTGCTTGGTTGGTTGCTTCGGAACTTTTTTTGTTTTTTATTTTTTTCTTGTTTTCTTAGCTTATTTTGGAATATTTTGGGAGTGGTTTGACGTTATGCACCATTTTTGTATGGTTGCACGAGTCGATTAGGTACTTACCAAAGAGTGAGTGAACTAAAAATGATGTTCTGGTAGAAATTAACACAATTCGTGTTTTGTGTGCTGATTTCCGATTAATGTTTTCTGATGTTATGTCTAGGCTTTTAATATCGAAGCTACAGTATACCTGCAACACATCTAAATTCTAAAAAATTAAGTTATTTTATTTAGACTTAAAACTAAAGATAGGTTTTCGAAATTTGAATCTATAGTTTTATAAACTAGAATCTAAAATTCAAGACAGCCTTTCAACATCTGATGCATAGGAAAAAATGGACTTTTGATGAAACTTCTGTTGATCGAGCAGGAAGTTTTTGGTTTGCGTGATTTTTATTCGATAAAATTTTGAGTTTCAAAGTAGATTACAAACCATCGTCAACTTACTTTGTACTTTGGAACTGCTTAAAAAAACAAAAACAGTAAAAAAAAAACTATAATAAATAACCTATTTGAAGACAAAACAAAAACATTTAATATCAATCCACAGCAACCTTATGCAATCTTCACATTCAATGCCTTATAAGAATGTATGCTGATTATAATTTATGTTTACGCTTAACTTTTGTAAAATCATCATTTTTATTTTAATAATAACCCGTCCTTTTAATATATTTTCGTATCAAATAATAAGCCATTGTATAAAAAACAGCCGCAATTATTACCAAAGCTGAACAGTCAACTATGAAGGTGTAATTGTCTGTTTTAAAAGAATTTTGCTCCAACACTTCAACACCCGTACGCACACATGGATGATTGACGTTTTGCGAACATTCTAAAGAAGAAACGAAGAATTATGGATAAAGTGCAAAAAATAAGTAAAAACCAACATACCAATGCCCTGAATATCTATCCAGTACTTATACATTAAAGCCTCATTCGAGTAGTAAAACAACGAGAGGTATTTCAAAAACGGCAATGAGTCAACATTGTAGTAAGCTCCTCCAAAAATAAGAAACAGAAGGTCAAACGGAGCGGCCATTTCCGAAGCTAGTTTGTCCTTTTCAAAAATACTTGATATGAAAATCCCATAGGCTGTACCTGCAATGCCAGAAATGCTAAGGACTAAACCCATGTCGATAAACGCTTCCCAGCCTCTTGTATATCCGACTGATAAATAAATTAATCCAAAAAATAAGTAGCTTTTGAAAAACGTTGCCGGAATGTTGAAAAGTGCTGAAGCAACATAAAACGCGGACAAACTATAAGTTCCTTCACCTACTTCTCGTCGAAGGATTGGCAGTGATGATGGAAAATAAAACATTACTGAATAGGAAGCCGTAAAAATAATTTCGGTGGTGAACATAAATATGGAGCCGGTGATGTCCTGAACGGAGAGCTGATTTAGTTGCGAAACTCCAGAATACATTATTGAAAGAGTAACTGAAGTCACCTTTAGGATAAAAGATCTTAATTATTAGTTTATGTTTATGTACTAAATAAGTTACCATGAAGATGGCTAATGCAACGAGTCCTTCTTTATAATTTCGACGTTCTTCAGTCATAAATCGCAGAATCAGGAGATAAACCTGATAGAACCATGAGATCTTTTTGCTAAAAAAAAGTCATTAAAAAATTTGTTTATTGTTGAATGTAAGAGACCTCACAAGTTATTGATGCTCTGTAAGTAATCCGAACTATAGCTTTTTCGCAGCAACCAACTGCCACTTGAGTACAAACCAGAAACTTCAGATTCAAACCTGCTTTTGACGAGAGACCCGTTGCCATTTGCGTTATGGCTATCAGATATGGTTTTCAGATAAAAATCAGCAGGATTGCAGTTCTGTGGGAAGTGGAAACCTAAACTGAAATTAAAAAAAAAAGAAATTATTCCTTAGTCCTGTTTAAAACAATTCCTTTCCTAATAAGGAACCACAGTAATTTCATTTGACCTTCTTATGTACTTCTAACAAAAAATTAAGGTATGTATTTGAGCAAGTTTGTGTCTTTTAAGGGTAGGACAGCATCTAACTGATGAGCCCACTGTCGTACCTGTGTGAAACGTCTATTTTTGAGGTTGTAGGGTCACTGGATCTCATCAAAAAAGGAACGATCTTGAATAAAGTCAACAGGAATTTTAAAAGTCATTTTTTGGATTTGCAATGGTGCGTTAACCCAAAACTTGAACAACTGAAGAGACACATCCATAAGAGGTAGACATTAACGGGGCTAGCTTTTATTCGTCCACCTAACTGAACAAACAAGAATGTTCTGGAAGGTGCACATGAAAATTGACTCCCCCTTGAAAGGGAAAGGGACTTCATCATTATGAGTCAAACAACTCGCCGTCTCTTAACATTAAAAGGTTTCTTTACAAAAAAAAAAAAAAAATGTTAAGTGAACCCGAAAATTTGATAAAGTATTCAACAAAGGGTTGAAAAGCACTTTATGACAGAAAAATCATATTTTTTTTCTTGTTCGATTGTCGATATTTCATCTAACACTCTGTGAAGAAGTTTGGGATAGTAATAATCCCGGCAATTGTTTGCAAGGCTGTGTTCTAGTTCCCCTTTTTATAACCAACTAGATTCTAAAAAGTCTGTAAATATAAACAAACTATTCTAATCATGTAATCTCTGTTTGCCAAACAAACGGTTGAGTGACTTTGCGCTACAAAAAAAATCCTAATACTTTGTTGTGCATTTTTTGACGAGACTGTCTTCAACTATTATATAGATAAGGAATCACACGGGCCCAACAATGATGAAACTCACTAAACAAAGTAAATAAAAACTCACTTTTCAAAAAATTTTAACGCGTCATCTGTGGTTCCTTGGTAGATAACACGGCCGGCATCCATGAGAATAACGTGCGTAAACAATTCAAAGATATCCGAAGTAGGTTGATGGATGGAGCATATCACACTTTTTCTATATTCCTCTCCAAAACTAGTTTCTGTAAGTCTGTCTAGGACAGCAGGTACAATTTCCATTTCAATAGACGAACTGATTTCTTCTTGGGGTGAGCTGCTATTTGAAGTAGAACTTGCAGCACTTATGTTCTGGCGATGATGTCTTTTGCAAAGTTGTCGAAGAGTTTTCACAACAGTGAAGGCACTAAAGCTGTCCAGTCCTGTGGTCGGTTCGTCACAAAATAGAAATGGCGGATTTGTAATGAGCTGAAATGGAAATGAAAATTAATAAAATTTTCAAATAATTTTCTTTCACTCCACCTCTTCAGCTAAACTGAGCCGCTTTCGTTCACCACCAGACAAATTTTGAATCCTTACATTAGCGGAACCTTTCAAGCCAACCGTTCTCAGAAGATCATTGACTCGCTGTTGTTTCTGGGCCTTGGTTGTTTTGCGATGCATTTTAAAGTGAGACTGAAATGCATAACCACATTTAAATCATATAATCATGCAACAGCACAATTCAGTCATTACCATGAAGTACAGGTGTTCAAATGCTGTGAAGGTTCGAACGCTTATATCGAATTGGGGAAGAAAGCTGGAGAGACGAGTCATTTCATTTCTGTCTATGGCGACTCCATTGAGTACAATGTCCCCAGTCAAGCTACCGCGCAGACGTTGTGAAATTGCAGCCAGCAGGGTGGTCTTTCCAGCGCCACTACTTCCCAGTATAGCGACTAAGTCTCCCGTCTTCATATCACCACTAACTTGAAGAAGACAAAACTATTGATTTGCTTAAGTGGATAATGTGTAGTTATTTGCCCACCATTGTGCAGGATATCGATCTCCTTCGGCTTTTGGCATGACTGCCAAAATTTAAAATTATTCTCTTCGTTGACTGGCACAGAGAAATTTATGTTTTTCCACTCAAGGCACAGCTCCGGAACTGATTGCATTTTAGTGAATTAAAATTAAAGTATACTGCGATTCACAGAGTCGAGACACGAAACATCAAATCACTTTTAGAGACGAGACACAAATGAGATATTTCTGCTATCCTAACTGGCTTATCATTAAATCTTATCTGCGTCTGAGATTATTCTAACTAAAGATATTTACAAAATGTAATCAAAAATATATTTTTTTTCTACCACAGCGCGTATGAGGTATCTTCTTGAAGACTACTTCAGTTGTGAGCACGTCAGTCTTGTCGGCGTACTTTTAGGGAACCACTTTTGCTTCTACTAGCCGTAGGACGGAAGAAGAATCTATCAAATGTCAACATAGTTGCAATAAGTAACTTGGGCAAAGTCTCATCGTATCACTTAGACCAACCAGGTAGCAGTTGGAATTGTATCGCCACGGTACGATTCTGTTTGTTTTGGCACGATTTTCTCAGTTTGCATGTGCATAGGCCTACACAAGTTGGTTAGGTTTAACTTTTGTTTTGCACATGTTTTATTATTGGAGGTGTATGAAAAGCATGAAAGTACAAAGTAGGTGGGACAGTTGAGGCAATTTTTGTCAAATCGCTCATAAAAACTTTTGTATTTATTTGAGCCGCATGTTGGATACAATATTTTAAAGACAAATTTACCTTTTTTAAAATTAGTCTTATAAATTAAATGTTCCCGCATTTTGGCCTCAAGAAGAAGAACGCGATGTCCAAATTTGAAACCTTCTCATGAAAGTACTGCGAGGAATTTGAGTGAATAGTTAAAGGTGGTTCAAGTCTCCCGTATGATCAAACCTCCCACTCTTCCCCTTCATTATGGCGGTTGCTGAAGCTAAGGAATAGAACAGATATTCCATAGGTTTTTCTTTTCAACATTTTGCATTTGTAAATCTTCCCGTTTTGCTTTATTAAATCACAGTATCTCGAATATCAAAATCGATAGGTGTACCTTATAAGATATTAGATGAAGTCCTATCTTATTGGTGAGGTAACAGTTCGATAACATTTATTGCAGTTTCAAGAATGTTTTTTATTGTGAAGACGGTTTAATTTTGTAATGTAAAGATTTTCTATTTTTGCGAGACTTAAATTTGATGATGCGGTATTTTAGAGCGTGATATTTTAACATTAACGCTGTTTTGAAATGTTACGTGGTAGATGCAGGTAGCCAAACTGAATAAAATTAACTTCTCCAAAAATAGCGCCATTGAAGTTGTTTCGACTTATTTCGGATAAACAGTAAACATACAAAGAGGCGAGTTTTGTGGTTTTCACAGTTTTTTTACTTGTTGTTATTTTATATTTAAAAAGCGAGATATGATGTACATTTTCTTATTCGATATTTCTATTTTTCTTGAAATATTGAAAAAAGAAAACTTTAGTGGTCTTTATATTTTCATAGTCAGTGGGATCGCAAAATACAAAGGGAAGCACTTTATAGCAACATTACAAAATCCATTACTCGGTTGCATTGGCATTAAAAATAAATAAATAGAATGGCAGATATACCGATATAAATTCCGGAGGCAAGGTGGCTAGCCTGTTACAAAGGAGGTTTGAAAATAAAATGTGTTCCAAGGGCATCATCCAATTGGTAAGTCCACTTCACTCCTCACAGGGCATGTTTGGCAGAAATACGCTGGGCCCTAAATAATAATAAAATATTTATTTATTTATTTATTTATTTCATCAATTGATTTCAAGATCTGCTGATTACAAAAATTCCAAAAAAAATAAATTTATCATAAGTTTGGGTAAGATACAAAATGTACATACATAACATGATAAGCAATTTAAGATAAATTAATCAAGAACAAAAGAAATTAATTACATAGATTAAGTATTATTTTCTTAAAAATATCCCTCTTCATGCAAAGGTCGATATCATTGCATACTCCGTTAAAAAGTTTTAAAGCACGTGTAAGCGGCTCATTTAAACCGTAGTTAGTCCTATGAGGAGCTATATGGAATAATTCAATTCTGTTTCGAAGCGTTCGTTCAGGAGCATAAAAAGGAATCAAGGAAAGCAGTTCCATAGAAGATATTCGATTATCCAAAATATCTTTTACAAATAGTATACATTGCACTTGCCTGCGACATTTAAGCGTTTTCAAATCTATGAGAGAGCACCTTGACTTATAGTTCGGTAGGGACCCAACCCAATTAAATTTTCTCAGGGCATAGTTAGTAAATCTTTTTTGTATCCTTTCTATTCTCAAACTACTATTTTCATAGAATGGTGACCAAACAACACAACAATACTCTAAAACTGGTAAAACCAAAGACATAAACAAGGTCTTAAGCGTATACGCATCCTTGAAATCAGTTGAATTTCGTTTTAAAAATCCTAACAAAGAATTACATCTAGACACCACATAATCAATGTGTGTGCTAAAGTCCAACTTTGAATCAAAATGGACTCCCAGGTCTTTTATAGTACTGAATCTTAAAAGGCTAAAATTATGGAATTTGTATTCAAAATTTATAAGAGATGAAGATCTTGAAAGACTAAATATTTTACATTTTGAATAGTTCAGTTCCAAGCGATTGTAACTACACCAATTTAAAAAATTTGTTATGTCCAACTGCAGAAATAGACAATCTGCAAGTGAAGACGTTGAAATAAAAATTTTCACATCATCTGCATACATCAAAATGTTACAATATCGTAATACAGCAGGTAGGTCATTGGTGAAAATAATGAACAGCAGAGGGCCCAAATGGCTTCCTTGTGGAAGACCCGATAAAACTTCCATAGTGTTTGAGGTTGCAATCATCTATCTTTACAATCTGCTTTCTATTCGAAAGATATGATTTTAACCATTTTGTGAAATCTTTATCAAAACCCAACCTTGTTAATTTTTGTAATAGAAGGCCATGATGAACCCGGTCAAATGCTTAACAAAGTCGGTATAGATGACATCAACTTGCTTACCATTTTCTATTTGATTGCTACAAAAATTTGTAAAAAGGCTTAAATTTGTGCAAGTCGATCTTCCTTTCAAAAATCCATGCTGAAACGAGGATAATGATTCCTTAACAGAAAAGTAGAGCCTTTTAGTAATCATTTTTTCAAAAAGCTTTGGTACCGTAGAAAGCTTAGAAATAGGTCTATAATTTTTTACCAGATGTTTAAGACCACTTTTGTATATGGGATCAATGAAAGAAATTTTCCATTCGTCCAGGAAAATACCAGTAGAAAGAGATGTATTAAAAATACGAGATAGAACATAACATAAAGAAGTGGAACATTTTGATAATAAAATGGGAGGAATCATATCAAATCCCGCTTTTTTTGTCGTATCAATATCAGTTAAGCTTTCCAAAACATCGTGTTCAGAGAAGCATACTAATGAAAAATCAGTTATAGGACTTATATTTGGATATAGCTCACTAGTATCCGCGATTAGGTCACTATTATATGAAGTTTGAAAGAATTGAGCAAAGAGATTACATGAAGATTGAATATTGTCTGATTTATGACTTTCATATTCCATATTCTGGGGAAACGATGAAACTTTTCTTTTAGAGTTTAAAAACACCCAAAACGATTTGGAATTTGTTTTTATATTTGATTCAGTATTATTAATATATTGCCTGTGCAGAAATTTGTTTAAAAAATCAAATTCTTTCCGTAACTGAAAAAATCTAACACGGTCTTCGAAAATATTTGTTGATTTATAACGCTTAAATGCCTTATTCTTGGCATTTTCCAAATTTTTAATCCTTGAGTTAAACCAAGGTAGTTTAAATGTCCTTTTTTTGACTGAGGTAGGAACAAAACGTTCTATTCCTTCAAACACAATGCTTTTAAAAAGAGTATACATATCTTTTAAGGATTTACCTTCCAAAGAATCCTTCCAATTAACAGTATTGAAGAAACTATTGAGCGCAATAAAATCTGCCCTTGCATATTTATAAATTTTAAGTTCATTTACAGGTAAAACAGAAGGATAATTATAATATTCGAATGTTAAGCAAACAGCTTTATGATTAATAGAATTGTTTAGAAGAGGGAAATTCGAAGCTTCTAAGTAGTATTTGAAATCATTGTTTATAAACACTAGATCTAAAATTCTTCCCAAACTATTTTTTACATTATTAATTTGAAAAAGCCCCATAGCAGAAAATGAATCAACGATTAACATCTCTATATCACTCTTCGCATTAAAAGGGATCAAAATTTGATCATCTTCCATGTAGCACCAGTCGATGTCACCAACGTTAAAATCGCCCAGTATACATGGATTATTAACGCAGTTTTTCGTTTAAACATTCAATGAATATTCAACAAACAACATTTTTATAATTGTTGTGAAGTTAATATAAGCATATCATAACATTTATTTTTTAATTGGAATTTTAATTTTTTTTTGTAGACAAGTTTTTTTGAAACAAAGCGACTAGTTGAGTGCAAGCCAAACCGAAATTGTGCGCACTCTCTTTATTTTAAAATGCATTTTGAAGTAAAGAATTCTATGCTTTTAATTTTCCAAACTTATAATCAAGAGTTTGCAAGTGAAAAATTGCCACACACATGTAACTGTCTAGTAACAGCAAAATTATGAAAAATGGCTATACATTTCACATGAGCACGTGGTTTCATTGATACACAACCTATCGATGTCTAAGATGTTGTCTCCAGAGTTCTGTTGGTAACTGTAGTGGGGATTCCTATATTCGTGAAAGACTATTGAATATCAAACGCATAATCAAGGCTACACCACTAACACGGAAAACCACGAATAAAATTATGTGCGGTGCGGAGTGCTACTTCAAGGTACTATAGTATATATTCGTCCACACTTTACTATTCCAAGTATTCGAATAAGGTGTCCGGGGAGTTGTTTCTATTAAGATTTTCTATCTTGTTTTGTGCCATGATGCGTATCGCATTCACCTGGTTTATTGATCTACATCTCGCAAGAAGTCGTTGCAATGGTATCCAGCAGATATTCCATAGAAAGCAACATATACTCCAGATGCCATCGAAACCATTGTAGAGAAGAACATTTACAATATAAACGATGGACAGGACACTGAAGCCTAAAAACAAAGAAAGTGCCCCACCAAAGGATACTGAAAAAAAGTATTTAGAAAATAAGACTTTTTTATGTGTTTCCAAATCTTACTTACCAAGGAGATCCTCAAAACTGAAAACTACATCTCGACGCATTCGGACTTTTGGTGGGCTTACTTCCCAGCGAAAGGTAGCAGTTAGAGCATCTGTTTTACTTCTTTCTTTTCCACCCCTAAAAAAATATATGTAAAACTCAGTTTAGTTCTTAGACTAAGATTTGCTTACATGCCACTTCGTTTGACAGATTGAACAGTGTATTGCATTTCGGTGCAAGTGCTAGGACAGTTGCAAATGTGAAGTGCCCAGACAGGCCACTTGAAATCAAGGAGGCATTCAAAGCCCGCTGGATTGCAGTTCGGACCCTCTGTAAAATCAAAAGCTTAGAATGTAGGTACATACATAAGAAAAATTTCATAGTATAGAAGGTTTTGCTTTAATTTTTCGTTTTTATAACCACAAAAATATATGCATATTCTAAGTTTCAAAGAAGTACTTCAGCACTCAACGTTGACAGCAGGTATTTATAAGGTAATAAAGTTCTTGCATTTCTTCCTTGTATTGTCTGAACCTTTTTGATACTTTGAGTAAGATGCTACTTATAGGAACAATGCAGCTCATTTCTTGTTGCACAGCTAGCAACGAATGTAATGAAAAATTGACGATTGTCCCATTTCCCTCGATCAAACAGTGGGTCAGTTTTGGGAACAGAAAATAGTAAAAATAGCGACGTATGTATACTACTAGGTTTCTCAATTCGTTTCTATCACTTGTAGTGAGTTATCATACTAAGTTATAGTTTGCATTTAATTCGTTCGCAAAGAACTTATGCCAGCCAAGATTTTTTCAATTGGCGAGTCCTCTGAACTCATAATTCCACTGTAACCAGTAAAGCGCATTGTAACTGAAGTTTATTTTGCATAAGAATTCAACTATAGCTTTCTTATAGAAGCATTCACTGTTGTAAATTGTTTGCGATGCATGATCTTATTAATTACAACCTTCAAAGAAAAACAAATAAAAAACAAAACTGGCATCCTTACTTAAATAACTGGCACTGTTGCTTAAGTACCTAAAACAAAATGATGTACACAAACAAGCTGGCAGCTGGTTATGAGAGTTTAGCAACAGCGGCCGAATATACCCTTTTACCTTGCTGGTATCACTATAAATACGGAATAAGGGGTTGCGAAGGCTTTTACTGAACGACGCGATGCCGACGAGTGATATATTGAGTTGCGATCGTCGTAGAGCGAGAACCCTAACGAGGCAATAAAGTTTGAAATAAAATATGTGCATAAAATTAAATTGACGAGTCCTTCATTTTAGGTGGAATGAAAGCATTAGCTTTAGTTTCCACTTTTTCTCTGCGGATTTTATCTATATGTAAGATAGCTACAGAACAGCTCGCTAAAAGCAGTACCCAAGAAACGAAACTCCGATTTTTATTCTTGTTTTTACTTCCAAGTGACTGTTGCCTGTCAACATTCTACAGGTTCGCATTTTGTTGAACTGGTACATTTAACTTTCGGCATTCAGGTGGTCGCTTTAAGAAAATTCGACATTTTCATTATTTCAAAAATTGACCTGAATTGTTTGATTTTGTTTAAAGTTTAACCATCAACAAAAGAACAGTTGTGAAACATACCAATGTACGGATAAAAGAATGGAACACAGTTACACATTTCAAGTGCCATTACAGCTCTACAACGGGCTAAACAGAGTTGCTTTGTATAGATCTGTAATAATGTTTTTTAGAAAATAGATATGAGAATAAGCTTTTAGGACTAAGTAAAATAAAAACTCACAGGCAGCTGTAAAATTCCTTCGTCTGCAAACACACACTTTCTCTGTTTAGGTGTTAGTTCTCTTAGTTTTTCACTTGCTCTTGAAATATAAAGACAATTTAACATAGATACGTTTCTGAGATTGAAGATATAGATAGGTACTTACACAGTTTCAGCCACTTTGTAAGTTGCAATAACCTCGTCTAATTTGCGAAGTGCAATAATATTTGCATCATTAGCTGAGATTTCGTAAGCTGAATGAACATCAATCTATAAAATATGCAAAATTTACATATTTACAATTATAGCAAATTCGGAACTATAACTAATATTTAAGTGTTTATGTAGGTTTGTTGGTAAGTTTTCAAATGAATCGTATTCAAAAGCCTTTAATGCTCACATGGTGTCTTATGGTTGAAATTACAATTAAAAAACCTTACAACTTAAAAACCCAGATATACCTATTTGAACTCAAGGCTTATCATATATCTGTTTCTAGGAGTTTTAGTTATCAGCATCAACCCGTTTTAAACAACACTCTGCTCGTCCTTAATACGATCCATACTTTCCAGGAGATAAATAATAAGACTCTCAAAACTAACTATTTTCCTAAATTTGATACCAGCGTCCAAGGACTTTCATGGGAACGAGAAGTGTAGCATTTCAAAGCTTAACCTCTAACATTTTTAAATTCGCTGTCACTCTTTTAACTTGCGATAACTAACTTTTAAGATATGAAATTTAAAAATATAAATCAAATTTCATCTGATGAGATTGAAAATTGATGAAATGAATCTCTATATATGTTAGTATAAGTTTTGACTAAAGTGTATGTTCATTTAAACAAAGTATATTAACTTTCTTACAGCCGATAAGTTGCATTTCATTGACAAGAAAAGCAAAACCAAAAGTTAAATGAATTCTATCCTTTGGTTGGCGAAATTTTATCACGTTTTAAACTATCAGTAAATTCTCATTCAGATACTTACAGTTCCTGTGCTTTCAAAAACATCCATTTTGATGAAACATTGTTGTTTGCCAAATTCACAGATAAGTGGGTCATAAGACTCTCCTACTTCTTCTTCTCTGTGGGTATACCATATTAATCATTTTAAAAACCTCTCTCTATATAGGGTGCTTCAATTTGAACAAACCCTTCCTTCTTCTCAACCAAAATTGCAGATAGTGGTGAATTGATCAAATAGCAGCGTCCTCTCTCCGTCATCACTGGATTAGCACGAATTTTGAACCATGGATTGAAACTAACCAAAGTCTGTTCGAATGGTCGATATATAGCACTAATAGCTTCATTGAGATCTACATCCTCGAACCTTTCATCGGTTGCAAAGCGGGCCAACTCAACATAATTACTAGCAGTAGCATTCACAATTGCGTACAAGAATTCTACGAAGTAAAAGTATTCCTCATCAGCAATAGAAATGTTCCACTTTGATTGGATATACTCATCAGCTTTGTAGGTGTCTAGGTGGTCATAATAGCATAGAGTTATTGCTGGCATAATACCCTTCCATCCACGGTAGTCACGATCCAACGACACTACCGTTGGTGAAATTATATAACGTTGGAGTTGTTTGAAGCTAATAAGATATGCTGCATATACAGACAGGTTAATTAAAGAAAACCACAAAAACCTGTCATCATAAAAAAGGGTAAGTTTAAAATTTAATTTTTCAACATATAAAACTTTCCTCACCGCTCTGTCCAATGATGAGACCTGTTGACCATTAGACTTATTGCAAGTATTCCAGAAGACTCTCCAATTTCTTCCAAAACATTGAACGTTTTTGTCTTTAATTTAATGAACCAAAATTTCAATATTTTCCAAACAAAAAAACTGATATCCTTTATGTGCTTAAAAATATTGACTCTCATGTTGACTAGCACCAGACTAAACTAGTGTCTGACGATTAGGCAACTCTTTTCGGATGTAATGGTGTTGTTCATTTCACCATTAATGATTTCCATTTAGATGAAGGTTGCGATAGTTCGTTCTCAATTAAGGGCTAACAATGTAAAGCATATTTCCGGTATAAAAAAGTCTTTGTATTCGATTGATCAACATCAGGGATCTCCTTAAAAGCTTTTGCTTCTTGCAAGCACATAATGTTTACGGTGCTATTATTCATTGAGTACAGTTATAGAAAATAAATTAGCTACTAAGATATATAGATGACAAAAAGAAATTAAGTTTGTATCGTTTGAACGTTTGCACGCGAATTTGTGAGAGCTTCAAATGTAACATCGTATTGAATAAGAAAAATAACTAAAGTAGAAACGTTCACAAGCAGCTGAAACGAGAAAAGCATTTTGAATAAAAATAAAAAGAAGAAAAAATAACAAAACCTACCGATTTTACAAAGGACATGTTTAAGTCAATCAGATTGCAGATGATATGAGCTCTAGATTTGACCATTATTTGAAGAAGAAACCTTCTAATCTGAAAAGTTTAATTAGGAATTTCATGTTGATTTACCAAACAATATTTGAAAGATGTGAGTGTATAACTACTGATACTCAATTGATTTAAAAAAATTCGTGACCAATATAGTGGTCGAAGGAGTGAGCACTTTTTTTCCTTCAAAATTCGCTCTATATTGCACAGCATCAGTCTCCTGTTCATTTATCGACTTCAATTCGTTCAAATACTGATGAAGGAATGCCAAATTTCTTACTTAAAGTACTCGATAGCTCGAGAAATAATGCCTAAGATACATAATTCAGTAACGTATTACTCGATAACGTGTGCAGTAATTCGGCCCCAGTTTTCTTAAAGCAAAACTTGAGAACTTTTTTCAGTGACTTTTTTCCCCAAAAATTAAAATCAAAGAGCTGGAAGCAAATTTTTGGAATTGAGTGATAACCCAAATTCATGCACCTGTATAAGTAGGTACGCACCATTATATATCGAATTCAACCGTCTGGAAAGTTTTCTTTTAGTTGGGATGGGGTGGGCTTTCAAAAATGGTAAATTTTCAGATTTTTAGTTTGAAGCGATAGCCACATGAGTGATAATAGCACAGTACTAAGTATGTTCTACTAGCATTAGGCTGAAAGCAAATAACGTCATGGACACACTTTTCGTCATCAGGAGTTTTTTTTTTGACATCTCACTCACGTGGTTATCACTTCGACTCCAAAATCTGACAAATAATCATTTTTGGATGAAAAGCAGTAGCTTGAGAGTTTTCAAATAATTAAGACTATGACGTTATTTGGAAAAGTGTCATAAGTTCAAGAAGTCAATCAAGTAGTAACATAGGTACAATTTGCAGATTAATTTATTAAATATTTCCTTTTCAAATACCATCACTCCACTTTTGATATATTAACATGAATTTTTTCAAGCAACGTGAAACCAATTCGCATGTATGTATGTTCAAGGATTTATTGAAGTTCAGGGCTTACCGTTATCTCCATATGCTCGGTATGAGGAAGTAAGTTCAAAACAAGAGTGATGTTCTCCTTCTTACATGTGAACACAAATACAAATATGTTTGAGTTTTTAAATATGTATTTAAAAAAAAAAAACACTTCTTCACATTTACCTCTGAAGTAATGGTGTGGTTGAAATATAATATCAAATACATTTTGCTCACATGCATTAAGACCCAAATAATTGAGAAAATTAACAACGCTATGTCAATTTCACTTTTTCCATCCACGTACTTATAAATGAGAAATATATTGACACTTATATTTACAAACGATCCAATGTACACTATCAGTATGCAGTAAGAGTATTCAGAATTCACTTGTTTTGTAAATGCTTCTAAGTCTAAGTAAATTCTCCGAAGTTCATTAAGCACATTTATGGGTTCTTTAGTCAAGGCTATGTTTGATGGAGTGTTCATCTGCTGGAATTCTTGCAAGACCTCGCGAAGTGATTTCCATCTTAGACGAATTCCATACAACAACTCGTAGTATTGTGTTATTGACATTCCAATTATTATATTTGGCACCAGATATACCATCAAACTTCGAAAAACACCCATAGTCTCTTTTCCACCATAACAATAGGTCACAAATGTTGTAGCTGCAGTGTAGATACTCAATAAGAATAGATGCAAAACTGCAAGCCTTCTTAAAGTGTAATAGTTTGGATTGATGTTAAAATCTACAAGATTGCAATCAATTGACACCACTGTTTGGATGAACTTTACAAAACTAGTATGTTTGTAATAGGTAGCGGTCATTATGAGGAGCACTTGAATGAGAAACACAAAGTACTCACTGAGAAACAAAGGTTTCTCTATGCTCGTTAGTGAAGTACCGAATAGGTTGTACTCCGAGTAGATGTTTAAAGAAATTATGATGTAAACAGCAATAAACCAGAAGATGTGGAGAAAGAACTTCCATGATCTGCAGTTCAATTGCTGATATCGATGGGATCCAATTGGTGCAACAAACAAAATTTGACAAACTACAAGGTAAGGTTTCAGTGCTTTGTACAACTCTGCCTCAAATTTTAAGGCTAACATAAATTTCTTTTTTGAAGTGTCCATTGTGGAAACGATACTGTGAGAGCTTTGAAAGGAAAACTTACTTGTTGTGGCCACAGAAATTAATTTGCTAAAGCTTACTAATTGATTTTTTTATTGACAATGATTAATTAGAAGATAATATGTTTGGAATTTGGGTCTTGCAGGATTTTGAGAAACATGAAGGTGAAGGTCCTCCCAAACCTTCAGGTACCATCCAGTTAAAGATTTGAAAATTTTTATTACCTTGACATTTATAACTGAAAGACTCTTTAAAATCTATTTTCTAATTTTAACCTACCTTTATAACTAAGCTAATTGAAATCGTTAAACTCTTACCTCTATTTCCATGTGTTCACAATGAGGATTGAGGTAGTTTAGTATCAATGCGATATTTCTCTTCTGTCAAATAACCGGCACATAACCATTAATTCAAATAAATAAGTTGAAGTAACTCACCTGAATAAAAATCGAGTAATTGTAGTATAAAATCAAAAACATTTTTGCAGTATGCATTGTAACCCAAATAACTGCATAGAACATCAGAGGCTTGTCAATATCTTCGTCCTCATCAGAATATTTATATATTAGGAAAATGTTTACGCTTACGTTGATAAAAGAACCAATGTAAATAATCAAGATCGATTTGGAAAACTCAGAATTTGCATCTTCTGCAAACTTTTCCAAACATAAGTACGCTTTCCGATAGTCGTTTATGAAAGTAAATGGGTTGATGAGAAGAGACAAATCAGTTTTATACTTCTGTTCGAAGTCTTTTAAAACCTCCGACAATGATTTCCATCTGAGATGTATTGCATGCAACAATTCATAATACTGTACTATGGATATACCAATTATAAAGTATGGTATCTCATACACTGCGAAGCTGCGGAAAGTACTTATTAGTTCCACCTTATTATAGAACACGGTCGTCAATCCTGATGAAATGGTGAAAACTCCCAACAAAAAAACATGCATGTTTGCAAATCTTCGAAGATTAGCATAGTTTGGTTTAATGCCAAAATAAATAAGCATGCAATCAATTTTCACAATAGTTTGGATAAATTTTATGAAACTTTTATGCCTGTAGTAACATGCTATCATTATAAATAAAATATGCAGGAGCATTGATATGTACTCTTGAAAAAATAGTGGTTTTTGTACATTTGGAAATGAATTATCGAAGAATTGGGATTCAATGTAGATGCTAAACGAAATAGCAAAGTATACAATGGCGAAATAGAGAATGTGAGCGAAGAACATCCATGATTTCCATTTAAGAGGTAGAGGTTTATGAGCCCCAAGGGGTGCAGCACAACATACTTGAGATACAAGAAGATACTGTCTAACTGACTTATACAATTCCGCTTCAAGATCAAAAACTAGTGTAAAAGGTTTGTTAAATGTGTCCATTGTTCAAACTGAACTGCTAGTATGTCTTAAATTTATTTTCAACGGAAGGAGTTTTTTGATGGTTAATGGTTTTCGGTTAACAAGGATTAATGAAAGACTAATATTCGACCAACATATTGTTGACATGTTAAATGGTGTAATTAGAAGTTTTGGTATTGATGAAAAGAATGGAGTATGTGAGAGAAAGACTCCTTTTTTAATTTATATACTTTTTTAAATTGAACCATGAGACTTATTAAATAATTATTTTTCTTTTCGGTGTCTGTTCTGTCTGCAAAAATCGAGATGAAAATAAGTGATTCTAAATAAACGTCTATAGAGTACGGTTCAACTCCGATTGGAACCTACTACGCCGCTCATGAAAATGTTAGCATATTAATAAATCAGTTGGTTGCAGAGCTCTTACATTTACTGTCAATAGGTTATCAAAAACTTTTTGAACTAAATGGATTTTAAATATGGAATTGAAACCATTGAAATGAAATAAACTTTTTCAAAAGCTTACTATACGAGCTCTGCATGAGCCTCTTTTGATTGCGACAGCCCGTTTAAGCCTGTTTTGAACTGGCTTTTGTCAGACTTTCAATTAATTTTTAAACTCGTATTTCAAAAATTGGTTCCACAAGAAGCGGAAGGCTTCTGTTGAATACTTGAAACCAATTCAACAATACCCGTGGCGTGATGGTTAGCATGTCCGCCTGTTTACCCAGAGGTTCGCGGTTAGAATCCCAGCAGCGGCAGAAATATTTTTCCACGGGTATGGCCTTTTGCGAGGAATTAGCAAGTCTTCCGTTAGAAAATTCATTTGCCATGAAAAGCGCTTTCACGATTAGTCATTCGGAACCGGCAGAAATTTGTAGGTCCCTTCATTCCCTCACAAGGCAATGGTTGTGAGAAATGCCCCGGGGCTCTTCGCTCTATCCTATTTATTTATTTATTTTAATTTAACGAACACTTTCTCGAAACAAACAAACGGATCACAACATTTATAAAATTCGCATAAAATATACAAAAAAAAGTTACGTATACACCCCAGTGTACAGAATTTTATTTATCATTTCTACAATTAAAATCTTACAAGCTAATCATCTAATTTATTTATTTAAATATTAATTAAATACTTCCTTGAAATAATTTACATTAGCTTGATAACAGAGTTTTAAAAGGCCTTAACGTGCTAAAATGAGACTACTCATTTTGGCTTTCAAACACAAGTTGCTACTAGATAAATCGAAATACTTTTTCTGATAAAAATGAAGGGCTTCTGATCGAAAGTTATATTGCCTGTAACTGTAGACTGCTTCACACTATAGGATATGCCACGTTCACATCGGACCACTTCAACAAGAATCCCGCTTTTGGATTGCTCCATATCTGAGGACAACTTTTCGCTGGTGTATTGTTTAATGTTACAGCTTTCACAGCAGTGTAGGCTAAATACTTAATAAATATCACGGTAAACATGACAGAAGTAAACCGTTTAAGTTCTAGGAAAAATGATCAACTTATGGAAAGAGTTTGAAGGCAGTAGTTGTTGAAAGCCTCTATTCACTGAATCACCAAAAGAAATGCACCGAAAGATTCACCTGCTCCTACCCTTTATTCACAGGGCAAAAAAAAAAAAAACACTCAGGATAGCCAAAAATTTTCACAAAAAATTTCTTTGTTCAAAGACAATTGGTTGAAATAATTGTAGTTGTATGACTAACGTTAAAATTTTGTGTTTGATCAGCTTAATGATGATTAATGATGAAATCTGAAGAAGTGTTATTATTTATCACACGAATTGTCGTTATTTCTCCCAAATCGATTTGGACGAGAAAAATTACATAGATTGATAATGCACTTATGACCTACAAATAAAAAGAAATACTTCCATTTAGTTACTGAGTAATTGAAAGTTTTTAAAACCTACTCCGCCTATCAATTCCATGTCCAACTCAACTATGCCACAAGCCATTTGTACGCCGTTCCTTACAACCAGTTGCATAAGGAACCTATTAATAGCGTCTTCGACTTTAGTCTCAAATGTATTTATATTGTTTAAGATACTTCCCGTTTCTGTTTTCTGGAAAAAGATATAAGGATACACAACATTTTTTCTATGTGCAACTATGGAACGAGAAAAAGATAGAGCAGGACTAATCCATTCACAAATAGACAGAAAAACCCAAGGAAAAAATACTATAAAGGAGAATCTAACATACCTCGTTTAAAATGCAACTATTGGTCTGAAGAACTACCAAAAATTTCAGAGTGTGTAAGGAAATCCACGACACGGAGTATAATACCTGTGCCCAATCAGTGTCATCTTGATCGGGCATTTTATATAAAATAAAGAACTGTAAACTTAAAGTAAGAAACGACCCAAAAAAGTTGGCGGTTATAGTCAAACCAAATACATCATTCAAATCGGACACCAGAGCATCTAAATGTGCAAATATATTTCTTAAATCATCGAGAACAACTGCTGCATCCCATCTGAGCTTGCCATTCTGCTGTATTTTTACTACTTCGGCCAACATTGAACATGAAGATGTTTGCTCCACTCCTGAATCACTCAACTCTCTTAGAATCGAATTTACTTCCCGATATCGAGAGGCTATTAAGATTTGTAGAATCCAATACTGTCCAAACCAGAGGCTGATGGTGACGTTTGGTAAAATATACACAAAGCTACTTTTGAGGAATGAAACAAAATGAGGGGTGTAGAAGAAGTCCGTTAAAAGTGTTGATGTAAAAAATATCATTCCAACTACAGCAACAATAACAATTTTCTTATGCATCTTGTCATCGGTCTGTTGATGAAGTTTTTTGAGCTGATAAATCTGAACTCTTTTCTGCAGTTCCTGAATTCGGTCTGGAAACGTATTGTAGCAGTTCTTGTAGATGTAACACGTGACGACAGTAAGGAACATGAGACCAACATCAGAAAAAAATTCGCCCAAGTACAATGCCTTTTTTATTGTGAACATTTTAACAGCGAATACTTCTTCTAGAGAGCATGATGCTCCTGCCACTAGTAAAATTAAGGCCATGCACCAAACCAAATGAAATTTTATCAACATTTGTCTCTTTTTGTTTAGAATAGGTGCAGCGCAAGATATTTGACAAACTATCAACATCACTTTGAAGAAACAGTTTATTGCTCCAGTGCGGAAGATATGAATTTTTGGTGTGTTTTTAAGTGACAAAAGAGCAGCCATTATTTCGGAGTGTAAGGAATTACTGAATTGAAAAAAACGTTTAATGCAAAACAATGCTGAGGTTTAACACATTTTGATTAATGGTTTTTAAAATGCAGGACATACAAGCACCTTTAATTGAATTTCTGATTGTTTCCACTTAATGCTTGCCAGGATATAATGCTAATTAATTTCTTTCCTTGGCAGGTAGTTTGGTCTTTGATGACAATTGGCAATATTCATTGTATACACATTTATCAAATAAAAAACATGTGTCAAATAAATAGCATACAGGAGCTATTTTAAAATGGACAAAGAATAAAGATGGCTGCGATTTGCAGTTAGATACACGCGATTTACTTTTCTCATAAATTCCAAACTGATGTTCATCAAACATTTGGGTTGGTGTACGTTATAGTGAATGTAACTCTTGCGTTTTGCCTCCTAATCGGGATGGCTTCACAGAGCGAGGAGCCCCAGGGCCTTGTGAGGGAAAGGAGAGGACCTACAATTTCCTGCCCGTGGAAAAAAACTTTTTTGCCTCTGTTGCGATTTGAACCACGAACCTCTTGGTTAATAGGCAGACATGCTAACCATCACATCAAGGTACCGTGGTACTCGTGGTTCCTAAATGCAAAAAAGTTATGTCGTTCCTAGATGCAATGTCAAACTGTCAGAATGTTATTTTTTTTAACTTCTTCCAACTCTACTTTGAAACTTGGGTTTCAATGTTAATCTGTCGAAGCCCACAGATCTATTTTGGTTATTCTTTCATTAATCTTTCAAAATTCTCTGATCGGCTATTAATTTTCAATTTTATTAATTTCAGAGCTCTTTTTCATCAAAAACGAACTGTACTCTTTTTTTTTGACAGACGAACAAAGTGTATCAGTCAGTCGTTCGTAAATGAAATCATCGTTCTTAGACAGGTTCTTACATACCCAACAACAACGATAATTTTGACACTTCAACATAGCATAATATCAAAATTAGAATGAAACGTACTACAGACTTTCTGCCGCTGCCACAACAGCAAAAACGCGTTGGTTTGAGAAAACCTTAAAAACTAGACATAAGATGTAAAATTCTAACTGGTTTTAATAGAGAAGGAACACACCAAGTGCAGACGTCAGTACCTCCCTAGCTAAAGGATGCAGTCGAAAAATTATAGGTGCACATTAACATGTTTTCATAATTTAATTCGTTCAAGTGAAAGTTTATTGAGTGAGAATAATTAAACAAAGGAAAATAGTAAGCTAAATAGTTGAAATTACAATCTTTTCGCATTTACCAACTCGCTCCAGAAAGCAAACTTTAATAATGATACTTCTATAGTATACTAGTAACGGCATCAAGAGCGGATATTTTATTTATTTAAATTTTATCATGAAAAACTTTCGTTTAAACAGAACAACCATTAAATAGTTTAAGACGAGTAAAAACAATTCGAATGGCAATGCTTCAGTGTGTTATACAACTGAGTTCGAGTATCGTCATCTTAATGTCAAAATTTCACCGAACCGAATGTAACCTATTCAATTTACAGTGCATTTCAAGAAAACTTAGAAAATAATTTTATTTCAAAAATATACCTCAAAGATGAGAAAACAACCGACTAAAAAACAATATTTTGGCTTTTTCACAACTCCATTTGGTCGAAAGGTTGTTGTTTTTGGGGCGGGAACAACCACACTGGGTCTGTTTCTTGGAAACTTCTTACCTCACACATTCTTGTTAGACAAATACCAAGAATTCGTGCAATGCTACAAGTATAAAAATTTATCACATCCTTAAATAACTTTCACAGAAATATAATACTTACAGAGATGGAGTTGCACGTCCTGTACCGGATGCTGTCAAAGCTAGGTTAAATAAAGCGATGGACATTCTCGAAGTGCCTCTTTTTGAACGCAAAATTCTGAAGCCTTTTACTGTCTATGGATTTGATATGTTTGCGGCAGGTAATTTAGAAATAATTTTGAATTTAACATTTATAAAATTATTTCACTCTAGGGTCAACCAAAAGTAGATGCGGTGGTCTAATTGGTATACCTTCTAACTACTCCTACAACTCGATCGATGCCATCGAACGAAGCGAAATCATGTTTAGAAATCAACAAATCAAATGGAGTTCTGAAAGTGGGCAGTTACTTCAAGAAGCGCTGGTTTTAGAAGAAGACGAACAGATATTTGGCATGTGTAAAACTATTTTGCAGCTGCAAACACAGAGAGTACTCTTAAACGCTACTTTCCCTAGTTTATCTTTCATGACCGTTTATAGTGTAGGCAGTTACTTAAACCAAAGGATGAATCTGTTTGCTAGGCCGTTGTCAGTAAGTTGTTTCGTATATTTGTTATTAGTAGTCAACAAAACAATCCTTGCAGCTTCGCTTGGTAATGTATTCTATTCTTGGACTCTTTGGTGTCGGAATTTGGTCATTTATGAAGGACTTCAATCAAGTTTCGTATGATACATCTATTGACAAAAAACTGATTTCCCTGGGCCCAGAATTTGTGGATGCTGGTTTGCGCTTTTACGATAAACTCCTAAAGAAGAACATGGCTCTACGGGCATTGATTGGAGATGACACTTACACGGCTAAAGGCAATGAGAATTTCTATGTCCGCCAAAAGTGTTTGCCACTTACAATTCACAAAGACTTCTTTGAGCAAGAGCTGAAAAATCTTAAAAAAGGCCAAGAGGAAGTACTTGCACAGTAATTTGTTTTAAGTCTATTTTGTTTTAGTAATAAAATTGTTAGAATGTTGTTTAAATTAATGTTGGTTATTGATGCTAAGCTCTGCCCAGAGGAATAATGAAGCTCATATAGTCAGCGGTTGCTCCCCATTCGGCACGTTTAGTTTGGAAAATGGAAACCCAGGTTATAATAGCAACGAGCCAAATGAAGGCTCCCAATGCAGAATATATGACATCTAAATGAAATTGAATTTAGCAAACACAAACATTCGAATTTAGTTTTACTTACATCTTTTGATTTCAGCTTGCTCTTTGTAAGCAGGTTTACGAAATGCTTCATTGAAGAACCAGCAACAATTAATTGCCCACACAAATGGAAGGAGAGCGAAGCCAGCTGCAAAAATGTTTTTGGTGAAATAGAACTACGAAAGTTTTGTTTTGTCCCTGAGATTACCTTTGAAGTACCATCTGCATAGATACAATTTCTTTTCTGGGGGTACTTTGGAAATATCCATGGCTTATTTAATTAGTTTATTCTACAAAATATTTTTATGGAACGAAGAAAATGTAATCTATCCAAACAAATTTACGATTGAGTAGAATTGGAATGAAAAGGAGATGAAAAACTTGACTAATCGAGTCAACGACGACACATATGACTTTGACAGCTGACAGCTAAAGTAAAATTTCGATTCTCGAAGTAGACCTCGAACAAGCAGAATTTATACAATGTGCTTCTAGGCTCAATTGGTTTATGTACTCGATAGAAAGCAACCAAAGCAATTCACCAGTCCTTTTTATCTAAGGCACCACCATGTGTTGAATACGTTTTCAGCACATCTGAAAGCTTCTTTTAGAAGAAAAGCTTTGTGGCTGTTAAAAGATTTGCTAAGTTCGTACGCCACAAATGGTGAAAAGCTGCTGGTTTGTGGAAAAAATATGTTCATAATATGCTGCCCTAAACCGTAGATTGTGGCCATAAAGGAATAAAGATCAAGAGGGAAAGCAGTTACTTCTTTTGCCCCGCAACTCCCATTTGTTTACAATTGTTCTGCTTCTGTTAAGGGAAATCTATCTATGATAAACGTATTTAGCTGCATATAAAGTTGGGTTAGTGATTTTACTAACACCTTGTTTGAAATCCGAATATAAAGTGATGTTTGTAAAATCAGCTTGGTGGACAGATGCGCAGTGTGTATCTCTTCTGTGATTGGGAAGCGCATGAGTTGGCATCTCACCACTCGGAGCTTGGTAATAATGGTCATGTAATGTAAACATATGGAAACATCAATGCGGCAAGGAATGCAAACTTTTAAATTCATTTAATTTGTACTCCTCTTGATTGATTGATTTCAGGGACTTTAGTTTGAGACTTCGACTTTATATCAAGTCACCATTCACTTGAAACTCTTTTGAAAATTAGCACAGTCCTTGCACTCTTTTGCATTGTTTTTTTTTTTGACTTCCTGCGTTCTTTGAAATTCATTGCGCTTTCTGTTCTGTTCTGCTCTCATTTGCATGACTCTTTTGCTTGCATTTACTTAAACAATAATTTAATTCAATCAAACTGGCAAGCGAGAGAATTATTTGATTTATTCAAACTTCATACATTGTGAAGACCCTCCGATTTCTGCAAATCTTTAAGGCTTGCCGAAACCAATGCGGTGAGATCGTGCGATGCGATTGCGTTAAGTCAAATCCCTATGCCTTAAGTCAAACGTCCATAAGATTACATAGGAATTTGACTTATCGAAATCGCATCGCACGCGTTCACCGTGTTGGTTTGGGCAAGGCTTTAAGCTTTGTGAACAGTTAGAGAATGCAGAAGACTGAAAAGACTGCATTATGGCATAATGTACGTTGTTTGAACATGTCGGTATATATGATGATCGGCAGCAACAAATTAGTTTGGACGTCCAAAATTCAAATGGTTCCATTGTCGCGCGATGTAGCGTGGTCCTCCCTTAGGTTTTGTGTCACCGCGTTCTAATTTTTAGCCTATCTGCCTGTAACGTGAGAGGTTCAAGAGTTTAATCCCAGAACATCAAATAGAAAAAGTTTTTCTTGGGCACATAATATCGGCTTTCGCGAGGAATTGGGATGTGGTCGCAGAGTAAAATAAACTAACCATCACGACCCCGATCGCAACTCAGCAATGCTATAATCAGCTCGGCAGGGGGTTTGAGGCCCTGAAACCCTCCACCTGGATCCGCCCCTAAAAAGAAATTTGATTGCTTTTTTAACGTTCTACACTCTCTTAATTCATTTCAAATACCTCTTTAAGTACTTCTTCAGCTTCTGTTCTTCAGGGTTGACGATCGAGTAGTTACGTTGGAAAATATTGAAAGTTACTTCAATTTTATAATGAATCTTGTATTTGGCCCACCCTATACACAAACAAAATCATAAAATTTCTTCACGAGCTAACCATGCAAATTTATAGACCTTATCTTGATGTTGGCACTCAAAGTATTATCTTTTTCTTTGTATATCCCGAATTCATGGAATCAAAGACTGCTGCGGTTGTCACTTTTCATAGGAAAATCGTCCTTCGTTGTTTGTTTGCCTTCAATGAATAATCCTTCTTAGCCTACTCCCTACTGTTGAACAACACGCACCAAGAGACGTGCGATCGTATCAATCTCTCCAATTTTGCAATCCATAAAGGTGGAAACGATTAGAATTCTAAAAACGTACGATTCGAATAAACGGCATTCGAGCATTATTCATTTATATGACTTACAACAAAACAATAAAAATCGAACTGGCTTGGAGCTAGTCCATCAACCTGGCAGCGCACAACTTGTCATATTCCATTATGTGCTTCCGATTCACAGATCCATTCAGAAGACCAATGTAAGCGGATGGCTGAAAAGCGGTTGAGGGAAAACGATGGGTTCATATGGCTCCCCAGGATGAATACAAATTAAGATTGAAAAGCTGATGGGAGGAAATGTACGTACGTATATGAATGTTTTGCTAAACCACTGAAGATTCGTGGGTGCCGCTGGAAGCATGAACATTTTACTACTAGAACGTTAGCCGGGGTTCTATTTTTATGTGAAGCTCCCTTGAGGCGGTTGAAATCAAACACAAATACTGCGATAGCCATCAGCATAAACATTATTCTAAGATTGTCAATTGGTTTTGTGGTGACAATCACATCTTTTCATTTTAGAAAAATTGAACCTCTGGTGTGCTCAATGCCACATCGACTATGCAAAAATTTCTAACTGTCAGAATGACAGTAGAACGTCAGTCAAAATGTTAATATCTGGGGAGGGATTTACTTTTTCATCAAAAAGGATTTGAGCCGACTTCATAAGATGAGGAATTCAGGTATACTTTTGAATTCCGTATAAGACAATTTTTGCTTAATAGCTGGGTGGAAGAGAGGCGCCTTATTAGAAATCAACTATCACTCAAATATGAATCGACTGTCACTTATCCTGAAAATGATCAACGAACGAGTGTCATGCATGCAATAACGTTTTTTCGTACAAACTTTTTTTTCCCACTAAACGAATAGGAAACGCATAGAATTAATGCAGAAAGTTTTCACGGGCATAAATTTCATATGTTTACATCCAGGCCAAATATTGCGCAGTTGCGTAACTTCATTATTTGACCAGGCCCTCACACTCGAAGTTAGCATCGATGACGAACTATTGGGGCTTATATTTTTTAGTTTTGAACAGAGAAGACCTTGACACTGAGCAGCCAAATTCTAGTAAACGAAAAGAAAGAGATGCTATTTTCGCTTCAGTTACTCATTTTAAGGACTCAAAAGTTGAAGTCAGAAAACAATGCTTCAATTATTTAGAATTCATAGATTCCTTTTCAATTGAATTCTAACGAAACGAATATATTTGTACGACTATCACAATGACTACCTTGCAGGTTCAGTTGTTTTGGAAATAATTAAACGGGAGAATCACACCCGGAAGAGAAATAGGAGAATCAATAGAACAACCATTATTCCAACTTTTGTTGAAGAAGTATTTTTGGTTACTATTTTAAAAAGCTGATGATTCAAATACGCTCACGTGGATTGGTTATGACAAACCATTTAGTTATGCTGTTCTCACTATGAGGTTAAACAAATAAATACCTGAGGAGAGTCGAAAGCAAGTTCGTTCAAATTTCAACTCAATGGTTTTAATGTTTATGAAAAGAGTAAAAAAGCTTCAAGGCTCATACTATATAGCCATAGCCAACTACAGCGTTTTGACATATTATTGGCCTTAAAGTGCAGAGGATAAAATATTCACGTTATAATAATAATAATAATATTCATATTATGATCCTGAAAAGTACCCAAGAATTTTTATTGACTTCAAGGCCACGTCTAGTTGGTCTAGTTTTGGTATCCCAGCAAAACTCATACGACTACGCAGGAAGACTTTGGTGTACTCAAAGCTGCCTTCTCAACGTCGGTAAAGAACTAGAAACTTACTGAGACTTTTCATATCTAAAAAGGCTTTCTAAAAGATGATATACAAGGTCCGTTCGTTGAACTTTCCCCAGGGTTGACCCAGGTTTTCTTGACAACCTCATGAGCTATCAAAAAAACTGGGTTTTCCAGTCCTCAGAAAACGCTAAACCACAAATCACCACACATCCCTGTCATTTAAATAAAAATACATGCCATTTGACAGCACTCAAATCGCCACAGCAAAAAGCTAGGGCGAGTTGGGGGAAAACCTATATGGCAAACCTATGGCTCAAAAAACTCTCAATTTGACATTCAGGGCGAATTTAGATTTCTCAAAAAACGCTTTGTGGCGACCCTAGGCCAACCTAACAAACGTCAACAACAAATGCATTATCAGTTAGAAATCTGTACGATACCTCGCAAATGATTTGATGGTTAATGAGGGCAAAACGATGTATATGCTACTATACTATGGCTGCTGACGACTGACAGGCCCTCACTTCTACCTTAAGCGAAAGTATTTGATGTTGTACATAGATCTTTTCAATCCATTAAAGTGTGATCGGTTCCTTGCCATTCCTTGAAGTTTAAGGTTCCTTCTACCAAGAGTATAATTTTAAGAAACAATAAATAAACTTATGAACTCAAAAACCTAATTCGAACTTAAAGAAACCCGAGAAAAAAGTCAACCCCCAACGGCCTCGTTTATAAAATAAAACTGTTCAAAAAAAGGATTTTTCTCGACTTGGAATTTTATAAAAAATAAATTATGACTGACTGTTTTTATTTGCCCAACAGAAATAAATGCCAAAACATATTTTGTGTGAAATTTACGTACGTGGACTTATTTTTGTTATGTTTTGTTGTGTACGTCTTAACGGACATCATAAAAACCTTACACAAGCATAATTGCAGTTCCAGTTGAATAATTTCCTTCGACGCACTAATTGCAAAACTAATTTTAGAATCATAATTTTTCCAAGAAAACATTTATAACAAACCACAACGAACTAACTAGTATCTCTTTTGTCAGCCTTAAGCCGCATTGAAGCAGACAGTGTTTAAAAAAAAGAAAAAAAAAAAAAACTCCCACATAGTTCAGATGCCACACTCTATGTCGAGACTGCATCAGCATCTCCATCTTCAACGATTTAATCGATGTTTCAATCGGAATCTGAGCCGATGTCGTTGCATTGATAACACCATGCCTAGCATGGTCCTTGCTTGTAGTTACTGCCGAATGAAAATTCATCTGCAGCCGTTGCGCAGCGGATGGTGGAGAATGAATAAGGAATGTTTATCCGTACCGATATGGCACTAAAAACCATGCAGCAGTCCCCTTCTTACATTTATAAAACCTCGCACCTCTTAATGAGAAATCACTTTCATTTCTCATCGTCCATCATAAACAAGGTTATAGCTTGTTTGAGTCTTCTTTTCTCATATACTCCAAATGAAACAATGCCGTGCACCGTCGCATTGTCAATTAATTGTTACGACGAGAGCAGTAATGTTCAATTCGTTTTTGAACACTTCAACTCTTACCAAAGCTCATGAAGCAAGATTTCATTCATAAATATTGTGTTTCTGGATAATTTTAAGCTTAGCGTAATCAGCAAATAAGAGACGTATTTTTTGCAAGTTTTCGAGAGTTATTTCTCTTTGCAAACTAAAACAAAATGTTTTGCATTCAAACCCTCTTAATTTTGGATAGCTCCACTTCTCAGCTCCTGTTTTGAACTTTTTTAAAACTCGAAAAAAATTAACTTGTGGGCGCAAACATGACATACAGTTTACAATTTTATAACATCACTGGCGAAATCAACGTAGAGACGCAGTTTCGAGACCATGGATGAACATCAGCGCAGACAATGCTCGTATTCCATCGTCAAACATCATCAGCAAATGCTGTTGACTAGTGAGTAGTGATGTGTATGTTAAGCGGTATCTAGTCGAATATACACTTACAATAACAAATATCCTTAAACATAAACGGGATCGTTCACGGCTTACCAGTCGCACTGGACACCAGATATCGTACATCGCTGGTCTTTTTTACTAGAAGAGATGTTTTAAGAATCGTTTCACTTGTATGTTCAGTCATCTCTGCTAGAAAAATATCGGTCGGCAGCTGTCAGACAGTTTCATCGCATGAATTTAGCAAGATCTATACAAGGGAGAAGGCAGATTGGAAGAGCTGTGTTTTTTTTTCTTTGGAAAAATACTTTTCTGAATGGTAAAATGGTCTCTACGGAAGCTCTGGTATTTGAAATATTTAAACGTGTTAATGATTTTAATGACATTGGACGTGCACGTTTGCCATGGCTTACCTTAACGTTTGGTATATCAGATATTTCAGTTGGCCATTGACCAGGATATTTATGATAAGAAAGTTTCTTTTAAGATTCGTTATTCAATAGTTTTTTATTGACGTTCAACAAAGTCGAGGTGATATCTTAAAGGAAACTATTTTTAGAATTAAGTACTGAAATTCTAAAATACATTTCGAAAATATTGAAGGACTTAAAAAGAAAATACCCTCGGTCTAGCGGTGGCAAAGACTTTTGACGTAGTAGATAATAAACATGCAAATGTAGACTGGTCTCACTCTCGCTTCAGCTTATATAGTGATGCTGGACAGAAACCTTTTAAGTGCACGAGTTCTTAAAGCTTTTTTTTTAATGTAATCTATTATATAAAAATAAGTCGGGTTGTCCTTCCTGACGCTATAACTCCAGAACGCACGAACCGATTTCCACGGTATAGCATTCGCTGGAAAGGTCTCGGACTCCGTGAGGCTTATAGCAAAGAAAATTCAGGAAAAATTCAAGAGATCCATAGCTTGTTCTACCACGGCGCGGCACCAGTACGTGGTGTGTGAGTATCCCCCACGACAATAAGTACGTTTCATTTTAAGTAGATTGCGCCGGTGCTTGATACATTGTTTGACATTTACTCATTTGACTCTGCTCAGTTTATTTCATGTGACATTCACTATGCGTACGTTCTTTCAAACGCTAACTGTGTTCAGTGTGAAATTGTGAAATAGAGGTTAAAATTATTCGTTTCCTAATAAAATCAATCACGCGTATTGTGCAATTTTTTATTCAGCTTCAACAGCAGGCATTTGTCCTTAAGGTGGTAAGTTGAAGGTTGAACTGTGTAATTTATGTGGATCGTGCATTTGACGTTAAATTGACCAGTCAGACCATAGTCCAAAATGCCGAGAATACGAGGTGCGAACATCGGCCGCCGCACAAGTGTATTCACAGAACTTAAGCGAAGAACAACTAAATAATATAATAAAAGAAAATGCCCGATTGAGACAACGCTTGAGCACACGAAGGTTAAGTCAAAACGAGCAATTCTCGCTACAAACAATAATGATGCAAATGCACTGAATTTCACCATTCAATCAAAAATCGATGGCGATTTGGGGACATACAAATCCGTTGATTCCATAACACATCCCGATGATGTAGTAAATTATGCAACGGAATTTTTGAACTCTCTGGAGTTACCAGGATTTCCACCACATAGCTTGCAAGTTGCAACTCAAAGTTGGTTCAGTTATTATGATATTGCGTAATTTGAATCCACCGCGACTTTGCAACGGTAGGTACTCGACTTGCGGTGAAAAGACTAATGCCGAATTTGATTGAGGCAACCATTATTAACGGAAAGTATGCAGATGAAAATGTATGTATTCCTCGAATACCAATGATTCCGACTGATCTTCCGTTTGACTTCAAACGATTGCAATTTCCGGTTCGCCTTGCGTTCGCAATGACAATTAACCAGTCGCAAGGCGAATCGCTTAATGTTTGCGGGATAAATTTAGAAAATCATTATTTTTCACATGGGCAGCTATACGTTGCGTGTTCACGATTTGGACAACCATCCGATTTGTTTGTGTTAACATCAGACCAAAAAACAAGATATGTGGTTTACCAAAGAGCACTTCAATGAAACGGATAATTTGCGGGCACGTATCGATTCAGTATTTACTTTAGATTCACTTTCATTTTTTACTAAGAGAAGTTCAACTAAATTACACTTCATTTGTGTAATCGAAATGAATTCATTACTGTTGTAAAATGAACTAAATAAGAACTAAAAGTAAAGTATCAACTATCACTGAGGTGTCTCTTAAATGTGGTATAAATTTTAAAAAGGAAACCTCGACAGTTTCTGTACTTTTCAAAAGCACAGAAAAGTTTTGGGCTCGGAAGCTGTTAAAACATTGTCCTGAAAATTGTCAATATCGAAAAACTTTGATTAATAAAATAAATGGTCTAGAACAAGAACAAGAAAAAACAAACACAAGAAAAAAGACTGATTTTTGCTGGAAGAAGACAAAAATTCATTCAAATCCCTCAGTTCACCTTAAAAAAAACGAGACAAAAGACTCTTCAAATAGACTAATTTTTGTAACCTCACATTAACCTCTCGTAATTGATTGCTCTAAGAACAAATATTCATTTATACATACAACAAGACACACACCCTGAAATCCGAAAAAATAAAACAAACTAATTCAGTTTATCTACTTCATTTTCTCCTAACCAGACTGGATTTGAGTCTCAAATGGTGTCATGTTTTGTCCAGTTGGTCACCTGCCTACTGATATAAATTCACCGGGTACCACCTCCGGTCTCTGAACCATCCAATCGCGAGATCTTAATTTGGTTAAACGGTTAATAACTAAGAAGGGGTCTGTCATAACTATCAATGCCAGATGGGCATGCCTCACTATTCAAAACAAAAAATTATGTCTGTTTGGGATTTTGTTGTGGTAATTTCAATGATAATGGCCTAAATGGCTGATAAATGAATCATAGGGATTAGCTGTTCTCCTGGTCGCAGCGGCTCAAGACAGTGTGTTTGTGTTGGCTATTTAGGAAGCCCACACGGCTTGGTTGCGCGGCACCTCAGATGCAAATATCCGGGAGATCGCATTAATTTAGACATTTTATAGAGTCGACTGGAGATGTTCTACTGGTGGCATGATAAATACACGTTATTCGTCAAGTATTTTATTGACTAAGTTGTTGTGTAGTGTTGGGTGTCGCACAGTGTGGTCTCATCAGATATTGTATCTTTCTTTACTAAGATGAGATTTGCTGGCAATTATTAGACTGTTGGCCTTTCTTCTCTCAATGGCGAAATGAAAAATGTTTTGTTTTGTTTTGTGTTCTTTTTTTTCAAACTCGAAAGAGGCGGGGCCAAGTTCAATACTTGTACAATAGTACAACCAATGCGACTCTTCAAGACTTTACAACAATTTACTTACGATTTTATTGTTGGTTGATTTGTAGGGGTCTCTGTTTCGAACTGAATCGTGCGTCATATTACGGCTGTGGGTGATATATGTCGGTAGACAATGTTCACAATATTTGACATTTACAATTGACCGTTTGATAGAGGCCAACGTCAACAACTGTGTGGTGAATAGCAATCATTTATTATAGTATATGCTACACTCGGAATGACTCAATTGTCGGAACCAGTTGTCCGCAGACGCAAGCCCAGCCGTAGCCAAAATCAAATGAATGGCCTCCCATTCAGTGCGAATCAACTCCAAACAAGGGGGATAAAAGCCCTGCAGCTGGAATTATTAATAAATACCGAAGAATGTTGCATATTCAAACAAGTATAAAAAAAAGAAGTAAAGATAAAACCCCTTTACTTATCCAAAATTTAAAAAGCAGTTTTTAATCCGGGTGTAGGAAAAAGCCGCCCCAAGCGAAAATGAATTGGCGTCAAAGGCTCATTACATTACAACGCACAGCTTGGCTGGGTCGTAATTTACAGGCAAATCTAGATTAGTTGCAATGTACGAGCATCATTAGCAACGCGCTTATGGTAAAGATAAGTTTTATACCCTTGCACGAAGTGCAATGTGATTGGTTAGTAGAGATACGTGCAACTAGTAGTTTTAACCCAGTGCCTGTCAACTATTTAATGACTTTAAGACGAAATCAATGAATAAATCTAACAAAAAGCTGCCAGTTTTCGAGTTTTACTGTTTTTGCTGCGCATTGATGTTGTACATACTCGCTACAGTTGCAACGGTATGCAGCACTTATAACAGTTTTTGGTAAGTATGTAGGTAAATATATAATAATATAATATCTTGCATTCAAATAACTATGTTTTTGCTTATATACACGAACCAAAGAGACACACACGCGTTATTTTTTCAAAAAGGGGATGTTTATTGAACGTATGTAGCCCTTGCCTTACATTTGTTGATTTTTAGGTTGCTCCATTCCCTCTCAGCATTAATATAATTCTCATTTGTGGGCTTCCTTTGGAACTAAAAATTTGTCGACTGCACTAAAAAAAAAATAAATAGGGTGGCGCAACAGAGCGAAAAGCCTCAGGGTCTAGCGCATTTCTCACAATCATTGTCATTTTGAGAGAATGGAGGTTCCCTACAATTTTCTACCAATTCTGAACGGGGAATTGAGAAAGCAATTTTCGTGGCAATTAATTTACTATCAGAGGACTTGGCAATTCCTCACGAAAGGCGATTCCCGTGGAAAAACCTTTTTTGCCTCTGTTGGGATCTTAACCACGAACCTCTGGGTTAACAGGCGGACATGCTAACCATCACGTCAATATTGGAAACATTGCAAGGATTGATACGTCAGTGATTTAATTGAATAAAAAAAATTTTAAATAAAAACCAGATAAATGGATCAGCCATTTACAATCCAAAGAAAAAATTTAAATTACTGTCGGGTTTTCTGACTATAACGTTTACGCTGAAAATCCAAATCCATGATTCAACAGTGATGAACTATGCATAACAAAACAATATAAAGAAAAGAAAATAGACTTACCACACTCAAATTATGCAATAACAATAAAAAAGAAGCGAGTAAATAACCACAAAAATCAATTTCTTAGTTTTTAAAGCAACGCCCATCACTATTTTCGCAATTACTCTTACAAATCGATTGCGGTTAATTTTTAAATGCTGATATTACTGTTAAATGTGATTTAGGCGAGCTCTAAGTGTAAAAAGAACTTTTTAGTCTAATTAAGGAGGACTGTCACTACCATCAACCACAAGTAAAATTGCATGTAAGCAGAACCTGCACAAGTCAAACGTCTACGTTTTGGTGATAATTCTACAATCAATGTCTGTGGTGTTGATGGAGCCAGATAAGATTTTTATAGGAAACTCAATCCGGTGGGAAGGTGGTAAGCTCGCATCACTTATTGTAAAACCCATCTCATCGCCATCAGGCTCCTGATGCAAAGCCTCATCGAACGATATTCTTTTGTCAGTCACACATTATAATCTGAAACTCAATACTCTATGGTGTCAACAGCTCTGTCTTCTCATGAAGTACAAGATGCTTTTCACCTGGGATATAGAAACGGCGGCGTGGCGGCGGCGTTTACATTTGCATTTAACTGTAGAGCCGACCAACCGATCCGCCGACAACAAGATGACTCACATATTGAATAAATATGTTCAAGTATACATTCAGTGATGTGTTAATTGCTAAAACGGCATTTTTAGCAATGGCTGAAGAAGGAGTAGCTTTGTGGCGACTACATTGAGCAGTCATAGGCAAATGTGTTAATTTGCGGTTAATTAGCAGAACTGCGGTTTGCAACACAACATCATTTATACGCAAAAAGGGATGCAAAAAAATGTTTACATAATCTATTACCTCTTTGTGTGTACTCTGCAATAGTTAGTGTCAGTTTATGACACATCATGTTGAGTTGAAGAGCAAATTTGTCAGCTAAATGCATTATGTGCTCAAAAAATAAAAAAATTAAAATTAGCTGGGACTATGACGAAAGGTGGTGTTGTTTACTATTAGATTTAGCAAAGATGATCAAAAGTGAATTTCAAATTTAGTTCACGACTTAAAGCCTAAACCGGTAGCATTTTTGTATAACGGAATTGAAACAAGAAATCATAAGACTTTTCGGTTTTTGAACATAGTCAATTTAAATCAATCCACATTCACAATGGCTGGATGGGGAAAGGTATCAGTGTTTGCAGCGGCAGCCAAGCTGTGCTTAAGGCCCTTCTCAACCCTTAAACTACTTCGAAAGCTTTCCACGAATACAAGAACTCTCTGAATGCGGTCGGAAGACCAAATTATTTGAGTCTCGGCCATCACGGCATATCTGGAAATGAAATCGTCGAAGAACTTGCAAGGCAAGGATCTTAGACACCTTTGTCAGGACCTGAACCGTCAATAGGTCTGCCAGAGTCCTCAGTGAGGACTGCAATCAACGACTGGATCTGTCAAGAGCACAACTGTAGATAGCATGCCTCATAATTGGATGCAGACAGACCAAACGAATGCTTATAAACGCAAACTGATTCATTTTTGCCATTTCGTAGCATAAAAGACTTTAGAAAGCTTATTGGCGTTGCCAGCGGGCACTTCTCTTTTGCTAAGCATTTAAACGTATAAGGCTTAAGTGATACCACGCTCTGTGAATCTTCTGGAGAAGTTGAAAACACCGCAGACCACTTCCTGTGTGAATGTCCTGCTTTTTCTCGCATGAGGTTGCAGATACTCATCGCAGACATGGTGAGAGCTGGTAAGTTAAGCTCCTTATCATGGCAGCGTCTTTTGACTTTCCTCCGAACAGCTAGAAAGCTATAACAGAAGAATGATGCTATCTGGTAGTGCAATGGACGGGTTTTTAGGTCTGAGTGCTCCAGGTAGTATTTTATAAAACTCCCAAAAGAAAAAAACTTTTAATTTAAAAAATGTTTGGGTTGACAGATTGATAAAATGTCAAACTAGGTCAAAAGGAAAATATTTATGTTGGGCTGGTGAACGTTTTTGTAGAAGAACCTCATTAAAACCTCAATGCTATTTCGGATTGAGTTTAGGAGCATTGAATTATTGGTTCAACTGACAGTAAAGTGGCTTCACGCGCTGCCTATGACACTCTTTCGTTTATGAGCTCCCTTCCCTTTCCTAAAATTAGCCCCTTAGCCATTTACAATGAAAAGATATTCTTTTCCTTCCTCTTCACTTTTCGGCGTTACGACCATTGTCATATCGAAAGGATAACAGCTAGCCTACTAATCTGTTTAGTGGTTTAGTGGCTAGCGTTTCACTGTAAAGATGTTACACATTAAAATCGACAAATGAATGCTTGTGGACGAAGATTCGTATATTTTTCAAGACCATTTTCGATTGGTAGTCAGAAAGACTTCTGAACAGTGTTTTAAAAATGGAAATCTTATCAATAACAAGTCACAGTTAACACCGGACAAATCTGCTGGCGGCATAAGAAAAAAGTAAAATGTATTTTTCTGTTTTTGGTTTTCGCACCTACAAATGGGCATTTACCATTTTCATTCGTGGTTTTCAGATATTCAGACTCGGAAATATGGTTTTCTGTTTTCACACAAACTATAGACACTGTTGAACGATTTTAAATATATGCCTCAAACTCAATTTTCACTTTTTGGCGCTTACGAACTTTTTCCTTAGGACGGCAGTCTGGGTGAACCTGCATAGAGAAAATGCACTTCCTCAATGGTAATTATGACTGCGTGTCAACGTTGATGCGATAATGGTCTTTTGCTGTCGACGCAAGTTGGCCAACATTGGCCATCCATGAATTGGATGAGCAATAAATTTTTTCAATGCTTTTGAGTCATCGTCATTTTTCGACCAACACCCGTTGTACAACCCAAATGTCTTCCCCGATTGATCGAGTAAGCATTTTTCAAGCCCAAACTGTAGGGAAAAGTTTCCCTACCCTTCTTACAACTTAAATTGTATAAAAGATTTTTTTATGTTTCTCAAGAGTGTGCCATTTGGAAGGATAGCTACAAAATAGAACTTTATGTTTTCTTCCCTTTTATTGGACACTTTGTTTGTGAAAGGATTACCATCTTGTTGCTTTGATACCATATGTGAGTTTTGTTCTTAGGACTGTTTGTGGAAAGTTTCTATTTCTTTTACTTTGTATGCGATGAATAACTATACAACAAGACAAAATGACAGTACGACATAGACGTAGACATAAACATACTGAATGACTTTTGGCACTGGGACTGGGGACAGCAGCGTTCACAATGATGATTGCAGTTTACGATTAGATTCCATTCGCTGTGTCCTAGGCCTACCAAACCAACTTGTGCCCAACGCACAAGGCAAACCATACCCGGCTGCGAAGAAAATGACGCGTCGGTCGTAGCCATTGTCACTGTCGTTGTCGTCAGGGGAATTTCACTGCTTGTCTCTGGCATTTTTAAATAAATAATAAAAATGAGCGATAATTATCTCTCCCGCTCTGCCACTCTTCACCGTCAGCCTTGAGCCACGATTCGGCGACAAGTACTCAACGCACTCGAGAAAATGGTGGTCAGTTGAGTAGCGAACTGAGGGAATTATATTAAAACAAAATATGGACAAAAAGTGTGTTCTGAGTTCTGACTTTAACAGCGATCAAAACAAAAGTCCAGACCGGTGCGGTGTCTGTTTCGAAAGCATTACACCAGCCCCGTCCATTTGCGATCATGCCAACCACGCTGTTCCACAATAAGCATTTACTTTGCTCTACGAAGCAAACGAAGCCGGCAATTGTATAGAGTGACGACGGAAACATTTTCCAATTTATGAAATCTATATTTCTCAGAAGTTAATTATAATACCAACAAATGAAGTGCATACTGAATATTTGTGGCATTTCGATCGCAATATGATGGCTGAGCGATTGTTGTAGTTGTCGAGGTTGCCGTCTTGGCTTCCAACCATCGGCAGCGCATCGCATCGCAAGGAAACACAAGTGAAGACCAAGTACATAAAGTTGATTGTTTTGTCCTATGGATTCACTTTGCCTTATACGTGTTTTTATGCTGTTTTACTTGTTCAGTTTTGCTTAGTTTTTTTGTTCATATAACGAGAGTGTTATTTCCTGTGAAATGATGTTCTGCATGAGTTGACATATTTAGAACAAGACGGACAGCAGGGATTTTTTATTTAACTTTTTTTTTTGTTGTCTTTTGTCTACTGACGAGTGATTGACATTAAGTGTTAAACTAATTGGTTTGTGTAGAAACTGAAGTAAAGTATGAAAGTGTTTAGCGTGTTTAAAAATGTTATATTACCTTCTAGAAGTGGTGTTTGCCTTGTCAGATAAATATTTCCGCAACTACCGGATAGCTTTTACAGCAAGTGTTTTTGCCATGTTTAGCTTTGCACTTAAGCGTAGTTAGTAGTTAAAGTCATGAAGAAATATGAGAAGGTGAAAAAGTAGGTCCTGCTTTTCTACAAGAACAGCTTGGTAAGAGTGTTGTTCGATCAGATTTAATGTGTGGCATACAAATCCATCTCAACGATACACGGTGGATAAGCCACGGAGAAAAAGTAATTTAATTTGCTCAATGGATTTTCTTTTATGATTTAATATTTCACAAAGTTGAACAAATAAAGTAAACACTTAATCATATGTAATCTCGGATTTATTTATCAAAATATGGTTAAAATGAATGCAATAGTCAAATATCCCTTTCCTGAATCCTAAAACCAAAATAAAAATAGGGTGGTGTAACAATGCTTTGGAAAAATCTGGTCTAACGAATAACGCATTTCAAGGACCTAAAATTGTATGCCGATTCTGAATGGCTAAGTAAGAATGCGCTTTTTATAGTAGTATGTGGATCAGAGGATTTTATCAATTCCCGCGAAAAACATTGTTTCACTACGCCATTAGCTTTTAAAAGTTATTCCACGGTAACACCCGAAACGAACACTTTTCGACTCATAAAATTGCCAATCCCTTTGCTAAAATTTACAAATCTTACAATTGAGAAAAAGCAACTAAAAACGTAGAAAATGAAAAAAAAAAAAAAAATTGAAACGCTAAAACATCAGCATAAGGATTAATAATTTTATGACCCTTCTCGTACACAGCATTTTTGTTTATAAAAGTGTTTACAAGTGGTGCTAAAAACGAAAAATTGTTATTTTGATTTTAAGATATTTTGTCAATGTGAAGACCTAATAAAATCAAAATTTATTATTTATGAGGTCGAGTTTTGTGCTTGCTGTGAGTAAGTTCAGTGAAACCAAAGAGTTTATTTTCAGCATCAACAAAAAGCATTTCAACAGACATTAAACAAAAAATAAAACGTAAGCATTCACCTCATATCAAAAATTTGTTTGAATTTAAATGGTCTTCAGGGGGTATTCTGGTGTAGTGCCATGAATTTCAGGATAATTTTGAAGTCACGTCAAAAAGCAATCAATATTTTTATTATACATTTTCTTTAAGTTATTCATTACTAATTAAGGAATACAGAAAAAAGTTATAAAGTCAAAAGCAACTGAACAAGTGGCAAGTCCCGATTCTAAAACGTCTACAAATCGGAAACAGAAAAAACAAAAAAGATTATTTATTAATCCCGAATAATGCTGCTAAGATCGGAACTACGGGAGAGTTGAAACTAAAATTACTCACAAATTTTTTCCACTTCTTTGGACTCTTACGAATTAAATGGAAAAAAATGAAATTTGGAAATGAGCGTAGTTCTGATTATAGGGTAGACTATAAAGAACCCTCTAGAAATTTCAGATAAATCGGTCTAGTAGAGTTCGAGAAGTCGTTGCATAAATTTAAAAAGACAGTTATAAAGCCGAGCCAGTTCCTTTGCGCGTCAGCAAAAAGCCATTATCTCCGAAAATAATTTGAATGTTGAGATATCGTCTTGGTAGACATATTCATAAATAGCTAATCTATAAAAATATTAAAAAAAAAGTATTTTCTCAAGAGTCGATTTTTATCTCCCCTGAAAGCAGTCTGACAGATGTCTAATAGAATTCATATTTGATAGCGCAAAGATCAATTTCAATTTTTTGAAGAGTCAGAAAGCGGTGTTCCTAACATGAATGAGTGAAATGAGTGAAATAAATTTGTCTGCTAATAAATAGAGTGCGCATTTTAATCAATCTGGCAGTACTTTTCAAATTTCTTCATTTTGACAGCTGTCACTCGATTTATGTTCAGTTAATTTGCCATTGTATCGTAGAAGAATTGCGCCCCTACGACTATTGGGCAATAATATGGCTTGAAACGAAATCGCTGTTGTTGTCGATTTTCCCATAATTTCTAATTTTAAAGCTGTGGGTTACTTCCAAGATCGGGTGATTTAGCACCGCGTTACTATGTTTTGTGAGGTTACGTGAAGTCGCTTGTCAACGCAGATAAGCTCGATACGATTGAAAACTTGGAAGAGAAAATTAGGAGCGTTATTGCTGGCATACGGCACCAAATGCTGCAAAAAGTGTTTGAAAATTGGCCACATTGGCTGGAATTTATTCGAGCCAACCACG
Source organism: Melanostoma mellinum (assembly GCA_914767635.1). NCBI lineage: Eukaryota > Metazoa > Arthropoda > Insecta > Diptera > Syrphidae > Melanostoma > Melanostoma mellinum. The sequence goes on from OU612059.1 coordinate 232,847,481, forward strand.
GTGGCTGTTTACTCGAAATTACTTCCAATACAAGGAGGTAAGCCTTTATATTTAAAATAAAGATAAGTTCTTGTCCTTAGCATTAAATTATATGCATTTTATTTCTTCTTGAAAACAACACATCTAAGAAAACACCCTTTATCAGAAAAGAATGAATACATTTTCAAAAAAATCAAACAAATCATTAAAACTCAGTTAAGTTTACCACTCAGACTTTACTTGCAAATTACGCAAATGATCATTTCTACAACTTTTTCCGACAAAACAAACTTAAAACTTAAGACTTTCTTCCTTTTGTATAAATACAAAACTGGTTAAAGCTCGGCTTTCGCATGGTGCCGAACGATTTAATGGTCGATCTCATTACGATCAAATACTTTTCTCAGGAAAACTGCACAACGAATCCAATTTAATCGATGACAACTGAGAGTGAGCGCAAAAACGAAACGATTCCATCTCGTCGTTGCCGTCGTGCCCGTTTCTCCTTGCTCCTTCTCTTTTAACTTTTCACTTATGAGTTGCACACCACTGCCATTAAATGACGTGACATCAAATTAAATTTATCACTCAGCTCAATAAGCAGCCCTGGGCACACGCATGCGCACGCATTTGATCGTGGCCAAACAACCTCCTCCGAGCACTGTAATAGGTAAACCAAAAAGAAAATCTTACATAGCAAATTTATGGTGGAACATATCTTTTGGTGCCACATGAAAATTTTTATTTAAAACGAAGTTTGTAGCTGATGGTGATGATGATTTGGCTTTTGATGTATCTGGATCTGCACTTACATTTATATAGATGCTCTGGACTAGAGTTCTACAGTTAAATTTGAAATCAACTGCTCGCAATGGCCACCAGCGGCCATGAAACGAAACTTTTTCATAGTTTTTCTGAACCATTTTTCCCCGTTTGCCCTCTATCAACAAGCGAGGTGATAAATGTCAGCGATGGAAAATTATAGTCATAGAGGATGTGTAGGAACCTTAATGGTGAATTTATGTAGCACTTTTCGAGGATGTGCCCTCGGATGCTGAGCGACGCGACGAACGCGACGCAACCGCAACGACGCGACGGCGATGTTGCAAAAGATTGAGACAGAGCTTGAATTGCCACCACCACCACAACCACCTACGTGCGTTTTCTCAAGGAGAGCTCTAGTTGCTGTTTGTAGAGATAATTGCTGGCGTGCAATAAAATTAGAATCTGGTGACTTTTTATTGATGGCATGAAGTATGAGATACTATACGTTATACAACATTCAAGCACACAGTAGAATAAGAGAAAAAATAATGGCCCTCGAACAATTATCTGAAATGAGTAGGCTGCTCAATTGTCCGCTGATGGTGGTCATCGTTGTTTATTGTGCGGGAAAAACAAAAACACACAATTTAAGCAACGATGTGGGAAGACGATGTCAAATGTAATGCTAAAATAATTCACCAGAAAAAGTAGATTCTCGTTATTCTTATGTGGGTTTTTCCTCTGAATATGCCCATTGCTAGTTTTAAAAACAAATAAATAAATAGGGTGGCGCAAAAAAGCTTTGGAAACTTCGGGGCCCAACATATTTCAAGGAACTTCAATTCGATCAAACCGATTCCAATATATACTGACAAAGCTGAAAATAAATAAAGAGGCGAGCGCAAGAAGATCGGGTAGGGTTGTGGCCTTACAAATTTCTCCCAACCAAAGCTTGTAAGAAATATCGATTTCGGACGGCCAAACGAGAAGGAGCATTTCCCTGGCATTGAAATCAGCCAATTTGCTAACTTTGCACTCAAGGCGATAACCGAGCGAAAATAAGTGGATAGTGGATGTTCTGTTAATATAGATTTGACCATTTCCAATGACACAGAGTCACAATTGAAGAATCTTTTTTACCCGAAAACCTGGATAGAAAACTATGGACCTTATAGAAGAAAAGAGAAAAAAGAGAAAATCGGTTTTGAAAGATAACGATTTTGATACCTTTTCTACAGTTTTTCTTACATCAAAAGAAAGGCATAGCTGAGGAATAATCTTTCACATAAAATTTTATCGATATCGTTAGGGTTGCTTTCAAGCCCTATAGATCCAATTCCGAAAACCTCTAGGTCAACTGACCTACAGCCATTAACTGCAAATTTTGAATAAAATCGGTCAAGCGGATCAACTAAAAGTCACTGCTTCTCAAAATCTCTGAAATCCTCTATTTTTACACATGTGGGATGAGAATGAAGAAGGGGACATCAACCGATCAGAAATGAAAAACTGGGAAAGCTCACTAAAAATCGGAATGATTGGCGAAAAATGTCTATTTAAGCTTCGTTCACCCAGGTATAATTTAAGTTATTAGAGACTTACTGCTTTGATTTTAAATTAATTATTAGTAAGTATGACCAGGTTGTAAATCTCATTAAATCTTCACTATCTAAAAATGATTTTGATAGGGTACATCTTTATCCCATCAACTGAATCCGATATAAATCTGTACCATTGCTTTTGAATGAGAGTAGTGACCTTCTTCTTCTTTTTCATTTTCGGCGTAACGAGTAGTGATCTTGAAGCGATCACAACTCTCCCACTTTTCTGCTTCACACTAGTGATCCGTCTGTGGGGTACGCCGCGTTGACCTCAGAAATCGTCGGCAAGCCTCCCGGTTTTGGATTGTTCCATGTCTGAGGCCAACCAAATGCTCCTGTTTTTGCATTTGCTTGTACCAGGAGTGTTTTAGCCTGCCTTTTCTTTTTCGTCGCGAATTTGTTGAAACGTTGTACGATATTGTCTTTTTGACGGGGTTCTGCGGATCTCTCCGTTGAACATGACAATACCAACTGAGCCGGTCGTGCTGAATTTTGTCCAAGATGGTACTTTTGACATGAAGGCTTCCACGGATCTTAGTACTTCTAATTCGATCAAGCTTTGTTACTCCTGCTGTCATCCGAAGCATCTTCATTTCGGCTGCCGTCAATTTGCTCTCATCCTTTTTGTACATTGTCCAACATTGTGAACCGTATGTCAGAGCTGGACGGACAACTGCTGTGTAGAGTCTTCCCTTCAGCTTAGGGGGCATTTTTCGATCACGGAAGATAGCGGAGTTTTCTCGCCACTTCATCCACCCTACGCTTACTCGATGATTGATGTCGTCATCACAAGATGCTTCACTATTGATCATATATCCCAGATATTTAAACTTTTCACACTTGGGAAGCACATTTCCATTCAAATAAATGTCTGGAATAGGCTTGTCTGGATCTGAAAAAGGGCAGCACAGGTATTCCGTCTTTTTAGCGCTAATACGGTACCCATTTCCTTCCAGAACATCAATCCAAACGTCAAGTGCTCGTTGCAGGGATGTAGGATCCTCGCTTATGATGGCTCCATCGTCAGCGAAGAATAATTGTTGTACTTTATTGTCCGTTACTTTTCCTTCGAGCAAATAATCCAGAACAGCAATAAAGAGCAGTGGACTCAAGACACTTCCCTGATGTACACCTACTGTTATTTGGTATTCTTCGGTGACTCCAGCTGGGCATCTCACTTTTGTAACTGCTCCCTGTACATGTCCATAATTATTCGCACATAGGCTTCAGGAACTCCTCGGTGTCTGAGGGCCACCCATATCAGATCTCGTGGTTGTCGATCGAATGCTTTTTCAAAGTCAACCAACACAATATGCAAATCCTCTAAGGCATCTCGGTGTTTTTCCATAATGAGAGTAGTGACCTTAAACGTATAAAAAGCAGTACATTTCAACTCGAGCGTGGCTTCCTGTTCAAAGTATTTAAAGAAACATACTCTGTTTCCCTCAGAGTAGAACTAATTCACCACGAAATTGACAAATACCATTCGAAAAGTAAACAAAACAGATTTCGCAGAAACACATTATTAATGGTTGACTGACGTATGACGAGCTCCAACTTCACTACAATATGCATGCCTTATCAAGAAAAGTTTATGAGTTAAACTCAACCATCCCTTTCAGGAGCGTACACCGCCACTGACCACGGTACGCGACGCAACATCACAACGTGGTTATAAAAATAAACGAATATTGCATGGGAGTGTAGGCATGATAAAGAAAACATGGCCGTTACATCTGCGACTTCATTAGGCACACAACAGGTAGTTGTATTGTATACACTTCCATCTTACGCTCGATGGATTTTTCTTTCTTCTGTGAGCGGAAACGCATAATAGGTGTTAAAACCGCCCTACTCAACAGCCATCCCCTTGGCCCTCTCATATCTATGAATACCAACTAAAAATAGAAGTGTTTGATGACTTTGGGTTTTGTCAAACGCACGTACTCGGTAAGGCGCAATGACATTCTCATTAAGGTTCGCACCACTGCAAACACCATACCTTCTCGACAGTTCACGTCTTATTATTTTTTTTGTACCACTTACAACGTTGCACACGCTGCCTTGCTTTACCAACCAACGCTGAGTTATTAATCATAAACTATCTTTGCTGACACATTGTCAGGATTTCCAAGTACCCAATGGTCAATGAAGCAGGAAGGCAACTTAATTGAGTCCGTAGCATTCTCCTCGTCTATTTCTAAATTAAAGAAGTCAACTCACGTCATGCAATCAGTCAGAGGAGTTTATGTTTGGCCTGGCAAAGCAAAGACCAAAGAACGCACGCGCACGCACTCTTCTTCGCTTTGACAGTTTGGGTGTGAATCGGATTCGGTTATCGTTTCTCTATTATCTCCCTACACTTTGGACATTTTCTGCGGTGGTTCTGGTTATATGCCTGATAGGGTGCATTAGCCGCCAACGGGCCAGTTGCGGGTTCATGACTACAGGGGTGGAATTATTGTTGAATACATTATAATTTTATATTAATAACGTCTCTTGAATCCTTTATCTCTTCATAAATAATACTGACGTTATCTCTTAGCTCGAATCGAAAAAAAGAACATAAATTCGAAATGTAATCTAAGGAAATGAAAAAAAGATTTGAGTGAATGATTTGAAGATAATGGCATCAGATAATGCTCAAAGTGTCAGAATGTGATTTTATTTATTACATTAAAGTGTGTCACTGAAAAATATTCAATGGTTTCAATTAGAAACTTAAATTCAGAAAAAGCCTTAATACAGGCCGTGATGGTTCTCAACAATTTTAAGTATGGGGTACTTTATTAACGGCGATGAGGACACAAATTCCGCTGTCTGGCAGATTGCCCCATTCAGCTTGAACGATGATCAAGAATGCCGTCATCCCGACCTAGAAGAAGTTGAGCTTGCCATATGCAAACTTAAATCAAATAAGACTGCAGGTGCAGATGGCCTTGATGCCGAACTTTTCGAGGCATCTGGAGATCAGTTGGAAAGGAGCATGCACTAGCTGATCTGCATGATATGTTATTCGGAAGAAAGCATGCCCGATGAATGGAACCTTAGCATCGTATGCCCGATCCTAAAGATGGGAGACCCTCACAATTGCGCCAATTATAGAGGGATAAGCCTCTTTAACGTCGCATATAAGATCTTGCCTGCTGTAATATGTGAACGTCTGAAACCCCACGTCTCCAACTTGATAGGTCCTTATCAATGTGGTTTTAGACCAGAGAAGTCCACAATAAACCAAATTTTCACATTACGGCAGTATTTACAGAAACGAGCTGTACAGAGCCATGTCTAGTTTCGGCATCCCTGCAAAACTCATACGACTATGCAGGATGACTTTGGAGAATTCACGCTGCTCCGTCAAGGTCGGTAAAGAACTCACCGAAACCTTTGATGTCGAAAAAGGTTTCAGGCAAGGCTACAAACTGTCATGCGATTTCTTCAACATCATACTTGAACAGATTGTAAGAAACTCAACGTCAACACCAGAGGAACAATCTTTCAAAAGTCGTGATGTCATAGGTGCTTTTGCGAGTATCGAAACAGAAGCGGTAAAAATAGGTTTGATGGTTAATGAGGGCAAAACGAAGTATATGTTGTCATCAATTCGTCAAACGACGAATTGGACAAAACGTCACTATAGACATAACTTCGAGGTAGCACAGGACTTCGTCTACCTAGGATCCGCTGTAGACACGAACAACAACATCAGTGCGGAGATCAAACGGAGTATAACTTTTGCCAACCGTTGCTTCTTTGGGTTAAAAGGCAATTGAGAAACAAAATCCTCTCCAGAAAAAAAGGTAACTTTGTATAAGACCCTAATCATCCCAGTCCTGCTTTATGGCGCGGAAGCATGGACCTTATCGAAAGCGGATGGGGAAACCTTTGATCGTTTCGAAAGAAAAATTCTCCGAATGATCTTTGGTCCCGTGTGCGAAGACAATGTGTGGAGAAGAAGATACAACAACGAACTGTATGAGCTGTACCGCGACATGGGCATAGCCATAAGAGTACGCATCGCGAGGCTTCGATGGTTGGGTCATGTAGAGCGGATGGACCCAAACGCTCCGGCTCGACGGGTTTTTAAAAACACATTGCAGGGAAATCGCGGAAAGGGAAGACCTCATCTTAGGTGGCGCAATCAAGTGGATGAAGACCTCAATCGACTTAGAGTGCGAAACTGGAGAGAGCTCGCCCGAAATCGAAGCCGATATAGAAGGATGTTGGTTGAGGCCCAGGTTGAACCCGAACTGTAATGCCCGCCAAAGTAAGTAAGTAAGGTACTTTATTCAGGGGAGGGCGGACGTGGTGCAGTGGTAGAGTATTCAGTAGATATACCGGACGCGGGGGTTCGAATCCTGCTCTGGGCATCTGCTTTTCTTTAAGCCTCCCAGAATTATAAGACGCCACCCTTGAGATATGTGCAATTACTAACACCTTATTTCCAACTACTGCAACACAAAAAATGGGAAGGCTGCTACTCTACTCTGGTAGTACAATCTACAATGCACCAGAAATTAGGCTTGAGTTCTCCAGATTAGCATCATATAAGTCTCCTCTTTTTTAATAAAAAAAATTTTATTCAGGGCATCGCTTTTCGCAAAGAATTTGTAATTCCTCTCAAAGTAACACTCCATGAAGAGTTCTTGCTCAGTCAGCCATTTGCAACTATGCAGACAGTCAAAGTTCCCCCAACCCTCGCAAGAAGCATAGAAGAATGGATGTTGTAGGTACCCATTTCTCTTTCATGAAAGGGACAAGAAGATAAAAATTAAACATTTGCGTCAGAAGTCCACCTCCTCGCTGGAATGAGTCAGGCCTTAAAAATAATCAAAAAAGTTTAAGGATTGATTTAAGATTACTTTTCAAAAGTCTGAAATTCAGACAGACATACGACGAATTAGAAAATTGAACAGGGACTATAAAAATAGTAGCGAAGCAAAATAAACTGTAGTACGTAACCGCACAGATGCCAATCATATTTTTTTTGTTGGCAAAATCTAACCACGAGTTTGTGTACAGCACAGCTCAGAAACCACACATTGTCAAACCTATTCACGATTTATATGCATGAGCACTTTGTACAGACAAACGCAGCCCCCGCCTGGCAATCACCCAATTCATTTAACCAAATCCAATGCCTACTCCATCGCCGGGTCTTAGTTTTTCCAAAGTTGTGCATTAATATCACATAACCGTTAACGGTTAACGATCACCATACTAACATAAACACGGCGTACAAATTAATTGAAAAATTTAATTTTAACTCCTTCTGGCATCTAATTTCCTCACATGGCGGCACTCTACACAAAACTATAACCGTATATCCATATTCGATTGTTAAATTAGTTTTTATCTGTTGGCAATTATCGTACGACATTTTCTGTTGCAGTAACATTTAAGTTCTAACCAACAACCTCTGTAGCCACATCGACGTCCCATAGTTAGCTTAGGTGGCTACGTCATCGCGCGCCACCAGGCTGCAGCAACAGCCGCCGCCGGCCGTCCTTGGTGCCATGGAATTCCTATAAACCTCAAAATTAGATTCCATTTAATTATATTTCGATGCCAAGTGTTCAACTAGCGTGAACCCTAGAATCGGAATGGGCTATTAGATAAAACGTCGTCAACATCATTCATCAAGGGGAGAAACGATGTTAGCTCGTTGGAGACAAGCACAGCAGAGGAATACACACCTAGGTGAAAAAGTGGAACAATTAGCATGGAGATTTATTGGCTTGCTTGCTATGGACAGAATATGAAGCTCATAAACTGATGTGGCGTTAGTCTCTCTCTGTCCGTAGACCTTAGCCAATTTAGAGCACACTAAAGGCTCCAAGGCTAAAAATGGACTGATCTATCAATAATCAACAATTACTTTTAATTGTTTTAGTTGATTCCATCTATCTGTCCAGCACCAGCACTCGTTTTATCTAGACACTGAGCGAGTTAAATATTGTGTCGTTGTTTTCAGTTGAAGATAATGTTTTTAGTTGGTTAATCATTGTTATGGTTTGATGAGTTAGTTCTTTGCTCGTTGCGCTAACAAGTTTATCGAGTAGGTACAAGTTGCTTGCGAAGAGTAATACTTATGGTACGACAATTATTGAGACTTTGTTATTCAGTGTGGCTAAAGTTCAACAATATCAAAGATTACAGAGAAAAATTTAATTTGAAATAAGCTCTCACTTCCATATATGAATATGAATATATTTCCTATAGAAAAGTAGAAATTCGGGTAGCTTGGCGTGGGAATTCAGAGCGAGAAAGAGGCAGCAATAGTCTAGAGTGAAAATGAATATGTAGTTTGCTGCGCAGTTTTCATCAGCAAATAACGCGTGTGTTAGGTTTATTAGCGACTTCAGAAACCTTAACAGCAAATGAATTAAGGGTGCTAGTTTACCAAGCTAATAGAATTGAAAAATTTTACTTGTGTTTGTAATCTTAAGTAAAATGCTGCAGGGTGTTTTAGTTTCGTTGAACATTGTTTAAAACAAAACTACATTTATTTAGATTGGATGTTGAAAAAATGAGAATATATATAAATGGATTATCTGCATTTGTCTTCAGAGCTCCTGTAAGAATAAAGGGAGACTCATTATTTTCTGCAATTAGCAAAAGTAAACAGCGCTTCTCTTTCCAACTTTCCTGTTCCCATGAAAATTGATTAATGCAGAAGGCCGGTAAGAACTGGTACATGCTTTGCGAAATTCAAACGCTTAAGCCACAAAATAGTATATTTTCCGCTAAGAAATAGTCATAGACAGCAAAAAAACAAAGTCGCAGTACGTTTTACATAAACTTTATTTTAAATTTTGTAATCGCATTATTACACCCTCTGTCTCAGATGCAATAGGCTTACCAAAGAGCAAGCACTTCCAAATATCTTGTGCAGGATTGAATGCGCGCTTGACAGGAAGCAATTTGCGGTAGGCATTTTCATCGACATTCAAGGTGCTTTTGACAATGCTAGCTTCGATGGTATGTGTAATGCTGCCAGAGAACACGGTGTGGACGAGTCATTAGTATTGTAGATTAAATCAATGCTAATGAACAGAATCGTAATACGTTATTGCCTCGTTTGCCAAACTTCAACAAACAATTTGTCTGAGTGTTACGGGGCCTTCTCCAGCACACCGGGAGGTGCTCTCGACGCACTGTTGAATCTTCCTACCCTTGATACCTACATCATGGGGTGTACTTTCAAGACCATTTCTCGTTTAAAGAGATGTGGTCTATGGCACAATTCGCACTGGAGTTTTGAGGAGCTCGCTAGCAGCATATCTTTTTTTTTGACTCACGTCTGACACTATGATCCCAAGGCTCAAACTGCGTCAAAATTACTCAGTAAACTTTCCTTCGGTTCAATCCAGAATCTGAGCCTGGAAAGAATTGTTATCGTATTTTCACAGATGCCTCCAAAACCGACGAGGGTTCTGGTGCTGGTGTCTTTGTGGAGAACGACGACATAAGACTGCACACATCTTTGGGATCATACGCATCCGTTTTCCTAATGGCTTTGAGCCACGTTACGAACAATGGATGGACGGGCAGAAGTATCTTTGTTTGCAGCGACAGCAAAGCTGTGCTTCTCAACCCTCTAACCAGAGCTCCCTGAATGTGATCGGAACATTAAATTCCTTGAGTCTCATTTTGGTTCCGGGCCATCACGGCATAACTGGAAATGAGATCGCCGATAAACTCGCTAGGCAGGGATCTCAGACCGCTTTCTCAGGACATGAACCGTCGCTAGGTCTGCCAGCGTCCTCGGTGAGGGCTTCAATCAACGATTGGATCTGTGAAGAGCACAACCGTAGATGGCATGCCTCCATTGGATGCAGACAAACCAAGCGTATATGCTCCCCAACGTTGGTAAGAAGACTGCAATATTGCTAGCTCGTAGCAGAAAAAACCGTAGAAAGCTTATTGGCGTTGCCAGCGGGCACTTCTCTTTTGCCAAGCATTTAAACGTGTTAGGCTACGTTTATGACCGAGCGTAATCGCAACGCGTGATGCGATGAGAATCGCTACTAGTGATAAATTATATTAGTGCATATGGTGGTGTTCACGACACAGCGATTTAGCGAAAAGCGAATTGAGCGATTACAAGCGATAAAAGCGACGAAAATTTGATTCATTTGAGCGAAACCAGCGAAACAGCATGGACATTTTCATAGAGTGTGTGCGTGATAATCAATGTTTATGGAATTTTCGCCATGCAGATTACCACAATCGAAATATAATAAGAAAAGCTTGGGAGGATGTTGAATAAAAATGTGACTTGGGACGTGAGTAAATATTTCTTTTAAGATGTACTCAAAAGTTTCCTTGCTCATGCGTGGTACTCTTTAAATTTTTCAGGAAATTGTAAAAGGCGTACGTGTAAATGATGGAATTCACCATAATATTTTCGTTCCGTGGCGATTGGGTGCACTTGAAAACTTATTGTTTTATTTATATTTTTTGCGCAACAAATAGCTGTTCTCTAACAATAAAATTTTGCGAGTTAATGCACGCATATTGCTTTCTCAACTGCTCCAACGTGAATAAAAAAAATGTTGAGTTGTGTTGTTAACTTTCAATCGCTTGCGATTACGCGCTACTATAAACACTCAATCGCCCGCGATAAACATAGCGAAAATGTGACAAGCGATGGAGCGATTCTCATATGGCATCGCGCGTTGCGATTACGCTCGGTCATAAACGTAGCCTTAGGCTTAAGTGATTACTTAGTTACTTAAAACTTTATTTGATTAACTAAGCCCGCACCCACGGTAAGGAGTTTATCTGTGGTAACTAGATTTTGGAAATCGAGTTGCTATTTCGGCTGCAGTGAATGATTTATTTCTGTCCATTTCTTTAGAATCATCATCAAACATTAAAATGTCAATGAGAAATCCAAAACAAATAATCTTTCATACACACAAAGCAAGGGTTTGAATTCGCCAATTTTTACTTTCAGGAATACATTTGGTTGAATTTTCCCCACTTCGTTCTCATTTTATCTAAAAAATGCAAATATTAAAAAAATATTATTATAGCAAACTGTCCTCTCCCTCTCTCTTTAGACCCCTAACGTAACGTTTTATGAGGTTTATCTCATAATGTAGCTTTTGCAATAACTTCTGTTAAAAATTTGAATGCACACCCGCAAATGATCAAATCATTGATCATTTCGCAACAAAATCCGACCACACACAGCTCTATGACTGTGTTTCAAAAAACACATTCGTACAACTGTCAAAGCTGTATCCGACATGAGAGACTTACCACATTGGAGCGTAATGTTTCAATTACCACAACGAGTGCGTATCAATTACTTGTAGGAACTTATGTTAATCCGACAATGTTGCAGTTCGTTTTGTACGAAGTTTGCAACGGTCTACTAATTCAGTCTTCTGCATCTATAGACGTGAAAGTGAAAACTCAAACTCAATCAACACCAGTGGCGAGAAATAAGGTTTAAGTTTCAAGACACGATTGTGAAACATTATCTTTAGTTTGAAGTTGTGAGTACGAGTACATGAGAAGAAAGCACCCACCTTGGTATGTACATTTCCTGAGGAGCGCTTATAATACCAATCCAAATGTCTTCCTATAGGTCTTGGCTGCGCCACACCAAGGTGCACTTAAAATATTCATTGCTCAGAAACAAATGAATTCCTGATCACTTAACAAACTCGATTACAAATTGGCCACAAGAGGTCCGAGCCAGAGTATAGCTTGGCGTCCTAAATTTATGTTGAATGCAGTCCTGCGTTCAAGTAGGAATAGCCTAGATGCAAGAGACTATTTGAACATTTAGAAGACATAAATCCCCAACCGAAGGGAAGCGGAAGATTAGTGTTCGGATGGACACACGTTCCTAAGATGCAGAATATTTTGTTTTTGCACATAAGGAACGCACACCAAGAGTGTTGTGTTGCTCACGTCATAGTTTCAAAGAAGCTGCAAGGGTTGCTGTGCGGTGCGACGAGCGAGACAGCACATTTTGCATATGTTAACACAGTCCGAACAAGATTACAATTTTATTTAGCTGGATGGAACTGAGGAAAAAGAATCCAATAAAAATGAGCCGTTTGTTGAGACCAGGCCATGGACCAAGAATTATTTTGAATGCATTTTAAAGTGTGATGTTTTTCTAAGTGTTACATTCAAAGAAACTACAAAGTTTATTAAAATAGTCAATTCACCCACCCACCTTAAGATCTGAGTTTGATTTATTAATTCATCAACAAGCAAAAGAAGCCCATAAACAAGATTCAGAAAGTGCATCTAATTGTTGCAACATAAGTCCTCATTATCAAAAAGGAACACTGATAGACCTTATAGTTCTCTTAAACCTTTAGTTTTCCATTCTTCCTCGAGCATATTTTGTTACATTGCCCTTGCCCATATACGAAAAAGAACAAATTTTCTCAAAGAATATTCCACTTTGTATGTTTACTCCTATATGTGGTTATATCTGTGTGTGTGTGTTTTTACTGTCTTTTCCAAATGCAACAGCGACATCGACCGTCCGTCCGGACCAGGCGACATCACGAGGAAGAAAAATCTGTGAGAGAGTCTGTTGTTGTGCACACGTTATTCCAGAAAATGCGTGCAACATCAATAAATTTGTTTGCAATCAAATCAAATGAAGTGATTTATGTGAAAGTCGCCCACAAAACAGCTCTGCGAGCACTTAGTCTGGGACAGGATAAACTGAGCTGTGTATATTTACCTTTGAGGCAGCAACCAAGCAAGTGTGGAAATGTGATCAGAACCCGCACGCCGCGTCGCACCGCGCCGGCCGGCCGCATCGCGCAGTCGGATCGGTGTTTTCTTAAATGGCAAAGACTTGCTTCGGCACAGATGACTCGAGGAAAGCTGAACTTGTAGAATTATGAGGGTTATTTGCATTAGTGTTTTGTTTATACATAAATAGATTGCGTTTTGATTGCTTAACAGGTGTCAACATATTTACCAAGAGTGGGGGTGTAATAAATGTTAATGTTAATGACATGAAGAAATCAGGTTTGTTTGTTTTCTGTTGTTTTCTTTGTGAACTTCTTCCAGAACATAAATGCTTATCTTCTTTTCGGATTGAATTTGAGTTCGAAATTCTTTTGAATTGATTGTCCGCAGTTTGTTGTGTGAGCAGATATCTTTTGGTTCAACTAACCTTGGTTTTTTGAATACAACAATGTTTATTTAAACGCACTCAATCTTTTCAAAGAGCTTGAGGTAGGTGAATCTCAGGGTATATCAATGTGTTTTTCACTATCGTATGGCTTTTGCACGTAATATGGCAATTTAACTTCTAACAAGAAAGCCCGTTACTTAAGGAAAATTGAAAACTAGAAGACCATGAAACTAGATATTTATATACACATATCTGTTATATCTGTTATATAGTGAAATTTCAAATTTCAGCTTTCAAATCACAAATAAAGACTCAGCTGAGCAGTTCCCCCTTACCTCCTTCATTTTTAACATCTTTGTTCTTAAAGACAGGACAAGGACAATCATACACATCTTATGCGGAATGGAAGGGCCTTAGAGTTTTTTGCCGATTCTGGACAGGTAGTAGAGAAGGCGTTTTCCATTGCAGTGAAATTTCTATCGGTAAAAAAACATTGGGTATTTCTGGTATTCAAACCTCAACCAATTCAGTTTCACCGGAGCTTTCGACTGTGTATGACGTGGTCATTTCCCTCTCGCAAGTTCTTAAAAAACGAAAATTCCCAAACGCGACAGATCGCCCGTAACCGGGGACAAGCCTTTGTCCTCGGATAAAAAACTTCGTTCCACCATGTTTCCAACAAGTGGTTCTAGTAAAAATCCTTACTTTAACAAGTTTACTCCCCTCCAATGCCATCCAGATACTGATAATTCAGATATGGAGGACGTCGATTCTGCTATCAGTAAAAAAGTAAATCGCCTCAATATGTGCATTGTCTCATGAAAAGCCTTAAAGTGTCTAACTACTCAGTTAAGAAATTAACAATTGGAATAAAAATTATGTTGGATTCAATGGATTCCTTTAATATTGTTTTAAATAAACTAAATGAAGATAATTGCCAATACTTTTCCCATGACATTAAAAGTGAGAAAACCTTTAAAGTTATTTTGTATGGTCTGGATGACATCAATACTCATGAACTTAAAACCGAACTTGCATCCCTTGGCTTAAAATGTGTTGACATTAAGAAAATTGAAAAAAAATACGATCAATTTACTGACTATTTTTATCTGATTTCCTTTGAAAATGGATCGATAAAATTAAATGAACTTAAAAAAAATTATCGTTCTATTCTTCACACACAGGTTAATTGGAATTACCAAAGAAAAATCAAAGGTAAGGTGACACAGTGCTTTAATTGTCAAATGTTTGGACATGGTGAGAGAAACTGTCACATTAAAACATATTGTGCGATTTGCGCTGGGCCTCACAAAACAAGTGAATGTGACGCTTCTTCAAATAAATGTGCCAACTGCAACGGCAATCATAAAGCAACTGACATCACATGTTCTAGTAGATCTAAATACTTGGAAATCAAACAAAGATTATCTGGAAGTAAAACGCACTACCAACCAAGAACCCAATTCGCTGCAGCCGCTCAAACTTCTGCTCACCATGCCTACCAAAAACCGGTTTCGTTTGCCTCAATGAGTGACTTTCCTTCGCTTAAGAAACCTCATGAGCGACGCCAAATCAATGCATCGAGCAAAAACTCTCCAACTTCAAACTCTCTACAAACATCTCTGCCAACGGCAAATGCGTGGGAGCATGAAACATGTGGAGCTTCTACATCTACATCCAACATAAACAACGTCAACAAGGTATCCAGCAACAATTCTAATCTTCTTACGATGGAAGAATTAAATGCCTTATGTATGGAAATGATTTCCAATTTAGCTGTTTGTAAAACAAAACTAGAGCAATTTAATGTGATCGCACATTTAGCTACTAAATTCTTATACTCTATCAATAAATAAAATGACAGACACACAAATTAAAATAATAACTTGGAATGCTAAAGGCATACGTAATAAGATTAGTGAATTCTTAAATTTTTTGAATAGCTACAAAGTTGATGTTGCTTTAGTAACTGAAACTTGGCTGGATATTGACATTAGACTCCCGTCAGCTGACTTTAAATGCTATCGAATGGATAGAATAGATCAACTAGGTGGTGGAGTCGCGATTCTTATAAGAAAGTCGATTCAACATTCGCTTTTACCTGTCATTTCAACACAAATTGTTGAAAATATAGGAATACAGATCAAATTAAAGAACCACAAGATTATTAAATTGTACTCCATTTATTTTCCTGGTGGATCTTCATCAGATTTAAAAAGAAAATGGCTTAAACAAGATCTCAAGAAGATATTTACAATGGGTGGTGATTTTCTACTAGGTGGTGATTTTAACTGTAGGCATAAAGACTGGGGTTGTGCTAGAGCAAATGCTTGGGGTAATATTTTAGCCGACCTTCCATTGACATTACCAATTAATATTTTTTATCCTCCTTGTCCAACTTATTTTCCTGCTAGTTCCCGTGGTTGTCCTTCAGTTCTTGACCTTTTTGTGTCTAATGTTCCTTATATCATAACTGAACCTGTGTCGTTTAGTGCTCTCAGTTCTGATCACAATCCTGTTTTTTGTAACCTATCTTGGTTGGGGGAAAGAAAGGTGCAATATTTTCTAGACATTAAGAATACTAACTGGAAATCCTTCAAATCTAACATAAAAATTAACCTGTTAAATGATTCCACTGATCTTGAAAGTATTTCTTGCAGTGAGGATGTTGACTCTATTGTACAGAAATTTACGCAAGCTATTTTTTCTTCTGCTAGTGTAAGTGTTCCTAAGCGGCAAAAAATAAACCAATGTAAGAAACTTCCAATCCACATATTAGAACTTATTAAAATAAGAAACATTCACAGAAAAAATTGGCAAAAATATCGTCAACCCTTTTCTCGAGCTATGGTTTCCTATTTTAATAAAATCATTACTGATCAAATATATATCAATCGAACCGAAGAGTGGAACAAAAAATTGAAAATTCTTGATAAAAACGCTAAGCCCTTCTGGAATATTGTAAAGCTAGTAAGACACAAAAACCAAAAAATACCATTTCTGAAGGATTCATCAAGTACTTTATTCACTGATGCAGAGAAAGCGAATTTGCTTGGTGAAAACTTTACTAAAAATCACGTGGTTGCTCAGCATTTGGGCGAGTTTGAAACAAATGAGCTTGTAAGTGATGAAATACAGAGATTTGACACTCTATATGAATCAACTCCTCATCAAATGTTTGTAGCAGAGGAGGATATAAAAACTGTAGTCAAAAGGCTTAAGTCCCGAAAATCAGAAGGTTTAGACAAAATAAAAAATATATACCTAAAAAATTTACCCCAAATTGGAATTAAATATCTAACATTTCTAATTAACTCATGTCTAAAATGTCAATATTTTCCTCAGGGTTGGAAAAAGGCAATGGTTGTTCCTGTGCTTAAGGCTGGAAAACCTCGAGACAAAGCTGAAAGTTACAGACCGATAAGTTTGCTTAGCAACATTAGTAAAATTTACGAGAAAATTTTAAAAGAACAAATTTTAAAAACTGTTTTGGAAAAAAGAATTTTCCCCGATATACAATTCGGCTTTAGACGTCATCACAGCACTTCGCATCAGGTTAAAAGAATCTGCAACCATGTTTTAGAACATCGTTCAAGAGGGCAATCAACGGGAATGATATTGATAGATATTGAAAAAGCCTTTGATTCGGTTTGGCATGATGGAATAATATATAAAATGATAAGATTTCAATTTCCTGTGTATTTGTGTAAAATCGTGCAGAGTTTCTTATCCACTAGATGTTTTCAAGTTCATGTTAATTGTGGCATTTCAAAAATGTTTTATTTTGATTATGGCGTTCCACAAGGCTCTGTTCTTGGTCCTGCCTTATATAACATCTTTACTTCTGATTTTCCTAATCTACCGCAATGTGAAGCAGCAATTTTTGCTGATGACACAGCAGTGTTTACGTCGCATGAACTCGCTCTCAATATTGAGACGAATCTAAAATATGCGATTGAAATACTGGAAAAATATTATACTAGGTGGAGAATTAAGCTGAACGTTGGGAAAATGCAAGCCATCTTTTTTACAAGAAAAAGAAGAGCTTGCTTTCTTCCCAGCACTCAGTTGCAAATAAATGGTATCGCAATAGAGTGGTTGCAATCTGTAAAGTATCTCGGAGTCCACCTCGACACAAAACTAACGTTTAATCACCATACCCAAAACACGTTAAAGAAAATGAGTATTGCTATTAAAATGCTTTACCCTTTCATCAACCGCAAATCTTCACTCACAAATGAAAATAAGATAATTATTCATAAAGTTATTTTTCAATCAATATTGTTATATGGCTGCCCAATATGGGGGAAAGCAGCTATGTGTCATATAAAAAAGCTGCAGGTATCACAAAACAAAATTCTGAAAATGATGCTTAACTTACCTTGGCATACTTCGACCATAGATCTCCATACAAAAGCGAATGTTGAATCGATTTTTGAAAGAATTCGCAAACTTTCAAATAATTTTAATTGCAGCTGTGAGATTTCTATGAATCCTCTCATTAGCCAGCTCAATACATAATCTTTGATAAAAAATTTATAACATTTGTTGCGCTTACTTATTGTTTTTTGCTGTTGTTATTGTCTTATGTATTTCTTTTATATTTTGCTTACTTTGTTGCTCTATTTATTATTTATCTATTTATTTACTAATTGTAATCTTATTTTTTGTCATTTATTTATTTTTTCCACTTATTCACATATTGTTTATTTATTTATTTATTTATTTATATATTATTTGTTTATTTATTTATTTATTTATTAATTTATTTATTTTTTAACTTATTTATTTAGTTGTTGATTTCTTATATTATTTATTTATATAAATGTATTTGTTTACTTTTTGTTTTTTTTTTTGTTTTTTATTTATTTATTTTAGTTGATATTTTCCATGGTCATTGTTATTCGATTTGTGTAATGTCAGGTCCTAAATTTTCAAACACTATGTACACTATTCAGCTATTATTTAGCGTTTAATTATATTTGTTAAGTCGAACAAACATTTTATTTATTTATTATTTTTTTTTTTTTTTTACTATTTCTTTTTTTTATCTTTTGTATGAAGGTTTTTTTTCGTATTTTCCTTCGATAGCTTCTTTGAATCATGCCTATAATAATTATTTTTACTCTAAAAGATAATGTTTCAGTTGTAAGATAAATAATATCACATCTCTGAATTGTAAAATGTGCGGTCACAGACTTTTTTGAAAATATTATTGCGAAATAAAATATATATCTATCTATCTACCTCAACCAATTAATTTATCCAAAATATTATTTTAATGATTAACTTGCCTAAAAAAATTCAAAAAACCAGCTCAATCTGCCACATGAAGGACCAACTGAATCACAGTACCTACAGTTCAGTTCAGTTCGATGATGTATCTTGTTTCCAAAATGCGTTGCACACATTGAAATTATTTTATTTTATCAAACAAATGTTGTGAGCTATTTATATTTTAAAAGAAAAAAGATCTTTTATTATTAAATTAAAACATATCCACAGCATAGAGACAAACACATACGTGCAATTATTGGAAATTTAGTTTGTTTTGAAGTTTAAATTCAGTTCAGTTGAGTTCATTGACATTTGCTGACATTTGCGCTTTCGTGGAGCCTTACAGTGGAGTAATATCGCGGTAGATAAAGCATTAGTTTAAGAACTTTGTTTTGACTTATTTGCTGTTTTATATTGAGGGTCTCAATCTCAACACTGTCAAACCATACTGTTACTCCACAAGTAAGAGCCGGTTGGAAAATGGTTTTATAGATAAAAATTTAATATGTATGCTAAGGCGAGACTTTTTGTTAATTAATTTGTACAGAATTTTAGCTAGTAAATTCGTTTTATGAATAAAGTTAGAAGTCTGTTTTTCAAAAGTGAGCCTTTTGTCAAATATGATACCAAGGTATTTGCAATACTATTTGTCCATCAAAAACTTAAAAAAAGAAGAGTATTAAGGGAACTCTGTAAAGAAGTTAGGGCTTCTTGAGGAAGAACATTCGACGTAAAAATTGCAGTATCGTCTTTAAACATGGCAATTTTGGTATTACTATCAAAACGAGGTAAGTAGGGCCGACAGAAAAATATTGGAGAGGACGGGTCCAAGTACTCAGCCCTGAGGAACTCCAGAATTTATACCGACCATGGAAGACCTCGCAATTCCAGTACATACGAAAAGTTGTCTATTTTTCAAAAAGTTCCATATAATTTGTACAAGGTAGCACGGGAAGTTGAACAAAATTAGTTTGTGGAAAAGTCCTTCGTGCCAAACAGTTTCGAAGGCCTTTTCAATATCAAGTACTACTGAACCACTCGAACGCTTTAAATTAAGGACATTTTTGAAGGTTGAAAACATTCGAAAATAGGAATTTTAAAAGAAGTAATTTTTTTTTAAGATCGTGAAGATCACCACAACTCCTTAGTTCAACACGTAGAAAAGTATCGATGGTGACTTTACAATAAAAGTGCAAAAAAATGCATACGTGCGTGGTTTTTTTTTTCTTTTCTTCAAATTCATTTTATCTTTTCAATAGTGCGGGCTATTAAGATTTCGCTCTCTTCATTAGTCCAAATAAAAATACACTAATCTCAAAATGTGTAATCTTATACTGAAAGCCTATCGTTCATAACTCCTCAGACCTCAAAAAGAGTTTAAAAACATCACTTAAAATAACGTCAGCGCAGAACAGAAGAGCTCTTTAATCGCTCTTGATACGCAATATTTCTATAAAACAAACGTTCAATGCTTTGATGTTCATATTTCTAAAAAGACGCAAAAGACAAAGAGAACATCTTTGACTGAATTTCACCTTCTACCTTCTTTCAAAAGCCCAACATTGATTTGAACTGATTAATTACAACATAGCTCTAATTTTTTGAACGTGAATTTCATTTTAAAAGGGAGAGAGAGAGAGGGAGAAAAAATGCTATTTCAGCGACGCCTGATTAATTTGTTCCTCATTTCTCTTTGATTTTGTTTCCAAAAGGCAAAATAGAAAAATATAATAAGTTACTCACCAAACTAGAAAGTGAATTAATTTGAAACCCAACATTAAGTCGAAACACCGAAAGCAGCTTATCTCACAACAAGCTGCAGCATGTGACGGTGACCGACAACATATGGCCACAACACGGCCTGATAGTCCATGTTCACGTTCAATTAAGCAATAAACAATCCAATAGATTAAGAATTTATGCAAATGAACCACCACACACACCTGAAGTGCTAAATATGCGTCTCAAACTGTCGATAACGATTTTCACCTAATATTGATTTATCGTATCCAAAAGTCAAAACATCGGTCGATTTTGTATGCCGTTCTTGAGGGCTTAGCTTCCGGAATGAAGAAACAAGAAAGTTCATCATCAACTTGAGTGGCTAATGTGTATTCTCTATAACAAGAAATAACGAACAGTGCTTGTATATTAGCCTCAGAGCGGTCCATATCTAATTAAACGATTAATATTCAGTGTCGCGTAGCCTACTTAAAATCCAGCCAGCCGTAGACCAGCACATTTATTTATACAAATCTAAACACTGTTTGTTGTTCGGGCAACACCGAAAGCAACGCCTTGTCATCATCGTGGGCCCATCAATGTGCTATAGAGAACTCGTATGAGTTTGAATAAAGAAATCGAATGGTGTTTTGAATTGATACATCCCGATGGGAAATTATTTCAATTTCTATTGTTGCCCCGATTTGGGCTTGGTATGTAAGAAGACGGCCGGCGCGGCGTGGTACACTTGATGTCATTATATAGGAACGCAAAAGAGAGTCATCTTATAAGACACCACTCAGTGGTCCAATGGGACCACACTCATCGTACGCGTGATTCCATATCCATTACTGCTGGATAAACAAAACATCAAGCAGAGCAAGAGCTCACGAGCCGTACCAAGGCCTAGTCCAGAGATGGAATACGAACAAAAGAGGAAGCGAAAGATGCAAGTGTGGTGGTAATGGTCAGTGCCATTCTTATTGTGGTATTATGATTTGGAAAATTTAAATAGGTGATCATAAATATGATATTTATATCAGGTGTCGTACATTTACATAAATTCTGTGATTCCAAGATTTAATCCCGCCCATTAATCAGCACTATGGAACACCTACTTGAACTGGTGGCCGTTTGCCACCGCTTAGTATCTATGCACTCAAAAAGGAATGTATTTTTAAAATGCTTTCAAAACGATGATCGTGTAGTGGTCTGGATACTCAGCTCAGTGAAGGGCGAGATAAAGTGGTTAGGCGCCAAATCAAGCCTCACTTAAGAGCATTTGTTTAATGAAGTAAGTTTGAAAAAATAGAAGAAAATGGTGAAACTATTGTAGGTTCTTTCGTTAAAGCCTTGGGGTTGCCCTGTGGTAGCCACAAAGCGATTTTTGAAAGCCTAAACTCGCTATAAATCTCAAAGTGAGTGTTTTTGGGGTCCTGGGTTTTCCCTCAACTCACCCTAAAGTAGCACTAGATTTTTGCTGACGTGAGTTCAGGTAACGAACAGCGCTGTCAAATAAGTCATGTATTTTTCTTCTTCTTGATAGGGATGTGTGGTCATTAATGTTTTTTGAGAACCGAGATTCGTCAACCCAGTACAACGAACGAACCCTGTGTTGAAAAGCAGTAACCAATAGCAAATAATGGCTGAAAATTGACAAAAATAAAAATGCCTATGCTTTTTTTTCTCGAGCGTAACGAGAAATAACGCAACTCATCAGATAAGTCAGCAAAACCGAGCGACATTGTCAACAAAATTGATTCATAATAAGCCCCTACGACAAATTACTGTTATTATCGTAACATATTTCTGTGCCGCTCTTGTGACCACTGACTGTTGACAAGCAAAGTTATTAATAATTTCCGATAACGACAAACAACTAAATCCTGTCCATATGTTTTCCTTACTCACCATGACAAATTATTTCTTTACTTTACTCCGATTAACCTGCCTACATAAGAATCACTTCCTTGCTACAAACTCGGACACTCTTAATGTGAATGATTTAATGCAGTTCTACCACCATTATCATCTTTCCTTCACACAAAAAGAATAATACTTGATTAAACATTGCAAACAAACAAATAAAAAAGCAAAAAGAAATCGAAGTCTGGTGTCTTTTACTTCTTTGAGATGGCAAGCCTTATCCGTGAATACTTTTTCGAGCTAAGGGACACATTAATGGTTCTGAGAAAAAACAATCAAAAAACTATATGATTGGGAAAGCTGCACAAGTTTAGAATCCTTAGATTGTCTATTTGCGAAACTAGGTGCTTGCAGAAATGTGAGTTGGTTTTATGGTCGTGACATTGCTAGAACAATGATGAATTGCTTTCAAGAAAAGTTTCTCTCCATATAAAGCCCAGCTGTCAGCTCGAAAACTAGCGAACAGGAACAATAAGATGAGTGATTCACAAAGGCAGTTTAGTGCTTGGCTGCTATACTGAGCGTCGTGGGTTCGATTCTTGAGTTGGGTAATCTTTGTCTCGTTTTAGCTTCCCATTCCAACGTAAAATTTTCTTTGGTAGTGTTCTCCTAACTACAATGTCTTGGATCCGACTATTTTTACTGAAATTTCACTCAGCCATAGCAAAAAATCCTGTATTGATATCTTAAATAATATATTCCGTATAGGATAACTTCCCCAATTACATCTCAGTCTGACCATCGAAATTTTTGTGATTGCAGATCCTAGTTGGTAGACAAATTCTACACATGCTCACGCATCAGCATCACTTGCATCTTCTTCGCCCAACAGACATAAGCTAAAATGACAAAAACGACGAAAATGCAAATCCAGAAGTGCACAGAAAAAAGAGGAAAAAAAGTTATGAAAAAGCAACCACCTCTGCCGAGAGAAGATCCATTGCAGTCGAAATTTAAAAGCATCTGATGTGAGCCACAAATGCACGCAGACTACGACGCAACATGGGCCTTCTTTCTCTTATCAGTAACCCACACTTAATGTTAATGTATCTTCGCAACGACCGACGCGACGCAACGAAAAGTATCCAGGTAGGCACCAAGCACATGCACAAGCACAAGCAGAAGACTAAGAAATTTGCCACCAATTCCAAATGTATAAGTTCAATGTGGTACTGTAAGTAAGGCCGTTTTCCAGTTTTTATTCCTGTTTTTGTCGCGCTGTCGTATCTCCCGTCGTATAGGCTGTGTGTGCTCTTGCTAAGGAATTCATCCAAGATAACAGACCTTCGAAAGAAGGAATACCTTCTTGTTTCTCCTTGTTCATACCGCTTTGGAATTCCTCACGATGAAGCACGTAAGCGTTCAAAGAGCATCACCGCTCGCTCTTTGGCTCACTGCCAACCGGTCGATGCTAGAAGGTAATGAAATTGTAAGTGCTGCACGCACTTTTGCGGGCCACATCAGAAGTAAATACACACAAATTTTGTCCCAATAATCAATTTGTCATTCCGAACGACTTCCGTGCAGTGTCCCATTAGTGATGGCTTTCAATCAAGATTCACGTCATCAATTCAAATTAACGTTTTTGGTATCAGAAAGGCGAGATTCAATCGTTTCGTTGACGTTTGACGAGTGCACACAAATTTAAATTTAAATTAAAAAATAATTGTGCTCCAATGGTTAACTTTGAAAAGTCATTTGCCCGACAACTTTCATTTAGACGTGGCTTTTATTTGTTTTCAGTGCGACTTTGGCAATTACTAGATCTATAACAATGCTAGCGGAATTAGTGTTGGTGATTTCTCTAAGCCTCCATCTAACAGTGGGTATTTTCAAACGTTTTACCTTTTTTGCTAAGATTAATCTTTTGCAGATGGCGGCTCTACCAATCCGAATAGAGTCCTTCAACTGCAAGGCGAGCGCAAGGCATTGTACAAACTTGGCATGTTCCATGGGTACAATTCGTGAAAAAATGCAAGTCCTCAACTTTGACTGTACCTTCCCTGAAGAATTAGACAAATTGATGGTTCGATGGCTGATTATCCTAAAGACGACTTAGTAGAATTGTTAATATTTCCAGATAAGATTTACGCTTTACAAAAGGGATAAAAATGGCTATAAGATATTCAACATTGACTCCAAAGAAGATCTTTGCAAGGTACTCGATAAAACAGAGCGTTCCAACGTCGTCAGTCGAATGATGCCGATGTGGAAATACTATGGTCACTTTCCTGAGATGTGCCCTGTTAAGGTAATATTGTCAAAAAACCATAACTGTAAGAAATATAAATGGTCCAATTTTCAACAGGGAGACATATCCGTACGACGATATCCAATGGACTTGGCTTTTTATCCTTCGATATTCCCAAGCGGAGACTTTAAGATTGATATTCAAATAATTGAGGCTAAGAGCAGCATTGGGATCTTAAATGTTTCAACTGCGTTTACAGTGAAATACTAGAAAAGTTTCGATATAATTACAAACACTGATTATTTCCTAAATCTCGTCTGTATCTTAAGTCTGTCGATAATAATTATTTTTACTTGTTAATTGAATCTGGCGATTTTTGAAAAAAAAAAAAAAAAAAAAAAAAAAGGTCAACGTAAGCGTCTTACTTTGTCGTCCATATCAGTTCGCTTTTATGACAAAAAAAGCCAGAATATTTATAATAAGGCTGCGTTGGTTTGGACCTCTTACTGAATTCTGCACCGTGCTGCTGGAGGGGGAAAAGAGTCAAAAGTTTTTTTTGTCCCTGCCGCATATGATTTTATTAACAGCGCAGCGCAGTAACAGTCGTAGAAATCAATTGTTATTGTTTACTCCGGTCTACCAAAATATTTCCACCTGGAGATATTCTGTCCTTTGTTCCCGAATTAAACCGATTTTCAAGACAGAAAAGAGCTTGAAGATTAGTCTTGCTTGGTGAAATCCTAAATAACGGGTTTACTTAACTTCATCAAAACGCAAGATCTAAACTATAACTTTGAGAATTGATTGTGTTGTTCAATTTTACAAACTTTGTTGCACGACCTTTCTGTGACATCCCATGTTCCTTCCATTCCTATTGGCATATTAACAAGTCTTCCGAGTTCTAGTCTATCTCTGATCTTTGAATGCATCTCATTTCAATAACAATCTATTCCCGATCGCAATTAACTCGTCGCTCGACTCGATTTGATCTCTCGACATTCAATGAAATCCAATACATCCTTGAAGAACGATGCGACGAGTATCGCTTTTCGATAGAGTCTAACAACAGCGCGATCACAAAGCGATCCAAATCGCTGGCCAATTAAACCATTACAACATAGTTCAGGCAATTAATGCACATTCATGCGTTGTCGTGTCAGTCGTTCGCTCACACCTGAGCGGTGTTGCACACAAGCTAATTGAAATCATTACACTCGTAAAAATGCTAATTCAATTAGCTGCTAAAGAAAGGGTAAAGGAGAAAGAGAGAACACCGACCAAAACGTAAAAATCAACAAGCCAAAGAGAAGCGGCTTTGGAAACGAGTATCCACACCACATCATGGTTCCATCCCACATTTTGTTGCGGGTCCTTTGCAGCTGGCTAAGCTAGCGTGTCGTACATTTTAGCTACACTATTGCCAGTGACCTACAACGAGATCCAAGCGCGCGAACGATATTGATGCGGAGAGTGTATTCAAGCAGATATTCATCAGGGATGCCAGCAGGACAAACTTCTGCCTGACCATGGCACGACCCAACAAGCTGTATGCAAATGTTCGACATTTAAAAATGCATGTTGATTCAGGCGGGTGGTAGACGCAAGTTTCTGCCGCCGCGCCAATCGAACATGAAACTCGGGTAGTTTAGCTTCTAACTACCAGAGGTCGCTTGATGTCTCTGCTTACAAATTTTCATATTTGTGTTTATGCTTATCAACGGGGAATCTTAATTTGTGACCAAGGAAGCTAGATGCATCGCCTGAGCGAAGTTGCTGCAGCAGCGTAATAAAAACGAAATCAGAGATGCAAACATTTCCTGTCCGTCCCCATCAGGCAACGACCTAACCGAAGGAAGGTGTGAAAATAAAACAGGCGAAGAACGAACGCAAGCGGCTTTTGCTATGCAGTGCGTATCTATTTACTTCTGATTCTGGGTATTGCGACAGCCGCGACCACCTCTGCCACCCTTTGTGGTCGATGCATCTAAACAATTTTATGGTAATTACCTGAGTATCGATGTCTCTGATCGCTTTATTAAACACAATCCGTAAACTTGCTTAGGGTGGGTCCACTCCACACCAGCCAGCGGTATATACTACATACTTTATACCGGAAAGCAATTTGTGGATGAAGTTCACATAAACCAGGAACAAACGGGAGGAGAAGGAGCCTGATGGGAAAACTTCTTTGCATACTTTGCAAAGGCGAATCGGCTCAGCTCAGCTCGGTTTCTCGCTAGATGCATGCAACCAGATGTGAATCGTTTCTAAGTTATTAGTGGGTGTAAACCTGTGAATTTACGAGTTGATGTTGCAGGAGTTAGCGGGCACTGCACGATGTGCGATGGCCACCGCCGATTGGCATTTGTGTGCTAGTTAAAGGAGGCGCCAATGCAATTGAACGACCTGTGAGATTGTTTCGAATTGCAGAATGAAAGTTGAGATGACTTTGGCGTAGTGTATAGCATTTTAGCAGACTTACAACTGTTGTTAATATTTGGTTCTGCAAATCAATGAAAGATTAGATTGATTAAGATTCTATCGAGATAGAGTTGAGCTTATATCACCAATCAGCAGAAAGCTAAGGGTTTTGATGTTCTGAAGCTTAGTGTATCAAAAAAACATCCTCACAAATTGCATTTCAAAAGAAAAGATTGGTGTTCAACCGTTTCCATGTTTTTATTTTTAAAAGCAAAATTGTTTCCTTTTGACCACAAGATGCATTTTTTATAAGCTTCAAGATATAAAGTCAAAATTCTATAAAGAGGTTTTTAAAAATTTAATAAATAAAATTTTAAATCAAAATTTTAAAATTTTTAAATTAATCATTAATTTGTAAAATTACGTACGAATGAAGTTTTCAGGGAATACCATTGCGCCAAGCATCTCGCAGAAAAGTTTAACATAAATAAAAAGCCGTGCAAAATGTGTTGGAAAAAGACTACTTTGTATCAAAAAAAAAAGAAGAAAAACACCTTGAGAGTTCTATAGGAGTTTAGCATTTTGATATTCGGTTCATATGAGTTAAAAATCAGCGGTCTGCGTCTAAATGCAGTAGGAATGGCTGTTCAAAATCGGAATGTTGTCGTAAACAAGAAATTCATTTATGGTCTATTAAAAGGACGTCGAGAAATCATATCAAAACCAATATACTAATTCGCCCAGATTTGCCTAACTCCTACGACTCACCACATTCTTCGAGCAACCGAAAAAATAAATTTATGGTAAAATAATGAATACAAAAACGTCAAGATTCAACGTTGAAGCCTCAATGAAGTAAAATTCTATTCGAAGTAAGATACTAAAAACAAGAACTCCTTGTCTTGGGTTGTAAGGGTCAACTAATGCAATATGCAAATCGGCGCAGACTGCACTGTGGCCACATCCTGTGCTGTCATAGGTAATATGGGCCATAAAATCACACCACACACATCTCAATTTTAAATTTAAATCAATCGCAACATGATACCACATTAAGGGAAACGTATGTATAATCATGGTGTAAAGATCTGTACTAAGTTCTCTTCTGCCTCAATGTCATTTCCCATAAATAATAAATACACGCAGTGCCGGACAGAAACATCGATTGCGTCAGTTTTTGATTCCGTTCTTCTCAATAAATTCAATTTAATGAGGCGATAATTAATTCGAAGACAATCGTACCAACAAGGGTCAGTAGTGACTGAGAACGCCAGTCAGCGTTGGCACAAGCTACTGTCGCATGCTACTGAGCTTTTCCCATGAGCGTATGATGGGTGTTCATCCAATACATGCTGTCAGAGAACTTACAATTTTAACGACACAATAGCTATGATAGAGGCTTTTAGAGGCTAAAAATACCAATCTTAGAATTGTCAAATGTTAATGATGCATCATAAAATGAACCTTGTTTCTAAGGAACGGTGCCGACGCGACGATGTCATGAACACTCTGCGAGCCTTTCAAAAATTGAACAAAAGAAGAAGTAATTAACGACGGGGATACATCATCAAAATAAGACTATAAAAGTTGTTTTATTGCCGTTCTTAGGATATGAGATCTAATGATGAGCTCTATATTGTTGTTTTTATTGCAGACTTTAAAGATGGCAGATAGTAGGTCCGAAGGACAGTTGCGGGAAAAACGTGGTTTATAGAGAAAAAAGAAAAGAAACCATATACATATATCAAAGGCTGGAGATGACGGGTCCGATTACTAGTGCGATATCCCGCAGATGGGATAGTGAGAAAATACGGGTGCATGACACCTAATTATCGTCATAAGGTGTGGACAAGATAAAGATTGTGGATGCAGCATAATCAAGCTTTAGTTGAGAACTTAATCAAAGAAGATTGGCTATTTGTTCTTTGGCGCTGACCTGAACGATCTAATTATACAGGAAGACTGCCACACAGAAATGACATTAATCCCCGCTGCACACTTTGCAATCTGAACCAATTGGAAAACATCTTTCATTTTTTGGCAATATGTCCCATCTTACAAGAAATTCGGCGACTTTACTTTAACAAGAGTTACTTGTCGTTAGAGGAATGTTTCGGTGTTCTGAATGGAGAGGGTGGTTGGAAGTTGCTTATTAGGTTTATATCCCATTTGATTGATTATAGAAATACATACGTGAATCTTTTTTGAATGCTCATGAAGATAAAATCTGATTTAATTTGTTTTAGCTAAACTAAAAGCCTGATTCTTGTGAATAAAACCTAACTTAATTTTGTTTTAGCTAAACTAAAAGCCTTTTCTTTTTTTTCTTTTTTTTTAATGATGCAATTCAATTTAATTTCATCCAACCAAAACTAAAAGTCTGCGATATCAGCTAATATTGCAAATCTTTTACTGCTTACATATTTTATTTTGTTTTAGCTAAACTAAAAGCCTCCCAATTTGTTAAATATTATTACGTTCTCATAAAGCATATAACTCAATATTGATATTTTTAATATTTGCTTATAGATACGTTTTCTCTCAAATTGTATAGATTCATTATTTATCTAATTAACCGGCAGACGGCTTAGGGCCATGCTTGTAATTCTTTTTGTTAACTTTAAGTTTATATTCTTTCGAAAAAAAAAACAATAAAGATAATAAATAATAATAATAATAATAATAATACAGGAAGACTCAAAATAAAAGTGTTCAGACTTTGAGATCACCAAAACAAACTGACATTGGCCATGAAGAAAAGAAATGTAAATGTTCTTAACGGATCAAATTGAGAAGCTTTCATCAAGTAAATACTTACAGAAAACCCAACGTTTTCAAAATTTGACCTAAACTGACAATGCACTTTTCATTTTGGAAATAATTGTTACAAATTTTTCTTATCCTTAAAATGTAAGGATCTTATAACGAATTATTCGGAGAAATGACAATGTCAAAATCTTACATTCCTTAAAGTAAATAAACCACAGAGACCGGTAGCACGAAGGATTATAGTACATTTCCCCCAACCATACCTTGTTTGCATAGGTGATTCACAAATGTTTGACATATTCGTTGAATGGAAAAGCAATAAAATGATTCTGGAATTCGAACATCGAACTCCCACGTAACAAGATATGCTAACCATTATACCACAGGCATCACATTACATTGTACACCATGCTGAAAATTGTGACTAAACTGTCAATAACGATTAATTAATCTGTCTACCTAGTACCTCCCTGCCGAAGGATTCAATTGAGTCTATGGAATGTTAGCTTTGTCTATCAAAAAAACTTCCAATTGGATCGAACAAACTTGCTCTAGCTCAGAGATGTGTACAAATTCAGAGAAACATTTCTTTCCAGCGCACTTTAAAAAGCCTAAATGGAATATTTGAACAAAATCGTTTTCAGCTGTTTCCTCTTTTATCAAGGAAATCAAACACATGTTGATTCCTAACTGAAGCTGTTAAAATTGAGCTGTGTCCGATAGGCGAGAGGTTCGTGTTTCGAATCAAAACAGAAAACAAAAATGTTTTCCACTTGTATCGTCTTCTTACGCAAGAAATTGGCAAGTCCTGCGAAAGTAAATTCTTTGCATTGGAAAGCGCTTCCTCTATTAGCCTTTCGAAACTGACAGAAAATTGTATAGCCCCTCCATTCCCTCACAACGTCTACTTCGTTCTGATACACAGCGCTATATATTTATTTAATTTAATAACACTAATAAGCATAACGTGTATTGAAAAAATAGGCACGACTGGGTCGCACGTACTTGCGATTGTGTGCTAAGTACAATACCAAAATCTTAAGGCTGAATAAAAGGTTTTAATATTAGCTCTTAATTTATTAGGTGGTATAGGGTTGCCAACTACACATTGACTATGAAAATTGAATTAAAAAAAAAAAAATATTCCAAGCGAAAATCTAAAAACGCAATTTTCTTGCAGTTTTTAATGCAAAAAAGCCCTAAAAATTTAATCAAAATCGTTGGAGCCGTTAAAATAAAACGGTTTTTTAATTTTGTTTTTTTTTTTAAATGTAGTCTTAAAAATTCATGTATTAAGATTTATTAAAAAAAAAAATTTGAAATAAATCAAAGATACATTTTTGTGCAATCTTTTTTAAACACCCTAGGACTTCTAAAATATGAAATTTTGTCAAAATCATGCCAGCCATCAACGAGAAAGTCGGGTTTGAAAAAAAAAAAAAAAACAAAGC
This sequence comes from Melanostoma mellinum, assembly GCA_914767635.1. Classification (NCBI taxonomy): domain Eukaryota; kingdom Metazoa; phylum Arthropoda; class Insecta; order Diptera; family Syrphidae; genus Melanostoma; species Melanostoma mellinum. The sequence goes on from OU612059.1 coordinate 232,878,708, forward strand.
GGTACTATGGGGGCACAGTTCTTAGACTTTAAAAAAAAAAAATTTACATCACAAGAACAGAAATTCATAAATAATTCCTCACGTAAAATTTTATTGAAATCGTTGGAGCCGTTTTCGAGAAAAATATGTATTAACATATCGGTTGTATATGGCAGGTACCTACCGTTATTTCAAGACCTAGAGACCCAAAAAACCTCATGTAGGCTGCCCCACAGACCCTGACTGCAAATTTTGAATAAAATCGGTCCAGGTGTTCAGGCTAAAGATCCATATACAGATAGGCAGACAGAATTGCTGGGCCCCCTATCATAGTAGTGTCATGTTTAATTGATAAAATTTTTTTCTGCACGATTCCAAAATGGGCCTTGTACCTATAATCACAAGTAAAATAATAATTTCTTTTTTCGTATTGTAGACAACACTCGATTAGTCTTTCTATGAGGGAATTAATTTGTACAACGCTGTTTAAACTCAATATCGTAACTTTCGCACGTTAAAAAATACATAATTCTTTTTGGGTCTATAAAAACAACTGGTGAAATCCTTAATCGGAAATACAATACTCATATTGATTCTGTTTTATTGATTTGCGATTTAGCATTATAGCTTTTCTCTAACATTGCCAAGTCTAGAAAAAAGTATGGAAAATATATATAATTGGTTTTGAAATCATTAACATCACACGAAAGAAATGTTTCCGATTGTTGTCTGAAGAACAGAGCTAAATACCAAACCAAAGCTAACACCTCCAAGTCTTGTCACCCCGTTTGCTGTTTGCTGTTTGCTCTCCCTTTAGTTGAGTATTAAACTGCGGAATGTTGTCCACTTCCCAAAACGCTCTGGGGCACTTGTTGCCACATTGCGGCATCGTTCTTTTCGTCATCGACGGCCTGATTTATTAGCTAAATTACACCGAAGTATTGTGTCCATTTGTTTGGTGGCCGTAGTGTAGGCATATATGTATGTATGTGCACCAAAAAGAAAAGCAAAGAGAGCGACCCAAACCCCAAGCAGCATGCAAAATTCCATTGACTTTTGGAAAGCTCCCTTCCGAGGCCAGACTGGGACTTTTGTGACTTGTGTGTCAGCAAAAGTAGTCACTCTCTCGGTCGCTCCATCTCTGTCGGAGTGCATACTGTTTACGTATCTGCAAACAGCAACGTTTTCAAATTAACCAACCAACGACGAAGGCTAAGATGATATATGTTTAAACTCGACATTACCATAATGACAATGTACAACATCTCGAACGGATGACGGACGTACGATCCGCACGCACACCGTGCGCTTATTTATGACCAATTATAAATCTAAACGCTGCATTTTATGGTGGGCACACTGGGCAGCCCTGGCACTATTCTCTTCCTTCTTTTCTGCAGCTATACATTGGTTCCAAAGTGGGACAAAAGCGAAGAAGCCTGCGCCTGCACTTCGTGTAGAAAGGGAGACAAGTTTGCGACAATTCCATCATTTTTAATGTAGTGCTGCAGCAGTGGAATGGCTAAAACAAAAAAAAAAAAAAAAAACATAAAAAACTACAGAAAGATGTTGTCTTTATATAAATGTAAGTATAGTTTTTGTCTTGGGGAAGGAAGTAAGAGCCTCAAGATGGGAGATTGTGACATTAACGGTATTTAGTATAAGCTGTGTCGTGCTTGCTCTGCATCAGCTGACTTGATATTGTAACTCGAATGTGCTAATTAATTACCATCATGTTGTTAAGTGTACAGTCGATAAAGTTCGAAAGTATTTTACTCTGTGTGTCTTTTTGTGTTGTGATAGCTGACAAGAATTCATGCCCAGATCAGTTGCTTATCATGAGATCTTAATTATAACAAATCACCCGTGCCTATCAACTCGAACATCGTTTAAATAAATAAACTCGCTCTTGAGTTAATCGAATGTCGATTGCATTAATTTGTGAAAGATGGCGAGTAACGAGATCGCTTGACAAATTACAAAAAAGTTCGTGAAAGTCCAATTGAATTCGAGAATTCATGATTCATATCTAAATCACCCATTTTCAATAAAATTTTAGGGAGGTTCGTGGTTCCAATCGCAGAAAAATAAGATGTTTTTGGAAGGTATTGCCTTTCGCGAGGAATTGAAAAGTCCTTCGAGAGTAATTACACACTGCCGTGAATAGAGTTTTCTGGCTCAGCCGTTCGATATCGGCATATAATTGCACTGATTTGTTTATCTTGCTGCGTTAATTTAAAAACATTTATGAAGATAATAAATTTATGAAATGCAAAAGTTTTTTAAAACGCTTACAGATATTTTGTTGCAATAATCGATTGTTTGCGTCTTCTTTTCTTCAAGTTCTCCGGCGTATTCATATAAATATTAGCTGACCAGCCTGGGCGGCGTAGCTCAGGCCCTACGTTAATCGAATTAAGTAAGTTTAGTTAAGTAGTTTCCAAGTATCCATTCTAGTGGGAGAATGGGGATGAAATATAATTTATGTTACTCAGGAACAGTTAAGCACTCTAACGATGACATAGTTTTTGGAATCAGCCCAGTATTTTAAAAGTGAAATACACATTGAAATCGGTAGAGTGGTTTTTTTGGATTCCCGTTCCCGTTCCTGTGGGAAAATGCTGATGAAATATAGTTTAGATTGCTCAGGGACAATGAAGCATTCTAGCAGGGAAAGAATTTTTAAAATCCGTTCAGTACTCTCCAGTTTCCTGGTTATTTCGCTATTCCCTTTTCCGTTCCCGAAAGAATATGGGAAGGAAATCTAGTATTTAATACTCAGGAGCAATTAAGCACTCTAACATTGAAAAATTTTTGGTAATTGGTCCAATATTTTCCAAGTTTCCGCTAATGTTGCTGCTCCCGTATCGTTGCTGAAGCTCTTGACATTTGTTGAGTACATCAAAGTGTCAGCATCTGCACCGTTCAACATGGTCACAGAGACCACCAAGTGGTTTTACAATACCCTTATTGGGTCTGATCCAAAATTAAAATTTTCTTCGAGCTTTTATCACTTTACCCATTTTTTCTTGAACATAATAACCAAAGAACTTCCACTTCATTTCCTTGGATCAACCACAATAATTTACTCAAGGAGTGCCAAGCGGGATTTAGAGCAGGGTGAGAATTGGCACTACAATAACGCAAGACTCGAAGTGGTCAACGAATATAAGTACCTTGGAGTGATCTTTGCTAGTAATTTAAAAATGAAAAAACACTTGAAAGAGAAGCTTGCAAAGGCAAAAACTGCAATAAACTCCACGTGGAAGATTTGTTTCTCCAACAAATATCTAGCCCATAGCACAAATTTCAAAGTTTTTGAGTCCGTTGCAGAATCAATCTTGCTTTACGCAGCACAAGTTTGGGGAGGTCGACAATATGATGAAGTAGAAAAACTTTTACGCTTTTATCTTAAACGCACCTTCAGACTACCATCGAATACACCAAACTATTCACTAAACTTGGAGACTGGATTATCAGCGTTGTTTATTAAAACGCTAAAGTTGCAGGCAGATTACATTACCAAGAATCAAGGTCTTGAACATGGATGATAGCCGACTTCCGAAGAGAGTTATGATGAAAACAGTGAGCAGAAAAGTTGGTTGGTATGAAGAGTGGACTAAGCATGCGCGCTCATGTAACTTGCATCTAAATCTTGAACAAGAGCTCCACTCAAACTGGAAACAAAAATTCTATGAGATCATTTCCGTCACAGATATAAACTGCAGAAATGAGTATGAAAGAAAAGCAAGAGGATCCCCTTACAGATCGGTGTACAGCAGACTCAACTATAACCTATTACAGGCAAACTACTTTCGAGACGAATTTATGTGTAAAATCCATTTCAATGATGTTCAGACTAAGGGTAGAACTTCTTCCTCTCAACTATAGGCCACACCGAGAAGACCTTCCAATATTGTGCAACATATGTAACACAGCAGAACGAGAAGACATATTTCATTTTGTGGGTAGATGTCCGACTCTTCGTGAATCGAGGCGACATTTCTTCGGTAAGGATACTCTCTCAACGGAACAAGTTTTGAAATTATTGAATTAGCTATCCGAACAGTTATTACTTTTTTGTAAAACAGCACTTAATTATCGAGAAAGAATAAGAAATGCTAGCTTCTAATGCAACAAATCCTCTTCAAACAACCATAATAGTAGTTCATCATTTAAATTTTTGTATACACGTAGATTTTAACGTCATTTTTTTTTTATATTCAAAATTAAAATTTAAAAGAATTTTTTTGTTTTTTTAACTTTCATAAATCAGTACCAATCGGCAGACGGCATAGCCATGCCATAAAGATTTTGTTTATTTAAATTGTAATATACTTATGTTGTAAATAAATAAATAATTATAATCATTATAATCTAAATCCTTATCTTTACCAAAGGCCTAGAAGACACTGTCATTGCTTAGGTCAAAGTGTATATTATAACCTTAAATCAATTCGTTTTGTTTTGCGAATGTAAATAAAGATCAATGTGCGGTCATTTCATATGAAAAAATAGTTTGGATTATTGCAAAAGTAACACTTTTAACAAAAAAAGTTTGAATCTTTTCACTGCGGGATAATGTAACCTCCTAGAGTTGAAATAATTTTTGGAATCTGTCAAGTAACTTAAAGGTTCCCGTTCTCGTTCCTGTTTCTGTTTCCGTGGGATTATAGGGATGAATTAAAAGCTTTTACACCTTTCCTAGACCTAACTTAAGATCAAGGTAGGATAAATCCGTCCAGCCGTTTACGAGTATTAGCCAGACTAACGAACAACAATTCATTTTTATATATATAGATACTCATATATTTAAATTTTACTATTATTATTATTATTATTAAAAATTCTTTATTTGAACAAAACTCGAGATACATTTGAAACATTTTACAAGAACATTAGCATGGCAAAATTTATATTTGCCGTCTGCCTGAAAATTGACATTTATCGAGAATAAACAAAAAGAAAGTTTAAGATTATACTTTAATAAATAAATAGATATAATTAATTAAAAAAAAAACATAGCATCGATTTTTTTTTTTTTTATAAATATAAATTCCCTGATGAAAAAAGATAAATACATAATATTAAAAAAGAAAAAAAAAAATTTAATTTACTCTGAAAAACTGTTTCGATAATCTAAGGCATGATCAATATAACTATAAAGATTTTTCCAACCGTACTCTCCGTTTAAGATTTCTTTTGCTTCCTGGAGATTGAGAAAGCTCTTTGAGAAATAAAGTCTTCGAAGTTCCTGCAGAATCGGGCAAACGGCTAAAAAGTGGTTGACATCTTCGTTTTCATTTCTGTTGCAGAGGTTACACCTGGGATTATCATTTCTGTGAGGTTTGTAATTCAAATCAAGCATCTCAGTCCTTGCTTTAAACAACGTACCTATTTGTTTTGCAGACAGTTTGCTATTAAAATAATTGTTTACAAACAAAGTGTGATTGAGTTGCTTATAGACCATTCTGCTTGGGGAGGTTTGAGCTCTATTCAAGAACTTAAGATACAATGAATCATCCACCAAAGCAATACAATCATAAAAGCTACCTTTCCAATCAGCAGGAGAAATTGTTCTAAGATTTAGATCAAAACCGTGCGCATTTGCTATCTCATACCATTCTTTAAACGGCGACAAATTCCTTCGGAATGCGAAATCCATCATTTGCTTATGGAGATTTTCATTTGACCTTTGCATTACTTTAACTATGTAATCGGCATTAAATTTAAGATTTTTTAGAAAAGTTGGTGGGATACCTGATTCTACATGTATAGCGTAAGTTGGTGTGGAATTTGGAAGTTTAAAAATTCGCTTGAAAAAGTAGCGTTGCACTATCTCAAATTCATCGAGATCTTGGTAACCAAATACTTGAGTTGCATAGCATAAGCATGAGTTTATAGTGGCTTCAAAAACTCTAAATTTAGCCGATATGTCAATGTACTTATTGCAGAAGATTTTGTTCCATATAAGGTTAATTGCAGTTTTTGCTGACAAGCATTTTTCTTTAACGTGGGGACGAAAATCCAGATTGCTGCAAAACAGAACACCTAAATACTTAAATTGGTTAACCACCTCTATAGGTTCATTATCCAATGACCATGACTCGAGCGGGTTCCTCCTTCGGCGTGTGCTTTCAAAGATCATAATTTTTGATTTTGAGGTGTTAATTTTCAAATCCCATTTATCACAGAAAGTTTTCAGTCTATTAATTTGTAACTGTAGTGTGGTGGGGCTGTCCGCCAAAACAACAAGGTCGTCTGCATAAAGTAGAACCTTAATAAGTAGGTTTCCAAACCTTACACCCCCAGGCAAATCACTGGAGACGTCGTCAATAAAAAGGGAGAACATAATCGGGCTTAAGGAGCAACCTTGGGGCACGCCGCTTTCAGTTTTGAAGAAACTGGACATGGAGCTCCCATTTGACACAGCAGCGCAAGTATTGGTGAGGAGAAGTTTATAAAGCTTTAAAAATTTCGTCGATATACCTAAATTCGCTAATTTATAAACTAGTGAGTTCCGATTGATAGTGTCAAATGCTGCTCTAAAATCGATGAAGAAGGCATACAGTTTTTGTTTGTTATCGATGAAACGTTTAGCTATATTTGAGAGTGCAAATATTTGGTCCACAGTTGAAAGACCAGAGCGAAAACCGGCTTGGAAAGTGCTTAGCAGTTTTTTCTCTTCTACCCACCTCATAAGCCTGCAATAAAGAATTTGGGTAAATATTTTTCTCAAGCAAGGAAGAATTGAAATGCCTCTATAGTTTTCGGGAGAGCTGGGATCTCCTTTTTTGAAGATTGGGCAGATTTGTGACATCAAAAAAGACTGAGGTATTTCTTCCTTTTCAAGAAGGTTATTAAAAAAATCAAGAAGAAGATTTAAGAAGGACGGGGAGGAGTTTTTATAGAACTCGGCTGTAATTCCATCTAGCCCGGCTGCCTTATTGTTTTTCATATTTTTAAGAGTTGTTTCTAATTCGTTATTTGAAATAGGTTCATCTAGTTCTGGAACAGAGATTGAGGGTAGAGCATATTGAAAAAGTTGTGAGTCCGTTGCATCGTTTAGAAGTCTCTTAAAATGATTTGCCAGTAACTCGATATTTATTGTTGTTGCTGAAAATTTTTTGCCACCACCTAACAATCTTACTTTACACCAAAATGATTTCGAGTCCTTACATTTGGATAAACTTGTTGCTAGACCACACATAAAAGCTTTTTGTTTATCTTTGCATACTCTCTTATAAGTTTTGTTTGCATCTAAATAAAGTGTTCTAAAGAAACTAGACTTGGTTTTCCTAAAAATTTTGAGCATTGTGAAAGATTTTTTTCTGAGTTTTATGCATTCCCAGTCGTACCACTCAGCAGTAAAATTTTGTTTGTTATTGGTTGGCATGGCTGAACTCTTGATAATTTCAAGTATTTCATCAGCCGACTGTTCACAAGACCAGGATACATTGTTCGGTAGGCTATTTACTTTGGCATCGAGTCTACGCTTGTAGAGCGCTACCTGACTATCGACCCATTTATATTTTTGTTGTAGTTCACTCAGAGTGGAATCGAAGTTGATAAATTGTATAGATGTCACTATTGGAAGATGTGCTGAATAGCTTACGGGTTGCACCTCAAAATCCTCAATTACAGTAAGCCAATCGCCTCTAGCCAAACAATAATCAATCATAGAACAACCCTGACCAGAAACAAATGTAAGTTCACCTCTGCTATCTCTTTTAGTTATTCCATTCATAACCATTAAACCGAAGTCCTCAACCAAATTCATTAAACGCCTGCCAGAACTATTAACGGTTATGTCCAAAGACCTTCTCAAACTCTCAAAAGCGTGTGAGGTGTTGTTCACCAGAGAAGCTAGATTTTGAAATTCACCGATTCTCGCATTTAAATCACCTAATATTAAAATGTTATTAAAATAACATTTTAATATTAGGTGATTTAAATTTTACTATTACGTCCCTTATTTTTAAAACTTTACTTATAATCTTAAACTTGTATTTTTCAGAAACAAAATGGTGCTTTTAATTTTAAGGTGTGTGAAGTGTGGAACGTCATTGGAGTGAAGATACTTTGGTACTTTTCAACAACAAAAGATCTGTATACAATTTATTCAGTCTTATCAAGCGGACTAATATTTTAAAATTAAGTAGGTATTCGGTTGATTTTACTCAGAACAATTTATTTTGGTCTCATCTATCCCACTTTTTAAATAATTAGTACCGAGGTCCTTTGGATGTGTATCTGTATACCTATTCCAGAAATGAAAATTTATTTGGTCCTATTTATTTGGTATTATATTATTAAAACCACTAGCATCCGTTAAATTCAATTAAGGACAGTGTCACGATCAAGAATGTCTTCTCATACATATTGACATGATGCGAAAGTCACCTTCAGAGAAAAAATATTCTTCTTTTTTATGATAGTGCCAGAGAAACATTAAATTTCATTGAAAAAGACCGGAAGCTCAAGACTATAACAAGTATACTTCATCATAGGAAATAGTTCAAAAATAGGAGTTGCCCCAACATACTCATCGAACTTCCAACAAATCATTAATCCAAAAACACAACACATTTGCTTTTCTGCCCATTTCTCAACATCAACTTTTATTCACCACTCTGAACTGACACATAACAAATTGACTATATCGTTCTGCACTTCAATGTTTTGCATCCAGCCGACATTAATCCGGCATTTTCCAAATATTTGTCCAACAGGTTACTGACCCAGCCGCTTGTCTGCTTATTTGCAAATAATCGCGGATGCAAACATGCCAGGAGCAGCAATTAATGGGGTGAGAAGAGGTATACCACAGACCACAGATTGCAGGCTAAAGTAGAAAAAATAAAAGTAAAAAATTAAAACAAACAAAATGCGTTCCATTGTCAAAAGAAGCAATGAATCAGCACACCAAGCAAATAGCAAAGAACAACGTTACAGAATTCAACTGACAGACACTCGTCTGTCCATGCGCTAGCGATAAAAATGGAAACACACAGAAAAATACGACCGCCGAATGACAGCTCCAGAGATTGAGAGCATAGCGTAGGCATCCATTTAGCCAGGCAATAAAATTTGTTTTTGCATTAGACCATAACTCACTAGTCTCGAAAAAGCGCACGCCAAGGAGTAGGACGACTGACGCAACGCGACGCGGTGAGTCAATTGAGAAAGTGACCAAAGGCTGCTGGTATTCTCATGCAAAACTTGACGGATAGTCAAGCGTGTGGCACTGCGAAACGCACAACAGAAATCACAAAACAGAGAAACAAACAAGCCACGGATACATTTGGAGATTTATTTTTTGAATGTGTCGCACATAGATCACTGACCGGACCGCACGTGGCAAAAGGAGCAAAACAACAACAGCTATCTATTTGCTGCGTGCAGCAGTTTGCTTTGCTGCCGCCTACACAACGCAAAGCTATTCTTGGGTCAGATTAAAATTCAAATTGAAATCCTTCAGCACACATTTCCTCATAATCTTGTGTGTGCCGATTGCCGACTGCCGACTGCCGCCTGACACTGCCCACTCACAACAAAAGGGCTTCGGGACTGAGTGTCGCCTCCATTATATAAAAGTGCGCAGGACTACACGAGTAGTTCCGGGCAACAATTTGGATCAAATAACTGCTTGTTGTGTGGACAAGTTAATATTTTCCCTCTTTTGATATTTGTTTTTGATTTTTCAATCGGAATCAGTATGTTGTTAGCACAAAAACGAAAACAAAGAATCCGAACAACCTCGTCATCGTCGTATTATGTAATATGGTGCTAGTTCCTGGCGCAGAAAAAAGTTGTCTTGATCATTGCTGTCGCGGAGCAAGTGACAAAGACCCGTCATCATCACCGTCAGTCGAAGATGTGCATCAACAACGACAATCGACTTGTCAAACCCCATCATCGGAGAGCAGTCAGCAAGCTTTGATGCTGGTAAACATGTCCAAGCAAGGAACTTTTATGTTAGTCTCTAAAGTAGGATGCGTTGTCCACTTGGTCAGCTACATCACATCGAAACCGAGTCAGACGGGTTTCAGAGAAGGGGGTCGATAAGAAAGATATCATGAGTGTAAATCGTGCCTGCACTCAATGATGACCGAGCCAACAAGAGTTTTAGACGCTTATTCTGTTGTTAACTTTTTGTTTGTTTTTAAACGATCTGGCCCACATTTGAAAATAAGGTCGTCTATTTGTGACATATTTGTGTCACTTGTGGCCATTAGAATAGAAGGATGGGAATTTTTCTTTTGAACAAGGTATAAAGTTGTCGGTTATGTTTAAAGATATGTTTGCTGCGTGCAATTGAAGACTTCAATTTGTTTGAGTACTTACAAAGTTATTTTAAGAATTATTTTCTGGTGAAATGTTCATCTCACAGGTCAACTGACGCGACGCTAGAAAACATCATTCGATGTAACTTTCACGACTCTGCCGGTCTTGTTTCGAAGACACGTCTGAGAAAATTGACTCCCTCCTTTTCAACCTGGGGCCCATTTGGACCCCAGGGCATGTTTGAACACTCATAACTTTTTTGTTAATCATTTTTCTTAAATGGGATTTTTACTCAGTGAACAAACTTCAATTTTTTATTCATTTCATTAAGTTGAAGCGATTATGAGATGTTTACAGATTTTTCTGCGTTTTTTTTTGTGAAAAGAAACCGACCCGAAAAATCATATTTTTTCTAATAAATAATAATTTCATTTCAAAAGCAGCATATTTTATGTTTAGAAGGATTCAACTTGAAGTTGTTGGCAGTTCCGGGAGACATTTAACATATAGGGTTGTAGTGTGGCAAGGGCAACAACATCTTCCACATCCATCGCAGGTGGTTCTGCTTTTCTTATCGTCTGCTCTTGGACAAAGGTGAGATCTGCCCCTTTTAGAACAGAGCCTTTCGGGGTTCAACCAGTTCCTCCGCTAGTTGGTTGAGTTTATCACTTCTGAAAAAGGGCTGTTACGTCCAGTAAATTGTAGAATACAACCATCGACCAGTGTTTTGTTTGACTCGCACAAGAATTAACCGAGACCGTTTGGCGGAACACATCGATTCCACCTTTGGTGCGGCTATAATCAAGTATCAATGCAGGTTTACTTAGATGACCGGAAATGGCTTTCTGACAGTTATCTTGTGTTGATAGTAATACCACTTGTTTGTTTGGTTTCGGAACATAACTCACCAACGCCATTTTTCCAGAAAATCCAAAGATGGATGATTGTGCTAGACGAAACAGCTTTTTGTTATTGACCGTTACAGGCTCATTCTGGTCATCAAGAACCTTCATCGCTACAAAAGGCTTAGTCACATCTCTTTTTTTTCCGGATCGTGCCAAGAATGGTGATCTCCTTATCCTGCAACCTCAATGCCAAATCCATCGACATAAAGAAATTATGAATAGTGAGGTTGCATCCATAGTTGAAATATGATGGCATCAACGACATCAGCACATTATATCCACGGCGACCAAGTCCTGTACTTTGGTCAAAGCTTTCAGTGTAGATAGAAAACTTCAGTGGATATGGATAGCCCTATGAGCTTTCATTCAGACTTGATTGGCATGTATTCAATCCTTTTTGAGGTCATAAAATTGTTTGATAACCTGAACAAACTGAAATAATGACTATTTTTTTCTTTTGGTCGAAGCCGAAGGTTTAGCCGATTATGGTTTTTTAAGCCGAATGTGGCCGAAGCCGAAGCCGAAGCCGAAGCTTCGGTCGGACACTACAATTAAGGAGGTTTCATATCACCAAGTGCTAAAGAGTTCTTGAAAACTAAAGCTTCTTTAATTAATCGAATTCAATTTGCTTTAGTGATATGTTTTTGAGTAATCAAGTCTCAAAGTAAAAATTTTGAAACATTCTTCGAATAAAATTTTGAATTATAAAATGTTTTATTTGAAACAATCAATGCTCTTGAGCAAAGTACTGTAAACCAAACTTGAAAATCTTACTAGGTTTCTGGGAAACTAGAACTTTTTTCCTAAATGGCAAACAGTCAAAAAATAATCGTCCTTATAAAACAACCAGTCAACAAAATTGTTTTTTTTTTCTAACTTTAAAATGTTTATGAAGATTTCATGTTTGAATTTTTAATTTCAAACTACACCAAACTTTCGGTTCTTTATTATTTGAAGATTTTTAAGAGAAAGTTATTACTATGGAAAAATTGATTTTGCCCCTATTTGAAGTACTTACTTAACTGACTATTGAAAGATAGTCCCTAAGTCAAATTATTTCAACTTTTAACTAATATCAACTTGATCACATTCGTCATTCTTTTTTCATGCCTTGTATCTGGCAATGGAACTATGCTTGCCACATCACATTGGTTCAGTTGAGAAGCTTTTGAAATTCTTAAAAAAAAGAATCGTATATTCAAAGGAGAACAATTTTGGTGCTTCTTGGCGTGGAATCCTATGCCAGAGGCTGGTCGCGGCTGGGTTAATTTATATCTCGAACACATTTTCTTAAAATCCTTCAATCGCTGTCTGATCAATCATTCGCGGAGAGTGATTATTCGGCAACCACGGAGTTATTACACAAAAATAAAATGAAAAGTGAAGCAGGGGCGACCTGTTGCATCGCCAGAAGGATTTAATCGTCCCTCTTGAGAGCTGCAATACCAAGCGAGGGATTTCTCAGGATTTTCTTTGGCCGTTTTTTTACTTACTGATTTCAATCTCTGAATCAGCGATAAGTTTGATATATTCGCTTTTTCTCCTGTTCTGCTCTCTTTTTTGTTTTTGTTATTCTTTGATCTTTTTTTATTGAATCAAAGGTTCTCATTCGGTTTTTTTCTTTTATTTTTGACGATAGCCAACTATCTTGAGTTTATCGGAGTCAATTTTGGACAGCTGTAATTTAGTTAAACATGACATGGAAATGTTCATTGTTAGCTTGAGATGTCTTTTGGAAAGATACGCGTTTGATTAAGCTGACGTTAAGCTGGACATTTAAAAGAAAATGATGTAGAATAACGTCTGGTTGCTTTATGTATGGGATTGGAACCATGTGTACTAAAAATGGAAGTGGACTCATCTTCATCTGAACAACGAGGTTCAGTAAACAACTATAAGTATTGCTTAAGCTAAAAATGTGTTTATTATTTTCTCAACCGGATTGCCTCTGTTCACATGACGTTCAAGTATACTATTGATTGGAAGAAGTTACATTTTCAACTTTTATTCATGTAATTTCTCGTCTTTTACAATTAAATAGAATTTATACTCGCCTTTGTAGCAATCAAAGCAAATTTAGCTTACTTAACTGGTTCAAATTGTTAGATATGGTTTCGATTAAGTATAGATCAGCATATGTTTGGTATCCAATTGTTTTTTTTTTCTTTAACGTTAAGAGAGCTTTTCTTTTGAACAAATTCAGCTAAGCTCGTTTGAACAAAGACTTACTCATCAGCATTGATAGAATTGATAGTAAACTTTTTATTTTTTACACATAAATAAATAAATACATAAGTAAATAGAAGGCCACAACAAGCCTGGGAAGATCCGGTGCCTTGACTATAGAGCAATGTTCTCAACCATTACTTCTGAGGTCGCAAGGGCTAAATTCACTTCTTAGCTCAATTCTTGATTTTAATTTACAAGCTTGTCGGTGACCTATGAACTTAAAAACGCCTAAGCCAGAAACTATTAAGTGACTTATTATATTTAAAAAGCTTAATTTTTAGTTGATAACTTAAGAATTAAAATTTTTATTTCATAAACTAACGGGCGAGAAAGAAAATATTTAATTGATATTGAGCATTAGAATTGGAAAATTAAAAGCTTCTGTTAATCTTGCAATTAATAACCCTTTTCTACAAATATGCACTTCTAAATCTAAATATTAGATTAGGAATTAATCTAACAACAAGCTAGAGTTTCCATTTTTGCTAACTTTGAACGTTATCCTTAAAACGATGTAAGCCCAAAAACAAACCATAGCTTTGTGATGATTTGTTATAAGCTGAATCCAAATATGGTTTCAAATTGATTCTATTTTGATGTAATAGAGACAATTTGAAACTATATACTGGAATATTTAGCTTCAAAATTTGTAGTACGCGGTCATACATTATTTTGAAGCTTAATTTCGCAACCAAATTTTTAATTTGATATAGGTACTGGGTGCGACAAAAGTATGGAAACCCCTGGCAGAATATGCGTTAAAAAAAATCAACGACTCTATATCCGACGTATTTTTCGACGATATTTTTTATTTCAAAAGCTGCACCTCTAATAATATCATTAAAAAAAATAAAATAAAATACATGTTTTTTCGTAAAATTTCGCGTTCTTTCCAAATCTGCAATAAAAAATGGGGGTTTCCATTTGAAAAATCAATTTTTGGGTCGCTGGGGCTTCAAGGTTACGTCCAAGGTCAAATTCAAGGTCACCATCGTATTTCTCGTCGAAAAATACGTCGGATATAGGGTCTTTGATTTTTTTAAACGCATATTCTGCCAAATTTCCAGGGATTTTCATACTTTTGTCGCACCCAGAAATGCCCCAAAAATTTCCCTGAGAAGAGGTAAATCAATTAGGATTTTGATAGCAGGTCAAATACACTTTCAACCCTTTTCATCAGTGCAAAGTCATAAAAATTACCTTAAAACAATCAATTCTTGGAAATTTGCAAGTTGTTGCAATAAAAAACCGTAAAAAACCCAAAATTAGATTTTTTACCTGTTTTAGTTTTTTCCAAGTATCATAAAATGTATGGGTTTTTGAGTGGACTTATCAATAAGTTTTTTTTTTTTATTATTGTTTTGTTCATCTGTAAAAAATAAAGAAACTTTATGTTTACCAGGGATTTTCTGAAAAAAAGTGACCTCAAAGTCAAAACTTTGTTTGGGGAAGAAAATTTGAACACCACCAAATCGGGTAACCCTAAGCCTATAGGAGCTCAACTTAAATACAGTCTTAAAGATGGTTATTTCTACAAAAAATTGAGTCTAAGATTAGGTCTCTATCATCAGTTAGGTCAGGGTACACCAAAGTAAGCCTTTTTTTTGTCAAAAAGTGATGTCAAAGTTGAGAAACGAACTTTACTGTAAAACAATTTTTTTCTTAGAATATGACCAAGAATTACACCCCAAAGGATAATACACGAATTACCGGACACCCTTTATATTTTTGAAGTTTATGGAAGTGCTGAATTCAATTTCAGTCACAGATTTACTCCATCACTTCAGGTTCTTGAAATTGTAGCAGAGTAAGGTCAAGACATTAATGATTTTTTTGGAAGCTTGGCGTTGTAGAGTGATTCTCTGGATTTGAATTCAGCGTATCTAAAACTGGAAAATAACTTTATTCGAACATCGAATTTCCACATTACAGACAAATTTCTCTAAGAAAAGCGTTTGATTATGTCCAAAAATAGTCAAGTTAATATCATAACATGAATTTAGTCCGTCCTGTGGGCCTGAATCCTTTTTTTATTACTTTTCAGTAAATGCAAAGTCCGCAGCACAATTAAAAAAATACTTTTCAATCTATCCCATTTTCCCGGATATTTTTTTTCGTAGATCTGATGAGAATATCGGGTAATTATTTGCTGAGCAGTGAGCAGATGCGCAACTCAACTCTCTCAATCAACTCAGTTGATTCAGAAATTAAAGAGATTGAAAGTTAGAAATTAAGACAGCTAATTGATGTTGTTGCTGCTGATGGTCTTTGACACTAGATAGAGATTTTTGTTGTCTAAGGTGATACTCGTCTGTTGATGCATGTAGCACATGTAGCACATTGTATAACCGATATACATTATATCATCTAACAAATCACATATGAAGACACCATAACCAGTTTTTATTGAACAGGTTTTCTGTTATTCACAATAAAAACGAAAAAAACAATAAATAAATATAATTTATTGATAAAAGCTTAATTGGTGTCCAAACAACATCCATTCATTTGCATCGATTTGATTAAAGGTTGCCCAAAGTATTATACTTTCTCAGTTTCACACCGAAACATTATCGACCCGTGATTAGCTAAGATTTTCTCACCACTCGCATCGCTATTGCCTACACTAAGCTTCAAAAAAGCCTAACAAGCCAAAACGGTTTGAAAGTTTAAAACAGTTTTGTTTGGCCTCTCTATAGTTTTGATTTATACGAAATGTCTGTTAGCCAGAAAGAGGTTGAGCGTTGAGATTAAGCACTTAATGGAATTTAATTAATTAATCCAATTTGCTATTGATGGTTTGTTTTGATTGCCATTGACCAATTGCCTTTTATCGATCAACCTAGCATTTTTTTTTACTGACAAAAGATACATGTACGGAAACTTAACCTGTCTTCAAATTGTGTGTTGCGTGAAATCAATATTCAATGGGTTCTCAGCTTTGATGTTTTTGGAATGAAAGCCATAAGACTTTGAATGTGATCGTTTATGTCTGTCTATCTGGACCGGTTCGAATTGAAATGAATAGGGAATTGTACTTTTTTGATCATTTACTGAGACTGCAATAGTGCTTCATTTACCATCGTTGTATTTGTTTTTTTGGTTGTAAAAATTACAAAATAATGTTTGCATACATTACTACATTACTACATTACTACATTGATAGCGGTATGTGAATGTGTTGGAGAAATAAGAACAAGTTGAGTTGCGTAGATCGGGCTACTGGATAGACACAAAAGTAGTTCCCTCGTTTGCTAAGAACTCAGTTCTTTGAATTTTTGGCTCTCGATGAAATATTTATTTGCATCTAACATACCACCCAAATCATAGGTGGTACAATATCACCACGTGCGCGGCAACAAAACGGATATGGCCAGGTCTAGATCCAAAACGCACAAGACATTTGTTATCTATTGCCAGATTGCAAATTAGCTCCGTAATCAATGTCATCACCGGACATTGTCTGATAGGAAGACACGCCATAAGACTTGGCGTTCCCTCAAATGACTTCTGCAGAAGTTGCTTAGATGAGGAGGAGGAGGAGACAATCCCACACCTCCTCTGCTCATGTCCGGCACTCTCTTCTAAAAGAAAGCGGCATCTAGGAAAATATTTTCTTGATGATCCAAGCGATCTGGCACACACAGATCCCCTGCATATCCTTCGCTTTATTAAAAGCTCCAAATGGTTTTGTTAAGTGAGGTACTCCCTCGCATAATAACTATGGTATCACAATGGACCTAATATTGGTCTAAGTGTGTCAGTTTGTTTTCCTGACAGCCATTTTAACCTAACCTAACCTACCACCCAGACAGTTGGTATCATAAAGTACCGAACAGGAAACTCAGTTTCAATCTTTTCGCTCAGGTGCAACGACTTCCTGGTTCAGTAATATTGCCATACAATTCAGGGTAAGCACTTAATCCAGCACAGGTCAACAGCTATGCAAACAGCCAACATTATGTCGAATCCCCAGGAAAAGATATGCCCTACCATCACCCATATCCGAACAATATTCCCTTCTTATTATAGTTATCAACAACGAAAAATATGTAGGGACAAAAGAGAACATCACCGTCGTGCAACAATACAAATGCACCGAGTTGGGTACATCCTATTATGGCACAAAATCATAGTGCAGCTGAGCAGATCGACAGTACCTCCATCAGAATTGTCGAATTGAGAAAACAATTTTCACCCATGTAGCTTACTTGAGGCGGCACGGCTGCACACCATATCGTAGCACAGAGCTTAACTTTACTGATATTTTCAGGTTAAGGGCATTATGGAAATTGTCCCCTGAGGGCCCAGATGGCCATTACTCAGTTATATCAGAGCCACCGCCCAATCGATCAGCCGACGACTTAATGTGACTCCCTTCAGAAAAGGCTCACAAAAGACCAGAGGTACCAGCGACGACGACGAGGATGCAACACAGCAACGCACCACAACAGGTTCAATGCGCAAGTAGTCTTCGGGCGTTTGTGATCCTATCATCTGGGCTGGTCCCGGGCATTTCTTTTTATATATATTATGTTTTTTTTTTCATTCCTCCAACGTGTTTCGACGTGGACTCGGCTGATGACGATGATGTGCGTTTGTTTTTGTTTTCTTTTTCAGAATAGAACATAGGGGCGATATTGAGAAGCAGAGAAGCAGCGCCTGATACCCTATTCAATGATTCAAACATTCAATATTTTTGAACTCCTAGTTTCCTATTCTCTTTATGCAAGATGGTGAGTTCTCTGTTTGGATCAGAAAAACGCCAGTCCTTGAACATGGTACCTCAACGAGGTAGATTACACGAGTACTACGCCTTTTGAATTTTTCTGAAAGAAGTGGGTGTCGGCGAAAGCCCAGGGTTGCGGGAAAAATATGAGGATATGTTTTTATATGGTTCTAGATTTGATTTATCCCAGAAGCCACATTTAGTTAAACAGGAAAGATTTGAAGGTTGATAGTTTATTGCTTGCTAAGCCACGTTGAATTACATTTTTGCAGTATGTAGGGAGTCAAGATGTCAATCTTTGACACTTAACGCAATCCAATCCACGTAATCATTTTGAAAAATCTATTTCAACGGTTTGTCTACTTCTTTAAATTAAATAGTCATGCGTTGAAAGCCACCGAACAGCAAAACTAGAATGAAATTGGAAGCTTTATTACTTTATCGTTTTGTATGTAGTTGGACCCTTATTCTGTTTTCGAATTGCCGATTCTAAAAACAAATATTTGCTATCACAGTCTTAGCTGTTCATTTTCTCAAAAATAAAAGATCACTTTTCAGAACATGTACTCAATACAAAACAACAAACAATATTTGCTGATATTTTACCAAAAAAAAAACTTAATCTCTCGCTTTTACTGCCGATTAGAGAATAGTTTCGATAAAACTCAAAAAAAAAAAAAAAAAAAAAAAACAACGCATTCGTTTTCCGCTTTAATGTCTGGCTTTCTTAATCAAAATTTTCAATTTTCATTTTTATCAACTTGTCTTTCAGTTTATTTGAACGAAAGCTTTAATCTTTTGTTCAGATCCCCCATCTATGGTAAGGGAAATTTTGAGTTAAACGTCGCCGTCGGTTAAAGAACTCAAGTTGTGTGGCTAGCGAGCTTTTTACGTTGACTATAATTATGCTGATTATGTATATTGAAATAACATAGATTTCGACAGCATTTCTCTCCACTGATTTCAAAATAATTTCATGAGTTCACAGAGATATCTATAAGTAGAAATTCCATTATTTTAACTTTTGGATTTCAATTTTTATAGACGAATGTTTTTGTTTAACTTTAACCATTTATTTTAAATTTTAATATTTCGAATTTGAGAACCATTTGAAAAATCTGCTAACGACGAAAGAGGTCGTCGTTAAAAGAAAGTTCTAAAACACGAAACGTTAAGTTGCAGGACGAGAAGATACATAAGGATAACCATAAAAATAATTTCTTAGTAGAACAAAAGCATTGCTTGTCGTTATTTACCCTATGGAAAAGAGCGTACAAATTTAAATACAACAACGGAGTAAAGCTTATGAATGGCGACGAGTCAGCATCTTATAAAGGCGCGGAACAGTGCGGTCGGGGAAAGCGTTAGCAGTAATAACATCCGTGGCTCTGCATTGATGATGCGAATTGTATCACAAGTCATTACGAGGATTACATGGGACACGCCCATTTCTTGCACTGCCGCAGCGACTGACTGACGTGAACTGCCGCCAATTTATGCGTATTCAAATCCAGATATCTTTCCCGTGCAATTCTAAAATTTACGTTTATGACTGCGTGTACGCATATATGTACTCAAACATAGGCTTACTTAACGGAAAGGTAGGTGGGTCGCCCCTGCTTCATCTCAAAAGCCTCTATGATGAAGCATCGAGTGTCGTTGGGGATGCATGCATGCGCGTCATAAGGTAAATGTGAAATAGTGAAACGACGCATTTGGAGAAGCTTTTGTGTGTATTGGCATGGGTTTGGGAGATAAAAGTAGTACATCGCGCATTGCTCAGATGCCGCTTGTGATAGTGCACAGAGCACCGGCACCCCACAGAGAGTTTTACTATTTTCGATCGCCCCAAAGGAACAAACTAGACCCACCACATTGGCTGCATTGTAATTTATTTTGGCCTAAGCACTTGTGGCATATTTTAATTGAGATTAAAGGATATATGCGCCCCAGTTGTGGTGGTTTATTTTAATGTTTCTCGAATTTGAGTGGCGTATTTTGGAATAAGTGCCGCAAAGCATGCGAATCGGTTAAGTTAAAGCTAGCATTTGAATAAATTGTAATCTGGACGTTAATGCAGAAATTATGGTTATGGTAAATTGATAAAAGAAAAAAAAGCAGCAATTTTTTTATATACCCGCAACTCCCTATCTGTCTCTAAGAATACAAATGATGGCGCATGGCGCTTTAAGTTAAGAGAAGAGACAAATAAATTTATATTTCGGATGCCTTTGCAGGACGTTGTCATGAATTGTGTCACGCAAATTTCAATTTTAAATAAAATGTGTGGTATAACAGAACTCGGAGAGTCCTGGAGCCTAGCACATATGGCACTGAACCCTCAACCATATAATCGCCTGTAATCCGAACCTCACCCCTCACCTGTCCGTGCGGTGCCTCAATGATGAGCGAACTGAAGCCTTCGAAATTTCAAGCTTCATGATTCTATTCTATTCTTTTTTTGGCACACAATTTCACATTTGAATTTGCACATTTTGGTCCAAAATCGAGATGCTTCTTCACCTCTCAACAGGTGCTCTGGCTTATGCCGCTTTCTGTTCCAAACAAATTGATGATTTGCGCAATGATCACGTACTGTGGTCTGTGGTATACATGGTGTTATATTGGCTGGTCCGGATCCTAGAAACATCAAATTTTCATGGGTAGGAGTCTGCAATTTCTTTGAGAGCTAATTCCTCAATTAGACGTCCTGTTCAAACAAGCTTAGACCTCGACCCTCCTCGAGCTTTGTGTGCCAAATTACTATTAAAATTATAGAGCTCAAGACGGAGGGCAGTTTTATAAAAAATTGACTTAATATAAAACAGCTAAAAAGCCAATACCTCGTTTTTTGACAAACATCATAATCAATGAGCTCTTATTCATTCTTACTCAAACGAAAACCAAACTAAAAAGTCTTTCCTAGTTTTTGGAAAGAAAGCTAATTTTGTCCAGAAAATCAAATTTTGTGGGTTTTCCGCTGATTGGGCTGTAGTCTCTGAGGTCATAGCCAAAATGTGAGTTTTTGGACAAAGAACCTGTTTTCTTTTTAATTTCTCAAAAATTAAAAACGACTTTTCGTTTGACTCAAAACTAATAAAAACTTAAACTATCCAAAAAACATTCACTAAATTAACTTGAACCGAAATGTTAATTAAAGAAAAAAGCTAAAAAAGCTAATACCGTAGTATGTGGTAGTCGCTGCCTTAGTTGATTTTTAATATATTTTTTTTTAACTTAGTCTATTTTTTATAAAATCGCCCCTGTCGCCTAGATGGAGGCACCACGATTTTTTTCATGTCTTGACTGAACCTATCCGTCGCGTCGTGATCATTTGTCGTACCGTATGCAAAACACCCTGTATAATGACTACTAGGGCAAATTACTTTCGAAAAGTTTTGGAAAATCTTTCTATTTTGAAACGACACGATAAAAGTTAATATTCTACATGTCTACATTAATCAGACTGAATAAAGCCGAAGATAGTAGCACTAGGTGTAGTGTGAGAAGTGAGCTACTGTTTATATTAATGACTCAAAGGTGAATTAAGAGTACTTCACCGTTACTTAATAACTGCAACATTTTGGAAAATTTATTCTAATTTTGTATAACGAAATTTGAAATTAAAATAAAACAAAATAACGCAAGACGCTGGAGAACAACAAAGCGCAGCATCTCCTCTCACACAATGGCCCTTCCACACTGTCAGTGCATAACAATTCCAGACTGACGGTTCCTCTGCCTTCCTGGCTGCTGGCGATGGGTTATTTATGTCATGTTTGTACAAAATGACTTTAATTTGCCATGACCGGGCCTCTTGGGGCCGTGGCCCCTGTTCATCATCTCTGTTCGTGGTGTACCTACTCGTATATAGGTGCTGTTCCATTGATTTCACTAGCCGCTTTTGTATTTGCAACTTGCTTGCCTGATGCCGCGCCGACTCAGCCGCTACTCGTGGTTGGCATTTTATTGTAAGTTATTGACAATAACTTCGACCTGGTTTTGGGGGCCGAGTTCATTCGCATCGAAATGGACATAAATTGAGTCTTAATCTGAGATCAATGGAAAAATGGGGCGTCACACACATCGATTGTGTTTGTAGGTTTACATTTTTTCGTTTTGGATTAAGTGGTGAGGTACTGTTGTGAAGAACAATTGTCGTGGCAGAAACTCCTTTGAAAGGAGGCGTTGATGTATAAACGACTGTCAAGTTGTAGACTGTCAGATAAGTGGTCCAAGTGATTTCGTCTAATTTGCGTGATTTTATAGGCTGTAAGACCAAACAAAAAAATTGTCACTTCGCTCAAGAACTTATATGGCTTTTTTTCTGAACTGCTGCGATGCAATAAAAATTGTGATTAACATTTTGATTGAGAGAGTGTACTCCGAAAATGCAGGTTCTGCGAAGTCAACAACCAGTTAATTGTTCATTAATTGGATAATGATGAGGGGACTGTTTAGTGACTATCAAATTTATTGAAATCCTTGAGCAGGGTTTGCGTGGTCTTAAGTGCGAAATCAAAAGTAAAACAAGCGATTAACATAAATTAAAAACGACAAGTATGGGCGTTATTGTAAAAAGATGAAGTTGATCCTTTTCTGTGATGTCTTCATTCGAAACGATATCGGATTAAAAGGGATTGGTAAAATATGTTTCATTTGTCCAAATGGGTAATAGAATAATTAACTCACATTTAAAAGTTGATAATCGAAGTGACTTAACTTAGGCTTAAGCGATAACCGCAAAGTAAAAATATATAAAATGTGTTCGAAGCAATGATGGGAGCGAGGAACATATGTATACATATATGGATGCTAGCAAATCTGTTGTGGAGACACCTTTGTAATGGTTTTACATTTTTAGTGCAATGAAAGAAACCGGTTTAAAAGCACTTTTTGCTGCTTTGTTTATAAGAAACGGTTGTTGTTTCTGCGGTACCAGAAAATAAGTCCAAAGCAACCGAGTTCATCGTGTTAAAGACTATGATTCCAATTGGCAATCTCGGTCCACTCTTATTTTTCTTTGTAAAAAATGATGTTGAAAAGAATATTGCTAGACCCGGATTTTCACTAATGTGAACAACATAAGTAATTACAAACAAACTGTCAATGGTGTTTTGGATCTACTTTGCCTCTGTTTATAATTACATTTCTTTTTTATTTGCTATGTTGTTATAAAAATTTCCTCGAACACAATGTATGCAAATGTCGATAAAATTATAGCCAAAGCGAACTCCTTTGAATGAGTTAAAGCACTGAGAATGTTTTCGACAAACTCGTAGGGAATTTCTACAAAAAGTTCCAAAAATCAACTTGCTTACAACGATATTTATTGAAATACTGAGCTTTTAAGTTGAGGAAGTATGGAATTTGAATTAATTATTATTATTACTATTATTTATTAAAATCCAATACTTTCTTAACTTAAAAGCTCAGTATCTCAATAAATATCGATGTTAGCATATTGATTTTTGAAACTTTAATAAATTTTTTTAATTAAATTTACTACAAGTTTGCCGAAAACATTTCTTTTGTAGCTACATATTGTCATTTACGAGATAGGGAAAAAAAAACAAGGGATTAACGAAAAAACTAGGTTTGGTGACCCGTACTTCTTCACCGGTGTGAGTTACGACTTCACCGCAATGAGCACTTTTGCAGAACATTCAATTCTAAAGAAATCCCACTAATGTCCTAGACTATACCATAAAATGCCTCTGAACTTTAGAGCTTTTAAGAAGAAAAGTTTAAGTTCACGTGTATTTTATATGGGAAATCTTTGCATGCCTTGGGCGAGTACTAAATGTTAATATTAAAGGCTCAAATTTTTAGAGAATTTTTTTTTTTAGGTATTTTCCACAAAATTTCGGGATGGGAGCGAAAAAAAATTTGTCCAAAAAAAAGCACCCTAGCACATATGTATGTATGTTAGAGTGGTCCTTATTTTACTTTAAAATTGAGTGCAAATCGATTCAAAAAAATTTAAAAAAAAAATTCTCTAATTTTTTCATATTTTTATCTCTAACCCTTCCTGGCCCTATTTTGATACTGGTTGTTACTAGAGCAGGGGCGATATTCTGTGTCCAGTGTTGGGTAAATGGCAGATATTTGATCATTCATGCGTATAATAATTGGTATGATAGTATTATGCGTATGATACCGTATGGAAGTATAAAAGTAAAGGGGGCACCACTGGTTTTTTTTTAGAGGCTATAAACTGTTTTTAAGCTAAAACTTATTAATGAAATAGGGTCAGGAAGGGATAGGATTAAAAATTTGAAAAAAATTAGGGATTTTTTTTTTCTTGATTTAGAACCAATCTGGGGGGCGTCCCCAATTTTTTTTCCTAAGGACCACCCTAATGTATATATATAAAGGGGAAATCTGCTCAGCGAATAAAGTCCAATCATTTTTGTTTTCAGTGCTTAGATCTAATGAGAGCATTGGGTATTGAAACAAAGTGAGCAAAATATTGTAAGACTTTTATATGAAGAAAAAAAAATTGATTTTTGTCACTAATATGATGAAAAAGTCGATGCTATTTAAGTTTCTTATAATTAATAAATAAAGTTAAACTAAAGTTTTTCTGAGTTCTCATTTAGAGATATCACCTCCTTTTAGCCGAAGGGCATAATTATTATATACGCTTGAGTTACCGTTCTATTTAGAGCACCCTCATAGCTTCAGTAAATTAGTTAAGTTATTAGGTAAGCTAGATTTAATCAAATTACGCTAGTCCCAAAATAGTTGTTAAAGACAATTCAATAAAACCTAAAAGAAATAAGATAAGTGGGTAGCTGTGATGCCTTCGAGATCACGATGTCATGTCGACTCAAAAAAAGAATACTTGCAAACTGACGGTTAAAATCTTTTTTAAAAATTTGTGATCTTCAAAGGATGCAATACACTTCTACTCCAGAGATCGTGGTTTGAATTTTGTATGATCTATCAAAGCACTTTCATATCCATCGCTTCTCGCGAGGATTTAACTTTAACACCGACAATCAAACCACAATGAAAAGATCATTCAAAGAAAGCCATTGATAAACGACAGAAATGTGTAAGTCGTACTTATTTGTCAGAAGAATGGTTAAGAAACATGCGCTAGGGCTTCCCCACCTTTAACTTGTTGCGCCCGAGATTGCCAACACAATTACTGTTAGTTTAAAGATGCCACTAACTATTCTAATTTTCATTTATAATTACTTAGATTCTTATTAAAGTTTTAAATATTTAATTATTTTTAAGTGAGAGTAATGGAGTAAAGATACAAGATACAAAGAAGTATACAAATATATTAGAATATCCATCAGATATCAACCCTTTTTTAAGAGAAAATTAGTTCATGAAAATGAAAGCCAAATGTGGTATGAATTTTAGACCAAGCTGGTATTTTGTGCATTGCCACATTTAAATTTAGTGCATCGACATTCCCCAGTGCATTTCCAGTGTGCGACGAACAAAACTACTTTTTTTAAATTTGTGTTTGAAATATTGAGAGATGGAAACGTAAAATAAGTCAAGTGTACAAATAAAACTAAACACTTCTTTCCATAACCATTTTAGGTTTTTTGTCTACAATTTTTGCTAAATTATAGTTAATATAAATTTCTTTGACCTTTAGAAGCTTTACAAAACAAATAAAATTTTTGAAGGGTTCGTAGCTACGAAAAGTTGAAACGAAATAATTTGTGAAGTTAAGCAAAAAGCTTAAATGAAAGCCCCTTCAAACATTTTATTTGTTCTTAAAAGTTTTTAAGTGGCAGAGAAATTCATATTGAGTGTGTTTAATGACCTGCTCTAGATCGATCTAGAGCAGAAAAAAGCAGCTTTTTGGTGTTTAATGACAAATTTTTCTACTCCGAGCAAGAACTTTTTGTGTTTAATGACGTGCTCTAGAGCTTTTAGAGCAGCATTTTCTGCACTTGCTTTTGAGTAAGAGTAGAGTGGAGCAAAAGTGTCAAAATCAGCTGTTGACATTTGATTCAAATATTTTTGTTTATATTTTGCGTTTTGCAATCTATTTGAAATCGAATTTATCTTAAAATCAATTGAATTAACATCGCATGTTAGTTTAGTTTTGATTCCAATGTTTCCGCATATAGATTTTTATTATAATAACATACCAAACATAATTTTGCAAACTAGCTAAGGTCACAAAATGTTTGTTGCTTTCTTATCAGCTGACTTTTGACACCAGCTGTTCTGCTCTAAATTGCCTGACATTTATCTCATTTCTTGCTCTGCTCTGAGCTACGCTGCTCTGCTCTTTTTTTCATTAAATACTAAATATAACTTTTTTGTTTTTTTTTGACAGTTTTTAATAATATTTAGAGAATTTTCGACGGACTTCACTATTTATTGTTTAAACTTCTTATTCCTTCTATAGAAATTTAAAGCTTTTTATTCACAACCAAAAAACGATAAGGAAAAATCGAAGAGGGACTGTAAAATATGCACGGGGAAAAGAATTTTTTTATTTTTCAGGGCAATGTTTATCTTCAACATCTCTTACAAAACCCACATTATATCTTAAGTTATATCGCCCGACCATCTATCAAACGAATTAATCATCACGCATAAAGAGACAACATGCCACAGAGCCACACGACAGATCTTCCCAATCTCCAGCTGGCACAATAAATCCATGTGTCTATATAAATTAAAATCAGCTTCTATAGACTGGATTGTTTGGCATCATTGGAACGCATGTTATGTGGAATCAAGGGCTAATATTATCGGCTCCGAACTGAAAATACAAAATATATATAATAAGACATTTGAGAACTGCTTCGTGTAGTAAATTGAATCCTTTCCTCTTCAAGGGGTAGAGATATTTTTAAAAGTGTTTGCACATATTGAAAGCATTTTTAGATTTTTTTCTGAAAGTTTTATTAATCTTGCATTTACATAATCTTGAGATTCTCAAATGGGTTAAATTATCACTGAAAAAAACAAAACAACGAATGTCCTTTTCAATTTTGCTTCTTTTTGCGACACAGTAATGCTCCTAAAAGATGCACAGTATTTAGAAAGCACAATTTTATATCAAAGAAAACATCTGTTTCGGCCTGTTTTTTGGTGTACAAGTATGTTAGGCTTAAGTGTCTTTCAACCTACTTCTACCTACTAGATACAACGAATGTAAATGATGTGCGCACCAACCGCGGTACAGAATCTTCCCTACTTTGAATACATTTGAAAATATTTTAAAAGGCTGAATATATTTTTATGATTGGGATTCCCATAGGTTCCTTGTATTGTCGCATAGTTTTGGAACCCAACAGAGTTTTCTATTGAGGAATTGTAGATAATTTTGTATACTCGTATATATTTGAAGTTTAGGAGGACACTGTGAATGTCCACTACATGACCCTTGTTCGCGATTTCAGCAATTTATATAAAAATAAAATAAAAATTATTTCTTGGACGTTAAGCGTGTTAATTCACGCATGTGCATTTGTGCAAATGTGCATAGTTGCAGTACGCCGGATTTTTATTCTTAGCATATTGCCTACGTTAAACGCAACAGCTGCAGAGATTCCCACACAGACACTTTACAGCTTTCTGTACGATTAAGGAGAATCTACGCACTCTTCTGCGAATAATGGTACTACAGTAGGTATAGTGGGGTGCTTGGATTCTTTATGGAACCATTGAAACGACTTTATAAAACGCGCGAGCGCACCTACTCCTTTCCCTTTTCCACGGCATTGGACTGAGGTCACTGGAGCTTCCCGCTGCGAATTAATCGTTTCCAATCGAATGTCGGGGCCGCGGACCATATTTTACTGTCTGATTAATATTTCGAATCGATTTGGCTTGGCTTTATGTATGTGCCCCGCAAGGAGCCCCAAACGAGTGCGCAATGGAACAGCAGCACTTCGCGCGCTGTTTGTAGTTTGCCTACTTGTTACTGGCCATCACCTTCCTCCTCCATTGTTGAGCCGTTTCACGCTTCGCGGTTAGTTTGCTTCTTCTTGTATAGCTGACCATAAACGCGGCAATCCAAGTCCAAGTCCAAGCCTCTGGTATAGATAATTCATTTTTCTCCTTTTTTTTTCTTCGGTTTTATTCGCGTATTTGGACAAGTCCAAGGATTTCCTATGTTGAATTGAGGTGTTATTCGAAATATTGCATGTTCACCAGCACTCACATTCGTCTTGGAGAAATGTTGAGGAACATTTTTATTTAATAGAGGCTGTAAATTAAGGCAACATTTCGTGTGTTTTTGGAATGAGTTCCCACAATTAGGAAGCAGACAACAATGGCTTAAGCTATACCACCGCACCAGATAGTAAGTATAAAGACCAATTATCTTGTCCGTTTGGATTATCTTAGTCAAGGAATCAAGTTATTTTGCACACTTCCTAAACTAAGGGAGTTTATTAGCGTTCAACATGTTGGAGAAGAGGGAAAAAAGCATTTCTGCAGGTGTGGCACATGACAGAGTCATTAAGTGACGGACAAAGCAGTAAAAATGCGAAAATTATGCAGACCAACCAATAAGAATTCTCAAAGATGGTGGAGAAATGGTAATGAGAAGGGTTCCATGTCAGCAATAAAGTAGATTCTACGGAAAATGCAGCCAGCCTATTTAGCTGTTTGAGACGAGTGAGGAGCTTACAAATGAAACTATTTGCAAATGTTCTTGGATATTTTTTCGCTTTTTGGTTTCTCTCTCAAGTGTGTCGTGGGGTATTCTTCACTCAGCATTTAAGTAATGAATTTTTATATCGTTTTACTTCAAATTTGCTGAGTAATTTATTTTGGATTTGGTCAAATGAAGTTTATTTTTCGATCTTATTTATATTTATATTTCTGATGTTTGAATAAAATATTGAGAACTGTACTTTACGTTATTTAACAAAAAATAGATATTGGTTCGAGAAATCAATTCGAACTAGATTGTCACCAGTGCTGCCGCGGGCAACATTAATTATAGGGATCTAGAAATAGTACCTTTAATTTTTTCAATTTCTCAAAAACAGAGAAAGATTTTCTCGTTCGGCTTTCTGTGCTTAACTCAATAGTATTGAAAATTTTATTTGAAGAATTTAAATGATCACTCAAGAAGTAGGTCCATTAAATAATCTTAAGCTAAAATGTTAGCTAAACAAATTATAAGCCTTCAGAAATATTCTAATATGTGGTCGGTCATAAAACGCTTATTTGATTTTTAATAACATTTTTTAGAAAACCAAGTCGATTTTTTATAAAAATGTCCCGTCCGCTTAAGCAGAGGGAGATAGACCTACCCTTCTTTACGATTTTTTTCTTTTTTTGCCCCTTTCTATCCGCCATGAGCTTTTGTTGCATCTTATATAAAACACCTTGTATACACACACCGAATTTTGTTTTCAACACACAATACTAAAGTTCTGATATAAGAAATGAGCTCAAAAATAATAGCCTATGGAAAAAAGTCTATGCATATGGAATTTTTTAAGTGTAATCATTTACAGATAAAAGTTCTTTTGCAAATATGATGGCTTCAGTAAATTCCATATCTAATCTATTCAGTGTTTTAAGTTTTGATTGATTGCAGCCTTAAAAATTTCCATGAAAACTCTGAGGAATAATCTTCAAATTCATCATAAAATTATTATATTCAGTGAGAAATCATCTCGTCATAAGCAGTCTTATTTATTTGTTTATTTATTTACAAAAACTTACAAAGTAAATTTAATAAGCTATTTATGAATTCAAGACATCAGGGCAACTTGACCATACATGTCGTGGGAGAGGAAAAAGAAAAAAAAAAGTGACTGAGTTTATTCAAAACTTTTACAGAAGAATTAACAAGAAATTTTGAAGATCTAAGTCTTTCGTAAGTCTTTATTAATGATGAGAGCATCAGA
Organism: Melanostoma mellinum; assembly: GCA_914767635.1. Taxonomy (NCBI): domain Eukaryota; kingdom Metazoa; phylum Arthropoda; class Insecta; order Diptera; family Syrphidae; genus Melanostoma; species Melanostoma mellinum. Next base: position 232,908,698 of record OU612059.1, read on the forward strand.
AGGGTAGAGGATGATCGAAAGTTTATTTTTAATTTCTTCAATTGAAATCATGTCCGTGATTTGGTGTTGTTCTTTTTTGAAGTAGTTGCAACTTTTTTATATGCCCAACTTGAGACGGGTTGTAGAACAGTATATAGCTCCAAATCGTATTTATAAACATTTCTATAGCTGTCTGAGGAGTGTATAACTTTAGACACCGAAATGTATGGCTAAAGTGACACTCGATGCAACAAACAACTTTTTTGTCAAATATATTGTAAAGCACGATTAATAGTGTTGTGACCGAACCGAATTAATTAAGTAGTTTGAGGTGCTAATATACTATTGCAATAGTTGAATTGATTAATTATCCATTTGATCATTTTATGAAACTTGGAAAAGTCTAAAAACTTCAAGTTCTTGTCGTATGCCACAGTGTTCCAATGGGCTTATGTTGTTTTACTCGCTTACCAAAACACAATTAAAGGTACTACTTAAACGCCAACATTCATTAAAAAAATGGCATAAGGACATGGAAGACCAAGAGTTCTATTGACCTCAATTTCAAAAATTGGTGTTTTACTAAGGTACGATGAGCTCACCATCAGATTTTCATTCAAAATTTACTGAATTCAAATACGTCTTTGAGTTTTTGAGGCCTTGATAGGACAAGTGTTCGATAGCGTTTACGCAGTTGGTTTCGGTTTGCCTTTTCATTTCATTTCACTACACCGTCAAGCTAGACAACAGTCTAAAAGTTGCAAGCAAATTTTATGAACACGACTAAAGAAATCTATGTTACCTTTATTTGTAATCTTTTTCGGATTACAGAATTACAGAAACTCGTGCCCAAAATTTTTTGTGTCTCTTTAATGCACTCATGTTCAATACTCATAAAATTAGAAATTTTAAATGTTTTTGAAAAGGTCAAAAGCAAAGCCTCTTGTAGATACTTGGTCATTAGACACTGAAATGATGATGGAAAGTGCTGTACAGGAATTTATTTGAACCAAAAAAATCTAAGAACTATTATTTTTTTAAAAAAATTTTGTTTTCGAAATTTTTTTTTTCCAGTAATTATTTCCTTTTGCTTTAAATAAAAGTTAGAATAACAGTTGTGACATGCTTTTTGATTTCGATCCTGGGCTTCTCTCGTCGGATTAGATCTTTCTGATGAAAAACACAATCTTTTAAGGGAGAAGGCCTTCAACTTGAATGTAAAAGTCTATATAGCAAACAAAAAAACTTTTGAAAGGTATGATGAATAAACTTAAATTCAACTACTGTGGTGCACTGCACCTCTACTCGGTCATTAATAACTTGCATAGTCTGATTTCTTGCTGTTGATGACATATGTATATAGGTAATACCTACTATACAACCAAAAACAATTGGAGAAGTGCAGTCTTATTTTTTATCTATGGCCACTGAGAGCACCCAAAACTGCAGGCAATAGCTCTGGTTGATCTGCAGGTTTACTATCGGTCCCATGAAGCAATGAAGGCCCAGAAAAACACAAGGCAAAGCTTTGTTTGATTCACAGGTTTATTTTCGGCCCCTTCATGGCACGGGGAAACAGCAGGCCATAGTTCTGTTTGATCTACAGGTTTATTCACGGCCCATGGTCGCACAGGAGGAACAAGAGTGCTGGAAACTAAGGTCTTAACTACGGAAAGCCTGTTTTAAGCAATAGCCGGTCATTTCAGTTGGAAATAAAAAAAAAAAATAGTTCCTTACCGATCTTTATCCTTGGTCGCAGGATTTAGTCTTTTGGTTGAAGACTGCTCATTTGCCAATGTCAACTCTTGCAGATAACTAGTTTCCTTAACAGGCTTCGACAGAATGGTTCTATTCATGAAGTTTGGAGTATCTGCAACTACTGCGCAAGGAACTCCATTTGAACTATACTCGGCGCCTAAACAATTTACTGCTCCATGCATTATTATAGCTGTTATGTGGTTGGTTTTTTGGTGAAGGTTATATCACAAGTATCACCAGGAACCAAAAGGTACCAAAAGTAGTAGGTACAATGAAGGCTTCGTTACACAGTTGTGTAGCAATTGACTTTCGCCAATATTAAATAATTGTTTCTTTAATAAAATTAAATATTCCAACTTAATCTACTGCTTTGTTGTTATAGTCGCGAGGACCTCGTAGGTTCCACGTCTTTGGTTTTGAAAAGACCCACCAATGATCGTGATCAGTAATCGCAGAAACAAGCAGCAACAGACTTATTTAATTTAATTGAATACTATAAGATAAGTTCGGTGCTTAGAGCTTTTGTTTTACATTCGTAAATAAAGTCGTTTGGCATGGCAAAGCTGAATGGATTTGATAAGAAATATCCATCCTGTTTCACCAATAAAATCAATGTCAACACTGTGGCAACAAAGTGTACTTAATGACTGTCACCACACCGTATCAGTTGATATATCTTATGTTCAAAAAACAGATACGTAGGTATGTTTTACATATAAACCGATGCTTTCGGGTACTTGACATGCTAATTATTTTGCAGTCAATTTAGGAAATATTTGCTATAAGATACCCAAGTGTCGATCAAAATTGCTTACTTTTCTCTTCATTGTGCTTCGCCATTGCACAAAACAAAATGAGGTGTATTGATAAATTGTATATTGTTTATTTGGCCAATCCCCTAGCTACCATTGTGCAGCAATCTAACCACATCCCAAGAACTCTCTGCAGCCAATCTAAACGATATGTTTTACAAACACATTTTTGCATACCCTCAGTGAGCAGTCCTCTTGCTTTCCATTCCAGTACACTGATGTCGCAAGAAGCCAGAATTCACTCAGGTGGAATAACAACATCTGCCTTGGTCTGTCGTCTGTCGTCTGTCCATAGTCCGTCGTCCAATATGTTCCTCTTCTTTTGCTGCTGTTGCGTTGCTGTAGCCAAGCAACACATGAAGTTATTCCAAACGTCACGCATCTTCATATACTTTATTATTCTTTCGTACTGGGCCTCAATCTGAGTCCAACGAAATAGTTCGCTCAAGGAGTTTGTTGCTGAAACATGTAACCAATAACCCGTTACACTTTACTGCCAACTGTTAACTGCCATCAACGAAACCGCACTTTGGATGTGGTAAAAAGAATACTTACCACAAGAGGTGGCACGAAAAAAAGGTTCCAGCTCAATTGCTCCCGTGATAGGTAAAGAGAAAAAACGAAAAACGAAAAAAATATGGGCGGTGGCAAAATAGTGATAATTATCTTTTTGTTTAGCCTCGCCATGTAATTTCATACCCCACTAGCAGAAAGACAATTGGTGGAGGCCACCGCACTGCGCCAGCCAACTATCAGGTGGTTCTTACATGTGTATGACGTTCAATCAAACGCTTGTAATCAACTACTGGATGTAATTCCAACAGCTGCAGCAGTATTCTATGCTCAACCATCGTCATCAATCCCGCAGTCCGTCGGCAGCCAACCAGTGACAGTCTCTCTAGATGTTCATATAACGACGATGACTGAAGTTGAAGTGCTGGAGCCCAGCCATCAAGTCGAGGTACACTCTTTCTCACTCTTTCAATTTCACATTTCTCCTTCATTGTCATCGTGGTCGTTCGTCAAGGATCGCCGACGTCGTTGTCGTTGTCGTCATCGTCTTGCGTCTGGCGTCCCTGTACCGTGTACCTTCACCAGGGTCAGCAGGGACCTGTGTAAGCTGGAATGTGTACATGTGTCCCAACATGAGAGTGAGAGGAGCTAACTGACTAAGTGCTAGCGATCCACGTTAATCATTCATATATAATTTTGATCGGTCTTCATCTTCCTCTTCTTACTTATTGCTTGTTGGCTGCCCTGTTTTTCGCTTTTGCTTGTGGGTTTTGAGAAATTGGTGTCAGACCACTGTTGTGACAACCATTTTGCAAGAACACGCTGAGAACTTAGCGAAAGAGGTCATCGGGATGCGGGCCGAAGGAAACAGCAGCTGATAGATGGACACCACCAAGCAGCAGCAGTGGAGATTGTCGCTGGACGTGCATCATCATCATCTTCGTCGTTCTCTTCGTCAACGTAGTGGAAAAAATGTTGTTGTTTTTGTAGACTCTTTAGCCGCGCCGCTCGTTAAAGCCTTGCCATGTTCTTGTAAGACCGATGTGATATGTGCTTTTGGCTTCTGATAGTTTTGCTCTTTTACTTTTCATTGTTTTCGTATGTCTTAAGTTTGTTTTCCATTTGTCCCTAATACACTATCGTGTGTGCTCTTTTTGCATGTGGGGAGCTTCTTCTCCTCTTCTCCTCTTCCCTCTTTTCTGTCAGGATTAGTTTATATTTGCATATTTCAGTGCATTTTGGGATGTGACAATCAGTCTTCTTGTATTTTCGATGAGGCTGCCAGTTGTTCTCTTTGGTGGGACTGTTCCTTTCTTTTTGTTATGGCTACTATTACCTGAATGCATGTTCATTATGCTGCGAACGACATTTCACACTATTAAATTTCGATGGCAGCGGCATCGGCATGGAAAAGGGCTAGTTGTGGTGCTTGGTGGTGTTGCGGGCATCAAGAAAGACGCCGAAACAAGTTGTTGATATTGAATTCGCATAAAAAGTGGTGTTTTATGGAATTTTTGCAGAGTTTGTTTTTCTTTTTGGTTCTGCTTTAAAAAAAAACTCTTTGTTGTTTTATAAAGGATATGAAATTACACTTGTCAGATTTCTAATATCCTTAAAAATTCACATTTTTTGCTTTACCAATTCCAATATTTTGCTCATGTCTATAAGACAGTCACATATTCTAACGTTTGGGTATACAGTCAATTAGTGCCAATGATCTAATGGTATTTTATGTTTTTTGGCATGGAGAGCACTCATCTATGATCGTTCAAACCTTTTCACGGGAAATTGGAGAAATCATTACAAAAAGGTCCAAACACCGTCTGTGGTATATATAAAAGACATAAAATCTCTGAGGCGTAAGTGGATGAAAGTGAGAAAAACGGTCAAAACTTTTGGTTTTCCTATATGTATTTATAATTATATAATTATAAAATTATATTTATAATATTTAATTTGCATACAGCTAATGTCTGGAGTGTTTTTTCATAAGACTCAAGGTTAATCTCTGCCTATAGGTTCTTGAAAAATCTTCGAAAATCAAAACAATTTTCTGCCGGTTCCGAAAGGCTAATGAAGAAAGCGCTTTTCATGGCAATGAATTCATTGACGGAAAGCTTGCCATTTCAGCTCTTAGCAAAATATGATACCTGAAATGGTATCCTGTTAACCACAGGGTTAACAGGCGGACATGCTAACCATCATGCTACGGGTACGAACAATTTGAAACTTCTTACCCCCTCTCCTGCGATCTAGAATGCTCGAAATGCCGAAAAGGAAGGAAAAACCATCCATTTATATAAACTCACCTCATGATCTAGAAGTGATTTCCTCAGAGAATTGATAAAATCCTATAAACAGCCGATTGATAACTCATAGATTTTAGTCAGATTTGATTATGTTTTGTGTCAGAATTTAGACAAATTGTCGGGTGGAAACATAATATAACTAAAGCTTTTTATGTAATGGATTATTTACAACACTAAAAAATGAGACAAGTTGAAATAAAATTAGTTCCTGAATAGGGTTAAGGAAAATGAGTTTCTTTTTACTCAAATGAATCCCAGTGAAAACTTTGTCAGTGGGGTCCTCACAGTTTGTATTCAGATCGTGGATGTGTTTTCAGTATTTTCGCTCGAATATATTGAAAAGTAATTGTTTTCAGTACAAAACCTTCCTTACCGTAGATTGGGGGTCTTAGAAAAAAATAAAACTCTAGTTCGCTGATTTTTTGAAGAGAAATTCATTATTTCTGAAGACACATTGGTCAAATGCATAGGTTACTTTGCTGGTGTTCTGCACACCAATCACATCTTAGCGTGTCTAAATGTGACTATATAACCTTTCGTCTTGGCTTTGAATTGTCAGATTTTACCTATTCAATAAACGGAATCAACCTTCAAATGGTTTCCAAAAAAAAAGGATTTAGGAGTCATCTTTAATTCCAAATTAACTTTTTCTTTGCATATCGACTTTATTGTAACTAAAAATAACTCTTTACTAGATTTTATATCCCGAAATCTCAAAGAATTCTCGGATCCTTTCACTCTCAAGGCGTTATATTACTGCTATGTTAGGCCCGTACTTGAATATGGCTGTGTGGTATGGAACCCATAGGTACCATGCTGTACATTCTAATCGAGTTGAAAGCATCCAAAAACGTTTTACCAGAACAGCAATATAAAGACTTAATTGGAATATTTTAATGCCTTTTTAAGGTATAAGATGTAACCTTCTGTGACCTTCAACAACTTAAAACTCGAAGACGATATTTTGAGATAGTTTTTATTCGCGATATTCTTGCTTATCGAATTGATTGCTCCTTTCTACTTTCGTTGGTAAAAATAAATGTTCCTCTAAGAGTGCTGCGATTACATAGATTATTTTTTGAACTTTTTCATAGAGTAAACTATGAACTCAATGAACCGATAACACGGTGCTTGAAACAAGCAAATCTAGTAAGCAGTCATAATGACTTTCTAAATAATATTAGTCGTGACTTATTTAAAAAAATGTCATGTATCACTTAACTATTCTTTATCCTGGTGGTTAGTCGGTAAGTATTTATCTGATTATAAATCAAAGCATGCAGCTATACTATCTTTTCATTTAGTCTATAAGAATATATATTAGTAACCTTGTATATATTCTGCTTGATGAATACGTAAATAAATAAATAAATAAATAAATACATATTGTGGTACCCGTGGCGTAATGGTTAGCATGTCCACCTGCTAACCCAGAGGTTCGAGGTTCGAATCCCAGCAGAGGCAAAATGCAAAAATGTTTTTCCACGGGTATCGCCTTTCGCGAGGAATTGGCGAGTCCTCCGTTAGTAAATTCATTGCCATGAAAAGCGCATTCTCAATTAGCCGTTCGGAACCGGCGAAAAATTGTAGGTCCCCTCCATTCCCAGGGGCTCCTCGCTCTGTTGCGCCACCCTATTTTTTAAATAAATACATAAGTAAATGATATATGAAGATAGATAGATACATAAGATTTTCATTAGTCATAAACTTTAGAGATAACATCCAATGTTTATGATACATTTAATCGTTTGAGCATGGCATTCGCCGTCTGCCAGATTGACAATTCACTATAACTCTATATATGTTTTATAAAATTACAATTTTTAATTTAATAGCTCAAGCATTGCTATAATTAATGATTAAGTATTCGATTTTTATTTGTTTATTCGTGTCTATGTTTTTTTTTTCAGCTATAAGTACTAGTTTCAAAAATCACCATTTTTAATTCTGTTCTTATGCATCAGAGCAATTAAAGAATTCATACAGTACTTCAATATTCATTTGGTTTAACAAGAAAATACAATAACTTTCTGTTATTCGCAAGAAATGTATGATGTCTTCACGTTCCCTTCGGTTGCATAGATCGCATAAAATTGGCAAATCACTTCTATGTGGAATGTAAATGAGATGGAGCAGTTCGCCTCGTAAACGGAACGTCATTGAAATCTTCTTTATATTATTTTCATCTTTGAAATAATTGTTTTCCTTGAGAGAAAAGCCGAGGCGATTGTATATTGTTCGATGAAGAGATCTTGCTGCTCCTTCTTAATTTTTTTTTCTCAATGTCTGAGATCTACTGTTTTTTATAAGATCGTACTATAAAGGCCTTACAGTACTTGGTTCGTCCAGATTTCACATTTTTTTAAAAAATCCTCTTTTGCTTCGAACCATTTTTATAGCCACAGTTTTAAGAAGCCGCTGTTCAGGCGTTTGCATGACATGGAAAACAAAGTCATAACTTGCAACTCAAGAGTCATTATAATTAGCAACGGAGGCAGTCCATAGTCTCAACCATAAGCATATAGTTCGGCAAGTTGGGAGGGAGATGAAATGTTCTTTTGAGGTAGCAGTTTTCCACCGACTCATATTCTGATCCTCTCCATACCTGAGCACCATAAAAGAGGACTGATTGCGATACAGTTTCAAAGACACGGTATTTACTAATGTGCCTTAACTGTGCCACATTGGTCAAATGATAGACACAATTTGCTTACACTATTTTGTTAGCATGTCGGCCTGTTACGTGGGAGGTTCGATGTTCGAATCCCGGCACAAACATGAAATTGTTTTCCTTAGGTATCGGTTTTCGTGAGGAAATGAAAGCTTCCATGAAAAGCGCTTTCTTGCTTAACCGTTTGGCATACAATTGTAGCTCCTTGAAATTCGTCAGACCCCAACGTTTCCATAGATTTGTTGCAGCATAATGCATAAACCATATTTATATGTTTATTCAAGCATAAAAATATGTTAAGCTAGACTAGAATTCATTTAAACTGCTTTGGTTATTTTGCGGTAAAAAGATTCAAGAAAATTCAGTGCAAAAAGTAGAGCTACGTCTTATATATTCTTCACAAATAACCAATCCTACAGAGGAAATATGACACTTAACACCTTCTTTTTTTGAATACACTCACCTTTCCTTCTTATATTTCAGTTATCAAAAAGAAAAAGAAAAAAAAACATCGTGTTTTGTGTTAGCTGTAAATAAGCAAAACAATGTTAGTAAATTCCTCGGAAACCATTCTGAACGCCCGCCACAGGAAGATGTTAAAGTGTTACTTGGTCATGTTGCCGCCATTTTAAGTTTATCAAGAAAAGCTGCCATATTTACATTCGTTGTTGTGTTGTCCACCTATGGATATGTTGATCCCTCCAGGTGTGGATGACATGAAGATATCCTTTGATGCATGAAGAAAAGGAGACCATACATAATTTAGGGTTGGGACAACAAGAACTATTGTTAAAGCAAATATCCTGCCATGCTTCGTCGCATATACATATGTAGATGTACATATTTTAAAAAGGAATGTCAAAACAAAGGGGTACACTTTTTGAAAGCATTTGCTTTAGCTACCATGACAGAGTGTTAGCTACTCAATATAATTTTGTCTGAAAGAACCGAGTTAACTTCAATTAATCGTCCATTTTGAAACGTTGGTCTCCCATGTTAAACGATTTGGGGTTGCATCGTGAGTAGTGCCTGCTGGATTACACTGAATTTGCTCATTCGAAACAGGGCGGAGCAACCGAGACGAGGAAGATGCACCCAAACCCAAAGTAGGTATACCTACCTGTGGAAATGCATCACGATTGTGGATATCATTATTCGAGGCAGTGGCAGTAGCTAGCCCCATCAAAACAACTGGGACAAGATACGAAAAAAAATCACACAGACAGTGGAATCGCGATATTCGTAAATGGAGAAAGACATATAAGAAAAAAGTAAAAACAAAAAAACAAACTGGAAGATGCTTACGAAAACCTGAAAAACTACAGCAATCCTCATAATCATGTGGTAACCATGTCGAACATTGATGAATCCAACCAAGATACGCTGGAAGAAAAATCATCTTTGCTTGAGAGGCACGATGGAGATAGCAGCGAATGACTGTAAGAGTTTTTTTGCAGATCTTCATGTCAGGAACGGCGACATTCAGATTTTATGCAAACAAAAATGCAGAATTAACTACCACTTCTACCTTCATTCAATGAAATGTTAGTTGCGAGCCAATGGCGGACGGTTCAACCAATCTACCGCGAGGTTTCTTGGGGTGTTAAATAACAGCAATAGCAAAGTTGATTGCAAATAAAGGAAAAGAGAAAATAGTACGAGCATAAGCTTGTGTGGTTATCTAATGTTATCTAATAAGAGCATTTGTTTTGTGTTTTTTAGAGCTAACAAGGACGAACAACTTTGCAACTTATAATTATGTAGCTTCTGCAACTGGAATCACAATTCTTTCCATATAACAACTTACTATAGCTTTCGCGAGTTCATAAGTTCAAAAATTGAGAGATAGTAGCTTCACTAAATCACCGCTGTATTAATAAATTTATCTTTTATTATCGCTAGCCGTTATGCTAAATGTATTAAGAGTTTAAAATAGGAGTATGTATAAGTAAGCCAATAGTTTGAGTTGGAAGGCCGTTGAGATATCTCACTACAGTTATAATTGATACCATTTCAACTGTCATCGCTTTGGAATGACTTTAAAACAAAGCTTAAGTTATTTCATAGACTCTTCATTTAACTTATATCTTCCACTTCCGACTGAAAAGGGAAGATCTCGTTGCAGCTACCTAGGATGCTCGCTCATGATGGGGCCATCCTCAGCAAAGAATAGTTGATTTACAGTGTTTTGTACTTTAGGTATACCTTCGAGCAGGTAGTCAAGGACTGTAATGATCTGGGGGCCATTCCGTAACGTTTTAGACGACTTTCGTCTCAATTTCAGGCAATAAAAAAACGTTTTTAAGACACTGAATAGTTGCCAAAGTTTGTAAGACGATAGCTAAAGAGCTTTCCGCCAGCCACTGAAAGCAAAATTATATGAAACAATCTTTTAACGAAGCAATTTACGGTAGGCGACTTAACGATAATCGTTTGAAAAGCTACGGAATCTGGGCCCAGAAGAATCAAGCCACTGGTGTTCAACATCTGTGACTTAGATTCTTCCGGTGTTTCCAGCTAGACATTTGACATTTGTCAGTATCAGTACTTCTTCATATATTATATTCTTATTATATAAATGGATCTTTTGGCTTTGGGATTCATTTGTGCTTACCAGTGACAAACTCATATTGGTAATCACTCATCCGATATACTTATTAATTTTTTTCAGTCGCGTATTCGACTTAAATACGTGTTAAATGGTTCCCTACGTGGTCAAGTGTATTTAAAACCTTGTTACAACTTTTCTGACGCCTCTGACATTTTGTGTTACTTTTTTTCGAACTATCCTTAGTTCTGATTCAAGTTTTTCAAGACAAAAAATACACATTTTTTTTGGAAATTTTAGTTTTCAATCAAAACCTTTGCAGTATTTTCCTGCAGAGCTTATATCTTTTTACTTTTAAGGTCTTTTAATTCATTTCATTTGCCTGAACTGTCAAAATGTTGAGTCCATTTTAAAGCTGTCACTATTTAGTGAAATGTTTATAAATCGTTTGTATTTAAAGATACTATTTTAAAGTAAGAGTGATGTAAGCAGGAGTCGGAACTTTGTCTAAAAACCCGCGGACTATAGATTTGCACTCTTATTTTTGATTAGCTGGGGTAAGCTCAACTTGGCTAACTCTATAATTTCAATGTTCTGCAGGTCACTCCATGGTGTTAGGACTTCCAATAATAACCTTATGATCTTTTAATCTAACAATGGCAAATAATGTAGGTTACTGAAATACGTTAGGCCCGAAGCTTATCGATTTTGTGGTGCCTGTGCCACTCTGTTTATTAATTTTAATAAAAATAACAGGTCCGCCGTCTAACCTTTTTTTCAACTAGTGTTTATTTCATGATTTGACAAATAATTAGTTTTATCCTTCAACGGAACGAATATGGTTGTGTTTACGCTTGAACAACGCTGGGAAATATTGCGACATTACTTTGAAAATCATGGTACTGTTGCTGAATGCGTGCGAAAATTTCGTACGGATTTTAGAAGAAGACAAGCACCGTCAACTTCTTATGTTTTTATCTTGAGAAAAAAGAGAAAGTAACATGCATCCCCATCGATAAACCAAAGCTTGAAAAGAAAAAAAACAGTGCCTACACGGCACACCCGAGAATACTGCTGCTGTTTCAGAAAGTGTGCGCCTCATCAACATCCATTCAGCGTCATTCTAAACAATTGAACATTTCGGAGACATCATTGAGACGAATTTTGCACAAAGGCCTTGGTATAACGCCATCCAAAGTCCAATTGGTTCATTAGTTGAAGCCAACTGGCCATCCAATGCGTTTTCGCTTCGCTAAGTGGGCTCGACTTAGAGAAGATGCTGATTTTGCCAAAAAAAATCATCTTTTCAGATTAAGTTTATTTGTATGGCCAGCCGAGGCAGCCATTTGAATAAAAATATTTTCCATTATTAACCGGAAGGATTGTACTTTCAAATAAAAAAGAAATTTGAGAAAATATTTAGTAATTTTTTTTTATCGCATTTTCAAAAAAAAAAAAAAAAAAGTTATATGGCGGACCCTTTATTAGTGGACTTTTATAGAGACGAGTTTTCGACAAAAGATTGGCATCCATTACAGTTCAATGTTGATGCATCGACATCATACATGAGCGTATAATGCTTTTTAAAGTTAGCAATTTTTCCATTTTCAGTTCTTGTACCATTTAATTCATTTGAAAACTGAACCCACTTACGAAATTTGTGTTAAAACTTAAAATTAATGGAGGCCATTATGAAATACAATTTAAATATACAAGCTTCAACTGACACAATATCATTTAAAGGAAAGTTGTGCCACTGATTAACTCTTGAATTTCACCCAGAACCAAGTACCGATGTTTATCAGACAAACTGGACGACACAACGACCAAACAACAACTTGTTCGACTGCAGTTCATCCCCTTTCAAGTCGATCTTCATTACGATTACTTTGTGTTTTTGAGGTTGTTCGCGCTATGTAGCCGTGCTGCTAGCCAAGCCAAGGCAACAGCCTAACCAACCAACCATCAGAGACTGATGTTCCATAGATAAAATTTACGTTCGGTGGAGCTTCAACGCACACATAAACTTGAATGTTCATAATGATGCTTTATCGAAATGACCAGCAACAACTTGAAGTAGCCAGCTGAGGGACCCATGGATCAAGTATACCTCTAGGGCATCTGCATACACAAAATCATCTTCGTTCGAGAGAGGAGAAGTATCGCTAGACCTTTGGTGTCCTAATCAAAAGGTTCCCGATAAAAATCGTTACCACAAATTACGCGCACTGTAACGCACTTTATATAAAGGCGACAGTGGTAGGTATAGGATGCAAATGCTTCTTGAAGGATGGGTTTATCCCTGAAGAACTTTCGACCGGATGAATATCAATACTCGCTAATAACAATAATCAGGTTGTTGCGTTCGCTTATATTCAGCGACGAGATTGGTACCCTCCGCCATCCATAGTATGAACGACAAAGATGTTGCCTGCTCCTGCTTCTGTTGCTATTTTTTGCTGCTTCTGCAATAACGGACGATGTAAAAGCAAAAGGCGCTCGACCTCGGATCGGAATGGGGCGCATATCTGTTCTTGAGACGCCCTCCGGTAAAAATTACCACGAAGACAATTTACATCGCTGTTGCAATTTAAGCGATTGATGTATTCGTCCAAAGTTGGACGACGCTGATCGACAAAAGCAACTTTTCTTGTCAAGAAGAGAAGCCTTCAGTTGCAGTATCTATGATGGGATAGAGGAAAATATAGGTACAAAATATATCTATACTAATCCTGTAAAATCTAAGAGGAAGTGTGATAAGAAGAATAATTACGGTGGTTTGTTGTTTATGATTCATGTTTCAAAAAAGGCATTCTTGTAGATCAAGAAAGGTGCCGCCGTAAATTTAAATAAGTTCGATGTTGAAGTAATAGTCATATTTCATTTCAAGGAAGGAATAAATTACAGAGGTTATCTTCATCTGGAGTACTTATCTGTTTCGACTCACTAGTTTGAAAGTCTTAGCTCTAAGTATGATTACTTTAAGCGGTGGGTAATTTGAATAGCTTCCTGGAAGAAGAAGAACAAAGTCTCTGGCGTAGTTGCCTAAATGTATAGGCACCGATTTAATAATACTTTACTTGCTGTTTAGTTTAGAATGAACATAGTTAGAGTATTGTGAGTTTCGAGCACACGTCCAAAGGTTCCTGAGACAAGTTAAGAGTTTTGTTTCTCTAAAGCCAAAGTATGTTGCCCTCCCAGGAAATGTCATATTTCATTTAGCTTGGAATAAACTAGTACTTATTTATTAGGTGAACCTGATAAATTCAATCGGGGTTCATATTATTGTTAGTTGCTTCTGAGGAGGCCATTAAATACATTAAATACATTCTTACGATGGGAGTTTTTATTTGCATAAAAGGTCTTTTCGACAAGGCTTTCTTTGATGGCAGGTGCATGGCTGCTAGATATTAGATAACATAGTGAGGACGAATCAATTGTCTGGTGGACTAAAGCAATGCTCATTAATATCATAGTGACCGTTACAGCGGAGTGTGCAACAACAGGAGAGAATACAGGCTTGCCGCAAGATGGCGTTGTGTCACCTCTTTTTAAGTGTGGGCTTCGCTGAATTTGGTTAACAGCTGGTGTGCTAGAAACTGTCTCTCTTTCAATTCTCTTACCACAGTGGTTGTTTTCTTCACGAGAGAGAAGATTGACTGGTTAGCCTAACTTGCACTTACGTCAACATTCCATTTTCAAATGAAGACAAACGTCTTGGAGCAGTCCTTGATTACAAAGCTTTTTTGGTCGAAGGATGTCGGTTCGAAAACTGCTGTAGGTAATGTCAGTATATTTTAATGCAGGGCAGCCTTTGGCCAGGCATGAGGTTTTTCATCGAAAATAGTTCTCTGGAAAAATGTGGGCCATGATTAGATCTCCTATGTGTACGTTGTTTGGTGGGATAAATTCTCAAGAAAGTACGTTTTTGATTTTTTCACCAAATTTTAATGAACAATATGTCTTCTACTTCGGGGTTCCATTGCACTTCTGGTGCTGCTCTAAAGTCTCAACACTCAAACCAATGTTGAATTTTCTTCACTTTGATACCCACCTTTCTGGGATTAATTCTCAAAACCATTTCCCTTTAATAAGAGTGACTTCTGACACAATTCACAATGGATCTTTGTAAACCTCGCCAGCAGCATACGTTAGCCTCACGTTTAATGGTTATGTCATGCGATACGATCAATTTATTCCTTATTTCGATGTTTGAAAGTCCACATCTGACAAAAAAATCTGAATGCCCAGGAAATTTGCACACAATCTCAAAACTTAAAATAACATAAACTGCTCATTTTCAGCTAGTATTTGATATCACTCATATTACTTTTCAATATACCATATCCTTTTTAATACTCAATTTAATTTTGCAAAACACTGTTGAGCCTGATTTTATTGTAGCCAAATATTTGTCCTGTTACATCAGTTAACATCAAAAAATCGGACTCAAAACAATACACAATTCAACACTTAACAAAAAAGGGACCAAAATACAAGGACATAACATTTAGTGACAGGTTGAACAATGCTTCATTGACCACAATTTTCACACTAACCCCAGCAACAACATTGAAAAAAAAAAAAATACACTTAAATCATCGATCAAGACTTGTAGCTTAGAAAACAGCAAGGTTGATCAAAGTCACATACTGCGTTGCAACAAGTTTCAAATTAACTGAAAGAAAATGTTTTTCTTGAAGCGACTTCGTGGGGTTTCTTGTAGGACATAAATAATTTGTGTTGTATTCAACAATGTTGCAAACTTGTGGCGATGATTCTATGTGAAGAGCGAGTATATTGTAAATTGTGTGCACATGCTTGAACTTCTCATTTATGTTGAGAATATATCATGAGTCGTTTGCAAAAAAGGACGTTTGAATATTTGTATCCAATAGAGGCAAAAAGTATTAGGCGGCGCTTTTTAATTAAGTAATGGATTAAAAAAAGAGTTCCATCTTATATTCTCGTTAGTTATCGACTTCTACATCTTCCAGGGCTTATGAGATATAAAAAAGTTAATATCTGTACTTCTTACACCGATGCTGCTTATTGGGTAGAATAGCTTTCATGGACCAATTCACTTTCTCTTTCATATTCTTACGAAATGAAAATGAAATGAAATGAATATTTATCACCAAACGATAACACATCACGATTATTGATGATTCCATAATTTGCATGCCATCTGAACTTTGGACACTTGCTTAAATCATCGTTCAAATATGGTAGAACTTGGCAGTATTCTTTCAGATTCCTTTAAGACCCACTCAGGAGTACCCCAAAGTCACCTTTGTCCTATCCTTTTTATTCTAGCCATTAATGATGTTGCTTTTAGCAACAAGTGAAATTTTGATCTTCGCTGCGCAGCGCAATGATTTAGTTTTTCTTCACCAGCTTATAACAGGACAAATTGATGCTCCTGGCTTGCTCTGATGTATAAGTTTTAACTACCGGAAGGCTCATGCCTACTGCGCAACTTGGAGTTACTTCACTGTCCTCATCATAGAACTAATTATGGCATGAATGAGTCTCTTACTCGTATGATAAAAGTTTTTAAACTAAAGTCAAATTTAATAGATATTCACATTAGTATAAAACAACGTTAAAGTCCTTGATTCGAACCAGAGCTCCACTTAATGGTGAAAAAACTCTTGAAGAAACGATACATTATTTCACAAGCTTGAAATAAGCTAATTTGATTAAAATTGAAATAAGCTGTTCTGATAGTGTTAAAAAAAACCATTATGGTCTCAAATTTCAGAGTGAATGGAGGGAATGGCGTCACCACACTTGACCATAGAAAAAAACATTTGTTGGTTTAAGTCACAAAATTCAAGAAATTTGTTGCACTGACGACATCACAATTCCTCAACTCAACTTCTTACACTACTAGCGTTTGAGTTTTGTTTGAGTTACCTGAAGAAAATGAAAGACGATGTCGATTACTACTCTCGTTTGATCAACGTATTAGATCACAGGTCACAGAATTAGCCTCTGAACGACATATCTTTGTCGATCTGTCTGGATAAAGTGCCTCTGATTTTTTCTGCAGCCTTGAAAGTTGAACCAAATTTACAATAAAATTACTTGATCTCCAGACCAATGGAATTCTTCCTGAAAAGCCATCACAACTCGCAATTTGCAAAAAAAACCCTCAACATTCTCCATAAAGATAGCTTAACCAAAAAGTATTTTATGAGCCGTTTGCGCGTCGCCATGGTAAAATGCGATTTGATTGATTATGACATTTTTTCTTTGCAGTTGTTTATTTTCCTCTAGAGACACCGTATCGATTTCTGAGAGAAACCGTAGATGCTTGGCATATCAATGACTAACACAACTAGTGAGAAACTGCATGCACGATGTCTCAAATAGTTGCTTTCCCCTTCGCCGTACAATACTCTTATACCATCCACAACTGCAGTGCAACCTCTACTACTTAATACCCAGCAATCGTATTCACCACCCAAGTTATCAGTTCGGTAATCAGTCGCGGCATACCAACACTAGGCATTTTACAATAATTCTCCTAATTAAGTCAGCCAACAGGTTGCCTAAGAGGTGTAAGATACACATCGGTGACAAGTGACTTAATTAATTAATTAATCGCTGTTTTCGTTGAGCGTGAATGCGACCGTTGCGTAACGCGCTGCCTCTACCACATAATCCACACAAAGTCCTTGTTGCTGCGTATTTAAGATTCCGAAGCAAAGTCTTTCGTTGGGAGCCTGTGAGCTGTGACAGGTATATCTGTCTAGTATAGTGGAACACCGTTCCAACTTATAAAGTTTCGATAAAATTATGAAAAATATCCGTAGACTATCAACAACAGTCTTCGTCTACACCAGATAACACAAAAAACTTGAAATTTATCACATTTTAAGTTTCCGAGTAGGAAATTTAGTCAGGAGGCGAAATCAAAGTCGACTAACAGCTTCTATATACCGTTGGTGGTTAAACTGCTCGTCACCACTCATAATTCGAAATGGCATATGAAGTTGCCTTGTCGAAAGACTTGGATCAGAGCGGTGTGCCAGTGCCTGACATAATTAAGTGGATTATTAGTGGTAAGTTATTGAATTCAATAGAAGTCAGTTGCGATAAGATTGGAGTTTCCGCCATTATAAGCTTTTCGTTTGTTTTTTCGTAGCCTAGTTCACTGGCATACGTTTATGTTTTTCGTTGAAAGCAATTTGACTAGTGAGTGATGACTGTTTTCTGTTGACTGGGCTTAAATCGCAAAGTGGGCTATAAAAATCGAAAGTTGCTTGCAGTTGGTGCAGACAAAAGTCGCCTGATTCGCTGTGATCTATTTAGTTACTGTTGACACTTGTATTTCATCACAAAAATTATTTGAACAGTAGGCGACAAATGTTGACCCAGACCAGAAGGGATAAGAAATATCGTTTGAAGAAACCTTAGTTATAGCAACGTTTTTAGTAAATTCAAATATTTGTTCATTGAGGGAATCACCTTTCTTGGAGAATGGCAATAGGGAAACGTTGAGTTTAAACCACAAAAGACAGTCTTGGTCCTTCGAAGCATTAAGGCCCAACGGCTTCCACTACCTTATGTAACAATGCCTTTTGTAAGAATGCTGCCAGAAAAGCATTCGAGATACAAGATATTTCATGAGTTGAGAGTTGATCAACGTTTCCATAAGCGTTTAAAGAAGGGAAGTTTGTGCAGTTGACCGTTAATCAGAATGTAAGGAAAATTCGACTTTTTTGGGGAAAGGCTGGAAAATACTGCCTTCCGTTCTTTCAGAATCAGCTCAAAAGATCCTTATAAACGTTAAAGTAACTCTGTATGTCCGCCGTTTTTCTATGTAACCGCCTCCGGCCCAAACTACTGAATCGATTAAAATGAAATTGGGTACAGAGATAGTCTAGAACCTGACGAAGGACACAGACTATACATTTTATCCTTATATTCCCACAGGAACGCGGACAGAACCTAGAAACTACTGACCCGATTCCAAGAATTCTTTCAACATTAGAATCTTCGAATAACATGAACATTAATTCATCATCATCATTTTCCCACGGGAGTGGAAGTACTTACTAATTTTATGTATCCGAAGTTTACTCTGTTTGTCTATTTTTCATTGTTACCATCTACCCCCCAAACTGTTGAACCTATCTATATGAATTTTGGTAAAGAGATAGTCCACAACCTGAGGATGACCATAGGCTTCATATGTTATCCCTATACTCATACGGGAACGGGAACGTAAAAGAACGGGATCGCAAAATGGCACAGATAGTAGGTTATATGAAAAAGCTAACGCAGTGATTTTTCTAGAAAAAAAAAAAAAAAAAAAAAACAGCGGTTAGGCAGGAAAATGTCTTGCCATCAAAGTAGTTTACGAAGTTCCATTGTGGTCGTACCAGCACAAGTGGTGTCGAACGTCCAGGTTCGTGAGGTGGCCGAGACTGATATGCATCTCAACTGAGCATATCACTTACATGTATGACGGATGTCTGCTTGTTCGAGTAAGTTCGAGGATTGAATCCCAAAAACATAATATTGTTCTCCACAGACATCGCCTTTCGTGAGGAATTTTACAAGTTCTCCGAAATTGACTACATTGCCATGAAAAGATTTCTCATTCAGACGTTCAAAACCGGCAAAATCTCCCCTCACCAAGGCCTCCTTGAAAGGATCGCCAGGCACCGAAGATCCACGAACTCTGTTTGTTTATTTATTAATTTTTTTTTTATTCATTTCAACTTTTTCTTTATTTCTACCTGAACGGTTTAGCGTCAGTTTCAAAACCGAGTGATTCTGTCTCAAGCAAGGATCGGCTTTGTATGCACTTCAATAAACGTTTGAATATTCCCTGACAAAATGAGTATGAAATAAAATAGCTTGCGCAGTTTATCAGCCTCAAAGCTGCTGTCTCTGGAATACTTACACTTAACTACGAGACACTTTTAGAATTTGTTAAAAGAAAAGAAGAATTGGCTGCTTTGAACAGGTTAATTATTTTGGAAAAAAAACCAAAATGACTCAAAATTTTTAAATCGAAGTCGCATACTAAAAGGGAACGAAATGAACCTATATTTTGTGAAAAAGAAACCCTAGCATTTATTCCAGGGGCGTAGCGAGGGTCTAAGCCATGGAGGGGTGAATTTTTATGAAATGCCGACTAGTCTTAAGAATTTGCCGACTGCATCAAATAATGAATCTATATACATATATAAAATAGGATGTAAGGGTTTTTCAACAGGGACGCTACAAAAGTAGAGCGACAGGTACAGCAAACGACGCCATATTTCTTTGCCGCTCTTTCGACATTTCCCTTTAGTAAGGTTTGCCATTTTATGATGAAAAGATATATGAGACAACAACGAGTCGAAATTATTAAAATTTACTACCGAAATTCGGAGTCAGTGTTCTCAACGTTAAGAGCGCTACGTCTAATTTACGATGAAGCTCATTTCTGGCTGAATGGTCTCGTCAATAAACATAATATGCGGTATTGGTCATGCAGCCATCCACACGTACTCTATGAGTCACCATTGCATCCCGAAAAAATACAGTTTGGTGTGGTTTACGATCAATTTATTGGAAACCAAGTTTGGAGAACGTGTTATCTCACGAAATGATCCAGTATCTTGGCCACCTCGGTCGTGCGATTTGACGCCGTTAGACTACTTCAAGCTTATGCTCTATGCCAACAGGCCAGCGATGATTATGTACCCCGGCTCTTCATTTTATGCCAATGACGATTACCTTGAATTCTTTGAATTCCTTCAGAGAATAAAATGCAAACAAAGCGAAATGCAGCATCTTTGTAACGACTGTATTCCAAAAAAGAATAATCAGAATGACATGTGTAAAATTGTATGTAATGTATGATTTTAAAATTGTTGTATGTTGTATGAAATGTAGTGTTGTATATTGTATTAACTGTGAAACAGGCCCCTGATTATAGAATTGCTGAATTGGACAAAAACGCTTCCATTTGTGTCTTTTTGGTTGAGATGACTTGACTCGGCAGTTGGCAAATCTACTTTGTTTTTCTACCTTAATTTGCCGATTTGTTATATTTTTGGGCAGCAAATCGACTATTGCAAACACTTCCATTCGTGTCTTTTTGGTTGAGTTGACTTAACTCGACAAATCTTCTATGTTTTTCTTCCTCGATTTGCCGACTCGGGAAAATCGTGGGGGGGCCACACCCCCCTCTCGCTACGCCCCTGATTTATTCAATTAAAGAACAAGGAAGTTTTTGAATACAAACTATTCAAAATCTTCCTTGTTTTCCCATTTCGATCCATTTCGTTGAAGCTTTCATGTCTATTCTCCTTGATACCTAAAAAATTAATTTTCTCTTGATAAAATAGATTAACTGATCTGTTAGCATGAACAAGAATAACAATCCTAATAAAGAAAATAAAGGATCTGCTGAAGAGTTTGGCAAAAGAAGCCCAACTGCTCATAGCAATGGCTAGTCGAATTTTAATTTAATAATGCGAAATTGTTATTGAAATAGAAACTAACTATTGTAAAGGGATAAATATTCAACGAGACAAAAACAAGCAAAAACCAAAACATACACTCCAACAAATATTGTCTCACAATCTCACAAAAAAGATAACACCATCAATTTAACACTTCCTTCAACGCAAATGCAATTTAGTTAATTTTATTACGAGCCGTAGATCTCTTCTTAATCTGTGAGCACAAGAATGCTCGTAATATTGTTCAATTGATGGACAGTTTGTTAGTTAATCTATTTCCTTTTTTTTTTTTGTTCATTAAAAACATTCTCTCGGACAAGATTATTTAGCCATTTCACTGCGCCACCACCACCGTAATTGCTGTCACACTTAGCATATCCAATACTTGTGTAAACACACCTCGGAAATTGTTGGCTATTTATTTAACCCGACAAATGTCATAAAAATTACAAAATTATTACTTTGTTTGAACCCTTGCCTTTGGTTTCTCATCCGTTTCTTATGGGGCTGGTCTTGGTGGTACCTGGTAGTTCGCCACTCGGACTCGCGGAGGATGTAATTTTGCAATTTATGATCATAAGCCAGGAGGCAAGTGTGAAATTCAATGTATTCCAGAACGAACTCAACAGGAAAGGAGATGATAAGAAAGAGAGAGAGGGAGAGCAAGAGAGATAGAGGGAGATACTGGAACTCAGAGATCTACGGTGGGTTTGTTTGTAATCTTCCTACGACAAAAATTGCTCCTAGAAATGAAGGTATGTCTATGTACCTCTTCGTTTTAGCTTCCTCCTCGGCTCTTGTTTGTGCAGAATTCTTTACTTAATTACTCTTAAAAAACACTTCGGTTATTTACTGCTTTGGCGTATTTTGCTTATAAGCCTAATTCTGTAGTTAACTTCTGCGGTCAATTTAATTTGCGTGACTCTGGATGGTGAAGACCTTCTGCTTCTAGCGTCGCTGTAGAGTGTGTGGTGGTGTACCAAATGAAGAATTATCTGTCAGTTTTGTATACGTTGAGATTTTTGTATGTTTATTTGTTTGTCTTAAGCACAATTAATGAAGTGCGATGGTCTTAAAGCACTGCAACCTGGCACATTTGCAATAGTTCATTTGCTTCTTCCAACATTGTGTTTCATTTATGTACATAGTTTTTGAGATTCGTTACGCTTCATACGACGATGATGTTTGGTCAAATGTCCCTATTTTCCATAAGATTTAAAAAATTTAGGTGCGAAGTATTTGAATTTACAATTTTCATTAAAACCCTCATACTAATATTTTGATGCCATGACTATTGAAACGCAATTACTTATTTTAAATGTAGAAAGTTTACGAATACCTTCCCCTTGCCACCGGTGCGGGGTGCGGTGCGGTGCGGTGCGGAGCGTCTTATCGTTCGCATGTCTGCAAAATTTGATATACATATGCGTGTGGATGATTCGGTCATCGAGTCTTGGTATAATTAATTTAATAGCTTTCAACTTGATCAACAAAAACGACATGAGGAAGCAAAACAAAATAAGGACTCCAAACTTTGAGATCTACCGTGCCTGCTCCAAACATCGAGTGATTGATGGAAATTGCTGCATCTGTCATGTTTGGGGTCTGTTAGTCTGCCAAGAAAAAAGACGAACCTCTTTTTGTATGTTTTTGGGTTAAATTTTTGCGTGAAAGTGCAAACGATAGACAACATCACGAGACCAAAACCCAAATCTTCATCTCTCCCTGACTGAAAGATCGCACGCGATTTGCTTCATGGTGTCCTATACTTATTTCGCATCCTAGAGGCATTTCTTTGGATGTTATAAAAATCATGATTTTTCGCCTTCTTCTTTTGATTTGTTTTCTTCTTTTTTTGCAGATCGATTTGAAGCAATTCGATGGTTTCCTGCAAGGTATAGTGGAACTGTCATGTCAATGAAGTGTTAAATGCGCCACACACACAGTCCAATGTATGCTCAGGTACTTACAACTCATTGGCGAGTCAATTCTGACAATTTGATTTGAGACGCGGTGTCAAATGAAGACGGATTGATGTCAGTCTCACTGAGTTTCCGAGACAACTTCCCTTTCCAGTGCAAAATGGTTGTTGTTTCGGTGGAAATTATTGTTGTTTTCAATAGAATTTGTTAACACGGGTAAGCAAACCACCAGTTATGTTGGGATTAACAAGAGAATGCTTTTAACAAGCACAATAATTAAGACATCCTGCGTTTTTATGTGAGTTCATGAGTGGAATACATGCAGAATTTGTCAACAATTTGCATTTCTTAGAAGAGAAGAGCATCATACTTGGGAGGAGCCATTTTGAATTAAATGTTCTCACAAATTAACTATGCACACTTTTTTTAGCAATTAATAAACTGGTTCGAGTTAAAGAAATAAATGGAGGACAACCAATGGCTCGCATGCGAATTGCTGGATTCTCGGGCCACAGAACTAACATGTCTCAATTAAGAAAAAAAGCTTTGCTGAGGTCGGAGCGGCCGGCCGGCGGGGCTTTGGTAGGAAAAATAAAAATACCTTTAATTCTAGGACTTACTATCGTTGCGAGTTGTACAATGTACATACTTTCACAGGGATGGGATGAAAGCGAAGTACCTATACAGAAAAATACAAAGTCCATATTGATCCATTAGATCTTATTACAAAAAACAACTTTAAGTCTTTATAACGACACAAAAGAAAGGCTTAGAATCGCAGACCGCGGCTCAAGTGCTGGGGATGTGTCCGAGTCTATGAATAATACGATTTTTTATGACAATTAATGCTATTACAGGATTACAGCAAGTATGGTTAGTCTTTGGGTAAGAACTTGCAGTTGCAAAATTTTAATTCAATGGACATAGTGATGAATTTTCATGTGATCTATTCGGAGGGGACCTAAAAGATCAAACAAACCGTACAAGCTTCTACTCTTTGAGTCCTGTGATGAGACTAAAGAGATACACATAAATGATGAAAAAAAACAGCAATCATTTGCTGGAATATTTTATGGGCTAAACAACAACAAGCTGAAGGTCAGTAGTAAAGTTTGGCAGGCTTAATAAAAGAGATATTGAATTAAACACAAAAAAAGTCATTTCACCTGAATTCCTTCAATTCATTGACACCATCACCACCACCATCAGCCCAATATAAAATCACAGTTGTAAGGACATAAAAATCTAAGAGATAACGCATAAAACGTCTTCTTCATTGACAAGTATAAAATTGGAAAATTATTGTGCACTTTCTGGTTAAGATTCTCGTAAAACAAGCAAACGCTGGCTGTCATACGCCAGCGCGACACCAGAACCGACAACTAAATATCATCCTTACTCGCAGATGAAGGTGGAAGAAAGGAGCGCGCTGTGCTTGCACCCAAACGTCATTCATTTATACCAATGATTTTATGTTCCGGTATATTTTTTTACTCCATACCTGTGGTGGTGCTCTGACTTGTGACGACTGGCGATGCGACGCGTTGCGGCGTATTCTCCTCATTTAGTGTCCATTTTTGGCTCTCCCCTGGCAAATACGCATCGCACTTCTGCGGTGACAATTTGAAAGTGCAAACGATGCGATCTCGTCGACCGCAGAAGTGTCCAGCGCCTCGTAGAGCAACGTAACCTATATCGAAATCACACCTATGGACTTCAATAAAATCGAAGAGTTTGCACAGAATAGAAACTGTCCAATTACATAAATCTTGACTTTATGAATCTCGAAATTAGTTGGTGCTGGGTGTTGGTGTTGGTGTTGGTTTTGGTGAAGGTTGGTTTGATCAGTGAATTAACTCAACATTTGTTCGAACTAATGTGACAGTGGGAATACAAGGAAATACCTTTATAATTTAGTGGAAGGATATGCAGAGCCGTGCGTCTCCGTCGGCACCTGACCGGGCAGCGACACATTTAGAGAGGTGTGTTATTATTTGTTGCTTACTGTGGCCAAAATCGACTGTTGTTAGTGATGGCACATGTGTCAGTAGATGGTGGGAGATCAACATTCCAGGAAATAATCGAGGTTCATTTTGAGGGATTTTTACGATGTCATAAATGAAATGCCGGAACGTATTGAACGTTTTCGAAAATTGTTAGAGTGTGCAGAGGGCAATAAAGTCTAGCTTTTACGTTGTACTAAATTAGCTGGTGATTGCGTAAAAAACAATTTGTCTTATTGCTCTGGAGGCTTGATTCATTAGGTGCTTGCTTCTATTGATATAAGAAAGTCTACATTTCTGGCTATGAAAAAGGTCGTCGGCATTTTCAATTAATAAAAATATAAAACAAGCTTTGCAGAATTTTATTTTGCTATTAGTTTCACGATTATTTCGATGTGGTTAATCTTACCCCGCCCACTTTGTCTCTCAATCTATGGTATTGATTTTGTGAAGAGGAACCGGAGTGTAAAGAACGGGTGGGAATGAACTTAAGTGTGTACTGTCAGCTGGTGGACTATAAGGAATGTAAAATAAATAAAAAGTGTTGCTCAACAAAGCTTGTGGATCTCGGACCCTTACGATGTGCCTCCACTTGCTTTAAATTCATATCAGAAAGCTGGAATATGACAGACACAAAAAAGCAGAGCAACTGCCAAATTTTGAAAGCGTTTACAAGGCGATGGAAAAACAACGATATTCTTCTCCGATTCAAACATCGTATTTTGCACGAACACCAAAGATTGTGGAATGAACTCTTAGATTTTTGGCGTCTATTAAGTTCAACTTCAATCTGATAGTCAGGGTCTGAGTATTATGTTGACTCAATCTGAGGGTTTAATTTCAAGGACTTCTTTTGACAAACCCTTTTACACATGACAAAAGTAATTATTTACCATTTAGACTAGTTTGACATTTTTCCAATATGTCGAAGCAATGCTTTCAATATCAGGAAAGTCGTGATTGCATTTATAAGACGAAAAAACCTGAAGTGCTATAATTAATGCACTCACCGTTTACCGTTCAATCAGAACTAAAAATCATCGATACAAATTTTCTGCACAATACAACCCAAGTATCTTTGATACTATCCATGGCTCTGTAATAAACTTAGGAAACAGCATGATATAATCGCTTTAAAGGGTCAGTTGAGTTGTTTGAACGACGGCTTTGCCCAAGGCTGTAGACTAAGGCAACAGCCCAAGAAAACAGCCTTTTCCAGGCTACGCACAGGCACAAAGCTGTCTAATATTGACATTTTCTCACGAAAAGGAAATAAGGGTGTAGGACTAGGGCCGCAAACTGCTAGCTAACATATTATTTTGCCCTTTATAAAAGTCGATCATGCCTTATCCGTTGTGAGAGTTTGTGTCAGCATCAGCAGGCTTTGCGACAACACCACCGAAGAAATCTTCAGTTGATGGCTTTGAGTTAGATCAACCATGAACAATTTCACTACCATGGTGTTTTTGGTAAGCTCGCATACCTCGTTCAATAAGAAAAAAAAAAAAAAAAAAATAAGGAGGAACTGAAATAAGTCGAAATCTCTGTTGTCCCAAATGGGTGGTTACTGATCTTCACATCTAATTGTTTATTCAATTTTAAGGTACCCCGTGTATCATTTAACAATGATGTTGTTTTGCCACTCGGTTAGTCTACCCTCTACCACACTCAACACTAAGCCAAAAAAAATATATGTATCAACAGTCATAAT
Organism: Melanostoma mellinum; assembly: GCA_914767635.1. Classification (NCBI taxonomy): domain Eukaryota; kingdom Metazoa; phylum Arthropoda; class Insecta; order Diptera; family Syrphidae; genus Melanostoma; species Melanostoma mellinum. The sequence continues at coordinate 232,935,396 of OU612059.1, forward strand.
AACTTCAAATCAACAAAATGTATTCAAAACAAATAAGCAAAGAAGGTGTAAGCTCCCTAGCAGCACAACCTTTACAATATTCGAAATACACCAAAAGCATTTTTTGCTTCTTATACGAGAGTGAAAATCTGCAAACGTATCAAAATCTGAGCAAAAACCTAGAGTAAGTGAAGTGAGCAAGTTTGTTTTGTATGAAGGCAGATATCATAGATTACGTAGACATTCATCTGCTAGAACTGGAATCTATGCTGTTTCAGAGTGAGACAGCAGAAACTAAATCCAAAAGAGTTACACAAGCTTCCATTTGTAGGCTACCCAACCAGACGTTCTGTTAGTAATCATGACTGACTGTTGAGTGACTTGCAGAGGTTGCAAGATCTGTTTTTGCTACTTCCAATAGAGCACTGCCAGATTTCACTGATAATGGCTTGCACGTTGTTCTTAACTTCTGACTTCTATTTTTAACTTTTGACATCTAAGGCCCCTACATTCATCTACTTATTACTCTCGAAAACTTCTTAAACGATTTTGATAGAGTCTTAATTTCATTATGCAGTATATGTACTATATTTTACTATACAAATACATCAAATCTCCAAAAATTGATTCATTGCTGGGTTAGGAACGCAGCCATAATTCCTTAGAAAGCACAAAAGATCAAGAAATGGTTAGACAATTTTTTTTTAAGTCACATTCGTATGAGTAAATCAGTAAAAAACTAAAAGCGAAAATGAAAATTAATGATTATATTCGACGTCAGTAGAATTGAGAAAAGTTGTCATTAGACAATGTAGATTTGCCACTAGATGGTACTGCCACATACCCAATGCTAGTTGGGAAAATTTGGTAGGTTATCCTGAAAGTGTTTTGTAGAAGGTTGTACGGAAGTTTACCAACAACAATAAATTTGAGAAAACCGAGAATATGCTAGTCCTAGTTCAAATAATAAATAAGGTAAGCATAAGCTTTGCATTAATATGGGTGTTGGTCTAATGAATTGTAATAATCTTTACTTTTTTCTAAGGCCCTCACCAGTGGTAAGGTTGTTGTAAATACAGATAAATAAATCGTGTGCAAATTGGTTTTGTACAGAAAGATTTTTTTAAGAAAGACTTGAGCCTCGCACCCTTTGTGATATAAAAGAAATTCGAAAAGCCTGTTATTCGTATAAATTGAAATAAATAGTGGCCTATAGACTTTGTCAAGTTCTTACAGAAGACAGCTTATCTTAAGCTATATATACTTTAAAATATTTTTACTAAGCGATGGAGAGCAAATGCAAGTGCAATCCAGTGGTATACTTTGTTTTTCTTATTTCCGGTACAAATTTCCAGAACTTCAGAATTTCCAGGAATTGCAGAAATTATAGAACTTCTATTGATGAAACTTTAAATTCACATTGCCATAAGTCAAAACAAATTTTAATTGAAATTACGTAAAAATGGTTTACCTCTTAAAGGCCGATACGATATAAGCGTATGAATTTATTTTACTGAACATTTAAAGGTTTTAAAAATAACTCTTCTTCTTAGATAAGCTCTATTTCATGACTTACCGAACCGAATTTGTAGACTAAATTTGTCAGCTCTGAAGAAAAGGAAATCTTTTACGTTTCTGCGAGGCATAGGCATAGGTTTATCCGTTGACCTTTCATCGTTGAAGGAAAACCTTTTATAATTAGAAAGTTTGATGTTGTGTGCCCTCAAAAGGCGTATACAAATATTCAAGAAAGTATATTTACATAGTTTCATTGATGCACCATGTCGATTGGGTGCTGCGTAATAATTTAATGTAGGTATTAATAAAATAGCAGACGCGTTCACCCCATAAATTTAAAATATTACCGTAAGTTGAAAACGCAAGTATAGTCTTAGCCTTCATTGGTATCTTAATATAAAATATAGAAAAAGCACTAATGGCAGTTCCGATCATACCCACGAAGAACATTGCGACGAGCGAATTTCATTCAGTATTCCTTGGAGGTAAGCCACAATTTGACAGCGCCAAGCGCTTCGAGAAAAACGAAAATTTCTTTTGACAGGTTATCCTCGCATGATGTCTTTAAGTGCTTCTTAATTGGGAAATTTAATCGTTCGTCGTCTGTCCGGCCTGGATAGCTGCAACTTACAACGAATCTTTGGTACTGGTTTAAGTTCTTCTTTACTGGTTGTCCCGCACCACACCATATAAATATTTTGTAATGGAATTCAATTGTGTGGCGGATGATTTTGACCAAGTTGACTTCAAGCCGTCTATCTTAAGCTGGAAATTCTGATCTATGATCTCGCCAGCTACTACCGTGCGCGAAACTGAACATGAGGATGAGGATGAGGATGTATCAGCCACCAGCAGATATATAAACGCACACAAAAAAGCCTTTCGTTCGTCTGTCCGTCTTCCTGGTGTGGTGCCGCAAACGAGGCAGCCGGCGCGGCGGTGTCTTCATTCAGCTTATAAGCGACTGCAAACAAACCAGCATCTGATCTTGGACTTAGATGTCAGAGGCTGGTGCTGTGTTGGCTGTTGCTGTATAGCTGCGCTGCTACTTTTTTCCTCCTCCTTGCCTTTGGATCGCTGGGAAGCTTTTAGTGTGATGCGAGTTAACCTAATATTATGTAATTTATGTCTTTGAACTTGTACTATTTTGTAGATCAAATTATTTATGTTGTCGTTGTCGTGTTCGTATATATGGGATGTGCGGTTGGTCTATGGTGTTCGAATGGTGCGTTGTCTCGATCTGCGGATCGTATAACAGTTAGTTTTTGAAGGAGTACGCTCGGGGCTTATCGTCGGCGATGTAATGTGGGAATTGATGATGATGGTATGATGATGAGGTGTTTTTTCTGTTATTGCTATCCCTGCTGTATAAAATAAGTAGCCGCGATGGTGAAAAGAGTTTTCTTTTTTCTAAATAGAGATATTAAAGATATATTCCATACCAAGTTATAGACAAGAAGAGTGTGAATAGATTTTCTCTTTTGTGCCCAAATCAAACTAAGTCAAGGGATGTTTGCAATTCGTTCGAGAGAGCACCTGACTGGGTTTTCTTTTTTGGTTTTTATTTCATTGTGAGTTTTGAGAAGTAGTCTTGGTGGAGTTTTTGTTTTATTTTTTGCCACAGAAGTACATAGTAATTGTAAATTATATTCGTTAATAAAATTATAATATTTTTGCATCTATTCAGTCGATTAAGCTAATTAGATAGATAAAAACATCACACAATTTCATTAGAGTGAATTCTAGAAGTCCCATTTCTTCACTACATTATTTGGAAAGGAATTTAGACACCATCACCATACCCGCATAACAAAATTGGGCTTTTTCAACGGAAGAGTTCATCTTTAAGTCATTTGCATTATGAAGTTAAGAAATGTTCTATTTCGTAGCACATAGGACAGATTATTCGTTTCTTATTGTCGTACAAACATTTTTGTGGAGCCATTCGAAAATGTAACATATATATTAAGGATCACATATGTAATGTATTCTTTAAGCTATCCTACCTTTCTTATTGCGTTCTAAGTTCGAACAGACTTCTGTTTCTTTTTTTTAAAAGAATGTTCTAAGGGATAATATTGTGGAACCATCTTCAAAAAAAGTTATAACACCCACCAAAGGACTACGGTAGCTTTGTTTTTCCTTTAATTTAACCAAATGAAATGCAAAAACCAAAAAGTGAAAGCTTTTTTTTTTTGAACATGTGTATGTACACTGTTTTTCGAATACTCAATTCTTCTTACTGTGCAATGGATACAGGTAAATTTGAAAAACTTGATTTTTAATGTACTCCCAAGTTTGAAATCTAATGATTGACTTAAAATACCTTTCAACAACTTATGATAGGACAATACAATTAAGTAGCAATCTAATAACTATAATTGATTCTACCTGCCAAAATTATGTTAAGCAAATACCTTTCCCAAATTGTTTTTATCTGAATCCGAGATGCACGAACTCATGGAAGCGTCTCTTACAAAATGGTCAGAAAGCCAGCCATTCTCCGTGTGAATGTACCAGATCACCACTAGGCCATGGAAATCACGTTGTTGATATTCCTCCTTCATTATTTTGTTTACTTGTTCGGATAAAGCATAAAAGATATAATAGTGTTACAAGTTATACAATCACGTTCAGAAAAAGATTTATCGTAACAATCGCCTCGTTTTAATGTGCTATGGGCGACAAGGAATGTCTTCTGTGTTCTGTATGTATACAGCTTAAGCAATTTTTTTAATATGACAGTTTAAACTTTCCTCTTGTGGACTTGGTTGCTTAGTCTGCATACAAATTTATATTAGAGTGCACTTTGATTTTCACTTTAATGCAAAAAGGGAGTAGAACAAACGACAAATCTAAATGGGAGGAGTAAGCTGCATAAATTTGACAGATTTACTACCAATTTCAATTCTGGCAGTCCCCAGAATAGACTCAAATCTCTCAGGCTTTAATTTTAGTTTCCGATTAGCTGTGCTTGATGAAATGTGGTTTTCGTTGCCATTTGCAGTTCACTATTAAATGAACGCAAAATCTTCGTCGCGAAGCCATAACACCGCATCGAGTTTGTGCAAAGGGCAAAATATAGACGAATATTCAACCAACAGAAAATGATTCCAGAGGTCTCCAAACTATAGAAAAAATTTGAAAGTGACCTTTTTAGGAATTTACTTACAACTTAGAAAGTTCATTGTGCTGTTCATCCCAAATTCGATTTGAAACAACGAAATTCGATTGTTTTTAACGTACGACGAGTAATAAGGTAATCAAAGCATTTAAACAGAACGAAATTAAAGTAAGCCATAGCTTCTTAGGCATGGCCACTCTAACCCACTCACTTGACCATAATGTCATCAAGAATGTGTGTGGTGGCTTTTATAAAAGTTCTACCAACCTGATTGACGTAGAATGTTAAAAAAAGGACACTGAGGAATCGTGGATTGAGATCTTTTAAAGAATTGTTCGTATTCAATGCCTTTCCCAGTTTAGCTTAAGACATCCTAAAAATAAATTTGAACATAGGGCTTTTGATTTTTTTTTAGATTATATTAAATTTGAGACCATTTGATCTTATATCATGTTCTTCGATTGTATTAAATCATACAGCATTCTAAACAAAACAATACTTCGGTAAGGATTGTAACGAATAGTCATAAAATTGAAACCTGTGCGTTGTAGTCTTACTCAATTTAGGCTCACAAAATTCACAGAAAAAAATAATCGAAGCTCAATTGGATCTCAAGCGTATCGGAGTCTAACTACAAAAGACCCCGCTCGTACCTTTTGTATACAAGGACTCATATGTACCTATTCACTATTCAGACCATAACAACACCCCAGACACATGGACTAGCTATAAGTGCTTGTGTCGAAACTCGTTGCTAGCATTTGTATAGCGATACAAGACCCTCGTTTTACAGTACATACTCGTAGATTGTATAGACCTAAAAATTTATTTCAGTTGTTTGGATTGGATTTTTGCGTAGAAGCAGCTTTTTTCTTTTTTTATTTTCTGCTGCTTGTGTCATTCATTTTAAACAGAACTGTGCAGACGCTAGTGAAGTGGAATATGACATAAGTGCTTACTCGACATTCTGGTTAAATGCGGCCCAAAATGTTTTTGTTTGAAAGCCTGCAAAAATGAATAATACTACCAAGTCAAAGAGTATCATGGAACAAAAGCAAAGCTACTTAGTTGAGGCTTATGAGGAAAACAGAGAGCAAATGTTTTTCACATCACCACTCCCTTTTCCCTGAAATAAAATCAGTCCATTCTGATGTCCTGTCTTGTAAAAATCTACCAGTTCATCTCGTGGCATATGCAACTCGGAAGTTGAGACAACAAAAGCACTTCATAAACACTTTCTCTTACCATTCACAAAGTAGGTACGAGCTTACTCAGATGATAAATTCCAAGTCATTCAAACATTCCCGCCACACACTACGCCATGCAAGCGAACATAAAAAAGAAAATCAAGCGCCTACCAATGCAGACATGTCTTCGTCATCACTTTTACGGGAACTCCTTTGGCAACGTTTCCTCAGCAGCACCGATGACAAAGTTCCCGTTTGTTGTCGTTTGGTTAGGAAAAAATGAGGTTTGACTAGCAATGGTGTGGGGGCAAATAAAGCACTGTTCATACTTTTTTTATTTGCGTCTTCTTTTTGTACTGCACTGATAAGTGTATAGGTATAGCTTTTTGAATTATTCTCCATGCGGGCTTAAGAAGGCGTGCAGTAATACCGTAACCAGTCGAACAACTAGGCCAGTTGTGCTTTTTTTTGGCTCAAACCTATGACAAAGTTTTGGTCTGGAAATTATTTCAATCTTATCCGACATTATTGCCCACTAAGAGCTGGGCGTCCATCCAGGCTCAACTGACGGTCACTTCAACGACTTGTCGTGCCAGACAACAAATTGCTGAAGTTGTTTGCGCGTTTGAAGGGAGCTATGGGAGGTTGCAACATTGTATGCCGCTGGTAAGTGCACGTAAGTGTAAGTAATAACCACCATGTGAGGCTAATAACCATTGATGCATAGTTTTCTGGAGCTATAAACAATTTCGCATTCGACCATGTTAACGAGCCTTAAAAGGGGCCAACCAATGTTACTAATCCAATAAACCAAAGCATAATTTGTTTGAACTGCCAGTGTGCCGTGTCTATTCCCAATGGAAATCGAACTCAAGCCTACTTGAACGTTTCGGCATTAGGTATTTGGAAAATTTTTATTGAGTTTAAGTAGCGCAATAAAAATTCTTATACTCAGGGGCTGCAGTTGGGGTGGGCTGCGTGTTCTGTGCTTAGTGTTTTTTAAACGAAGGTATCTTATTATTGTCTATTGCAATCACTATTTGAGCTCATTTTTGGTTCTCCAAAAAAGTTATCAAAGCAGGAAAAAAAAGAAACAAAACAATTTGCCGAAATTTTTATTCAGATCCGATCACAGTGTGTTTTCTTTTTTTTCGGTCTGGCTACAAGGGACATCAAAAATCAATTAGCACCGCTTCGATTCGGTATCTACGTTACGGTTTCATCACATTCGCACACATTCTGCTTTTCGTTCGTCTCCTTGGAGATAACCATGCCTGCGCTCCATTAAAAACGAATTGATTTGTGCAACACATATTCGAAAACTTTTGCCGAAATCGCGGTCACCGAAGACTGCTTTTCAATAACGACCACTTAACAGTCGATTTTGTTTCGACAACTAAAGCAAAATAAAATAAAAATTTTAAAAGAAGAAACCACGCCAACAAACAAAAATGCTTCCCAAGAAATACTACCCTTGATAAATTACTGATAAAGTTGTGCTGGTCGTCTGCGGAAAGCAAGAACAAAAACTTTTAAGACGATCAACGAAGAAAAAAAAAAAAAGAAGGGCGAAACAAAAACCCACATTAAGTGGTGCTTCAAAGAGCTGTATAAAGTTCTCGCTAATTGACAAACAACGACGAACACCCGCGAGTGCGCAGGAAACCTGCCCGACGAAATTCAGGGGTGATAAACATATTGATTGTTGGCCATTAAGTCCACCTGATAATTACAATGAATCAACTTTGTTCGGTCGAGTCATCAATGTAATCGGAAGAGCGCGCTGCAGAGCAAACTTACTCATAGTGTCACCTCTGAGTGCATGAGTCGTGCACTGCAAGTCAACAACGAATATCCCTTCAAGAATCCATCACCTGTATCTACAAATTCCTTTTGTTTCAATATAGAGAACAGGACTTGTGCAAAATGCTGACCAGGTTGGCGCCAAGTAAACTTTTTCCACCATATGGTGAAGCCTGCATGTTTGTCGATACGCGATTGTTTTGAGTTTCTTCTATGTTAGCGATTCGAGGGCAAACACTCGTGTCTTCGCGAAAAGTGTCATTAGTCATAGTCACTATGGACAAATGGGGACTAGGCGTATTGTGAGATCCATAATGTACTTATAATAGCACAGCTGTTTAGTATGTGTACTACTGCATCTGCACTCTGCAGTCAAGAAAATGATTGCTCTGAGGCATTTGGAAAAGCGGAAGGGACGTGAATATACGGAATCGATTTTGTCTTTTTCAAACATAGACCTTTTGCAAATGAGTTTGAGTTCAATACGAAAAAAGCAAAACATGAATGTTAAACCAAGCCAAGTTCCTTAAGCAAAAAAAAGAAAGGCAATTGACTAGTCGGCCTACGTTTACCCTTTAGTTCCCGCAATAAACTTAAGATCTAGGTCCAGATTGAATTTTTAACAAATCCGATCAAAATCCTAATGCTTTTACAGTGAAAGTCGATAACATCATTCACTTACTATCGTTTCAACGTTGGTATAGTACTTGGTCTACCCCAAAAAGGTGCCATCGTCACGTCTGGAATAGATTCACGGTACACATTTTAAGGATATGATTAACCGGACTAGGAAAATCAATTACTTGAAACGTAGTTGGTAAACCTTTTGAGAATATAGAGCGAGACACAGATGCTGTGCGAAGGTAATGATCTAAGTTCCAGATGAAGCCCAAAACCCAGCTCAAAAGCAAAGTGTCTTATGTCACTTTCCGTTGGACGAAAAGAACCGTCCAGGAGAGTCCAGAAGCATTCTCAAACCGATCTATTGGTGCAAAAAGATCGCTTCTCATGATTCTGAGGAGTGACAGCCGCTTCTCGATTTGAAGTGAGAATCGACTCAGAAGTACTAACACATGTTACTCAAATGTCAAAAAGAAAAGTTTCTTCAAGGAATATTTTTTAAGAGCCAAAGGTGTTTCACTCACACAACGGAAATTACGTTAAACTGAATAGAAACAATTTAAGGTATTCAATTGGTTTTTAAAAAGAGTGCTTCCCCGAGTCAAACCAATTGAAAGCGACATTAATACGAAGTATTTGCAGAAGGGACCGCGGTTCCAATATCACATTAAGATAGAAGGTGGCACTTTGTAAAGCATTTGAACAGAATAAGCTCTCTAAAACCTAAACTAACACATTTCATCGTCATATCCGTGCATTTTAACATTTTATTTAGCTCCTTTGAACAATCAGAATATTTTTACAAAGTAGTTCGTCATCAAAGATTAATATCGGTATATTTTACTCCCACTCTAAAAGTTGCCTACTCTAAACTTTGTGAGTCGTCATTGTTCATTGAGGCCATTAAGCCTCCACAAATAGTGGTTTTCGCATAAATCGAGTGCCATATTGTTGAATATAATTAAGGATTCATTTCCCTTGTGAATATTTCACTGTAGACCCCTTGTGCCACATTCAAATGAACTTCCCAACTGCAACGCAATATCAATTAACTTTAAAAAAAATATCCAACAAAGCAAACAAAATAAAAAGAAGATAAAAATAACAAAACAGAATCAACTCGAATGTATCTTAACTCAAGGACCCCATCAACGTTAACCGCACCCAGCGCGATGCTCTGTAAAAAAAATTGAAATACCCCCGCACAGCAAAAACTCATTTCAATTTCGCATATGTTACTTGAAAAGACCTCAAGTGGCTCACCTCACCAGGTACCACCAAGTTGGGGCGCGACACCATCGCGACACAGCGTACAGGAGCTGCGACATCTCAATCTACACATTGTATCTACAAACATCCATGGAGATGAACACCTTTCCTGCAGATCTGCCTCTTGTGGTCCTCTCCTTGATTGCATCTCCTTCTTGTTGGTGTATCTTTACCATCTCTTCGCCAATCCTCTCAGCTAGGCTAATGTCAAATTATTTTTTTTTCAACAACTGCTCCTACTTCATTGAGAGTTTCGTAAGCAAATCAATAGTGATGCTGGGTTCTCGATAAAAAGAAAAAAGAATTGATGTCGCGCCGCCGCGCCGCGCCGTTTCATTGCCCCGTAGTAGATCGTGGTTGTAGTGGTGGTGTTATACGATACAAATTGCGATTGCTTACTTCGCCTTTTCTCTGAAAACCACGTGCAGTGTTAACTACTTAATTGCTTAATTAACTGCCGTATCTAGATCGAGAGGGAGGCAAAATCGGACATTATTTTAATATCCAATGTTTGTTGTAATTGTTTGTCGAACATCAGCCACACCGGTATTCCAATACATATATGCGTATGCATATGAAATTTTGAATTTTCCCACCAACACCATGACAACGTAAAGCAAAAGATTTGGAAAACTTTGATTGTGTGAGGAATCAACTGAGCAGTAGACACACCAGAGGTGAAATAGCTTGTCAATGTGGTATAATTAATTGTGAAGTGCCTTACAGAAATGTGAGCTTCTATGGAGGTTGAGCCTTTAAATGGAATAGCTGCCTTAAATGGAGCAGAAAACTGGTAGGTTTTGCGTTTTATTAAGATGTTTCAAATGCATTGCACAAAATTCATAACACAGTAAGTTTTCCAAGCCAATGATTTTGACCAGTGAACTTTGTGTCCTACTCATGAAAGATTAGGGTCTTTACAATTTGACATATTTCCCGACAGACGGAAATTTGGATTTGCTTGAGCATATTCGGGAAATGGAAATGTGGTGGAAAAACAGTCTCGTGAGGTCATTGTCAATTTAATTTGTACAGGTAAGTGCATTTCAGCTTTTTGATATATATACCTACTCATAATTTTATGATGATTTGACACATTGAGACTAAAAATAAAAGAGAGAAGTCGTTCTCTCTTTGAATAATTTGCGCATATGGGAATAAGAAGAGTCCTAATCACCACATTCGTCTTCGCTCAGACTAGAAAATAATTAACAGAGGTTGGTATGGTTCATGTCTACGTTTAAGCCATTTTACCGCACGCATAGATTGACACATTGTCTAGTCTTAAAAATAAGTATACATGCATTTATGAATTCGGATTTGTCTCTTTTTTCTAACTACCCTTATATCATCCACCCCACCGATCATCTTTAAAGTTCTGTATTTTGTATCCAAACGAAAGAGCTGACGCTCGAACTGTAGATAATAAATCATTTATCCCGTAAATTTTTAAAAACAGGCATATTGCCTGACAAAATATAATTTGCCCATCTCCTTAATTAAGAACATATCCTAATGCTAAAAAAGTAATCAAAAATAATTTACTTTTGGTCCTTATCATTTTCGGGGTGTTCGATTCCGGTCGTCCTTGGTTCATTTGAGGCAAGGCATTTTATTGAATTCAAAGTTAGTATCTCAGCTTCACCGATTCTTATTGAGAAATTCTTTTTCTAGGAAGATTATAAAGGCAATAAGGTATCCATTTGCAACCCGTTAAAAACCATATGAGAACTTACTTTGGAGACAAATTGCTGCCCAACCAGCAATCATTCCTTCAAATACGTAGGTGCAATTCACATCACCCTTAAGCCTAGTACTCAGTTTCTCCTGCAGTGAAAGCCCGATAGTGGAGAAAATGAATTTTTTGTATTTTATGAGCGATTGCGTTTGAGCAGCAAAATATTCTTTCTTTTTGTTTTTAAAGCAAACATTTTAACCAAACGCACTGATATTCCAGATTCCCGTACATTTTACAAGTGAATGAGGTTCACTTCCTTGTCTTAAAAACTATAGCAGCGGATGGGAAATCGTTGCTGTCGACGTCAGAACTCTCAATTTGTGCCTTTAGCGGTTTTTGATTTGTTATTCGCTAAGGTATGTGGATTGTATTTTTATAAAGATTTAAATGCTCTTCAAACTATTTTATGACACGTTAAATATAAAAAAACAATCTTTTTGTCTTCAATCAAAGCACATAGGCTACATTTATTTTCCTCGCTCGCTTTTAATGTTCCTTACGCATTTACGAACTTTTGGCCCCTTCTCAAATTAATAAAGAATTATGCGTTTCACAGGTTCTACGATTCGCTTATTCCGATGTACAGAGTAGGTACAGACGGCGCCGGTGCGGCGATAGCAGCGATTTCCCCTCAGTGATGCTTATATAGTTAATATACATATAAAATGGTTCAAGCTCGTAATCGAAAACTCTCCACTTTGGTCTCCAAACGGGCTCATAAGCAAGTTCACGAGTGAACGAAAATAACTAATTTAGTTAGTTTGTAGTTAAGTTTAGTTTAGTTTTAGAAACTTATGACCACTCTTTGTAAGTCATTTTCAAAACGTGTTAGTCTATTCATTCGTGACCGTGGTATAATTTGTTAGCATGTCTGACTGCTAGGCGAGAGGTTCGTGTTGAACCACAGGAAAAAAAAATATTTTCCACACGCATCGCCCTTCACGAGGAAATGGCAAGCCTTCCGTTAGTAAATTCATTGCCATGAAAAGTGCTTTCTCGATCAGCCGGTCGGAATCGGCGAAAGTAGTGGGCCCTCTCTACTTAACGAGGCAAGGCTGTGAGAAATGCGCTAGGCCCCGGGGCTCCCCGCTCTATGCTCTACCCTTTTTACTACGTTTAGTCTATAACTTGTACATCTTATTTCTACTTTCTAACACTTTTCAGAGTGCTACAATGCTGATTCCGAGTGGCACATACCAATTTAGCAAAGAGTAATCCGTTTTTAATAATTTGAAGAGCTTTAAAAATCTTTCCGGAAAATTAAATACTTTAAAAAGTTTCATTTTAAATTCCTGCTTCATGAGGCTCCTTAGATATTAACCCTCGTCAAAATTCCTTCAGCCATTGAAAAGAAAGTTGGATCGAAAACACTCATATTACAACAACTGCTTGAAGTCTTTTCGCGCAAAATATATACTCCTGTATATTTAAATAGGAATTTAAGCAAGCTTCCAATGCATTCTCTGTGTTTTCAGTTTTACTATTTCCTCGTGCCCTATGATGTCGACTGAACCATAAGCATCCCTCCATCATTTTGAATTTAAATATAATAGGAAAACAACAACAAACTGAAACGTCTGCGATTTTCAGTGAGAAGGAAATCTTAAATCTAATACATTATCTTCTGTCATCGTCCAATAGCGCAAAATGGTCTGACAACCTGATAAATTCTTTCTGCACAAGACCGCATCGAGACTCAAATCAGAGCGTCTTGCCATAAAAAAAGCACGCTAATAAAATAACGCCATTAAAGGTAATGCGATAAAAATCTAAGGCAGCAGTTTATGTTTTCTTCCAATAGCTAAGGCCTTTAGCAAAAACCAATTTTAACCTCTGATCTCTTCTGATATTTATGACTCTGAGCACCTACCTTCCTTCTCAACCACTATTGAAAGTGGTAGCAACTTAACAGAGTATTTCGGTGGCATACAAAAACAAATTTGCTAGGCTCGCAGCGTGTGTTTTATTTCATTTTAATGGAACTTTCCCCGACTAACCAAAGAAGCCAAATGGGTGATGAATTACCATTCTGACAATAACTACCGCTAATTTTAGCAAAGCGAATATATAAAAATTTCACTTTGCAAGCAAATTAATTGGACACCAACAAATTAGAAAAAAAGACTTATGTTGCAAATAGAGCTCAACTTCGATTGAGTGGTAGTGCAATGGCAGCAGCACTAGGCAGTCTATACAAAAACAAAAACTGCAACAACTAACTAAACACAAAAATTCACTCACCCGAGTGCGCTTCCATCTCGCTAGTCGGTTATTGTTTATTCAAAACGGGAGGTTGGTGCGACGGTGGCGGCGTCTGACAGGAGCTTGAAGTTACCTCCTGCCAGGCAAGCAACGAGATAATAAAGTACCAAGTCACGAATTTAAATATAAAATAAGAATCAACATGGTGACTTATTAAGAAATAAAAATAAGGAGGAACAAGAGACGTTGAAGCAGAACGTCATCGACAATAGATCAGCCCACATAGAAAATGAAAAATAAAATCTCACAAATCGATAAGAAATCTAGGTCAAGACATTTCGAGGTACCGCCAAGTAAAAGATAGATTAGTCGACAGATTCTGATGGCATATTATAAAGAAATTTATTATTTCGAAAAAGCAGAGGTCAGCTCAGTTGGATTACGTTTATATTTGTTCGATGGAAGGTTATATAAGGGTTTGTGCATTACTTTTGTGAGGTTTTTGTCCCAACATAAATGGTCGGGACATTATGTATCAATTTAATTGACAATGTAGGCTAAGTTGGTAAGAGCATTGTATATACCTAGACAACGTGGGCTTTACGAACCGCCAGTGGTACACAGAAAGCCTAAATTTTTTGATTTTATTGCTTCGGAAAGTGAAAGTATTTATAAGAAATTTTTTTTTTTTTAAATTTTAAAATTAGGTGTTATCTTTTCACTCGCCTTCCTGTGCTAAGTTTTTGAAGTGAAAACTTCTTTAGGCGCGTTTGGCACTTTTGCGATGGGGGTAAAGCAATGAATTCGCGACCGACACCATTTTGTGGCTCATTGTATTTCGTATGTAAATTCGTTATAGCCCAGCGTCTCAGGTTCGATTCCCAGCAATGACTTCCATTTTTTTATTAATTTAAAGTGAAAACATAAACAAAAATTGTGGCCACGGCTGGAATTCGAACCTGAGACCCTCAGTCTAATAGCCATCGACTCTACCATCGAGCCAAGAAACACATTAATTTTGAACTGCTAAATGACTTAAAAGAATGGAATAGCAACATTACCTAGTATACTTACCAACTCGGAGAAATACAGAGAAGAAAGTAAGGAATTGAAGGACAGAGAAAAATTTATGCAACGCAGAATAAATAAAAAGCACCAAATATTTTACTACCATTACAATGAAGTGGATGAGTGAAGCTGGAATCATGGCAGAGTAGGAGACGCACTACAACAAATTAAAAGAGATCAACAACTCATCGCGATGACTTATCGATGGAATTGAAATGGTTGCATGAAAATAGTTTGAAAAACCATTACTCAAATATTCACTAATTTCGTTTCTAAACTTAATGCATTGTTCTTTCATTTTATTGTCAAAGTTTACGAGCGCAGTTACAAAATCTGTAGACACTATCGACTATCGTTAAAAAATTGAATGTATTGATTTTAACAGAATTTCACAATGGTGACGAAGAAATATAGATATGATATTCCAGATTTCAATTTAGTTGCTAGTTTCAGAAGACACGATCGTCCAGCAGCAGGAGCCTATCTGTAAAAGGTTGTCTGATACAACTGCCATATTTTGCTCAAATCATATGGATTTGCATACGAGGTACCTGCACTAGTATATGTTTAGTAGTAATGTTTTTGATATCGGCGATTTGTGTGTTTATCGTTGCCTTTCTGGAAATGGACAGCAAGTTATAACAGTAGGGGTTTATAATTCACCGACTACGTGTTCAAGTGCAATACGACAGCTTTTATATAAAAATTTATTTATTTAGTCTGAAGACACTTCTGCATACCTTCACGATAAAATTGGGGACGGATTTGATGATTTCCTAATGATTTTGATCTTACTTCGCCGATGCTACAAATTTGCCACTTTTTCCATTTTTAAAAGAAGAACACTAATTTACAATGACGAATGACCGCAGCCTTAGTACAACGAAATATTAAGTGACGATTAATGCAGTCTTTGCGATATATTTAAATAGATTCGAGACAAAATTGTTCGGTTCCAATTTAAGTTACCATAGACCTATTATTTCAGTATTAGAATACGATGATACGTAGAGATGGAATTGTGAATGAAAACTCTTCAGTTTCATTGATGTTCCTCTATGTGTACATCTACATAAGTACATTATAAAAGATTTTCCTGTACCTACATTAAAATATTTACTGAAAATTCAATTCTGTTTTCACTTCCGTCGGCACTCCCGGAGTGCTTCTTTTTTTTTTTTTGTCAGGAGGAAATCTTCAAAAAACACTTGGCAGTATTCGACCCCAAGTAGAGTGGGATTCTGACTTCACTAAAAACTCCTGGTAATTAGAACCAATCTATGAACGATCGACAACAGATTTTTCTTTCTCAATAATATAATCGCTTTAAGGGTAGCATAAACTTTTAATGCTTCCCATGACCTTTAGACCATTAGCTCGTGTGGCTTGGTTCTTCTTACTCTCCGGAAATTGCCTCTCGTATTTAATACGGACTCCATTTCAGTGTTTATATGACTATGCATGCAGTCGCTGATTGTAAGATACAGCATGTTTTCTTACAACTTCTGTAACCATTTTTATCGCTATTTCTTATATACCATGGTGCATTCACTATTCCACGAAGGACTTTCTTACATTTGACTTTGTTTTGGAACTTTTGGACGACATAATAGGATTCCATTGGTCCAAACAGGTCTAAGTACTTGTTTATAAAGCATTATTTTATTTTCGACAGATAAGTCAGAATTTCTACCGAGTTACCAGTACATTTTTCTATATTTCAAGTTGAGCTCTTCCCTTTCCTTTTTGATATGCTCTTTCCATTTTAGCTTTGCATCCAAATTCATCCCAAGGTATTTGGCCGTATTGGCTTAAGGTACAGCTTGATTGTTGATGAAAATTTGAACGTAGCTTAACTTTTTATTTGTAAAGTTTATATGTGCAGATTTAGCTTCATTTTGCTTGATACGCCATTTTTTATTCCAATCACTAACGGTCGGTGTCGACGGCATTTTTCAATTTCTCAGCAGCCTTGACGACGCACTTACTGGATGCCAAGATTGCAGTATCATCTGCAAAAGTAGCCATAAAGGTGTTATTATCCACTGGAATATCCCTTGTATATAGCAAATACAGGGTAGGTCCTAGGACGCTTCCTTGTGGAACACCGGCTTGTATTTAACTTAGCTTTGAATATTCTTGATCATACCTTACAAAGAGCCGGTTTGAGATATAAGATTTTAGTATTTCGTAGTACTGCCTGGGTAGGTCCCTTTCCAGTTTGTAATCAAGCCCCTCATGCCATACCTAGTTGAATGCTGTGCTAAGTGATCTTGTAAAAAGGGATGGTAGTTCTAAGAAGGACTTCAGTGATCGCTTTATTTGTCTGTTAGCTTGGAATCAATTCTAAATTAATAAATTCTTGATTTATCGAGGGTTCCAATATATGCTTGAATTGGTTACGGCTCCATAGAACACTCAAAAGGTAAACATTGTTTATTTATTTATAACTACAACAAGAGTTTTTCTAAAGTGCATACAACTCCTTGTGTTGACCTACTTAAGAGTTTTCAAATTAGCAATAAGTACCGTGATCTCCATACGAACAAAGCGCGTACCTACTGACAACAGAAACTCTACCTCCAGACATACTCAGTCACAAAGTCAATTTCAAATCGATTGACACATTGAGTTATACCGTTGAACTACATTCAATAAAACTACACAACTCCACCGACGAGTGCGGCAAGAACATGCAACCGGCTGGTCTATGGGCGATCAACACACACTAGTGATGTGCACCAGAGCTAGACGCAGGCCACCATGCTCTTTGGCTAGGTAAAGTTTCTTGTTGTTAACAAATGTTTTCCGGCCAAAACACACGCAACATAATCACATGCGTGAAACAAATCGCCAATATGTTGGCCCACTTTTCGCAGAGCATGAAACACAATCCAATCCATTCATCACTCAAAAACCATAAACACACCACCACCACAGTGGCAGGCCCCACCAGCATTGGAAACAAGGCAGCAGTGCTGAGGATCGGTTCTTCTGTTACATTCGGCCATGTGCGCAGATTTAATTACTTTTTAAACGGGCTATCCGGTATCAACTATCAAATCAACTACTGACAGTGCACCAAGCAGCAATGTAAACAGCGATTGACCCTGTGGTTCACTTAGTTTTGAGAATACCGCCTCATTGCCACCCCTCTTGCCCTCTGGGGCTGTTGCATTGAAACGAGTGTTGAGAAACCAGATCGACTTGAAAGCATGACTCCAGCCGCCCACATCGTTTGGGCGATGTGCGAATGCAAAATTATTCCCAATGGTTATCAATTAGAGCTATGTACCCAGATAGATATTCCGACGAAGATGACTTTTCGACTTGTTCCCAAAGCTCACAGTCAGAGTCTCAATTCTCAAGAGAAGTCTAATATGCAAAAGCAATCACCACCCAGGGATACTACTTTAACATTTCTTGACTATTTCCAAACTCAAATTACCTTTTTACTTATAGAAATGAAATACAATCTTAGAGATTTTTTTTTAAAATGTTTGCGGTTGCTATTTAGAACAATTTTTTTTGTTTAAAGCAGTGAGGATTAATAAATTAAGTCGAAGCTATAAATATGTGAGTTCTTAACTCACTATTCACAATACAAAGTGGCAACATTGAGCCCTGCTTGAGGCATTTGCAATCAGTGGCTTGGGTGCAACTACACTGCAATCGCTTGTGCTGGATGAAAGTGCTGCAACAGCACTTTCTCATCCTTGGGCAAGGTGTGGCACACAAATGTGGATTAAGTCAATAGCAAAACTAGAAAAATATACAAAGACATAAAAAAGTTGGAGCGCTCTGGTTACTTCAATCAGGCAGCAAGCAACTCATGTATAAATGGGACAATTCTGTTGTGACTTTATTTATTGAACTGGAAATCGTGAGCTAAGTGAACGCAGGTGTGAGACGGAAGTGCATTCGAATGAGAACATAATTCCATGATTAATTTGAGTGAAGATCATAAACTGGTGATGGTTGGGGTGGTGCAGTCTTCTTTGCTGCTTCTTATGATTAATATTTACTTTTGCGAAACTACTGCAAGGAATGTAAGAAACCGTAAATTGCAAAATATATGGCTTTTCAGATAAGACATCTGAGCAGTTTGGAATATAGCAGAAAATGTTGTTATAACATAACGTTGCATGTAAGGCCTGGGAACTATTTATCATAAAGGTACGAAAGTTGTGTTTGATTTTGAGTGGGTTGCCTATAAACAAATACGGAGCCTTAACACTTTTATGATTTAGTCGAATTGCTTATCTTTGTACAAATTGATTGAATGTTTTGGTTCATAGTTTTGGTTTTTTTATGTTTACTTTGTTCACCTATGCCAAACTTGTTTGGGTAGACTTTTGGTCTGAACAAGAAATTTTAGATAGTTTGATCCAACGACAAACTGATCGATCGCTAGGATAAAATGCATTTATATGTGAGCCAATTTTGTTGCAATTAAAACCCCATTCCTTTTCTTTATAATAATGATGGTTCATTTAACGCAAAGTTATTTTAATTGAGTTATTTGTTCAAAAACTACAAATCGTTCAGTTCATATCCGTGTTGTGAATTTAGATTGGTTGATTAGATCTTGAGATAACTAGTACATCGTCAGCGAGGATGTGTTCAACTTAATGGCAAATAATCTGAGATGGTAAATGATTCTTAATGGTTCTTAAAGATAGTAGTTTTAGCGTTAGTTTCAATATGAACTTAAATAAATATTGATGTTACAAGAAAAATGATATTAATTTAAAATGTAGGTCACAAAACAAAATTTTTCTGTACTTTTAAGATGAAACACTTTTAACCTCGTCTGCTGTTATAGGTTTTTCGCGATGAATAT
The DNA here is from genome assembly GCA_914767635.1 of Melanostoma mellinum. Lineage (NCBI taxonomy): Eukaryota > Metazoa > Arthropoda > Insecta > Diptera > Syrphidae > Melanostoma > Melanostoma mellinum. The sequence continues at coordinate 232,954,748 of OU612059.1, forward strand.
AGCTAGAGCAGTCAAACTATTCAAACGATTCTGCAAATAAGTAATCATCCAAATCATTAAAATAGATATATTTTTAAGGATCTCACTTAGTTTAGTTGGTCATGCTTTTGTATTGTTTTTATGCTCTTTAAACTGAAGAAAGTTCTTTCAAGAGTTCAAACCGGCTAACATCTTTAGTTAAATATATGTTAAGAAAGCTTTCTTCGAGACACCTATCGAGCGCTTTTAATGAATTCTTAGAGGAAGTATTATTCCTTCGGATCAAATATCTCTTCCAAGTTTTTAATTCTACAAGAACCGAAGATTTTCCGGCAGCCAAATATGATCGGTAAAAAACAACAGTTTCATTAAATTTTTTGGCTGATTGAACCGAACCGAAACCCCTTCTTTGTTTGTATGTGTGTATAGGCTTGTAAATTTTTCTCCAAATGCCGTTACATAAAAATCGAGAAAAGGATTGAAAACAGTAACATACGAAAATATTCTTCTGTACTTTGAACCGCAGGGTTTGAACGAGCCTTTTGTTGGTTCACTACTCTCTTATGTTTAACGTCAATGTCATGGACTTCAGCTATTTTTTTTTTTTGCAATTTCAAACACTTTCGAAAACGAGTCGTCTTCTGGTTGTTTAATTTTTAGTTGATCCGTTAAATCTTCGGCGAGATCCATAGCTTGGACCAAGTTTAAATTCACTCTTTGAAATTCATGACTTAACGGCAACGAGAGTTGGTAAACCATACTTATAACTTTAAAGCTAATCAAGAAGAAATCCTAGCGTTTTTTAAGTTCTTTGTGTCACTTTCCAAGGTTCTTATTTGGTCAAGAGTATCGAACACAAACGGAAATAGCTCTTCCAAATCTTCAACTGCTTGATGTTATGAGATCCATCGCGTCAGATTCAGCCTTTTTAATGACTTTTTTGTGGAGTCTCTTCGTTTTCGCTAGTTTTTATTTTTTTTGCGGCGTATCTTTTCTTTTCGGTGTATTGAAATAATTGTAAACTACTTCAATTGTGGTTAGGCAATCTCTAATGGCTGGTATTTTGCTGGGAACAGATAAGGAATCCCCCTCCCCCCTATCTACGCCAATGAGCGAAGATGCATGTGTCATTATGTTGGACAATAAGTCTGATAAGCTTAAACGCAAACTACATCCGTCAAACGCATTTCTCATAACTTAATTTTTTCTGTTTGACTGAATACATACAATTAGTTAGTTAATTCAGTTAATTTCAAGGCCTATTTGGCAAATAGTTCATCGTTTTTGGAACTAATTTTGATGTATGATTAAAAAAAAGGGTTGCGTACTAGAGCCTACGGGCCTAGCGCATTTCTCACAGCCATTTTGAGAGAATGGAGGGGACCTACAATTTTCTGCCGGTTCCGAACAGCTAATCGAGAAAGTGCTTTTCATGGCAAAGAATTTACTAACGGAGGAATTGCCAATTTCGTGGAATAAAATTTGTCCTCTGTTGTGATTCGAACCACGAACCTCTGGCTTAACAGCAGACCTGCACACACTACGGATACCATGCATGATTATTCTTTGAAATAATGCTTCCTTTGCCATGTATTCAGTCACTTATCGGTCAACCATATTTCAGAAGTTTCAACAAACATCACACCGAAACGGACGCTATAACGCGACGCCAGCGCCAAGCCACCACATGCCATTCTTGTGACCAAAAGAATCAGTAAACTATTTTACAAGACAGGTAGTTATAACCCATGAGCCATGAGGTTGCAAGACAACCGTTAACAAGGCTGGCAAGCTATTAACTGAACCATGCTGCGGATCGATGATTATTTCACAGATAAGAGGTCAAAGTGGAGTCATTAAATATTGAAGTACACAACAACAAGACCAGCAACATCAAAACAATGAACACAGCGGGATGGAAATTTTCTATCGCTTGTTGTTGTTTTAATGGTTCGAACAAAAAAAAACAAAAATTGATTAATGGTTCGATATAGACTGGTAATAAGATATGGTTTTTAAAAAAGATCAATTAACTGAGAATGTTATGATGAAATGATGGAGTTCGATAGTCACGTCATATCTGGTTACAATCCATGATGCTTTGGTCTATCAGGTTTGGAGGATGTCTTTTTGGTCAGAGGTTTATATATCGACACATTTGTAATGTTCCAGTGTGGTGTTGTTTTATTGTTTTTTCTGACCATTTTCCTGATGCCATACATTTGATTGATATTTGCCTTATCGAGTCAAATTAATCTGTTTGCAGCAAAAGAACTTATTGATTTTTGGTTCAAAATGAGCCAATACTCAAAATGTGAAACGAATATTAAACTATCGATTTATCGATCTGTTGCGACTACACTGCACGTGATTCACAGTAGGTTCACTTTAAGAAATTAATTCGAACACAACACGCGCTCCACAATCTACAAAAAATTAAATATCCCATCCTGCAAAAAAAAGAAGCAGCAAACCAGTTTGGCTTTTCGATCGACCATGACCAGTTGCAGTCACCGTCACCTTCGTCATCTTGGAAGAGCACCATTCTGGGATAAACAACGCGACAGCGGCTCAAGGGGACTCCAACACATTGGTTCTCTTGTTTCTCTTTTGTGGCTATTGCTATGGGTGAGTCATAGTAAACGAGCGTAGGTAAAGGACATTCTTCTGTTGGTTTCTTTTTCTTGTTTTGATTATTATCCCTTTTTTTGAGCTGCAGTTCACAGAGACTTTTCACGCTTCTTTAACGACTTTCATCTCATGCATGAACAAAAAAAACGTAGGTAGTCTCACCAAGAGGTAAAATCTTTACTGGCTTCAACTTCAACGCTGATAACGCACGCGATAGAATCTTCTTTTTCTGGAAATATATATATTTTTTAATGTACCATTCAAGCAGCTCAAGTAACCAAGTGGTGACTATTGTCGCCAGCATCACCGATTACGAAGATGATGAGACCTTACCGCGTTTATTTTCAAGTCAAGTTGGGATGTTATACCTTTTTCCGTTCAATGTGGCGAATGACGAAACGATAATTGGTTTTACACCGTCGCCGCGCCGGCCATCGGTCGGTCGTGGTGGTGTGTAAGGCTATTTCTCGGTCCTGCTCGATTGGAATCTATTCCGTTTTTCTTGTGGCCAATGATACTCGTATAGGGATATAATTACTGTAGGGAAACTTTGTGAGTTTGTTTTCGCACGAGCTTTTGAAAGAAAGTAAGAAGCGTCGTTCGTGATATTTCGCCCGTTTTCAGCTATGAGTGTTTATTAATTTAGAGATTTATACCTACTGAGTTCTCGATTGAAATGAGCTTATCGAAACGGATAAGCAATCCCTGAGATTGGTCAAAAGCAGTTGTTTGGTAGAGTAGGGATCAGAAATCTCTGGCTCTCCATCTAGCCTGTTGAATTGGCCTTACTGCAAATGACATTGACATATTGCATAAGCCCAAATTGTATGTCATACGAAAAATAAAACAAGAGCAGGAGCCTCAGTTAAACTAACACCATATAAATGGTTGAAAAACAGAACAAGCCTCATGAGTTTAAAATTTAAGATTTTATAGTTTTTAGCAAAATATATCGATTTGAAGTTAGACTTCAAATCGATATTCGATACGTCTTTAATTAAATTAAAGGTAACACAAACCTTAAAATCTGAGTGAAGGTATAATCAATAGACAGCATTAAAGAGTGGACTATGCCCTAAAGACCAACTTGGGAAGCTCCGAAGTTAAATGTAAAACTTTTTGAGTATAAGGCACTGAATAGGACATGTTGATTCAATACGACCATTTAATAAAATTCGCGTTTATGTCAAGTTTATGTCACTTTGAGAAGCAGAACTTGATATGAAATTAAGTCTGACAATAAAACGTCCTTTAGAGTATTCGAGCTGGTTTGAGGTTACTTGATATTCATTAGAGAAGACTTAAGGATATCTTCGGATAGGTCAACGGATTGCAGAGTTTCATTTTTTGGGCAGCATAGATGAAAAAGATGATTGTTTTTCAAGCGAAATGGGGAGCCTCAAAGGAAATGAAGACTATGGTGTATGGTTTGACGGTAGGCGTAGCGGTCATACACTACACCGATGCTGCATGCACTTTAGCTTATTCCCGAAGGGCTTTCCAAGTCCTTTCGCAGAGGTTCATCAAAAAAGTACTCAATTCCTTTATTTCGTTGATGTTATGTTTCAAAGCACAGACCCTAATACTTTTTTACCCAAATTATGTCTTAATGTATAATTAGAAAATCGTTTCACTCGACTAATATTTTTCTGTTTTCTTTCCAAAATCAATTTGTTGAAACACCAACGAGGTCATCTATTAAAAATTTCTTGGTTTGATGGGAATTATTTAGAAAAGTCCTAATTAAATAGATCTTTGGCCTGAGGCAAGTCATTAAAACTCATCACATTATGATTTATGGTAAGAATCGTATGGGTGAGATTCATCTTGAATCGTTAAAACCAATAAATACCACTTAACATTAATCAGCTCTGAACAGGGTATTGATTCTTTGTATGGTGCGTTTCAATATCGTCAATTTCATTAGACGTTACGTACTTTTAAGGCTTCTCTAAAAATAGTTCCTTAGGTCAATAAATACTGCCTAGGTTTTTGCTTTATTACTTGTCACGGTTGCTTGGGTCTCTCGAGTGGATTATTGAATAAGGAAGTACGTAAAACTATCTGGCGGAACAAGATTCGTGTAAACATAAATTTAGAACTCTTTATAGCACCATGTTGTTCTGTCCTACGTCATATCTCAAAATCTGTTGCCAATAAAATATTCTGAACAGCTCTGCCCTGTTTATAGTATACCCCTATAAGCACATGAGTGTGGGACAGCCCACACACGGGAATATGTGTGTCCGCGAATTCAGAGCTCAATTGTTGTTGAATTATAAAATTCAAACAAATCAATCCGTCACAAAGGTGGTTGTGCGAATGGACTAGTGGAAATGGAAAATATTTAGATCTATGAGGTGTTAAAAAAGGGATCACAGCAGAGGTTCCCCACGCTGTTATTCCTCTATACGTGATCAGAGTGTGATGTGGTTGCGTTGAGGAAATACAGGAAAACGGATAAATTATATTGATGTGGTGGCGGTGTTAGTGGAAAATATATATCTCAATCGTATGGGGAGATGTCTTAAATCAAGTCGCTACACACACGTTCCGAGACCAGCTTCTCTCCAAGAGAATAATCTTTTTAAGTCACGTCCATTCGCTTTGGTTTTTGATGAACAAAAAGATCTTTGATTTACTACGGTCATGAATGGTGTCAAAATTCCTTTTATTTGATTTTTTCACCCACGACAAGTACCTAGTGGCTGGTATGGCGGATCTTAGAATGTTATGAGAGCAGAGAAAAAAAAATTTAAAGCAATCGTTTTGAGGAAACTGTATCGAGAGTTCTCAGTTTTCGCTTCTACGACTGTGGGAAAGGATACTTAAGATTTGATCTATTGAAATTGTTCTAAGTGTGCAAGGGGATTAAAAATGATGTATAGAAGTGGGGGCAGTTGGCTTACGGGTTAACACAACAACCACGTATCTGCTTGAAGACAAGTCTATAAGACATTACAACCAAGTAAAGCGGCGCGTTGTGGACTATTGTATACCTCAGCTCTGTCTTCCCTAAATGAAATGAAATGAATATCCCAACTCTCTTCTATATATACATACGAAATTTCTTACAAATCGTTTTCCGAAAAATCTACAAAGATTTTAACTCTTTATTGAACTACTCATTTGGTTTATAAGACGGGAAAACATAGCTTTTTATTTTGCAACGTAATTAAAACTACTTTCTTCTATAAATTTGAAATTGAAGGCTTGTTTTTATGACCAGCTCCGTTATTCAGGCATAGTCGATGAAGTGTTGCCAAGCCACGTAATTTAATCCTCCGACCGCTTCAAAGAACTCTTTGATGCTCCTTATATGATTTACAAACTTCGGTAAGCTCTCTGACACTGCTTGGAATGGGATGGTACAAGCAAAATATGAAAACTCAGATGTTTTATTTCGTTTGGAACTAAACCTCGCTCCATCTTGATAATTGAGTTTCATCAGGAGACTTATATCCTAGAATGTGCTATTGTTGTACCCGTGGCCTAGTGAGGGAATGTAAATGAATGCTTTTCCTAGACGTTGTTTATTTTCTGGAAGGCTTCTGAATTGAAAATCAAATCAAAACTCAAAGACAATAAGCGCTGATTCATTGTATCCTGCATTATTTTCAAAGTGTTCAAGTCAAGTTGAGTTTTCCTTCAAACGCTATAATGTCTCATAATTTGAAGAAGCCCATTGGCTCTGTTTTTCCCAAGCATATTTTCTTAAAACAAAAGTAATCTTCTTAAAAACTAAATTTGTTGAATATTTCAAAGAATACGAGTTAGGGGAACTAATCACCATCAATATGACGCTGTTTTTCAGAGTAATTAGAAAAGTAAACATCATTTATCAATTAGCATATTCTTCTGGAAGGCATGTTGAAAAAATATTGTTGCACACAGTTTGAGCTGATTGGAACAACAAAATACTAAGAGTCCATTGAAGCTTGGGCTAGACAAATAGTGATATGAGCTTCAATAAGAATTTAGAACGCAGAAATTCATTGAGTGTGAGATGAGATGATGGAGATGAGAACGCCTTGATTTCAACTTGACAGACAATGACATTGCATGTGCTTTGATTTTATCACTTGCTCTCATTTTCTCTTTCTTACCAAGCCTTAGAAGACTACTTTCATATTAGTTTATTGTTTCTTCCTCTCTCTCTCACTTACAACCTCTTTGTTTCTTATTTCTCAATTTGACAGAGCGTTCCACACATGAACACACGATGCTGAATACCATACACTGTTTTCCTTTTCTTGGTATTTTTGTATAAATTTTTTTTTCTCTAGAAAATTATGTTTTTCGATAGGTGATGAAGATGAAAACCAGACTAGACATGTGAAGATGAACACTTCAAACAGAGCTCAGAACATAGTACCAAAAGGGAATAGCGATAATGAAAATCAAGTTTGTCGCTCAACTCTTTTGTTTTGATTCAAAACTGTAATAACAATAAATTGTGATATTGTTGATATTATGACATATGGAAAGCCCATTATCCTCACACGCATACGGATGCACGCACATTTATTCTTTTGTCATAGTTTATAATTCACTTTGATTACAAATTATGGCTATGCGTCGAGATATGAGATTTTGTCAATGATTTTACTCCCATGTCTCTAAGTGAGGATCATAATCGTTTTCGTCATTGGCAGTTTTTGGTATTATATTTCTAGATACAAAATGATCATTTGAAGAACTTAGGTATGAAAAGGCGTGTATGAAGACATCTTTCAAAAAGAGAAATAATTTGATAACTTATAGTAATCTGGCTTCTTTTCCAGATTGATTAAAATGAAATAAAATTTTTCGTCTCTTTGATTATTTCGTAAAGACTATTGGATCATTCAACTGTATTAAATTTTCAAACTTTATTCATCTCATACTTTTCTGTTGAATATTGATGAAACACAATTACTTAATATTTACATATCGTTGGGCCAATGGAAAATTATAACTGAGTACAAATTTGCAAAAACACGGACTTCTTACTGAATAGGAAAGTTTTTTCTTGCTGAAATAAGAAATTATGAAAGGGCGTTTTCTGTAAAGGAAAAATACACGTTGAGTGAAAATTTATTAGAGATAAATGAGAATTGAAACGCTCTCTTCATATCAGAACATAGCGAAAGTTAATTTACCAAACTCATTATTAGCCTCTAATGAACCAACAAAGAAAATACTTTGTTCGAAGTCCAAAGAATTTTCAAACATCGACAACGACAACAAGCGTCTGTTATTGAGCTCATCTGCTATTTCCTTAATTTTCATACATTATGTTAGACTTAAGCTTGGACATCAAAATCAGCATGTCTACTGATCTCAAATCTCTGTTTCGTTGAGTAAACCCATATGAAAAATCTCAATTTTATGCAACTTTTTTTTTTGAGCTAATTGAATTCTTAAAATAAACCATGACTTTCAAATCCACTTGATAAGTAAAAGCAAATAAAGAAAAAAAAAAACATCTGGCTGCGCATCTTCTGGTTGTAAAAGGCCAAGAGAAATGACCCAACATGATCACTTTCTTGTTCTTTCTTGGCCCTCTATCAAAAAAGATTTCAGTTTAAACGGCTCCCATTGTGAACCTGACCGGAGAGTAACAAATTGTAGTCAATTCTTCATTTGCCCCCATGAACAAGAACATACACAAATATCTTTGGGTCTTGGCCAAATAACATCACCTAACCGTCGTAATGATGACGACTTGCAAGAAGAGGATACCTCTCAAAGAAACTGAAAAGATATTCAGCTCAAGCCCACCACTCACTACACACATGGAGAGCTCTATTGTTGATTATTTTTTTTTTTGTTCTTTGAAAATAAATGTATTATTAACAATCAATCAAGTTCACCTCACCAGTCATTGTTCTCAAGATAAAAGTTTGTCGTTAATTTTCCATACACATATGTGTGTATATAAACGCACGAGTGTAACTAAAGATAGACATATTCTCGCACGGTTTTGAGTTTCAGTTTTTTGGTTTTAATTTTCTATTTCTTAAGTTTAGAGCAGGTGACAAAGCTGTGGAAACATTGAACACATAAATCATAGGTGAACAATACAATTTGAAAAATGCCAAAGAATTGGAGACGGATTCTTAAACAAGTGAAAGATGTTGTAAATACATATGTAGCGGGCAAATTTTCTGTGTGTATATTGTACGAGTTGGAGTTGCTTTAATGTGAGATATGCTCCAGTACGTTATATGTGCAGGAGCGCACGCACTTGCTTCGAGCCAGACGGCCTAGGCTGACTGAGGGAGCCAGAATATCTGTGATGTTTGTATTGAGAACCGAACAAAATTTAATAAGTCCTTTGAGTCATGGCCGGATCTGGATTCAATTCAAATACTTAAATTCGTGGTTTGGTATTTTGCTCAAAATGAGACTAAGTTGTCTACACTGCACTGGTTTAAAATGACAATCGAATCATTTATATTCGATTCAACTTCTACATTAGGTATCTTTATTGTGTTTTACTGGTTTTGAAATTAGGAGCAAGCACTTCATTGTCTTGATGGCAGCTTTGTTGTTTTTTGACACTAAAATTATTTGTAACACAAATGCTTCTACTAGATCTCCACACATTGCTTACGTTATTATTTATTCAAATAAAAAGAAGAAAAGAAGTCAAAATATGTGGTACTTTCATCTTTCGGAATTCCGCACAGTATTCGACTCAGATTTGTTCAAATCAAGTTTATCAAGTTTATTAGGAAGACATGAATAATTGGTTGTTGTTTAGTTGCCAATTTGTTTCCTCCTCTACTTTTTAAGAATACTTTCCTTAAGGATTCTTTATGGCCACCTTTTAAGCATTATAGGGTCTTTGCCTGTTCCTCTATCTGTCACACAGAGTGCGTCTCGTAATTAATAAACTAAATAAGATTGAAAATTGAAAGTATGTTCTTCAAGGTTCAGTATTAGTTTTGATGTTTTTTCAGTTTTTTTTTTCAGATAAAATAAAAAAATAGGGTTGCGCAACAGAGCGAGGAGCCCTTGGGCCTAGCGCATTTCTCACAACCATGCTTTGTAAGGGAATGGAGGGGACCTACAGTTCATGGCAATAAATGAATATATCAACGGATGACTTGCCAATTCCTCGTGAAAGGCGATACCCTTGGAAAAACATTTTTGCCTCTGCTGGGATTCGAATCTCGAACTTCTGGGTTAGCAGGTGGACATGCTAACCACCAAAGGAAGTCTCGTTTTAGCTTAGTAGTTTTAAATACATAGCTAAAAATATACAAATATTTTCAAAGAAATTATCGTTTCTTGAGGAGCGAGTCAGTATGGCTTGCTCTTGACCATTTTTCTTTCAAACTTTTAAGGGCTCTTCATTTACCAATTCATAATACCGGAGCTGTTTCTTATGAAGTTCCATGAAGTACTAGTCCATACTTGAAATTCAATAATTGTATTTAATAACTCATTTAACTTGGCATGAAATAAACTAACAGCATTCTGCCTATAAATTTGCATACAAAACAAAGTGCTCAACACGTAATGTGTGTTTCCAAAAAGCACGAACCAAGAAATAGAACATTTGTTTTTGTGTTCCGGCCTTGCACTTACTGGCTTGCCGCTCGTTGAGTTACTTCTTTTTTCGGTGATGAATCTTAAGTGCAGCTGATTTTTTTCTTTTCTTACACGCATAATGGTACCTGTAAATAGATTAAACTGGCCTCACTTGCCTTGGTCCCGTCATCCATTTATCTGGTCATCCATCTGCGTGTATCTGGATGTCTGTTTGGCTTGGGTTTATGGGTCTGGGTTTTGAAATCGTCTGTTCATTTGTCTGGTCTATGAGGACAAAATAGACTTTTTGTTCTTGTTTCTTTCATCTCCTTTTGTGGTCGATCTTCATCACTGCATAGTGCATAACTTATATGCATTATGTCTGTGTTGCTTAATGATTCAGGCAATGGGTACTTAGAGCGTAGCTGAATGAAAAGAGGCAAAGTGAAAAGTTATCACATATTTAAGAACCGAATTACTTTCTTTTCTTTTTGGTTGCCCAATGGGGTACATGTGTGTACACACACTATGCACACACAGTACATATGCGGCTTGGGGTTATCTTTTTGGACTTGTTTTGCTTATCTGACGCATAGCAGTATAAATGATGTTGTGAGGGTGCAATGCATTCAAGAGATGGACGTGGACACTTTTCTCTATGCCACTTTTAAATAAAATATACAACTGCAATCAGTTGTTTGGAACGTTTGACATTGGATCTGGTTTCTATAAATTTTATTCAAAAGTTTGCTTTGTTGTTCATTTTACTTGGCTGTGGTATTTTGAATTTATGGTGTTCTGATGTGTTGTTGTTCTTTGATATTCGCGTTGACTTGTTTATATTGCTTTGAAGTTTTATTAGGAAAACTATTTTCAGTCAGAAAAGTACTGAATCGAAGAGGATTGATTTAAAAACATAAAAATATGGAAAGATTTTTGTCACACGTAGGTATTTTTCTTTTTTCGATGGTGTACGTTGCTGTTTCATTTGTCAATTATCAGTTTTGATGCGCAATCTTAGTAATCTACAGTTTGGAAGGGATATAGGAGGGTATAAATTATTAGATAAGCGCTGGTGTTGTTCCAAATCTCTCACCTGTTATAGCTTCAATATGTTCAGCTTCCTTTTCGGATCACAACGCTTACCAGAGTATGTTTTAATGGTGTATAGCCCTGCAGTTTCTTACCAAAAGGGTCTTTTATAAAGAGTGAATATAAAATGTATGTGTTTTGATGGACACAATACCACCTTCCTTCCACTCGCAAAAATCATGACTTTAAATTATTATAAGAAAATTAATAAAATAATAAAATGAAATTAAATCATTGTAAGAAACCAGCTCAACTTAAAGCATCTATCTTCGGTCAGAAAGATTTACACCCGATTTATACCTCGAAAAATATAAAACACGATTGTGTTTATTTCCTCAAAGTAATGAAAATTGATTCTGCTTCTAATTTTATGTGTCCTTGTCCGTTGTGTTTTGGCCGTTAGTGCAATCGGCTGATATCTAAATATTTTGGCCGAGTAACGTTGGTACTTTTTTTTAATGACTATGACATAAGAGTCCTAGAATCTCATATCTCGTTAGTAGCTGCTAATATTTTAGACCCAATTTCTCGCTTGAAGGTACCAACATGGGGCTTTGCATTTTTAATCCACCTGCCTCTGGATGTAGCAAAACAACATTCTTTCCGATTCATTCATGTTGTTTGTGCGAATATTGTCTAAAATTTCAAAAGTCTTAATTTTCAGTTCTGTAAGAAAATTGAGCCTTCTACCTGAAGAACACATCGTTTTTAACTTTTCTCATACCCAGTCTTCCTTTTTTAGGTAGGGAATTACATTAGTGTTAGAACCTAGCTTCAATGATCACTTTTCGTCAAAAGATTCGATATCGGAGGAGAGCTTTCTTCAGTTTCGCACTTTAAATCGCTTGAGGCCGCCTTTTGATTGATTACTTCATTTGAGACGTGGTCTCCCCTTTCCGCGGTGTCCTTTCGGTGCGAGTTTGAAGGCTCGTCGAGCCAGGACAGTTGGTTTTCGGCGAGTACAGTGCTTCCATTAGCTTCCCGGAATCTTTTCAAATTCTTGATACCAATTTACTGACATATAAATACAAATCCCGCAATTGAAGGCAGTACAGATAACTTTACTAAAAACATTAGTTCAGATATTTGTAGTACACATTCAGTCTACAAAATTGGTAAAGTGGTGGATATTTGAAACAATTTAAGCAGCATTCGCTTACCACGATCGCCCCTACCAACCGTAAAGGAAGACATAGAAATTACCTATACCAACCTCATCCTCCTAGAAGAATGTCTTTAAAGATATATATACATATCTTTCCATCAAGTTATTGCTTGTCAAACTAATGCCGTTTAAGCCCACCTTTAGCTTAGTCCCTATACATGCGTCTACCATTCACCCATTCTAATCGCGTTAACTGTCAAATATATCTGCATTTAAGCGCTTTTTCCTGTTTGACATTACAAATAGCTTTCCCAGTCGCACACGCATTCTTTTCGTCTTTTGAACAAGAAAAGCATGAAAATTCTCTCAAACCAAATAAACTTTATAATTTATTGAGCTACACTAATAAGTACCTCGGCTTAGCTGATGAAAAAAACTGTGTTCGTTTATAAATTAATATCATTACAACCATCAGCCAGTGGTCTTCCAACACGGATGCAGTATGGTGTGATTGAGAAAATTTTGTGTATAAAAAAAAACTTTGATTTCCCGCACAGCCTCAGATAGTTTCTGATATGCGGGTCACGCACGCATATGCTTACTTGGCCTCAAAACTGGTATATACCACCACCTTAATGAGAATGAATCTATCTATCGCAGATCTGAGGTGGTCCAAACGACTTTATAGAGCTTCTTTGCTGATGGCATATCTAAAAGCTTGATTCCGATTATAACAATCGGTTACCAATGCAAGATTGACGATTAAATCTTGATTCTTTAGTAAAAACTATTTTGTAGTAAATGAATCTAAAGCTACCTATGGCAATTAAATAGATTGCTGCTAAGGCCCTTCCGCTTTGATCTTTCATTTACTTAAGGGATCGTTTCTAATCGCAACTTTATAAGAACAAAATAATGGCAGTATTGGCGGTGGCAGCTTAATAGAAAAAAAATGGATACTGACAAGAAGGTGTCGAAGATTTTGACAAACTTGATAAGAATCACTCTTAGATTTGGTGAAGTGATAGATTGAGGGAAGAGCTAAGGATGAACCATTAATTTATGTTTTGTGTAGTCTCTATAACAATTGAAATTTAGGTAAAATCTCTTGAGTTTGTATGCTTCACAAATAATTGAACAGATGGCTAAGTGCTGAAATTGAGATGCTTTTCCAAGTAACAAATCTCAAGCAGCAAGTAGTGGGGGCAATTGTTCTATAAAATAGTTGCTTACATCCTTAGAAGCAAACTTTTTGGTTATTTTACAGCATTTTCAAAATCCGTTCCTTACAATATTAAAAACAGCCGGGAATATTTTAGATTTAGGTTTCATTTCATTTCGTTGAGTGGAACACTTTATAATCAAAGTGCAAAATTACAAGCAAATTAAAAACTTGCGTTGGCGTTGTAAATGAATTCCGCGACCACAGAAAAATGGACTGGCGCCAAAGCTCAACATTTCTGTCCACCTCCAGCTTCAGCCATGGTCGCCGACGGTAGATAGCAGATTGCTAATTATAAACTGAACTGCATAAACAATTTAAATTAATTGTAGAACGAACTAATGTAGAACACAATTAGCAGCACCAGCTGTTTTGATTAATTCATTCATAATTCAAATTAGCATAATTATCGAGGTTCCATGCTCAGAAGTTATTATTGTAAATTGAGCTTATATCCCTAGAAGAATTGTTGTATATGTACAATGTTATACAGTTAAAGTACCAACAGACTTATATGTATATTAAATCAAAACGCGTCTATTACAAAAGACTGACTGGTATTCGGTGTTGTGGGCGTACGATTTGTTGCCATTGGAATATAATTCTTGTAACTTGATTTTATAGCTTATGGAGTCAAGTATAAACATTCACGCTCAAGGTAAAGGGTATCGTTTTTAATTAATGCTCGATTAATTAAAGTTTGTTATTGGCACTTAGTTTATTTATATCGAACCAGAGGTGGTTAAGTATTCATAAGAAATCGGTGTCAGATAGAAGAATGACAAATGCGGTAGCAAACTATGTGGTTAAACAAACACATCAACAAAGTTGCATCACAGTCCGATGCGGTTGTGTGCCAGTAAATTTAAATTAAACGCACAACCTTTCCGAGGGATTGACTTTCTGTTAAAATATCTAAGCTTCCTGTCAGAAAATCTGTTTCTTTCCAATTTTCTTCCTTAGCAATAGTTATAAGTTATCTTGTCGATATATTATGAAGGGTAGGCCAAATACAATTTCCTTATTAAAAATGCAGTAAATAAAAAAAATTAAGTTTGTTCCATGTATTAGAGTTAGAGCAAACATTCTCAATAAGCATGGAAAAAACGATGTTCAAGTGGCACCTTCAACTGGCTTTGCAGTAGCAAAATATGTCACTACTAATTTCTAAGAAACTGTTGGTTTTGGACTGCAGCTCACGGATCACTTTGACGATATTGGTTTTAGGCTCTTAAATGGTTTTCGAGTTTTTGGCATAACTTTAGTCCCTTACGTGGCAACACAAAACAAATGTTCAAAAGGGTCAAATCGCAATTCCGAGGAGGCCAATTGCATTTATCCAAATACTCCTTTTGAAAATCAAAAACAAAATGCGCCTTATTTTGTACGTAGGAGATAGACTTTTGGCCAAGATTTCGAGTGAGAAACAGATGTTAGTGAAAAAACAACCTAACATCAAAAAGAATCCACTATATGGCCCATCCTGTAAAAAGTATTTTGGACTTGGAGTATTTGATATCACTTGTAGTCCGTAAACAGAACGCATATAAGAGCTTAGGTCATTTGAGGGGTACCAAACCATAACGTTTAAAGTGCCACATGAACTGAAATTCGTTTTATTGCAGCAAAATATTGTATTTGCCACCATTTACTTGTTTTTTGTATCTCCTGGATACTTCACTTTCTGACACTTGAAACGTTATGGTTTGGCACCCCTCACTTGTACTTTTCATTATTGTTTTTTAATTTTGAATTACAATAAGTACGTGGTTAGTTCTACATAAGAGAAAACCTGAAGAGCATTTGACGTTTTTGAGATTCAAAGCTCGAACGCGCAGATAACAAGCACCGTGCACCATCACGCCACGGTCACGATATAAATGTAAGATGTAATAGCTTGATACTTGCGAAAAAGCGTTTTGGAAACTTCCTCCTCTTACGTAATAGTCTTATTTGCGGGTAATAGTACTTAATTCTCCTGCTTTATTTATAGAACACTTTCAATTCAGGTTTATTTATAGAACACTTTCAATTCAGGTTTAAATAAATAAAAATATGTTATTTTTCAGTGTTTTTTTTACGAAAATAAAAAATTGTTATAGTTATCTTCTACGGAAAAAAAGGAAAACGAAGGCAGACTCTCACAAATATGAACACACCAAAAGATAGTTGGCATCAAAAAATGTTGTAATCCCAGGCCGAAAGGCTTTCGTCGACGCATTCTTAAGTCAACACAGTTGACTTCGCAATAAAACATTGCCGCCCGTCAAGAACTAAAAACCATTATTAGTAAGAGTCATTCAAAGTCAAACAATGTTTGAGTGATAGCAAATTGAATCCATGAAATGGCTAACGAGATAGTTTTTACAAAAAATGTGAAACAAAAGAGCTGAAGTTCGAACTCTCTTTTTTGTCAGAACGAGTACTTGGTAGCAGTCCTAAAAATTAGTTGGAATACCAGCAATAGATGACCAAACTATTTAAGCCTAATCTTCTTTCAACGAAATTAGAATGACTTTCTAGGTTTTTTGTTTTTAACAGTGTATTATATTTTATTGAATAATTTAAGGGCTTTTTGATACACCGAAATGTCCAGCACTTGGGTGCTTCCTACCTTTGCCAGTAAAATTCCTACAAAAAAGTTGATAAAATTGTGTTCAAGTGTCTTAAGACTTTCTGCTTCTATTCAAACCTCTTTTTGATTTCGAACTCCTTACTGTTTTCTATATGAGAAATTTCATTTAGATTTTGAGATGCTTTCGCAAGTTTTTTTTTAAACTGCTTTAATCCCCAACTTAGTATTTTTCGACGATGAAATATAAAACAGACTTTCAAGCTTGCGTCACAAAACTAAACGTCTTATCAATCCTTCGTTTAATTCAATTTAAACAGCTCACAACGATTGTTGTTTGTCATTCTGTCAACAACTAAATTTATTATAATATAAATCTTAAGGCTACACAGCGTCTCAATAAATTAATTTCTTCAGCAGTTGTTATAGAAGAAATATCAGAACTTCAATCCAAAGCACAACTGAATTGCTATCATAATTATTATTTTTTTTTTGTTTTCTTCTTGTGACGGCACACACCCAATTTAGAGGGAGAGAGGTCACCATCTGTGTGTTCCTGCGCTTACCCATGCGATAACTATAAATTAAGCTCTTAACTGTGGGGATTGTTTTTAATGTGTAAAAAATGCAACGGCTAAAGTTTTTAACCAATATGTCTCTCTCTAATTTGTTACTCCTCATTTAAATTTGTGTTCCATAAAATTTAAATGAACCGAACACGATATTGTTGGATTGAAGATATCTTCGTTTATCTTTGAACATCCTTTATATGAAACTGTCAAATGTATTGGTCATTCGTTTGAAATCCAGCACCATCGATGGCTGGGAAAATGCTTCGTCTGTTCCAAAAAGAGAAAAAAAATAAAGAAAGAAAAAGTAGTATCATTTTTTTGTAATTTCTTTTTAATGATTTTCCTTTTTTGTTTTTTGTATTTCATCCATCTTTCTCTTAATCATAGGCAAATAAAAACTATCTAAGTATCATTTAAAATATATATTAAGAAATATTTTTAAATAGTATATCACATTGATTTACATATATACAAAAGGATTTTTAATTGAAATATTATTGAAATTGAAAATAATATTCAAATGGTTGATAAAGTTATCATTCTATTTTTATAACTACTACTAGGCTTTAATACTTAGGTGTCACTTAATGCTTTAGCTGTCTAACTTTAGAGTTTTATTAAATTAATGACTTTATATACAATTTTTATTAATATCTTTTTTTAATAATTTTTTTTTCTTTTGTTTTGTGCTTAGAATAACATATTTTTAATTATTTTTGGCTCCGTACAAGACATTTTTTACATAGTCATTTCTTATTTTTCTAATTTCAAACAATTAGAAATATATTTACACAAATAATTTTTATGCTCAGTCCTTGATTTGCTTATACACATCATTTATATTTATTTACTTCATCTTTGCAGGAATATTGTAGACAATTTCTGTACTTCTTTATGTGGGTTTCAATGCTATAATGGGCTCAGTGATGTTTCGTCTACTCTTAATTGAATAATTAAAAATCATAAAACAGTGGTACCTCTTTTGTTCATACTAGATCGACTTGTGAGGCGAAAAAGAAAGTTACACAACACCGAAGTGAAATGCTTTAAGTTACACAAAAAAATGCTTGTTCCGTATTCTTCTAAGAGAGCTGTCGTTTGACGATTCAATAAATCATTTCAACAGTCACTTTTGTTTCATTAGCTGCTGATTTTATGATACAAGCTCATCTTCGAAGTGAAAGTTCAAATGACATTTGTGACAAACCGGTATCTTGAACCGAACCACAGAAAGCTGGAATCTTTTTATTCAAATTTTCTTCTTAAAGAAAGACATTGATTTATTGCTGCCTGTCTGCGATATGAGTGCGATCTGGGAAAAACTATTAAAGTGTATATAAATTTGGTTTTATTACACACGATAAATACATTCAGGAGTGTTATTTTATTTTATGAAGCTGTGTGGGCATTTTCCTTTTATGGTAGATTTCTACCTTGTTTATGAAAATGCCATCGGTGGAGATCTATGAACGAATGTGGTGCAGTAAACAAGTTGTTCAATGAGAAAGCTAAAATGATAGCTCTTCTAGTTTATCAAAACAAAAATACTTGTAAATATTTGCCAAGGCTTCGTCAAATAAACACTTTTCGTTTTTTTAACTTTACACACAAATGAATATTCTCTGCATCATAAATCAGAGTTTGCCTCTAGAGGCTAGTTTTCGCCCCTATTCTTAGGCAAGGCTGTTAAAATTCTTCTTGCTTGGTAGCAAAATGCTTTGAATGATGAACGCAAACAGGCAAACAGTTATAAAAATACGTCAGGTAAAAGTTCTTTGAAAATATTTCATTTTAACAAAAATTAGATTAGATTTAGGGGACGTGTAGAGCTTGCTCAGCTCAGGGCACTGCGGTGTCTGAATGAAACCTATTGTGTCAGGAAAAAATTTGATTACTTGTTGAATAGAATATGAGGTGGCCTCATAACTACAAATTTTCATGTGCACAAGAAAACATCTAGTCTGTTACATTAAAAATAAAAGAGCAAGATAGGCACAGAAATGTTTTTCAATAAGTTTCACTTTCGTATTGAAATAGAATCTCCAAATGGTTGTCTGATCGCTGGTTCAGTTTTTCTTTTTTTATTTTATTTTAAAATTCAAATGATCCACCCGAAAGTGAATGAGAGGAAAATGTGTAAGATGTCGACGGCGCAGTTGGCAGCGCCTAAGTCACATAATCTTTAGGAAAGAGGAAATTTGGAAACTTGTATTCTAACTACTAAACTAGCTGTTCCACACTCACTTAACAACAACAGAAAAACAGCAGTTTTTTTGGGTAAAGTTTTACGCGCTTAGGAGTATAAAAACCTACAGAGACAAACATCACTGATTATACCCATCGAGCTGCGCCACACCAACTCTCAGCGATAATAACTTATTAACAATTTTAAAAATACTCATTTCAATTCAAAACAATCAAATAAACAACAACATTTTGATTTAAATAATCAAAGTGCGTATGAGCACTTGAATAATAAAAACAGAAAGAAAAACTATACGAAATTTGATCCAATCATTATTATCTGTCTGAGAATAAGTCTCTACATTTTTGTACTTGCCCCAGTACTCGATCGATACGATCGATTAAAATCTTTATTGATTTATCCGGCAGCGATGGCAGCACATCACGCAACTGATGACTAGTTGATAGTTCAAAAAGCTCTTGCAGTCTTTTTCCGGGGCCATATTCTCGAAGATTCCTTAATGCTTCAATAGTTGGCCTTCGGAATATACATAGATTATCCAAAAGCAAACCGTGGTAGGCTTCGTATTTTTTAAGCAGACGATAACCGTGCAACAAGCCAGATTCGTTATCTAAAAACACCAGTAGCTGAGAATTGATTTGTCGGGCTAAGTTGTGCGCTGGCGCCGCCATGATGTCTGCATTCCACTGATAGTTATATAAATTGTTAACAACACGATCTAAATTCGCAATTAAATAATCAAACACGATAAGATCGGACCATTGCGCTAGCTCGATTAATCGATTCAACACTGACACATTCAAATGCAATTCGTCTCTGTCAACTGCGACTGGATACGATAGATCTGATGCGGCAGCCACTGATTTTGATTGATTGAGACGAGAAGACCTGTTGCTGTTGTTGTTGTTGTTGTTGTTGTTGTTGTTGGAGTTGATGGCGGATGCTGGGGCAGCAGCACCCAACCGTTTGAGTAATCCTTTTTGATTTGCATCTTGATCGCTCGCAATGGACGAAGATGTCGACGATGACGATGATGATGGCGAGGACGACGATGTTGTCGGGGAGAGGGAAGTGCTGGCTCGCAGCGTGATGTTCCAAACGTCGTATTTATTTAAATGACGTTCAAGTGGTTGAAATGGTTGTGGTATGCCAGCTGGTTCGAGGTCAGGTAGCCATTTTGTCAGAACCACTGGGCGTGAGGATTTCCATTGAGAGTTTGTTATGTCTTGAAGGGCGTTCGCCCATGTCACCGATTCTAAATCAATTACTGAAGCTGCACTTGGTGCAAGATTGGTCAGATTAAGAAGTTGGCCAAGGTAGAAACTGAAAAGTTCTCCTTGTATTTGATCGGTGTTTTGACGGTAGCGAGCACAAGCGCGAGTGCCGTCGGCAAATACTACCAAACGATTTTGCATCCTCCCGCACCCCGTTTCCAAACGAGTGACAACTCCATTGTGAACATAGTTGTTCCAAGCGCTTGCGTCACTTTTTGAAAATCCTTTGGGTAAGGCTTGTTCAACCAAGCTCCCCCAATAGATGTCACTTTCGACTATTCCGCTGTTGTGATTTGCATTTCGAACAATTTGTTCAGCCATCGGAATGAAATTTATAGATGCTTCATTCACACTGAGCTGATTGTTAGTAGGCAGCATTTGCTCGACTACCGACGGTTTTGATAATCGCCTTTCTGGGCCTTTCCGGAACAGTCCCTCACTTGTTCGTTGAACACGGAACTCTTTTATGCTTCCATCGACGGCGTCAAGTTTTTTCACAATCATCGAGTCTTCAGAGAGCTTATCTTGCTCTAAGTGAAATGCGTTCCGGAAAACTTCTTCAGCCGGCAGCTCTTTTTCCTTAATAAATGACACGGAGAAGAGATTTTCTGATGGTGTTGGTGCCGCTGGCGGTTGCTGCTTCAGCTTTTCTCCTCGCAACTCATATATCGTCGGGAAGTCTGACGGAGGATGCAGAGGCAGAGCTGTCTTGTTGATTACAGATGCTGTCGCTACTGGTTCTATACCAATTAGCTCACCAGAAAGGAACACTCCTGACATACCTGACATCATAGGCATAAAAACGCCCAGCATCAGGCCCAATATAAACGCCGCCAGTATACTTAAAAGACACGCCTGCCGTTGAAATATTCGCCGACGCCTCAATGACACTTGCATTGTTTCCTCGTCCCCCAACTGGCTTCTTTGTCCTTGACTACCCGTAACTATTGGTACTTCTATTGTGCTGATTGAGTCTCCACTGTCTGTTATCTGCTGATAGTGATCAAAATAGTTTGTAGCTGCTGTGTGATTTTTGTTATCCGCTTTTCGACCGAATTCGATAGATTTGATTTCGTACATGGTTTTAATACAAAATCGATCTTGATAGCGTTTTAAAAAAGGGGAGTTTTTCCTTTTTTTTCAATAGAAATCGAAATACGATTGGTTGTTCACGAAAGGAATCAAAATCAAAAACATTTCCACTATTCAACACTGAAAATACAATTTTTGTATGTTGTTGTTGTTGTTGTTATTTTGTTTTAATACCCGCGCGCTTATCGATCTATTTTGTGCACGATCACTGGTAAAGCACTATTTTTCTCCTATTTCTTCCCTCAACAAGGCTGGGGATTATTTTTCAATAAATTGATTGCCTTTTCGCGATAACACCGCACCGGCGAGAGAACTTGCACAAAGATACACAAGGCGATCCGCACAGAGGGGTGGGTGTGAGGTCGGTTGGCGCAGAGGGAAAACAAGGAATCGACCTTTTTCAATTTTTCAACGTTTTCGACGTGATTTTGGTTTTTGTTTTTTTATTTTAACCTTTTATTTTTCAATTATTTTTTAATCCACAAGGAGACTATACTCCTGGCTCCTGTTTGAATTGATTTCTGTTTTCCGCGGTATATGTGAACAAGGAAAAATTAAAAGAAAAAAGATTCTACAATCAGATTCCTTGATTCATCACTTTACGCGTCGTTTATTATTTTTTGTTTATTTTCGTATTTCCAAAGCTTTTTTTATTGGTGCGAGTATCATATGTTAAGTTTTTACACACACTCCCCCACCTTCGGGTTATTCTTGAACCGTTTTGGATATGAATGACACTTTAATGAATTTGTGTTCAAATAGAAGATCCGTTCAGGGTCACGATCGTATGCGTAATGATCCGGTCGTCAAACTTTTTGATAGTTTAAATATAAAAATAATGATTTCACGATACATATCCCAAAGCACAATTGAAAAGGCGCTCCCGCTATATACCGACTATGATCACTTGCCTGTTTCTGTAAAAAGCGGTGATAGACTATATTTACGAAATTCAAATAAGCGAGTATAGTCGCAGATATTTCAGATCTTGTCAAGAAGGAGATTGGAGTTTAACTTCTTTTTTGTTGATTTTTTTTTCCAAGAGGGCCGAACGTAAAACCGTACCGAACTCTCTGAGGTTTTGTTAAAGACTGAATTTAATGTTGCACTGCAAGACGTACATACTCTTGTCTCTTGTGTTGTGTGAGCAGCGAAGAAGGATTGGAATGCAGAGTGGTATGGGTGTGTTGAGAACCAGTCTTTCGTGAATTTGACTCTTGTTGGTGTGAATTTATTATGATTTTCTTGTTTCTATTGATTTGTTTTTTATTTCGATTTTTTTCTGTCTGCCTGTATTGATGGTGAGTTGAAAGAGAAATATAAAGAACATAAAATGTAAGAAGGAAGTCTGGCCTGTTTGAAGTAAAGTAAAAAATGAGAAGGTGCAAAAAATTAAAAAGCTGACACTATAAAGTGGTTGTTCGATCACTTTTGCATCATGGTGGTGGCGTAATGTAAGGTGAAATATGAGTTTTCTTGTTGCCCAGTGTATGTTTTTTTGCTTTTGTTGTTGGTGTTGTTCTGCGGGTACTTCTATGCTATTTTAGAAGAACCGATTTTTTCTCATTTGAATGGGTTATAATTAAAAATAATGGTAAGGTTGTATGGAGTGCTCTCTAATACTTATTTTTATCTAAGCTAGAGAAAAAATAACTCTGTGCTGCTTTGCAGACTCTCTTCTTTGATGCAATTCTCTTTCTTTGATTTTATTTTTCTCAGCTCCATATGCTGTGCCCCCGCAGTGCCGAACGCCACTGAAAGTCAAAAGTGCAATATAAATTCCAATTCATATGGAATATGCGATGCCATCGCAAAACTATAGTTTGTGTTTGTTTTTATGCATGAAAACATTTTATTTTCTGAGTGATTTTGAGGTACGAAATATAATTCCACTGCTTCTTCGGATGTTGAGCTTACTTATGATGTTCATTTCTGAATCCCAATCCGAAACTGTATGAATTGCTCTAAAGGCAAGTAACTTATAATGTTTTGACAAAAACGTTGCCAGATTGAGATTGAGATTCCTGCCTTCTAAATTAATCAAAATACACTCAATAAAGTTGGATCACAGATCAAACAAATCTTTCAGCTCCAATCAGCTAAACTCAAGCTAACGTTACAGCAATATCAGTTACCTGTAAGTTTTTCATTTCTGTGCACTTTGAAATTCCCGCCTAAGCTAGAAACATCTTTAGGTTTCATTTTAGTAAAATTTGAAGCACTTAGATGTAAGAAAGATAAAATATGTCGGTGTATTCTTATTCACACTTGAAAAGCCTAGAAATTAATATCAAATTGGAATTAAAACGTTAATTATAAAAATAATCGTGTAAAATTAAATCATTAATGCTGTAAAAGCTTCCTCCAAAGTCTTAAGGACAATTGTAACTTATCATAATTATGATAAATTTTACTACTTTGAGCAGACAATCATCAAAGTCTCAGATGTTTTGCAAAAAACAAAAGAGCTGACGTTCGAACCCTATTAAATAGATTGCAAATGCAGGCGGAAAGCTCATCTAGTACCTACCGCCCATGAATATCTGAAATTGTTACTTATTGTGCTTATTCGACAATCAATGAAAGTATTTTCAAAACTAGCAATGGCAACACAGTACCAATTTTTTCATTAACAAACAACATCAAAAGAATGTCACCTACACTTGTTAATTAATAACATGAGCGTGTATTTAATGTTATTTTTGCCTTACTCTATGTGTGTGTATGTGTAAACGCTTATGACCATTGCGGCCAGTTGACGGGCCAGCTCTCTTCTGCAAAGAGAGACTCTCACCAAACTGACTCCGCTCTCTTTTGTCTCTCTGTTTGTGCAGAATTTTTTTCTTCATTCAAAATCAACACAGTCTGCTTCTGCGCTCTGTCTCTGCCTGCGTTCCAATTATTCTTTCGTAAATTTTTCTTACCTATTCAAGCCAATACAATGTTTTTACCTTTGTAATACTTCTTAGGTTATGGTAGTGTATTCAAGTGTCGCACACATTTTATTTGCCTAGGGCTAACACGCACACACGCTTTACCTTGTGTGCGCGCGCACGTTGAACGAGCATTTTCTATGTCAACATTGTCATCTTTCCATTGAATTTCAAGAATTTCAGTCTTTGGGACTTTTTCTTCATCCTTTTTTCTCAAGATTCTCTTTGATGCCTCATATTCTGAATGTTCGGTCTTCGGTGTAGTCTGTCTGTACTTCTGTAGTCGCTGGTGGTGGTTGATGTTGTTGTTGGTGCTCTCATCTTTTCAATATTTCATGGTTTTCTTATGAATTCTCTAAGTGGATATGGGTCTAAGAAGCAGCATTTTTTGGTCTTGACTGTCCTTCTTCACAGACTTCTTTGCTCATGCAACAAAAAAGGATTACTTTCGGTTCAAACTTTAAAGAACACATACATGTATTTGCGTGTATCTCTCAAAAGCTCAACCAATGAATCGGGAAACTAGAAAAAATGTGGCTTATGATAGTTTATAAAGTGACTAAGACAAAAAAATGAAAAAACCAACAAATTACGAGGGGAAATGACTGATGAACAAAGTACTAAGAAGGGTTCATTTTGTTATTTTAAAGACACTCTTACCTACGAAAACACGTTTTTACCCATTCTAAGGAATTATTAAGAAATAAATTCAAATGTTCTATGGACCAGAAGAAGGGCGAAAGATTGCCCTATCGTCGTCGCTTGGCTCAAGATATAATATTCTCAGACGGAACAACATATTTCTGGTGTGTTCGACGACGTTGGGAAATGTGTATGTTTAGTGTTGTTGCTTTCTTTCCTTTTTTTCAGTTTTTGCTTAGTTCTTTCGTTTGCAAAAGCTAGTGGAATTTGTGATGTGCATGGAGTAGAGTGTCTGAATAATTCCTAGCATTTTTGATGGATTGTTTTTGTTTTGTGTTCGATTCGACCTTATTGATATCCTGATAGCTAACCAACTTAGAGAAAAAATCCAAAAATGTTCTCATCAATCGGACTTTTATTACGTTTGAAGTATTGGTTTAACCATTTAAATGTATTATTTAAGATCATAGACTTTAAAGTCACCACAAAAATTTATTCAAAAAGTTTCCTTGAACCTAATGCCAGAAGCTGCGAAGCTTGCATCAGAAAAATATGTTTTCGTTGTGTAACAAAATAATTTTTATACCTATTACTATTCATCTAAGATCACATGCACCATACTGATTATGTCTGCTTTACCCAAAGGATAATGATTTTCTGTATTTAATTGACTTTAAGAGTTTATCAGATTTAGATAGATTTTATTTCAAAATTTACGTTCATAAGAAAACGGTTGCAGAAGAATAGCAAAAGTCTTTGCATGTAATACAAATATTAATATTAGAAAATTACTGATAAAAGTTTTCACGTTCCGATAAGAAATCAATTTTTTTCAAAATTTTTGTTTATGCCACAAAATAAAGTTTATTGTATGAAATAGTTCACATAATTCCTTCTTTTTCAGGTCTATTGATTCAACTGCAGAAAACATCATATAAGTTCAAAAGATTAATTAAAAACAGAAACATGTATAGAATATCGTGAAGCTTTGTCTCTTTGTCACTTTACTTACATTGAAATTAAAGTAAAGTGAAAAGGTGCGAATGCTCTAAATTGCGAAAAAAAACTTGGGTCCACAGATAAAAGGTTCTAGCGGTACCCCGTGGGCCATACATCCAAAAATAAAATGAAATAAGACCCACGAGTCTAATTGCTTTTTAAACTGCAAATTAATAGGAGAACTACGTAAGCGACTCCGGTTTTTTAGTTTGATTTATTTTCTTTTATGTAATTATAAATAAACTTGAAGAATTTTAGGCAGAGTGATCAATTTTGCTAAAGATAGTAACTAAACAGAGTTGCCAAATGCAACTGGAAGTTTCTTTGCTAAAATTACAGTCTTACTAAAAGCTCTTACTTTAGCACAATCAAAACTTGGAAAACACTTTTACTGACCGAAAGCCTTAACGCCTTTTAGGGCTTGAACAATAAAAACCACTGCTTTCCCTTTAAATGCATGCGAAGTGTCCCCTACAACAGCAAGCATGTAACGGTTGCATGGATTCCAGGATATGCAGGTATCAAAGGGAACGAAACTGAAGACCGTGCAGCTAAAGAAGTTACGCGCTATATTCTAATATCAGAACTCCCAAACCTTTTAAAACTTATAAAAAGAACTCTTGATGTTTACGAAAACGATGCCTTAGATAAGGCTTAAAAAAAAATAAAAATCTTTCATCGAAGACACTAATTTTTACAACATCGATCGCCATAGAATATCGACCGATATTGTATATTAAGCTAAGCCGTCAATAGTGTGTAACGCTTTTTCGAGTAAGAGTTGGAAAAACCTGGCTTCAAGTTATCACTACTTCAAAAAGGAACTACCCGAGGAATGGGAAGAATGTCAGGAACCTTTAACTTCTGATGCTCTCACCATGCAACTAATTAATAGTCTTTGATCGCACAACAAATGGAAAGATATATAAAACTAAAACTTAGGCTTGAATTATTCCTCTTTTAAAAGCTTGTTTGAACCCAATCACTTTTTTTCCTTTTCCTATCTTACGACATCTATGGTCAATTTCAGTTGATGTCCTAAATTCATAAATAGCTTTTAAGATTTACTTTGTAAGTCATTTTTTATAAATAATTAACTAAATTAACCATGTGAAACTTTTAACACGATGAATATTTAAGAACGTTAAGAATTTATTCTGGCAAAATTTAAAATCATATACCTACTGCCAGAAATTGTCCGTCTAAGCAAAGAAGACTGATGAATAAAGTTCCTTAATAATCTCTTTTTTCGAAGAAATTTTCTTGTGTGATATATAAAAAGAAGTGTACACTGTACAGTTGGTTGCGATCGCATCACTTGAGAACGGCTCGACGGAATGAAACCAAATTTTTGTAGTAGCTTAGGGGATTACCAATATCCCCCGATAGTTCTCATAAAATATGAGATCATGTTCCAGAGTTAAGGCATTTTTTTAATGTCACTTGTGTCCATAAAAAAACTACGTGAAACGAAGGACGAGACCAGGATCCTTAAAATTACGGACCCGTTCAACGCCGCGCCGCGCGCCGGTCAGCTCGGCTAGTTTTACATAAGTCTTCATTTAAAAGTAAATGTGCTTAAAAAGTAAGTAAGTAAGCAAGTAAGTCTTTAACAGATTCAGTTTCTCAACTATTGCTAAAGTTATCATGTTAACATATTTTTAATGACTACCGCTACCACAGTTAAACGAGTAGAAAAGTGTCTCACAATGTATTTGGGTTTCATGTGGTTTTTTTTTTACTGCGATTGATGATTTCATCGCCAGAAAATCAATAAATGCCATTTTAATATTTCTCCCTTTATAACAAAAGAGTGCAGAGCCAAGCAGAATAGTTAAAGTTATTTATCAAAACATATTTCCAAAAAAAAAACTACCGAACTTGTCCAAATTACTTATTGTTTAATACCATGAAAGTTGAGCTCTTTAATGTAGCGCTTCAGATAAACGTGGCAATCTAAAAAACTGTGATAAAACTATTGTAAGACATAAGGATTAGTGGATCATACTATGCAAAATGAGTAATTGAAAATTATCTTGTATGGCATTCATCTCAACAGAGCTAAGCAACCAACCAAATATATTGTATCATGTATATTTGTCCATTTTTTAGACTCTTCTTCCAAAAAGATCTGAATTTTTCAAGCCTTTCTGAACTGGCATCGCAACACACTACTTTAGCAGTTTCGGCTGATAGGTAGGTGTCTTTTTTTTCTTTGTCGTTGTATACCTTTAACCGCTGGAAATTCGTAAATTGCAGCCATTTGTTGTGACTTCGGCTACAGTAGCAGCTGAAATTACTCCAGTGACTGGTGATGCCTCTGTGCTATGCTATGACGATGATGACAAACAAGGATTCCAGAGTCAAAAAGCCTGCATTCTTTTGGATAATTAAAACCACTTAAGATGGAATTTTGAATCAAAATCATCATCAGCGTCATCGTTGTGGCCATCTCTCGACTTCGTCGTCATCCTCGTCATCTTTAAAGTTGCTGTGCGTGATTATTGTTGTTGTTATTTTGTTCTGCTCATTCTGCTTATACGCCAAAGCAACACACGATTGTAGTGTGTCGTCTGAGCTAGCTCCACTACCGACTACCGACTACAAACTCAAGAGTGCTATGTCATTCTTCTGGAGGGTTTTCGGAAATTGTTTTTATTTTTTGACAAAAAAAGAAAGCTTTAACCAGTGTGTTGAGAAAGGCAACGATAGATATTGGACAGATTCATCATAATTACACCACTATATGTTGGTCAATTAAAAATCAACCAAATGGTTGGTATTCCGGTTTATTTTCATTCGCTTATTTGTTTGTTTGCTGGTTTCCTTGTCTCTTAAATCCTTTGGAGTAGCCACAACGCAACTCAGTACCTTTGAGCATATTCGGATAAAGGATAATGACACAAAAATGTTTCGCTGATTAAAAGGGAGCAAGTACCCATGACTGTGCACGCATGCATACCAATAGTTGGGTAAATACAGATGTAAGCAATTGACTGAGTGTGTGTTAATTTAATGAATTTTACGTTAGTTAGCGTTTTCTTTTCTTTCTCAGTTTTTTTTTTCTTTGCAAAGTGGAACACCAAAATATGCATGGAATGAAGCAGTTGTTATGCTCTTTAGACAGAGACTATACAATGTCAATGAATTCTTTAGCAGTGGCTGAAAACTCTCATCGGGAGGGAAAAGAGACTTTTTTATTCGTTGCTCCGCCTAAGAACAATTAAAGTTAAACAACAAAAAATTAAATAAATTAATGTATGTATGTTGAGGCTGGATTCTCAGTGGAATATTCGATTTGGTTCGACACGGTTGCATCACTAAATGAGAGAACAAAAAATTAAAATTACTTTTCGCTACAGTTAAGAATGAGTTCAACAAAAAAAAAAAAAGAAAAAAAACCAAAGGTAAAACAAAAGACTTGAGGCAGAAACCTCCGAAATGATTAGTTACTTTAACAAAGTGGAATTTAATCGAAGAACTTTAGGGTGGGGCTATCGATATGTGCCCGTATTCGCTTAAAAATTTAATGATAGTATGGGTAGCAGTATCGCATATGGTTTCTTCAAGTAGTCCATCAAAGCGGAGATTCTTGAGCACGGAATTTCGAATCTTTTCGCATGAAACTGGTAGTTTTTGTTGCAATACGTGCATTTTTTAGTGGTTGCTTTTTTTGTTTTGTTTATTTCAGGAAAGAGTAGAATTATTTAAATCTTCACACAAAATGAATGTTTTAACGGTTGTTCCTTATAAATGAGTCTCCAAAAGAATTCCAGTGAACTATTTGAAAAATGCGTGACTTTCAACTTCCATTGAATTGCTTTACGTGGTTTTATGCATTTGATAAAAACGATACTTTTCGATTTACATTTCAGTAAGAAAAGAAAACATTTCCAAGTAAATAACTTTTTTGAAATGTTGAAATGAAACTCTTAACTCATCTCAGGGTTAGTGACAAGTTAAATATTTATTTAGCCCAATAAAACCGTCATTGATGAAAAAATCTTTTAATTTTCTCTCTAAATATGTTTTACCGCTAGCTAAAACCATGTTCAACTAAAACCCAAAAACTTCAAGAAATCAGAAATACTATAAAAATTGATATGCGGAAGGCTGAATGACAACATGAGTTTCCATTCAAAGTATCAAATTGATACTTTCAAATCTGAAAACTCTTAGTAGTATTTCTTAAATTGTCGATAAGGATTTAAATTTACTGACAATCTGATGAGTGATGATTCATTAATGGTCGTTAATGGAAGAAATTGCATTCTTTTATCTGTTCATGATTTGAATCTAAAATAGATATCCCATTTTGTAGTAGGATAGAGCATACACAAAAATATTTCCATTGCCTGTATTTAGGTTCAGTTTTATTGTGAAAAAAGGACACTCTGAGAGCATCTGTCCTATGCTGTCACCTTAGACTCTTTTCATTGAATCCCCTCAGGTAGGTAGAAAATATCGTTGGAGTTATTAGACAAACCCTGAACGGAATTTCATAATCCGATTACGTGGCCGCCTGAAGAAGCATAAAATTGTCCTTCATATCCGAAACCTACAAATCAATGTCTTATAACGACTGTTACGCACATATCACCAATGGCCTGACATTCATTGTGTTGTATAAGTGATTTTTCACTTATGTTTACCTTCACTTATTGTGAGATTTTATCTCTAGTATACTGTGCGTACTTTGCAGCTATTATAGTCGATAAGAGTAATCATATCTCATAGGTTATTCGCCGAATAAGTAGGAGATTGCAACTACAACTTGTGTAGTGCATTATTCCAGCCATTCTCAAGAGCCATCTTGAAATCCAACTTTCAACGAACCACAGTCCTACGAAATTATTTATTGTTTTCTTTAGTTTCTCCTCTCACACATAAAAGTTCAACATCAACAAGTCTTGCAAATCATTTCTAGAAATTTCCTATAACCACTACCAACTCAATATCAACTTGGATGCCTCTTCGCATCCGTGCCACTTGAAGTAAACTCGAGAGTTCAGTTGGAGTGGTGCATCGGAATAATTAACAAAAACTCTTCAGTTTTGAGGCGTTGAACTGAATCGAAATGTTTGGCAATAAAAATGTAGAAAAGGCATTTATTTACATGCAGATGATGCATCGCAGTCGCGCATGACGAATCATTTCCAAGACGTCACGACTGAACAAAGTATACACGGTAAAGTCATCCAAAGAGCGTATGGAATCAAAACAAATGAGAATGAAATGTCATTGTTTGCCTTTTTAGTTTAGATTCGTTTTGGTCATACAGATGTGAGAAAAGAAGTGAAGTTAAAATGCTAGCTTCTCTTGTTTATCGTTTTTACAGTGAGTCGGAGTGGAAACGAGCCAGTGCAATGCATGTGTTGGTGGTTTGGTTTATTCAATAAGACATTTTTAATAACCCAAATTTATGGACTATCGTAACAGTAACATAGAAAACATTTGTTTTGCATAGAAAAGATTATTTGTTTTTAATTTATTGATCTTAAAAAAAGTTATAAAAACTGAAGCATTTAATGTCAGAATCTGACGGTTTCAAAAAGAGAGTCATCGTTTTGCACATACTGAATTTTGACAGCTTTTTAGATTCAATGGTAAAGGAAACTAAGCAAATGGCATTTTGTTATCTTCATTGACGCTTTTAACACAAACAAGAAAGTAATTTCTCAAAATTACTATACCTACTATTGAACTATGTTTCAAAACAAGTGTAATTTGTTTATTGTATACCACATCTCTTCTCTTTATTGTAAAAAAACAAAACGGTGAAGTTCTTGAGATGTAAAATTTATACTTAAAATTTATTTATGCTCGAAGAATTTGGTAGAAGTGCACCAGTTCATCAAAATAATGAAGATTATTCTCCATTTTGTTTTTGAAGTCACAGCAACCGTCCTTTCTAAGGTTCAGTTAAGAAATTGAGTTGATATAAATTTTGCGCAATAACAATTTTTGTTTACCTAGGCTTTCAACTCAACTTGTCTCCGATCCGACTTCTTCGCCAATCTGTGGTTATATCGGCTTATCTCAATGTGTAGGCCAACAACGGTCAGAGACTCCTTTCTGCTAGAAGCTTCTTTGGAAGCGTATAATTTTCTTAAGTGTAACATACAATTATGTTTTCCACATACAACACATGATATGATTTTAGTTCTTGACTGCAGTTTTCAGGAGTGCTTACACCTGTTGTGGGCTAAATTATTAGAACATACCATTAACCTGTGTTCATAGTATATTGATTTATTATTTTATAAACTGTTGGTAATGTGTATAATTTTTCGAGCTGCTGTTAGTGTACATTTACACTTACACTACTCACAAGGGTGTAGTCAAATTGATTTTCATGTAATTTTTTCCCCTATTGAAGAGTTGTTCTGATTGATTACTTTTGTTTTAGAGAAATTCAAATCGTTGGTTTGTATTTACCATAAGTCATAGGTGTTCTGTATGAATGTGAACTCGCACCATTTTGCTATTGCGTTTCTCGACTTATAGTCATTTGAGCATTGGTCCTAAAGCAAAGATTCAGAAGGAAAACTGCAAACGACATCTGAATTCTTTTATAGTCCTTAAAGAACTACACGGGTTATATACAATACACCATAACTTGAAATTCAGTTAAAATGGGGAGTTAAACAAAAAGAGAGAATTTTCAAAACCAAAACTTTGTACGATTGATTAATTTTTTCTACCAAAATTAGCAGCATTAAAACGAGAAGCTTTTTATAGTCCTCCAACAATTTTGAGGTTTTTCAAGAATATTTGGTTTCACAAAAAAGTGTCCAGGCATATCTCTTAGCTTGGGAAATTTTCAAATGAGATTTGTATTTCTTTTTAAATAACGTTACGGTTTTCTGTCTTCTGAGCGAGTGCATCAAAAACACAGAGTCAAAAATTGGAGCGGTTGCTTCTTATTTACAAAAGTTTGTGATGCATTTATTCTCCTCTGAATCCTGAAATCCTTAAAATCCTGAAATCTCCAGGATGAAAAGGCTCCCCCCCCCCCCCCCCCCAACTCGAGCTACTAGATCAGTTTTTGAATGAGTTTCAGTGAATTATTCTTTTTTTCTTTACTCTTAGTTTACTCAACAACAACCAATAACTGCCTTGGTTGTAGATCTTGGTTTTAGGTAAAAACACTACAATTCGTAGGCGTTAGTAATATGTATAGGCTTTAGTACTGTTAGCAATTCCCAGTGGGCGGATCACTAGTGTGAAACAGGGGCCAGATTCTATAAAAAGCTAAACGAAAGCGATCAAACGCTTTTTATAAGCGAAGACATTCTAAATCGTTCGCACACACGAAAACGTTTGTTCGCTTTTTACATACAGAATGTCACCCCAGATATGGGAAGAGCTCTCATCCTTTCTACTCAAGCCGTAATAACTTTTGGAAATGCAAATTTGGTTTATATTTTATTCAACAGGCTTAAAAGTACGTAAGTTTTCATTAGCTTTAATTTCACAAAATAATTCAACAGCACTTCTCTATTCAAAGCAGATGCCAACTTGCAATTACAATGCTTACATTCAATGCCAATTGACACTCATTCTTTGTCAGACAGTAGCTGATACGGGCAAATGGAAACTAGACGGTTTAACTGATTGCCTAACTGAATACAGTGAGTTGAAATATGTCATAACTAACCACTGTATACAAGAGTGCACCTCGATAAGAGATGATCAACGGCAACGACACCAGCAGAAGACCACAGAAACCCTCAGCAACAACAGCAACAACATCCAGCCACTTATGGCACTATCAACATGAAGTGGTAGCTCTGGGATTTTCTACACATTTACTCTTAGCCAAATGACATCAAGCTTGTTTAGAGATGAAGCCGCAGCATGGTCTGTAATGATGACTCCGTTGCTCCCCAGCACCAACTTGGTAAAGATGCATTTTTCACTGATAACTCAAAATATGCGCAGGAGCCGTATGCTTAATGTGTGTAGTGTGTGCTCTTGGCATTGATGCGGAGAAACATGACTGGCTAGAGCTTTGATCTTAAATCTAACTGGTTTCGAATGCAAGGCATGATGGAAGAGAACTGAAAATAACTGGTTAATTGCGTGATACCGACCGACTGGCGGCAATTAGAAGACACTGTCCCATCAATTTGATTGATTCCAGGGCGGGTGAGCCATCAAATTGATTATGAAGACTTCAATTGAACCGACTGCGACTGGTCTGGGAAGGATGTAAGAAAATCAAACGAAAATGTTAGTGACAATTGTGCAAATGCGATTTTTACACACTTTGTTGATTTACCTAAATAAATGATTTTATTAATATAGTTACATCATATAGGTGCTTGATAATGAGCAAAACTCATTTGAATAAACAGTTTAAAGCACTTTAGAGGGCTTTTATGATTTTAGCATCTTTCGGTCCAAGAGATGAATTTCTAAGAAATATTATTGTTGTTACTAATGTCTCTGCAATAAAGAAAATAGCTGGTGATGGGATATTCGTAGCAGTATGTATGAGTCTTGCGGAATTTCGATTAAAAACTAATGCGAAATAAAATGAAAAGAAGGAAAAATACAGTAAAGAGCACTTTGACTGTGAGGATCGAACTGCAAATGACGGAAATTTTAACTAATTGTCAGATAAGCAGAAAAGCATGTCAATAGACGACTAACTTAGGCTATGGAGACCGGCATATATTTTTCTCAGAGGATTAAAGATCAGAATAATTTCAAATCCATTGGCGCCAGTAATATTTATTTGTAAATTGATTGACAACTGATAACCACCCATAAGCAACATTTTGAGTATACAAACTTGACAACTGAGTTCAAATTTCTATTTCCCGACATTTTTCCGCCAGCACCATTATGTCCCTAATGTAACCGCAGTTTAATTTAAATCAAAGTTCAAATCATGTTTTAGCTTCAGGTGATCAGCGAAGAATTGACTGCCTCATCCGGCAAAGCTAACCTGTATTAATTTCTACGCTCTCTCTTTCACTCCAGACCCTTTTTAAAGCACTTTTAATAACTGGATTCGTTTTACTAATTGATTGAACCTCATCATACTAAACGCCTTTCAAAAATACATTGTAAGTGGAGTTTTTGTAATGACGTACTATAACTGGAAGTCCAATAGGAAAACAAAAACAATATATATACATATATGTACATTTCATTCGGCAAACCAAATTTATCCATCAGGCTTCATTTGTTACCATACCACCAGGATACTACGTCATCAAAGAGGCGCACAGTTCCATCACTCAAAATCAAGAAATATCAATTACTTGCCACACAGCATCACCACGCCTTCTTTGCAAATAAAAGCCATCGCCCAAATGCGCATGAAATAAGACAACCACCTCAAAGGCAAGTGGCAAAACTCACGCCTGACTAATGCTACCGCCTTGCGATTTATTTCATGCTCACACAATGCGGCTGATCCAAACAAAACACAACAGAAATTACCTAAAAGTATGAAAAGGAAATCTCCCCACACACCGCGCACCGTCGCGTCGGTCGGTCTCGTCGACGTTTACGTCGCATCGCGTCGCATCGTCACACCAGTTACGGGTCGAGCTTTTCAAGAGGAGATGAGACACTAAGTGTTGTTTGGGTTCCCGACCTGAAAACGAATTACCCTTTTAAAATAATAAATATCCCGTGATTATTTTCGTACACCATAATTAAAGCGGTCAAGACCAAAACCAAATTCGAAGCACTGTCCACGATCGGTGGACCTCTTCGTCAGTGTGTTCCTCGCGTGTATCGTTTTGTATGCCATGATATGGATCTTTAATGCTCTTCTCCTTGCCTCCCTCATACAGTTGCTCGCTATAGGTGTTTATTTTTTTTTCTTCTCTTAATTGGAAATGAGGTCTAAGAGGGGGAAACAAACAAAAACATAAATGCCGAAAGAATATAACAAAAGCGAATTGGAAATCATGAATTGTTGGACACTGGACACTGCCCTTGTCATAGGCAATAATTATGCATATGTACGAGTAGTTTGCATTTATGCTTAAAGCACTGATAGATTGCTCTGTTTATTTTATTGTAAGCCCGAAGATAATTTCATATTTTAAGTCTGAAAATATTCGCATTGAGAATCAAAGTATTGAAATTTGATTTCTTAATTGAAAGTAGAGGAGCATGTTTGAAGAAAATTGCTTTAATTTGAATCAAAATTTGAACCAGAAAACGTTCTAGACTTATATTTAGATCTAATCAATTGTTTTACATTTTTTAGTGAAATCGTTTTGAAAAGCGACACTTATAGAAAAATCTTTCTACATATATATTTAGGTTCAATAAAAACTGCTTGTTATTCAAACTTAATAACCTTTTGTTACAGTGTAAAGACGGCGCCCGCGACGTTCTACAATATCCCTTAGAAGACTAAGTAGTCATTACGATTCGGGTACTGTATTACTTAAAACTAAATAAGACTATCAATAAACAAACATTAATTTTAGTTT
Source organism: Melanostoma mellinum (assembly GCA_914767635.1). NCBI lineage: Eukaryota > Metazoa > Arthropoda > Insecta > Diptera > Syrphidae > Melanostoma > Melanostoma mellinum. Next base: position 232,991,054 of record OU612059.1, read on the forward strand.
TAATTTTAATTTTCGTGGGGCTACCGCCCAATTTATTAACTTAATACAAGTTTATAAGAACTTAAACACTTAACTTAAACTAAATAAAACTAATTAAAACTAAATCAAACTACAAGGATGAGATGTTTTAAAAGGAGGACTTTCAGACAGAGACTTGGAAGACAAGAAAAGTAACAGAATTAAGCTTACTCCTCATGCGGGTTAAGGGTTCGTTGAGACCATAGGATGCACGATGAGCAAAAAGATACTTTGTTAAGGCAGGTTATACAAGGAAGAAGCAGTATATAGATAAACTTTTAACATAAGAACATCTTCCTTTTCTTCAAGGCTTTAATAAAATAAATAAATATAACATTTTATTTTGAGCTACCTTCCCCCGGGTACAATTAGTCACAATGAACAAAATCTTGTCAATAATGTTAGGACCAATTTGATGATATTGAAAATTTCAAAAACGGCCACATGATTATTTACAACTGTAATCAAATGAAAACCATACACTTTCATCATTCAATCCTTTCCGAACTGATGGTACACATGTGTACCAGCAAACGTAAACGTCCTTAGAAAATGTCGCTTTTTTGAAGTGAAACTTCTTTTGCGACTTCCAACAAGCTTGCTTTAAACGTTTAACACGGATTATCGATTGCATACTTTTCGACACTGCTCGCAATTTGTTGATATATAACAGTTGTGTCGATTCTGCGTCATTCTGCCAGACGATTTAATTGTAGTGAAATGTTTCACTTCTTCCACGCACTATTTTTTTTTTTTTTTTTTTTTGTTGATACTACTAAGGTTCCTCAACATATTTCAACACACAAAAATTCCGTAACTTTATAACTTAAATTGTGACCCGAAAGACTTAAAATGTCCCTTTCTAAACAAAATTCTCGTGAAATCTTTCTTTTAAGGCTTTGAAACGCACGACAAAATTCTTTGAGGCCACTCGGGCAAGAGCAATGTCTGCTTTCGTGGTGATTTTTTAAGTAGTAATTGAGTTGCTCAGTCATTTTTCATTCAATTTCAATTTGATTTAGCTCCGGGATTCTGCAAGCCCTGATGAGCTACAAAGCTTTCAAATCTCATTTCAAATACGACAGTTTTCGGTGCAGAAAAGTAAAAGGTTAACAGCACTTATATTTCAGCTTCAGCGTATTTATGTTCCTTTTAAATCAAGCTTTTAAGCATAATCTGTAGCAAAGTCCTATTTACAACAAATAATTTTTTTTATTTAATCCCATAGATTGTTTTGATTCAGCATTCATATAACAACACTGTCCGTTTAATTTGATTGTCAATCATCTTGTTGCAGATGGATCAACAGACGATATACGTCATATTCAAAGTTTCGAAACATGGAGGGGGAGGACAATGGTAAAATGATCGGGAGTATAATTTATAGCTACTCTACCGAATTCAAATTGCCGTAGTTGCTGGTGGTTAATACATAAGCAATCCCAGGTTGACACGATGCGTCGGCCGGCAACGCGACGATATCAGAGAACTTTATTTGAGTAAGGTAAGTTGTTGGATGTGAACCAAAAGGAATCATTTTCGATTTCGCTCGACAAATTTATCGATTGGATTTCGACTTGGTAAGACAACAAAAGACTCAGACATAATTTACGTCATTTGACAGAAGTAAAATTTTGAAGGTGAGCAGGATTCTGATGCTAATTTTTTACTCTACCGCCACGGTGCGTCTGGCGTGGCGCGGTGACCAACGGATGCACTCAGAGACAAGGAAAAGGAAAAAGAGAGGAAGATAGCGTTTTTAATGGTTGCAATCAATTATGAACATGAAATCATTGTGGATGTCGCAGATGGGTCCTTCGGGCACGTCTCCCTGTTGCAGAGGAACAGAAATTAATTTAGATGTATTCAAGGTCATTGAGATATTTCTTGAATATCACATTACACATATGGTAAGAGATCTAAGGCTGATGATTTAAATGTATTCCTCACACTAGCACAGTAAAATTTCAGATTAAATTGACCTGTCTGAAACATAAAAATTTAATTTTTATCAATATTTTTTAAAACTACTTATGAAACTACCAACACTCCTACACTTTGCATTCAATGAATTAAAAAAATATTTTTCTAGCTCAAGAATTAATTTGTCTCCTGATTGCTGTTCACATGAACACGACCAACGAAGGACGAATGCAATGCACCGATAAAATTGATTTTAAACTTATTTTGAACCAACATCCTTCACAAATTTTAAAGAAAATGATGGAAACATCGCTTATGAATTTATTAATTTTAAATTTAATAAATTTGACAACGCAGATTTTTCGTAATGAGTTCCTTATTTGTTGCTTCGAACTGACGCATTCTATTTGCTTTTTTAATTTACTAAACCGAAGCAATTAAAAAGGAAGTTTTCGCTTCTGAACTTCAACGTGAACTTCATATTTTTTCTTCTTTTTTTAGAGTTTGTGAAGAGTGAAGAGAAGAGAAATTTGAAAACGGACAGGCAAATCTGAAAAAAATATAAAACATAAAGAAAAAAGATATTTTGTGAGAGCAAAAATATGGAAAATAATGAAATGGTCTGTTAAGCTGACGTAGTTGTAAGTAAATCAAAATTTTTACCACGATTACTTAAAAATAAAGATGGACCACAAATTTAACAGTCTCATAACAACAGGCCATCCTACAAACCAAGTCTGTACAACTAGTTTTACAGTGCAAACTGTTTTAAATGTTTTTTTTATGTAGAATTTTTTTCTGATAAATTTTCCGAAATCAAAAATTTTTCAACGAAACTAAGCACTTCGGCTGATACTACATTTTCCATTGGGTACACTTTCTAAGCTAACAAAGATTATCACATGGAAGGATTTCTATTGTCTTACGTGACGTTCTTTCCTTCCAACATCGAATTTGCACTATAATTTAATGTGTCTATAAAAATATGATCATCGCTAAATGTTTTTGGTCGTCGATGTCTTTTACCAGTACCAATTTTTTTTTTTCATTCAGTTGTTTATCAACAAAAAAGTATGACTATTTCTTCCTTAACCATCTCAGGTTTTCAGTATCTAATTGTTTGCGCTCAGTTAGCTTACACTTGTTATATCCTGTGAGCCTTTTATTCTTTCCAATTCATTTGTCGGATTTATCTTTCAATGACAAATACATTCCTGTTGACAATTCGTAAGAATGCTTAACAAATGCTGTTTACCGGGAACATCACACAGCATCTTCATTGGAAATATATCATGTGTACGCCTAGTGTCGAAAAATTCCACACTTCTCTCACGTAGGTATACTCGTGTTTACTTTTATCGCAAAACTCCAGTAATCCAAATCTATTATTGCTGGCCACACAAAACCTTACAGATGCCTCCACGTTCGGCTCAAGAAAACAGAAAAGAAAGAAATTCTTTCGCATGCAAAAGGACTCGTTCAAAAGAACGTCTTTAGCAAACAACAAACAATACCGAAGTGCTTCGTATTGTAGGACTTCCCAAATATTACACACAACAAAGAGGAGATGTCGTGTGTCTTAAGATGAACCATATCCAACAACCTTAGTCAATAAAAAATTTGTTTACCCCAAACTAATAGGAAAAAAATATATACATACATATACTCGTGAAAATACCTACATGTAGGTAAGGTAGGTAAGGTTTAAGGTACTACAGATAGATAAGAGCAGCTCTTTAAAGGAAGGTAGGTGGTGATGATAATACTTTCCGAAGAGATTGGTCGGTCGGTCGGTCGGCGGCGGCGAGTCACACTCACACTGTCGACTTGTTTTGAATTTTTGTAGAAAGACGAGTTTACGTAGAGTAAACATGGCGTGATCTCTCTCTTTGTTTCAACATGACCAAAGTAATCATGGGATAGTTTATGGACAATTTCCTGGGCGGTGCGGCACCTTTCATTTATCTTAACGGTCGTAATGTGATATTTCTCATCAATAGTGTGACATACTTCACACCAGTCAGTGTCTACCCCATGTATTCAATAAATAGTTTAGCGATGGGATCAGCATTAGCGAGTCTGGTCATGATCGTATCTTAATTTCTTGAAAACAGGATCCACTTTTGTGCGCCACACCAAAAATACCAACTTAATTGAGTCATAGTCGTCTGTGGGACAATCGCCGAAATCCATTAGGAGCGCGGATAAAAGTCAAAGGTTGGGTGCTGGAAACTGGATGTTAGATACCGGACATTGGGATGCCTGCCTTAGCGAATCTTGTTCGGTTCGTAGTCCATTAATTTTATACCGAGCTTACCAGAGAACATAAACATCGCGGTTGCCAACTGCGTGCGCCAACATGTGTATCCCTACGTCAGTTCTTTTACAAATGTGGCCTTCAGCAATTTTATCGAAAAAATTGTATCCAGCGAAGTTTGATTTTACATAAAAAGCAACCACAAACTAAAATCCTTTATTACCGTGTGATACTTGATGATCATTTTCTCAAGAGTTTTATCCTGATCAGGATTTCAATGCTTATCTTTGAAAATCAAGAATTCAATTCAGATATGGACTTAGACAACTCAAAGAACTGTGGGTATGACTCGATTTCATTTGAATTTTAACTTGGCTCAGAACGACAATCTTTGATCAACACACTACCAATCGATTGAGTAAGCTGTGCAAGGCAAAGTGGTTTGGCAACAGTTACAAACTACACAGGTATAAAGAAAAGGATCTCCGGATTATGGAATCCATTTCGGCCTGCACTTCACTATTCGTAGGAGTGTGTGCAATAATAATAAACGAATTAATAAATTAAATAAAACAGCAAATACACACATGCAAAGGAAACGACAAACAAATCGGATCTGGTTCTCGGAATTCTTAGTCACAATCGCGCGCGACGGGTAATTCGTTGATTAATGAGCCAGTGATTCTGGTTCTCAATGTCAAGCTGATCGAGTTATGCGCTTATGTATAGCAATAGCTGGATGATGGGATTTTAGTGTTGCTCTTCGTGCCTCAACTCACTTTTATTGTCTCTGAGCTGAGTTGTTTGGGTTGCAATTTTAGAGGGTTTAATCGGATAATGTGCCTGTTTTGGTGTCATCTGAATGTCATGGTCTTTTTTGTTGTAGCTTTGGGATGAAATTCTGAGTCAGCTTGGGAATTAGACGTAGAGTTGGCCATGAAACCAAAAGTGATGCATTTCGTTGTTTATTGAAATTAAAATAAATTGAGCAGGATTCTCGAAGTCTTAGATAACATTAACTTATTATATCTGCCAAAGAAAACAAAATGCCAACTCAGTATGGATTGCTTTATGTATCTAATGATCGCCTAAAATGAACAAACATTTCTTGAATGACGAACAGGAATAGCAGAACAGAGTAGTTTGCAATTCTTTTTATTCTCGAATTATAAATGATACAGACCAATCCTTATACAGAAATTGTAAATAACAGCTTTTTCATGTAGATATTGATTTAAAAAAAAAACCAAAGGATTTTTACCATTGCAATAGCCAAGGCTTCTTCAACATATTCATCGCTTTACCAGACGCCAATCTATAATAATTTTTTTGGGGAGTGCAAACGTTCAATTGTTTGTAGCCAATCAAAATCAAAAAATGAAAATGATAACCATCTTGACTGCTGTGAAACAATAATCAATTGGCCTGGCCTGCTTAAATTTTCATTTTTCAACAACTGCGGACTCTATCGACTCATACCTTCTTGAGGAGGTGATGTGCAAACATAATACAGAAATGGAAAATGTTTAAAAGATATGCCATGTATCGTGCTGTATCTTTCTTTCCCAAAAAAGGAAGCAACTCTAAAAGGTTTTTGTAGTGATGAAAATTTTAGTTACACAACAATCTTACCTCTTTTTTTTGGGAAAAATTTGCAAGAGCTCAAGTTAAAGTGGAAGATAGTTAGAGTTGTATGATACTGTTCAAAAGAAAAAAAGGAAACCATTTCTAAGTCAAAGCCTTTGTGTTTGTATGCATATATAACTATTATTATAATGCCGGATAAATGGCAAGAAAAGAAAATAACAAAAGAGACACACGAATCGGATATCTTTGCTTTTTCAATTTCAATGTCTACAAGCCTGACTTTGGGAATGACAAATCCTGAAATATGACTTGTAATGAGACCTCAGTACTTATTCAAAGTTCTTAACCATTTTTTAAAGTAAAATAATTAAAAACAAATACTCAAACTTAAGAAATGAATAAAATGCATAATTGCTTGATAACTATGAACTGAAAAGTGTTCTTTTCTATAATTATGTTTTACTATCAAAAATTCAGATCATTACAAAGGGTACCACCTACTTTAGGTTTTGAACGCTGCGTTGTCGGAGAAAGCTTGTGAACTGAACTGAACTGAAGTTTTCCTAAGTATATTTCACACATTGCGAAGAAAAGCAAATGTAAATGTAACGAAAACTCTCTAACAGCAACATAAATCATAATCCGCTTGTGAATATTGATATCGATTGATTCTGCAATCTTGAGATGGAACACATTGGTGTCCAGCAGAGCTTAACGAAGGGTTAATATCTTCTCTTCACGAAGCATAAATTTACCAATTGACAGTTTTATTATGGAATATATCTAATAATTATGTTCCAAAGGAAAATTGCACTTAATGGCCAAGCGTGTATATATTTAAAGACCTTTAACTTTTTTAATGGAAGCCTCCCGTGTCTCGTGTGTCTCCATTGGCACATTAAAACGCACCACCTTCTCTTGCTTTTCGTCTTCTTCTGTCTCCACTCATAGTGCGAGAACGCATACTCTCTACAAATTATATGACGTGCGGTCACTTTTCCGCAGTCAAATTTATTTTACTCGTACCCATATCCTTTTCACCAAACACTTACTCATAGTCATAGCCATTTCAAAAAAAAGTGTCAGCCACAGAGATAGTGTCCTGTCCTACTTGGTAAGATGAACAAACACGCATATGGGTACACGGTTATTTCATTTCACATCCTTGGCTGTGGTGACTTTGCCTTCGGTTAAATGAGCGGATAAGAACCTGGCATTAAGAATATTTAACACTTTTCAATTTATTTGATAGCATAAGTCGGGGTACAGATAGTGTGTGACGTCTTTTCCGCTAACGCCATCAGCCATTCAGCTTTCCAATGTTCATTTATAGCAGATGCATGGGTTTTGGCTTTCGGGGGTGCGTGTGATAGCACTTAACTACCACGGAAGCATCAGCCATAATGGATGCGTTTGTAAATTAAATGACGTATATTACAGAGAGCACTATTTTCATTTTGTTTAGTCTCTTATCCAAACAGAAGTGTCTCTGTCTCGTTGCCGCGGACAAAACCACAGGTGGTTATAGAGACTCATTACTTGTGCGCGTGCGACTCTAGATATGAAAGCTATGCTTAACAAATTAAAGTTCTATTTAGTTTATTTATTTTTGTCGTTGCAAAAGATGTGTTAATCTTTAATGTCTATGGCAAAAATGTTGCAATTAGTTGGAAAGCTGAAAGAAGTGTGTTCTGTGTAATTGGCTCTTTGGTAGCAAGCTGTTCCTCTTAAGCGTTTGGCATGAGTTATTTTCTCTGAACCTATTAACACTACTGATAAAAAGCAATGAGGCCCATACACCTTCAAGCTGTGCAGTAAAGTGATGTTTGGCAGAATAATAAATTATCTAAATAAAAAACTTTCAACCTCCCGAAAGGTGTATGACGATCATCGAAAAATCAAAATTACTAAAAACTATATAAACTAACTAACTATACAAAAACACTATAATTTTCATAATTGAGCTTAAGGGTATTCCTTTTTTAACGATAAGTTAGTTAAGAAGATTGTAGTTGCTTTGTATGTTTTTTCACTTCTGTTTTTATTAGCAAATATAGACTTAAGACTATCATACTATATATTTTTACTGCTACCGAAAATTCATACCAAATATTCATAGAAAATTTTTCTGGTGCCAAGTAGAAAAGGTGGTGACTTTGGCGTGATGGTTAGCATGTCCACTTGCAAGCAGGAAGTTCGTCGTTCGAATCCCATCAGTAACCAAAAAATGTTTTTCCACGGGTATCACCTTTCGTGAGGAATTGCCAAGGCCACAGATAGTAAATTCATTGACATGAAAAGCGCTTTCTCGATCAGCCGTTCGGAAACGGCAGAAAATTGTAGGTCCCTTCCATTCGGTCACAAGGCATGGTTATAAGAAATGCGTTAGGCCCTGGGGCTGGAACTCACACATGATGTATGTAAGTAAGAAAGAAACAGTTGTCTTCAAAGGATAATTTTTTGAATATAGTTTTTAAAATGCCTTTCTTCGAAACATTAACGATGCAAGACTTTGACAACTTGCCCTTTGATAACTTTATGCTGCTGACTACCTACTTTCGATAGAAGTATTTTTCTAGTTCTAAATTATCTAATTTATTTTTTTAGAAGTAGTTCTAACTGAATTGAAGAGCCTCAATTTTTCGTAGAGGTACATGGATGGTGTTTGAACTGTGCATTTAAATATACACTGCCAACCACTAGAACTTTTGTCATGGCCGCCATATTCACCGGACTTAAATACTCTGCTAGTTGGTGTTCTGGCTTTTCCCGTGCATCCTTTTTGATTTTCCCCACAGTTAAGGGGATCAGCAAGATAATTGTTTATGACTGTCTTGCTCCTGTTAATTCTCCTTGCTTTCGGCCTGAAAGTCCTGTTTCCTTGAAAGCGTCTATTTTTGCTCTTTCTGTCGCTGTCAAAGTCTTTCCGGAACCCATGTGTGCTTCAAACTAATTAAAACGGTTATTTTTAACACTCTATTAGATATTTTATACAAAAATTCGCACTTGCGCACTTCTGCACGGAAATATTCGTAGTGGCCTCATCCTAGTGGAGCACCTTTTTATACCTCTTTTCAGTACTTCATTAATTGATCTTGGGAAATTCCAACAGTCGTTTCGAATAAACCCTTCAAATTTATGAATTTGTAATGGGAAAAAACATCGACCAGAGCTGCCAATATTGTGTGATCTATTCAATCGCAAAGAACGTAAGGATGTGTTTCATTTCCTGGGAATGTGCCCAATACTTAAGGAGTTCCGAAAGCGCTTCTTCGGCGCTGAAAATCTCAATTTAGATGAAACAATCAGCATCCTGAATGGGGAACGAGGTTGGGATCGTCTTTACGAGTATTGTCTGAATGCCCTCCGTTACAGAACATGTATAGTCCGAGAAAGTTTTTAATAGTTTGCTTTCAAATTTATTAGAAAAAAAGTAATAATAATAATAATGTATACTAGTTTTTTTCATATCTTTTATAAAATAAATGTTAATCTGGTAGACGGCTTTCGGCCAAACCATTTACAGACTTATGTAACATTCAAAAAAATTAAGAAAATGAAAATTGTATTACTATTAAAGTCAATAAATCTAAATCTAATCTAAATCTAATGGGAAAATACGTACCTATTAACTGATAATAAACTTTTCCGGGTACAAAACTTCCCCCAGGTATAAAAAGCGAAAATCGATCGCAAAATTTGTGGCCTCATCCTAGTGGTTGGCAGTGTATCAAGCAAAACAAAAATATTAACACTTTTTTTTATGAAATTTCGATGCATGTTCAAGTCAAGTTACCAGCCTCAAAGATGAAAAGTAAGCATGTATCACAAAAGTTCATAATATGTTAAGTAACATCAGTAATTTCATCAACCGAATTTTCGTATTTTCAGAAAAAAAAAAATTGAATCCTTGGCTTTATAATCTGTTGCAAGCTTTCCCGGATACGATTAGACGATTAGGTGGATTAGGAGTACTGCAACTGAATAACTTGAAATTACAGCAAATCCTGTAATATGTTCATGAGACCAATTCAAACTTGGCCAAATGGCGAAGAAAGACAAACTTGTCAAATCTCTTTACAAGGGTGTAGGGGAGGACTGGGCACAGAGGACCACCGGAGCAGAGATGATTTTCTGTTTGAAACAATTACTCTTTACCCGTGTTCAAAGAAACTAAACACACTACTTGTAAACACGTATAACATGTTTATGCGGGTTCATTAGGGGCTCTAATCTAGATTCAGCTTCTTACTTCTGTGACTGACCGCTTATTCTATTGCAATTTCTTAACATTGAAAGCAAAAAAGCTTTCAATCTCCAACTCAGTTTTAAAAAAGGTTATTTTGCACCACTTTAGTTTATCATAAAAAAAGTGAGATCAGCAAATTATTTCCATATGAGTGCATATCTACAGCAAATGTAAATGTCAAAAGTATTATTTAATTACAAGAGTCATTCAAACTTCATTACTTTTAAATCCAGTAGCAATTGCAGTGAATGCAATCAAGAGAAACCGACGGTTATTTGTTTAGAATTAAAAAAACCTTTACAGCTTTTCTTCCATCAATTAAATATACCTACTCCCCCACGTTACATTTTTTCATGCATCATGGTTCATGGATAACTCAGTCGAATTCAGAAATGAAAACGATCTGTACTCAACCTCATTTGTGCGTAGGATTTAACACCTCAAAGGTGCTCCCAACAGTCGTCACTTAAAAGCACGCACCTACTTTGAGTCATCAATATGTATTCACGTGACAGGGTTTGATATCCATCGAAAACTCTTGTTTAGTTGGTTCGTTAATACAGGATTGATCCTATATTGCACATCAATTGCTTTTAATGCCACCACGTTGATTTTAGGTACAATAACTTCAATAGTTTTTAAGAGAAAGTGCAGGCTCTTGTTGATATCACTGCAAGTTCAAAATGAAGTCATTAACATACGCGATTCATAAACATCTCATACTTTTCACAACTTAAAAACGGACTTATGGTTGGAAAAAATGTAAACAGTACCTACATTTTGACAGCTCAGAAAAGTAAAAGACTGAAAAAGCAAATAATATCAGCTCAGAAGTGAAAAACGAAAACACTATATTCGGAACTAGGACTAGTTTCTAAATGAATTAAACACAAATCTGACTTACGGCCAAACATCAGCTAGGTTTTAAGTATTTGAAGTGTCTAAAGCGCCCCATACACTGTCAGTTTAACTGAAGATAATCGTAAGGCCGTAGATCGGGATTGCCCACACATTTATCAGTTGATCTGAAGATAATGGACTGCAGTTCGCCCGGACTGAAGGTGTGTGGTCGCCGGGCAGGCGGGGATAGGATGAGAGATTGTCGACAGGCAGCGACCTGTCGGATAATGATCTCATGTGCCCCCCACCACACACTGTCAGTTAGCCTGCAGGCAAACGATCTGTTGTCACCGTTTCCATCAGTTTTGCGTGAGATAATTTTCGTGAGATCATTCACCAGCCGAGATTGGACTGACGAGGAAAGATGGACGGGAAACCTCCTTTCATTTCCGCATTTATTGAATTATATCAGGCCTACCCCTGTTTATGGAAAGTCAAGGACGATGCCTACGCTAATAAAAGATCGCGGGATGAGGCGTACGGTGAATTGTTGAAGTTCTATCAAAAAACTGTGCCGTCAGCCACCATTGACACAGTGAAAAAAAAAAATTAATAACTTGAGATGTGCGTTCCGTAAAGAGTTGAAGAAAGTAAAACAGCAAAAGTCGGGCTCGTCGGGAGATGACGCATACACCCCGTCACTGTGGTATTTCAACTTGCTATTGTTTACAGCCGACCATGAAGAAACTAGAGCGACGATTGGGAGTGAGGAATCACAACTCGTAAGTTATTTTTATTCTATTCTTTAATTTATATCAAATACATACAACAGTACAAACAAATTTTCACAGTATAATATTTCACCCTCCCACCCTAATTGGTGACAAATTTGTTTTGCCAGGAAACTGCACCTTCTCCAACAAAATAGTTCTTGTAATTATCACGATTGTCTTTTGCATTTTCACACAAAACTTGTCTATTATATCCCAGCCGTAGACCCACCAGCTGATCTTCCACCCTATCCCCTCGAATAACTTCCCCACTATCAATATCTTCTACATCAAGTGAATTAGATGGCATGTACAACGCTTTTGCTTTCTTCCTCAGAAAATTATGAAGAGCACACGCTGCTAGCACAATGAAATCTATTTTTTCTGGATTCAAGTTGATTTCTGTGTGAAATATCCGGAAACGACTTGACAGAATAGCGAAAGCATTTTCTACTATTCTGCGAGCTCTGCTCAAACGGTAGTTGAATATGCGCTGGTCATAAGTCAATTGTCTTTGAGGATATGATTTAAGAACGTTTTCATGCAAAGCAAAAGCGTCGTCAGCTAAAAATACGAAATTGAGGTTTGCCTTGTTGGCACTGTTTGGTGGCAAATTGAGACTTTTGTTTAGTAACTTCGTATAAAAAAATTACACCTCCATCAGAGACTCTGCCGTTACAGCCAACGTTTACGTATATGAACTGATAGTCTGCGTTAACGATTGCCATCAAAACGTTTCCGACGGAGCATGGTGAAAAACTGGGGATCTCCTCCAGTCCTGTTTCATTGACCGACAGTCCGCCTGCAGGTACCGGACTGTAGTGTGTGCTATCTTCAGGCTATCATCTGCAGTTCAGTACGGCCGCCTGCAGGCGGTTGACTGCTAGTGTATGGAACTCGGCGATATTGGTCTTACGATCGCCTGTTGAGGCGACGGCCTGCAGGCAATCGCATAGTGTATGGCCCCCTTAAGAGTCTACCTGATATTAAATTTAATGTTTCTCTTTTATTTCAAATAAACTTGGCTTTTGCTTTTCTGTGTTCACCAAAAGTTGGAACAAAAAGAAAGAATAAACAGCCTTTTGAAGTTGTTAATGAATGTAAAAATTATGAAACCAAAACTTCTAAAATATTTAAAACAAAGCTGCGTTTTAATGCGAAAAAAGACAATGTTACCAGTGAGGTAATGACTAAAAGATCGAACTATAACTTTGAGACCGGGTCTCAAATCCCAGCAAGGCATTATAATGAACTTTCACGGTAATTTTTCAAGGCAATTAATGGGCCATGAGAGGTTTTTTTTTAAATTCTTTTATTTGGCTCATCCCAATCCTGCTACACCCAATTTTTGTAAGGCTCGTAATAGTTTCTTATTCTTATATTTAATAAATCCGAAATTCAATTTCAGCTTTGCAAATACGTACATTTAATCCACTGATCTGATCAAATACAGTGAATGAAATCTTGAATTAACTATACTGTGTTGTAAATTCATCATTTTCATATTAACCCGACAACATCTTCAATTATCCAATGAGCACGAAACCCCTAATTTACGACAAAGACGACGACGACGAGGAGGATCATTCGATCGTGGCCGCACGTCCAACGAACACCCGATGCCAAGAAACAGACGGAATCAAGTAAATGCCTTTATGATTATTTCATCCAATATAATAATGGGTTAGCGCCATCGTCGAGCACATCAGTATCATCGCGCGGGAAGTGGAAACAGGAACCAAGAAGACTTTTGAAAATTGGACTTCACTGCCATCTATTTGGATATCATTGGCCCTAAAACGTTATTACCAAATTAGTGGCACGATTCAATCGTCATGACTTGTTTCAACACAACACCGCCACCCGAGGAAACAAATGTAGCAGAATTCTACACCACAAACGCGTGTTGCTGCCCGCGCTTACCCGTGTACTTATCGAGCCTGTAATTATGTCGCCCGAAAAATTAGTTGGCCAACCAATTGATATTTAATTTGGGAACCTCTGTGTTTGACGGCCGTGAAATTGGCCACTTTTAGGATTTAACGTGGTCAATTGGTGGTAGTGAGGTCGCGCTGAACAAGCAAGCTATTTGCACAGAGAAGCGCCAGTAGAGAGGATTCGTGAAACGCCAAGACGAGTGTGGTTGGTACGTGCTGATTGCGCACGTCAAGGCGCTCCTTGTTGTTTTATGTGGCAATAGTTTGTTAAGTCGAGAACGCCTAAGTTTAGTTTAATTGAAAGAGGTGGAACAAGCACTGATGAGGACGTAGACCGACGGTGAGCACGTCGTTGTTTTATGAGATCATTTTATTAAGATTACGACGCATGATTGGATGATGGAAAGAAGCAGTGTAGCTGAGTTGGCAGCGCGCGTATTTTCTGATAAAGCTGATGAGGAGGACGGTGATTGCTCTGCAAGATGGTGATGGCAATGATGATGATGGTGATGATGATGAGGGCTGCGGTGGCGATGGGCCGGGCAGTGATGATGAGGTGTTAGCTGTGTGTTAACAGAAAACTGATATTTTAATGAAGACCTAATTGTTTGATATGTTTTATGGGTAAAGCAGAATCATCATATCAGTCTAAGTGATCGCTTAATCTTATTAAAGTAAATGTTTATATATTTCAATTAAGACTCAAAATTTCTGTTTGAGCTACCAGAACCTACCGAACAAGAGGATAACTATGCTACTCCTTCTATCTTCCAGTATGATGAAATCTTAAATTAAAGGAAAAGAAGGTATATTTCTGATTTTTCAGAAAATTATCCACCGTAAGCTTACAAGAACGTCTCCAAAGGATACTATCGTTGATGTGAATATTTTAATTTGAAAAATTAAAAATTTTAGTTATCAAGTCATTTCGGAAGTTCCTTTTATTTAAATCTTGTTCCTTGAACCTATATAGTTAGGGGCATTAACAATCCGGTGTAACTTGTCCAACACCCAATTCGTATTGTAAAAACGAAATGGGAACGAATAGGTTGCACTAACTTGCGATTGTGTGCTAGGTTAGGTTAGATTAGGTTGAATGGGGGTGCAGCCACAAGTGGCAACACCTCACTCGGATCTCAAGGATCCATTGTGCTCCCCGGGAAATCAGAGGATGAGGAAATGGGAGGATTGGAGAGGAAGTGGAATTGTGCTAAGTACAATATCTAAATCTTGAGGCTGATTATAGTATACGGTCTTCGTAATTTATTTGGTTGTACGGGGCTGCTAACTACACATTAACTATGAAAATTGAATAGAATCACATAAAATATTGAAAAAAATCAAATAAAATATTCCAGAGGTTTTTTAGCGAAAATGTAAGAACGCCACTATTTGTAGTCGCTAATAACACTGAAAATTTAATCAAAATCTTTTGACGAGCTTTTTTTTACCAGGGAGGTCATTTCGTAAGCAGTCGATAGTGAGACGATATCGTTCTAACGATAGTACTGCTACAACAAGAAAACGCTGTCGTCTCAGACAACAGACGATAGACGACTGAACCAATACTTTCCTTTACATGTTTAACTATCAAATTGTGACGGTAGGACGAAAGCGATCGTTCGATAGCTATTTTGCTATGGTCCAATACATTTCTTTAGAAATGGAAATTATGGCGCTAGAGAAGAATAGCTAACGATTTTGTATGTGTATTTCTTATGACATGATGGTAAAAGTCGCATTTTCGACAGCACTAAATGAAATGAATTCATTTGTTTTGTTTTACTACTAACAAACCGGTTGTGTTTTCTTTTTTGTCTAGCCTTTTGTCATTCTATCATGGGTGTTTAGCCTTATTTTAATACTACCTTACCACTGGTAGGGGGATAGCAATAGCAGAAAATAAAATTAAAAATAAAAGATCAGTGTTTGCTGGTGTTCAGTCGTTGTCGAACTCAAAAGAACATTTACTTTACTTGAATTTATATACAAATTTTGTTTGATGAAAACAACATCATGGGACTGGGATTTAGTGAGTTGCATTGAAAAACATTTCTGACACCTTTTTCTCTCATGTAACAATTATGACAAACATTCACATTACCAGAAAAAAAGCCATAATTCTGAGCCAAGTCTAGATGCTCTCCCATGAAATTTAACAGATGCTTAGGTATTGCTGTCCTGTGAAATAAGGAATTTAATTAAATTTTATGTCTATTTACCAGAAAAAAAATTCTTTTATAGTTTGAAAATTAATCCAATTGGAATTTGCCATTTTTAGACAGAAATTTTTGTGCAATCTTTGATGACACAATAAGTTTCGTTAAAAAACTTCGATGATACATTTTTTATGATAGACGAGCCGATAGAGCGAAAGAAAGTAAAGTTAAGGAGCGCACCGTTTGAACGTTATCGGCGACGATAGAGGAACGAACGATGATCGTCTGTGTAAGTAATGGAACGACCCCCAGTTTTTTTTTTTTTTTTTTGATTCATTTTTATTAAAAACAACTTTCTTAAAAATCAAGTATGCAGTCCGTATGAACTTGCTAGAAGATATTTTGACGAAAATTTAAAAAAAAATCAATGAGACCCTTTGGAAAATGCTAAGAAATCGAGGTATTTTTGAATTTGAATTTTTAATTTTCTTGATAATGATACGCAATCTTTCTTAGACAATCTATGATTTCCATGATATAAAATTTCGTCAAAATCCCACTTTTTTCGTGTTCTCCATCATTATTTTTTTTTTTTTTTTTTAATTGTTATTTTAAAATCTTTTCTCTTCACGACTGCAAAAGTTACCTCTAATTGCAAGTAAAACCTAAAATAGTTTAAGGTCCCTATTGTGAGTAACGAATCGAACGTTCGACTGGAAGCGAATGTTTTAGAGAAACTCATTTATTGGATTATTATCATTAAACTTCGTGTATTCTCTTATCTGACATACCTTAAACGTCGAAAAAAAGTTTTCTACAAAGTTTTTGTTTCTCCAACCCATAATACCGCTATAAAAGAAGCTCACAAAAACATTCGCTTCCAATCGAACGTTCGATTCGCTACTCATAATAGGGACCTAAGATTTCTCTGGTCCCGTTGACAAAAACTCAAATTTTTGCAACAAAGTTGCTACAAATGTAATTGGAAAGCGCGGCGTGTTCACGATTCAAATAAAAGTAAAGGATAAGTGTACCTACAATTATAAACCCTTTTCTGTGCCCATATCAATTATTTTGTTTCAAGTTAGGAAGCTTAAGATCTTACTTTGTTGCAGCAAATTACACCTATTTCAACTGTTTCACGGATTTCTTCCCAAATAAGATTCGAATACCGGATGTTCTTATACAACTTTTAACATCGTTGTCATGACTCCTGATAATTGGCAACGTTTTGTCAAATTCGGCTACAAGACAACATCCAAACCTGCTTAACGCCACCAGTTCTGCACGAAGTCACAATTGACAAGCAAAAACAGAATTTCCACAACTCCATGAGCACCTTTTTCACGGCAATCAAAATTAACTCGAACAGAATTCCACATCCCGTAAATGGTATAAATGGACACATTTAATGGACATTTTTACATTTGCCAAAAGCAATTTACTTTTTAATTGATAATTTTTTGTTTTGTTAGTTATTTTCTTGGTTCACTTTTTTCCCTGTTATGCTTTCTCTCACACACTTGTCGCATCCTTATCGAATCGCAGTCATGTGTGCGTAGTGAATTCAAAATTTATTTTGGCCCTTTCGCTGCACATTCTCGATCTCGTGTAGGCCTTTACCAATACCACCTATGCATTGTATGTATGAAAACGGGAATCAGTTCGCTTCACAAATTGCACAGTGCACACAAGCATACTAAAAATATAAAAACAAATCGACTTTTGTCAAATGAGGAATGAGATTAGTGATGATACCACGCAAGAATTTTAAAAGTTTTAGTTTTGTGAGAGCGAACACAGGACATAGCACAATGCACAACGCGAAGGCAAACAAGAAATGGAAAGCATGATCCGGCTTGTGTATGAAGGGAACCGCAAATTAATCACCAAAAAAATATTTGTATCTGCAAAATGCTTTCAGCGCGGCCAATTGATTTATTTCTCGAATCCAATAATGTGACAATTTGGTTATCTAGTAAGCAGTAAGCAGTGTGCTGTGAGAGAGTGGGTGAACGCGAGCAAGATGAATTTCGGGATAGGCAGGCAGGTACCTTTATAGTGTTTGAGTTGAGTGCTTGGCTTAGCGAGCAGCTTATCATATAATTCAAATGGAGGTGGATTTGGAGTTGGTATAGGTAAAGGTACGCTGTGCTGTGAATCGATGCTTAAGTAATTTCTGTGGTTAAGAATTTTTCCGCTGTATTAAGATTAAGATTTGGCAAGTGTTTTTTTTTTTCAGGCAAATAGGGGTTCCTGGTGAAATAATTTTCAAAGTTGTTAAGCCTCGATATAATTGGAGACTCCCGCATAAGAAGATTGAAGAAGAATCAATAATTAGTATAAGATGTATACGAGTAGGTACGTAACGGATCAAGTTTAGGTTATTTTGAACCCGTAATATATTGGAAAATAAATCGATCAA
The DNA here is from genome assembly GCA_914767635.1 of Melanostoma mellinum. Taxonomy (NCBI): domain Eukaryota; kingdom Metazoa; phylum Arthropoda; class Insecta; order Diptera; family Syrphidae; genus Melanostoma; species Melanostoma mellinum. The sequence continues at coordinate 233,009,219 of OU612059.1, forward strand.
ATATTTGTCACCCAACTGATGATGATAAGCGGCAGGCGATGACCTGGTCAGGAGTATGCACCAGCTCATTTGTAAAATATGGTCGGAAGAAAGCATGCCTAATGAATGGAACCTCAGCATTGTTCCCCCGGTCCTCAAGAAAGGAGACCCTCTGACCAACTACAGAGGTATCAGTCTTCTTAACATCGCGTACAAGATCCTCTCTGCCGTATTGTGTGAGCGTCTGAAGCCATTCGTCAACAATCTGATAGGTCCTTATCAGTGCGGCCTTAGACCAGGAAAGTCCACCATAAACCAAATCTTCACACTACGGCAGATCTTGGAATCTAGGAGCTTCAAATCGATACTTACCACCTTTTTATCGATGTTAAGGCCACAATGACAGCATCTATAGAGAGGAGTTATATAGAGCCATATCTAGTTTTGGCATCCCTACCAAATTTGTCTGATTGTGTAGGATGACGATGGAAAACGTACGCTGCTCCATCAGGGTCGGAAAAGATCTCACCGATACATTAGATGTCAAAAAAGGTTTTAGGCAAGGCGATGCAATGTTTCAATTCAACCTCGTTCTTGAAAGAATAGTGTAAAACTCCCACGTCAACACTAGAGGCACAATCTTTCAAAGATCCGTTCGATTGCTCGGATATGCCGACGATATTGACATTGTCTCGTTTATGAGCATTGAGACGCGATCTTGTCAAGCGAGTCAAGGTCCTGCGGTTTAGATGGCTGAGTCATGTAGAGCGAATGGACACCAACCCTCCGGCCCGGAAAATCTTCGAATCCAATCCCGAGGGACGGCGCAGTAGAGAAAGACCGCGACTCAGGTGGCGAATTTCTCACAACCACACCTTGAGAGGTAATGGTAGGGACTACGAACCTCTCGCGTAATTGGCAGACATACTAACCAATGCTCCACTCTCACAACATAAGATAGCATTTTTTTAAAAAAAAAAAAAGCTGATTTTATCCCATTACGGTTCACAAACAGAATAAGACAATCAATCCATTTTATCTATTCGACAAATTACATAAACAATGTCACAATGTCTGTTGGAAAAACAATATAGTCAAGTGTAGCTTCGATAGACAAACTATTTGGCGCCTGAAAGGAAATGGTATGGAATTTTACATTTAATTACAGCAACTAGTCCACCCACCCAAATAAAATAAAAATAACAAGTAAATTATTTGAGGTAATGACTTACTTCAGTACAATATCATCGAATCTTTGATTTGTTTTTAAAACACTGGTACATTTCCATTTCAATTATTCATTTCGATAATCATCGCACTCCATTAATGGGTGACCAATTGAGGTGACCAAACATGGTTGCTTACACTTTGTGTACTCAACTCAACTTGACCATGTTGATCGCCAACCTCAAATCATTTATGGCATTGTGATCCCTACACGATCAATGAGCGCGAACAATACAAACAAAAACCATGTACAGAATTCAATTGCATTGTGATCCCGTACACTCGCGGTATGGTTGTCCAGTGTAATGCCCAAGAGGCTATCGCATTCGTACTCAAGACAGCTAACATTTCAATTCACTGCGAATTATTAATGACATTACCAGAAAACTATGATGCGTCAATCGATCAAAATAGTTGCGGTTAGCTGAATTTGAACGAACTTTTAGCTGAAAAACGCAAAGTGGCCTTTTCACTTCCTGGCACCATACATTGAAGCATTACAGCGGCACTATTAAAGGTAAATAGCTCAAGTTGGTTCCCATGACAGGAAGATGGCTTCGGTTATGTTATCATCCTTGTTGTCCAATCAGCTTAGAGGGTCTCTTTCCTAAGCTGGTGAAAAGTCTCTTATATTAGAACAGCAAAAAAAAGTAGACTTGTTTAAAAAATCCAGGCTATATCGGGGACATCCTCTATTTTCGCATTTTCTTTTAAAACCAAGGTCGTATTCATGTGTTTGTGTACTTTAATGAAACATCGCGCACCGCTTCTTCCATCAGTTGCTAGCTCGCATGATACAAGCCGATTAATGCCAAAGAAACAGGGGAACATGATGTCAGAGATTTTTATGCAAAACTATGGACACATTGTAGATAGTCCAGCGATACACACTAGCTGCTGTTGTAACAGCATATACGTACACATGTGCTACAGTGGTTTCAACAATTAAGTACATGTTACCTACCAGCGCTTAACAGGCCACAAAACGCTGAGGGGCTTAAAGAGCTCCACGAACCGCGAAACGAAGATCTGCATATATACATAAATGTGAATACAACGATTTGCTTCGCATAGAAAATTCAAAGCCAAGCAAGGTAAGACGAAGATGGAAAAGAAGCACTCACAACAAACATTATGATCATCCTCGACGTTTGCATGTGTGAGGCTGTTGATGTTGTTGTAGTTCCCATGAGGATGTTAGTAAATCATTTTTCTAAGCAAATTGTTGGTTGATTTTCAGAGCCTAGAGTAATGTTTTTTCTTCATTTTCATGTTTGCTATGTTCGGTTCGGTAGTTTTGTGTAAGAAAGAGGGTAAGTCGTTCCAGCGGGAGCCGGGAATGATTTATACAATCAATATATTATTTATTACTTATTCAAGTTCTGTCAATGGAGATGGTAATTAATTAAAATGATATATTCTAAGATGAACGCAAAAAGAAAACATTTGATGGTTTAAAAGTTCCTTTAAATTGAAACTCCCTGATTGGCGGTGAGTCATTTTACATAAAGCAGCCTGGGGAGGAAACATATTAGCAGTGAATGCAGTTGGAAATAAAAAATTCATATTCTCGCAAGACACAATGAGGGTAAAATGAGACTAAAAAGTTGATGCGAAACGCTGCAGTAATACAAGTTTCATTTGGATTCTCTGTTTACAGTTCCTTATTTAAAACTAAGTACAGTTCAGATCAACGTTTTATGTATTCCAATAGCAAAAATCCATAGTAAACAATTTATCTTGAAATTTCAAATAGAACATGGAAAGGTTAGCAGCTATTGACTTTCGTTTGAATTCAAAGCTTCAGCTACAAAGATCTAGTTATCATGAATAAAACTTTTCCTTCAAAAATAGCTTTCATTGTTATCGTTAGTTATCAATCATAAACATCAAAATAAATATCAAAAATAACATAGAAGCACTAACTAACCATCCGTCGCCCAGCAAAATCAAAAGTGGTTTGATTTTCGTCGGTCGAAATCAATCAAATGTCGACACATGACTAAATCAATAATTTAGTAGTGTAAAGGTTCCTTTACATACTGGGCTCAGGTTGCGTAACCCTCTGACGATTATCGTTCATTCGTCCATCGTCGATTGAATCTCCAAAAGGATGCATCATATGTTATTTCGCTTTTAGCGGTTGATGGAAAGCTTATTTACTATCGTGTCACATGTTTTGGTATCTTTTTAAGGTCACGTTATTTTAATACCTATAGCTGGGCTATGGTTGTCTAAATCATTACGTTATCCAAGCCTTGATTTCAGTTGTCATACAGCAATGCAGATTTTCAATCTTTTTTGTGTTACCATACATTTGCTGCTTTATTTGCCGTACATGGCCCCTGACCAAGACAACTCCCAACGAGTCACATTTCAGACAAGTTTTCTCCACTTTTGCCCTATGAGAGTCCTTAGTCATCCCCTTCAACTTATTTGTGCGGTCTTCTCTTCTGTGGTCTTTCTCTACTGTGTTTGCGTCGTGCAAACCAAAACGTCCTGCGATTGAGATCCCTTTACATCTAAATTCAAGATCCAATCTGTTCCGACTAGGTTTTATTACTTTATTTGAAAAAACTAGGAAAAAAGCTATTTAAAAAGAAAACACACAACTTTACCTTTTAACTTTTAAATTGGTTGTGATGTTATGTTGATGTGCAGCAACAAATGGTGGCGCTTCGAACAAAACGTGCAACTTTTGTCGCTTGGGCAGTTTGAGGCGAAATGACTGTACCCCAGACAGTTCTTGCACACCTTTGCTGTCTTTACTACCTGCGCGCGCCTTTGCACATCCATATTTAGGAACTTCTGGCATTTCCGCAGTGAGTGCTGGCTCTGGTGGCATACCTGGCACACGAACTCCGTTCTGGTAGCATTCTTCACGTGAAATACCTTCCGCACCTCCGTACCAGCTGGTCTCCGCACATCATTCTTGAAAGAAGCACTCACTGCTTCCAAGGTCCTGAAGCGTGCTTCCAAAAACTCCAGAAAATCGTTCCATCTTGGCAACTCTTTCTGGTTCCCCAACTTCTCTTCCCACAACTGTTGCAAATTACAAGGTAATTTATTATACACGATATGCACCAATATACCATCCCATTGATCGACAGGTACATCCAGGTTCCTGAGTGCATGGATGCACTCTTACGAGGTGAATATCACCTCCTTCGGCTCATCAACAGACTCCTTAACAAGGCACTTTTGGCTAAAAAGTAATTTTAGTTGCTCATTTACTAAGACACGCTTGTTGTCGTATCGCGCCTTTAATAACTCTCATGCCTTGTCAAAATTACCCGCGATACAGGGTAAATGCTGGAGCAAACGATCCGCCTCGCCTTCTAAACTGGACTTCAAAAAGTGCATCTAGTCGATGTCCGTTAAATTATTGTTTGAACAGACCAGGGAATCAAACCTGTCGTGAAACGACCGCCATTTTGTATATTCCCCATTAAACTTAGGGAGATCAATTATGGGCAATCTCAACTCGGTACGAACCATACCTGACTGGCCTAAGCTCTGACCAGCCTGACCTGCTGCCAGCGCTGACGTTGCAGGAACCGAAGACAAGCTCTCCAACAACTCGGTTAAATCGGACCTATAATCCAGGTAAGTGTCGTTTATTTTGTCAAAGACTTCAAAATAATCTTCCTTCTCTATCCCAGCTTCCAATTTGGAACCCCCAACGACGTTTTGGTGATAGAGTTTCGCTGAAGCCATGTTTTCCTCCAGCAAGGCTAAACGACTGCTCGCAACTGCACGGTTACGACGTGCTAGAATACGATTGCAGTCACTCTGGTTTGAAGGAGGCCTTATAGTTTAGCTCCTTTCCTGTGATGTCCTTATTATAAAAAATCGAACGTCATAGCTTTTGTTGGGCAAGAGCTTAAATTTGGTCGACTCAAATCGAAACCAGCACTGTCAGTAGTGGTCATATTCAATATTTATGGCCATTTTGTTATGGGGTACCCGTAGTGTGATGGTTAGCATGTTTGCCTGTTAACCGGGATGTTCGTGGTTCAAATCTCAATAAAAGCAAAAATGTTTTTCCACGGGTATCGCCTTTTTTGAGGATTTGGCAAGTCCTCCGATATTAGATTCATTGCTATGAAAAGCACTTTCTCGATTAGCCGTTCGGAATCGGCAGAAAATTGTAGGTCCCCTCCATTCCCATATCAACGACTACTCGTAATAACTAATAACCTTACAACTATCGGAAATAGTTACAAAGTATTGCATTTAACAGACAAAAACTCTTTCCTGGTATAACAGTAATTCATCTCACTTAATTCTTGTGAGAAAACCAATTCAAAATTCAAATTGATATCATTTGTCTTCAACAGCCGCTGAAATGAAAATGTTGTGCCGCGAAAGATACTTGCAAGGATATCCCTTGTTATAGGGATACCAATGCCAAGTGCCAGTAAGGTATCTGTCTTTTAAACTACCAAACACCCAAATCATTCAGTTGTTGGAATTCATATTACAGCAAAACAAAGAATACTGCAAAGGGAGATCAAAGTCATTCGCAATACTTTGTTCCGTCGCGTTGTACCAAGCGGACCAACCGGAGCGACGCAACCCGACGACGACGACAACGCCATCCAAATTTTTTCTGACAAGTACTAGTAGCTGTGTATTTATCATCAATCCTCCAAAATTAAATCCCACAAGGTACTCCCAAAATCTCATCTCATCTGACCCAATTTCTCTCTGATTGCATCCAAATCGATAATCTCTCCCCTCGTGCCACGATCAAGGCTTAAGGATCAACTGCCGTTTACAAAGGGCAGAATTAAAACGCAGCACTTAATCGTTCATAAATTTCTTCTCTTATGTGCACACGGACAGTAATGGTCATTTTTATGAAAATAATTGGGTTTCCTTAAGCTAACATCTTTGGGATACGTATCCCAGTGAGGGCGAGGGCACACCTTCGCGCCCAACGAGTAAAAGTTTATGTACGCAGATGCGTCTAAAACTCAATTGAATATCTTCTTTGGCAAACATGAAATCAATAAATAAACTGTGTGCGAACAACGATCTTCCTGTTGAATCGCTGGCAACTTCATCTGTGTGCTCACTAATTTTTATTTGCCCTGCATCGTCCCTCTCAACGGATGTGTGACCATGCTGAGTACACATTCCGTTGGCAATAACTTACTTCTTTATTATTTTGACATTTTATTTATATACGAATCAATAACTTCGGCAAGTCCTTCAATAGCCTGATACAGAAACTGATTCGGGAACGGATGTATCTGGTGTTGTGGATTCTCCATGCCATTTGTAAGCGATTTGTTAGTGTCATACACTGCATGTTTTTTTCTTTTCTTTTTTTTCATGTGTCTGATTTTAGTTCTTAAAGACTGTAGGTACGTGGCTGGATGTTTGGCAGAAAATCGGAGTACACAATGTAATGATGGATAAGGGCAAAGGCGTACTGTATTCCTAAAATTGGGTTAAGGAGATTCCTGGAAGTGCATGGGGATGAACACGTTGTTTGTATTTTAGTTATCGATTCTGATTTGCCTGTGCAGTTATAATGATAAAGAGTTTTTTCATTCTTTGGTCTTTGGTCTTGCCCTGTGTCAAAAACAGATTCAACCACCTTGATTTTCATGACACCGAGTCGAGCTTTATACTTCTATTTGAAAGATCCTGACCTGAACCAAATATTTGTGATCTAGAAGACCACATAAATGCCTACGACTTCTCAGATCTTCACAATAAGTTAAGGTCCTGTTTTGGATTGCAGCATGGCATTTAGTGCGATTTTATTTTTTACTGTTCATTAACATACCAAAAAAAATGCTCTTGAAATGAACTAATCGGCTGTGCCTATTAATCCACTAATCTAATTGATTACGCCACACTACCAATGGCGATATTTAAAACTTACCAGCCATTCGATGTGTGTACTCTGCCTCATGCACATGTGTCCACTTAAAAAGCAATCTATTTTAGATTTTGTATCCGTGTATACTCGTATGTATCTATACCCAGCACCCATCTTTCCTTTGAAGAAGAAGACATCATTTTAACTTGGGCTCCTCTCATACAAGGTTCGTGTTTGCTTTTATTTTCTTAAGAAAAGAATTCTGCTCTTCGTACAGTTTTTATTACTCTCACGAGACCGAAGCACATTTGCATTTGTTGCCGTACGTATAGCGTCGCACGAGTATGGAAACAGAGATCCACATCCCTTGTCTACTATAGCTGTGCTAAGGCAGAGGCATCCACTTCATCCGTCGCTGTGTGTGGATAACGTGTGCCCATGAAATATCTACTAGAGCACCGATGGAAATCAGTTGGCATTGAACGCAGCAGCTTCGCAAAAGCCAAAGCGGCTCGCGCCTCGCGCACTGGGATGAATTCCCATAAAAGTTGTCAATGGTGGAACTCCATAAACAATTTCGCAATATTAAATTACAAAACACCTCTTGGACACAAACTGAATGTTGAATTGATTTACAAAACGTTGAACGTGGTGCCCGCAGCAGGCTCTAGGAAAGAGGGGAACAATAAAATAAGATATGTGCGACCACACGGTCCAGCGTCCAGGGTGTGGAACTGAATTTGGTCCTTGGACATTTATGATAATCTCTACGTTGCAACGGATACTTTTGCTCATTTCCTTTTGTGCTCCTCCGAGATGTTTGTTTCTTCCGCTCTCGATGTGTTTTTCAGATATTATCCTTGACTATCAAAGTAACTAAATTACATACCGGATTATACACGCCAGAATCGTAACTAGATTGTTAATTTATGACAAAGTTCGAAAAGTGATGTTAATTGATGCAAATCAAAAAAGAAAAGACAAATAAGTGTGGTTTGTTTACACTTCAGAGGTGTCCAAATGCATAGTAGTTAAGATAGTCGATTTAATATTCATTGCACTGATTGGAATGTAGAAACTGCTTCGAAGCAGACAATGTACTAAAAATAAACAGTTTATTATGTGTAGGACAAAAAATATGTCTTATGTATAGAATTAGCTACATGTTATTAAAGCTTCACTAAGTTTCAGAATAAGTTTGGCTATTGATGGGGCACATCATGAAAATGAAGATGGGAAATAGTAGTAGAAAATTTTCTAAGGAAAAGAATTTTTTGTTTCAAATGTTTTGAAATTAAAAGGTTTTGAAAAATTATTTCAAAAAACTATTCATTTATATGCAGAACATACTGCAAAAGATGCGCTAAGACTCAGAACGGATATTTTGGGCCAAGACAAGAAAAAAATTTTATGGAACGGACGTCTACCACCCTCTGCTAAGGCGGGAGGGGAATTTTATAAAAAAATTGTCTTAGTTTAAAAACAAAACATTATTAAAAATCAACAAAATCACATAATACAGAGAACTATATATTTTTAAAAGCTAATACTTTGTTCTTTAAAAAACATTTTAGTTTTTCTATTTCAATTAATTAAGTGAACAGTTTCTGGGTAATCAGGTCTCAAAATCAAAATTTTTACCAAATTTTGCCGGCTCCAGACTGCAAAATAATTAGTGCAGTTATGAATTTTAAGTCAAACACAGACTTAAGTTTCTGGGTAATCAGGTCTCAAAATCAAAATTTTTACCAAATTTTGCCGGCTTCAGACTGCAAAATAATTAGTGCAGTTATGAATTTTTAGTCAAACACAGAAATCTCAGCGGAGGAATCGTCTTTCGATTTTGAGAAACTCAAAAAAGGTACTTTGTAAAAAAGAACCCATCTCAGCTCAGAGAACCAACTCTCATCAACGTAAGACCCACCACATCCTCTGTTCTGTTCTGCTTCAGTAAGAATTAATTCAAGCAATGATTATTGAAGGAAAAAGTCATCATTAGTCATTAGTGAGGCAAAATTTTATAGAAATTTTATTTAAAGAAAAAAAAATTTGATATTTTTTAAAGATCTTGACTTTGAGGCTTGATTACTCAAAAATCATTCACTGAATCATTTTAAACAAAAAATGTTTATTAAAGATTGAAGTATTAACTCTACAAAACAATAAAGTTTGTGGCAATAGGCTGATTATTTGATTTTAATAATTTTTTAAAAATACAAATCATTTTTTTATGAAACTGCCTCTTTTGCCGAAACAGAGGGAAAGAGACCTCCTCTCCTTTTCCGTACGATATTTTCTTGTTTTGGTCCAACTTGACCGTCCTGAGATTTTGTGTCACCGTATGCAAAAGACCCTATATATGTAAGGGGTTTCCAATAAGAGTGATATGATTTCTTTTTAAAAAAGACACTCTTGTAGTTAAGAAAACTCAAATATTTTTATTTATTGTGCAGTTCAATCAATACAATTAAGTTTTAAATGAAACGTCATCCAAATTACCACGCCTTCTGGTTTATCCTAAAAGACCAATGACTTCAAATAACCCTACAAAAAATAGTCTAATGGTGTTAAATCGCAACTTCTTGAAGGCCATTCAATATCACCATTTCTAAAAACAATGAATCTTTAAACTTTTCTCGCAATAATTCAATTGTTTCATTTGCTGTGTGGCACGTAGCCTCTTCTTGTTGAAAACAGATATCAGGATCAACTTCTTCCAATTTCGGGCATAAGAAGTTGGTTATCATCGATCGTTACCGTTCTTCATTGAAAGTAATGGTGTAAATAGCTTCATTTTGAAAGAGGCACGGACCGATGATTCCACCAGCCCAAAAACCACACCAAACTGTGAATTTAGATGAATGTAATGGTTTTTCATCAATATTTTGTGGATTTCCAACCGAACCGACAGTTTTGTTTATTTACATCGGTTGTCAAATGAAAGTGAGCCTAGGAAAAGATGATTTTCTTAAAAAATCGTTGTCATTTCAAGTTGCTCCATGGCAAAATCAGAAAACTCACGACATTTACGGTGGTCCAATGGTGAATTTATACACACTTCTGAATGCAATAAAAAACAAATGACATATCATGACATACTACAAATGGCCGAAACGCCACTGCAAAATCATATCATACCTATTGGAAAACCTTTTATTTACTAGCTGATCCGTTCAAAGCGTAGTTGATATCAAATTTGATCAGGTATACTACTAATCTTTCAAGCTTCACGGATGCTCAAAAAATTCATCTTAATCAGATAAGCTGTTTTGAAGTCAATTCAAACACGTTTCGACAAATCCATTTGCTTTTAGTTTCTTGACTTATAATTGAGAAGATATCAAAGTGGATATCAAATTAAAAACAGTTAATTTTAATGACACTGTGGTAACGACTCCGTAATTCCATATTTTTTTTTTTTTTTTCAAATCAATAAGTTCAAATTGCGTTCAATAGGCAAGCAAACATTTGAAAAGAAACAAAAACACGAATTGTCTCCCTCTGTGGATATCATATTGAAATGAAATGCAAAAATATTTATAAATTCATCGAAAGCATTTTGTTTTCTTGATATATAAAAACACTAAGCTGTCTTTTCTCATTTTCAAAACCAACAGCTATTCCATTGTTCTCAAGCCTTAACAATATGTTTCCATGCTGTTGATCTTTAAGACAACAACATTTTCCCCCCATTTTGTATTTTTTGTAGAGCAGGCACTGATCTCACATGAAACTTAATGCAATAGAAAAAAAAAAAAAAAAAAATAAGTAAATCTGCCATAAAGTCTTCACAAACAAAACAAACCGTTCATACAACAGACCTTGACTGCTGTGCACTTAATGTTGAAAAAAGATTAGCAGCAGTAACATTACTGATGATGATGGTGGTGAGGTGGCGTGGTGGTCTGTAGCTACAAATGCAGGCAAATCTCACGATTTATTGCGTTCGGCGAGTCTGTTGTATCGCTCCATTCCGATAGTATATGTATATATACATAAGACATGTTCTTACCGAAGAGACGGACTCCTACCACTTTAGCTAAATTGCTGAACCCACTTCGGTTGCCATCTCACGTTGGCCTTAACAAATTAACATGCAAACATTAAAATGGCGTTAAAAGGTGTTTTTGTTGTGTTTCATGTAGCTCTTTTAAATCTCTGCTAAAAAGTGATAATTTTTCTGTGAACATTGGAAAATAGCTAGACATTGGCTATATTTTTGTGTTTGTATACGGAACCTGGGACTCGAAAATGCCAATAAATCTTTTTCAGTGCAGTCCTTAGAAACGAGACCGGTTGAGTAAAACTCCATGTAAGCACAACAAAATAGATAAATCGTAATTCAATTTAAGCGCGTAATTAATTGGTAGGTAACTGTAAAGCGCGAAGCATTGTAGACACTTATATTTTGTGTGGCTTTTGATCCTGACCTACATTCATGAGGCATTGAATATTATGTACGAGTATGCAAATTATAGGCATGTTTATTAGTATGGCGTCAAGTCTGTGGTGTCAAGTGTCGCGACCAGCTACATTCTAGCTTCCCAATTATGGAATCATGGCATCAACGAAGCTTGTTTTATAATTACCATCTACAGAATGAAGTTGCAGAAACCTGGCACCATTTGAAAAATTGAAAACTTGAAATGAGGTTTATTAATAGTAAGCCCTTTGGAAAGTGTCTGTCAAATCCATGAAGTGAAACAATAACCGACTTACAAATAATTTGCTTTCCATGGCACACGCGGTGAACAGCACCGAGTGAAAAGAACAACCAACATGCAAATTATAAAATTCCTGCACCTACGTTGGGCAACAGCGACAGTGACAGTGGACACGATTGTCGGGGGAATTAAATTCAATTGGCGCGACTATGTCCAAAGAAACTGATTTATTTCAATAATCTCGGCTAAAATGTCAGTGGTAGCGACAGATGTATATATACGTTCACGATGTCTATAGAGGCGACAAACAGACGGCGAGTAGAGCGATTGCAATTTGCCTCTTGATACTTAACCACCATTTATAACATACTTGCCGAAGTGGCACTCTGCGATGCTTAAATCATGTAAATCTCTGCAAAAATCTTGCTTCTACTAATTAGTGACAATAATAGTTACACATACGTTTGCTGTCAATGTGTATAGTTGCTTCGTCGGCATCACATACACAAAAGTGATCGTTTTCACATATATTATCGGATCACATTAATCAGCAATAATAAAGCTACTGTGTAATGGCTCCGCTGCTGCCGTGTGGGCCTTACATTAAGAAGAGCTTAAGTTGAACAAGCTTAGCGATTAATACTTTTGGGCGGAAAATCATTTCGGGCTGTTATAATGATTTATTTCTTAAAATCGAGTTTTCTGCTCAGCTCTTTTGTTTTTGTAATTTTCATATAACTTAATAGAAAAAAAAGAGTTCTTACGGCAGTTTGGAGTCAGTCGGTCAGGAAAACGGATCACTAATCATTTTCAAATGGTTCGAATATTTATTATGATCTATTTCGGTTTGCTACTATCAGAAGATGGAAAATAATCAAATGAATTATTATGTAGAAAGAACGCATAGCTATTTTTTGTTAAATTGTGTTTTGTAATTTCATTTTACGTAATTTGACTGTGATTTGAGCTGAAATATAGCAAAACAATTCAATTATTTTGGGCTCTATTGGAAATATTTTAATGTGAAAATAAATAGGGTGGCACAGCTAAGCTTGGAATTGGGGGCACTTGTTCTAAGCGCTTCTCTCTCAACCATACTTTTGTGAAGAATGGAGAGGGCCTAAAAAAGTTTTCACAACTCTTAACGTCAAAGTGAGCACTTCTTATGACAGTGAAATTAGTTTTGGAGAACTTGCCAGTTGTTTAAATAAACCAAATCGGCACATGAATAAACAATTTTTTCATTTCACCTCGAAATAGCGTAATATTTTAAGAAAAAATTAGTAAAATGTTAAGCTTATTTTAGTATTGATTAAATTTGTGTTTAATGTTTTCAAAGTTAAGGTCAGGAAACAAAACGGTGTTAGAAAAATAAAGAAACGCAGTAAGCATTTTGAAATGGCGACGAAATTTTTAAGATGGACAAGAAGGGACTGCTTGTCAACTTTGTTTTAAGAAATCAAGTATGCATCTTGCCTACATTATTTAAAAAAGGCAGTCAGCTTTGCAAAAATGTTGTTTCCTTTATTATGTTTTGATGAAACATTACAAAAATGTACGGCAGAATATTATTTTATCCCTTGCTTCTTAGTGGTTTGGGGTGTACACAGTAAATATTTTCTCGCTATATTCCTTGTGGTTTTTTGATGAAATTTTAAAGAAAAATATTGACAGAACTTGGTGACAACTTCGCGAACAAACGATTTAGGTCTCTTTAGTGTAATGTTCATGAACAATGAACATTGAACATTGTTATTCAATTTAAATAGAAATAAAAAAATGCTTGCCACAAAATTGAGAGTCTAACGATTGTTCATACATTCAGTTGCTAATAATTGCGGTTCCAAATTTCACTCAAGCGATCGCTCTGTAAAAGAATTTTTGAACGGGGGAGAAGGATACGACAAAAGAGATACAATACCGAAAAATGGATCTGGATAACCAATCAGTGATACACTTCCATGCGAATGCAAACTAAAAGCTTCAAAAAAATGCTCAAAATAAAATAAAAAAAATGAAGCATCTCCTCATCTTTGCATCCTGCTGATTCCTCTTCTAGACTACAAGACTGACTGCACGTTCAAAGCAATTTCAATTTTGATACACTTCTTTCTACCTAAATATAGAAAACATTTTCAGCTAGAACTAGACAGACACATAAGCATTGTAACGTAATTCAAAGAAGCCCTCATGTCTAAAGTACCAAGAGATGGTTTCAATTTTTTATTTTTCACGTTTGCAGCAGGAATACTCGCACTGCTCTATAAATAAATCAAAAAATATGTTGCATGGATGCAGATGACGCTAGACCGTCATTGAAATATGCTTGGGCTATGGTAATCCCTTGGTAATTTTAACTCGCGAAATGGAAACATTTTTTTGTTGTTGTTGTTGTACAGAGAACTGGAGTAAAGGAGAATATATCGGCATGCCGCGCGTCGTGGCTGGATGTATTGCCGCTGGACCAGTTGCAATCGAAACAATTGATCATGTCAAATTAACAAATCCAGTACTGTTTTGCCAGTGGTGAATTGCGTTTAAATTGCATTGATTGATTTTGGAATAGAGCTTATGCCCAGAGGGCACATGGTAAATAACTGATGAGGAAGTGCAGTGCAAATGCTTCTCTAAGCTCTGTTGTTTTAGTTTAAGTGATTTTATCGTGTAATCAAAACAACGATTTTAGTAGTTTGTGACTCTTATGGACAGGTGGTCTCCATATTTTATCTTACCATATATTAAATGCTCCAGAGTTCTAACGTTCCACTCTTTAACTTTATATACTACGAATCAGTGATAATGGCTAATGAATGTTCATAATAATTTTTTTAAATGATCATAAAATATACTAATTATGGGTGCCATATAGAATTGGAGAAAATAATAGGGGAAAAAGTTATTAGGGGCTCGTCAGCTATATGTTAAAAATTTTGTCGCCTGAGCTTGGTCAAGTTCTGCACCAAAGATCCAGTTTTTTGGCCGCAATACATAAAATAGCCAAGGATCTTTGTACGGCACAAGAGATCAATTTTATCTGACTTCTATTACACCCAGTCTTTCGAATGAGCGGAGCTTGATCGATATTTACTTTCATCAGTCTTCAAATACCAAACGTATATAGACGAGCTGCCATATTTTTACAAAACTATACCCGAACAGTTCTCGCTGTTGTCTACAACCGAAATATTTAGTCCATTTTTAAGTATACCAACTTTGCAACTGGGACTGTCACTAGGTTCTAGTATGTGTTCATATACTTCGGTGCTTGTAATTTTATTTTATTCACTTATTTTTATTTATTACTTTCAGAGTTGCAGTTCAGCCCGTTTTTTGCTCGGGTCAGTCTCACGTTTATCATCGATACTGCCTTTGTGGGATTAATTGATTGATCTGATCTGTTTCATGTCACATATTTTATAATATCAAATTAGCAAGACATTTTTGACAAGAAACTGAAACCATTATAAAGTACATGTTTCGAATGAGATAAAAACAAATGATTTCCTGGAGCTTCAAAACAATAAACCATTACAAAAGTTTGAAGTGATTCCGTTTATATGTTTGGGACACACAGCCGCTGACGGACAGTATGACAAATGCCTCTTTTTTTCAGCTTCTATCACTGAATGTTTTTCTTTTTTCTTTTTTTTTAAGAGTATGTTTAAATCAATAACAAAGTAAAATCCTTTAACGTCAATCAAAATAAAACTCAAACACGTTTCATTTGTCAAGTGCATATTTCCACTTCTCCATCGATATCGTGACGGCAGCTACATCTATCGACATCCATGAATGATGCAGACTGCCGAAAGCTTTTCAAGTGAAAATTTGAATTTTTTTTTTCAAATCTTAGATCTTTTGAGAGTAAGCTAAAGAAAACATCGAACATGAATTGAAATTGATGAAATCGAAGGAAAGTATCAAGTGTGCCCCTCACTGTGGAGAATTGAACAAAAACAACAAAAATTGAATTAAAAAATTTTCAAAGGCCACATATGTGTGAGAATTTTTAACAACTGCTGTCTACCGGCTAGGACTTTAAAGATTGATTTGATTACCTAGAAAAACTCTGTCATTGAGCGTGGTTTTTTCATGTTTATTCTTCTGGCTTGACGACGAATCGATTCATGGTTTCTTCTTTATGAGTGTTTACCTACTCAAATGACCTGATGAATTTAATGTGAAGAAAGGAAAGGTTAAGTGCTTACCTTGCGTGTCGATCGAAGGAGGAGAAACTATTGAAAGGAATTGTGTTTTTTTTTATCGAATAGAAGATCCATGGGTGTGACACATTCATTCTTTTGAACAATTTATTCAAATAAACAATATTAATTTTGTTTACTCACTCTGCTACAGTTTGTTTTGCTATCGTTAACGAACGGACCCCAAGCAATGAGTAAATAAATATTTAGATAGTTAACTACGATCTGTTGTGTTTTATGATTTACTTTAAGGTGCAGACGGAAATGTAAGTTACCTAAATATTTCAATGATTTTTTGCTTCCTTGTTTGCCTCTGTTTATTTTCATTTTCATATTTTAAAACATTCAATGACCATTTTTCCTTTAATAAACCCCAAAATGGAACTGACTTTTCGATTCAGCCTACGCTGCATACAGTGAGTGTCAGAAGTGAGTAAATACCGATATGATTTCTAGAGTTAAATAGGATTTAAACCAAAAAGTAAACAAAATTTGGATTCCAATAACACATAAAAAAAGGTTTATTCATTACTAATAAACTTAAACAAAAGTAAAAATGTAAATGCTAATAAAACTTATTCATTTCTTTTCATATAAAAACTACACTTTATTTACTTTTTACACGTCTAAAGTAAGTAAACACCAAACAAAGTCTATTAAAATAATACTATTTAAAAAAAATTTAGTACTTAGTTTGACTACCTTAAGACTTAATAAATTCATTAAGTCAGCGGGGCATAGATATTACCGGGTTATCAGAAGCTTTTGGGGCCATTCTTCAACTAAGGCCTTTTTTAGGTCATCTTTGCTCTTTATGGTCCTTTTCCGTATTTGCCGATCCAAATGATCCCAGCAACCGCACTCTTTAACAATACGCGAGGTATGCTTAGGATCATTGTCTTGCTGAAAGATCCGATTGCTAAGCATGCCTTACTTGCTTACGGTCGGTTGCAGGTTATTCCTTTGAATGTGAAGGTGGTCTTCCTTCTTCATTGTACTTTCAATGAAGAAAAGATTCCCGACTCCTGATGCCTTTATAATTTGTTCACTTAATTCTTTGTTTTTTTTTCCAAATTTTTTTATTTGTGTTAATTTTAAAAATTTCAAATTGACTTTCGTCTGTAAATAATTTAATTAAATAAAGTTTTTGTTTTTTATAATTGGAATGCAATTTTTGTTTATTGCTTAAATTTTATTCAAATTCAGAAATCATATGGGTGTTTACTCACTTTTGATACTCACTGTTTGTACCACACTGTTTTTGGTGAGTTATGTCCACTTTCACAAGAAGTGCAAATATTCAATTACAATTCAATTGGAATCTTTAGAGAATCTAAAAAACATTACTTCGCCAGGATCAGTTTAGCGTGTGTAGCATTATAGTTTGCTTGTCAGCTTGTTACGCGATAGTTTGAGGTTCAAGACACAGAAACATCAACTTAATTTGATGAAATAAGAAAGTATTCCATGAGTTGGTACACTGTCAGGAAGAGCGCTTTCTAACTATGCTGTTGGCAGTCATTAAAATAATAAATTAAGGCTCCCTACATTGCTCACAAGCAATGGTTGACAGAAATGTGCTGGGCCTGGACCATGGATCCTCTCACAGGAAAAAAATGTTACTATTCAAATCATATCTTTGTAGATTGTGGCAATGAGTGTTGATATACCGAGTGAAGCTGTACCGATCCAAACTCATACAGTGGTTCATCTAAGCCTTTAAAAGCATGGTTTTTAAAACACGCACTGAATGTCTTACAACTTCAGACGACAATCCAATTGTTCCCCAGTCTAATTTCATATGAACCTAAACATATTTCCAATTGCCTACTTTCTTCATCACGCCAAAAAAATAATGCAGGCTGGTCTTTGTAAGCAACTTTGGATGTGTCATCATTCATCAAGATGCATTCAACATCATAATCTGAACTTACCAAACAATCAACATCGATAATTGAAAATCCATGAATCCGTCTGTCCTCTCCACAGAATGATGTGGGTTCAATGAGTACATAGATCAACGAATCTCGGATCAAATGCAAATGTGGGTCAATCGCATTTGGTAGCTGTTTGGGGCCGCACCTCTCTCTTTTTCTGATAAACCGATGTGTTCCCTCATACCATCGTGATCTTTTTTCGGGAACAGTTAAAGACAATTTTAACAACAATAGACAGAAAAAATTATTTTAATACCTCAGCTTGTCTCATGTCGCACCAATAAAGTAGCAAAACCACATCCTCATCGTCAATTCAATCTCGAGTCAACCGTGCGCGCCGCCGCCGCCGCCGCAGTGTCGTGGGTGGACAAGAGAGGCACATTCACTCATTCACTGTAGTGCTCACCTGGGAGACGAACCGGCTCAAAGGTGTGACGGTTTGGATCAAAATTGACGGCAGCCCGGATCAATCTTTGTGTGGTGAATATTTTGTAGTCAATAAATCTTCGTCAAGTCCCAGCAGCACCTCAATCTTGTGCCGGAATAGGCAAATGCATTGCGACATTTCTTTCTTTCTGTTCTTTTTTATTTGGTTTTTTGAAGATCGTTAAAGGTTTTTAAAAGATAACTAATGAAAAGGTGTGGTCCTATTGGAAGAAGAAGCACCAAAAAGTCGATTACTGGAAATGAATTAGCTCAAATCTCTAGATTTTTCACAAGCAGTGCCATTCCCATTACCAGAAAAGTGAAGGGTCACGATTTGTTATGATCAGAGATTGACAGGTGTTCGTAATGCAGTCATTTTCTATATTTGCTTTGTTTGTTAATGTTCACAGCAGCCGATGTTGTGGCTTCTTACTGTGTGCTGAAATTAACTACTCAGACACGTTGTGCTCCAACGTGCTTAATCCTTTCGCTTCAAAAAATGCATTTTACTGCTCCGACTTTATTTTTTATAAGACGCTGGTGTTATCCATGGCGGCAAGCGTCTTCTTAAGATAATGTCTTCTTCACTACTTTAGACTCCATAGTTCGTCCATTCAAGGGCTGTGACTTTACAAAATATTTATTTTATTTAAAATTGGCATTTCTTTTTATTTGGGATAAAGTAATAATTTTATATTTAAAGTTTAAACTCAAAACATCAAAAAGAAGCTGGAAGATTGTGCGTCACTCTCCACACCAAATCAAATTATTCGAATGAATAAATTCTATTATGCAGATGGAGCGCTACACTCCTGCTGGACATGTCAGGCCATGTCGCTTTCGATTTTTCTTCCATCACACAATTCAAATAACATTCGCTTGATGTTTCTAAAGAAATACTGCTTTCTGACATCGTTCCATTGCAAAAGTGTGAAATAATCTCTAGAGGTGTGAACCGGATATGGGTGCAGACAAAAAACAACCTTTCATGCAAAGCCGAGCAGCTAGGATTCTCACATTTATAAAAAATTTTAAATAAAAAGCAAACAAAATGAAAACAAAAATCTTTTCAAAAGAATAATGATGATGACGTCTCTTGTGGTTGAGAGCACTGCATTCCCCCTACGTATCCTTGCAAGTTCAGGTAACAAACAAAACACGCAAAATTCCTCTCTCTATCCAAGCAAAAGCGGAGCCACAGCAACAGCCACAGCCACATTCGTGCCAAATGAATTGTTTATAATTGTCCCACAACTTTGGTAGCCTGCTGTAACCCCTTCGCATCCACTTTATTCCCATTTACATTCCTTTTTGCAAGAAAGAGCCGATTGTGTTAACTCGTCTGGAAGCAATCGAATTACATTCGCCTTCCTGAGTCTAACACCACAAGTGATTAGATGCGAAGGAAGACGACCGACCGACCGACCGACCCAAGCGACTAGGACCGGTAGGACCTTTGGCAGTCTTGCTTTTGTAACCATAGGGCCGGCTGGCGCTATATTACATGATGTTCGGAGGTCGGACCTTTTCCTGTGACTAATGCACGAGTTCTATTTTGAATTTATGTACCTACTCCGCGTTTTGCCAATAGAAGCCGTAGGACAACTTTGACATATATCAAAAACAAACAACACACTCTCCTTGTCACAAACGTCAGACTGTGACAAGAAAAAAAAAGATCGAAAGACTCAACCGTTCTATTCATAAAGTGTATAAGGGGAAAAAAAACCTAGGACTCGAAGAGTTCGAGACAGTATGCGCGGGGGAGATGTCGCTGTCAGTGAATTTTACCGGTTAACCTTCGGTTGAGTGATGGTGGCATCCTGCTGTGCCTTGCGAATTCCATACACTCGGGCTGGGCATCTCAATTTTTTCTTTTATAACTTGTTGTTCACTTGTTTTCTTCTTTTGTCCTTACAAAGCCCCATCGCTCTATACTGTGGTCCAATTTATTCAGTTTTTTGTGCGAATTTTGTTTTGTTGACCACAGAAGTGTGAAGACATTATTTAAACAGATTTTTTCTTGTACTTGAGTGGCGACGTAATGGATGACAGTGGCAGCACTAAGGGCTGGATGAAGGTGAGACTTCTCTTTGGAATAGATGCGCGCAATATGAATTAATGCACAAAGACATAGAACAAAAACCATAGACTCGTTCAGCGACGCCGCCGTATTGAATGGATTGTTGATTTGACGAATTTTTCACACGAGTATACATTCTTTACATCATGCTTTGTTTAGGGAAGACCGCAATAAACGTATTCGCATTGTGAATGGACTTGTTTGGGGTCTTACCTGTGCAACTTTTAACCAACGCATCCATGAACGACAACGTCAATTTTCAACGACTAATGTTTTTAAGCTCATATATTATAATATTTGCATATGTGTTAGTTTTTACTTTTATTGAATTGATAACAAGTGCGCCTAAGTCGTACTATTCCTTGACTAACACATTTCGCAATTCAAATAAAGAAAGAGTAAGTTATTTTGCCGCTAAAAGCAAACCAAATTTTTTAATGCAATGCAATATACCGTATAGTTTCAAAAATAAATTTGAGTCAGAAATCACATTCTTTGGGTGCTGAATTCACATCCAGTCAGAGATTTACGCTACAACAGCAGGTTCCCAAAAAAAAATAAAGAACTGATGTCTTGACTTTACTCTGGATATAATCTCAAAACACTGATGTGATAGACCAATACTGTGAATGAATTGGAGTTTAACACATCCAAAAACTTCTAAAATGTGTTTTCTGGCTCAAATTCCCTTTCGAGACTAACGTTATCTTAAAAAAAAAAAAAAAAAAAAAAATAAAAAAAAAAAAAAAAAAAAAAAAAAAAAAAAAAAAAAAATAAAAAAAAAAATAAAAAAAAAAATGCATGACCGTGTTTTACGACTTTTGAAGCTAGATATTTCAATAATTTGATGCAATAGAGGCATTTTGAGGCCAGATTTACATTCAACGCAAATTAAATCATTGGAAAAGCAAAGGTTTGTTTTCAGGTTAAAATTTTTTCCACCTTTTTTTCTGAATGCTTCACATCTCGTAAACATAATGTGACTAAGCAATTCTGAGGCCAGATATGAGTTTAGCGAGCCAAAAACCTTTAAAAATATAGTTTGCTTTAGGCGGCTTTCGAAAACGTGAAATCTTGCAGACCAGTGTTAGTTCTTGAAAGTTTTATTGATTATTAAGTAAATACATTTTTTTATTGAAAAAGTTATGTTATGAAATCACAAAAGTGAATTGATGAGTGTAATGAGTTAAAATGCACTTAGATTCTTTTGTGTTTCAGTCGAAATTGGAATATAAAAATGTCTGTATAGTTTCATATCATTTCGGCAACACAATTTTTCGAATCTCGTTCCGCACCGAGTTCGTGAAGCTTCCCTTCATCTGTATGGCCACTTACTGCCCTGCAAAAAAAATTTGAAGGTTGCTACACTGGCAGTACTTTTTGGTCTTGGTATAAATAGAGCCTTTCAGTATAAAATTCCCTGAATTAGAAGTGATAATTTCGTTTCCTCCTCTTCTTGGTGTTGGATGTTCTCTTTTTTTAATTCTATTGCTCTGTTGAGCCATCTTAATTGATCGTTTAAACGAAGTGCAATTAATTTCCCTACAAAGACACCAAATCAGATTCAGTGTTCCAAACTGCGCGCATTAACTTTTTGAGTGCCGACTCCTAATCGATCAGAATCACGACACGACGACTGAACATGAGAGGCGCTTTCCCGATTTTTTTTTTTGATTTTTTTTCTGTGGATCAGTCTCTGTATATTTTTTTCTTACTACCTCTTTCTCTTCTCAAACGCGAGCGATTTTGGACACAGGTTTGCATAAATGCACTGCAGAGGTTGAATCAAACCATTAACTGGCACCAGCCAAAGTCATCTTGTGGACCATATCCGACAACGTGCGCACTACTAGAAGATGTATTTGCATCTTTGCATCTCTCTCCTTAACAGGCAAAAATAAAAAAATTTCTTTGCTTCCCTCTTGACTCTTGCGATGGCTAAACTTTAATTACCAATTCGAAAAGTTGTCAGATTTGTATCGAATCACCATGAGATGGTTTCAGTCGAGATCTTCGAATATACCTGCCCCTATGAGGAGCAATCGGTTGGAAGGTAGGTTGGTAATGTCACGACATTATTCCCGGCCGGTATGGATGGGTGAATTGTGATGAGGGGTAAATGAAAAGGGAGAGGATGAGAATGCACGGTGGAGTCTAACGATGCTTGGATTTGCTGCCGCTGCGCTGCTGCAATGACTTTAAGGTGACTGCAATTCTGCACTGGCTGCTCTGCAAATGAGCAGCAATAACATCGGTGACGTTGTTCGTTCTTGTAGATCGGCAATCAAGGATGCTGGTCGTATTGACACAAGCAAAGACTTAAGCCGGTCTCGCTCAACGTCTTGCAAGTGAGAGGCGCACACAACACATATAAAGTACATTGTAATTACAAATTGATTTTAGTGTCGAACATGGGGCTGTCAAATTAGATGAATGTCTAGTTTGATTTGCAAATGACTTAATTGATGTAGAAGGCTGGAAAAGCGATCTAGTCTCGCCGATCTATTGAAATGAGATGTGATAAATATTGCAATTGATTTATGCTATTCGAGAAGCAATAGTGATTGTTTGAATTAAAAACTCGATTGTGTTTCAGATGTATTTTAAAAGTGAAGACAATCTGACAATACTTTTCAGTACTGTTACTTACTTCATCACCAGTGTAGTCAACTCATGATCAAAAAGTTTTGATGGGAAGTTTATAAACTACCATTGCCCGAAGTCGTATACTTTATTGTAATAGTTTTCTGCAATCTTTGGCTGTCCCGTAAAATTTTAAACGATGAAAAGGGCTCACTACTTGAAAACCAAGCATACTCCGTTACAAAGGCAGGCAATAAATTCCTTTCAACAGTTCATCATCTGGCCTTTACATTGTTGGTCTTCTAGCTCATAGCCGTCAGCAGTCTTAAAAAAATTAAAAATCAATAGTTTTGGAAAGCCAATCTCTGTCAAAAACTATCAAAGCTTCACTGAGAGTATGGACCTACTATACATATAAGCTGTGGAATGACGGATTCCGGTACATGCATTTCATTTCATGAAACCGCCGATTTCCCTTTCCTCTTTTTATGATCATTGAACAGTAAATAATTTTACTATTTTCAGCTTTCATATTCCTTAGTATTTTCATACGTCAGCTAAGTTCAAAATTGAATTTTGGAAATGAAGAAGTTTCCGACTTTGGATTGGAACTTAACGATCTCTTATATTACGTTTTCTCTTCTTGGCCTCTAAGCTACGAGATTTTCTATCGAATCAATCGTCTCCTGATTCCGTCAAGACTCAGGTTTCTTCGAACTGTAATGCCAATCACCTAAGTAGGTTAGTAATTCCATCAAGATCTCTTTGAAAGAATATTGAAATCAATTTTACATCTTTCGAAAATACAAACATATTTTCCGAAACGTAGAATCACAACAAATCAAATTATTAAATTTAAATAATATGACGAGTCATGATATGTATTACCTTCGTGATCAAATAGTGAGATATTAGCCCTGTTCACATAGTACAATTAGTTGGACAGATTTGGACTTGAACGGCCAATGCTTGATAGTGTGAACCCTTCAGACGACCGCTTGTCCTACTTGTTGGACGGTTTTCAAAAATTTTTGAAAATCTAGAAGTTGAACAAAGTTAAAGGGTATGTGACATAAAGTTGGACGACAAGCTTGATTAGTGTGAACGCAAACTTCATCAGACCATCCAACTTCCATCAAACGAAGTCTGTCCAGCTAATTGTATAGTGTGAACAGGGCTATTAATATTGTTAGGATTTTGGAGCGTTGCGGCACTGGTTATTTAATTTTTATTTTTTTTTTTTCTTCCCAAGATCGTCTAAAGTGTGCGGCCAACACAAAACAAGACGTCGCGCCGGCGACGTTGGAAGGATGTTTTGGAAAACTAAACAATTTTGAACTGATATAAAATGGCATATACTAACAACAGCCTAGAAGTTTACGAATATGTCGAGAATCAGTATCAGAGTATGTCAGTGTATGTTTTCAACCTTTTCCTTAAGTTTCTTACAAAATATCAGTTTGCCAATGCCAATCCAAAGCTTCTGTTAATCGTTCGGAGATAATTGTTTGTGCTTCCTTCACTTTTTACTGTTCTCAAATGTCGTTTAATAAAAATGAGAGGAAACCATTCTTGACTCTTGGGCTAAACTACGGAATATTATCATCGATTTGGTGAAGACGCGCTTATTATTTTTGCTATAGAGTTTGCTATCAAGCTCTCTTACAGAAAGTGTGTGAGTTTGGCATCGATGAAAATCTTCCTCGTTGGATATGAAACCACTCATACCTTTCGGAATGTTCGATACAAATTGTTTTCCATGGTTTCAAGTCTGAAACTCACCTTGTAAACGCTGGTTTGTTTCAGGTTTCAGTTTTGTCTCCGACCGTCCTTCCTTATCTTTATTACAATGATCAGTTGTCTGAACCTTCTACTCCTCTTAATTGTTTTGCTGACGACTCAACCCTCAGGATTTCATATTCGCTTCCAAATTCAAGTCCCTGCTCTTGGGATGTGGAACTGACACAGTTGCGTATGATTAGTTCATTGAATTCTGCATTAAAGAAACTGACAGTATTTGGTACCATGACCTTCGTTGGAAAGATTACATATTTGAAGTATTTGAAGTCGCCAAAAACTCTGCTTAGGATTCTTGTGCCAATGCAGGATATTTTTCGCTTCTTATGTTTTGGTTACAATTTATAAAGCCTATATCTGTCCAAAACTAGAGTATACCTCCCATATTTGGTAAGGTGCTATTTACCTCCAATCGATAGAGTACTAAAGCAAGCATTGAGATTGGTAAAGGTGACAGTTCAATTGTAGAATCGATCGATTCTATTGAATATCGTCGAAACATTACTTACCTCACTGTCTTTTATAGCTTTTTCTGCAAACAGTGCCCTATTGAAATAGCTAGCTGCGTCCCTTTCCTTAAAAAAAATTTAGACGCATATAGGAAGTATTATGGTTGGTCTGAAAAAAAGAATTTCTGGTTTGTACTTTAAGTAAAAGACACAAAACGTGACTTTCAAAGTTTTCCATATTCGAGTATATAAATCATTCAGGATTTGCTAGGTCTATCGATTGTTCATCAACATCTACAAAATTAATAAGCAAAAATAAAAACATTCCCACCTATACACTACTTACCAACATAAAATTTCACATTTGTGTGACGAAGAAGTGACAACTTAGCACCCTCCCTCCCATACTACAGTAGCTGACCCAGAAATGTACACTGTCTTTAGAAATGGTTCCACTTCGGCCTCACTGTGTATTTAAATATCACAAATTTATACTCAAACTGCATATGGTGCAGAAAAAATATACTCTCCAATTGCCACAAAGGTGTTAAACCATCATATTTCAAAAAAAAAAAAAAATACCATTCATCCATTCATAATAAAGCAACAAAGTTGCATTCATCTTGCAGACTTTCAAAGTAACGCATCAGCATCACTGTCCCTCCAGCTCCAAGACAGAAATTCCTAACCAAAATGAAAAGAAAAGAATAAAAATGAAAATGAATAACCAGAATAAACATGTGTGTTGCGAAATATGGTGGCAAAATCCCTTTTTCAGACACACACTCAACTCAAACACTAGGTAATCCTCTCGTTTTCATTTAAAAAGACCAAGACCGGTTTACATCTATACGATATCTGTTCAGTAAGTAAACAAACCTTGGGTCTGTCTTGCGTCTTGTGTGCACAATGGGAATTCAATGTTCCGATGGAGGCACAAGGAACAAGCTAAATACAAGACATGTCATGTCAATGTTACCACTAAAAATTAAAATTGAAAAACACCACTCACTGACCACTTTTTTTTAAGATGATTTTTATTTTATAATTTTTTTTTTTGTTTTTTCTTCAAGGAAATGGAAACCGAAAGGAAACAATAGAAGGGACTGACACTGTGGATGGTTGATTTACTTTCTATTTAAATTTTTCACGCGATCCATCTCGACGGGACACAACGGATCACATTTCAAAGAAGCCAAGCCTCAGATGAATGTTTTGTTAGGATAGGTGATTTTTATGTGTTTGAATTTCAAAGTATGTATTTTGAGATGTCGAGAAGGTAGTTTGGGCAATGTCTTTGAATTGGTCAGACAAGAGTTCTAAGGGATCATCCCCATCTCTTAGAACCTGATAGTTTAAACTCAAGTTCATTCGAGTACAATGATCAATGTTTACTATAAAATGAAACGATAGACAGTTGGTTTTTAAAAAACGAATCAAATCCTGTTTAGAATTTGTTGGATTTGAAAATAAATAGCTAAACATTGCTTCACTGATATTTTGGATAGAAGAAGCTAGATTCTTAACAAACCTTCTTTCTTTGAAATAAATAAAAGTGCATTTGAAGTGACATTTAGAGACGGTTTCGTCACGTATGAAGATGGAAGAGTTGTATGGGTTCATTCAATAACCTTCGATCGATAAATATGTGTGAGATTTTTCCTTTTTTTAAATAAAGTGATCATAAAAACTGACGTCAATCGTAATATACGAGTGAACATTAATTTCAGCAGCTTACACCTAATAACCCATTTTAGTGAACAACTTAACAAGCTGACATGCACCACCTTAAATTTCCATCAACAAGTGTTGGCCGAGCAAATATGCCAACACGCTTTATGGCTAATTGTGGCAGCAACTGATGTTTATTTCACTAAAGCTTGCGCATACTTTTCGAATTGTTCACTTATTCCATTGCTCTTGCGGTGTGGTGTATGTGGGGCCGATATGCTTGTACAAATATAGAAACGCTCAACCATCATGTAGGTAGCTCCACTCCGAACTTGGAATTTAGTTTCTCTCAAGTCTGGTCTGGTTTAGTGGTTTTCTTTTTTGTCGATTTTTATTGAAGCTGAGTCGAATTTATTTCGTATCTGCACTCCACCAAGGTCTGTGAACGGTTTTTTTTTTTTTTTTTTTTAATAATAAGCAGCAAGACATTTGTCTAATCAGTCCGTGGAATGGCTATATTGATACAACACGTACCCCATACACGTCCCCAGAGACAATATAACAGAAGCTAATTTGACATAAATTTGTTTGGAATGTCCAATTGGTTCTTGAATGCGATTAGAGATTTTTCAATATACCGTCGGCAAATTGGGTGCGAATGGAAGTCCAGTTTGAGGGTCACCATGCAGAACAAGTGGCTACCATACGCGATTCACCCACAGTGATGCTCCTTAGTGTATGCATAGTATAAATGAAACTGATACTTCTTGCTGTCGGTACATCACTGTTCAACACCTTTTCGTGGAATCACGAAACCAAACTCTGCACCGAGATGGTGTCTGTCTGACTCTATTCGAAGGTACATGATCATTCAAGGGAAAAGAACAGACATTAGGAGTGTACCTGCACCTATGTCTGATGCGTTGCTACATACACCCCTGAGAAGACCCATGGCAAAAATTTTGGAAAGGTACAAAACGGACGATGTATCAATTTACAGGAGCACACAACGGCTACCATGCAACGGATGGTCGGTCTGATTTGGATGCCTTCGATCAAGTGGCGAAAACATCAAAATAAGGACACAATGTCAGAGAAGGTATGGTAAAAACTGTTAGGGTCCACTCAATAGTCCAGAGATTTGAACTTATATCGATGGAAAAGCCAAGTATTTTAAAATTTCGAAAATTTGATTTATCGTGCCTAGTTTTTGGTCTTGACGGTTTAATCCGCCACACAAAAAAAAGTAAAAAAAGTAAAAGTTTGATTGTGCTATTAAATAATTTAAGAAGCTAAGGTTGGTTTCGCTGATTGGGTACATAGGGAACTTTCGAATAAGACTCTGAACAAAAATTCGCCCTATTAAGAAAATGTACCACCCAAATCAGCTGTTAAATGAACTATTTGATGCAGGCAAGGGGAAAATGCTGACACACTGCTAAGTTGCGATTTAAATATCTATGAAATTGTTTGGTTCCAGTTATTGATTTGTATTCTTAATCAATAGTCATTATTTGTTTTCTATAAATGTTACAAATTGAATCACTCTAGAAACAAATTTCTTTTTATAAAATAGTAATAAATTTTGTTTGTCCTACTAAATTTTAATTATTTTCACTTAAATGATCCCAGATTCCGTAGCTCCTTATACGACAGTCGTTCAACCGTCTAAATGTCGATTGTATCTTCAAAAGTTTGCTTCATGTAACTTCGTTTGCAACAGTTAATGGAAAGCTATTTCACGTTCTACGAATTTTGGTATTTTTTTTTTTAAGTCTTTGAATACGTTTTTTAGTGCCTATAAAATTTAGATGGTTGTTGTCTAGTCAAAAACGATACGTAAACCATGTCATACGGAAAATCCAGAGCATTTGTTATTTTTTCCATGTTCCACACTGTCATATATAAGAAAAAAGACATGATAAAGTTCATAAATTGGGCAGGCTTTAGTGATTTTTTAAGGAAAAATCACTCAAAATATTTAAGAAAATAAAGAAATAAAATGCAATAGTGTTTTGAAGAGTAAACTTAAGGCTTATTTAGCGCTTAGAGCTGATTACTGTTCCGGAGAAGACTTCAAGTAGTTTGATTTTTCTTGAGATATGGAACTCAGTGTATCTAGTTATAGTTAAAGATCTAGCATAAGTTATGTGAAGTTTGGCTTTGTGTTAAGACTCTTCAAAATGAAAGCTGATAGAACGGTTTGCTATGAGCGTAATTTCAATTTAGAATAACGAGTAAGGCAGAGTTTTTTAGGTAGGTTCTTACACCACACTCTTTTTTTCGAAGCTAGTAGAGCTTAGGCAAATCAAATTCATTTGGATAAGCGTGTTTTCCTATAGCTTTTCTTAAAATTTTGAGAAATTTATGTTAATTGTTTAATAAACATAGTAGAGAAATAAACGCCTCTCCATTTATGAGAAACCCTATCAACTTCAATTGTTGAAGTCTGAAAAAGTTGTGCAATTCGATGAAATATGAATAATTTTCACAACAAAGAGGATACAGGTTGTTTTGCTTGCGGTGCGATAAAAGCTCAAAACGGATAGGTTGGGTGAAGAAAAAAAAAGTTCGTAGGGAGCTCTATCTCCCTTCGCTTAGGCGGGTTTGTCAATTTCTTGAAATAATTACTTGAAATCTCATGAAGTTAATCATAATCAACTAGGCCATTTATTTCGACATGCTATAGTGTTTTAGAAAGCTAAGACTTTGTTTTTTAATTAACATTTCAGTTCAAAATTTTGTTTTTAATAGATTTCGAATAATCAAGTCTAAAAGTCAAAATTTTGATAAAATCAAATCGTTATTTGATATTTTTCCAAAATTTGGCTTGCGAAAGGCTCCTTTTTTTAAATAATCAAAACTTTTACTATTTTTAAGTCAAAAACAGAAAACCCAAAAAACACTCCTTTAGTATTGAGAAATTTAAAAAATGAATGGTACTTTGTCAATTGTCACATTATTAGTCATTAAAAGTCTCTTTAAAATGAGCCTTAGTACTTTCAGCTTTTAATGGTTCTGGGGCTAGATTCCACAAGAGTGAATTTTTATTGTGTACACGAAAAATTGTGCACACTCTCTAATTTGAATTCCGCAAGGGTGAAGGTGAGTTTTTTTTGACAGAAGATGTGTACACTATCCTTCAAATTTATTCACGGTCTTTCAGAGCGTGAGTTTGCAGAGGGCCGTGAGTGTGAGTTTTTTATACTCACACTTGTGAAATCTAGCCCCTGGAATCATTTGTAGCTGATTTAAAATCCACGCTTTCGCAAAGGTCACTTCAAATTTAAAGTCAAATACATCTCAGATTAAATGCTTTAGCCATCTTTGAACTCATTTGATATTTGTCAAATGGGTTCAGATTAATCTAATATTCCAAAAGTTTGTTTTCATATAAAATTCATTTTATTTTTCACTTCTGAGCTTATTTTCTTACTTCTTTTTTTTTTACTTCACTTCATTTGCCTGAACTGTCAAAATATATTTACTGTTTATAGCATCCCCGGTTGACGAAGGTCGTATAACATCCCCAGTTGATGAGGGTTCCATTTCCTTTAGGACCCTTACTGAATAACGACAGTAACGTTTGTTCTAAAAACAGTTCCATTCATCGTTAGACGTTCGACCGTGAAAGGTGTTAGTCAAAGAAAGGAATTAATTTGTATTAATTTATATTGTAGAAGTACCTACTAAATTCCAATAAAAAGATTTGATCCAATTTAAAGTTTTTACATGTTCATATTTTTTTCAACCAAGATCATTTTTGAAATGTCACGATTGTGTTTGTGAAGGATCGTATGTATTTGACGACCCCATTTTGAAGTTCTTTTCTAAATGAAATTACTTTTCTTATGTGTAAAAAAGCTTCATGAAATAATTTTAAGAACAAAAAATTTGTTTTTTTCTTTTGGAGCGGCCAGACTAATAAATTGAAGTCTATTCTAACCTGACCAAGAATATCTAATTGCAACAGCATTTCTAACTAGGGCACTATTGAACAAAAATGTGGGCCATCAAATAACAAAAGCAGTAAGAGGTACATATTCAGTAAAAAAAAAAATCAATTGCCGATCAAATAAGCTGCAGAAACTGACTAGTTTATGATATGTTTCTTTAACGCACCGAAAAGATTTGAGGCCTAAGGTGCGAGTATCATGCCGTAGACAGAATAATTAAGCCAGTCCAAATTGTTGAAATGGCGATTAATCGTGACTAAAAGTGTGCTACAAAAATTCATCTATGGAAGTTATTTGCATTAACATTGAATATTTAATTCAAATTCAAGCACTATACCATTTTAAAATCAGTGCGTGATATAATGAGGAGCCAGTTAAGATAAACCGCATTTTTGAGCCGTCAAAAAGAAAATACGTCGGAGCATCTGCATTCGGCAGCAAAAATTACCTAAATTGCTCTAAAGGAAAACCGATCAAAATGCTTTTAGTAGTAAACGAAGCCATTTACGATTTGTCATATGATACACCAGGGTTTCTTAACAAATCAATCAATACAAATTTGGAAAACTGCTTTGGTTTTGAAATATTTTCTTTTTAGGCCTAGCAAATTATATGACTTGTGAGGATGTGACCTTGTCACCAAAACTCTGATCTGGGAGTATGATACGATCAGGTTTGTTGCACGGATGTACTTAAACGAAATGAAAAATAACACTTGGTTGAGAGCAATTAGCGTTGTAAAGATTTCTCACTTTGAAATGGTTAAGTCAAGCTGTGTGGTTTCAGATTTAAGTTTTTAAGTAGGCATCTTAAGGACTACTTACCCTTTTTTCTACTATGTATTTTGTTGTGCTAAAGAAAAGAGTTTTGGTATCCTTATCAATAAATAACAGAAATAGAAACTGTGAAGGAGGATTGGTTACCTTGGAAAGGCAGTTGAAAATACGCCCAACATAGCTTTTTAAACATTTTATGTTGTTAAAGGGAGCATTCGATTGCATTTTGAACTTGGTAGAGAGAGAATCGGATATGCATCTACCTCTAAGTTGTTTTTTTTTTCATCAAATTGCAGAAATTATTGAATTATTTTCAGTAGTTATCAACCTTCCTTTCCATATTTCAGATGGACACTTTTCATCTTGCATCACTAGAAACATATTCTCATGAAACTCTTAATAATTGTTGAAAATCTGTACATGATACTAAAACTATCGAAGTCAGCTTCTTATCAAAAAAAATAACTGACTAACGGCCGATTTGTTCACATTAGTACTAAGACAGTCTAGTACCCGATCTAGCTAGACCAGGTACTAGCTCTAATACCTGGTCCTACATAAAACTCCATTTCTTCACATCATTGATACGAGATCTAAATTCATACTCCAGTACTAGTGACTTGATAGGTCTAAAACTGGTCGAATCCTTTTTACGACATTTAATTGACAATTAAAATTATAAATTTGAATTGAACTTCAAATTTCTCAGTTTTTTTTTTTTGAAAATTTTGTCGTTACAGTTGGTTTGACTTATTGAATTGGTTTTTGAGTTGATTAGATATGTACATATGTGAATGATCTGGTAAGTACCATCGTATTTTTGTATGTAGTTTGTTCTTTACAAGGAATAGAACGTATAATTGCATATACATAAAGTTTATTTTAAATATACCTACATACATATCCACCCCAGGGGTGGAAAAAAAAATAAAAATCCCGCAAGAAACAAGTCAAGTAACAGAATTGATAGAAGATACCTTAAACCATTGCCCAACTACGTCGTTGGATTTTCTTTTTTAATCATGGTTAGGCACTTTTATATAACTAGTATTTTTGGTTTTTTTTTTTTTTTATTTCAAATAAAACAACTAAAAAATTTGAGTTTCAGTTTAATTATTGCAATTGTAGGATGATACTTTCTCTGGCAGCACAATTTCTGTTGTTTAGATTTATTCCGATTGAGGCGGAATCGCTTTCAATTGATCTACTTAAAATAGCTCGACGTAAACGATTATCATAATGAGTTGACTCTTCAGGTGGCTACGGGTCGTTAGCATTGATAATATTGCACAGGAAATCTGCGTTTCCATACACCATACTGTCTTTCAGCAACATTTCTGGTACAAATGATTCGCTTCTGGTTATTTTTCATTTGTTGGTTATGACTCATATCTTGATTGTTAAATCGGCCGACGATATTGTTCGCACATTTAAAGAAAACTAACATTTGCGGCTACGAAACCCTTCACTCTGTTTAAAATAGCTCAGTCGTATTACTACTACTAACTAATTATAACTATAACATGGGTGCAGTCAATGGCCCTAATTGTTCATGGGAACTGGGCAATCCTGGAAAATTCAGATGAGGCTCTCTGTTGTTCTGTGAATGTTGCGGGCATTTTTACAAACTAGTTCAAATGTCATATTAATGCCATACAGACTTTTGGTAATATGCGACAAAACGCAAGAGGCCGACACATGCATGAAATCAGCAACTGGCAACTGCTAACTGCATTTATCCCCATGCCATGAAACGCAAAGTAACGAGAAGGTGCTGTTAAGGTGATATAAAACGAGATCTGTGTAAAATCCAGTTCACAATTAGCTATAATGCTCTACAAATAATATTTACAATACTGTTTTTGCATGTGTGCTAATTTTTCTGTAGTTAATTGAATAACAAATTGAAATATTGGTTTTGTTAATCTAAAAAACCACAAAAAAAGTGTACAATACTCAAAGTATAAATTAATTCCAATAAAAGGAAACATATTCCAAAAACTATACTCAATCTATTCAAAGCAAAAAACCTAAAAAATTTTCTTTAACGAAACGACTTGATTTTGTATGCTAGACCCTCAATTTTTTGGTTCTAATTTTGGTCGGGTACTATTTAATTTATCGTATCAATTTGACAGAACTTGTGTGTTTATGTTTTGTCAAGAAATGAGTTGATACTCATTTGAGTACTAATGACTGGTATAATAATATATTTTTTGTTGTTTTTGAAGAGCTAGCTAATACCGGGTCCTAAGTAGTACTCGGTTTCAAACTGACAGAACTTATTTTAATTTTTGATGTGAAGAAATGAGTTGATACCGATTTGTTTGTTATTTTTAGGACTAGTACCAGATCTATCGTTAGTTCTGTGTGAAGAAATTGGCCGTAAGAGTCTCATACAAAAATTGTGTTATAGTAACAAACGGTTTAAATCAAACCGACTTCAATCAAAAACATCAAAAACTTTCACTTTTCGTTAATATTTCAATAAAGTATAAGCAAAATTGAAAAATGGTTCAATGCTGCTCTATTTTTATTCTTAATAGCTAAGTGATGGCTGAGAGAAGTGAAATTCTGCCAACAAAAATTTATTTATTCGGCATCGTTCAATATACAGTCTAAATTTCATATCAGCATTCTAAAACACAAGAGGGTGTAACAATTTATTCCAATAAGATATATACAAACACCTACTTCAAGCCATACCACACTAAGCCAATGCGAAGACACAATGCAATCAGACCTACTTTCCTCTCTCATAGTTACCAACTCAGGAAAACCATTTCCGCTTCCCGCTAGAAACATCTACAGAAAGGATGTGAATAATGTGCTAAATCGCATAGCCATACAAGAATTTTACCTGTATCAGTGGCCAAATGGGCAAAGGTAATTCAATTGGTGGAAATAAATGTCCTGCAGTTCCTCTGCATTTACCAAACGCCATTTACTAATTATTCCTAATTAATTAATTAAATTGACTTGTCCCGGCAAAGCTGGCTTAGAATGCGAATGAGCGAGAGGGACACAGCCTCTAAATGGTCTGTTGGACCATCATCGCGATGGTCTTTGCCTTCTTATACTAAGGACGAGCTAGGTTGTTGCTGCCGCTGCAGCGGCGGAGGTAATCATTTAGCGGATTGGAGCATTCGGTAAATTTCTGTAATCTATTTGAGTATAATCTTCGATCATTTTCTTCGACTGCATCCTTTCCTAGCAATGGACTATGACCGAGGAAGCCACCACCTATACATTGCGTCGTGTTGTAGAAGCAGCAGCAGCTTTTGAGCACAGACTTAAGTATCAAGCCACTCTTCGTCTGCCTGGTGCATGGCGCGAGATGGAAGGTAACGATACTTACGCCTTTCGGACGGGGACATTTAAATCGATTGGAATAATTAAAGGTGTCGTACTCGCACTTGGCAGCAAGAATTGCGCTACTCTTACGTAAATTCCTTTGGAAATGCTATTGTAGCATGGCAACCGTTGCGGCCGGCGGTATATTGGTGGTTTGTGGTAAGACCTATGTAGATGGATCCGTTGATTATGTATCTACATCGTACTGGTCTGTTGGTATCTTACAACACACATCGGATAGCATTTATTCTAGATTTGAGTAGATCTTAACGATATGGCGAAGTTTTACGTGCTTGTTTTGTGTACTGTTTATCAATGGTGTTTATAACCAAGTGCCAATAATTACAAATTTCAATCTGCTAAAATAAAAAAAAAATAAAAAAATGCGTACTATCATCGCATGCCTTCTTTTAAGCCGCCTTTCCTAAAATTTCTTGCTAAGTACTTCATCTTTTTTGAAGGGGTTTCAATCACATAAGGCAAGGAAGCTGAAAACTCAATTTAAAAGTTTATTAGTCAATTTTACCATTGAACTTTTCGACCAAAGTAAAACAACTGTATTTGAAAACACTTTGTTTTCTTAAAAACTCTGTATCATCAAAATCACCTAACTATTATCAAGAATTCTAAAAACACAGAAAAATCACAAATCTATTTCTGATTCAATTTCAATACAGCTGAAAAGTTATAAAAAACCAATGCACATGAAGTCTCATGATGAGTACCTTATTTCATTATAAATGGTAGAAAAGTGAAAACAAATTACTTATCCGGTGTTTTGATGCATTTAAGAGCAAGGTACTACGTCAAATGAACAAAAAAAAAATTAAGTGATGTTTTGATGTCAAGTTATCTATACCAACAGTTTTCTAAGAATAATAATAAGTGTGCAAATGAACAATGCTTAAAGACAACATAAAATTAAGGAAAATGATGATGAATGGTTTTCATATGGGGAATTAAAAAAGCGAAGAATCTTGGGACGATGAAAAAGCTTTTATTAGTTTTTTAATATCGTCTATCTAAGTTGACAGATAAAAGAACAAAATGATACCAACAACTTCACTTCTAGTATAAACAGGAGTAGATTGAGATGGCTACCCTGGAAAGGGGTAAAGTCTAGATACATGCATAAAGTGACGCAACAGAGCTGTGATAGCCCGCGGGACCTACCGCATTTCTCACAGCATTGCCTTAACACCTAATCGAGAAAGCGCCTTTTATGGCAATGAATTTACTAACGGAGGGCTTGTCAATTCTTCGCGATACCCATGGAAAAACATATTTGATTTCTGTTGGAATTCGAACCACGAACCTTCCGCGTAACAAGCTGACATGTCAACCTTTGAACCACGGAAACCACATAGGTAAAGCCTAAAGATGCAAAAATAAAATCAGATACCATTTTTCTAAAGAGAACTTTATAAACACGGCTCTAGAGATATGATTTGATCCATTTGATATTAAACGGGGCGAAACCTAAAGGCTTTGAGTTCGAACACCTCAAATAACTAGATGACTAAGCTTGGAGAATCGCTTTTATTTAATCCGAAAACAGTTTTCCTAATTACATATTGATGACTTTTTAACAATGTATAACTACCAATTTCAGTCAGATAATTCGTGGAGGAAGAAAGACATAACGCTGGAAAAATTAATCATTTTAAATCGTATTTATGAGTAAACACAGATGTATGGGTGTTCGTTGACCGCAGGTTCAATAGCTTTCATACCCTTGAATAATTCGACACACGCTTTGAATATAAAATTTTGCACTTTTCTAAGGCGCATGGGATATATTTTGTGTTGAAGAAAATAAAAAGACGTTTCACTATAAATAGTGGTAGTTTACGGGCGTGTCTATATGCACCCACGGTGTAGTTGGTGTAGGTAGTGTTACAACGCATTTTTCAAACAATTTGTCTGAGAGAACCAATTTTTTTTTTGTTGCTCCAGACCGCAATTTGAGTAATATTAGTGGTGTAAGTTGGTGTTACACCGCATTCTTGAGAAAGCTCTTAAAAAGAACCAATTACAGTCCTTTCAGTTGAAAATCTCCGTTCTCCTGGCGTTGCCAAAGCTCGTGCGTGTTTGAAGATATTATAAGTTTTGTCATGGAAGTACAAAGCTAAAATAATTTTATTTTATAATAAATTTATTTTATTCGAAAGCGAATTTCAAGTTTTTCAATCAGAAAACTTGCAGTTAAAAAATTATGGCTTAAGATCCGCTTGGATTTTAGCCCATTATTGGTGCAAGGTTGAAATAATTCTATTTTTAGTCGTGGAACTTGCAGCTAAAAACATAATGACTTGAATTTCGCGTTCGAATAAAACAAATATATTTTGACTTTACATTTCAATTACAATAACATCTTCAAAATCGCGCGAACTTTGGCAACACTAGAAAGTTTTCAACTGAAACGACTGCTTCCTTTGCGAGGTTTTTCTAAAATGCGGTGTAACACCACACTGCACCAACTTAAACCTTAGGTTCGTAGTTTTAAGCCGTGTAAAATCCAGTGATTTTTAATTCGAATAATTGAACTCATCAGTACCCTCAGCGCATTATTTTCAAATCAATGTAAGTTTATGTGAATGGTATTCTGCTTCTGCTCTTATTCCAGATTCGCATTACAGAAATGTACACACATAATTATGTACATGTGCATATGTATATGTATTCAACAAAATTTGCGTTTTATGTCAGGCAGCAAACCATATTTTTTGAAGGTTGTTTTTTGCCGTGAATTGTAATCTGCCTTTCACATCAGGCTCTTGAGATTAAAGCCAGAGTAAGGTCAAGACGTTGTGGTCCCCGTGGCGTGATGGCTAGCATGTCTGCCTTAAGAAATTTCTATTTTTGAGCCCACCCCGCCCACGTTTGGTAAAGTTAACTATTTGATATTTTGACGGGAATAGAGTTATTGTATTTTTAGTTTCAAGCTCAATATTCGATGTGAGGCATCTGAAGCTTTTAAATTAAAAGGCAAACATGGAGATACAAAATAGTTGCTGTTCTATGAAACTTTTATTCCTTCTTCAATTCAATTAAAGAAGAGCTTACATTTTGCCAAGAATTTGATTCTACTCTCCCAGTTCCAAAATATTTACTTTTAAATAGAAAAGTTAATATTCATTGAAAAAACTGTATCCTGATTATTTTTCACATTGGTAACCACACGATAAGTTGATGAAGGCATGAACCCTGAGATGTAGTTCATCTGCATTGGCATGTTGCTCACGGTAAAGTTACCCTAAGAACAATAATTATTACGCATGGAATATGATTTCTATTGAATAAAATAAACACTTGCCACCAACGGACACTTTAAATTCCTTTTGAGATATTTCTTCGCTGATGTCACTATTCTCGTAATGACAGTTGAGTACGCACCCCGTGTAAGATCACAAACATTCACACTAGTCTGCAGGAGGCTAACAAACTTTCCGCTTCTTTTACGTTTAACATCAAGATAAACCTTCAATTTGATAGTGAAAGTAATGAAGAGAGAGAGATAGCAGTATGAAATTGTTTTGTTACAGAAATGTTGTTCATCGCAGATGGAAAAAAACAGCCAATATTTAAAACCTGTGAACCCTTAGTTGTTGTTTTTGTGCTGCATACCATCTGGGCACAGAGCTCTACGTTCGGGGTACATTCCAGTTTATTTATTTTAATAGTATTACAAATCTTCAGAGAAAAATTAAATATATGTATTTTTTTCGAATGAGTACTTATCTTACGCTCTTTGTACAAATCAACAAAAGAATGAAGAAGACAGGGGAAAGCAATGTTTTCATTGCAAGGAAAAACAAAAAATACGAGGATAAATAAGCTCAGGAGTAAATTTGGATTGCAAAGTTCGCTTTGAATAAAACTTTTTTGTAGCCGAATCAAACTGAAAGCAGAAATTATTTACAGCAGCTCGAGGTGTAAGTCATAAATGTTTCGATTTAATCTAAAAAAAATTTCCAAATTGCGTGATTATGACTTTTTAACAACGCAGATTTATCAATTTGATAAGAGGGAAAAAGACATTACCCTGTAATAATTAAATTTGATTCATTCGCGGTCGTTGAACAAAATTTTCATAGCCTCAACGATGCCAAACAATGCTTTAGTTAATGTAATGTATGCAAGGAATTAAAAATTGTTTATCGATATTGTACATAATCAGAATATTCAAACTTAAAAGTTGTTGCTTTTTTTTTTATATAATCAACGCGCACATCAAGGGGTTATGAATACACTTATAATGTTGTTAAACACAGTGCGAGCATTTAGGAAAATAGGAGAGGATTTGAAAGGAGACACCGATGCACGTTGCTCACGCTAGTTCCTAATAGATATGTGAATTCGAAGCTTGTATTTTAGTTTCGAAAAAAGATACATATTCTGATGTGACCTAAGTTACTCTGGTTCTAGATTCGGATTAAAGAGCATCAAAATCATCAACGTATTTTTTTTTTGTTTTTGAATTAGAGTTCTTTCTTGTCAAAACAAAAGCTGAACTGAGCATTGCGAAAACTACATCTCTTCCACTTTTCTACATTTGTAATCCACTTGTGTGGAACACCGCGCCAGGTTGACCTAAGAGCCTGTAGCTCGAACTCTGGCAACCATCACGTGATGAGACTTTCTACCCAAACGACTGCAATGAGCTGACCTTAGATTTACGTATAGGAACCTTTTTTATAAGAAGTGACTGAGCGCTTTCCTTTTACAAAAACCAACACGAGTTACATCATATTACTTCCAACTCAAAATGACAGAAATTGGCTTTTGGTTTACCAATTGGAAACCCATTTGCTTTCTTCACCACAAAGACCAGAGTGATTTCGTTTTGAACGAATTAAAACGAGCCGTTCAAGGTCATGTTAGCCGCATGAACAAGAACTTCACGACCCTTTTTTTACCCCTCAAATGACTAGTGTAAGCTCGTGTTGTTGCATATAGACATGCCCTTACATAATAGGGTAAAACAATTGGTGTGTAATAAGATTGTTTATTAGTTTTTTTCAATCTTTGGTAAAAGTATGATTTTCAATTTCAAAAAAATATTTACTTTTGAATAACAAAATCCAACTTCATTGAAAAAATTAAGTCTTGATTATTTTTAACGTCAGAAACACAATGGTAAGCTGATGAAGGCATGAACCCTGAGACAAAGTTAATCGGCACTGGCATATTACTCAAGGTAAAATTTCCCTGAGAACAAAAATTATTACTTTTGGAATGCGATTTCTTTTAAATTTAAAACACTTGCCATCAACGGACATTTTACATTTCTCTTCATGTAGTTCTTCGTTAATTTCATTACATTCTCAATGACCTTTGAGTACATACCCCGCGTAAGATCACAAATGTTTCCATTTGTCTGCAGGAGGCTTACAAGTTTTCCTCTTCTTTCGCGTTTAACATCCAGATAGACCTTTAAAAAAGGGATGAGTATTTAGTACAGAACTGTATGAAATTACTATTTTACAGAAACGTTGTTCATCGCAGACTGAAAAAAGCAGCCGATATTTAAAACTTGTGAGCCTTTAGTCGTTGTTTTTGTGTTGCATATCATCTGGGTGCACAGCCTTACGTTCGGGGTACATTCTAGTTTATTAATTTTAATAATACTACAAATCTTTAAGAAAAATAAAATTTAAACGCATAAAGATACTTTTCGAATCACTTGTTTTCTTACACTCTTGGAACTAATCATCATCAAAACAAAGAGGGCAGAACAAAATGGCGACTTCATTGCAAATGAATAACTACAGATAGTTTAGTTCAAGACTAAATTCACTCTGAATAAAACTTCTCTGTAACTGAATCGAACTGAAGGCAGAAATGATTTTCACTTTTTTAGAGAAGCTTAACC
The DNA here is from genome assembly GCA_914767635.1 of Melanostoma mellinum. Taxonomy (NCBI): domain Eukaryota; kingdom Metazoa; phylum Arthropoda; class Insecta; order Diptera; family Syrphidae; genus Melanostoma; species Melanostoma mellinum. The sequence goes on from OU612059.1 coordinate 233,050,034, forward strand.
TACAAAAGTTTCGATTTGATCTCAAAACAGTTTTTCTAATAGAATAGTTATGACTTTTTGACAACGTAATATTAATGTTTATCAATTTTTGATCAGACATTCGAGTTGATGGGAAAAAATCATTACCTTTATTTATCTTTAAGACACATGTGAGATTGGTACCTGGCACACAGTCCTACCGCTGATCGGTGACGGTAAAATGCCAGTGAGCAGCCGTCTACTGTCACTGTATCGCCGGCAGTACCGGGAAGTAGTGGCGAACGTGATTAAATACAAGGCCAGGTCAATATGACCACAAATTTCATTAAACTCTCTAATTGATCCTGAAATTGGTTCACTCGTGCCATAATAAGTTCTGTACCTTGATTGAAAAGTATGATTTCTATCCCTCAACGGCCTCTCTGGAGTATAAATACAAGTTAAGGACAACACGGAAAGACACTTTATATCGGATTTGGATTTCAGTAAGACCAATCTTCCAAAATGCCTTATTGGATTTCTGTTCACAATTACATAAGAACTTATAGACAAGAAATTAAATGCAGCAGGCCGGGCCAATTTGTAGACATTACTGAGGCATTCGATATGGTAAGCCTTTATATTTTGTTACAAAAAATTATATTAGGAAGGTTTTCGTGGTTTCGAATTAAAATGGTTTAAAACTTACCTGACAAATGGGAAAATTGATAAAATTTAAAGTGATTTTGAATATATGAGCAGCAACGCGACGTCCCGCAAGGTTCTGCCTTGTGCGAATTCTTTTTTTATAGCCGAGTTTAATTGGGAACCTGTATTCACTTCAGTAATACATCGCAAAACATCGTACATGGGAAAACAACAACTGTTAAGTGATAAGTGGACAAAAATAAGTCACTTGTAGAAGAACAACAGGGGACAGGGGACAACAGGGATGGCTGGTAAATGAAGTTTATGGAATAAAGATATGTAAGTGAGTACAGCGTTTTATTGAGCTCCTAGGTGCTAAGTGAAGTGAATATAGAAATTCCCAATAAAACTTGGCTTATATTATATAAATTCACTGTTTCAATTTTAAAGGTGTTTTCAAAGCATTTGCCGATAATGTAGGATGAGTTTATGGGTCAGATAGCCGCTTAACCTGTTGATATTCTTAGAAAATATTTTCGCTTTGGACTTTTTCATTTCATTTTCATTTCACTTATCATAATTGCTATTTAATATAGTGCATTAGGATTCAAATCTTTTATAGTACTTAGAGTTAAGACAAAAAAAATGAAATTTAGTTCAGAAATCTTAGAATTAAAATATTTGCGATTGATTGAAACTTTTGTTATTTGAAAAAGTAAACTACTAACAACAATATATTTTAGAGAGTCCTTGATTCAAAGTTACATTGTGGTATCTACTGCTGGGGTGGAACATACTATAATAAGATTTAACCGCTACTGACGCTCTAAAAATGTGCTGTAAGAAATATATATGCAATAAACACCGTCTTTGTCACAGTTTTTCATTATTTGGAAATTTGAACATTCTTCAACTTCTTGATCTTTATTGTTTTAAAGTTCCTAAAGCTTTTTTGCAGAATCTGTTAGTGCAAGCTTAGGGGTTTCGAAAATTAGAACTTTCACGGTAGTTCCTTAAATTTAGTTACGGTTCCAACCTTTCGCAACCTTTTACTCAATTTCATGTTGTCGATTATTCAATAAACTTCCTTTACAAAGAGAATTTTTCTAACAGGTAGTAAATTTTTGAAAGGAAAGAAAAAAATGTAGTTTTGATTGTTAATGTATTTGCTTCTATTACCAATAATTCTTTTTCCATTTTTTAAAATTGTTCAAAAGAGTCAACCCACATATAATACCTACTAATATTTTAAGCTTTCTTACTGCGTGAATAGCTTTTAACACTACATATTTAAATATAAAATATAAATATTCACCAATGTTTTTCAAAAAAGTATATGTATAGTAAGCTAATTTGTATTCAATATTTTATCTATAATGTGAATCTTGAGAAAAAAAACACAGACAGTCAAACAAAACACTTTCATATAATTGTTTCATAACAAAATTAAATCTTAAATGAGCATTACGAGCTCAAAGTGATGTTCATGTCTTTCACTAACCTGCTTCATATTAGTGATCCTTCTGTGGCTTGGGGTATACCGCTCTGTATTGACCTCAGAACTCGTTGACAATCCCCTTCATGATCCTACTGTTTCAAGCTGTTGAGTCGTAAAGAGGCTAAACAATATGAGGCTTGAAGTTTTGTTTTTCAGAAATATGTGTTAAGGGGGCACCTTTAGAGAGTCAAAATGGTTCTTTTTGTATAAGAAGTTATTAAATTTCAAGTATAATATAATGGCGGTACAGAAATTAAAATATTGAAAGCCTTTCATATGTTCCGAGGTTGATAAAATGAAAAAACTAGTGAAGAAACTAGAATTTTAATTTCTGCTTAATTTTATGATATTCATTTAATGATAAAAAAAAATTTTAAAAATTCCAAGAAATGGCTTCAAATAGGCCTCCTAAATGAAGTGAAGATACAAATCAATTGCTGTTCTATAAGAAAATTTTATTACTGTTTTGAATTGCAAGAATTTACATTTCACCAAGAATTGGTTCTGATTATTTTCAATTTCGAAACGTTTACTTTTCAATGGAAAAGTAAATATTCACTGATAAAATCGAATCCTGATTATTTTTAATATCAGCAACCACATGATAAGTTGATGAGGGCATGAATCCGGAGATATAGTTAATCGGCACTGGCATATTGCTCGCGGTCATATTTCCCTAACAAAAAACTTTTACATATGGAATACGATTTCTATTTAAATCAATACACTTGCCATCAACGGACATTTAATATTCCTTTTTGTGTACTTCTTCACTGATGTCAATATTTTCTCTATGATCTGAGAGTAAACACCCCGTGTAAGATCACAAATGTTTTCACTAGCCTGCAGGAGGCTAACGAATTTTCCTCTTCTATTGCGCTTTAAATCAATATAAATCTTTAAAAAAAAAAGTGTGAAAGTATTAAAAAAAAATATTGTGAATTTTTTATTTATTACAGAAACATTGTTCATCGCAGATTGAAAAAAGCAGCCGATATTTAAAACCTGTGATCCTTTAGTCGTTGTTTCAGTGCTGCATATCATCTGGGTGCACATTTTTGCGTTCGGGGCACATTCCAGTTTATTAATTTTAAAAATACTACAAAACTTTAGAGTGAAATTAAGTATTAATTGTTCGAGTGGTTCATTTTCTTACACATTTTGATCTTATCAATACCAAAACAAAGAGGACGAGGCTAAGTGAAGACTTCATTTCGAAGTAAAATAATGAACTGTAAGCAATTATTTATTGCTGAACTGCGAAAAAGGTTGTTATTCCAAATTGGTTTCCATAATTATTCAACTACAAATAAAAAAAGCGTTGCCTAGAGCAGAAATAATTTTTTAATGACATTGTCGTTATGACTTTTTAACCATTTGCTTAGCAATCTGTGACGAGGTTTAATTGCTGGTATCCAACATAAATCTGTCTATCTATCTATCTGACGAGTTCATATTTTAAATACCAATTTAATCTCTTAAAATTGTTATTATGAAGCGTACCAAGATGAGATACTAAACTTCCCATTCTCCTTTTGAATATTACCTATGAGTTCATAAAAACTGTAACTTAGCATTTTCTACATTGAAACAAGAATATACTGCAACATATTGCGGGCCACCATAGAAATAATCTTTTGAATTCCTGTCGTGACCCGCGTGATTTGGTTTGATTTCAATTTAATAATTAATTCTAAGTCGCTTGTCACTGTTCGCAAATGACCACTCCAAAAACAGACTGTAGACCACCCGTACAAAAGCTTTGTGCGAATCTAGTTGTTCAATCACAACTATTGGTATTTTTCCGATGTGCGTGTATAAACTACGAAACCATCTCAAGTATATTGGTCAGCTATAAACCAACCATTTCTATCGTTTAACACTTTGTCAGTCTCAATTTAGCTTTAGCATAAGTCGGTATACAGTAGATACTGTACAAGTTTTGATTTTAAAGAAAATTCATTTGCAATGTTCCGCATTTGGTATGAATAGCTGGACTTAACGCGTCTATTGGTCGATCAATGCTGACTTGCTATTTAAGGCACCAGAATAAATACCGATGATTGAATATGTTTCTTGTCAAGACTACACTTGTCATAAGTGCAAGCTCAATTGCTTGCTCTCAAAGACTGTTGTCCAGTTTAAGAGAATGTCAATTTTTATCGTAGTTTACTTAAAAGAGCCTTAATAAAACTTGTGTGTGTGAAAAACTTAAACGGTTCGCGTTGAAAATTGTTTGCATGTTTCGAAACACCTTTGATAAATACCCAAATCTTTATGTTTCGCATTACACAGCCACAGTTTATAAAAAGGAAAACTAAGTTTAGTAATATTTAGTGTTCTTGTTCCATGAGTTTAAATGAAACATCATTGAAATGGTTAAGTTGTTACACCATATTTTAAAAAGCGTCTTTATGCACCCACGGTCCATTTTAAGTAATTTGAGTAAAAAAGATCGTGTAGGCTGGTGTTGGTTGGAATAAGGCCGTCGTTTCTATATAAGAAAAGGTTTTTGATCTATCTAAATCTAAAATGAGTTCATTGCAGTCGCTTCGGTTGAAAATATTATTATTTTTTAGTTTTTCATTATATAAAGTTCAAATGATTTTATTTTAAAAATAGTCTATTTTATGTAAACGCAAATTTTAAGTCTTTATTTTTTTTTTTTTTCGCAGAACTTGCACATGGAAAATGAAAATTATTTTAACCATGAAATTCAATCACAGCGTTTGCAGTTAGAAAAGTAATGACTTGAAATTCGCGCGAACTCGACTGCAAAAAGGGGTATTCATCAACGAATCAACACCACACGATCTTTTTCCACTTATATTACTCAAAATGTGGTGTGTGGCTACAAAAAAGTATTTGGTTCTATCAAATGTTTTGAGAATCATGAAACGAATCAACACCAGCCTACACCACCTTTTTGAGTGTATATAGACAATTTATATATTTTAATGCATTTTTTTAGGGTGGTGCAACTCCTCCCCGTGCAGTGTCGGGTTAGAATAGCACTGCAGCGCCTCCCCGCTTGTCGTAAAAGGCGACTAAAGGAACAATCATATCTAGACGACTAACATCAAAGTGAGTCTAGCGACACACATACCACCTAAAAACTCTCCCCAAGTATGCATGCAGATCCCGGGGTTTACACGACTGGAGATCACCGGTGTAGTAAAAGGGAAATCAAACTCATTAAATGGAGCATGCATGTGTCGAAAAGGATGAAAGAAAATTTTTGAAAAATTTTGAGCATTATGGAAGTACTTGCGAACATAACAAGCACTACCCCGCCAGGCAGTTCCATTGCTATGCATGGAGCTGATCCTGGACCGAGCAGCAATGTTCGGGTCAGAGCTATACGGATTCCGGGGGCTAGCAAAGTAATGCGACGAGTTGGACGAAAATTTAGAGTCGCGAGTTGGAACGTTGGAAGTATGACTGGTAGAAGTCTTGAACTCGAAGAGATGATGAGAAGGAGGCGAGTGGACATCTTGTGTGTTCAGGAAACGAAATGGCGAAACACAGCAAACAAAGCCCGTTTCTTAGATGCAAAGACCAAGGCTTACAAGATGTTCTACTATGGAACGGAACAAGGTAGGAACGGAGTCGGTATCATCCTTGACCAAAGTTTATGTAACAGCGTGTTGACCATTTTGAAGTCCAGTGACCGTTTGATGACTCTTAAATTGGTGATGGAAGGAAAGGTCTGGAATATAATCAGTGCATATGCTCCCCAAATAGGGTGTGAGCAGGAGGAAAAAGATGCATTCTGGCTTGATTTTCATAACCTACTTAAGAACATCCCAAAAGAAGAGTATTTGTTTGTTGGAGGAGATTTGAATGGACATGTCGGGAAGATAAACGAGGATTATGAAGACTGCCATGGAGGTTTGGGATTCGGCACCAGGAACACTCCTGGTGAAGATATTCTAAGTATGTGCAAGTCATACGGTCTAATCGTACTAAATACCATGTTCATCAAACAAGACCGACACCTTATCACTTACAGCAGTGGAGGAAATGAAACCCAGATTGACTACCATTTGGTAACCAATTACATGAAATCTCGGGTGAAAGACTGCAAAGTGATACTAGGAGAAGCTGCTGCTCAACAACACCGTCTTCTTTTAACAGAATTTTTTACGGATGCGGTGAAGGAAGTCAAACAAACAAAGGCTCCTAGGAGAATCAAGTGGTACAATCTGGAGAAAACCAAAGGACAGCAATTCATTTCGTATATGCAAAGTCAGCTGTGTAATACCATCGACGCAGTTTCAAATGCAATCACGGCACAAAATATGTGGGATCGCCTACAACGAACCTGCTTAGAGAGAGCCAAATCACTGTTAGGAGTCTCAAAAGGACACCACCAACAAGCTAAAGAAACCTGGTGGTGGGATGATGAAGCTAAAGCAGTGATTAGAAAGAAGAAAGCAGCTTTCCAAGCTTGGTCGAAGTGCCCCTCAAGAAATACAAATGAAAAAGCGCGTTTCAAAATGGAATACAAGAGCTGCAGAAAAGAAGCGAAGAAAAAGTGCGCCCAACTTCAAGCAAAAAGCACGGAGGGCCTGTATCGAGAGCTGGAAGAGATTTCTGCCCCAGCTGCTGAAGCAAATCAGGCAATCCAAGAGCTAAGACAAAGCAACTTGAATAAGGGAGCAACCATTTTCAAAATAGCCGCTCAGAGAAGGAGAAATGCGCAGGAGATTCGTTCGCCGAAGTTCATCAATGATGCTCAAGGAGTGCTACTTGTGGATGACGACAAAATTCTTCACAGGTGGCGACAGTATTGTGATGATCTTTTGAATGAACAGTTTCCTCGGCGCCACTTTCCAACAGCTGCACCTAACTTTACGGAAGTATCCGACATCACAGTCGAAGAAGTTAGGGAGGCAGTTAAGAACTCCAAAAAAGGCAAAGCGATTGGGCCAGACGAGGTACCATATGAGTTTTGGAAAAATATGGGAGACATCGGGTTAAGATGGCTCACGATTCTCATCTCCAAACTTGTAAGAGGTGACAGTTTGCCTAATCAATGGAGGGAAAGTTTTCTTCTTCCAATGTACAAGGGAAAGGGAGATACCAGAAGCTGTGACAACTATCGTTCGATCAAGTTGATGTCCCACACTATGAAGATCGTTGAGCGGGTTTTGGATAGCCGACTGCGGAAAATAATAAGGCTGTCTGATGACCAATGCGGGTTTGTCGCGGGTAAGTCAACTACAGACGCAATCCAAAGCATAAGGATCATTATGGAAAAACACCGAGATGCCTTAGAGGATTTGCATATTGTGTTGGTTGACTTCGAAAAGGCATTCGATCGACAACCACGAGATCTGATATGGGTGGCCCTCAGACACCGAGGAGTTCCTGAAGCCTATGTGCGAATAATTATGGACATGTACGAGGGAGCAGTTACAAAAGTGAGATGCCCAGCTGGAGTCACCGAAGAATTCCAAATAACAGTAGGTGTACATCAGGGAAGTGTCTTGAGTCCACTGCTCTTTATTGCTGTTCTGGATTATTTGCTCGAAGGAAAAGTAACGGACAATAAAGTACAACAATTATTCTTTGCTGACGATGGAGCCATCATAAGCGAGGATCCTACATCCCTGCAACGAGCACTTGACGTTTGGATTGATGTTCTGGAAGGAAATGGGTACCGTATTAGCGCTAAAAAGACTGAATACCTGTGCTGCCCTTTTTCTGATCCAGACAAGCCTATTCCAGACATTTATTTGAATGGAAATGTGCTTCCCAAGTGTGAAAAGTTTAAATATCTGGGATCTATGATCAATAGTGAAGCATCTTGTGATGACGACATCAATCATCGAGTAAGCGTAGGGTGGATGAAGTGGCGAGAAAACTCCGCTATCTTCTGTGATCGAAAAATGCCCCCTAAGCTGAAGGGAAGACTCTACATAGCAGTTGTCCGTCCAGCTCTGACATACGGTTCACAATGTTGGACAATGTACAAAAAGTATGAGAGCAAATTGACGGCAGCCGAAATGAAGATGCTTCGGATGACAGCAGGAGTAACAAAGCTTGATCGAATTAGAAGTACTAAGATCCGTGGAAGCCTTCATGTCAAAAGTACCATCTTGGACAAAATTCAGCACGACCGGCTCAGTTGGTATTGTCATGTTCAAAGGAGAGATCCGCAGAACCCCGTCAAAAAGGCAATATCGTACAACGTTTCAACAAATTCGCGACGAAAAAGAAAAGGCAGGCCAAAACACTCCTGGTACAAGCAAATGCAAAAACAGCAGCATTTGGTTGGCCTCAGACATGGAACAATCCAAAACCGGGAGGCTTGCCGACGATTTCTGAGGTCAACGCGGCGTACCCCACAGGCGGATCACTAGTGTGAAGCAGCAAAGTGGGAGAGTTGTGATCGCTTCAAGATCACTACTCGTAACGCCGAAAATGAAGAAGAAGAAGAAGAAGAAGGTGCAACAGAGCGAGGAGCCCCAGAGCCTAGCGCATTTCACCATGACTTGTGAAGAAAAGGTGGTACCCGTGGTGCGATGGTTAGCATGTCCACCTGCTAATCCAGAGGTTCGAGGTTCGAATCCCAGCAGAGGCAAAAATGTTTTTCCACGGGTATCGCCTTTCGCGAGGAATTGGCAAGTCCTCCGTTAGTAAATTCACTGCCATGAAAAGCGCTTTCTCAATTAGCCGTTCGGAACCGGCCCAAAATTGTAGGTCCCCTCCATTCCCTCACAAGGTTTGGTTGTGAGAAATGCGCTAGGCCCAGGGGCTCCTCGCTCTGTTGCGCCACCCTATTTATTTATTGTGAAGAAAAGAAAGGGACCTACAATTTTCTGTCGATTCCGAACGGCTAATCGAAAAAGCTCTTTTCATAGCAATGAATTAACTATCAGAGGACTTGCCGATTATTCGCGAAAGGCGATTCCCGGGCGGAAAACCTTTTTGGCTGTGTTGGAATTCGAACCACGTTAACAGGAGACATGCTCACTATCGCAGTTTTTAGCTAGTATTAAATGAAAGTGTTTAAGAACTAGCGATACGAAATGTATTTACAATAAAAAACAATTTTTCTTGTTTCATTCATTCAAAGTGTCATTAAATGACTTTTCTGATTTTTCTGATAAAAATATTAATAACTGACTCGATCCTTAGAGGCAGACGCTTTGGGAAAAAATTGTCTGTCAATGCACAGCATGGCTTGTGACTAAATCGTTTGAAATAAAAATAATCGATTTTTAAAGTTTTTATGACATACTGAGCTAAGAAAATTCAAAATTATAGGTGTAAAATAATGATTATTAAAAAACGCTCCCAAGGTTAACTGCTGATTTATGTGAGGAAGTAGTGTACTTAAAGTCCAAGGAAACGGTTCAGTATAATTTTTACTTATTTATTTATTTTATTCACAAAAAATAACTTACAAAGTAAATTTAATAAGCTATTTATAAATTTAAGACAAAAGGGGAACTTGATCATAGATGTCGTGACAGAGGAAAAATTAAGATAAAAAGTGATTGAGTTGAGTTTAGAGAAAATTCTGAAAGATGAATTAACAAGAAAGTTATTTTGTTTGATATTATGTCTCTTTCCATTTATTGTGCTGATCTAGAACGTTCTTTATTTTGTTGAATGGTGAGAGCATCAGAAGGGTTGAGGATGATCGAAAGTCTGTTTTGCATTTCTTCAATTGAGGTCATGTCCGGTATTTGACGAGAGATAGAACATTCCGTAAAAATGTGCCGGATTGTTAATGTTTCCTGACAATTTCCGCATTCCCGGGGTTCCTTTTTGAAGTAGTGGCAACTTGAGAACAAGGTTTTTCCAACTCTTAACGAAACAGCGTTACGCACTCTTCACGGCTTAGTTTGATGTTGTATGGCGGCCGATGTTGTGAAAACTCGTGTCTTCGTAGAAAGGTTACTTCGTTTTTATTTGAATGGCTTCAAAAAAGACGCCGACGCCGACGCCGACGAGTGTACAACACTCATCCAGACTGACGGATCTGAAAAGCTCTGTAATTTCGTTTGGAATAACCATAAATGTCTCAAAAAACAATCTTTAGATGTTTTATAAACGGTATCTGCTTATCTGCATAGACAAGCGACTTCGCATAGCCTCAAAAAAGGGACAGTGGTGTTAAATCACCCGATCTCAGATTAAAAACTAGAAACTATGTAAAAATCGGCGTTAACAACGACCTCGTTTCGAAGCAATTTAATAGATAGAGTCTCTTGATTGGGTGACTTCAATTCAATGGCAAACCAAACTGAGCATAAATGACAGCAAAGTGACATCTGTCAAAAAGACTTACTCAAAGAAAAGTGTTGCCATATTGAAAACCACACGTCTAAAAAAACACCCTTTACAATTTGTGGAATGGGCAGTAGGTAAGTGTTTAACATTTATTTATTTCCTTTTCTCTACTGAGCTTGTAATTTTTCTAATATAGTCTGAAGAGAATGCTTTTTCTTCGACTACTACAATAGAATGCTTTTGTAAAAAAATCCCTTATAGCGCCCTCCTAAGAAGCGAGTCATAACAAAATGCATATTATTTAAATTGTAAAACACAATTTTGAACAACAACCCATTTGTTTCCTTTCACGATACATTGCTTCTTCAACCTACGCTTAACTTTTCTTCCCCGTGGGATGTGTTGCAACAAGCTAACTGTTATTTGTCAAAAAAAAAAGATAAATCTACCCCATTCCCAAATCTAAATTAAACTTAAAACACGAAAGAAGAAGAAGAAAAGGTAATTTTTCGCTTCTGCTCATTCAGTAGCATGTAAATTTTTGCAACAGGCAATTGATCGTCGGACGCCACAAAATTGTACATCGCGACACACAGCGAAATTTCAACCCAACAACCTTTAGTTGTTGTGCTGCTGCTGCTGTTGCTGATACATTTCTGTTGGACCACCATCGAGGCCAATTCGGACATATTGCTTCTGTTGATGGAATTTTTAAATGTCTCACTTATTGCTTGCTCGTGGTACCTCATAAAACAAACCACAGGAAACGCATCTGCTTGTTCATTTGTTTTTTCTTCTTATGTCTCGTAAGCTACATTTGACAATATGGCATGTGTGTTGTAACATTTATAATTGCAACGATTTGGTTGTCCACAAAAGTCTCATAATACACTTCTCGTGTCAAATAAAGAATCAGTAGAGGATAAGGGGTCCTTCAGCTTGAATTGTGAGTCGATGGTGTTTTTGCTGATTCTCAAGGGAGTGTGTTTTGTCCGGTTAATGAGACTGAAGCGCCGCCGTTTCGCTCCCACGTGATTTATGAACGACCATACACAAAGTAACATCCGCGCTCCACTTTCCCGTCAGTCACTTGTAGCTTTATATATTCACAGAATGAAAGCCAGTGATTTCTGAAACACAATGCGAAGCCGTGCAAATTTACGAATAATTTCAAGGCATCCAGCACAGCTTGGAATGAGAGGTGAGAGTGATTAAAAGCATTATGGTGCGATGCGTATCTGCAGCGGCAAAAGACGAATGTGAATATTTTTATAATGTAAAAGGATTGCTGCACTGGAGTTGTGTTATTAATGGCGATATGAGATATTGGATTTGAGCTGACGCAAGGGCTTAAACACAATTATGATTCTTAGAGTTCCTTTGGTGGCCCGAATTATTATTGAGGGCAACAGAATTTTTGTGTTTGAATTTAGTTTACTGTATATAATATGCTATTTCTTTTAGACTGGTCAAATGTAACACTATCTAGGTCATTTAGGACATTAATCAGGCCTTGGCTCAACATGTCTTTAGCACCACCATCGAGGTCAACGGCAAATCAACCTTCCAAATCAAAAGGAGCATTGGTGTCCGTAGAGCCCAGTTCTATATCCTGTCTTTTGTTGGGGTCTTTCATCAACTAACATGTATGCAGTGGGCAGAGGGTACAGTAATTTCGGTGATATTTTATTAAACTCAGCCATTATCCACTCCCACGTTAGCTCCAGCCAATAATTAATCTTCGCTCAAGTAACTTCCGTAATCAAATTTCTCACTTTTCCTCATTACTAAAAAGCCCCCACAAATCTTTTACTTACTTACTTTTCTCGCAGAAGAGGATCCCTTTCTTCTTCACAATCGGAAACATGTGCCAAAACAAAAAAGAAGGCGAACAAAAATGAGCTAATAAATGTCTTTACGCCACAAATTTGTTGTTGCTTATTGTAAATTATAGTGATACTCATCAGATGAGTGTCCATGAAGTTTTTTGTTGTTTTTTGTGATTTTGTTTGGAGCGAATCACCAGAAGGGAATTCTTCTTTTTACATTTTGTTAACAACGGCTTGGTGGCTGCCACGCATTTAGTTTGAACTCATCCACGTTTTTGAGTTTTCACTCATAACAATGCTTCATAAAGAGGAACTTATGTCTTTTTGTTGTCAGATCAGATCGCTTCACACCAAAATGTACACAAATGCGTCCTGTGCAGCATTTCTGTGGTAAGCTTTTCAGTGTCTCGGAACGATAGTTGATTTTAATTGCGACACGCACAAGACATTTATAGCCAACTCAGTCATGGAGGTGAATACAATCATATTTCGAATGCAGGCCTAGAAGTAGAACCCTGGTTTTAATTAGTACGATCCACGGTTTTAAAGTCTTGGTTCGAAGAAAATTATGGCAAACATGACAATCGCTATGAAATCAGGATTTATGTGGTGATCAACGCCATCTAGGCCATTGTGTTGGGCAACATTACTTGAATCATAAAACATAATCAGGAAAAAGCGCTGAACGTCGTCATCATAATCATCACCATCATGCCGCCGCCATTAAGGAACACACCTTCATTTCGAACAGCAAATGACTCTACTCGGCTCCTTTTCCTCCTTCTTCAGGACGACCGACGATGAACAACGCAGAGGTGGCAGATTATATTCCATTATTTATGAGCGAAATCAGGTCCGCAGTCGCTCCGCGCTAAATCTGTGTTTTTTTATTATTATTATTATTATTGTTCATGCATACACTCGCCGAAGACTATACTTAAGTCAAGATATTGTGCCAGAGTGTGTGGAGCCAGTTCAATATGGTGACATCTAGTTGATGGCAAATGCATTAAAATTGTCTCACCTAATCTGCACGGCTTGGGATTGTGAGCAGATCAATATGTGTATGCACACGATTCCATTAATGGGCGAAAATGTGGGTGGGTTTGTTTGCTTTAATATGAGTTTACTAAGAGCTTTGGATGACCATTACATCTCGTGGGCCTCTATATTGTGAAGTGCAAATCTGATTATGTGAAGTCTGCTGGATGAAGGTTTTGTGTATACTTTGGGATAGTGAAGTGTCTATGCAAATGAGCAATATATTCATCTATGGATATTGGAAAAAGCCATGCAGGATTTCCAATCCGCATGTTAGTCATGCGTTAGGCTTTCGCAAACGGCTTGGAAATTGGTTTGCCTAGCACGATTGTTCGCGTGTTCAAGTGCTGGTAGTCGGTTGGGTCAATAACAAGAGTTTATTCTATACAAAGTAAGGTCTAATCATGAATCACGAAACTCTTATTTTTGCTCTGCTTCTCGGTATTTTATTTTGTGAGGCAGAATTGAAAATACAGAAAAATACGTTTTACGAAAAATATGTACAGAAAAAAAATTAGTACATACAATGGTGCGAGGGTTAAATCTGCCCTTTAAGAGAAAGTTCCAAGTTCGAACTCCAGAAACATAGAACACTGTTTTTCTACTGGTATCGAATTTTGTGGGGAATTGGCAAGTCTTCTGAGAGTGTTTGAGCTGTCATGAAAAGCACTTTCTTTCTTTGAAGTTTGTAATCATTGTAGATCCCTGAAATGCGTTTGGCAAGAGCGTTTGGCAAGAGCTGCGCCAGCCTATTTTACAAACAACGATGAGAACTAATATCATAATCAAGCTTCATTCATTTGAATTGAGGTAGTCCTTATACTGTAAAACCATGCGAGTTATCATCACGTTTAAACTGAAGCTCAAGGTTAGTATATACTTCAGCCAGAAAAAATTACGGGACCCATTTTTATTGACTTTTCTAACATCGCAGTGCAATGTTTGGCTGCAAAAAAGAGTAACTTGTCATAAGATCGGTAGTATTTATGGTTCTCGCCATTGAACTTTTCAGTGCGATGAAAATAAAGGTATAGATGAATAAATAACCTTGTTTTACTTGCATTTCAGTCGAATCCAAATCCTAAGCCTAAAAAAACACAATCAAAATTCCCATTATATTTTTGAACCAAATGACATATAAGTATAGTACCTACTTTTTTCAAGACATTCAAGACATGGTTTTGTTGACTAAACCTAGTGCCGTCTCACAATCAATCGATCGTCAAGGACTTGATTTTCCTTTAAGTAGTTGCAAAATTGTTGCAAACAAAATGTCTGCATCAGCTCTACAACTGTTCCTAACGACAACGGCAAATTAACAGCAAAGTTGTATATCGTTACTTTGACTCTTCATGCTCAATGGCACGCATATGCTGTGGATACTGCATAACAAGCATAGCCTAGAGCCCTCAAAACGCGTCCAAAACACGTTTTCCAAAGCTGAAAACGTACACCATACTCACTCTCGTCGTCGTCGGTCGTCGTCGTCGGTCGATGTGCATCTTCATGCGATTCGATCCATAACAGAATCGATCGGACTCCATTGGAAAGTTGACAGCAAATCAACCTCATCATCATCATCATCGTTGTATTGGTTCCCTTTCAACCGTTCGGCAGTTCGCCCCCTACGATAATTTTTTTGGGGGGAGTATTTTACCAAACGAATGCGTTAGTTGAAAATCTTGCGCCAAAAGCACACTGCAAAAGTGACGAGTTGTTTGCTCCTCACAGACACTGTAATAGATACACAGAGCTAGCTCTCTATTCATTTATCACACTCACACAGATATCGAGAGCACTGCCGGCAAACCTGCACTTGGCAGCTCCACAAACTGATCGAATTTAGATTGTGACCAAGATCAAGAGGGACCAGCAACGGACTTATAAAACAGAAAATAATGTTATAATGTCCACTCGCTCGTCGCCATCTTTACACTGCATTGCACTGGTTTTACAATGAGAGCCACGAGAGCGGGCGCACATATCTGTATCTTGGCGAATTATCTACGCCCTGCACTTCTGCTGCACTCATAATTTATGGCTAGATTGTAAGCAAATGAGAGCGTACTCACTAAGGCCATGGTAAAGACCGCAACCAAAAAATCGCTTTTGGCTAATTATTATGGTAATGCAGGGTTATCCAGTCTTAATTACTCAACGTCCGCCCAGCTGAACATGCACAAAGTCCTTTTTTATTTCATCTTCTTCCTTCTCGGTTGGTGCATATATTTTTTGGAAGTTATACTGTAGCTGAATATTTCAGTTGTTGCTGGGCGGTAGAACGACGGAACGATGGTGTTGTCCTTGATCGTAGTCATACCTGCTGCGGTCGCTTACTGCCAATGCCCGTAAGCTAGAAATACTTAAATGTTGTTGTTGCATCGAATAGTGGATGTGGCGCGTTTATGGGATCTCGAAACCAAGTCAACTCCCGATCCGCAACTATGGAAAATTGTTTCTTACGACGCGCCAAAATCGATCCGAAAGCTTTGATAAGCAAGTAGGACTTATTGCGCTGGGAGGTGTGGTTATGCGGGCTATATCAAACATGAAGTGGGTTGATTCTTCCCTAAATAATATTTAAATACAGACAAAAATGAATGAAGCAAAACATCCGAATTGTGAACTTGCTGATTGATGATGATGTGGTTGTTGAGTGACTGACATGTCGCATTTTCGTTTTGGGCCTTTTTTCTTAATGTTGGCGATAATCCGTTGTGATAATCTTGCGGAACATGAAAATGGAAGAAGGTTGGATGACTTTGAGGTCTTTGACTGATTTCGGTGATCTAATTAGCTGGTAGGGTCTCATCTTCGAGATTTATGAGGAAGCCAGGATTACTTTAAGAAGATTCTATAAAGTGTATTTTTTTTTCTAATATGTTTAAACGTTCGATGGTCCAGAATGTTGTGTGGTTGCTATCAAGCTAAGAACTGTTTCTTTGTGGCTGTAAAATGGTAGCGTTTCAATAAAATCTCGATCATACTATTCCTGCTATACAACGCCCAACCATAAATTCGACCTTAAACGGATATTGGTGCCTTAGTTTTAATTCCGTGTGGTATTGAATGTCGTCTTCGAGACAAGGTGTATTCAAACTCAGAGTAAGTATAAAGCAAGAAAGGCAAGAAGTTGACCACACGTCGGACAAGTGTGCAAACCTGGAAACAGCTCGTTCCAGATCGGTTATTGATAGCTTACTTTTGTCAAAATCCGACCCACTCAAGACCGTTGTTATCTCCTTACTAAGCGCAGAACTCAATTACCATTACAGATTAATTGACAGCTTCTTTTTTAAGCACAAATGATGTTTTCCATTTAAAATAAGTTCATTACATCGAGTTCGCATATCAGCTCTTTCGTATATCAATAAAAAGGCAATGATAGAAAATTTCAAAGAGTCTGTGTGGAAGCTTATTGCAAAGAATGACAAAACCCTAGAGTATAACTTGGAAATATAATTGTTTTATGAAAATGTTTTGTCCGAATTGACAAGAACGTGCCCTGCGCCCACATCATGCAGTGCCAAATGAACTTTATTTTTTCATTTTTTCAGAATTTTTATTTTCTTTTGTCATGCTCGAGTTTGTATTTACCCTACGTAAATACAAACAATACACAAAGACTAAACGCCTCATTTGCATTTTCAGCGCAAACATTCCTTAAAATCGGTTCTTCTCTCTCACTTCTAGACGTTTTCAAAAGAATATTGTAACCCCATAATAAGTCCCACAAATATTTGAGGCTCTGTGATTTTGAGCACGTTTAAGGTCTTGTACATTTGATTGGTTTCTGTCAACAAACCGTTTTATTTGTCAATAAAGGTATAATGTCTTTTCAGCATCTTTCGTGTACATGTACATCACCACGATGATATTGCCTGAGGTGTGCTCTACGCTGTACTCCAAGCCTAAGGCCATGAACTTCAACAAATAGTCGTTTAAATGAAAACATTTTCCGGGTAAAAAAGTACCTATGTGTGTTTATTGAGAGAAAGAAAGAATTTTAATTGTCTCAGCATACACGAGTTGACTAGAGATGGTGACCTGCCTCCAGCGAAACCAAGTTATACCATAGAATTTGCGGTAACGTGTTGATGGTGTGCGTCTGAATGGGTACAGGACCGAGATTCCATCTGCGAAATGAGTGCATTTTGTACACATTTATTCAATTCGACTACGATCTTACATGATGTTCATCATCCTGGGAGAGGACAACGAACGTGAAATAATATTAATGATTGTAGATTCCGGTATGGATAAGTATCCTTTTGAGTTGAACAAATGGAACTGGCATTCCAAACTATTATCACATCAGAGCACCAACAGGCTGTCGCGCAGTCTTTGTCGTATTTGTTTTCTGGTTGTTGTTTTTGTGGGGAATCGATTATGGGCTTTGCCTGTGATGTAGCTAAAGGTATTTTTTTAAAAAAAATAATCCTGGCAGACGGTAATGAAGTCGTGGGTGAATCTATGAACATTCTACTGGACTTGACACGGTAGGATTTATTAGCACATCAAACTGCTTATGTATCGCGCAAAGTTGGCAGCAGGAATGAATTTATTTTTCTTGTAGGAAGCGCAACATTGTTGCCGAGGTGTGAACTGGTCAATCAGAAGACGCGGAGTGTGTTAGTACATTTAACGGATCATTGTTGTGTGGCAGTTATTTGTGTTGATATATTTTGGTACGGTATCATGTTTTTCAAATCAATCATTGCCAGACTACAAACATAAAGAAAAAGTTATTAAATGGTATTGTATTTCATGAATTCATTGTCAGATGCTTAGTAAAAAATTACTTTTAAGTACATGAGTTTGTTTAATGCAGGCTGTTCACCACTACACTACAGACAGAAAACTTCGATAGCAAGACAGCATTCCTAGGAGAACGAAGTCAATTGTAAAAGGCTATTTCAAAGCCGATCTTGAAGCCTTAGGTGACACCAGTGAGTGGTAATTATATAAGTGTAAATAGGGCTAGGTCCAAAAGCATAACTCAGATCAAATTTTTTGATAAAATAAAATAGAAAAACGCTTTTCGTCGCAGTGAAATTACTTTCCGTGTACCAACCTCCCGAAAGACGGAAGAACAATTTGATATTTCTGGGACTCGATCCTAGAACCCCATTTATAAAATTATGATTTTATTGTAGGAGCTCAGACAGCTTCCTATACGAAAAGATTCTTCGACAGAGCAGGGGATGACGACTTTTTTGAAAATTTTATTAAGCTTATGCTAACTAAGTAAATGATTGAAAAAAACCGAAAGAAACAATTTCTATAAATAAACTTTGAATTTAAAGGATCAAAAAAAGGAAAAAAATTACAATGCCTTATAATTAGACAACAAGCTAATTCATCTATTAAATGACCTTTTATTTGTCATCTCTTCTAATCGGCCACCAAAAGTAAGAGAATGAGTTCGAATGAATCAATTTTCTCAATTTTTTCTTGATGCATTGTAGCACAAGAAATTCCTGACCAAAAATCTTTTTAAATTCTACGCTGATTTCAATCAAAGTCATATTTTGTCTTAAACTAGCTGCCAAGGTTCTTCTCTCTTCCTCGATGAAAAATTATTATGAATCCTTTGTGCACCCAATTAAGGACGTAATTTTAAGCATTCCTCAATCAGAAATAGCACTATCAAAGAACAATCTCCCAAATCAGACAGTGACAAAGGTAAAGGCGGTCAATTTTCTTCAAAATATGAAAAATCGTTATCATAATGTTATTCTACCTCCAATAAAGTATGCATGCTACATTCATCGTTCGAATAATTAAAATTATAATATTTTTAATCGGATATATTATATCAGTTGTAGATATGATAAGCTCGTAGGACATTGATTATATTAAAAATGCTCACCATTTAAGCAATTTTCTTCGCTTTTAAAGAAAAGTGGGCTGCTGTTTGATTGTAAGTGTCGACAACCATTTTATTGTTTATTTGGGTTCTTCACCCAGCATGTGTCTTTATGTAAATGACTTTGAATCCTTACCAGAGGGCCTTTTAGACGAATGAGCCAATTACGGAGCGATCAATGATAATGACTGTTCGCGGCAGTGTAGAGGTAGTTTTACCAATAATCTAAAATTTACTGAACAAATCTGTTGAAAAATAAAAGTAAAAGAATCAGTTTTTTGATATTTCCGAATCACTTGTGAGTTCAAAGACGGAGAAGAGGCTTTAATGACTTAGTTTTACAGAGTATGAAGAGGAACTTTGGTGGACCTTCCTCTTTTGCTCTTCCTTAAACAGTGCATTGAGATCTCAACAAAACCAGTCTTACTCTTTGTTCTGCAATATTGCATTCTTGACGTAAAAGCTTTCATGCATCTTGTGCCTTTAGTACTTCGTATTTGACCAACCCTTGTTATTCCCGCTGTTTTACAAAGTAAAGCATCTTGAGAATCTCTCAAAATATTATTGTTGGCTGTCAACATAAATAAAAATATTGAACTAATGGACGCACAACCTCGATTTAAAAAGTTACCCCTCCGCTGATCTGACATATTTCAGAGCGAAAAGTGGCTTTCGGGTTTCCCGACACTTCATCCACCCTATACTTAACCTGGGATTGATGTTTTCATCTCCAGTTGATACACTGATATTTGAAGACTTAAACAGTTGAGCATTTAGACTCGTTGGTGGAAATCTTCTGTGACGGACCGTTTTCCTTTCCTTGCGGAAACAACATCTGCAGGCGTTTACTATAAAAAATTACTATTTGTTCAGTGAGATGTTGCGTGTAGACTGTGGAGCTAACAAACAAATATACCAAAATGAACAAAAAAAAAATGTCGTTGTTTTTGAAGAATATGCATTTCTAAATTATTGTCCTGCAGCAACGGTTTTCTTTTCACCTGATGCAAGCTGTCGCCTTTCAGTCAATTTAAAAAAAAAATCGGCTAAAAAGTAAAATAAGATTTTACAAAACGTCAACGTAATGATCATGTCAAAACAAAAGGCATTGCACCGTTTCACACAGACAATAACTTATAAAAACACATTCAATAAATTATTTTACATATGCAGTTACCCAATAAGTATCCCCATCTCCAATATCTGTGTGCTTGCAAGGTTAAAAAAAATTAACTCTTCATCTACTCAATTCCATCCGAATCTCTTAAGCCCCTTGCACTCCTCTCATCGAGAGAATGGGCATTGCATCTCTATAGCATCAGAGAGATCCTCTTATCTATGCTTTGATCTTTAATTAATGCTCGATAAATAATCGAACCGAATGGGTGGATGTCATTATTGGATTCCGAAGAAAACATAGATGCCGAAGCCGAGATGCCATAGGCATGGGATTCTGAGCCAGATACAACATCGAACAGCACAGTGTAGAGACTGTAGAGTACGACTCATATGAGTGTTAGCTTAAATGGCCTGATTGTCGCCTCTCTATACCATAAAAAAAAAAAAACAATAAAAAATATGCATCACTGTATTTGAGTACACAGTGCACACGCACTAGAGGGGTGATGGAAGTGAAGAAGGAACATCCACGTGAATAGTATGGCTGGAGGAAGAAGGTGTGCAAGATCAAATGGAGAATAATGGGACAGAGTTTATTGGAAGCAGTATGACTGCTACTGCGGTAGGCTGTAGCATTCTAGCTGTAGCCGCTAGCCCAGTGTAACTGGGTGGTCACGGAAAACCGTGCGTGTGTTGAGGTATTCGGTATATGATGGGGGATTTATTGAGCAGAGGATGAGGTGGATTGGGCGATTCCATTGAAATGTTTCACTTCGAAATTTATTTTCTCCTAATGAGTTAATTTGTTATTTGACATTTAGACTTTGTTGACATTTAAGTATGTAACCGCATCATTTTCTTAGGTTTTATCATGTCTACCTTGTTTTTGGCTTACGTCAAAGTTTAAAATTCATTGGCTAACACTCTTGAATTCAGGGAAATGTGTTTTTGTTTTTTAATCGATCATTTGCATGATAATAGGATCAAATTTATTCAGAATTTAACTGTGGCTAAGTGATATTTTGTTTGTATGCGAATGGGGCCAATTGGCTCGAGCTGAAAGTGAAATTATGCAACAAACAATATTTTTAGGTTTGTAGTAAGTTGTTCATTTTTAATGTGAATTCAAGATTTGATTTTAAACGTCATGTCCATTTGGAGCTCCAGACCGGCTACTACAATTTATTCTTATTGACTATAAGAAAGCAATGAGTAAAATAAAGTTTTAAGAGTACATTTATGATACTTTTTTTTTAACTTTATGCAAAAGAAGAATAGCAAATAAAATGTTAAAATTGAATACACCGCCTCAAATGTCAAGAAAGAAGCTACTAGGTTAGAACCAAGTAGAGCTAATGTTTCTCTTTTGTGTGAATTCCATTTCATACTTGTGGTCAGAACCGAATAAAACATATTGACTGTCTAAACAGTTTCTGAATGCTTTTCGAGTATGGAATTTATAATTTTATTGCGTGGTATATTTGCTTAGATAATTGTAACAATTGAAACCTTTTATTTACGTTACTTCTCAGGCCGACCATCCACAAACACAAACTCAACACTTATGTAGGGGAGAGTGTGGTCGAAAGTAACGCGTTGCAATTGTAACATTGAATTTTAAAAGAAAATTTACCCTTTATCCGTTCATTTTTAAATGTAGAATTCTTCGCTATTCGGGGCTGAATGCACCCACAAAACTGCAATTTTCAAAGTACTGAACTGTGCCAAACGTAGTTCAAAAGGTAAAATTTGTGTATGAAAGTAAATTTTTTTGGTGGTGAGTTTTTGTATATATTTTTTTAAATAAGGCAGTTTCAGTGGTAACACTATACTTCATATACTCATACTTCATTTTATTTCAAATTTAATGGTGTAAGTGATTTTTTAATCAACGCAGTAGCATTTGAACAAACTTCATATTTAAACAAAGAAACGAAATGTGGACAGTTGTAACATTTTTACAATGGACAATTTTAACACGTTACAAGTCACAAACGTTCACACAAAAAAAAATCAGCTCTACAATTTGGTTTCGAATCTTCAATGAATATCGTATCGTAGGTATAGAAGAACCTCCCGAGGTATGTATACAAAAGAAGTTTTTGTGAAAACAGCAGAAAAAGTCTTAAAAGAAGGAAAATTTATTTGACGTAATTCAAGAGTTTACAACTTATGTCACGTTACACTTAGTCGTTTTGTTCAAAAACGTTCGGAAGCCGACTAATTGTCGGAGGCCGACAATATATGAAGTCTTATTAATTGTATGTTCTTTTAGTTTCATAGCGAACATGTTTTTAATTCATTTGTTTATTTATAATTTTTGTTTATTGGACTGTCTACTATGTGTGATTGAATTGTAAATTAATCTGTGATTCAAGTGACAAGTTACTTTCTAAATTTAAGTCAAACTTGCTGTTTGTATGTGTTGCAAGACTGCTTTTAGTTTTTGGTTTTTATTTGATTAATTTTAACTTAATAAATATGAAGTCGAAACAATATCTTTCATTTATTTTTTAAGATTTAGATGGTGTTACAACCGTCCTTTCTTTGTGTTACAATCGAAACAACGAAAAGGATGGTTGTAACATTTTACTTTCACCTCTTTTTCCCAGCTTTTACACGGAGAAATTTGAAAGTAAGAAAACTGTGTAACTTAAAAAGATAGCCAATCATCCACTCGTCAACTTGCCCATTGTAATATGTTTCTATATTTTTTGGTTCAAAAGTTATATAACCAAAGATGCAAAATGTTACTTTCGAGTTTCGACCACACTCTTCCCTACATTCAGGAGATATTGTAGGTATCTTATAATTTATTTTTAAAATATTGCTAAATTTTCACAAATTAATTGATTATTTCCTCATCATATAAATATAACTAATTAAAATAAAATGAATATTTCAATAATAATGTCATATTTATGTATGTATGAGTCATGTTTATGCACAACTACAAAAATACAAGATTTAAGGGGGTATTTAGGTCTAGAAGCTTAAATTTTTGGAAGTTTTTACATTAGGATAAAAAAAATGAAAAATAATTTTTACTATCAACTTTTTGTATGATTTTTATTATTGTTTGGAGAAAATAAAGAAATGAAAATAAAAATAAAAAATTAAAAAAGAAGTCGAACTTCTGGCCGGTGAAGTGGGGGCTCAAAGAAAATGGTTCTTCGTGGTTGACATGATTCCAACCCTTGCAGTGTCCAACACAAACAAAATGAAAAAATTCTTCATCAGTAAAGATGACGCTATCGTACTGGCTTTTGTTGAAAAAATAGAAAAACAATTCACAAATGGCGTCGTCATATAGGAAAATATTTTTTTGCCTCCTTATTTAACTTTTTCGAATTTTTCAAAAATACTTCACATTTAAATTTTCTAAAATCCAAGGCAGGTGCGATAGTATACATATGTATACTACAAAGGTTGAAAGGAATCGGTTGAGTAGAACCTGAGATATCATGTCAACCACTTTAAAAAAGCAGTTTCAAGAAAAACTAGCTAGAAATTTCGTTAGCTTACACTTTCAAAAATATTCTGTGAAAACTACAAATTTACGACCGCTCATAGGTAAGAACCCCGGTAGAGTAAATAAACTTTAAACGCGTTTTACCCGAAATGACATTTTGAAAAATTACTGACATCATAACTCAAAGAGAAATTGACCGATTGACTTCAAATTTAAACTGAGTATTCTTTGATATATTCACTATATAATTCAGAACGATCATTTTGATTAGTTGAATATTGTCAATTTGTCATTATAAAACGATCATTTCTTACCACAAATGATTTTTTTTAACACCTTGCCATTTTGTTAATTTTTTGATATTTTTTTCCAAATCGTAGTCACAATGACTGAGTATAAGAAATATTTTTAACTTCAATACATTCTTGGAGTTTTTTTTTTTTTGTTTCAGTAGCTTGTTTGGCCGGAATCATGTCAGCATAGTTTGTGTATTTTTTTGCACCTCTGAAAACAGCGCATAACTCCGCTATTTTTCAATGTTTTTGCGAAAACGAATTCATAAAATGTAGCTGAGAGTATACCTTATTTTGCCCAGAAAACTCAAAACATTCTATCGAGTACTTTTTTTGATATACAAGGCCTAGGTGTACCACCAAAATAAGTTAGAAACCGCAAACGCGTCGTGAAGGTAGATAGCTATAGTATCGGGAGTGTTCATGTTCACCAAATCTGCTGTATCTTCGAATATTTTTGAGAATCTAAAATATGAAAATACGTTAAAAAAAATCGATTTTTTCAAATTTCTTTACCAGAATACTCCCTTAAAGTACACTTATTACGATAAATAGTAAAATCGTGTTACTTTCATCAGAAACATTTTTGGAAATTCAAATGGAGGCATTATCCTGTTTAAATTATCACACCAAAGTTTTGCATGGCAGTTGTCAAACAATTTTTGATAAAAAACACAAACAAATCGTTTTAAACATTTCCGCGCTTTTCCCATTGTTAAACTTTTAAGACCTTTGAAGATATAAAATAAAAAAAAGTGATCTAGGATATTCCCTTAAATAAAGAAAAATATTTGCCAACTAGCTCAGAAAAAACTATAGATTTCCTTGGAACTGGAACTGAGGCGAACAGAGGTGACCTAAAGTTTTCTGTTGGTTCTCAATGGCTACCATAGAAAGGACTACCCAATGCAATTTTACCCTCGTTAGAAGAGGAAAAGCTTATAAAAGACATAAAGGGATTTTGTAAAAATTTATTTCGTTCCCATATTGGACTGAAAGAATGGAGGTATTACTGTTAGTAAAAATTTTAACAGCTGTTCTTCTGTTTGTGAAAAAACACAGCATAGGTGGAATCGTCTGACGCGATACCACTTGATGCGTTCAGCATTTGCTAAAGCCTCGTTGATTTAGTTCAGTTTAAATTGACTATTAACGACCAATCATTCAAAGCTCTCCTTATTTTTCAAAGTCAAAAATATTTAAACAGGTTTTGTTTATAAAGAAAACAAGCACGATCCTAATTAATTTGTTAACATTCTACCTTTACTCCAATTTCGGAGCCTTTTCATGGTTCGTAAGAAATTGCTTTTATATCCACGCACACATGCTCATTGCGGAAGTGCAACAAGCCGTTTTTTCTCTGGTCAGCTCAAACAGTTTACAAATTATTAATGTTGAATGTATTTGTAATAATCATACCTCTGCAATCAAGTCGCCTCAGGTCAAATACTTCACCTTTTTGATAAAGAATCCGAAAACTGTTTTGCCGGTCGTATCTTCAGCAACAATCCATCGGCTGGCCATCTATTTGCATGATAAAACACCAAATGGGCCGGCACCACAACAAAAAAAAAAAACTTCAAAATTTAAGACAAGTTTGCTCAGTAAGCTGTTCCAACTCAGGTTATCTTTAAAAGAGACCTAATAACATTAATTTCCGACATCCCGCACCTTCAATTATCCAACATAAAGTAGTGCCCGTAGTTGGGTGCGATACGAAAATATCTGGCTGCTCAAATCTTTCTCCAAAAGAGTGTGTTTTGAAAGAACTTTCGCAAGCCCCAGAATCGATCCACACCAGCATCAATCAATTGTGAAATCTATGTCGTCATCTCGGAGACGAACCACAGCCCACAAGAAATTCTGATTAAAGACAAACCAGATGATGCCTTCCGGAGTATTTTTTTGTTTTTTTATTTTTGGCATCTGTCATGTGAGAGGACATTTAGCTTACTCACTTTGCTTGGGCAAAGTAAAAATATTCACCAAGTCGCGTTTTTCTCCTCTTCGAAACGACTGCGACTGTGTTGTTGTCAGATTGTTCGTCAAAAGCGGGAGACATTTTGCGTCCATTGATCTCGATCAAAAGGGGGTGTGTTCATTATAGAACAATATGAGGCAGGGAAGCTTAGGCACAGCAGCACTAAATAATTTCTCGCAGGGTTAATTCCTCATCGCAAGGAACAATTTATGCAAAATTATGCTAAAACTTGACATTGCATGGATGTGCACAGGCACGCACACCGACACTCTCTTGTGTGATCGCTGATCGATGGGCAGAAGCACTGCAAATTGCAATGCAAATCAGTGTGGACATTCTTAAAGTATTCATTTTACTTATCTTTCTCCTATTCTTCTTCTTTTTGATCTTGTTTTCTTCTTTGGGGTACTATTTATTAAATAAATCTCCGGTTATAAATATTTTACTTCAATTTAGTCAAATACATTCGTTTTACGTTTCTTGGACGTAATGAATACTGATTGTTACGAATTTCATTCAAATCCAAACCACAAACAAAGTGACGAAAAACTTCGTCATTTTCCTATCTTTTTGATGGTTTGTTCGAACATCATGCAAAACTACTGATTAAGTTTTGGAGCTATTTTGAGATATGTTTCAGAACTGATGTATTTTTTATAGAGCGATGAAGTAATAAAGCATTCTTGAGAATTGTTTTGCTTTATAGCTAAGCTACATTTCTTCAATTGAAATTTTTATTGCCGTTTAAAGAAAAAAATAAAAATTTACATTTACATTCAACTAAATTAGTTTGGAGACGTTGGTCACACTAAAAGGAAGGTACTATATTATGGTGCCGGATTTTGCGCGCTCCCTCGATTGAGGGCCTAGATAAAAGGTTGACGTTTTGATCGATATTTATTGGTAGCCCCCATGATGTCGATCCGTCAGTGATCGTCTGTGTGTGTTTGTTTGAGAGTCCTTTTATGCAGATGATGATCATGACGGCGATCATAGCTGGCCTTTTTGCAAATCGCTCTGTGTTCGTATCCTGGAGTGATGATCCACGCTACTTGAAGGAATGAAACCCTTGTAATGCTGCTGCTGCTCATGCTGCTGCTGCACCACCGCCAAACCACTTTGATGGATTTTTATTTATTGCGATCGAGTAGAAAATTATTATAATCGTTTCTCGCTTTTAGGAGATCCATCGAAGACATTGGGGGCTCCATTGGCATGCCAGAAAAGAAAATCGATCGATTCTTTGATGGAGATGGAATTTGTTGCAAACGAGAGGCATCTCTTCCACGTATATAAATATGTATTCCAAGACTTTGTTGGAAAAGTTTTAACCAACACAAATTATTGATGGAGATTAACCCAGGCAGTGCGGTCTAGCCTAGCTAAATAAAGTGGCAGTATAAAGTCATTTGTCAATGTCAATTTTCACCCGTATATACAGCCAAAACGCCTGTATATGTGTGGATGGTTTTAAGTGAGCGTAATGATTATGATTAGCAAAGTATTTTGGGATTGAATGTTCAGTTGCAGCATGTGTACCCTGCAATAACTGATTCCGGGGATCATACAGAGCCGATCGAGGAAGAGAGGGGCTTGGATATTTATGCAAATTGCCACTGTAGCTGTTGGGGTCAATAGTCGGCAGCCGGTTGGTTGCAATTGATTGATTGCATGACTTTGTTTCAGGGTGAAAAGCTCGCTATTAAATCCATGAAATATGACTAGCAAAAAGAATGTAATGTTTTGCAAGCTCCCGGAGGGACACTGCATTCAAGTAATCTAGTTTTGGTCTCAATGAGCCGTGAGGATAGGTACAAATAATAAAATAACACTGTTGCAAAAATGGCGTTTGCAATTCATTTTATAGAAGAGAATGGTGTGACGTATCCAAATTATTCCTTTTTAATGCAATCTTTGACATTGGATTCAAACTTATGTTTTTATCATTTGAAAGCTGAAGTTACCCGTTTCCTAACTCAATAATGCTCCAGCTTAAGTTTCACCAAAAATTTGCAAGGTCAGAAAATGAAATGTAGACTTTCCTTTACACCGCTATTTCTTTTTCCACATTTATGTACGAGATATGTTGCGTGACTACAAATCGAAGAAAAATCTGGGTAAGGTCAAACTTTTATTAGGTATAATGAAAAAAAGTTAATAAAATCCAAACACACGCCAAAGAGGGTACTAAGGGAATTGAATAAATAAAGAACGGATTATCGTCTTGACATTCTTTTTTATTTATTTGCTCCAGAAGATAAACAGTGTAATCAAACTACCTTCCTAATTTGAGTTTGAAAAGATTCACCTCCGATTAATTTTCAAACCCGCCCGTCGCTTTTTTCACAACTACGTCGTTACTTGAACTACGATTTTAAATTTACAAGTTTTGACGACAAATTGACTGTCTTTTTAAAATTCCACAACGAAAATGAACGATATGTGGAATTCCTTCTTTTTCTCTCCGAAAAATAATCAGAAGCAATGCAAAGACATTTCTCTACTTGCTTCCAACAATGTGAATGTGTCCTACCACAGAGTAACTGCCGTGTTCTCCAACCATATACATACTTACTAAATTTACCAAAAAAAAAAATCTTTTGAATGAAAATCGAAGATTATGTGGTAAAATTTTGTTTTCGAAACTTCAAATAACAATGTCAGGCAAGAATTTTGAGGGTTCAGAACCCACGATGGTTGAGAATCCGTATAAACACGCATCATGAATAAAAATTATGATGTTGTCCTATAAATAAAGAAATAAGGAGAAAATGTGCTCACAAAAGAATATGGTTTTGATAGTTTTCTTTTTTTTTTATAAATAAATTTGTTTGAAAGAGAAGTAACCATAGTTTCGTCTTACAGAAAAGGAAAACATAACTTGACCGATGTAAAATGAGGATTATCAATACACATTGTCACAAACATATCATTTATGATATGAGCATGGAACAGAAGCTGTTGTTGCTTCCGCAGCAACATAAACATTTTATTGAACGATCTGTTCATCAAGCATTGGCCGACAAAGTCGAACTTTATTATGGAAATCAAATTTTGTTTGTATTGTTCTCTGAACCAACCGTGTATATGGCTTGATAAAGGAAAAAAAAATGTCGCTGTTCACCATATTTTTGAAAACGAATCAAAATTGGATTTTCTAAAATTCGGTCTCTTCAAATCATTTTTTGAAGTGCCTTTTTTAATCCCATCTTTTGAAAGCTGCAGCGTGGTTAGTCCGCTAAGAGCTGTGTTTTGCACTTTCAGATTCGGTTTGAATTTACACAAATTAAAATTCATATATTAATAAGCAAATTTGGATACAAAGTTCACGGACAGCATTTCCACTGTCGTTATTTTTGTCCCAAACGGATGTTATGTCCGTGGACATTATGCTTATAAAATAATAGAAATGGGTTATGGTAGGTGAGGAGTAAATTTCCCAAAAAAGTGACTTACCTTATCACAAAACTCAATTCTTCGGTGAGTGGTCGAAACTACTTTTGGTGCATAACGAATATCTACAGACATCCACATTCCTTCAACGTGGAAAATTCCATTGGGTCTTCTTCTTCATTTTATTCATATTCCGGCGTTACGAGCACCGAGATCTCGAATTGACTACAACTCTCCCTATTAACTCCTTCACACTAGTGATTCACTCGGGTGAAACGCCGAGAAAAGTCCATTAAGGATACCTTTCGAAAAGGCTTCCAAGAGAATAGCTTTAGCAAAGGTAATAGGTTGCCGTGTTTATTTGTCCATCAATCATTGTTAGTAATATTTTATAGCAATTCAGCATTTTATAGTAATTTTAAATAAAGTTTGATTACTTAAATCAAGAGCTCTATTCGAGAAACTACTTTAGATGGTAGCAATAGCGGTGTGATCGTGTTAAAGTTAAGCTAGTGAGCTTGCATAGTGCCTAGTTTATAATTCTCTCAATCCTACCAGTGAATGTCTTTATATTAACTTCTGGGAATGAAAGAGATACTTTTATTTGGTTTGACAAAGTTAGTCAGTTCCAAAGAACCCCTTGCGGTCTGAGTGCATCAAGAAAAGTCACACCAAATCAATCACATGCATTCCATCAGGCATACACAACACAGGGTACAATTGTTCAGCGCTCACACGCTTAATATGGTTTTTTGTGGTCTTCAAACTCAGGCACTCTTTCTTCAAATGAAGACTGAAAATCAAGTCGAAAGAGGAAGTTTAACAAGTATTACTGTTGAAGATGATAATGAACTTTCAAAACATCTTAAACCAGCATGTGAAGGTCTTAATTCAAAGCGTATACTCTCTCTCAGCATTGCTGGTGCTGTTTCAACGCAAAATTAAGTAAAGACTAAGAGACTAAAGACTAAGAGACAAGGGCCAGTTGCTCAATCGAATCATAAATTTAAGTTCTACATAAAGTTCTACTTTAGTATGGGGATTTTATGCAGAACTTAAGAATTCCGGAACGTCTCATACAAAATGAAAACTTTATGTAGAACTTAAATTTATGATTCGATTGAGCAACTGGCCCTAAAAGACTAAGCCCAATCCGTCACTACAGACACAGCCTTAAGCCGCCATAATTTGCTCAGAAAGTTTCTCTGGCTGAAATGTGATACCGGAACAGATGATGGATCTGCATTTGTTCAAAAAATCTTTACAGGAAATATGTGTAAACATTATAATGAACAAATATAGGCACACAAGTACAAATGAAATAGAATTCCAAGTGCTCAAATTCCTCTTAAGTGGAGTCTCCGCTTGGACATCTTATCTATCCGATTTCATCCTTTGACAAACAAATGATTTCGATTTGTTTTCTTAATATAATTGGTCTGTTGATCTTGATCCTCTTCGAGTCGTATTCATTACCAAAACGAATAAATGAAGGAACCCAAAACCTCGATTCCAATCTTGATCCAGAGAAACAGTTCCAGTTCTCAATTTGAAAAATTCCAAAGACATTTGTCAAAATTAACATAACAAAGACAACAGCTCCCCAAAGTGTCATTTTGATCTCCCACACGACGAACACTCACCTTTTCTCTGACTCTGACATATTCCCAAATCGCACCGCGAAGTGAATTTATCAAGAAAACAAGCCTAACAACCAAAAGGACACAACAATGCAATGTCAAAGAATGACCAAAACAACTGTCAAAAAACCCATTCCAAACTGAGCGCAGATCATTAGTCACAAAAAAGGGCGACTAAAGAGAAAAAAAAAAATTTAAAAAAAAAGGAAAAAAAAAACACTCTCCGAATCCCAAGTAGTTCGACATCAGGGGATATGTTGCCGTGGTAAGGCTGATTATTGCATGGTGGCATTATTAGTGAGGTACGTGCCCGGGTTTTTGTTGCACAGGATCAACCTTTCGGATGTGGTTATCTAAATCAATCTTTAGGGACCAACCAGCGATACACCGCACCGGCTGTAACATACATAGACCCCCTCGCCCCACTCCACACGTAAAAAAAAACATAAACAAATGGATTTTTGGATTCAGATGGAGAATAACGTGCGCAGTCATGAATTCCATCGATTTGTAGCTTTTTGTTGTTGGACTTATCATGGAGCAGTATTTTTGGTGGGAAAGTTGTAAGGCATACAAGAAAACGATTGCATTTCGAAAGAGGAGGATTAATCTGCGTAGCAGTGGGATGAAGAGTACCTACTCTTGCCACCAAAACCATATGAAGGGATTATACTTTTTGACAACTGAGTTAATCATTTCAATTTTTACTTCTTTTTTTCCTTTAGTATTACACGGAATACGGAGACGCACGTCGAGGCTCTTGAAATATCAATGAATGCGGTTAAGTGAAATAATTTTTCATTAACTTTGTTCCGCAAGTCTTTGATGATCTTTCGGTATACCTCATTAGTATGTCAAAAAGGCAACACAAAATTGCAGCAAATATGTTTGACTTAAAAGTGGTTTCATAACCGGATGCAACATGGTTAGTTAATGTTTTCAGTATTTTTTGAGGAAAAGAAGTTTTCCTAAAGTCGCAATTTCTCCATTGAGTGTCTGTGGATACAAAATGATGTGAGTTTGGATAATTGACATAATTGCGGTGTCACAGCAGCTTCTAATCAGGAGATGTTCTATTTTCTGACTAAGCTTAAGCTGGAAAATAGTAAGAATCCTCTTGATTATAAGAAAAAGTTTCCCTTATTTAATTTTTGATGAAACCAATCAATTGGATTTATCAACAGTAATCGGAGACGCTGCAGGTCATATCTACAGGGCATTTTTTCTGTAACTGAAGGTCAGCAAACTGATGCATTCATGTCGGTTTCCATTGGTACACAAAAGCACTCAAGAAAATGGCTTTTTAATCGAAAACTGATCCATTGGGTCACAAGACCACATTTTTGCTCTTAAAAACAACGTTTTTGAGTCTTGATCTGGAGGCAAGACCAAAACTATATTCAAATCACAAAGACAAAACAGTTGACTGACAATTACATTAGAGATAACTGAATTAATTAACTGTACTATTTTGCTGCTGATGATTTGTTATTTCAGTTCTTGAAATAATTTTAGTTTTGCAAAACAACAGCTGAAAACAGGCTATTGGACGGCAAACATAGCTGTCAAGAAATGCGCCGAAGCTCACGTCAAATCAGTTCAGTAATATTCCAGAACAGCAGTTTTTCGTATTTGTGCACAGAAGAGAGTGCTCAGTAAAAGGTTTCCACAGTCTGTAGTGAAGTGCTACCATCAAAATTTCTGAGTGCAAAAAACGGACAAATTAAACAATAGCCAAACAAGCGTTTTTTCAAGTGTTTCTGTGAATTTCTTGTCAAAGTCGTTTTTCTTACTTTGTTCACAGCCTTCACTTCCTGAGAGATGACGGATTTTGAATTTTTGTGTACAAAGCTAAGAACTGAATTTAATAACAAAGAAAGCACTCTTGTCGTAAACCTTCCATTGTTTTTTAAGTGCTTTTGTACACCTCTTTGAAAATCGACATACCTAAAAATTCACGTTCTCAAATCCTTTTATTTGAAAATCTGGCTACCAGATTGTCATAACGAAATAAAACATTTCCTTTTGTTTTTCATACCAAATTACCTGGCTTGTAGCAAAATAGAATAATAATATCGAAAACGCTTCAAACTGACAAATCGATCCGGAAGTAATCGCATGACAGTTATTGCGTTCGCTTCTGTCCCACACTTCGCTTTGATTTGGCCGCTCACCCAAGACAACCAGAATTTATTGTCCCTTCGAAGTAATTTTCGAACCATAACTTGGCATAAACGTCAGCTAATTCGTCTACGTGACTTTCTTTTACGAATTTTTGTGCAGTTACTGATCAAAGAACATGTCACTCACATCCTGTAGGTACACACGTTGCCGCCCATTTGGTGATTGGTATCTTTTTTTTTCTTTGGCACTGTCACCATTTCTTGAGAATGACAAAAAATGATAATTTATTGTGACTGTGTCTATGTACAGAGCCGAACGAAAGAGGAAATTGATAATGTGAAAAAGATAAAGAAGGCTCTACAGGTCTTAAAGAAAATGAGTGCAACATGAATGTGCGTTGTGATAAGGTCCAAAGTTATGACCTCCATAGATAAATAAAATCGAAAAAGAAGGATAGGTTTTGTATGGCTCGCATCATAAAGGTGAAGTATTTGACTCTATGCAAAATTCGAATAAGAAATCAAATGAAAAATCAAATAGGTAATTTTGTAGAAAAACGGTTGATTAAGTGCTCCTTAGATTGAACATTGTCCTAATGGGGTTTCTGGATCACAAAAATTCTAGAAAACTTCAAATAGACCAAAGAAAAAGACATAAATGTATACAAATCTGTTCTAGAAAGCATAAGTCATTTGTTTCCTTATTGTGATGTTATTGGAACAATATTTTCTCCCATTTAAGGAGGAGTTAGGTAGTGCTTTAAATGTCGCCATTTTATAAAATTTACTTTTCTTTCTTGACACCAGCTGTTATTTTATATTTCGAGTGACAGCTTAAATTTTTATAAGTTGCTTACGATTTATTTTCAGTAGTACAGGGTGGACCAAAAGGCTATACACAATTTCAAACGCTTCGCAATAACCAACCAACTGGTTAGCGCAACAATTCCAACGCCATCTGTTGCATAAAACTATGCCATTTAATGGAAAAATACTCAGCTACTTACTATGGCACCGTGGACGCAAAAGCAACGTTCTTTCGCTATAGAGTGTTATTTAAAAAGCGGGGAGAGTGCAATGCTACCAGCGCGCTTTCAAAAAACAGTTTTATTTAGAACATCACGAAAAACCCCCGAGTCGTCATTTTAATTTAATTTAATTTATTTCATCAATCAGAGAACATGAGCTCTTACAGACTAATCAAACTAATTTACATAATGGAAGGTGGGTATATAATAATAAAAATAAATTAAACAGCATTTGAAAAATAAATAGATAAATAATCAAAAAAGAACAAAATAAATAACAAACGGCGTGTATATAGACTCATATGAAATATTAAACATGCATTTATATTTGATTTAAAATTGCATTTTTAAAAGAATCTCTTGAACATATCATATAAAAGTTAACAGTACAGCATAATGAATTGGCTTCCCTGATGCAACGGGATATGGGCTCATTGCGCCCGTAATTAGTGCGATGGAATTGCTCATATATTAGGAATCTTTCCCTTGAAATTCTAGAAGGTGCACTCCCTTCAAAAAATAGTGTTGATAGCGGAGGGCACTTAATGCGTCCAGTCAAGATGTCTCTGACGAACATAGCCGAAAGATATTTACGGCGCTTTTCAAGCGACTTCATCCCGAACAACAGGCATCTGGTATCATAGGGTGGTCTAATGATTCTCCAATTTAATTTAAAAAAAGCATAACGCGTAAAATTCCTTTGAACTTGTTCAATTCTTGCCGATGAATTTGCGTAGTACGGATTCCAAACTGTGCAGCAGTACTCTAGCACGGATCTAACCAAAGAGTTGAATAGCGATATAAGAGTATAGGAATCAGTAAACTCTTTCGTATTCCTCTTGATAAAACCAAGCATCTGATTTGCTTTATTTATCATAAAGTCATAATGCGGTCGAAACGACATACTTTGATCAATTATAACCCCTAGGTCCTTTTTCTGAACTACTCTTTCAAGATATATATCATTGATACTATAATCAAACTTAACAGGATCATGGTTTCTAAAACAAGATAACACTTCGCATTTTTTGATATTTAAGTCAAGGTAATTATCTTTGCACCAAGCAGTCAATCTTTGTAAGTCTTGGAGAAGAAGGCTACAATCATGGTTGCAAGTAATCTTGCGATAAAGCTTTAGATCATCCGCAAATAGGAGACAGTGCGAATTTTTGAAGATATTAGAAATGTCATTTATAAAAATAAGAAATAACAATGGTCCCAAATGACTGCCCTGTGGAACACCCGATGGAACAAATATGCTTTCTGAGTGACAGTTTTTAATTTTAACTATTTGTATTCTTTCGGTCAGGTAAGATTCTATCCATGTTAAGAAAGATGAATTAAACCCAAAATTAAA
The DNA here is from genome assembly GCA_914767635.1 of Melanostoma mellinum. Lineage (NCBI taxonomy): Eukaryota > Metazoa > Arthropoda > Insecta > Diptera > Syrphidae > Melanostoma > Melanostoma mellinum. The sequence goes on from OU612059.1 coordinate 233,085,530, forward strand.
GAGCTTAGACAGAAGAATACTGTGATTCACCCTATCGAAAGCTTTCGAAAAGTCTGTGAAAATAATATCGGTTTGGTTACCATTCTCCATATTAGATACAATAGCATTAGTCAATATCATTAAATTTGTTGCTGTTGATTTACCCTCCACAAAACCATGTTGAAAAACTGAAATTCTGCTTTGAATATGACTTGAAATTCTACCATACACAATTTTTTCAAATAACTTTGGTATGGCAGAGATCTTACATATTGGCCTGTAGTTGGTGACATCTTGCTTTGATCCCGATTTGAAAATTGGAGATAGAAACGAGATTTTCCACTCGCTTAAAAACAATCCTTTTGCCAGGGATAGATTGAAAATCTGCGTAAGAGGCTCAGCCAACGCAAACGAACACTTTTTTAAAACAATTGGTGGAATATTGTCTGGACCTTTATGTTTTCACATTGTTTCCTGTTGCCAACAAGGCCCGGCGGTCTGAGATTTTGACGCAGCATTAAATTTCTCACTTCGTTATTCGAATCAACATCCACATTGCCTACACTAGCAGCAACATCAACAGCAACATCAGCAACAGCAGCAACACCATCATTAGCAACACCATCTATAGCAACATTAGCAGCAACATCAGCAACAGCAGCAACATTCTATCGATAGATGGATGAAAAACTTCCGCGCATCGGGTAATGTCATTAACCGTCCCCGAATTGGCCGTCCGCATACATCAAGGACGCCGCAAACAATAAAAACTGTCAATGACGTTCCGATCTCCACTTGAGACATATTCATCTTCAAGATACTTGGTTTCAACAAGACGACGGAGCGACTTCGCAGATCACTACTGATGTTTTGACCTTGTTGAGAAATAAATTCGGTAACCGCTTGGTTTCGCGCAATTGTGACTTCGCTTGGCCGCCTCGTAGCCTGTTTCTCGAAGAGCAGGGTGTGCGAACTGAAATTTCAGCGATTCCGCGGATGATGTTGGCCAGAGTTCGGGAAAATTTTAAAAAAGAGTGCGCGAATGTTTTGTTGGGAGAACAGAGAAAAGTTATACTTCAAGTGGGATCCTTCCAAGAAAGTATCTTCAAATTGTTTGCGTACAATCGTTTCATTTAAGATTGCACCGTTATTGAAACTTAAGTGAAAATGTAAACTCCTCAATTATTTAATGCTTCAATTTTTTCGGTATTGCAACTTCTCTATTTTCATTTCAGAAACGTCCTTCTAATCACAAATTACAAATTTTTCAATCCTGGCAATTGCCTAAGAATTTTTAAATTGGCCATATAAAAACACAGCTATTAGTTTTTTTTTAAGAATTTACATGAGCAACTTCGTGCGACCAGAGCATACACACTTTTGTTATTTTACTTTCAATACTAACTCCAGCTGATACCCAAAATGAAAATACAAATGGATCACTATCTCGGCAAGCAGTGTGTTCCATTTTTTGTGTGTGCGTTTGAATGGGCTTAATCAATGGGCGACAATTTTACCTGTACTTCTAATACCTGAGCACTAACTGCTTTGTCCTTTTGTTCTCTAAGGGGGAAAAATAACATTGAAGAAATTTTTGTTTCCATTTTTCAGAACGAAGCATTTGTTTTTTTTTTTTTTTTAATTGTCTTTGTTATGATAGCGCTATCAGGATGACTCATCTGTCTAGGAATCCCGGGAATTGAGGGATTATTTTCCGTCTCGACTTGGCTTTTTTGTTTGATATTCCTTCACATAAAATGTCATACATTGAGGATGACAGAAAACATATATGTATTTATGTTTATAAATGTGCCTAAAGGATATTTTTTTAGGAATGTGTCTGAATTCCTCAAGACCACCCGCTTTAGAAGGCTTTCATAATCTGATGATGATGACGAGAAATTAAAATATGTAGATACAAAACTTATGGTAGGTATTTTAAGTAAACCATGATTTGTTTCAACTTACAACTCATCATAGGGAGTCACAACTTCTTGTGTTGAATGTGACAGTAGTTTGTTTTGAATATGCGGTTTGCACAGCGTCGGACTATTAAGTTGGAGGCTGGGGTTTAATTTGCTATAAAAAACCCAACAAGACCGCTCATCATCAACACCTGTATGCAGTATTGACTAACGAAAGAGAGAGAGACTTGTTTGTAAATGGACGATAGCTACGAACCACAAAAGGCGAAGAAAGCCTGACTTCATAAGTTGATTTCACCTGAAAAGGTTTCTTTTGACGTTTCCGAATCCAATAGACTATAACAGTAGCAACGTATGTCGAGACATTTATAGTAAACTAGCTGACTTTTCCGGCGTAGCTAGGACCTTACGATGTTCAAACTGAATAAAGCTTCCCAGTTTCCATTTCATTATGAAAATGGGGATGAAATGTAGTCTATATTACTGAGGGAAAAAGAAACACTTTAACGGTGAAAGAATTTTTTAAATCGGTTCAGTATTTTCCTATAGTTCCCGGTTATGCTCTCGTTTCCATTCTTGTGGTACAATGGAAAATATAGTGTATGTCATTTCTGAGGTTCTAAATCATTTATGTTCAGAATTTCTTTCAAATCAGCTCAGTAGTTTTGGAGCCTTTTCAAAACAAACTTTAAGTTCATTCTAATGAATTTTGAAACCGGCCAAGTAGCTTTGGAGTTGTGTACGTGTATATAAGACATTCGGCCAACTCTAATGTCACTTATGTTAGTTTGGTTTGCAAAAAGAACAAAGCTTGCAAATCGAACAAATTTATTTCGAAAGCAATGTGAAAAAGTTCAGTTCGCGAAGTTTACCGCAAGCTCCTTCCATTTTGTGGTCGACATACACATAATCCTCCATCAGATCATAATTAACTCAGTTAACTAACGTCGAACAGTGCGCACCGAAGAAACAATTGCCGTTGTAAATCAAAGTATTGAAGAGCACTCGAATAAATCGATTCGCCACCGTGCACAGCAATTGGAGCTTTGTCCATAAATTTTATGGAAGATTTTTCGCAAAGGTCTTGGCTTACGACCTTACAGGATTCAATTTGTGCAAGAATTAAAGCCGCGAGACCATGCAATGCGTCGTGATCTTGGTGTATCGAGTATGGGCAGAAAATGAGATTGATCTCGATGCTAATATTCATCGTAAAATTTTGTTCAGTGATGAGGCTCATTTTTGGTTGAATGGTTAAGTAACAAGCAAAATTTTTGCATTTGGAGTGAAGAGAATCCACATGAGTACCTTGAGACGCCATTGCATCCACAAAAACTGACTGTTTGGTGTGCTCTATGGGCTAGTGGAGTCATTGGGCCATACTTCTTCCGAAATAATGCCTGGCGAGCCAGTTACCGTTGACGCAGACCGGTATAGAGCCATGACAACCGACTATTTTGTTTCTGAATTGGATGGCATGAATGTGACGGCTCTACACGCCACACAGTGGACGTCACAATCGATTTAGTAAAGGAAACATTCGATGAGCGCATATTTTCACGGAATGCACCTGTCAATTGGCCACCAAGATCGTGTGATTTGACACCACATTAGATTATTTTCTTTGAGGATATGTGAAGTCGCTCGTCTACGTCAACTAACCAGAAACGTAAGGGGGGCTTGGAAGCCAATATTCGTGGCGTGCCGACATACGGCCTCAAATACTCGAAAAAAGTGTTTGAAAATTGGACCTCTAGACCTGGCTTTATTCGCAACATGCCCTAAATCATATTTAAACATTAATGGCATAAAATTATCCTTCCAATAAAGCCAAATTGATGGACATTAATCACTTCATTGAATTTTTTTGTGTTTTATTTCAATTGAACGTTCTATATCTCTAAAATAAAACACCCTGTATTCATTGGCATTAATTTGTACAAAACCACTTTTGCAGATAAAATAACATACTCATAGGTATGACAATTTATTTTTGACGCAAAAGGAATCATATCTCTTCCAAAGTAACCGTCATAAGTTGGGTATTTTTTTTTTTTTGGAATTGTATAAAATTAGAAAAACACTATCGCATTCATATACCTAGTAAACAGACACACCTATCCGTTTTAATTGTTTTTCTTCTTTTTTTATTTGAGCAAGTCTGAGGGCGTCTTTTTACTGGGATGTGAACATCAAATTTTAATGCACACTTTAATAGTATTTTCGGTTTCCTAGAGGGTGAACTGAATCCATTAACAATCTATAAAGCAGTCATTCCCATCATAAATTTTTTGTAGTTTTTTTTTATTGTTTATTGCTATAGCGTGGTCATACAGGAAAGTTTGAATTTAAGACTAAGCAGTTGACTGACTAAATTTTGTTTTTAGTGCAAATTATGGTAATGTCTGAAGCTATTCTTTTTCATTACTTCCGCTTACTATATGAGCACAGCTGACTTCTATTTCCGAGTGCTGGCGCTGCCGATGTATAGTGTCGACATAAACCATATTTGGGTAACAAGTAATTAAATAATGACTAATATTTACTCGCTTAGCAATACAAGGCACTTAATATCAAGAAATCAAAGTAGGAATGCTGAAAACTTGTATAGGACTCCTATACCTCAAAATCAGTTTAACTAACCATTGGCACTGCCCACTTAACTCTTTACGCACCATCAAAATTGGTTACCTTTAAAGAATTTTTTCCAAGAAACCAGAAAAAAAGTTAGCAATTAAAAGCGGCTTACTCCCAAGCCAAGGAACAATTAAGGGAATGACATCAAAATTCAACTGTATCATCAGAAAACATATCCGCAAACATGTATCGAAATCAATTGTTGGAACGGCACTCCCTTAAGTTAATTGAATCCCATCACGGACATTTCGTCAAAAAGATATGTTTGAACATTTTGAATGCATTGGTGAGAATTTGTCAGTTTTAATTACTGCTTCAATCAAATACCCGTTCGTTTGATAACACAAGCCGGCTCGTCATCCTCTTCGATGGAAACGCATTGCTCTGTCAACGATACCATCAGATTGTTGGCAATTAATCGGTTCAACAAGTAGAAAACAAGAAAATAAAAATATTTGATTGCTTTCGAGAATTTTTAACAAGCAAAATAACAGCGCCGCAATGACATTTCAGCTCAGAATGTCAATGACATAGAGTTTAAATTTTTTCCGTCAGCCGCACGCAGTAAGGAATTTTCTAAAGAAGATCTTCAAACTAAATTAATTGAATTCTCAACTTGAAAATTCTTGCAAAGCAAAAGAAATAATCACAAGAGAAAAAAAAAGACACTTCTTCCTTCTTCAAATGATGATTGTTCTTTAAGAGTCCGTTATTCGTTCCAGCTATAATACAAAACCATCTAAGATAGGAAAAAATTCAATGTTAACATAATCCAAAGGATGGTGCACACCAACGACATCTGTTGTGCCAATATGAATATAAATGCGATCCCATTATGATGTTTACCGTTCGTCGCAGATATCTCAGCCACATGATCTCAGAATCTACAACCAGCCTTGAAACAACTCAATTTCTCTGTGTACTGTGTCTGTGCGCTGTGCCTGTGCCTTCTGTGTCCAAAGCAAAGCTGAAAGTCCTCTTCAAGAAACAACATTGAAGGAGAACACCAGCAGGACCGGAGAGGAGGTGAATTTACTTGGCCTATCGGTGAAAATGAATTTCCTAGATTACTTGGTGGAAATTTTTAAATACAACGTGAATAATTTTTCATTTCAACTCCTAAATGGGAATAGGATTAGTTTGAGTAATGGGCAGCAGTTGGAGTGCGTACTGGCCGACAGTTGTATCGTGTTTTCTGAATTTGTATACTTTTCTTCAATACAGTAAAGCCCTACAAGTTGTACTTTGTTTCAAAAGGGGAGAGTTTGTTGTCGCTGTCTTTGAATGCTTCAGCAAAATCCTTTTACTCGAGCATTCGCTCCTTATTCATATCCTAAAATGCGCTCATGCTTAAGTGAGCTGTTATCTGGATATCGAGGTATTTGTACTTACTTATCTGGACGTCTTCTTCTTTGAACGTTAATTTATCAGAACGTCCCCTTTCGTTCGGAAAAAAAATACTGTTTTTGATTAACAAGCAACAGAGTTAAGCGGAACGCTCGATTGAAGACATCCATCTATGCGTCAAAAGGCAAAATAGTAAATACTTCAAAGCTCTAGAGCTGCAACAGTATTTAGCCTGTATTTACGCTGTAGTTTGTGCAGACTGAAGACACACAAAATCGTTGAAAGTAAGATAGGAACAATTTTCTACGAAAAAAAGAAAAAAAGGTACGAGTAATTGGGAAAGGCCAAAGCTTAGTACATTTCACTCTTAGTACCTATTTTTCTCTATCTCTTGAAAAGGGAATGGAGGTACGAGTTTCCGCCAGTCGCAAAGGAATTCTTCTTCTCTTTTTCATGGCGCAACGAGTATCCTGATCTCATAGTCAGCACAGCTGTCCACTTATCTGCTTCACACTAGTGATCCACCTGGACAAGATACGATTTAGATGAAAAATCACTTTTCATTGCAGAATTAGTCTCTATATCCAAGATAGAGCATATTCCTCTGTGATTGAATCAATTCTAATTTGTAAGGCCGTTACTGTAGTTTTCTCTCTTCCTTCAAGTTACTTTAGATCGGCACCTGTTTTTGAATCTTTTTCTTACAAAAAAGATCCCCCTTTCTTTCCAGCATTTTGTTCACCTTTCTTCTACCATCTTAGATTAGAGGCTGCTAGTTGTGGTGTCTCACAAACAATAATAAGACGACCGGTACACAATTTCTACGTAGGCAGCTCCTGGTTCCACTTAATTTACAGCAAAACCAGCATCACACATCGTCGATTGCAGCGAATAGATGGTAGAAGTAGAACCAAATCTTATCAAGCCTTATACCATACTCACATAGAAGAAGACAAGATTCCCTCTTAATAGCCGGTGATTTTACCGCACATGGCTGAAAAATTGATATCATAATGCTAGGACTCAAAACATACGAAAACATTAAAATCAATAATATCGGATAACACACTTACACAAAGATTCATTCCATGCAGATCTTATCCACTCGATCGAAGTTTGCAGATTTGCACAAACACTTTTGAGAGAAGGCAGCATAATGTAAACTGGCTAAAGAGGTTGGCCGTTCTTAGCAAGCTACGCGGCTTTCGTCCACGTTTCTCCCGTGGCTATGTAAATGACAAAGATTTATCAATTTGGCCAGTCGAATAGCTTTGAAATGGCATTAAGAGCAGAGAATCATTTGTCCATCTGTCTGGAGGGCCTATGTGAGACGATGTGCTAAGGGCTTTAGGGAATAGTTCACCGGGGGAGTGTAGCCAGAGGCTTTGACATATTAGGTCTCGCACAGATTATGCTAATGGAATATTCTTCTCGATATAGTTATCTTTTGCAAAGTTTCTTTTGCGAATGGGTATGGTGGATGTGTATTTTGTTTGGAATACTTTGAATTCCTGGGTGTTCTAGAAAAATATACTCTTGAGTCTGGTCATGGCAAAATTTGAGAGGCTGGTGCGCGCCGAGAAATTAATGTGCAACTGTCCAAGTGGCAAATGAAAGCCATCAATCAGGAATGTCTCGGACGTCTGCTGCCACTGCGCCGCGCCTCGCCGCCGGCCGCTGCGGTCGACTACGCATCGGCCGTGAAGCGAAGGTGGTGATGTCAGTGTTGGAGTTTGAGAGGTAGCGATTGTGGGAATCTTGTGCGGGAGAGCGTAGGAGAGTGCAAGCTAATTTGGAGTGACTGTCCGAATCCAGTGTAATGAATGGAGCACACTTGGCATTGTGTGAGGTTATTTCGGGTGAAGGATGCGCGAAGACAAGTGCTTTGGTGGTGGTAACAGCAACAGTTGAAGGACGTCATCGTCATCGTCGTCATGGCTTCGGGTTTTGATGTGTGATAAAGGAAAGTGGCTAATGTGTTTATGACCCACGATAAAACGTAAAGTGGGGCTTTCAACAAAAATCAATTAGGCTGCAGTTGATGTTTTTGAATTAAAAACACAAAATGAAAACAAAAACCTTTTCCGTTTGGTATGATTTGAAATGCGAAGTTTTCAACTTTAATAAATTAGACATTCGAAAGTTCAAAGAGAATAAAACAGTTTTAGTTAAAATGTACCAAATCTATACAATGTATTTTTTTGCCAATCATTGCGGCTTAGCAAAAGTACCCGCGTCTTTAAACTTTTTTATCAACTGCCTTTCAGCTTACAACTATCGGTGCTTAACAATAACCAATGCAACCAATGCCGTGATAGTAATAAGCGGATACTTTCATGCACCATGCACGTTCTCCAATGTTATGCTGGTGCATGCCCAAGGAGTAGGATACGTGTTCGTAAAATGTTGCAGGTGGATTTAAATAAATACAACAACCAGCTACGTCCTCTTCTCGGAGTAATCATTGGGTGATAATGAACTTTATGCGCCGAGCATTTTAATCATTTATGGTATACATGAACAATGTGTGGGTTCAAACCACAAAGTTAAAAAAAAGGAAAATTATTCCTATCGTGTCGTTGTATCTGCGACAGGAGAATGGACAAGTAAATTATTGCTCATAATTTATCTTGGAACATAATTTTTTCGACATTATATGAAAAAAACAAACAATTCTTATTTACAACACACTTTATCAAAAACAAACGGATGGCTTCCGAAACCAGGATTAATACTTCCGTTTAAGATGATGAATGACTAATTGAATTCTAAAATTCTCAAAGCCGCAAAATAACCAACGACAGAAATTATAAAAGAGGCCACCATACTTTAAAAAAAAAATTAGGTTGTCGTGTTTTCATATAAATTTATTCTAATTTAAGGAACAACTCTAGCCTATCACCAATCGGAAGCATACTACAACATAATTTAAAAGAAGTAAAAAGATCAAATAAGGACAAAAATAAAATTTGAAAAGCTAATAAATCGTTTGCTGGTGTAAATTGATAATTATAATCAGCGTGGAGCTAAAAGTTTTCGTAAGGTTTTCAATAATTCACTCGTGGAATTTATAGAGCGGACTTACTGGCTGAACACAATGCATACGCATACGCATACGGAGCCGGAGCCGCAAGAGTTAAAATCAAGTTAACTTGTCCAGCTCCGTCTTGCGTTGTTGTTGTATTCACTTGTAATTAATGTTTTGATATCTCTTGCGGCTGCGTCTCTGCAGCCATTGTGTTCACGAAGTTTAATCAACTCTCCGTGCCATCTGTCATCTGTCACCTATCATACATATATCACCTGTCATATGTCACCTGTCATCTGTCATCTGTCATCTGTCATCTGTCAGCTGTCATCTGTCATCTGTCATCTGTCATCTATCATCTGTCATCTGTCATCTGTCATCTGTCATCTGTCATCTGTCATCTGTCAGCTGTCACCTGTCATCTGTCATCTGTCATATTTCATCTGTCATCTGTCATCTGTCATCTGTCATCTGTCATCTGTCATCTGTCATCTGTCATCTGTCATCTGTCATCTGTCATCTGTCATCTGTCATCTGTCATCTTTCATCTGTCATCTGTCATCTCTCACCTGTCACCTGTCACCTGTCACCTGTCACCTTCTGCCATCTGCCATCTGTAATCTGTCATCTGTCACCTGTCATCTGTCATCTGTCATCTGTCATCTGTCATCTGTCATCTGTCATCTGTCATCTGTCATCTGTCATCTGTCATCTGTCATCTGTCATCTGTCATCTGTCTTCTGTCATCTGTCATCTGTCATCTGTCATCTGTCACTTGTCATTTGTCATTAGTCATTAGTCATCTGTCATCTATTTAGACTTCATTATCTCATCTCTTAAAGTAAATTTTTAAAGCTGAGCCATAGAAGCTTTTGGATATTGGATATTAAATGCTTCTATTGGGTTCTTTTTACTATGAAACTACTGCGTGTGAGTGCGTTTATTTGCGTAATGAAATGCAAATGCTTGACGGTTCTACCATGAGGTATAATAGGCATTATGCTAAGACATACTAAATATTACGAGTAAAGTAGCAACAACACAACATCACAAATTCATGGATTCTTTACCTTTGCGTACATAATGCAATAGCAACTAAAGCATTTTTGTTTTCTTAACTTTTAAGCCTCAAATCCCTTCTTGAATCTCCGTCATCACAAAAATGAAAAGTATATTTACTACCCTTAGTTGCTATTTATACGTATTTCATTTAATCTAGCCAAGCACTTCTCGTTTCGGATGATTGAGAACAAAACAATTATGCTAAATACAAAAAGCCTCACGAGTCATTTGCCGATGATCAATCCTTAACAACACAGATGCCGACAGGGGTATCCATATCCATATAATTTTGTCGTTCTCACAATCGCGTCTTCTATAGGCATTCAACTTGTTTCACATGCCGAAGAGATAAACTTAACTATCACCTGTTCTCCAATCATAATTTATATTCGGGACAATGGTGGACTTCATATGTACAGACAGAGCCTTTGCACTGGAATGATGATTCCTCAAAAGGACTTTCATACAGAATGTGAGTTTGAATTGAACGCCCCCTGTGCCTCCGAAGGCGGAGCCAGGCTATCAACACCGCCAAACCCAGCTTGTTTACTCACAACTTAAGTAAATATTAATTAAGGGGCGAGGTAGTACGTCGATTAACGGGTACAATTTAAACACTTTGAACTGACCAACCGCCCCGTTTATTCTCTTTTGGCCGAGGTTGTGTTAACTTCTTTCTGAAACCGGTGTCTGACTGAGTTGCTTCTTTTTCTACTTCATAAGTTCATTATTTAGGTTTGATCGTTCGTTGTTTCATCTCTGCACTCTGCAGTTTCATTGGATACGCGTGAATAGACAAAATCACTTGTCAAACATGTATGATGGTTTTCTTGCGTTAAATGATGACTCATTGGAAGATTTGTTTTTTTCCGCACCTAGAACACCAAACATTATCTGCGCAGCAAAAGAATTCACTCCAGTGTGACCAGATTCTGGAAATTTTTAGATCCTTTCTATCATCTTTTTTTTTCTTGCTGAAAATCTTAAGAATATTTAGCTATTTGCACTCTACTTTTAAAATATAACACAGTTACGAATTCTGTCAATACAAACTTACAAATCACTTCGTAGACTCAAACAATCTGCTAAATTAAGATGTTGCCAATAACTACAAAAAAGAATTCCCAAACAAAGTTGATCTAAAGATAAAATATGGAAAAAACAAAGCTCCGAAGCTTAAAATTAAACTTAAAATTTTATGTTTGTGTATGCATTTTGCACAAATCAGAATACTAAATTCTTTCTGAAAGTACATACAAGAGTACATATATCTGTGTTCATGCGATGTAAATAATTGTGGGGCTAACTTTAACTATACTGTCACAAGAACTGAAGCTTATTTACTATCCACTCATGAAGACAGCCATGCCTGCCAAAATATACCAAGGAAAAGCAGTTACAGTTTCAAATGAAAAAACAAAAGGATACAATTGTTTTAATCAACTTTGCTAAAAAAATGAGCATGTGTATTTATTTTCAAGATAAATGCTTAGTGATGTTAAAATATTTTTCGATTCATCGGATGGTCACCCTAATCTAACTGAATGATACTTAGTTGGAGTTTCCCAACAGCTTGCTGCATGCAAGGACTAAGACGAAAACGATAATAAATTGTGTTCAATGCCAGAGGCCATTTATGAACGCAAAACGCTTAGAATTAGAATGGTTAATATGAATTAATTCCATGGCGGACAGGTGCAATACCTCGATCTTCATCCTGGTGCACCAATCCCATGCTTCTTATGCGTCTATACTTGTGCCAGGACCCCCTCCTGGCTTAATTGGAATGTTGACTGATTCTTTGACTGTAATGAGATTCCATATATGCAAGGTGTAACAGTAGGTGTGTAGAGGTTGTTGCTTACATATATGCCCAGGTAGATGAGATGCAGGGGGATTGATTGATTTCTCTAATCGATCCCTACATGAGCATTTGATGAATTAGTGAACGGTTCAGTTTTGAAATCAAACTCGAATGTTATTCATCCAAAATAATTAATGCCTTAGCAAGCAAGAAAACGTTGCGCTGCTGAAAATAACCTTAGCAATCCAGTGACGCCTAGATACTGAAATCAAATTTCTTTCAATATAACTCTAAACACAGCCAGTGTCTGAATGCTTTCAAGACTCTGACAGAAAAAGATATTCTACGAGTATTCGGACCATGGGTTGAGTGGAAAACTTTGATATTTATTCGACGTCTTAAAACTTAAAACTGAGTTTTGATAACTTTTGATATCATTGCAGAGCGAAGTATTCGAACTAAAGAAAATTTAGAAGTGCTAAAAACTTGAGGAAAACAAAATTTCTAAGATTCAGCTAGCTTATGTGTATATGGAGAACAACTTAGAGAATTTTTGAATAAATTTTGGAAAACTAACGAACGTAGAACAAGATTTTATGCGAATTAACATTCGCAGAATTTTTTTCAAATTTTGAATCGAAGATCTGCCAATGGCAATGAATTGAAATATCTGTACCACATTTTGCAAAAAATAGAATCTTGTATGAAGAAGTGAAGCTCAAATGGCTCTCCCTAAAGTTTGTGAGAAATGGAAAATGACGGAAAGCTTACACTTAAAATTTATCAATGATCAGAAATATGAGTAACAACCTTAATTTTTCAATATATGTACATAATGTTGAAATTATTATCTTTAATGTTAATTTACTTTACATTTTATTTAAGCAGTTTTAATTTTGATCAAGTTCTTGTTTTTATACTCAGCTTAATATTTTGTTTTTCATTTTTATTCTAATCAAATGTTTTCTCATTATTAGTTTCATCAAATAAACTTTAATCAATTAAATTCCTTTAATATAAAAATAATAGGTTATGGGCCTAGTCGCGATTATTGATTAATTGTTTTATTTTGAATCGAATTTTCACTGATAATAAGAATTGCTAAGAATTCATTGATCAAGAAATATGGATTTAGCAAAACATATTAGACCTCTGGCTGGTGAATCAGATTGGCCTATTTGGAGAAGGAAAATTCGAGACTTGTTGGACTATCATGAAGGAGCTTTAGATGCTATTGATGGGATTTTGAAGAAGCCAGAACCTTTAGAAGGGACTCCCAAGCCTGAAGAAATTAGCCAACACAAAGAAGCAAGCAATTTATACAGAAAAGCAAACAGCTATGCAAAATCAATGATAACAAGTTCGGTTACCGATGCAGTATACCAGAAGATAATGGACAAGGAAACTGCACATGATACATGGAATGCTTTAAGACAACAGTTTGAGGCAACTTCTAAAGACCAATTGTTCAAGATATGCACGGATCTTTTTGCATTTAATTGGAATGTTACTCAAGATGTTTCAACACATATTGCGAAGCTGCGAAGTTTGTGGAACGAACTTAACAATGGTCTGAAAGCTAAAAATGAAAGGGCATTACCAGAACTATTACTAGTATGCAAAGTCTTGCATATTTTGCCAAGTACATTTGAAAATTTCAAATCAAGCTGGATGTTACTTACGAAAGATGAAGATAAAACATTTGACGAACTAGCTATGCAACTTTGTATGTACGAAAGAAATTTCAAAAGTAAAGAAGATAACGACAATTTTAGTCAAGAGGCACTAGTTGTAAAATTCGACAAAAGAAAGCCAGTTGCAAGACCAAAATCAAGGGAAACCTGGAACAAAAGAGAAGACGTTTGCAATTTTTGTAAAAAGAAGGGACATTGGGTTCGAGACTGCAGAAAATGGATTGCTGAAGGTAAACCAACAAAAGGCAATGTTTCAAGCAGTAGCCAAGAGAATTCAATCAACAAAAACGCGTCTTTAGTGTCTATCTGCAATGAAATGTATGCAACCGAAGTAAATTCAATTGACTGGTGGATTGATAATGGAGCAACAAGGCATGTTACCAACTGTACTGAATGGTTTGTGGATTTTGAGGAGTTTGAATGTCCTTGCAGGATTCAAGCAGCAGGAAAAGAAACATTGAGCGCTATTGGCAAAGGAACAATAATAGTGGAATCAACTCACAACAGAAAGAATGTGACACTTAATGATGTGTGGTATGTTCCAACAATTTCAAGAAACCTTTTTTCTGTTTTGGCTGCTCAGGACAGAAACCGAAACAGTATTTTCAAGTCCTCAGCAACAAAGTGCTGGTTAAGAATAAAAAACGAAACGGTTATATGCGGAAGTCGACAAATAAACGGATCGCTATACAAGGCAGCAATAAGACCAATCGTTTCGAAAGTCAAGTCTCGCATGGAATTCAATGTAGCTGTTGGAGATGAAGCAACGCTGCAGCTTTATCATGAGCGATGGGGTCATCAAGATAAAGCACATGTTAAGCAGAAGCTGGAAAAAGAGTTGGACATAAAAGTTAAAATGAACAACAACTTGTGTGAACCGTGTATCTATGGCAAAGCCCACAGATTACCGTTCGGAACAAGAAGAAAAGCGACAACGCCAGGAGAGTTGATGTCAACGGACGTTTGTGGTCCATTTAGCAACTCTTTTAAGAACAAAAAGTATCTGGTTGTGTTCAAGGATAGCTTCTCTAAGTTTCGTTATGGGTTTGCAATAGAACACAAATCAGATGTTAAGAATGTACTGAAGGAAGTTATTGCACACGCGAAGATTTGTGGTCACTCCATCAAAGAGCTACTGAGTGACAACGGTGGTGAATTTGACAACGCAGAAGTTAAACAGATTCTTCGAACAAATGGTATCACACAGAGACTTACAGCGCCTTATACACCTGAACAGAATGGCGGTAGTGAACGTGAAAACCGAACTCTAGTAGAGATGGCAAGAACTTTGAAGTATTCAAGCACCAAAGTTAATTATCCGGAAGCAATTTGGGCGGAGCTTGTAAATACTGCGGCTTACATACTTAATAGAACTGGAAAGTCTTCAGTAGATGGTGTGAGTCCGTACGAATTGTGGATTGGTAAAAAACCAAGAATCAAGCATTTGAAAATAATTGGATCAACTTGCTTCACTCATATTCCAATCCAGAAGAGGAAGAAAATGGATAGAAAAGCAATTAAAGGCTACCTCGTTGGATATGATGGTGATGAGCGGTACAGAATATTCATCCAAGAAGAAAATAAAGTTATCGTTTCAAGAGACGTTAAGTTTCAGGAAAGTTCAATTGCATGTGAAAAACCTGTTAAACTACCTCTTCGAGACATTGAATCTACAAGAACAGAACAAGAGAATTCAGAAGGTACCATGCATTTGGACGAGTACGAAGCACAGGAAGATGTGAACTTTGAAAATGAAGAAGCCGAAATTCCACTACAAGAACGAAAAGAATTAAGAGATCGGTCAACATTAAACAAACCTCAGCGTCTTGAGGATTATGTAATGGCAGCGATAGCAGATTTTGAGAACTCTTCATCGAATCCTGGATCTTTTCAAGAGGCAATATGTAGTAAAGAAAAAACAGAGTGGAGAAAAGCAATGGAAAAAGAAGTCGCTTCATTGAAAAAGAACAAAACATATTTCAACAAAACATTTCTTCATCAGAGAGAAAGTTACGGAAGGAAGACTTGAAATACAACAAGTTTCAACTGAAAAGCAAGTGGCTGATATAATGACGAAACCACTTCCTTGTCCAAGATTAAAACTTTTGTCCAGAGAAATGGGGCTTACTTAAATATGTAAAGAACCAATTAACAAGGGAAAGTGTTGAAATTATTATCTTTAATGTTAATTTACTTTACATTTTATTTAAGCAGTTTTAATTTTGATCAAGTTCTTGTTTTTATACTCAGCTTAATATTTTGTTTTTCATTTTTATTCTAATCAAATGTTTTCTCATTATTAGTTTCATCAAATAAACTTTAATCAATTAAATTCCTTTAATATAAAAATAATACATAAAAGCAACCAACGTTTCTTAAAAATCTTGTTTGCCAAAAGATTTGCTTAGCCTACACAGCACAAAATAGCAAATGGTGCACGTTCCGTGGCTTAATGGCTAAAACGACAGCCTGTTACATTGAAGTTTCAGGTTCAAATTCCAGAAATATGCAGTTTTTCTCAGCGGGTTTACCTTTTTGAGATGATAAGTGCTTTCCGACTTAGCGCTTTTGGATCGATAAAATTGTGTAGGTCCCTAAATTCCTATTTATACAGGGTGTTTTGCTTAAAATGCAAGAAAGTAGCTATCCTTTAAATTTGCTCAAAACCCAAGAATTACTTTCTCGTTCTGCTTTCTATATTTGAATTAGAAAAAGTGACCCTCAATGAAAAAAATTTGTTAAAATTTTACTTATGGAAAAATATACTTACATAGTTGCTCAAAAACTAAAATTGAACTAAAATGTAAGTTATAGAACAAAGTATTTGCTTTAAAAAACCCTAAAGTATGTGGTATTTAATGGCTTAGCTGATTTTAAATAGTTTTTTTTTAGATAATTGATCAACCCTCCCGCCATAAACATAAAAATAAATTGATAACAAAAGATGGCGAAGTAACCATCTAAGAATTCTTAAGAGAAAAAATGATTCGTCCTACCAATTTTCATCAGAGGCTTCTCTTCTCTCCGTTGAGTCGGTCCGGCGATCTTATTGAAGAACGCTATTTTTGCCACTTTCACTTAATTTCAAATAAAAAAATTCTCTAACTTCATCCATTCGCGAGATGATGCATTTTCAATTCAATAAACAATCGATAGCTGAATATAAAAAATTGATCAGTTTGTCTCTAAGGCGATAAAATATACTGTAAACCGCATCTTGAGCTACATTTTCCATGCCATACACAGAGCCTCTACTCTACAGCGACGGGCTGGATATGAAAGCGGCTTTTTTCTCTCCTCTCCACTAGGTTTGTTCGAATGGGCATAAATTTTCTTCACCGACTTGCTGTTGGTAACTTAGGAGTGGCAATGTCGTTTTAGTGAAGTACATCAGAGCAGTACCACTGAAATGCGTGCGCTTCTTTGACAGCATAATGATTTATTCCTTGTCTAATGTGACACAATCGGTAACTGAACTCGAAACACTTTCAAATTAATTAGACTTCCAGGTGGGAGTGAATTAATCCTTGTAGGTGTTTCAAATTCAAACTCTTCGAATTCTGTATATGGATCAGTTCAGGTCTTAATTGGATTAGAAAACCCATCGCATACATCACGACTTTTCGACTTGACAAATTAGTTGTGACACGTTGTGTGTGGGGAATATGGGTTAATCAAAAAAAAGGGGGACAGAATTTCTTGTATTCCCCAAAACAGCGTAGCTATGAGCACACTCACTTATGGTATAGGAAGTTAGTTGGAAATTGAAAAATATACGAAAAAATTTGATTTGTTTTTTTTTAATAACATAAGAGCATGCAGGGTCTTTTGCAAAAGATGTGGCACAACTTAGCGGCGTCGAGACAAGAAAAAAAAAATCGAATGGAAGGGGAAGAGGGGGGGGGGGTAAGGACCTTGGCCACTTTACACGAAAAATTATTAACAAAACTCATTTGCAATTTATTTTAAATTTATAAAAGGTCATGTCTAAAAAAAAATCAGTGCTCTTAATAATTCTCAATCTAACACTAAAAGCTCATTGGCATTATATTTCTTTGTTTTTGAGGAATGAAAATAAAACAAAGGATTTCGAGAAAATCCTTTATTGGGTTTTCCCTTGATTTTACGAAGAAGAAGAGAATTTTTGCGAAGAAAGTGCTTCATTATTATTAGGGTTTTTTCAACAGGGACGCTACAAAAGCAGAGCGACAGTAACAACAAGTGACGCCATATTTCTTGCCGTTCTTTTGACAATTCTCTTCAGTAAGATTTGCATTATTATGATGGATATAAAGATATACGTGCTAACAACGAGTCGAAATTATTAAAATTTACTGCCGAAACTAGGAGTCAGTGGCCTCAACGTTAAGAGCGCTGCTTCTAATTTATGGTCGTCATAATCGTCTTAGCAGATCAAAAATTGTGGTACCCGTGGTGCGATGGGATAGCATGTCCGCCTGTTAATCCAGAGGTTCCAGTTCGAGTCCCAACAGTAGCAAAAATGTTTTTTCCACGAATATCGCCTTTCGCGAGGAATTGGCAAGCCCTCCGTTAGTATTCATTGCCATGAAAAGCGCTTTCTCGATTAGCCGTTCGGAACCAGCAGAAAATTGTAGGCCCCTTCCATTCCCTCACAAGGCATGGTTGTGAGAAATGCGCTAGGCCCAGGGGCTCCTCGCTCTGTTCCGCCATCCTATTTTTTTCCGGGGTGCCTGTGAGACAAACAAGTGCCCGTTGTGTCGAGAGTATTTCTACCGCTGAGGCTTCAGTTGCAGAAAGCCCAAATGTGTCTCTCACACGTCGTTCGTTGTCGCGAATTTTGCGATAAGATCTTGGCCTACATCCCTACAAGATCAAATTGACGCAAGAACTGAAGCCGCTTGACCACAAGAAGCGTCGCGACGCGTCGTATGTTCGTGAATTGGACTGAGAAAATGATTCGGATTTTCATCGAAAAATCATCTTCAGCGATGAGGCTCTTTACTGCCTGAATGGCTTCGTCAATAAACAAAATATGTGGTATCAGACAGCAATCCACACGTACTCTATCAGTCATCATTGCATCCCGAAAAAATTAAAGTTTGGTGTGGTGTGGTGCGGCGTCATTGGGCTGTACTTCTTCCGTGATGACCAAGACTGGCACGTTACTGTGAATGGGGATCGCTACCGTTCAATGATAACCGAATATTTTTGGCTCCAATTGGATGATATGGACTTGGAGGACATGTGGTTCCAACAGAACGGCGCGGCGCCACAAACCACACAGCGAATGTCACAATCAATTTATTGGAAACCAAGTTTGGAGAATGTGTTATATCACGAAATGGTTCAGTCACTTGGCCACCTCGGTCTTGAAATTTGGCTCAAATAGTCTAAATTCCCTGCGGGGCTCCGTCAATTCTGTGGTCTACGCCAACAAACAATCGACGATTGATGAACTTCGTACGAATATCGAACGTAAAATTGCACCAGTATCGGCCGATTTATGCTTGAAAATCGTCGAAAATTGGGTTCAGCGTCTGGACTTCTACAAACGTGCCTGTGATAGCCATAGAAATTGATTTTTTATATACATAATGGCATCAAACGTACTTTCAAAAAAAAAAAAGAATTTTATTGATATCTGAAACTTTTGTAGCGCTCTTATTGAAAAACCCGTTACTACCTTAGGGTAAAATAGCCATTGTCGTCAGAGGCACTTATTTGACGATATAGTTTTGTAAAAATTATATTTATACAGACATTTGGCGCAAACTTACGGGGTGATGCCAAAGCCTAAGTAATGAATCCCTCTATCCCTTGATAAAAAAAATATTAAAACCATTGAAACTTATGACTTTTATAAAATTTTAGTTTAAATTACAGTTGAAAAGGAAAATGTTTATCCTAAAACTCCAAAAATATAGTTTTCTTACTAGATATAAAATTTACATATACTGTCATTAAGTAATCCTGACTATAGCTCGTCAAACAATAAAGGAATCACACGCATTTATCAACAAAAAGGCTGAAGCTTGGAAAGTATTCCTTAGGACGATAACTATTTTATGTTTATGAAAGCATTTGTCTGTTTTGCAAGGATATTAGATTTCTATTTTTCTTCTCTTCTTGTTTGTCAATGACAAAAAGCATCATATACATAAGTGACGGACAAATTATAAAATAATAAAATCTATTAGTTTGTTCATTCAAGCTTCTTCGGTTTTCGGCAACCAAAGCATACCTACATTGAGACGGCCATCTCCATCGAAGGTCGCTAGACGTCGCCACAGACAATTTCGTGTGGTGTGAAAATTGCTGGCGCGATAAAGTCGTGACTGTAATAAAATTTCATCGCGCATTTAGACACAAAAGTCACATGACCCGAGCTCCTTTGTTGTGTTGTCTAAGTTAGATGATTTTTCTCCACTTTTTGTCTATGGAAAGTAAGCACATAACAGCACTCTCACTTTCGTAAGATTCCACTCTCCCTTGTACTTAAGTGAAGTCTATACTGGGAAGACCCTAGTATTTTGTATAGCATCTCATCACTATCGTAATCACTGTGATCGCTAACAAAATGGTCCTTTGTAATCTCGACGACCATTGTTGTGTTGGAGCCGTCGTCGTCGTCGTGTACTCAGTTTCAATGGTCGTTCAGGAAGAACACTTTCGATCTTAATGGAATAACTGTTGTCTGTTTTGTCTTGGGCGCCTGCTAAAGGGAGTCTTTTATAATCGCAAGTCAGACTAATTCAGCAGCAGAAGCGATTACTATCGCGAAATTGAACCCATTGTTGGCTTTGGCGTAACTCTTTTTTTTCTTATACTCACTAACTGAGAGAGGAATCTTTGCATCTGGTCAGGTCTGACTGACTGACAATTTGACCTGGATTCGACGGAGAAGTTTTGCGTGCACAAAAGGGGAAGGTAATTGGCTTGCATTGCGATTTGTCTGCCTTAATTGAGATTGAAGTATGATAAATTATTGTGGTGGTATAACCGACAGTATGGCTTTTGTTATATGTGGCGTTTGTTGGGGCTCTTTGGATCGGGTTGAGCTGGCAAGGAGACTTTGGTGATTGACATCATTATTCATGAGTTATTGCACACGGATTTGAAAATAATATTCAAATTTGTGACTCAATTCAGAAGGGAGGTCTTAGATAAAAAAAAAAAAAAACATTTATTTGGTGTAAAGTGAGGTGACTGTGTAATTGGCTGGGGATATGCATCTGTTACGTAATAAATAATTATTTATTATATGGTTTTCGTTTGGGGAAGATTGAGTGTCCTAATAGTTACCCTTATTATAAAGATGCGCATGTAATACGGAAATCATTGCTGCATTTATTAAAAAAATAGCCAAAAAATTAAGGTTGATACAAACTTGTTTTCTAACGCCCACATTTCAAATAAACACTATGAGCTTGGGAAGATACATATGAATATTGATTTAATTAACTCGTAATTATTATGGTGCCCGTGGCGTAACGCCTAGCATATTTCTGCCAGTTATACGGAATGTGTGTGGTTCCAATATCGAATCCCAACAGAAACCTAAAATCTTTCCCACGGGTATCGCCGTTCACGAGGAATTGTCATGAAAAGCCCTTTCTCAATTATTTCTCAATTCGGAACGAGCAGAAAATTGTAGATCCCCCTTATTCCCCCACAAGGCATGGTTGTGAGATATGCGCTAGGCCCCGATTTTCAAAATTAAAGCCAAAACATTAACGTACATTTTTTTCTTTTCCATTGATCGCGTTTATGACTTTTCATTGATCGCCTCCGCGATCATACCATTTCTGGGGTGATGAGGACGATGACCTTGGCTCTGATGCCTGCTCCGTTCGAAGCTTAGTTGCAGCAAATTTCTAATTTTTTGTCTGAGAAATTTAAATTATTGTTTAAACAACCTGGTAAATACATGTACATTTGTAAATACATCCTCGATGCTCTTCTCCTTTACCAAGTATTTTAGTATCGAAACTTTAAAATCAAGTATTGAATATGCAGGTATCGATCAAAATCACTGACGTCACGTCAATGTCACAAATTTTTCAAGAGGCAAAGAAGATGAACCCCTAATGAAGATTTTGATTTGATCACAAACAGCTTGCAGTTGCCCAGAAGCGAAGGTGTGTTTTCTCAAAAACCGATTGAGTGTCAAGTTATTTCGCCAACAGAGTTTGAGCTTTTAAAACCAACTATCAGGAGTTTCGTCAAAAAAATTCCTTATTTTGGCCACATGCGGTCATATTCCCAAAATTCCCCTTACACGAGCATTCTATTTGGGCGGAATGTCACACATTTGACGACTTAAATGTTGAATTTAATTTTGGAGTCGAAGAGAACGAAAAAGTAAGGTCCAAATGAAAGTACATACATACGAATTTCGACGTAATTTTAATTATGATTAAAATTAACTTACTAATTTTCGTTTTAAATTTAGGAACAAATTAATGAAAAATGCAAGGGGTTTTGAATAAGAAAAGCTTTATAGTTTGTATTTTTATATCACATACTTCGCTTGCACCTTTTGCTCAAAACAAAACAGACAACAGTTATTCCAAAGATCGAAAGTGTTCTTCCTGAACGACAATTAAAACTAAGTCAGGAAGACCACATTGTTTCAGTATTCGCTTAATTTTATCCTCGATGGGTTGGGATTTGTTTATACCTACCTGATCCTAATCTTATTCGATCCGAACTCATGATCGCTTTTTAGAATCCCGCGGGAGCATAAATATTTCGGCTGAATGGTCGTTCGGGTGAAACTCCTGATAGGGCTAAATAAATTGCGAGATAACTTCACGAACGAACTAACGAGTTAAACTTAAACTTAAACTTAGTTTCTTTGCATGAAATTTGGTAAAGACAAAGCCATTGAAGAAACTGTTTCAAAAATGATAACAACAGTTATAACTCCAAATAGAGGCAAAACCGACCTTCAAAGGGCTTATAATTGCTTCAAACAAAAATGTATACGACAAGGTCGATTTATTTCAAACAAATGAATATCGCTCGTCATTTAAAAAGATGTAGTGGCAAAGCATTTGATCACAAAATGGAAATTTTCTTTTTTGCTCAAACCACATTGAGAAAACAATTGAATGCATATACCCCCTGCAGATTTGTCAACTGAATTAAGTAACCATAGCTACTTATAGTAAATTTCCTAAAGAGGCCAACAGCTTGAATTTAAATTTACAACGAGGTTACAAGAAACTCAGACTTTTTCGCCAGCATGTTCCAACAGTGAAAAAACGAACTGAAATCGAAAGTTATGTCAGCTTATGATTATTGGATTGTACTTAAACGAAAGAAAGCAAAATCAATGCTGTACCCTTAAGCAATGTCTCCAATTGGGCTCAGATGATGTTGATAATAGAAAAGATTTCGAACCAAACAATTTACTTTTTTTATTCGTTAACAAGATTAATACCACACCGCTACTAAACATTTATTTGTTCTCTGAGGTTGATCTTATGACCCATTGAATGTTATCTCTAAATCCAATCCGATTTGCAGAGTTTAGATTTGTTTTCTTTCTTGTGCTGCCGGGCACGGTATTCGTGTTGGACTGACAAATATGATACTATGGACTATGGTTTGGCTCTATTCAATCGGTTGAATCTCTTAACCGAGAGTTGAACAGTTTATGAAATGTGAAATGAACGGAGAAGCTTTCACTTAAAAACAAGAAAGTCCTAGTAACGATTTTAAAAGCAATGAAATATGAGAATCGAAATACATATGTACCTAATTTAGGTTATTTGAGTTTTAATATTCTCAGTCTATTCATTGATTTTTTGTGCGTCTTTTAGAAAAATATACGTAAAGTGAAGAGAATCTGTCCAGATGAAAAGAAACTTTTTTGCTATTCATTTAATTAGCAGCCCCATAGGTCTCCATCATCGATATGAATCACAAATAGTAATGGGTAATATAGAGAGAGAGAGCAGATTGATAGCCTACTATATTGAAGATTTTTGCTCCGAGTACGAAACCTCGTCGCTTTCAGCACGAAAACTCATGTTCAAGGCTTCTAAAAAATCGTAGCCAAGGAAATTAGAATCGGAGAGCCAAATTTAAACTTAAATTACCTACACATGGTAATGGTAATACAGCTGTAGCCTACTTTGTAAAAAAAAAACAAATAGCACTCATCTAATATTTTCTCCCTTATTTTGACTCTAAAAGAATGCTTTTGAAAAATAAACTGAAAAATGTATCTTCAATCCACGCAAAAGCAATTGTGCTAATGGCTATATTATGTACGAATCATACTTTTTTATGACAGCAAAATGTAATATGCTAATTTTTTTTGTACTGACAGACTGACGACTCCCCAAACGCCATGCAATCAATGATAATCCAATGTAAAGAGATTCTTTGCAGGTGCGAAAACAAACCAGACACCAGACGTCATTAAAGGTGACAAAATATCTGCAACTGTCTTGAGTGGTGTGAGGCTCTTCAGAGCATACTTTGTGTAAATATCTCATAGCAACACCATCTTTCGACAACCTCGTTCGTTTCCTCGTCCACCAACAACACGAATTCCATGCACAATAAAAACTCTTGTTAACCACAGCAGCGCTTACTTTGCATATTCGCGCACACCAAAATGGATGTGGTTGGCTTGGGCGGCTATGTCTACATCCACATCGCTTGCTCTTGCTCTATCCATCCCAAGCAAGGGACAAGTGAATAAAAATCGCTTCGATTGATTGCGCTGCACAGTGGTTTGTTTTGTGCACACCTTTGTTGGGACCCAGCCATCGAAGTGCCCAACGAACGTTTTGTGCCCAGTGACACAACAATGGAATTAAATTATTTGCTCAAGCTGTCGGTCGTTACAGCGTAATTTGTTTGGCTCGGCGTCTCCGCCATCACCAAAAGTACACCAGCAAGACTTGCCGAGTCGCAGATTAGCATTCAGTTCCGTGGTTCTTCTCAGGAATCACCCCAAGACGTTATTTGCTTTTGCTTTGCGATCTTTTTTTTCACTTTTGCTGTAGTGTTTAATCCATCGATACGGATCAACGGTGGATTGATGCTGGGCAGAGGCACCTTGCGTCCATTCATCTGCTGCGCCGATCAGGGTGGATGAGTGTAGGCTGCTTTATGCGAGTTTTGAAAGATGTCGAACCAGGGACCCATCGATTTGAGTTCGATTTACCACTGAGCGGGCACACACAGGACACAGCGGCCACACGAAGACAGACTACACCAACATGACATTGTAAAAAAGTGATTTCATGGTCGTTCCGATGGCAGTCGCACGCCAAAAACCGCACTCTCTCTCCCTTCCACTTTCTCTCTGTCTCTCTCGCCCAGAAATAGACAAACCGTTTCACATCAATATATTAGCATATAAATGTTCTGCGGTTATTCAGATAAATCGATTGTTTCTTCCCCCCGTGCAACAAATATCTCGAGGATGGAACATGACGGCCACGACAGAGTGTACAGCTCACGAAGATTGCCGCTTTATAAATCCTCCTTTGACAAAGTGAAGGCATTTGCCTGGGCGACTTATATTGCCTGCTTTTGTGGCAGAAGTTGCAAACAGAAACGGATGGATAGATGGATGGACGATGGCGATGGAGGAACGCATTTGCAGATGTAATAACAAAATCAATGCAAGGCGAGTTGGAGGAGAAAAGAGAAGCTGCAATAAAAAAAATAAAATAAAATAAAAACAGTCTTGTGTTATGGCCGCAAATTTGTCTAATCATTGAGAAGAGAGATGGCGGATAGCCGAAGAAGCAGACGTGCTGTAGAGTAAATAAAGTGAACACGTTGTTTACGCGACGGATCAGTTAATGTAATTCGGAGTGTCTCATCGACGTCGCAGCAGTGGACGTAAAGGGCAGCAACTCCGTGGTGCAGGCTATAATGTCAATTGCTTTGGAGGAGCCATAATCGCAGATTAAAGTTTGAGATATGTCACAACAATGAGGACTTAATATAACAAACTCTGTGTTGGACAAAATGTGCATTTGGAGACATGCATGAGTAATGATCTCTGATGGGTGCCGGAAAAAGGTGCTTATGTAATAAAGAGTTAGTAATTGACTTGTGGTATGGCAAGTGTAAGTGGCTATGTCACATGGAACGCAAATGGCTCTGGAAAAATTGTTTCATTGTAAATCAAGCAACTATGACATCAGTTTGGGTCTTAGTTTAGCTTTAACAATATTACACCTTTTGACTAGAACTTGTCGCAAATTAGTTTTTTTAGAATTTTCATTTGCCCGGAATATATTCCAAAGTGGCACATCGGATTTCAACAAGCATTTCAAGATCTTAAACAGGAAGTCTTAGCTAAAATTTTCGTGAAAGCTTCACTTTATCCCAAAAAGAATTTAAATGACATTGTTTGTTTTTTGTTCTCAGAGACAGTGAATCAAAAGTCCGTCAACAAAAGAAAACTTTAAGACACTATTTGTGAGGCCTAAATAAGGTGGTTGGGTTCTTTGCAGTTGTATACATATTTTTTATAAATATCTGGGGAAAGTTGAAGGATTCATTACGTTGACATAATGGAGCTAAATATTTGAATTTACAATACGTTTTGTACGTATATGTTAAATCAACGTAAAACAAAGAAGTAAATTTAAAAAAAATGGGATGGCCCAACAGAGCGAAGAGCCCCAGGCCCCTAGGGCCTAGCGCATTTCTCACAACCATTCCTTGTGAGGGAATGGAAGTGACCTAGTCCAACGGCTTATCCACAAAACACTTTTCATGGCAATGAATTTACTAACGTAGGACTTGTCAATTCCTCGCGAAAGGCCATACCCGTGGAAAAACGATTTTGCCTCTGTTGGGATTTGAACCACTAACCTCCCGCGTTAACAGGCAGCAGGTAAAAATTTTCTTTCGCTTGGCTAAGGATACATATTTTTAAAAATGCATCGTGATATCCATACGCACAAGGAAGCCCCATGGCAATATAGGCCTCCCGTGAGTCTAACTTCCCAAAAATGGAAATTACAGCTACGGGCCCTAGGTGTTTCCTTTTTGAAGCAATAAGATCTACTAGAGAAAAGAACTAGGTAGTGTCCATGACTTTTACTACTATTTTGAAACACGATTCTGTTGATGGCGTTCTCAAAATGACGTGACTAGAAGAATATGCATTAGGTTAACGCATTTATTCTAGTTTCCTTCTGTATGAAAGTCTTAGGGGCCTACAGTTTTATGCCGTATCCAAACTTCTTAGTAAGAAAGCGCTTTTCATGGCAATGGCATTACTCTCGGAGGACTTGCCAATTCTTTGCAAAATGTGGAAAATCTATTTTATGTTTCTGATATTTGAACCTCGAACTCTTTACGTAGTTGCCAGACATGCTAACTAATGTCGCTTTCCATTGGTTTCACTCGAGGAAGCACTTATTTTAAAAGCCAATGGAATACCCAAAATTGTTACTATTCAGTTTAACGTAATTTCCTTTGTGTGAGTGAAACACCTATAGCTCTTAAAAAATATTCCTTGAAGAAAATTTTCTTATTGACATTTGAGTAACATATGTTAGTGCTTCTTGAGTCGATTCTTACTTCAAATCGTGAAGCGGCTGTCACTCCTCAGAACCATGAGAAGCGATCGGTTTGGAACGGTTTGAGAATGCTTCTGGACGCTCCTGGGCGGTTCTTTTCGTCCAATGGAAGTGACATAAGTATGCCAATAACATCACCTAGGCAATGATGTTTCATTAAATTCACAGCTACTAAAGGCTAAAAGATAAATGGCAGTTTATTAAAATGACATCCAGTTATTGAAGCGCAGTTCTTTAGAAAGGTAACACACTCTTTTTTCTGTCTATATCCATTAGACAAATTTAAGCACTTCTCTTGTTCCGCAAAGTCTTTTGGATGCCCAAGAGTCCAAAGATGAAAATGCTTTTTTGTATATCAATCCAAAAGAACATTGTTTAACGTCAAAAGAAACATCTTTCGGTTACCTTTTTATCTGTCTGCCTACGCCGAATGCAATCAGAGTGACCACTTGTATCGTCCTCTCTCCGTACCAACACAGAACACACTGTAATAATCTCATCCAGAAACTCGGCGAGTGACGCTTATTAATGTACATGTGCTCCCATTTCGGCTTCAACAGTCATTGTTTACCTTGGAACGCTTTGGTGTCCTGCTCCTTTGCTCTGTTACTCAACTTCTTTTTTCCTGGTTGTCTGGCTTGCCTCCTGTGTATTCTCTGTTTGTTTTTGTGATTAAAAAAAAACTATCGAATGCGTGAATTTGTTTTGATTTATTTTTTCATTTTCGATGTCGAATGAAGTTGTGGTAGCGGTTTGCAGTCAGGCTTTGACAGGAAGACCTTCATGTTATCACACAAACACACTTTCTTGGACTAAACTGATTCAGCAGATGACAATTTTTTAAGCTGTTTTTAATGTCAGTTGAATTTGAAAACTTTATCAATATAAAAGCTTTTGGTGGCGTCATTTTTTTCTGCCTGTTGTCTACTCTGTGGTAGAAACAACAGCGGCAGGTTTGGCCCATTTTGTCCACACGCTAAATTAGAACGGAAATCTTCGTCACCATTTTTGTCTTTGGTATGATATAAAATAAATTTATAAAAATGAATGTGTCTTCGCTGTATTTAAGAATATTAAAAGCTCATTCAAAACTGTCCCGATATCAAGGTAAAACTTCATTAAAATAGTGGGAATAATGAAACTCTAATTCAAATAAGATCCTTTCTTTGATTTCAACTCAAAAATAATTTGTTGGGGTTTCAGGCAAATGGGATACTCTTTGTTTTATCTAAGTATACTCTATCTACTCAGTTATCAAAGCTGGTAAAAAAGGTCCCAAATCAGTGAAGCCAATATAAGAGACAACATATCTATTCAGTTTTAAGTGGCGTCTCCCACTAGTGCAGAGCCAACAAACCTCACGAGTCACGAAACCGCTTATGGCAACGAATTGTAATAACTCATAAGCTGCATAATGTCGCTGTCTTCAAACACATAGCATCGAACAAGTATTCCACAAATTATAATTATATTTTGTCTGTTTACCTTTATGGATTCAAAAATTGACACCAATTACAATTGTGTGCCATCGATAGACCACACCATCGCGTTAATAGTTTTTATGGCTATCATAAAAATCTGCAAAAAAAAAAAAAGACGAAACGAAAAAGTCTGCAGGTTACTTTTACATTTGACGAACAATAGCGTGGTCAGTTGCACGACGAAACATGAACATTAGACGTTATTTGTGTAGTTTATGAGCGTCAAAGGTTGTACTAGGTCATCTGACTGATGGTTCGCTTCGTGCAAGTTTCAGTCGACATGAAAGATTGATAAATCTGGTGGGAGAGGAAAGCCATAGATAGATAAGGTACGGCAGATCTTTATTAGTGATTTCGTCAGGACATTACTGAAAGTCGGAAGTGCTCACAACGTAAAAAAAAAATTAAGCCGATGACATGAATAACGAAGTATGGTTTTGAATTCATTTAAAAACAACACACGTAATTTTTCAAAAAAGAACCTCCTTGAACGTTAATTTCGGTTTTTCATCTGTAAAGGTTTGTTGTGTCTCCCAATAAATGTTTTTAACGCAAACGATAAATTTAAAAACGTTAAACGCATCACGCACTCACCGTGTGATAATGGGAATTTGATGAAGCTCTCCTGTTGAACAACACCAGAGGAACAATCTTTCAAAAATCTGTGCAATTGCTCGCATATGCAGACGATATTGACGTAATGGGAAGAAAAAAGCGTGATGTCATAGGTGCTTTTGCGAGTATTGAAACAGAAGCGGCAAAAATGGGTTTGATGGTTAATGAGGGCAAAACAAAGTATATGCTGTCATCAAACAAGGACACAGAACATCGACGAATTGGACAAAACGTCACAATAGACAGACATAACTTCGAGGTAGTACAGGACTTCGTCTACCTAGGATCCGCTGTAGACACGGACAACAACATCAGTGCGGAGATCAAACGGAGAATAACTCTTGCCAACCGTTGCTTCTTTGGGTTAAGAAGGCAATTGAGAAACAAAACCCTCTCCAGAAAAACCAAGGTAACCTTATATAAGACCTTAATCATCCCAGTCCTGCTTTACGGCGCGGAAGCATGGACCTTATCGAAAGCGGATGAGGAAACCCTTGGTCGTTTCGAAAGAAAAATTCTCCGAATGATCTTTGGTCCCGTATGCGAAGGCAATGTGTGGAGAAGAAGATACAACAACGAGCTGTATGAGCTGTACCGCGACATGGGCATAGCCAGAAGAGTACGCATCGCGAGGCTACGATGGTTGGGCCATGTTGAGCGGATGGACCCAAACGCTCCGGCTCGTCGGGTGTTCGAAAGCACATTGCAGGGAAATCGCGGAAGGGGAAGACCTCGTCTTAGGTGGCGCAATCAAGTGGAGGATGACCTCAACCGACTTGGAGTGCGAAACTGGAGAGAGCTCGCCCGAAATAGAAGTCGTTATCGAAGGATGTTGGTTGAGGCCCAGGTTCACCCCGAACTGTAATGCCCACCTAAGTAAGTAAGTAAGTCTCCTGTTGAATATTAACATATTGGGGACACACTTCTTGATTGGATTTACTTCTTTTTTTATAAGGTAGATACCTACTTTCCCATATTTCAATAACATCTTTGAATAACACGTGCCCACAACTAAATAACAACACCGAACAATTGGAGTAGTTTTCTAAGATCTGATAAATTAAAGGTAATTTTTGACTGTGCCCTGAAGAAAGAGGTTTAAACAAAGTGTAGTTGACCTGCTACTGCTATCCCAATCCTCATTGACTTACCTCTTCCCAGTGAGACTTTAATTTGGTGTATGTTCAATGGGTAAATAAGTGAAATAAAGCAACAAAAGTAAAAAAAAAAAACAGGAATCACATCCCAAAGTAGGTAACATGATGTACGGGACACCCTGTATAGGTAAACCTTTTTTTTAGTAATGCTTTAAGGAAGTAGTCGTACCTTCCGCTTCCCGTGTGCCGGGCTCTCCAAGGTGTACTCACTTGGCTACCAACCAGATAAAACTCCAAGTTTCTCGCTGCTCTCCCCCTCCGGACCACTTGCGCATTTCTTCGATGTATAAACCATTTCATATAAATATAAACTAAATGTATAAACCAGAGTAGGATTGTGTAGACTTTCGGACTGGTACAGTACAGAACTTATTGTCTCCGGTCCAACCTTGCAGTCTCCGTCACTGACTTACTATAGCTAATACATACAGTGTCACCTTGATATAAAGAAGAAAACACAAATATATGATTATGTCTCACGGCAGGGGACGAATTACAGTACACTTTATAGAGTAATGCGTAACTGAACTTCGTGAGTTTTGCATAGCAACTTACTTTTCTAGCAATTGAATTGAATTTAACATTTATCATAAATTGAACGTATTTTGATTCTGTAGATGGGCAGCAGACTGATGTTGGGTAGTTTAGAGCGAAATTTCACAGAACAATGTCTTTCAATCACTCGATCACTGATGCCGTAACTCGGCCCCTATTCTTCCCCTTGGGAACCAAAGCAAACGTACACACTACTTTTTTTTTGTCATTTTTGCCTTTTTCAACGTTTACTGCGCCAAGCGCCACCAGTTTCCATTGATCCAAAAGACTGCCATTTCCATTTACTTTTTTTTTCTTTCATAGATTTCCTTTATTTTTCAGTTCTCAGAACCATGAGTAAGCGCCATCTAGTGTTCTCTAGATGATTTAGGAACTCAGTGTACAGTACAAACCGTGATTTAGCTAGGCTTCCCATACCTAAGGCTGTATATTCACTTCATTGAAATTCTTAAAATAAGAAAACTGAGGGAAATCAACTTAGAGAAATAAAGAACAAGAGGAAAAACTATTACTTCACTCGCCCCGCAACTTCACTTGCTTACATTGTTGCTTTTGTAACACAAAATCTATCTGTAATACACGTATTCAGCTGAATATAAATTTGTGTCAGTGGAATTACTAACACCACTTTATTTTTGGATTTCAGACTAGTTTTGAAATCTGAAAATAAAGTGGTGTTAGTGAAATTATTTTGAGGCAGATGCCATTGTGTGTGTGGTTTGCTCTATTGTTGTATCTCCTCTGTGGCTATTAATTATTTCTAGTGATTTTCGTTTCATACAATGTTGCTGGGTGACATGTACGAGAAATTTTCAGATGCATTAATTAAAAATGTTTATAATTTGCTTGCAAAAGTGCTTGAGTTTCAAGTGTTTTCAAAAACTCGTATATGTCAAAGTTCCTCCTTAAACGTTTACACGTGCGTACCGGTGAAAAATGTCAAAAATTCTCCGTCTTCATTGGCTTACTTCAGCAGGAAGTGTTGTCAGATGTTTGGAAAAAGTCACGATGGGGGTAAAGTAAAGATGGCACAAAATTTATTTAAGAAATGAATTTATAACTTCGTTTACAATTTTATCGTGCTGTTTTATAGAGAATTTTTCATTTTGGTTCTGCAGTAAATTAGTGTTAATGTGAAACCCTCATTTTTAATTGTGCCTCAGCCTTAATTCAAAATGACGTTTTACTTGCCAGCTGATGGACAACTTTTGAAAACGTCAACAGAAATACTTCTTGTTTTTATAAGCTGCAAAATAGACTTATTTTTTCAATTATTTCAAGTGAAAGCGCTCCAATTATGACTACAAATAAAAGAGTTCTAGTTACTGGTGGAACAGGCTTAGTCGGAAAGGCTTTGGAATTAGAAATCAAAAATCGTGCCTCCAACCAAGAAGTTTGGTACTTTGCCGGTTCAAAAGACGGCGATTTAACGTAAATATGCCAGATATTCAAGATATATTGAAATTGCAGTTTTTGAATTCATACAGAAATCTTGCTGAAACAAAGTCTCTGTTCGATAAAGTAAAACCCACTCACGTTATTCACCTGGCTGCTATGGTGGGTGGATTGTTCCACAACATGAGCAACAATCTTGATTTTTTGGTAATAGAAAAACATTTACATTTCAATTACATTCGCTAAAACCAATTTTTATTTAGAGAAAAAACTTACAAATAAACGATAATGTCCTCCAAACAGCATTCGAACATGGCGTAGTGAAAGTTGTTTCTTGTCTTTCTACTTGCATTTTCCCTGATAAGACAACATATCCTATAGATGAATCAATGGTACACAATGGCCCTCCACATGATTCAAATTACGGTTATTCCTATGCTAAGCGACTGATTGACATTCAAAACCGAGCTTATTTTGAGAAGCACGGCTCGGTGTTTACATCGGTAATTCCATGTAACATCTTCGGACCGAGCGACAATTACAAGCCAGAAGTGAGCCATGTCATACCGGGCATGATATATCGAATGCATGAGCTTATCAATAAAAACACAGACACAAAGGAAGAGGACAAAGTGTTTACTGTTTTCGGCAGCGGAAAGCCTTTGAGGCAGTTTATATATTCGTTGGATTTGGCAAAGCTAATGATTTGGGTGCTAGAAGAGTATCAGCAAGTTGATCCCATAATTTTGTCCGGTAAATTTTTGTAATATTCAATTAGACACATTATTTTTCTATGTCCGATTTAAGTTGATGAATCTGACGAAGTAACCATCGCACAAGTCGCCGAGTCTATTGCAAAAGCATTTGATTTCAAGGTCCAAACTCTCTGATTCCTACATTTGCAATGTTAAGCTATTAATTTCTATTACAGGGCAAAATCATCTGTGATACTAGCAAAGCTGATGGCCAGTACAAGAAGACAGCTTCTAACAAGAAGCTCAGAAGTCTCAAACCAGATTTTAAGTTTTCGGACTTTGAGCAATCAATCAAGACTTCTGTTGAATGGTTCATTAATAATTACGATACGGCGAGGAAGTAAATAAAGTGAAAATTGTACCTATCCAAACTTCCTTAATAACATTTCTTTTATGATTGTATGTACATGTTTGGAAGCGTTGACTCTGTTGTGAATAATAACTATTGACTTTGTTGGAACAGTGTATATAGTAATGAGATTGGCTATTTAAAGACATACATCAGATAAGATAAAATTGCCTGAAACTGTATACGACCAATCCCAACTCACCACTAGTGCTACCGTCTACGAATGATTATCAAATGACAAAGTTAGTATGTCGCCAAGTAACTACGTCAATTTCCGTCAAAAATGTTCATTGAACTCGAATTTGTTTCTGAAGATAAATGCCCAATGGCAAATGTAATCTCTTCCTCTTTTGCCAGACAGAAAATGGTAAGTGTCTATAGCTCATTATAAAACGTTCTTAAGGCAAAGTTATGCTTTAATGATACCGACCTGAATTTATTTGATCGTATCGATAGGTTGTATTTATTTACATATTTTTTTAGGTTTTTCTTCAGTTCTAAAATTGTTTTTGACTATCTCATTTTTGTTTAAAGTTTAATATTACTTAAATGGATCAAAAACTGCTTATGTAGATAATACTGTTGCGAAATAAGTATAACGTATTACATTTGAATGGACGAGGATATTCAGTTGTCGACTCATCCGAACAAATGAACTTCACTATCGGTTGTCTGATCCTAAAATAATCTTGACAATTGCTCTAATTATAATTAAATAAGCCTTCTTGAGATTCCGTATGAACGTTCGAAACCCTACGTTCACACTTTGATAGGTTCTTATCAATGATGTCTTAGACTCAAAAAACTCATCATCGTCCTTTTATAACTTTCAACAAATTGACATACAAATGGCATGCAATATTAGGTTGCCAAGGGTTGGTCTAAATTTCCTTAGCTACCATGATTTGTCCAGAAAAACATGAATTCTGGGATCTCAAAAATGCCAAACTACGAATTCTCTGTCATTTGAAAAAAGTACATGTAATTTGAGGGCCCTGTTGGTTCCTTCTAACCTGAACTCGCCCCAACACAAAACTAATGCTACTTTAAGGTAGAATGCCTGTTTGTGGTTCGAATTCTACAAGAGCCATAAAATTGTTTTGACAAAAATAACACTTCCAAAAACCTTTCGACTCGGCATAAAATTGTAGATTCTTAAGATCGTGTAGGCCCCGATATGTTTGTTGCACCAGCCTATAAAGGCAAGTAGGTTGGAAAGGTAAAACTTGTTTTTAACATCATGCTTGAAAAGATTGTGCAAAACCCGATCGTCAACACCAGAGGCATAATTTTCAATTGTGCTTTCACTTAGTTCAATTTTATTACCTATACCGTGCGATTTTTCTTTTTGTAAAAGTTTATCGTTTCTCAATGTAAATGATACTAAAAAGTACTATTTATGAATCGCAGTTTTAATCATTACTTTCTTTCTTTAATGAAATAAAACATCACGTGTACCAAATTGAAAATGCAATTATTAAGAAAGTAAAAAAATAAAAAAAAAAATAGGGTGGGGCAACAGAACGATTAGCCCCAAGCCTACCGCATTTCTCGCAACCATTGGCTTGTGAGGGAAAGAAGGGGACCTACAACGAACTTGGAAAGTAGACTTACATGATTGTTGGGCAAAAATTGCATAATTAGTTGCTGTTTGTAATCGTATCCAGGCACAAAGCTAAAAGGTCGTATTTAAGGTAATTTATCGATGCGATTCGCTGAGCAGTATTGAACTGTCTTTTTCGATGACGGAACATAAAAACCGAGTAACAAAATTGTTTCCGAAATTTTATCACTCATATAAAATGATAGATAGATAGTCTTTATAGTTTAAGGTATGTGCAAACTTTTCTAGATAGTGATAACATTAACAGCAAAACAGGTTTGCTTTAAAAAACATTATGACACGTCAAAAAGCGATATACGACCAACTCTTTAATTTCGTTATCATGACGCTTTTCTATAAGGCAAGAATTGGAACAGAATCAGCTAGAATGGGTTTAATGGTTAACGAAGTTAACAGTGGTTGGAACATGTTGAATGAATTGGCTCCGGAGGAAAATCTCGTCTTAAGTGGCACAACCAATTAAAAGGGGACCTTGACAGGAATAGCAAAAGTAGAAAGAGTTGGCCGATGCAAATTGTTGTTCTAGTATCAGTTTACACACAAGTCCTTAATCTCTTCTTTGCTTGTTGCTTTCAGTATCCAATTGGAAATTTGTTAGATTCAGATTTTTTCGAACTTCTTTTGAAACTTTAATGTGGGCGCGCTCGATAAACGTATTCGGATAGATTTTTGTTGTTGTTTAAGTGTTAAACATTTAGCAGGACCACAAACCCGTTTCTTCTAAAAAGTTATAAAAGTATCTTAGAGTTTTTGGTATACCTTTTTATTCAATTCGTCAGCTAATAAAAATTTATGTTTTTTTCTTTCCATGTAAATTTTTTTTTTTTAATTTGAACGTTTTTCTGTTTTTAAGCGACGAATTTTTAAATTTTACAGCTGTTTTCAGCAGCAATCTAGAAAATTTGTCTGAATCGTTAAATTTGTTTAACTAATCTTTGAAAACTATGGCTTCAGCTAGATACTGTAAATTTTGCAGTGGATTAGTGCATTCAAATATAACCCCAATTTTTTCATTTCTAAAATTATCTGAGTTCCTTCTTCGTTGTACTTGGGTCGACCCAATTTTCTTTGGTATCCTAATGGATTGCCACAAAAGACTTGGATTTTTAAATTCTCAAAAAACTATGAATCCGTGAAACCACGGCATACGCTAGTCATTTGAAGAAAGAGATCTGCATGCTATTTGATACCCCTGGGGCCCAACTATGTAATTCGATTCTATAATAAAAATGTTCGAATTCGAAAGATTCGAACTATGTAATTCTACAAGAGCGTTCCAATATACTACAATCGAACAGAAAAGTAATACCAATTATGTTTTGTAAACTTTCGGATATTCGGTGAACTACCAATCTCGAAAGTCGAAGGCAAATCGAGTAAAATCCTTCGATATCAAATGTGTTTGCGAGTAGAGCTAAAAACACAGCTTAAAAGATTTGTCTGCCTCAAAAATGTAAGTAAATAATCAAAGAAATTAATCGTTGGGTTGTTGATTTTAATGCAATCATTAAAATCAACAACCCAACGACTATCTTTACTTTTTATACTTTTTATTTACACCACGTCGACGTCATCACAATTTGAAATGCTGGTCAATTACATGATTGTTCATCGGGACCTCCTTCCTGTTGACAAAAATAAATAAAATAATCATATTTGGAACAGAATTTAGCTTTCTGCGAATATTCACATGCGAAAATATATCTGTCTCTAATTCTTTTACGTTGAATTTGCTCTTTTCGTTCCCGATTTTCATAAATCCAATCAAATCGCAACGCTGTATATTTTTGTAAATATTATTTTTACTGTTTGTTTCTTATTTTGAGAATGAGTCCTGTCAAAGAGCTCGAGGATCGTTCGAAAATCGAACATTTGTTGAAAAATAGTTGGCATTACCGGCATTCGATTCTGTTTTCATAGATAGTACCAACTGAAAGTAGAATCGAAAATTAGATTCGAATAGAACCAAGGGTAGAATCGAGTTACATAGTAGGCCCCCTGTACTTAACCCGAGCTCGTCTCAGCAAAGTCCTATAGTGTTCATTCACATGGGCTACAAAAAAAAAGTTGCCCAACTAATGTCTATGACAGTAATAATGTTGCATACTAAGCAAGAAAAGAGGATTTCACATTCGCCATACGAGATACGAATCCGTTTTCCTATTCTGTGACAATTATCATACCTCTGACGGAAAAATATTTAAAGAATAAAAATGTCGTTTGAAGTAATTTTCACTTAAAAAAAAACAACGATCAATTAACTTTCTATGTAAAAAATAATTTTATTATTAAATAGAACAAAAATTACTATTTTACAAACACACAGTGACAGAAGCTTACAAAAGTAGGTTTTCTGACAATTCGATTTTTATCTACACGTTTAGGCGCTGCAAAACTTTTTTTTTATAGTTTTTGCTTTTGTTCTCATTAGGAGAGGCGCTTCTCTTGGCGAAAAGACAATCACCAAGCACAGTAATTTAATTAAAATATTTTCTTTTTGCTTAACAACAAATAAAATCAAAATACATAAATGATATTAGGGTATGATGGGAAATAAAATAGAAATTCATGGAAACATGGTTCATAAATATAAAATAAAATAAAAATATATATTAACAAACAAAAAATTATAAATAGCAGGAATAAAAGGGGACAGCGCGACGACGAATAGAAAATTTTAGATTAAAAAATTAAAAATACAAAATATTTATCAACTAAACTTAAATTAAATTAAATTAACATCTAGTGACAGTATTTGTTTGTATGAGTTGTTAGTTTGCTGATTTTTGTTTTCATGGTATTTTTCGTTCGTTGTTTTTTACTAACAAAAAAACTAAATCATAAGTTTTTACACCGAAATAGGATCCTACTACTTAATCCTATTTTTTGAGAACATTTTTGAGTTTAACCGAGAGCAAGAGCACGATTATTGGAGTTAAAGGCAGTGTTGATCCATTTGATATCTGGCTTTGAGAATGTGGCCACAGAACTGCCACACTGGTCTTCAGAGGTGAAAGTACCTTTAAGGGTGTAGCTGTCACCTGTTCCACATGCCAATGCACTGCCGTAGTCGACATTGCAAGCATCATACTTTGTTCTTGCACAGACTTGTGACGAGCTGGCTCCACATTCACTTCGTGACAAAGCATCCGCTGGTGTCTGGTGCATTAGTGCTCCTTGTTGGTGAACTGTAAAAATGTATACTTTAGACAATTTCTAATGTTGTGCCTCGGGTACCTACTTTTCAAGGCATCCTTGCCCCATCCAGTTACAATACATCTCTCTGATGGACTAGGGTCCTTGTCGCTTATACAAATGGGACTGATGTGAATAGCTGTTTGAAGGTTCTTTTCTAAAAGAATGATGGCCAGATTATTTGCTCCTGTGGAAGCATCGTATCCTGGATGAATTTCAATTTCAGTTGCACGGACCAATTGGAAGGGAAGGGGCTCATCGTCGCTGCCCAGTTGCCATTCACCAGCCTTTATAAGAATATCCTTTGTTGGTTCTCTATAAATATTATAAAATTCTTTAATTTTGATTTCAAGTTGACCAAGATTTTCATTTAATAAATTTAAAAACGAGTACGATTATTTTCTTATATTGATTCTTTTAAATCAAAGTACCTACCCAGCAAGACATGATGCAGTTGTTAGGACCATAGCATATCCGATAATAGCACCACCGCACAAAAGTGACTTTGATGATTCTTTAAGCACCATTGCTTGCCATGGGATTTCAGCAAAGGATGTATCCTCTTCTGTAACACCTTTTGGTTTAGTGTTCTAAAATTAAAAAATCAGGAGGTAAAAAAATGCAGTCATAAGATATTATTTAAAACTTACGCGATTTCTGGTAGCACACTGTCCGGTTGGGTTTACAGGCCATGGATCGACGTAGTTGGAGTCGCGGCAGCACTTGCCTGGAGCATCAGATCCTTCGATGACACAATCACTGAGTGGAGCACGGAAGGCAGATTGTTGAGGGCTGAGATTTGATGGAGAGCTTGTTATTATTCCCTGGCTA
The DNA here is from genome assembly GCA_914767635.1 of Melanostoma mellinum. Taxonomy (NCBI): domain Eukaryota; kingdom Metazoa; phylum Arthropoda; class Insecta; order Diptera; family Syrphidae; genus Melanostoma; species Melanostoma mellinum. The sequence continues at coordinate 233,124,513 of OU612059.1, forward strand.
TCGCAGTAGTTTACATCGGTACAGACAAGAGCTGCAGCACACTTTTGTGGTGAAAAGGGTGTGTTGTTGTTATCGAACACTGGTGGCTTTCTTGAAGGGTATATTGGCTCAGAAAGGATGTCTTCGCCACGGATTGGAACTTGATTTGATGGACTGCCGATGGGAGATTGTGGCTCAGGTTGCTGTGGCTGTTTTGGTGGTGGAAGGTATCCTGGAGTTGGTTTTGGTTGAGGACGAGGTGGCTGTGGTCGTAATGGCTGCACACTTGGTGGTTGAGGGCGAGGTGGCTGAGGACGAGGTGTTTGCGGAGGTTGGGGTTGAGGCTGGTAAGGTGGTCTGGCAGGGGAGGCTGGTGGATTATATGTTGGAGGCTTGTAGGCTGGTGGAGCTGGTGGTGAAGGAGGGTTGTAGGTTGGGGGTTTGTAAGCTGGTGGAGCTGGAGGTGCAGGTGGGATATATGTTGGGCGTTGAGGCTTTGGTGGCTGATAAGCTGGTGGTGCAGGCGGTGCAGGTGGTTGATACGATGGTCCCGCAGGGGGTTTGTATGAAGGCTGAGCTGGTGGAGCGGGAGGAATGTAAGTTGGTGCCTGAGGTGAAGGTGGTTGGTATGATGGTTTAGCAGGTGGTTGGTATGATGGCTTAGCAGGTGGTTGGTATGATGGTTTAGCAGGTGGTTGGTAGGCTGGTGGTGCTGGAGGAGCAGGGGGAATGTACGTTGGTGGTTTTGGTGCTGGTGGCTGGTATGATGGTCGTGCAGGAGGTTGGTAGGAGGGTGGTGATGGTGGTGAAGGTGGAATATAGGACGGTTGCTTTGGTGGTGGTGGTTGATAAGTTGGTCTTCCTGGTGGCTGGTAAGCTGGTGGTGCTGGCGGAGCTGGGGGCGCTGGGGGCGCTTGTGGTGAAGGTGGACCGTAGGTTGGATTACTTGGTGCTGGTGGTTGATATGATGGCCTTGCAGGTGGCTGGTAAGATGTTGGCCTTGGTGCTGGTGGCTGAGGGAATGGAACCTCTGGGACGGTCAAAACGTAACCATCTGGAGTTAAAGCTGTAGCCGGTAGACGACAGCATACTTCAGGAGCGTAACAGCGATTTGCCTGTAAAGAAAGAAAAAATTGTTCATTAATCACAAATGATTTATGAAAGTCTCATAGGCAGCACTTAAGTTAAAGGCCAAACTTCATACTTCTCACTCACAGAACTGTAAAAAAGCAGAAAGTGTAAAAACTTTATCATTCATTAAGCTTTTAAGCCTGACTTAAGACATTTATTTGCTGTGAGCTAGTAATTGAAAGTTCATATGATTCTTTTCTTAAAAACGGTGAAGGTGCAATATTAACTGCGAAAAATAATAGTGAACAACGACGATGCGCTGATGGATCGCTGCCATAAACGTTAACGACAGTTCAGTGTCAAAATATTTACAAAGACAAATACTCGTACGTACGCATTGCCATCAAGTGGGCAGATAATAATTCAATGAAGAAAAATGGTTAAAGTCATTTCGAAGCGGAGTGTTCATGTGGGATGGTGTTTGGGAATCTGAGAGCATATTTGATAAATGTCCAGTGAAAGGCCCCTTAAGTTAATTGCTATCTTAATTGATCGTTAATTCAAATTTATTAATAAGTTTTTAAATCTGTTTGGGCTACTGTTGATTGCCCTTAATCCAATAGGTGGGTGTTAAGTCAGATATGAAAATGGGTTTTATTAGTAAATATGTTTGGGAGCTCAACGCTGACAGCAGTTCAAAGTTGTACACATAAATTGTGATTTGATTGCGTGACACAAGTGGCAGTAAGTTATGCAGAAGTTATTTTATTCTCTAATGACCGATGCAACGCAACGCAATTCTTTTTCGGAAGCCCAGACTTCTATCGATTGTAATCAATTGATGTTATTTATAAAAACTTTTAAGTGGCTAAAAAGGCGTGTTTGTGTGTTTGTGATGATAAAATATTACTACTGAAAATGTTATGGATGGTATGCTGCATGTAGCTATAAGATTGTTGTTTGTGGTGAGAACAATTTGCGATTCTCGCTAAAAAGCCTAAACAAGTTACTTAATTAAAATTCACATGCCATATCTATTAAGGAGACTTAGATTTATTATTAATTTTTTTAAAACATGATTTGCAACTACCTGAGGTATTTGCATCATTAGTTTTATGAGTGGCAGCTAATTTATTTACAGAGCTTGTTTACTTCAAATGTTTGCATAAGCATGCATACCAAGTGATTATGTTTGATTAGATCAGAGGAACGTGGATGGTTTCTTAGTCTCTGATCGATTGCCTAAGTCAATATTTATGTTCAGAAGCATTTGTGTGAAATATGAAATATGTGTCTTTACCTGGCAATCAAGTGCAGGCATTCATTTTTCAAGAAAAAAAAGTAGAGAGATCCTAACCATTTGAGGTGTCCAATTTAGCTGCGTTTTTTATTAAGCTGAGCAGTAAGATTGTAATTTTGTTCAAACCTGTGAACTACTTTTAAAACCTAAATGCGTATATTCAATACAATTTTATGACACAAAACTAATGACCAATTAACATGGCTTCTCTAAAAGTTTATTAGAATTCGACTAAGGAATGAGTAGTCTGAATTTGTATCGGAATCTGTGTGTTCCGGCAGCATGCTAATTTGAGTCATCTTATTCATATGTTATGACGTGGAAACTATGGCTTTTTATTCAAATGGTGTTATTTTAGTGTTAAACACTCAAATTTGTGTATTATAATCTTTAAAATATAATCTAAAGCAATACGAATAAAATCTTAAAATAGAATCCACTTAAGTTCATTGCCTTATGTCTTAAGGCCAAACAAAAAATAATTAAGCCAATAGGAACTAATTCTTAGACAAAATTAGCAACTTAATCGCAACATCTATACAACTAAATAAAGGTCAGCATGCGAGTCAATAATAAAGTCGTTTGTGTCGTTAAATTAAGAGAATCATGAGCCGGATCTAAAAACAAAATGTGAAATTAAGTTATTTGGCGTTAATCTTAGAAATATTTCTAAAATGTAATAAATTTGGCAAGTTAAAGAAATTTATTTATCATTTATAAGCTTTGAATGCCTGATTCAAATATTAAATATGAATTAAATTCAAAGTCAAAACGCAGATAAGGCACTGATTGAATAAATTTTCCCTATTCCATATTTACGTGCTGTTTGTCTTTAACTAATTTGTTATTGGACGTATGCAGATTTCTTATAAAGATTCTTTAAAGTCCTCAACTATTTTGTTAATGGCCTAACCTAGCCAAAACACCATTATCATTATCGTAGCAATTTAAAAAAAAAAAACATTCTAACAGTCATTTGAATAGTTAACTTTTGACACTTTCTTGGAGGAAACTCCTTATTTTAAACCTCATCCAACACAAGGGGCAAACCTGCTATTAATAAGCCGTGCAATTAACTTTAATGTATCTTTAGTGCAGTGTTGTTGTGCAATATTCTCTTTTTTAGCAACCAACCATGTGGTGCTTAACTGTGTTGAGTTTATCGCTTTGCTCATGTTGCATGCAAATTCTGCTTCAGACCTTATGAACCTGAGCTTGCATTGCCGCAGAGATCAAGAGTGCAGTGCTTATACATCAAGGCGAGGTACAGGGGAGAGGTCCAGTAGAAGACTCTCCACATCTTTTGAAAAAGGTGGCAAATATCGTGTAAGAAACATGCAGCTAAGGCGAAAACTTGAGATGACATTATATATGATACTGTTTTTATTGACAATTCCAATTCCGTAAATGGATACGTTGGATTGGCCAAAACGGTCAAGAGCCATGTCACTGTGGGGGTAGAGCATTCAATGAGTTTGGCTTTACACAAAAAATATGTGAATGTCTTAGAACTTAAGAATTCCGGAACGTCTCATACAAAAATGAAAACTTTATGTAGAACTTAAATTTATGACTCGAATCAGCAAACGGGCCTTAATAATTTAAAACCTTAAGACTTTTGTGTTTGTAGTTCTGGTGAATCCTCTTATAATTTTTTAACCTTTGCATAGACTAGCAAACTCAACCGTATTTCAAAATTGATTGAATGTCCTGTAGTGTGTCTTTTACAATGTGGTAAAAATACCTCCAAAAGAATGTCCTCATACTGGGAAGACCACCAATGTCTGTCGTTGAAGGTTAACAGCCACTATCGAATTTTATAACCTGAGACAATGCAATTTCTTTACATCAATCTATGGTTATAAAACTCCCCAACATAAAAAATGAATGGCCAATTAAGACATTTTATTGTACATAAACAACGACTGGCTAAAAAGCTTAGGTGTCTTGTCTTTGCCTTTTAAAATATTTACTCAAGTCAAGAATCACAGTTCAAATAGCAGATTCATGTTAACAAATTTTCTTTGGAGAAGTTTACATACATACGAGATGTTATTTTACATCACCAAAAAGAAACCAAGATCTGCAGCAGCAGCAGCACATGCTCACAGTTTTAAAAGAGTCTAAACAAGGTCATTGAAATTTTCTGATTTCAAAAATTTGCATACCAAATTTAAATGTTGTAGTCTTAAATTTTGTTGATGATTTTGTTGCTTGTAGGTGGTATACTTATACAGATTTACATTTTCATTTTGTCAGTTTGATTTGGTTTATGGTTTGTCATCAGGAAAACTTATGTTGTTGTGGGCTGAGCGAGAATATGTTTAATACAAAAATGCGGGGGAAATCGCAAACGCCGTATACACACACTCATACGAGCACAAACACAAACAATATTAAGAAAACAAACATCGAAACCAGTTGTAAGTAAATGAATTTTTTGAAATTAAAATTGGAAAATGTCAATCAGATGCGACCGATGTTGGTTGGTAGCTCCGAAAGGCGACATCTCCATCGAACGAACGGTAAGCTATAAATTTGTAAATCTTCGCAAAGCAATGGTCCCGAGGATACCAATCCAATTGATGGTTATTGCTTTCGCTTAAATTAATGCACGGGATGTTGTTTATCGCTGTTAACAAATATAAAGCAAATTGTAACAATGGGTAATTTCAGAATGTTAAATTGCGATAGCGAAAATCTTTTTTTGAAAATCTTCTCCCTGGCAGACAACAACGACACTGTTTTGAAATGGTTGCGCTGGTTTCAACTGAAGAAGTTAAATGACAACACACCACAAGGCTGCTCTTCGAATATAATCCTCAGGGGTAATGTAGGGTCTGAAGTCTGAACAAAAGATTTACATTAAGGTCAAAAGTAATAAAGCTAAAGCAGAGTTCAGCTCTGAATACTAAATTAGAATTAGTAATATGTTTGTTGCTGCCGCACGCAAACGCGTCTGTAACTAATAACTTCAACTTTCAATTCATATCCGCGTCAACTTTCCTTGCAACTATTTCCACAAATTTTAATTGCACAGTAAATAGGTATTATGCAAAGTTAAGATCTCGCAATTGATTAGTTTTGAATTGTTAAAAAACGACAAGGGGAATTTACGTGCTTACGAATTTTCCCTTATTGAAATAACATAATTCATCATACTTTTTTATTAATAAAACTGACGCGTTAAGATATTTTGTTCATCATTAGAGTGTATTCACATCTGAAGCCCATGTTATAATGACGTTTGTATGATTAAGCAATTCAGTTGAAACAATATTTGCCGTACAGAATGATCGCGTGTATTTTGTTAATCAAATAGATCTTTACTGCTAAGCAAAACAAAACAAAACTAAAAAAAGGTTCTCTCTCAGCTCTTTTGTTTTCTCATAGATGGGGATTGTGATTTCCTCTTCTCAGACAATGACAATTCAATTACTTTGTTTTGCACTGTCTGGTGTGGATTGCAAATTCTTTTATCTAGTGAAAAGCAATTGAAACTTTTTTTCGCTGATGTTGTTACATCGACAAGACGACCGGCCGACTAACCTCTTTAGTGCTTCAGTAGAAGAAGCACAATAAAAAAAAAGCCAGAACGTGATCAAGTGATGTTTAATTTGACTGAGTTTTGCCACCAAACTTATACTGGATCTTAGACACGAGATTGAACACAATTAGTAACATGGTGTTTGACTCATGAATGTTACTTTTGTTAGTGATCAAAGGGATTATTACTTAATAACAATAATTTATTGCGAAATCGAACTTATAAGGGTTCACATATAATTGGATTTAAATTGGAGGGTCTTCCTTGCCTTCGCAAAATGCAAATAGAAAGATAAACAAAAAAAAAACAAAATCTGGGAAAGAATTTGAGCTCTTAGCTGCCATCAAGGTTAAGGTCAATACTTTCTAAAGACATTCCAGTTCGGCATTTCAAAGTCTTCACGAGTTAGACCACATAATAAAGATTCGAACTGAACTCTCATGTTTTATTTAGATGGGATTAATGACACAAGGAAGTGCCATCTTTACTTTTGTAGTAAAATGATATATGCATCTGGGCCGTCTTTTACAATACACTAATCTAGTGAATTCCAAAACCTTCATTATTAGGCAGACAATGAATTCGCGCAGTGACTTTTATGTGTCTCTAGCGGTTGGAATTCGAATTATTTAATCGTTTCGATCATAAGCGAAACGCATAATAACCAACGTCATGAGACGACCTTGCTAACAATTTTGTTTTGATGGTGATCTTTGCTTTTGTTTTTGTTTTTGTATGTATTGTTTTGTTTTCTTTTTTCCGCTGCATGCACATTAAGTTTTAAAGGCAAATAAACTGGTACAGCTAGGATGAAGCTGTGTAAGACTTAAGTTATGACAGGTTTTCTTTTTTGGTTTCTTTTGCGTAGTACAGCATTTTCTTTCAGTGTTTCTTTTGTTATTTTTTTTTTTTTTTTTTGAATTCTTCGGTAGTTAGGTAATACCTGAATTGCAATCCATCGTTCTTTTCATTGCAAAGTCTCACATCTCGGTGTGTACAAATTGTAATTCATTCATCTTCGTTAAGTTAGCTTCTTGGATGATATTTAAAGCGTCTGTTTGATGTGTGCTACCAGCGTGACTTAAGGCACGCTGTTACTGAACAGTGGCATGGCTCTATCTTATCTGGATCTGGGAATAATTTGAAGTGGCAAGAATTGTTAAAAAAGATATAACAATCTGTCATAATTTGCATACCACTGCACTTATTGTTATTGAAATGAGAGCATGGGACTCAACTTGTGGTATGAGTGTGTCAAATTGTTGAGCAATGCTGTTCTGGAATGCCTCTGATGCCGATCAGCTATGGAATTTGTCGCATAACAACAGATTTAACCCTATTTAGGTATGTAGGTACAAAATGTATGAAGAGTACTAAGGGAAAAGTAGAAGAGGTGAAAACTATGCCCTAGAGAAATGTCGGGTGAGCTTGTCATCCGTAGTAGTTACACAAGCTGTGTTAGGGAAATAAATGTTTTTGCTGAGGTGTGAAAGATCGTTGGACAAGGATTTTCCAGCGTATAAGTATTTAATTGTTATCCAACCGTTGTTTTGAAAACGAATGTATAAAATCAACATCCCCTGCAAAAAAGTATTGAATCCTAAGTAGTGGAGGACCGTAAGCTTTTTACCTAGGAATCCAGGGCCAGTCCATGGATTTTCATGAAATTTTCGGAAATGTGTTTTGGATGGCGTATAGAAAAAAGTTAAAAAATAAAATTTCACCGCTCTCAATTTTTTAATTATTTTTAAAATTAATTATTAACTTTTAAAATTTTAATTTATTTATTTAGGGTATTTTAGATAAGGTTTTCCAAAGCGTAAGGATGGATAGGTTTGGTAAAGACAAAAAAAATTTGTATGAGAGGGGGGGTCTACATCCCTCCGTGTAGGCGCGAGGGGCAATTTTATATGAAATTTACTTCATTTTTTAAAAAACTATTAAAAATCAACTAAGCCACTTACTTTCTCATACTTTAGTGTTTTTGAAAGCTATTGCTTTGTTCTTTAATAAAAATTTTAATTTGAGTTCACTTAATGAAAAGTTTTGGAGAAATCAATCCTCAAAGTCAAAATTTTGAAAAAAGAAAATATTTCTTTCTTAATTGATTTTTTTTTTCATAATTTTGCCACACAAAGGGTCATTTTTTCTTCTCATGTTCAATGCTTTTATTAATATTTACTCAGAGCAAAAAACCGAACACAAAAATTTTTCTTGCTTTAGGAGAAATTAAAAAAAAACGAAAGATACTTTTTTCCAGAAAACAAAATGTAGTTAATTTCCCGCTAATTGAACTTTTTTCCTTGAAGTGAAATATGAAATGTGTCTTAAATAGCATATAAAACAAAGTTAAAAAAAAAAATTTTGTATGATCTTAATTTTAATATAAATTATAAATAATTATTAAAATTTTAGAGTTATATTTTAATTATATTAGTTTTAAGTTAAATTTTAAAACTAAGACCTATTACAAACTTGAAATTTCATCTCAAAGGACAGCACATATACTAATTTGTAATCTAAAAGCTGTTTCCTCTCAAATGAGTTGATGGAACCGAAAAAATGTGATTTTTTGCCAAATTTTGAATTTTCAACAATTCAAAGAGACTTAAATCAGTTAAATTAACGGCTCGAAGTTTTTTTTTAGGTGGGGAGCATGCTGATGTGTAGTTCTTTCTTTTATATAAGAATTGATGCATTCCTTATTGATATATGTTTGTTTGCATACTGAACGCACGTAGACAAATTCGCGAGTATTTATTTGGCAAAAAACCATATTTATTTGGATCCATCAACACGTTTGACCAGAAATAGCATCTAGAGCACAAATCAGTATATGTGGTGTCCTTTGAGACCAATTTATAGGTCTAAGTTTTAAAATTTAACTTAAAACTAATATAATTAAAATATAACTCTAAAATTTTAATAATTATTTATAATTTATATTAAAATTAAGATCATACAAAATTTTTTTTTTTAACTTTGTTTTATATGCTATTTAAGACACATTTCATATTTCACTTCAAGGAAAAAAGTTCAATTAGCGGGAAATTAACTACATTTTGTTTTCTGGAAAAAAGTATCTTTCGTTTTTTTTTAATTTCTCCTAAAGCAAGAAAAATTTTTGTGTTCGGTTTTTTGCTCTGAGTAAATATTAATAAAAGCATTGAACATGAGAAGAAAAAATGACCCTTTGTGTGGCAAAATTATGAAAAAAAAAATCAATTAAGAAAGAAATATTTTCTTTTTTCAAAATTTTGACTTTGAGGATTGATTTCTCCAAAACTTTTCATTAAGTGAACTCAAATTAAAATTTTTATTAAAGAACAAAGCAATAGCTTTCAAAAACACTAAAGTATGAGAAAGTAAGTGGCTTAGTTGATTTTTAATAGTTTTTTAAAAAATGAAGTAAATTTCATATAAAATTGCCCCTCGCGCCTACACGGAGGGATGTAGACCCCCCCTCTCATACAAATTTTTTTTGTCTTTACCAAACCTATCCATCCTTACGCTTTGGAAAACCTTATCTAAAATACCCTAAATAAATAAATTAAAATTTTAAAAGTTAATAATTAATTTTAAAAATAATTAAAAAATTGAGAGCGGTGAAATTTTATTTTTTAACTTTTTTCTATACGCCATCCAAAACACATTTCCGAAAATTTCATGAAAATCCATGGACTGGCCTTGGATTCCTAGGTTTTGCCTTTTTTATGTCTAACGGTCCTCCACTAAAGGGATTGTGAAGAGTTTATATTTCACTGTCGAAGTTTTCTTTAATCATTCGATGTGTTTCAATGGAATTAAAAACAGCCAAAGAATTTAGTGCTATAAATGCTTTGGTGCATTTAAATAAAGAAAGTAATATTTTAATATTGTGAAATACATGGTTAAGACAGCTTTGGCCAATAAGCTTGAGAATATGGATAAAACTGTGAATAAAGCACTTACCGATGATGTCTTGGCATAGTTTGAATCGTTTATTGTACCCCGGGAACATTGATTTGGTGCAACACAGTCTGAATCCGATCCGCATGGAACAGAAGGACGTTGGGTGGTTGTTGTTGGTGGTGCCCGGTATGTGCAACAAACGTCGGTCTCTGGTTCACAATTCTGCAAAAGAAAAACCAAATGTTAAAAATGCAAACAAACTTATAAAACATCATTTAAATACTAGCTCCTGAGAAACTTAAGCCATAGACAGATCCCAACCACGTGATAGCCTAAGCATCACTTTCGTGTGCAAAAACTATCGGTCAATGGTTAAGTCTATCTAACCGGCTCGGCACCGCTTGGTGTACGTAAGTCAATACATCTCATTGCAACACCCGGTATATTGAGATGGGTTCATAGAGCGTGGTTTTAATTAAGTTCCTTTGACGTTATAAAGATTTATTACTTGAAACTATTTTTATTTTTATTTGTAGTAAGAGTGGGCTCTTTAAATTTTGTATAGGTCTTTCTAACACGTGTTTTCACTTCAACGCAATTATAATTAACATGAAAAACTTCACATAAATTAAAACTAAATGTGGGGAATCCAAAAAAAAAAAAAATTATATTGAGATCTCGAACAAAACAAAAGACACTTGGTTATTTGCTATCGAAGAGGTCAAAGCTATATCTTAACACCTAACAAGTTCTTGAAAACACCAGACACTACCTAGAAAACAGGTCCAGCAATGCCGAAATAATTAAAACTCATATATGAAATTAAAATTTTTAATCAACCAATAAGCCGATTTAATTCAAAACTTTGGCTTAATGAAATGAAAATTGATTACCTATATTTCTGGGTAAGAGAATACGTCATTGAACATGTTGTCAATTTGTCAAATTTTCTAGTTTTTTTTTTTCATCTTTTCTCTACTTGAAGATTTTAATAGCATCGTAGAAACTCAAGGCCTTCATTAGTCGCTGACAAGCAATTACTTTCAATATGGTCTTTTTCTGTGTTCATCTCTTTAAATGTTACTGTTAAGCATTTTAATCGGATGATGTAAGCCGGAAAAAGTAGAATTATTGCATACACACAAGCAACACATATACAGGCATATAAATCTAACGCCTACTGCATTGCAGAACATGGAATTTCAAATATTTTTCTATGTAAACATGTGCTGGTATAATTAATCATTTTTAATGAAGCCACATCAATTTATCAAATGTTCAATCAGATGAAATGAAAGGTTATTAAACCTTTCAAACCTCTATTTGCAAGCCATACATCATCGAATCAACCTAGTATACAATTTTATTTGTTAACTGTGACTCAGAGTTAACACAAATAAAAATTCAAACAGTTGTGTGGACTGCAAGTGGGTAAACCACCTACGTATCTGAAAATCCTAGAGCGCACAATGTGTGCATTAGTCTTGTTAAATGATTTTCACACTTGACATTATATAATTTCGTTTTTTTTTCTCCTTTCTGACAACACCGATTAAATCACCAGGTTTTTTTTACTTAATATTCTATGATAATTTTAATGAGAAGTTTTATTAAATGCAAATTTTTAATTTAGTTTGGGAAAAGTTTGTTGAAATATGCAAAAGTAACCGGAGATGGCTCTTCAATTAAATCAAAACATGCATTTTTTTCAAAGTCAAGTGCAGCAGTAGATTTGTTTCATTTGTTTTAGGTTTTTTTCAACACCGTTATTGAATACAAATGAGATTGATTTTACTTGTCTGACAAGGCATAGCGATTTTCGACTCTTGTTGTGATTGATTTATTAAACATTACCGTTTACACCTGCTCACGAATTATTTGTTTTTTTTTTTACTGACTTGACGAATACAATTTTTAGAGTCATTGATCTCTCTTTTCTGTAGCAAATTTTCAAGTTCTCACACTAGAATTTTCTTTGAGTTATAAAGGTCAGAAAATTACATAAATTAAAGAACAGGTTTGATGCATATGTAATATTGTTTAAGCTAAAACTAGCAGACTCGTAGTCGCCTTGTTTCGAATAGAATTTTTCTGCTCGCTATCCGATATCCGTTAGGTGTTGGCAGTAATAGGCTTAAATTAATTTTTCTGGCTAAAATAAATATTCATTTCGAAAAATTTAGCTCAAATTCCTGTTTTAATCTTTGCGTTTTCATTAAAATCCAGCCGCTAGTCGGGTAAAAATTCAGACAGACACCAGTTTTAAACAAACTCATAAATTTTATTGTTTTTATAAGAATTTAAAGTAAGGTTTTTATTAAGTCTGGAGCTCTTTTAAGTCGACTGTGTTGTGGATATTTTGTTCGAACGATACTTTTTAACGTCACCCTTGCAACAACTTTAATCAATGCCGTTTAAGTTACTATATAATTAAAAATACAGTGATATCAGCAAAGAAATATTGCAAAGATGTACAATTTCCTCACTGTTAATAGGTTTATTCAAAACTTCAACGGAAATAGCCAAATAATAAGCTGTCTGGTTTTTATATGATCCATCATCAAGTCTATCTTCAAATTGCTTTGCCGTTTTATTCAGCACACACATTCAGGAATTTCTTGGAAACGAAATACCACAAAAGATCTTTTTCCATTTAGTTAACCTAAAGGTCATCCATAGTCTTACCATACAGACAAAGCTTGTCTCTTCATTTGAAGCACATTCCGTTGAATATCATAATTCAAAAGTGTACTTTGCGTGCATCATGCACTAAAAAGTAGAGTGGATCGTAAAGAAAGTCACGTTCCTTTGATTCATAAGATTGATTTAAAACCACAAATGAATACCTGAGTTTATTTGAAAGCAATTCTCCTCTTCTCCTTTTTAGCCATCTGAGTTTGAGCCAACAATGATCATCAAATATAAAAGACGTAGACGGCCCATTATATAAAAAATTACCGTGTCAGCAAATTAAGCTTCATTCTTCCACAAAAGAGGTTTTAAAATATCCGAGAAGATTTATCAATTTAATAGAGATGTTTAAAAAGACACCTTTGATGTGGTCATAGCGAGAGCTACACCGATCTATGATTGATAATTCAATTGACTCCACATCTGAAGGCAAACATTACCAGAAAATTATAGGATGTGTTGCTAATTGGGTGGTTACCATACGCCATGTTCACAAAAATGACCTTTTGACATGCCTACTTGAGCACCAACTTTAGAACTAAGTGTTGTGAGATAGAGTTTTTAAATCTCAGTAGGGGACTATAAGAAGCAATTCAATTAGCAAACACCAATAATTTCTTGTATGTGTGTTGTCTGTTCATCACATCTTGTGATGTCCGAAAAAAAAAATTGCAGACTTAGTCTTTCCTTGGGTGAATGCGACTGCAGAAATTCACACGCCTCAAACTAGGATGACAAATAAAAATCAATTTTATGGTCGAAATACTAAAGAGATTTTATACTCAAATTAATTTTGTACTAAAACTCCCTCGATGCACTTTACGTCTTTATATGGCAATAAAGATGAGAACTAAACTTTCTTTTTAGTTCGTTTCGTTTAAAAAAGGTGTAATCAAGTTTCCGCCAAAAATAAATTAACCAACAACAAAAAAAAGTACGAACATCGGGCAGCAGGTGATCTGACCGCTTTCTTTCTTCATCTGGTAGGCAATAAAGCGAGTTGTTGTTGCATTATGTGATTGTGCCACTGGACAGGAAAAAAAAACTATACCCAAGATACCAAAATCAAAATATCATGAAAATTATTTTTGATTACGAAATTTTCTGGGTCATACAAAGTACTTTTGGATAGCACAAGTGCATTGGTATCAGCAGACTGGTACGATGTGTACACAAAACTGCACTTAAGGGATTTTTTGCTGGTTGCTCAGTTATTTTTGTTTTTGTTTTTGCTGGGACATGGAATGCAATGGACTGGGAAACGCGGATATTCTTGATTTATTATGTAATCTTAATTTTATGCAAAAGGTGCATATGTCTTCAAGTTTATTACGATGATAAGACTGACTGCCAAGACTGATACCAAATCGAGTTTTTCATTCAACTCTTTTGTTTTTCTTTTTCATACAGCCCTTGGGATCAGCTATTGGCAAATAATAAATTCAATTCTGTGGTTGTTGAAAAACAGAACGTTGTTACTTAGGATTAAAAGAAGTTCTCAAATCTATTCATAAATTTACAGAATGTTCCCTGGAAGTTATGTTAAAACCTGTTTTATTTTTTGAAACATAGCCAAAGGCTTTTTACGTTTAAATCTATATCTACACTCCATATTGAATATTTACTTATTAAACTTAAAAGGCATTTCATTCTTCTTCGCAACTTTAAAGAAGAGTGCTAGTTCAAGAAAAGTTCAAGTTCAGCACTGCTACAGTAGGTCAAGTTCTCTTTCAAATACAAATAAATTTATAACAAATCAGGAGAAACGGGTTATTATAAAATTTGCGGCCGGAAACTATAACTGGATCCGCATTGTTGATCATTGAAACGTTTTGGTTAAGTTTGACTGACGATGAGTGTTGCGCAGATGTTGAAACTGGGTATTTAAACTTAAGCCAAGATTTGGAAAACCTAACGTTCTTCATTACTCGCTCGCAACTACGATAAATTTTACTGGTGACACAAGTCTTGCATGATTAACAAAGTATTAGTATAACATCTAAGCACTTTAAAGAATATATCCATCAAAATGGAAAAAATTCTTCGTTGTCTATGTGCGTTCTTTTTTCTATTATTTTTATTTGACAGCTGCTTTAAACAACAATAAATTTTCTTAAACAAAAGCTAAAGAACCCGAAATATTCAACGTTTAATAACTCGTTAAGACTCAAATTCTACTTCCACCTTAAAAACAATAGTATCGATGTATGTACACCTATGACACGTTTATTCAAATGATCAAAATTCCTATTAATTAAGTGTCAATGCAAATTTTTTTGTTTTAAAATGTTTACTTAACCAATCAATTGGACTTACCTGTATATATCCACTAGGATTATTTGTGAAATATCCATTTTGGCAAACATTCTTTTTAACACATTGTTGTCCACCACCACACTTTATGTAGTCTTTAGGAGGTAAATATTTCGGCGCAGAAAATGGTTGAGCTTGTCGACTGAAAATTGCGTGTTCTAGAAAAATGTTTTTGCTAACTGAGTTCTCAAACTCTGAAGAAATAGGATGGGCATCAATCGTATTTTTGTAGACACCCGATAGGAATATGTTGGACCCCACGTCGCCAAGTGCTGATTGCAACACTAGCAGCACTGCTAGTGGTAAAAGCATACACCTTATCATTTTGTCTAGAAAGAAAAAGCAAGATGTTTTAGTATTAAAAAAAAAAAATAGTTTTTAAATGGATGAAAACTTGGTAAATTCTATTCTGAAATCTTGATGCATATGTTTACAAATAATACGAAGATTAAAATTCTTTCGAAACCGTTGTTGAATTCTTTTCAAAGTTCATTGATTTCGATAAACAATTCCTTCATTAAGCACACACATGCGGTTAATAAATACCTTTTTCAGAATGAAAATCTAGATTCTCATGCATATGTTGATGAATTGATCGAAAATCTACATTGTAACTAGATACATAATTTTCTATAATTTTTAAATTTCGGCTTTAGGTTTTCTGTTGTTTGTTGTAAGAAACCACTAATACATTGTTCCAATGATTATGCAGAACTGTAATATCTTGAAAATATTAGCATGCGTAAAATCTAATGAACTTGGAAAAACATCGTCTTAAAATAAAGAAAAATCATTGAATGGCGAATTAACATGCAAAGTTCGCCAGCAGTTGAATTGTTGTGTCTTACTATCGAGAGAGAAGAAGAAGAAGAACGACATCATTTTTGCGCAGGAGAGTGACAATAAAAAAATATTTACAAATAAAAAAAATAAATAAATAAATAGCGTGGCAGAACATACTTCGGGAGCTCCCAAGGCCTTTTGCCGTTCTCTCAACCATACTTTGAGGATTGGAAGGGGCCTACAAATTTTTTTCCAATTTCTTACGGCGAAGAAAGTACGCGCTTTTTATAACTTGCACACATGACATTCATATTCTGGGGAATATTATCATTTGAAAAAGACGTTTAAGGTCCAAGTTCAAGATATATGTTTTATCATTTTTCACCATTATATGAAGAGCATTTTTACTAACACAAGTGTTATATGAACTATATATCAGTATGTCTTAGATGACCCATCATGTATTTAAAGTCATATTTAAATTCAACAGCTCCTACGATTTGTGCTATCAACTAATAATTTTTATAAAAGAAAAATCTACAAATTGATTTGAAAGTGCACTGACCAGTTTAAAACTCAAAGAAATCAACAAACGTTCACTTCAATGATTGTTATGAATATTTCATTTCAAAATAAAAAACTTATATCAAATTATTTATAATTCCCTCAGTAAAATCGATGTAATGCTTGCTATTTTAAATAGCTTTTAAAAAAAAATACGATACATGAATATACAACTGATAAATGTATGCGGTTTTAACAGAATAACTTTTTTCTATTATTTTATTCAGAAACTATTTGAAGTTATATCAAGCTATTGCTATTGCTGTTAACTTATTAAGCAATCACTGCAATCGAATAAAGTAATTGTCTGCAATTAAAAAGATCTAGAAAACAGCATACAAAATAAGGTGCAACCGCTGTGGACATCCTGTTCCACATATGACGATTCGAACTTTAATATTCAATCGAATAGAAGACGTCGTAATAACATCCGCCCCCATACGGATGCGGTTTGCCAAAATTCTATAAATTCTTTTATTACGAACACTTTATACCACCAAATGTTGATTTTCAGAAAGCTAAGAAGAATACTTGATTTTTTCTTGAGTGAACATTCATATTTTTCATTAATTTATGCAAGCACATCGACTAGCGGTCTTGGGGGTTACCTACTCAAATAGTTTTTCATTTCTTTTGTGAAAAAAAATTTAGACTTTGTAGTGTTGTAGTGCAAGAATCCACAAAAACCACTTATACCCTAAGAGGGCTTTATTCGTTTTCTAATCCAGACACTGCACGACACTAGACACAGAATAATTTAAAACGTGTTTGAAAATGAAAATAAACATTAGCATCAGCAACCACTCAGTAATATAATTGCGTATAATTTGTCATTTCAAAATTGCAATAACGACTAACAAATTAATGCATCGATATCAACACAAGACACAATCATTGCACAATTCACTAATTATTTATTTTTTTTTTTTTCTTAGAACAGTCTTTTAAATATTGTTTCTTACATTTTTTTCAATTCACTGAAACTGATAATTATGTGGTATCCTTTTTACACTTATAAATGGGTAATCCTTTTGTTGTTTTCTTTAATTCGTAAGATTGCACCGGCGCGGGCGTTTTGTAATAGGCACACACGATCGGAACGAGCGACGTTCTTTGATTGTTAAAATGTTTGCTAAGACAGCTTTTATATACCTTATATACCCATACAATGTCAGTCTTCTTGGCTTAAGTTTTCATGGTGTGTTAAAACGGACTTTTTCGCTGATGAGAGATGACGATGAGCGTAACCTATTCCTCTTCTGCGCATCGGGGCTTCACCGATCAGTTGAAATTCTTCACCGCGCGATGAGATGCCAAGTTGGGGGATGGGAATGCACAATGAATGAGAGTGCTGATTGTTTTGAGCCTACACCAACATTTTCGCTAAGATGAGTGTGTTCATCGAAGCTGGATGAATTTGTTTACCTATATTTACGATAGAGTTC
Organism: Melanostoma mellinum; assembly: GCA_914767635.1. Taxonomy (NCBI): domain Eukaryota; kingdom Metazoa; phylum Arthropoda; class Insecta; order Diptera; family Syrphidae; genus Melanostoma; species Melanostoma mellinum. Next base: position 233,142,097 of record OU612059.1, read on the forward strand.
CCATTTTTAAATGTGATGAGTTTTTCGCTGAGTTTTGTTTTGGAGAGCTCGTAGCCGGTTTGGTGGGCTTCATTTGGTATTGTGGCTTTCGGGTGTTTGGAATATTTAAGTTGATGATGATGATGATGAATCTTAAAGATATTTCTAATGCAATTATTTGTTTACAAGAGGAATTCTTTTGCAATTACATAGTTTGTTGGTACGTTTTGGTGAGATTGGCAAAGCGAATTTAGAACATTATTTTGGATAACTTTGTTTGGTAAACATTTGTCAAAGCCTTACAAAAATTTAAATTTTGTTTATTGTTCGATAAATTGAGTTTTCAAACGTTTTTTGTTAATGTATTCGTAGAAACTGTTGTACCCTTAGAATATATTACTGTCAAAAATCAATACATGAACAAGGAATGTATTCTGATATTTTTTTTACTAAATAAAAGCCAAATTAAACATAATTTGAGAGCCTTTAAATTTTATTGAGTGCTGAAAACTACAGGCCTTCTCCATCTGGATGAACTTAAGCTGAATTAGTCAAACCAATTTCTTTTACCCTTTAGAAAACGAGGGGGTGTTTTATATGTATTTCCTAAAATTTATTATCTCGCTAGAAACAAGCTGATATTTTGCAAAATTGTTTTCCAAACGAAATGTTATGCAAAACCGTTAACACCGGTTTTAAATATGTTATCGTTTAATTGTCATTCTTTGCCATTCAAAAAATATTAATGAAACGTTCTTTAGATTTTCTACCTCTTAGTAACTTAATTTTTATTTAATTTTTGTTTGTTGAGATCATTTCTTACAATAGCCACCTAACTATTTATTTGAAAACAAAAATCATTTTTTTGTTTTTAAACAAATGAAACCGATAACAAGACGGCTAAAAATTCTTTTAACAAAGTTGGTGTGTATTAAAAATCAGAAAGCGTGGAGAATATTAGCATTTACATTTGCAAATTTATTTCCATATAGAAACTTATGTATGCGCTCATTAAATTTATGATCGGAAGATGAATTGCTTTAAATACATTTGAATGTTCACACATGTATACATTACACAGGATATACTTATACAAACAAAAATCTGTGAATCACAGCACAACATTTACGTCAATTGGGTCATAAATTCATTAAATATGAACATGCGATGGCCGCAAATAAGCTGCAAATTAAATAATAATCAAATCGACTCATGCAATCTTTTCACACCTCTTATGATTGTATCTGGATTTGTTTTGTTGACACTACCATAATTTAATTATTTTTTAATTTGAAGAATTAACATCCGAGTAAAGTAGTAAAACAAAAAATAATTTATGTCCTTGCTCTTTTGAAGGTCGATGCACCGGCGGGCGGCGACGCAACCATTAAAAACGTCTTTTTTATGCGGATTTAACTCATAAGTTCTTGTGAACTTGCCTTGCACGAGTTGTTGGAGACAAAAATCTCATTTCTTATTCGTAAACGTCAGCTATGTTGGATCTTGACAAAACAAAGATATCTTTAACTCTCACAAAATTCCTCCAGCGTGGTTCCTTCCGTGAGTCTTAATAAAAGATCACTTTTGAAAAATGTCCGCATTAACAATTCAGAAGTTCCACAAAACTTATTGATACCAGAAGCAATTTGTTAATGATTCAAGACGATGCTTTTTTTTCATCACCAAGGTGACTTTATGTTTTCTATTTAAACTTTTTACACACAGAAACATGTTTGTGCGCTGCTGGGCGCTCACAGTACTAATTAATTAAAATATTTCACCTACTAAATATAAAACAAGAGGTCTTAATTTTAAATATTTAAATTAAGGCCAATAGACTCATAAAGACATCAGCGCAGTATCAAACGCATTCATATTATTTTATGCGTTGTAGGCAATAATGGACTTGACAAGCAATGTGACAACACACTTTTATTTCTTTTGCCACAATGGATGACTTTTGACAGCTATAAGAACCAGACCTTTCCATTGCTTCGACCAAAGTAGGCAATTTATTTCATACACCAAAAAATGTTAATTAAGATCTTGGAAACGTACTGAGCCAGGGCATGTCTGCACAACATTCATCAATCAAAGCCCAATCGATGGGGAAAGAATTTTTAATTATACGTTCCAAAAATTTTAAATCGCATGTGAGGACGGTTTCATAATGTTTTGTTTTCGAAAACGTTGTAAAAGAATTAAATGATTGCTTGGGCGGTGGCGATGGCGATGGCTGCGGCGCGTGGTTCGGCCCCATCTTAAATAAACAATTTTATTCGCTCTTCTTGAGTGGCCTTCGTAAAGTTGAAACCCACAAATCATTGGTTTATGTTTTTAGATTGAAGATGGTTCATGTATTCATTTTTGTGCATTGAACACCTAGATAATGGAGCATGGATTATGGAAATAAAGTTTAAAGAGTCACACGGTAGCATAGCTAATCAAGTACATACATACATTCAGCTCTCAATAGTGAATGAATCACTGTAGGCTATTCGATTTGATATCTACCTTTTAGCTCCATTGCAATGTGAACGTGCGACGCATGGTATTGTTGACCTTTGGCTTGAGGAGGATTTTGAAGGTCATTTATCGGTGGTTGATGGCTTGTTTGTTGCGAAAGGAAGAAGTGACAAGTGACAGAAGTATGCGGAATTTCATAACTTTGTATTTTTTTTTTTTATTCTTTGTCATGTGCGTGGATGTGATTTGAATCATTTGTGCCTTAAATGGAAGACATTTAACTATGTGGTCAACGGTTGGGGAAGTATCAGAATCAGTCATACGAACAGGAATAAAAATGACTCTTCTTTGTTTAATTATCTCAATCATCTGAAACCTCTTTTTAGTACGTTTTTACATTTGATAGCAACATACTTAGTCAGGTTGTTGAACCTTACGACTTGGTAAAGCGATTAATGGTTGAAAACTTGATAATCAGGTATACGCAATGATTTTTGAATGTGGTTTTTTTTTATTTCTTACTTTTGAAACATCTACATATTTGATGAGTTTTGAATCAAACCATATGCTTGTTATGTTTATTGTAGGGAGTGTATTGTGTATTCTCTGCTTACATACATCTTGAAAAAAATATACTATCGTAGTAATTGTTTTATGATAAGGTATAAAAGAATCTTAACTTATTATCGTGTTTTAGTTTTTCTTCTTTTAAGTGTATTTAGGATGTCACGTAATTTATGCTCCAAACTGAAATCAATGCGAATGTTGAAATTTTGTATAGAAAAAGGTTCGGTTATGTGAAAAAATATTTAATTAAATAAGAGTATCAGGAAATAAAAGAAGCCCAGAAAAGTGTATCAAATTATAATACGTAAATACATACATAGAAGCTAAATATGCAATGTTCTGCAAGGGGTGACCAGTGGCTAATTTTGTTTTTGCTGCAACTATTTGCAAACACAAAATCGCTTGAGTATGGCAAATTGAAAATTATTAATTGCACTGATAATTCCAAATGTTTCTACCGCTTCCAAAAAGAGCCATTAGGTTTTAAATGAAAAAAAGATAAGCCCTCGAATCTTCCTAATTTTCCACATTTCTCTCGACCATTACTGTGACAAAAGGAACGGATCTAAAACTGTTTGTGCGCTTAAAATGAAGAGGTTGGCTTTCCATTCTTACTCCAGAGATGGTTGCTGCGTAAGTCTATAACGCACTCAGGAGTTGTATCCTGAACTCCCAACTTAGTCCTACTTAATTTACTACGACATCTATGGTCATTGCCTCATTGGTCAAGTTGCCCTTAAAAATATAAGTAGCTTATTAAATTTACTTTGTAAGTTATTTTTTGTAAATAAATAATTTACTCAAAGAGTTCCAAGCGGGATTTAGAGCAGGGTACTCAACGGTCGATAACATTTTCGTACTTCGCATCTTCGCAATGTAGCAGAATTATGTGCAGCACAGGGCACACGTTCTTCGTGGATTTCAGGGCCGCATTTGATACGGTGGATAGCAGGTCGTTGTTATACAAATTATATTGTAAATGAATGTCTCAAAAAATTGTAAAAGTAATAGAAAATCTGCTTTAGATACATGGGCTGCAGTCTGGGATGGTGAAGTAGGGTCAGAATTGTTTGAAACGAAATTGGGTGTAAGACAAGGTTGTTCACTGAGTGCTTTACTGTTTGCGCTGTTCATCGACGATGTTACGGATATCCTGCCTGATGGAATAGAAATCAACGGAATTTCTATCAAAGCACTTATGTTTGCAGATGACATAGTGATCCTTGCTCACTCACCGGAAACGTTACAACTCATATTCAATCGATTATGCGATTCCTGTGCCAGATGGAACTTAGTGGTCAACCAAGAGCAGTCAAAGATCATGATCAGAAGAAGAGGCAGACTACGAGAGTGAGAGTTTGAAGTGAGAATTGGCACTACAATAACACACTTTAAGTGGTCAACGAACATAATTACCTTGGAGTGATCTTCGCTAGTATGTTAAAAATGGGAAAACAGTTAAATTAGAAGCTTGCATAGGCAAAAACTGCAATAAACTCTACGTGGAAGATGATCCAGCTAATATCTAACTCATAGTAAAAAAATTCAAAGTTTTTGAGTCAGAAGAGAGTCATGATGAAAACAGTAAGCAGAAAAATTGGTTGATATGAAGCGTGCTTAGAGCATGTACGCTCATGTAACTTCCTTCTTAATCTTGAACAAGAGCTTCACTCGAACTGGAAACAAAGATTCTATGAGATCATTTCCGCAACAGACATAAACTGCTGAAATGAGTATGAAAGAGAAGCAAGAAGATATCCCTACAGTTCGGTGTACAGCAGACTCAACTATAACCTACTACAGACAAACTACTTTTGAGACGAATTATGCGATGAATCCATTTCAACGATGTTCAGATTAAGGGTAGAACTTTTTCCTCTCAACTATAGGCCACACCGAAGACACCTTCCAATATTGTGCAACATATGTAACACAGCAGAACCAGATGATATATTTCATTTTGTGTCCGACTCTTCGTGAATCGAGGCGACATTTCTTCGGTAAGGATACGCTCTCAACGGAACAAGTTTTGAAATTACTGATCGAATTAACAGTTATTACTTTTTTGTAAAGCAGCCCTTAAGTATAGATAAAGAATAAGAATCATCTTGGAACAACGATAATAATAGTAGTACATTTAATTTTTGTATACAAGAAGGTTCTTACGTCAGGTTTTTTGTATTAATTCAAATTATTTTTAACTTTCATAATCAGTACCAATCGGCAGACGGAATAGCCACGCCATAAAGATTTTGTTTATGTAAATTGTTATGTACTTATGATGTTAATGAATAAATCATTATAATCTAAAAAAAATCTAAATCTAGTCCAAATAGTTCAATACTTACACCTAAACACCACTCTACTACTACTGTCTTTTCTCATCAAAAGTGTTGTTTTTTTATTTAAAAATAAAATATTGCAGAGATATAGTTTTATGATGACTATTTACCTGTAACGCGTTCTATGAAAACTTTTCTTTTACCGATCTTCAATGAAAAAATGTTGAATAAATTCATATTTGTTTGAATTGCTATGCACAGATTTTTCATTTTCAGCAGGTCTTGAACTCAAGCTTAGGATTCAGCAACGTTTAATTTTAGTTTAGGCAGACCTAAATTATCCCACCTCTAGCAAAAGTTGCCATGCCTACAAGTGTTCATTACCACCAACGACAATGGCTAAAAGACACTCATAAATTCTAAGAGATATACTTTTTACATAACTCCTACAATGAAATGAATTGATGCTGAAAACAAAAGTTGGGACGTTTCACTTGAACTCTTAATATAAACAAATCCAGAGATAATTAGACTAATTGAACTTATAAAACCAAAACAAAACTCAAACGAATACAAGACACTTTAACCAAATCACAAGCAATAACATGACGATTGCACTTAAACACGAAGTTACACATTCAAATTTAAGGTGGCGATAAGACTTAAGCTGACTATCAATTTGATGAATGGTAGGGTTCATTATCTTTAGTGCCCTCAAAAATTTAAGTTTTAAGACATCTTTAAAGTTCGGTATTTGGTAATGCCCGTCATGAGAAGGTAAGCCTCTAAAGTATGTTCTTATACAGGTCAATTGATTGTTATAAAATCTTTTCACAAGATAGCTTTTGTTTCAAACTTGAAAATTTGTTTCCCATCATCGTTTCATGTAATTTTTTTGAAAACGCATCAACGAACAGCTTGCAGTTGAAATACTTGACACTTTACTTACGGCATTTCATAAAACTTAAACAGTACTTACTCCAATACTTTTCAGATTCACACAATTAATCACATCTTTTCAGCTCAGATGAAGCAAATTTTGTTTCTCAAGAGTATGTCTTCACTTTTGGTCGAGTTTTTTTTTTTTCATTATAAAACAATACCCCAAGGGTTTTGCCACCTCTCATTACCCTTCAGACACCAACCCAACCGAGCAAGTTTAAGAGCTGCAATGGAAACGTAAGCGCAATTTTACATGAAAATAATAATAAGACTTATCACTTATTTGGTGAAGAACTCATTGACCGTGTAACTGCTTTCGTTGTAGGTACAGATACAGACCTTACGCAATGGACAGTCAAAGAGATACTCCATGTGAAAAAATTGATGGGCGAACAGAGGTGCACGATACAAGATCTATGGCTGATATGCAGACTCCAAAAAAGTAATATTTTGTTAAAGAAAGAAAAACATTTGCAATTGTAATTAGAAATGAGTTTTCAAATGGTTGCCCTTATAATGTTTCACAATGTTCAGTAATTCACAGTTAGATATGCACGAGTATATTTTCCAATAATAACTTAATGGTGTTAGTATCAAGTAGGTAGACCATCTGCTCTTGGCAATATTTTGCAAATATTTAGGATAAAATCGCACCAATGACCTGGTTATAGAAAGCTATGAGTATTATTATCAAATAATGAGCATGATATGATTTATCGTTTTTAGTGCTATGAAGCAACTATCTTTCGATATATTATTCGGATAATTAGACTTATTGAGAGTTTTGGGACTGACCATGAATATTGCTAATAACATCTTATTTACCGCTTATTCATTTGCGATTTCATTCGGTGTTTGCAATTGATTCCTTTCACAAGAACGGTTTTGGTTTTTTTATTTTTCATCTCATAAGCTAGTAATAATCTTATACATTTTGTTGTGCAGCTCATTATAAGTTTTAATGTTACTGACACACAAAAACATGTTGAGACAGCATTAGTGTTGTCTTTTGAAATACTTTTGAACAAAAAGTAACTATGGTGATGAAAATTAATATTTCTGTTATCTATTCGGTTAAGGAGTTGCATAACTATTGTTCATTTACTTATAATGCTTTGGAAACACTCGCATTTATGATTAGCTGCTGATTGTTTTGCATGTACTATTACCTTACCACTGGTGGGGGAGCAAATAATCAAATTTGTTCTCTATAGTTCAAAACATGAACAGCACTTTAAAGCAACAATTCATAAAGTGGTACCCGTGGCGCAATGGTTAGCATGTCCACCTGCTAACCCAGAGGTTTGAGGTTCGAATCCCAGCAGAGGCAAAATGCAAAAAATGTTTTTCCACGAGTATCGCCTTTTGCGAGGAATTGGCAAGTCCTCCGTTAGTAAATTCATTGCCATGAAAAGCGCATTATCAATTAGACGTTCGGAACCGGCGAAAAATTGTAGGTCCCCTCCATTCCCTCACAAGGCATGGTTGTGAGAAATGCGCTAGGCCCAGGGGCTCCTCGCTCTGTTGCGCCACCCTATTTATTTATTTTTATTTATTTTATAAAGAAAAAAACGAATAACTTTTAATATGTTTTACGCATATGCTACAATACTTTCCATATTTATTTATCCTCAAGACATGAGCACTAAAAAGTTTTCATTTATTTATTTGTTGCCTTTTGGTGTCCTTCCTGATTGTTTTGTATCCTTGCCAACTGCATCATTTGCTAGAGATAAACTGTAGCAATTATGTGATCAGGTTACACTTTCAATTAAAATCGCTAAAATTTCAATTATAAAAAAAATATCTTCTTAGTTGTTTTTCTTTTATTGGAATTTATTCTGATAAACCAGTAAGAAAATGATTATACTTTTTTTTTGTTACCATTGTGATCGCTATAACCATTGTGATCTCCTGTTTGTTTCACTCTAGTGTCCCACTTGTGAGGTACTGACACTAAGGTACGACGCTCCCGCTTGACCTCAGACCGCCTGGAAATGCCACCGAGTCTTGGATTATTCAATGTGAGGGGTCAAATTTTTGTTATCATTTTTCCATTTATGTGTGCCAGGTGCAGTTTTGATTTAATGTTGGCCCACACGAAAAAAGAAGTTTTTCATGCCCAAACAGAACTCTTTTTTAAAACAGCTAATTAAAACTGACTAAAAGAGAGAAACAAGAAATAACCTTTGCCCGGGTAAACCTAAATTCATATGGAAACGAAAACAAGGTTGGTTCTAGAGAAAGTGTCCAAATATCTTACATCTTTTTCTTTCTTAAAGTTTATTCAATTTGCTAACCTTCGTTTGCTAGGCCATAAATTTAAAATATTTATCTTCTAAAAAAATAAATTTAAATACTTCCAGAAAGAACAATAATTCATTTCCAAGATAATCTACTTGACTGTAGGTTATATATTAAACGATAAGGTTTTAATTTCACATTTGTCTGTGCTCTGTGGTATGTATCATTTTTTCTATGCATTCAGAAAAGCGGAACAAAGACTTCTTTCAATTTTAATTCTAAAAAAAAAGTATGATTTAATGTATGAATAAGCTGCTAATTTACATAGACTTCTTTAATGTTCTAAGCCTTGCAATCATGTTTGTCATTGTTTCAATGCGAATGCCAAAAACATTACACATACAGCAAAAGTTTTCCACATTTGACTCCTGTTATGATTGCACATCATTTCTCGCATTACGAATTTAAATAAACCCAAAATTGAAGTCCGGCTTACAGAAATAAGTAGTTACAAGCTGACGAAACACGCTGAAGAAAACCCCACCAAGATCTAAATTTCTCATCAGTCTAATTCTGATTGAGTTCCCAATGCCATACAATGACCTCTTTCGACTGAGAAAAAGAGTGACCTGTTTTAGTTGGGGCCGAAAATTCAGCACAAGCTAAACAGACGAATATGGAGATCGATGTTAAGAATTCAGAATTTAGTCTACTCCATCTACTAATTCATAATTAAATTCTGAAGTTGCCGGAACGACTTGGCCGCTTTCAGCGGTGAAATGAGAAAATAAAGCGTAAACAAAACAAAAAAGAAAACATTATTAAATCAGCCTTAGGTAAAGCTGTTAGTATTAGTAATCAAGAAAAAAACCCAACAGAACAAAAGAGAGAAATAAAATAGATTCATAATCTTAATTGGCGCTGGCACCGAAAGGAATCTAAGTCCGGTTCAATGCGAGATGACGCATTTAAGTGTATCTCCGTGTTAAGTTTCTTCTTAAGCAACGGATCTCGATCTAACTTCTGTTGTAGTTAAGAACAGGAAGATTAAGTTCACATTCAAATTTTTGCACACATTTTTGGATTTAAAGTCTTTTTGTTTTAGGTATTTAGACGTACCTGTTGTCTAGAGGTTTAATTTATTTGTGTCTTTTTTTACTTCGCTGCCAAAAAAGAAAGATCCGCTCATCACTGATTAAAAATAGATTTGCCGCCTTTCTCGATGGGAGTTTTAGTCTATTTCAGTAGGCGGCAATGTTTGATGGACAAATATAAAATAACATAAGATAAGCACAAGGTCATAAACGGTAGCACTTCTTGCTCTAATTTAAACACCGTGTGCCCTAACATTCTTTATAACATCGCATCGGTCTGATGAAGAAGTTTTGTTGGCTTGCGATGCCTTTAATAGCTTTTTAAACGCTCAAGGCCGATTGAATGGCTTAAGCTCGTGTGGTGGCGTGTTGATAGTTGTTTAATGATACATTTACATAGTTTGATGAAGGTTAGGCTTCAAAGAGCCCCACCAAGAGAGTGAGTGAGTGGTGCTCAGCGGTGTTTTTAAATATGTACGACTATGCCATTGAAGAGGTTATGAAGCAATAAGTTGAATGTACCTTTAGTGAAGCACCTTTTTGAATGGCTTATTTAGTGTTGATTTCCAAGGCTTGATATCGATTCATTGGATTTATGTTTTTCTTCACAAACTATTATTTTTAATTAAATGAAACAATAGAATGCTGATGCCAACAGAAAGATAGTTGTAATTTATTTTTCAAATGGTCATATTACGAAAAACAACATTTATAAATCTTAAACAAAACAGTTAGGTTGTTGCAGTACAACCTGTGAGAAGTTATTTTCAATCTGACAAAGTACAAACAAAATCCTTTTTGTTGAGATATTTACATACGTTAAGTGATAAGGAGTAGTCATTATGGAACGGATCTTATGACCATGGAAGATATCAAACGCGTACTTAGCCATAGCGAAAATTAGAATAAACTTGCCTCCTATTGCCACACTGATTTCAAGTGTAGATCAAGAATAATAGATAAAAATTCTTAAATGTTTGTAACGTTACTTTTACTATTAATTTTTTCCTTTTTGAAATGAATGTTTATGAATAATAATATTTACCTATAATAGTTTATTTAATTTGTTGCAGACGTCTAAAGCCATGCTTAAATGTACCAAATGAAAAACATGTAAAAGAAAACCTATTAGTGATTAAATAAAGTACCATAGTAATAATAATAATAAATAAATACGTACATTTTTTTTTTCTGTTAACATAATATATAAATTAGTTTAAATCTCAAACTCCTATGTGTTTCTCATTTTTTTTAGTTCTCAAACAAATGACTGTGTATTTAAAATTATTAATCAATTTATTTGATCTATTTTTTGTTTTGGATTACTTCCTTAAGCATTTATGTTATAATTCTTTTTAGTTACTTAAGGGTCACCCCACCCTAAGATTATTTTTTGAATTTAATTTTTGCTGTGGGTTATGTGCATTTAACACTATTTTTTTTTTCTAAAAATATAAAATGTACTTAGATTTCTTACTATATTCTATCTTTATTGTTTATACAAAATTGTAAGAACTGAATTTTTATTAAGAAATAAACTAAACTAAACTAAAACTAAACTAAAAAAAACATTAAGGGCCGTTTTCTTCACTAAAAGTTGAAGTCAACTGAAGGATTTTTATTCACAACTTGTGATTTTGTTTTTCTTCACTCAAATATGACAGCTTCAACTGACGATTTTCAACTCTCGAGTTGATCAACTTCCGATTTTCTCAACTTCTGGAAAAAGTAGATTTTGAATGAGTAAACCTGATAGTTGTCTGTGAATTTTAATTTTGTACTACATTTTGTTGCTTCTGTCTGTTATTTTGGATTTGCATTTATGTAAATAAAAATATTTTTAAAATAAAAAATTATTATTTTGAGAGTCATCCATCGTCAACAACGTGACAATATAAAACGTGTCCACGGGTCTGGCTTGAAAAATAGGTCCCGAATTCAATCTTATTTTCAGTCAATTTTAAACTAAGAACAAACAAGACAAAATTAAAAACCAAACATATTCAATATATATATGTATGTATCTATGTTCATGTGCATATGTACATAAATTTGTTTTTACTATCTAATATTTTTAAAACAAAACTAGATTTTTAAATTAAAAAAAAGACTTCTTTGCAGCAGCTGTTGGAAATGGGTGGTTGCTCTCTTAACATGTCGATGTTTTTTTTTTTTTTTAATTTTTTTTTCGAAATAAACAGAAGTCAACTACCGGAACTTTAATTTTCAAAGCAATCGAGCAATCAAAATTCAAATCAAGAGTTGAAAAATTTCAACTTGTGATTTGAATTTCGGTACATAGATACGTATCTGTCAAAAATATCCCAAGGAAATTTTTAAAAACGCAAGTACGCGAACCTTTGACTTTTAACTCTGGAATAGAAATTTAAATTAGTGAAGAAAAACAAATTTCAACTTGTGTGTCAACTCTCTAGCTTGCCTCAACTCTACAGTTGGCCAACTTGAGATTTTGAGGCAAGTTGAGAAATAGTGAAGAAAACGGCCCTAAGTCTAAATGTCATTTTCCCAAAACTTTTCTGAGGCTTTTCTATTTGGTATTGACTTATTTCTTACACTCTAACCTAAGCGTACTATAAGCTGGTAAAAACGATTACTATAAGTAACTTTTCGGTCAAACTCTTCAGCAATTTTCGTTTGATATTGACTTGCCCGGAACGTTACTTGCATGACGAAGCTAAAAAAAGCTTTTGAAGACACGAAAGTGGTGAAAAAAAATCTTCAATCAAAAATTTGTCTGCTCCACACCGCAAGTTTCATTGTTATAAAACTGTGCAATTGGTGACGAGCGGAATATTTTTTTCACACCACATCATGGGAATTTTTGTTTGTTTGAATTATCTTAGATTTAGCACAATCAAATTTTATCACCTGCTGTTGGACATTTATGAAAGATTCAACTTTGATCGAAATGAATTGAGTTTTTGTGTGCGGGTGTGTCAACTTTGCTCTTACTGCAGTTCGTTTCTATAGCCTTACATTCTCATTAATCATATTTTCCAGCTCCCATTGATTTTATTTTGCTCTGAAAATATGTTTTGTCTGGCACAATAGACCTACTTGGTGAATGGCCGGAGGGACTTAAAATATCATTAGCATCTTTAAAAAAGAATAGCCTGCGCTTGAAATCTCTTCGCATTAAGACCAAGTTTCCGCATTCTTAGGTTCCAGACTCACCAAAGCGTCTTCTTCCTATTGAACAAAAATCATAAGCATTGAATACGTAATTAAGTTGTTGTTGTTAATGATATTTTGGCTTTTGTTATAAAAAAAAAATATGTCATATTCACACTATTGAACACGACCATAGGTTTCACTCATTCAGCACAGTTCATTTTATTGTTTTTTATTGAATTTTTCTTTTGGGCATTTTAATTTATTGCAGCCCCAAAACTGTGGGTTTTAACTTTTTCGCACACGTAGTTAATTTAAAGCGATTGTATTCTGCTTATAACATTGGTTTTATTTTACCTCAATATATCTATGCGACTGCATATGGGTGGATCAATGTCGTATTACCTTTATTAAATTAGTTCTATGAACGACTAATGTGAAACTTCATTGGTACCCGAGGTGAAATTGCTATGTAACATATCTGACTTCCTATAACCTTTGAGGTCTAAAGAGAGAGTTTAAATTCCAATAAGATCCAAAATGATTTTTCGCAGGTATCACCTTAAGTTATGAAAAGTGCTTTCTTACTAGGTACGTTGCTCGACCTTCTTTCTTATAGAAATGGTAAAGAGAAATGTACTTAGCCCAAGCCCTCTCCGAGGTTGTTTTGCCTAAATATCTACATATTATTTTTGAGATGTGATAGATCAATGGCAATCCAAACTTTTGAACACAAAATATAATACAACAAATGTGACTAAATCAATCCCACGAATTACTTCTATTTACTAAAGTGGGCATAACAATTCTGGATGATTCAGGCTCATTTTAATCAATATTTTCCGACCACAATTTTTGTCGTGCTCTCTCCTGGTATTCACTTTTAGCCGGTCAAGAAACACGGTCCCCATTATTTTGATTGCACCAGCTAAGATGAGATTCACCCTTACCCCTAGATGAGATTCACCCCTACCACGTCGAATAAGAGCACCTTAAATTAGAGCTTTCTTATCGAGGCTACAAATATGCCAAAGTTGAAAAACCAATAGTTTTCACTGATCTGAATATGTTTTATGAAGCAATGGATCAGTTTTTGATTTAAATCACTTTAAAAAGTGCTTTTGGGTACCTATGGCTATCGACATTATTGCAGTCCTCATATTTTAAGGCTCTCAACAATAATTAACACGAAAACGAAAGTTACATCAAATGCATTCTTTAGTAAGCAAGATGTCAGCTGCAGCAAACCAGTCTAAGAATTTGAGTAAGACTAATAGAGGAATACTGGGAAAGGTAGAAACAAATTTTCTTTTATAGTCCACATCATTGAAAAAGTCAATTTGTTTCAACTGTACTCATTCCAATGGCGGGGCTCGACGGTTGAAACAACCAACAGGGTCTATTGAAATAAGTTGAAATAAAACAAAATCTTACTCTGCCAATTTCTGATTCATAATTTGTTGAATTTGACAACGTTGTTAATATTGTTAAGAACTCACCAAAAAACTTTATTCAAAAAATTCAAGTACAATAAAAAAAAACCAAACCTAATGCAATCACGCTGCCTGTCTTTCTCAACCTGACTTTTTTCTCTTCTGGTCAAAATGGTTGTAAAGTGGATCTGCATTACTATCATGTCGTCCTTACAAACCCCTCTTTTGTGCGTTTTAATCCCAGTGTGCATTTGTTGTATCCTTCGCCCGGGGCATTACTCATGTCACTTCCCCTTGTCTTCTCGTCATAAGCCGATTTGTCTGTTGACAAGTTCATATTTCATCTTGTTGTCAACTGCAATGACACTAAAAATATAACAATTCACACAAAAATTTTTCAAAGCAAAAAAACTTACGTTGCTTTTCAAAGATACATATAAGAAAGTGCTCTAGGCGCTTAACCGAGCCTGTCGACGATCAGAACGAACACTCTATGAAAAGACTTGCGCGAACGGTCAATGAGATATCCATGCTATGTTAATTCAGCCTGTGTTTCTTCTACCGTACCTAGTTTCACCTACGAAATTGCAGATACTTTGTGTGATCATATTTCAGTATTGAGCTTATGCTACTGCCTTATAGCCCCCCCCCCCCCCCCCCCCCCCCCCCAGTGGTAAGTAATTACTAAATTTTTTTTATTTCATGCGCGAACGAGAGAAATCTCTATCTGGGTGATTCTTATACAACTGTGATTTTTGCAACTCAAAATTTTTTAAAATCAAAAATGCTTTAAGACTTGTGATCTGGGTGTTTTTGGTCTTTTATTATACTCAAAATTAAGCCTGTAACGTAGCTCTACTACAACTGCAATAGAAAAGAAGCTAGAACAAAAATTAGAAATTTCAGTACCACGGTACTGACATCAAAATGAAATATTCAGAATATTTGGCTAAATCTCTTAAAATAATAAAGCAAATGATAAATTATAGGATTTTGGTAATCATACAGTAAATGTCTTACTGTATTTTCTTTCTTGATTTTAACAATCTTTAAAATTTATTAACAGTAGAATTAAAATAATTTTTTTTATAATACTCAATAAACAAAGTTTAACATTAGTTAAATATTGAAATTCTTTGAAGTTTTTAACAAAATAAAATTTAAATTTTGTAACACTAGATCAATTAAGTATCATGATTAATTAAAACATCAAGGAAATATTCATTTAAATATTATTTGCTTTGTTTGCCATGGTACTGACATCCACGGTACTGACAAATGTCAGTACCGTGGATGTATAATTAACCTACTAAAATTCTCACACGTAATTTAAATGATTGGCCACATAATTTTGAATTCACACTTGAATTTATATAATTATTCAGTATAATTGACATAATCATTCTATTAACACGCCTGAATTTCAATACCATGGTACTGACCGGTAATTTTATGACATACCTTTTAAAAAACACAACAAATTATTTTTATTTTAACGTCGAGTCTAAAAACAACCACACAGCAATGAATTGTACACAAATAGTCATTCTTCAGAATGCCACTAGAGCGAGCAACAGAAACTGAAAAAAAGATGGCGGTTAAGCGGGAAATACTTTAGTTTGAAAATTTAAGAAAATTCCAGGACATGAATCAATGACCATTATTTCTTTCTACTAGTCAATATTGGGATACAATTGTAGCATAATTTGATGAAATGAACAATAGGTTTTAGGTATAAAAGCAAAACTTTTCATTATAATACGACTACTTATAGAAATATATGTATTTAGTTCGAAAAACGAGATTCGGACATGCCAATTTACTGACATTTTGGATATAATCTTGCAAATTATTCGTGATCCATCAATACTTATGCTTCAATATACATTGTCGACAGTAAAAAACTATCAAATTCATCATAATTATCATTTTTTAATAAAAAAAAACATACCAAAGAATAAATACAGTACTAGACATAAAAAATCACAGTTGTATAAGAATCACCCATCTACGTGTTCGATCAGGGACTATAGCTTTCGGATGAAACTGCATGTTAATGTTAAAGTTAAATTGTACCTGTGAGATCAGCAGCTTTTTGGTGCTCTAAAAAAATCATAAAAACACTAAATTAGTCTTATAGGTACTTTGTACTTTCTCCTGGCATAAGGTATGTTATAGATTCCTAGCAAAGTAGCTCCTATAATAGCAAGTAGCAACATTCTTGTTAATGTCTAAAGCAAATCTGAAGAAATTCAGCACTTAAATAACTTCTGACTTAAAAGATAAAAAACCAAATAATTTTTTTATTTTTTTGAGGACTTTGATTGTTTTCAATATTTTGAAACCGGATTGCCACATCTTTAAGGATCTTATCTCTAGCAATTAGCAATCGATTGACATGCTGCGATGCGATTTCAGAAGCGATTAGAAAATTCTATTTTGCTCTAAGGTGTTTGACGCTCATCTCATGTCTTGAATCCAAATTTAAAAAAACATCTCGTTAAAAGTTTAACTCTAGCATTTTTCACGTTCAATTCTTCTGTTTATCTAGTTTTAAACTATAATTGTGAACGCAAACTGAACGTAGTATTCAACGACTTTACTTTTAATATATAAAGATTTGTCAGTGTTTCTAACATCCAAACTACATTATTAGGTCTTGGAAAGCTATTTAAAATGTAAGAATACTGTTTTGCTTTACAACATTATATATAAGAGATGCCCGGGGTATTTAGAGGAACTACTTCAGTTTAGTCACAAAGAGGTTTGAGAATACCTCGCTTTACACATACAATTGTAGAGAGATCATTTTTGTTATATGCTGTTCGAGTGTGGAATGCATTGCCGATCGAACTGCAGAGAATAAGCTCGCCAACTTTATTTAAGGAAAAGATATCTTTGTTTTATTCAACTTACCATCATACTAATTAAATTTTAAACTTTTCATATTTAAGATTAACTTATTTACTTTACTTTGTATCTTTGGAAATGATCAATTTTTAAGCTATTTGTTAACGAATTTTAACTGTTTACTCAAACTTTATACATATAAAAGATTTTTAATCTTGTTGTATTATGTAAAGTACTTAAAAATAAATACAAAAATTAGTAAAACATTAAAACTTTGATAAACCTAGTTTAATAAAATTGCGTGTTTAGATTTTTGCAAAAAATCTTAGCACTTTATTTTGAACTTATCATCAACTTATTTATCTTGTCTTCATAGTAATTAAGAAAAAAATAAAACTAAATAAAATCACTTTGCATCTATAAAAAGAAGCCTTAAATTGTGTACTTGCCATAAAAGAGCAAGCTCGTGCGAACTAATCGTACGTATTTCTATTTGCTTCACTATAACTTGCATTTTTGTTACGAATTAATCTCACTGGCCACTGCCAATCAAATCAATAACATATATTTGTTTGTACAAAACACATTCAGTTAAACACTCGAACAAAGATGCTGGTCAAAAAAAGCAATTGTATGCGTTACGACCAAGGTGCTTCCTATTCCTATGAACAATTATGGTATAAAGTAGACAACATCCGTCACTTGAAAAGCTTTTAAAAACTAATGTTTTTGCTTTGGATTTTCGTTAATGTCGGCCTTTAATTGTAGGTGAGGTTACACTTACTCAAATCTGTTGGGCGTGCTTCGTGACTTCAAACGATACTCCCATGAAGGTGATCATCGTATGCTGATAATGATAAGTGCCACAGAATTATTATTGTTTCTTCTTCATGCAAGGCCCCCTTTAAAACTAAGCTCTTGAAAATTAATTGTTTTTCTCTTTTTTTCTTAAGCGGGTTTTGTTAGTTAATTAAGCTTAGTTATGTCATTTGCGTTTTGATTTTATGAACATGGATTTACAGTTGAAATTTGGCCAAGGATGCCCGCATAAGTGCGTATCTCAACTTCAAATAAAAAAATGATTTTTTTTTTATTTTTGAGCATTTCCATATGTGTAAATTTTTATTGCAAGTGCATGTTTGTTTGAGTGTTGTAACAAAGAAAAAATTTATAGTTCTCAATATTCGACCAGCTAAAATAAAGTTTATGTAACTGCAGGTTAAAATAATAGAAAATAAATTGTTTCTATTTAAAACTTATAAAGATAGGTATTCAGAAAAAGTAGCAATGTAAGTCTGGTGCATAATCAAACTGGTTACCTTGACAAATGAAAATTTAATTCAAACGTTCGTCACACAAAAGAATCTAAAAACAGTCAAATTGGAAATCACCGCTTGTTCATCACCTTAACTGCTTGTTATGAGTATCTTTGACAAATTGTCTTGACAAATTTTGATTTGATATTTTTAAAAATATTTTCACCTTGACCGTTAAATGGGAGTTCTTTAATACCACCTCATTAAAATTAAAATCCAGTTAAATATAAAAACAACAACATTTATGTCTTCTGAAGGGCATCATTTATTCACAACCGAATGGAAATAGAATAATCTATGATTTTAATTATACGTTACGAGCGAGATCTTGATTTATGTAACTGATAGCTCGCTATTGATAATAATTGAGATTTTCAATTCAATTCATTCTATTTTTGGCCCTGATATAAACACTTTGGAGTGAAAAAGATAAAGATAAAACGTTTTACTTTATTTGAATTATTTAATTTATTTTAAGTTGCCAATTTGAGCCATGTTTAATGGCTTGGTTAAATAACTTTTATCTAACCAAATGATTGTCGTAAAATGTCGATTAATTAAGAATTTGAAGCAATCTACATAAAGGGGG
The DNA here is from genome assembly GCA_914767635.1 of Melanostoma mellinum. Lineage (NCBI taxonomy): Eukaryota > Metazoa > Arthropoda > Insecta > Diptera > Syrphidae > Melanostoma > Melanostoma mellinum. The sequence continues at coordinate 233,160,991 of OU612059.1, forward strand.
TATGTTCTAATTTGAAATCAAATGCTTCAGCATTTGCTTAACTTATTTGGGTCATGAATAAAATTAGCTATTCGTGAGAAAATAGACCTCTGAGAATGTGGAATTTAATTCAAATTTAAGAGATTCACTTTTTCTCAGGAATTGTTTTCATTTTCGGGTCGTTGAACTTATAAAAGAACTACATATAGTCATGCATATGCAATCAAATGGTTTAATATTCAATGATATCTTTTTGAATCAACTTGATGGGAAGGAAGTATTTTCTACTAACTTGGGTATAATCAAAATTTAAACACCAGGCTTTATTTGGTTTGAGTTAATATGCATTTGAAGTAGAAGATGGACACTAAAAACCTACAGTAAAATTTAATAGGCAAAAGTGAAAGAAGTAGTAAAGTTTAATATGACCGTTTTAAAGCCTTGACCTGGAAACATTTCGACTGCTTGCAGAAGTATACTCACATTAATATTGATTGCACTCCAAAACTGAATTAAATATCCAAACGATGCAGTCAACAACTTAATAAAGTTTGCTATGATCTTCAACGGAATAATAAAAGTCGCTTACCTCGTACCACCACACAACTACTTGACATCCAAATGTCTCACTTGAAATTCCTTAGCTGCACTTCTTGTTGAAAATAAACAAAAATGTTTAATTGATTAATGGTCGCTAAAGTTCAACTTCCTCAACATGTTTTTGTCCCACTAACCCCGCCTGGCTTAACATCCGATTTACACGCAAGTCATCTCTGACAGGCGAAACGTTAATCCACCAGATAAATCCGATGTCATAGTTATCTGTTTTGATTTAGTAGGTACATCAGCGATAAGCAATTACCATAGCTCATAAAGCTTTATAGAAGTCTTAAGACCATCATCTTAGCACTCTGCAAAACACTTAATCCCGATTCTCGGTCTTACAACAACTATAGACCCGTGCGTGTGTCGAAGGTATCTGGTTAATATTGTTTTCCAAGATGTCAATCAGCATGGGGCCTCGTTAGGAGTAACAACGATAATGACCATTTAGGTGCACATTCGGCGCTGTTCAATGCAGTGGCTATTGTTTGATCAAAAGCTGAAACTGGACGTTGTTAATTTAACGAATGTTAAACGTATAGTTAGCTCAGCAAATTGACGCCATGGTGTGCTAATATTTGATTTTATCATAAAAAAAAACTATTGAGAATTTCACCAGGCGGTTTTAGTTCGAAAACGATTTTTTGGAAGATCAAGAGCCTCTCGAAATTGAGGTTTCTATAAGGACATTTTTTTTCATTGAAGAAACATCTAAAGTTTTATGGTAAAATACCCCGAATCAATAAAAAAGATTATTTTTTCGCTTGGCAAATACGAACCAAATTGTTTAGTTTTAAAGAACAATTTGGGGAAATTCACCTTCCTGTCTAGGTCATCCATACCTGATAATTTGTTTATTACCGAAAATCTATGTTCCAGCCATGGGAACAGCCTTAAAAGAATATTGTACTCAGCGACAAACGACAGCACTGAGAGACAACTTAACAACGCTCACAGCGAACGTCTTACCCGAACACGCTGCTGATGTCAGGTACTACATCACTGACTATGGGGTGACATTTCATGGTGCGGTTGAATCTGGGACCAAGAATCTAATGCTGGACAGATTGGCCGATTGGGTTGCGAGGTTGTGGTTTATTAGCCTGTACTGCATATTTATTGGGCACTGCTAATGAAATTACGAAATCATATACCTGTTGCAGTGGGTGATAGGTTTTCTTTTCTCCGATACTGCTTTAGTGTTAGATTGCACAGTGGTTAAATGTTGCTTAATGCTGGCCTATTAATTATGAGGCTGTTGGACTGAGAAGGAATTCCGCGGGCAGACGGTAATGATGAGAGACAAATACCGCAGTCAATAATGGATTGTTCTAATGACATGATAGCGGTGGTGGTCAAGCCAAAGGTCAGCGTCAGATTCATTTAGAATGGAAGTCAAGCCTAATGAGTTGAAGGTCAAATATAGGTGGCTAGCACATAGGTTGATTCATTAAATATCTGGTGGTAATTGGAGGTTGATGAAATTTAAATGGTGTTGATTTGCTTTTCATTGGTGTTGTTTGATTATATGGTGATACGTTTGATGAAATTTTTCGTGTAATCGAATTTGTTATAGAAATTTAAGGTTTGAATTTTCTTTTCTTTCATATTTTACCAGGCCACAACTTGGGCCCCGTAATCGAGGGAAGAAGCGAGTATGCCTGAAATTGAAATTTTTAATTAACTTACTTTTATTTAAATTCTTCAACAGTTCATTGTAAATTTGTGAGGTTATCATGGCGTAATGGTTAGCATGTCTGTCTGTTACGGGAGGTTCATGACTCAATTCCCAGCAGATAACTGAAAAATGGCAGTAAAATTGTAGGTTCCCTCCAATCATCTAAATATTGGAAGCAGAGTCGATGCTATATACTAGATTATCGTAGGACCCGAGCTCCGTCCTGCGGATCAGTTGATAACTTGCGTGTATTTAATATGCATTTGTGCGACATTAAGCTCATATGATATATACTAACTAATTGTAATCACGATGATTTTTATACATAAACTAGCTGACCCGCCCGGCGTAGCTCAGGCCCTATTTTCATCACTTGAAAGTTAAGTAAACCAGTCTCCACGCTTTCATTCTAGTGGCAGAGTAAGGGTGAAATATAGTCTATGCTACTCAGGGGCAATTGAAGTCCAACAATGACAGAGTTTTTCGAATAGGTCCAGGCCCCGGCGGCGGCGTCGGCGCCGGTGTTGCCTGGGCCTGTAGTTTTAATCCTGAGGCATAAAATATACGCTAATAGGGCCTTTACACAATGCAAATACGTTTGTACAAACGTGTGTTTATGCAAACATAGTTTCGCCACACACTACACAAAAATGTTTGAGAGATATTAGTTGCTTGACGTTTTTCATATCAATCAGTCGCTGCTTTAGTTATTGTAATAAACTTTGCTTCTAACACATCACAACACCAGTAAACTTTTATATAATTCGATAAATTCCGTCCAAAAAACTTGTTCATTCCATTTACTTTTTGAAAATCGACAACTGTTTGAGCAAAATTCAACACAGAACACACACGACTCAAACATGTTTGTGCAAAACACGGAAAATTCAAAATTTTTTGAATTTCTTCAACTCGTTTGCGCAAACACTCAACATCGCTACACACTACTCAAACAGTTTGCACAAAGATATTTACAAAAACAAAATGCATATATTTGCACAAAGCGGTTTGTAGGGACTATATGGCATCCCAGTGCCGAAAGATTATTTGAATTCTGTCCAGTAGTTTCTAAGTTTCCATTTCCAACTCCTTTCCTGAGGGAAAATTTTTCTCATTGAACTCTTAAATATAAAATGTATTGAAAGTTGTTACAATTTATTATCAGAATAAAACTTAAAAAAAAACAGTATGTATACGCCAGAGTCAATAGTATACACTTAAGAAAATGTATCAAAAATTTCTTTTTTGTGTTCCGATAAATAAAACCCCTATACTTTTATATAAATTAATTTCAAAACAAACAAAACGAGTCCGTATTTAATAAAAAAGTATTTTTTTATGAAGATTGAAATATTATTACTATTTTCGGCACATCATGCTGCTTACTTACAAAACAGTGTTTTCCTGAAATACTGGCTATACATAAGGTTTAAATTTGATATTGACAGACACACACTGTTATTGTACAGTCTGTTAGTAAATTTAAAGCTTTCTCATAAACTATATTTTTTGTTTTGTTTTGTGGTGTGTAAATAAACAAAGAAGACATGCACGAACATGCGACGTATAATTGTCCATGCGCGAAACAGGAAAACTCCAATTTGGTTCTAAAAACTTCTAACGACTATCCTTGTGATTTATTAATGGTCATCGCAAAGGCCAGACGTACTGGAAATTGTAAGCGTTTTAAATCGAATGGTAAATCCGTTGGAATCATCGGTATTCGAGGGATCAAGATATCCTCTCCTTTGTATTGTCCTTTTATGATTGTTGCTTCAATGACGTTATTCATCAGCTTTTTCACAGCCAGTATTGCTCCATTGCATAGTCGAGGTTGATTAAAGTGACGCAGCAATTTAAGTGGGATAGTTGACTACGTCATCCTGGTTCATAACGGTTTCGACTGATTTGAAGGAAACCAACTGTCCTAGAAGAACAATCGCAAACCTTAGTCAGGTCGCCTTCTCCTCTAAATTAGTAGTGAATTGTCACTATCATAGAATATCAAAATAAATTTATTTGAAAAAGCACATTACCTATTACCTGAGTATCACAAAGAATCACAAAAGTACAGAAAGCTCTCGCGCGCGTAGCGGTAATCTTCACTCATAAAGATTGTTTGTCAAATCTTAAATATGTACATATAATGGTTGCTTTCAAAAATCTATAGTTTGATAAACTGACTATTTGACGTTCCCATTTCCGTTCCTGTGGGAATTTGAGGATGAAATAAAGTCTATTGTACTCATGGGCAATAAATAATTAATTCTTACCAGTCAAAAAGTTAAAATAATTTTCAAAAACAAACAGTTAAATAACCTTATTATTTGTTATTTATTATTTCAATTTTTTGTTGTCAAAAATGATTTAAAAAAAACAGAAGTACTGTTTGAATTTCATTTTTTATTCATTACAGTTAAGAATAAGGAAATTGTTACTTTTACTATATTCCATTTCTTTTTTTTCATATTTACTTACCTTTTAAACCTTCCCTAGACCTCCACGAACATATTAAGACCAAGAAAAGATTAATCTGTTCAGCCGTTTTCGAGTTTAAGCCAGGCTAACGAACAGCAATTCATTTTTATATGTATAGATAACAAGAATGAGTTCGTATTAAGCCAACAAACAAAAAAAAACATCTAACCACTCAAATGAGTTCGTCTTAAACGAACCAACACGATCACCCGCTTAAAAGGCTCGTATCATTTTTGTCATTGTCGGATTTGTGTATTGCTAAAGATGTATGCCAAAGTAATACTCTTATTAAGACATGGTAAAGAAAACGAGTATTATCACTGAAAAGCTGAATTTCTACCTTAAAAGCAATCTTTCACCTTCAATTTTAGTCATATTCTTAAACTATGAAATATAGATGCAACACTGCAGGGCCTGAAGAAAATCTAATTGTTTTTTAATGTGTCAAAAAACTAATTCCGCTCCAGTCTGTTTCAGAATTAAAACAAAGGATTTTAATCTTTGAATTGAGAACAGTATTCACCTAAACATCTTAAATGAATCTGAGTTCATCCCCCTTTTTGTAAAAAATGCAACGAAACATTTATTTAAAAAATCTATGATATTTTGTTTGGAGGCTTAGGTAATAAGATCTATTTAATTACATTGCAATTGAATTCACTAAGACGATACATGGCTATACATGTTTTTTTTGCGCCGTTGCAAGAAAAAAGCCTCAACAACTAACTTTTATTTGACAAATAGCCGTCAGTTAGTGTTATAAGCTAAGTAGATGTAATGAATACAGTTAAAAAAAATTAAAAACTTATCAAATTGCCAAATTATATTTGGGACTTGGTTCACTGGTCGAAATTCAAAGGTTTTCAAAAGGGTGAATGGCAATTTTACGCATATAAAACCTTAATAGCCTCAAACGTATCTTATTTCTTTTTAAAATTGATTATATATAATCAAAACTTAACGATTTGATTTAACGACAGCCAACAATATTTGAAATAAATATTTAATGCCAATGAAGCTCTTAAACGCGAGTCTCTATTATGCTGAACCGGCATATCCTGTCTAACAATCTGATTAATTGGCTTAGCACCCCGCAAGCAATTTCAGTATATATATTTTTCAGACGTGCAAGAGTATCAATTAGTTTTTGGTAATTTGAATCGCAAGTTTATTTATATTTGCTTCACGATTTTGGTCGTCTTATGATGAGACGAAGCTATGTGGCTAGGGAGTGCATGTGCCAGTGTAGGTGGACATTGGACACATTAAGGTCAATATCATTTTGCTCTTTGGAATGACGATGTTTTGCAAATGTGACAGATTTTCGAAGATTAATAGCTTCTTTTGGTTTTTTATAGTCATTAGTACTATATCCGTTTGCACAAAGGTGGCATATGTCTGGCAGGAGCTGGACCTGTTTTTAAAGCAATGCGGAACTATTTAAATATATTCAAAGGTGTTCACTTTAATTTTTTGCCCGAAATATTCATATTTTGCTGCTAACTTAAGTTGTTGTTTTGATATTGCATAAGTAAACTGTAACTTCGGGCTATAAATTTGAAATTTTATTCAGATTAGTCTACGGGAGGATGTCATCGGCGTTGCTTTCGTCAATGCCGCCAAATTAATCTTATCAAAGCAGATTTTAAAAATTGAAAATTACTCTTCGTGACGCAAGACATTAATTGTATATGAGCCTGAGGCTTCATTTGGTGATTTCGACTGAAAATATTTGTAAGAATAACATTTGTGTGCTCAGGTATAAAATTTGTAATGTTATGGTCATTTATTTCACACTTTGTTGATTGGTTGTTGATTTTTTTTATTAACTTAATGCAATGTGAAACATCAATTAGGAATGTAGAGTGTGTTTGTTTGCTTGCTTGAGTTATTGTTGAGGCTTATGATCTTAACTCATTCGCGGAAGAGAGTTCCGTCATTGGTCAACGATTTTTTGTTAATTGTTCAAATCTGCTTGTGGGCTTTAATTGAAAGTGGCTTAGAGGAGTACATATTAAAGGACTCAGTGTCATACGCACGATTTTTATATTTGCTCATTGTTGCTTAACAACGATTCTAAATATTCTACAACGCATATATATGTACATTACCGTGTGTAATTTTTACGCAATTTTTTTCTCAATAAAAAAATGCTTCAAGAGGCAATTATTTTGTGTATTGTAATGTATTCTTTGTCTGTTCTAATCAACTAACAATATTAAACCCATTTTCAAAACAATACCACCTGTAAGTACATTCAAAAGCGGAAGCATTTGAACACTAATAAAATTGTTAATCGTCTTAGTTCCCACGGAAATCCGACGCATCCCAATTTTTCCTAATTCTAAAAGTAAAAATAAAAATTTTTAAAAGAGCACTGAATAAATAAAAAGATATACAACTTAAATTTATAGCTCTCTGGCCACATGGTTCAATGCCATCGAAATCATAGCACATCTGTTTTATTCTTTGTAGGTGTATTGCAAAACAAGAAGTTTCAAGCATATAATAGTCATTCAAATGACCCCTAAACAGATTTGCTTGTTGGTTAGCACCAAATCTAAATAAATCGCTCAGTTAATTTTTCAGTTGACCTATAAATTTCACTAAAAATAAAATGAATAAGAAAAGCACCATTTAAGAAACGCCCAGCACACCACAGTTGTTTTTTTTTTTTATTCCAAGATCCAAGAACAATGCCAAAAATGTTTTGAATTAACATAACGTTTAGCCTTGTGTGGAATGCTTTTGCATCAATTAATGATTTGATATGACTTCTAGGTATATTTTTTGCATTTTAAAACAATACGATTAGTATTTCCATGGTTTTCCATATTTGCAGTAAAGCATATTTTGCAAAGCAGAATATTACAGCTTTTGCTTTTTTGGCTTACAATCATCAGTTAACGCCAATAGTTTTAATCGATGATATTGACTGTTACTGATGCCATTTTAAAGATATTCGCCAGTCCGCCGAGAGTTTTAAGCATTTAAAGCTAGAATCGTAGAGCTGATTACATTTTTAATCGATTCATAGATGGCAACACGTGGCGTGATGGTTAAGCATATCCACCTGTTAACTGGGAGGTTCGTGGTTCGAATCCCAACAAAAGAGAAAATGTTTTTCACAGGCATCGCCTTTCGCAAGGAATTGGCAAGTAACCCGATAATACATTCGATGCCATGAAAAGTTTCTCTCGATTAGCCGTTTGGAATCGGCAGAAAATTGTGGGTCCTCTCCATTCCGTTATGCGTTAGGCCCCGGGGCTCCTCGCTCTGTTGCCTAGCCTATTTCTTTTTGTTTATTTATAGCTATAAATAATTATTTGCTTGGCTATAGTGAAGACAACACGAGCCATCAGTAATTAAAAAGAAACGCGAGAAAAGATAAAAGTAGAGCTTGGCTTCTTTAACTTCTTTTATACGAGTACAGCGCTACGAGTACCAATTATATCTCGAAGGGATGATCATTGCTTAAGTGACTAACCCGACTGGCGACTATATAAGGATTTTGCGTGTTAAGCAGGCCAGCTTGCAATAAATCGTATCCTGATTTAAGAGTTGAAATAAATCTTGAACAAGTAAAATATGAGCGAGTCTATTTCATAACATTTTCCTTTGTGCAAATTTTAAAAACTTATTTTAAACCAATTGCCATACATGCACATGAACTCAATTCAAAAATGTGGAAGCACATCAGATCCTTCCTTTTTTGGAATTTTTAGGAAATACAAAACCCATTTAAAAATACTTTCATACCCACCAGCTAATATGTAAAATATGACAAATTGCATTCATAATTTGCAAATAATTTTGCAGATTAGACCGAAATCACACCTGATTCGATCATCGGCCTGAAAATGACGTGGGTCCCAACACAGACAGCACATTGAAGTCTCAAATATTGGGAACTTCCTTATTGCTTGCTACCAGTTCACCAAAACTAATAACATTAACAAAACAAACGATCTTCACAAAGCGGCCAGTCCTCCTCACAAAATACTAATTAGTATCTTAATTGTTATTTGCCATTTGTTTATTCGCATAAATGATGTAATCCGAAAAGCAAAAGATACAATTCATTAGCAAGCAGGCAAATGCGCCGCCACCGCTCCATCAAAATGTGCGATGAGTAATTTGGCGCAGGTCCAATGAGTCGTGATTTATCGTTACATTCCGCATAGCCTGCAGTGCGAACTTGAAACGTTTGGTATTTCTGAATTTGATCTTGTCGTTCAAATTCAAATTCTATACCTGTGGATAAGCCGTTGGGACTTAGAGAGGTGTATTTGACCACGTTTATTTATGCGCTGAACGATTTCGGTGCGCCATCAGTAGCAGATTAATGTATGCATATACATTTATCGATGGCGCCGACCTTCCTCAACTTTTGTTTATGACAAATTGTTTTGGTGTCGAGTGTGGTGTTTTCGCTTGGTAGTTTCTTCGTATATCTTGTTGAATCCATGGCTGAAAGAAAAAAAGAAAACAGAAAACAAATGCCAATTAAGAGGGGAAAAATTTGGACCAGGTTTTTTTATTAAACATCGCCAAGTGGTACGGTGGCAGTACGGTGAAGCAATGTAACGCAATTTAATTAAAACACGCGAAGCCAAAGCCACATATAATCCACATTTCAACGGAGCGACGCGACGTTTTTATTGTGGTTTGCACTTAATAAAATCACCGTTGCATCAGTATCGGGCATCAGGGGCTATAGGACTCTGCCAACAACATGAGTTCTGTTGGGCGCATTTGCAAGACAAGGTTTTTTCGTTTTCGTTTACATGATGGGCTGATGGTGGCTCCATTTTCAGATCGTCTTAATGAGACCCTAAAAATGAATGCATGATTATATAAACAAAAAAGCTTCAGACATCATGTTTGGCTTCGATTTAGAGTTGATTACAAATCAATCGAAAAATTTACGATACTATGAATGTAAGGAATTTCCCTCGGGACTCACCGACTGTTCACAAAAAAAAGAATATCTGATGTATATATATGGGTATTCTTAAAATCGGATGATAGGCACAGTGCGTAGAGATTGGAGTCGTTTAGGTTTGTAAGTATTTCAATGTCAGTATAAATAATAAGCTGTCCTAGGCCCTTCAAAACTTGTGGCTTATATTTTACTTGAGTTTATGTTTGATTACTGCAACTTAGGGATGCTTTCGAAATGTCGACAAATTAATCTATCCCACAAATCTAAAATTCCGACAAGTAAACGCATCAACTAAGCGCTGCTTTTAACTGAACGTTGCCCCCCAACTCAACGCTGCAAACAACTGAACGAGATATGGCAAGTAAGAAAAAGACAACGAAGGGTCGGTGGTCGCTGGTCGGTGACGGCCATTTAGACTTTGTCAAATCATTGAAGAAGGTCGGCCATTGAATTTGTTAAATCGAGAACCAAGGCCAAGCAGCAGCATCACCATTTGTATAATTTGCCATTTTTATATAAAGAAAATTTATTTTGAAAAACTTTAGATCGACAGTATTTGATTTTAAATTGAAGAGTCGAGTCGTGAAGATACATGAAATCACAGAAAAGTAGTCAAATTACAAACTCAACCGATATATTCATCAACAAAAAACAATTTTGTTGAAGATGTTATAAAACAACACTGTTAAGATCGGAAAACTAAGTAGATTGAGGTGCAAAAATACTACTTTCACAAATTTCATTTATAAATTGCACAATTTCATCATTTTATGAGACTTGGAAAAGCTGTAACACAAAGTCAAATCAGCTGTTTTTTTTTTTTGGTCCAGTTCAAGTCCTACGCAACACTTTAAGGGTTATTTAGACAACTGCTGGAATGTATTTATAAATACAAAATTGGCTAAGGCTTGTCCAACTCTTTAGACCGCGTTTAGTTGGACAGTTGTCTAAGGATGTTCTAAGCAAATTTTAGAAATACGACTGTATCAGTTTTGTAGTTGAGATAATTCACGTGTTTTTATCTAATGAATGAAAAGATTATTAAAAATTTTTAACAGTTAAAACACTTTTTTTTTTTATTCCATCGTCAGTTTTACTTCAAATATTTAATTTTATTAATAAGTAGTCCAACATTTTTCTTTTGTTCACTAAATCATTTCCTTCATTTTCATTGTTGAGTCAACAGTTTATTTGTAAACTTTAAAATCCATTACCTCATGTGATGGGTTTCTAAGGTTTTTTGCGTTGCAAGTATCATCCGGCTTTTCTTCAGTCGATTTTGGGCCAGTCGATTTTCCTCTTCTGATTGCTTTTCCATCTGCAAAACGTTCAAGTCATGTCTGTTGTACTTATTAGTTCGTCAAATATTTTCTTCTCCCTTTTCTCAAATGTAAGGGCTTAGACGGTCTTCAGTATACAGTATCAAAACCAAAGGAAAGCCAAAAATGCTTGCATTGACTTAATACGAGCTTAGGCAGAGACACCTTATATTCATTTTTTTATGAATCAAGTTTCAAAATATTTGATTTGATCAAAAAAATTTACCTTATTAAATATTTGCATCCGTTTCAAGTTCAAGTCCTCTGTGTGAATATGTATTAATAAATTTAAATATTTCCGTAAAATGCTACTTTTTCTTTGTGTCTTATTATTAACTGCTTGAAATAATTAATATCACAAGAAACTTTCCATTTCGTTGTTTTATTTAAGATGTTTTGACACTAATAGTAATTAATTTTGACCAAATTTGAATATTTAATTTCGGTAAGTTTCTGCTTATGTCAGCATTTTAAGATTAGCTATCAATTGTATTCGAACTAAACGCGTGTAAGACAGGTCTTTTGTTTGACTTCGAAGGCCCAACTATTGCAATAGAATCAAATAACTGTTGTTATGTTACCAACTTTTGAAAGCAGTGCATTATACTTTAAAAAATATTTGGGTCGATAAAATGGTTTCCTGTGTCTGTATTAGATTATATTATTAATCATGGCTGCTCTTTACTTTTGTTTTTTCACATGGTAGAAGATATTAAATTCAATAATGAAAAAAATTTGAGATATTTATGCTCTTGGGATAGAATTTAGAAATGTGGAAGTGCCTATTAGACCTTGAAAATATAATAATGTTTAGAAAATTTGAAACAGGAAAACAAAAATAAAGAGTTTGATTGAACTCCAACAAAGTGCAAAGTGACATCGAACGACTTGGGGTGCAGTTTCATCTAGCGCTAGTTAGCGAGTAAGTCCACTCCGTTCGCTGGTGAATCAAATGAAAACCAATGTCGTTTCTATGCACATCGCTGATTGTTTCCGATTCAATAACATTTAGATCCTTGTGTGAAACCAAAACAACAGGCAACCAACAAAATCTAAATATTTTGTTTCGGTTTGATCTTAATATTTTTATCATTCCAAAAAAGGTGCATAAAACACTTTTTTTCTCCACAACTAGTTCATACCCAGTACCCTATAATAAAAACACAACTGCTGTTACTGACGTTTAGCAAATGGAATAGTTTCTGTCTTTGAGCGATTTTGACCGTGCTTAATGTGCGCATTTCTCTTTTTAACAACGTTATATAAACCTTTCGCTTTCTATTTTTAAGGAAAACACTTACCTTCTAAGCATTACCATTCAGCTGAATCTTCGAATTTATAGACTCCTCATTAATAAACCATTTATCATTGTCCGTTCGTCTCGGGCTGTTTCAATGTTAAAAATGTGCCAATATATTATCTGCAATTCGTGTGTATAAATTTTCTTAATATAGTTGTTAAGATTGCCAAAAAGCTTTCGAAACCATTTGCTGTTCACAGCCGAAACAAATTACACTTAATGACCTTTTAGCCATAAAAAGCTATTAATCCTTTATTCTCACCCTCAGTTTCAGTCTCATTACTCATCGTTCACCTTTAATTGAACAATGCGCACATAATTTTAGCTCCACGCATGACCGTGTCTAATTAATTGCAAAAAAAATAAGTCAAAGGAATCCTTCCACATATAATTGAAAGAAAGACCAAAATGAGTTTTTGAATTCGATTCGAAACACGTACATTCATTGTGTTCGGCTGAAGTCACCTGTAGATCAACCACTGTGTAGTGTGCAGTGTGCATTTAAAAGATTTTAGTCATTCAAGACAGGAAATTTTCATTTTCAATCAATCGAATCCGACTTCATTTTTTGAGCTTGATTTGCCTCTGCTTAGTTTTAATTTAAATCATCTTGTTTTTTGTTTTAACATGAAGTTGCGTTTTGGTGCAGTTATGATAAACAAAATGACGAGTGTTTTATCCAAAATGGACTGTGGAGGATGAGAATATTCACCAATATCCTTGTTCAAGGCAGTTTGTATCGAGAATATTAATTTGAAAATCAAATCAGTATTCAAGTGCTATACATTCAAGTGAGTCTTGAATAAACTGCAATGCAACGTGTGCAATGTTTAACAACCTTATGGTAGACAAAAAGGAAGGAAGGCTTTTATTCAATAGCAAAATGTTTACATGAATTTCGGTGTATTGACGACCGACGTCAAACATCGCGCAGAGCGGAAAAATTAAAATCCAAATTAAATATTATTTTCTTAGATAGAAATACTTTCGATGATTTCGCACTATTTCCAAATACTAATCATAAGCAGAAAAGAAGAAAATGCATTGTCATTCGTTTATTGAAGCTGGTAGCTCAATCAAGGCCATGTTGTTGTCCATCGATTTGTATATAGCCCGGTCAAAATAGACGTTGAGTTTCAAAATATTTGTCATCTCGTTGAAATTTGATACAAGCCTTAATAGTCGAAGTGTAAGCAAAAAATGTTATTCCAGTTCAACAGTCCAAAAATAAAAATATCATAACTTTGAAAATATGTACTACGTTTGTGAAAAAGAAGTCTAGGTAGAAGTTATGAGCTCCGAAATTTCTACGTAAAAAAAAAACTTTTTAATTTTTGTTATTACAAGCAACCATATAGTTTGAAAAATGTCAAAAATAGTGGCTTTGTGTGTGTTAAGTTTTGTGGGCGTTGATGAATTGGAAAAATGGTGCCTAATATTATTGTTTTTGAAAGGCTTACCACGTAAAAGACGTTGCATTTTGAATAGTGCCAAGATGTTGCGTTCAGCTGCCATAAACTGTGGATTGAAAATGCGATTAAAATGAGGTGTGTCCCTAAATATTGTCTATGGCACAAAAACGTATTGCTGTGTCCTTTAACGGCTTAAGAACTCAACAAAAAAAAAAACTGTTTTTACAAGCCCAAAATCTCTTATGTGTACGCCTGTAAAAAAAGCTTAAGAAGGCTTCTTATAGAAAATTCTAGGTTATGTTACTTTACTATAGATTTCATATTTAATTGCTAAGAGTATAAAATTTATATTTTCGGCACTCAATATTCAATAACATTGGCGGCGTACCCCACAGGCGGATCACTAGTGTGAAGCAGAAAAGTGGGAGAGTTGTGATCGCTTCAAGATCACTACTCGTAAGTCGTAACGCCGAAAATGAAAAAGAAGAAGAAGAAGAAGAATATTCAATAACATTCTTAGTTCAACTTGAATTAATTTGGATTTGGTTATTTTTTCCTTATGACGCAACTAAGTGTGTTGTGTGCTTTTGTAATTTTTTGGCTATTTTACCTGGGGATACTATGCCTTAATACAAAGATTGTTTGAGTCAATTTAGGAAGAATTTTGAACTGTAACTACAAAAACGATTTAGCTTGGTCGTCTGTGCTGGCACATTTCACTATCAATCTATGTACCTATGTTATCAAAAATTGAATTGATTTCTTTTATATAAGAACGTCCCACACTCCCTATATTAACGTCCCTGTAGAGTAGTACAAACTTCTTGGTGCCCTGGTTGACATTGTCGTCTTGTTCATCAGGAAGTGTAAAATTTCAGGCTAATATTGCAACCAGGGCCGTACTAGCCATATGGTCATATGGTCAAGATGTGCAAATCCACTGAGCGCCAAGTTCTCGGGCACATTGGTAGAAGTAAGCAAATTATGACATGAAAATAAAAAAATAAATATATCGAAGAACCGCAGGGTCTACCACATTTCTCACAACCATGCCTTGTATTATAAGGGAATAGAAGGGACCTACAATTTCCTCTCGATTCCGATAGACTAATCGAGAAAGCGTTTTTCATGGCACTAAATTTACTAATGGAGGACTTGCCAATTCCTCGCGAAGTGCGATACCCGTGGAAAAACATTTTTACCTCTTTTGGGATTCGAACCACGAACCTCTCGTTTAACAGCAGACATGCTTACCATCACGCCACGGGTACCACAGAATACAGAATCAGAATCATCATGAGTGTAATGAAAAGTGAATTTTATCTTGTGCGAACAAATACGGCAACATGTATTTTTAACAAAAAATCAGCCCAAATTATTCCAAAATAACAACACACCTGTGCTGAATTATTATATGCATATTTATTCACATTACCTGCTGCAAATTGAAACAGAATCCCGCTCGAAATAATTCAAAATGAACAATTCCACCAGACCTTTTTTTTTATTTTTTTTTTTATTTTTGTTAAAAAAAGAAGAGGCTTATATGCTAACCTGGAGAACTCAGACTTAATTACCGGTCCATTGTACTACCAGGGTAGCAGCCTTCCCTTTTTTCTGTGTTGCAGTAGTGGAAATAAGGTGTTAGTTATTTCACATATAACCTCCAGGACGGCGAAACTAGGAGGCTGAAAGAAAAGTAGATGCCCAGAGCGGGATTCGAACCCACGCATCCGGCCTACCTACTGAACACTCTACCACTGCACCACGGCTGCCCCGAAAGACCACCAGACCTTAGAAAAGGACCGAACTATAAAAAGGGGATTTTCAGTAAATCTTGCACTTGGCGCTACTTTACCTCGGGCCGGATCAGGTTGCAACCAAAATATTTCTGCCATGAAAACATCTTTTCATAGTCGTGATAGTTCTGGGCTTGGGTATTTCTAAAAAAGAAATTGTTATTACTGACAAAAATAATTTCCTTTTTCCATCTTCATTAATAACGCCAACTCCCATCTGTACTTTTAACTTGTAAATTGCAGTCTCACCCTTTCATTTAAAAATACA
Organism: Melanostoma mellinum; assembly: GCA_914767635.1. NCBI lineage: Eukaryota > Metazoa > Arthropoda > Insecta > Diptera > Syrphidae > Melanostoma > Melanostoma mellinum. The sequence continues at coordinate 233,176,772 of OU612059.1, forward strand.
AACTATTAAAAATTTGAAGACATATTTAGAGTCCTTAAAATATCCTACTTTTAACACCATGGTGCCATCGTTTGCTACTTCGTATACAAAATTACAGCATGTTAAGAGAGTTGCAATATATCCTTAGATTGATACAACAACATCTAACTGAGGAGCCCGTTGTATCTGAGTGAAACGCATACAGAACTTGAATTCACTTCAACTCTTATTTTACTTTAATAATGAATTTTGATATCAGAACTTCTTGAATAAATTTGAGGGCCTGTCTGCACCTCCAGCAACTATAACAACTACAGAAAAGAAATGTAGGATATTCAGATACATTTCTCTTCGAGCTTAACCTACCTAATCGTTCAATCGTTCATTTTGTTAGCGGAATCTTATATACATAATATATATGTCTTTTTTCATAGGTTACCAAACTCAAACAGCCTTCAATTTTTAATAAGTTCAAAACCAAAACAACACGCCAGCCTTTGCAACAATAGCAAGCTACACACACTCCAAGGATTGTCCCCTGATAAAACAGCTATTTGCAACAATAAAAAACGTTAAGTAAATCAAAAAATACTTAATCATATACATACCTATAATGACAATCGTAAAAAAGAAGAATAAAAAGTTCGCCTGCCTTCACCTCAAATTTTATTCAAAATACCACAAACGCCGACGCACCTTCACTAATATGATTCCATAATTTATATTTCTTTAAATTTTTAGAATTCATTAGTATTATCTATGAAAACATATGTACAATTAGTTGCCAATAAATCATCGAAAAATTATCTCTTTAAAATTCAATTCATTCCTCACAATAGAAAATCATTCCATGAAAAATCACTGTTCACATTTGGCTAAGTGGTTAAATAACGAACACGTTCCAAAACAACTTTTTTGTCTTACAATATTCAAAATCATAAAGTGAATAAGCATTTAGAAAATTAAAAGAAAATAAAAAAATTATAACAAAAACCACTCTCTCTGTTAGGACGTATAGAAACGTAGGTACAAATCCGACACCTTTCCATGACAAAAGACCTGGTTAGCTTAAGCAACTTCCAAACAAGGCAACAGGTGTCATCTTATGAACTGATGACTTATGGTGTACGATGGCTACTGTTTTGTGGCAATTTGTAAGATCGACGTGAAGATAGAGTTCCTATACACGACATGGAAGTTCAACGTTTGTCTGTCTGACTCATTGGAACGTGCTTTAGAGTTGGAATCCGACTGCGTTTGCCGAGTATTGATCGTGTCGTTAGTACTATCGCAGCCAGCGCCCATAGTTTATTTCTACTATCTAGTCTTCAATCCTGGGTAGACATTTTGCAACTGACATTCGCATTCCGCAGTGATTATTTAACTATTTGACGAACCAGACGAGTTTGATGCGATTAGTTTTCCGCTTTAAGAGGCTGTTGCACTTTGCAAGCGAATGTTGCATTACAACTCGGATGAAGCCGACCCAGCCAACGGTTTATGAGCAATAATTTGGTGCTACCCAATTAGGAGACAGTGGCTTACTGACCTACAATGGTGTTCATAAACTTTCCTGTTTACATTGATGAATCCATGTTTCTCATCCGAACCGGTATGTATACACCATGCGTGTAGTATGGTGTAAAAATTTAAATTGCACTGACATACTTTTCAATCCGTGTACGGTGCACCTGACCAATTGACATAGGATTGGAAATGTATTTTGAAAACGAGCTCATAGCTAATCAAATCAAAAAGATGATACAAAAATGAAGTAAAACACAAAATTTAATTTAAAAATGTAATGAAAGAATCGAATAAAAAAATCCCTCCCAGTGTCTTTATTTGCAGACCGAGACTGAAGAACTATTTCAAATTTAATTGCAGAAACACAAATAAATTTGGTGCACCACATATATCTATGGGTGCTAGATGTGCACTTAATCTAAATGTTTTGTCTAAAACTATTTTTAAGCATAGTAATTGAAAGCTGGGATTTCAGTTTCGAAAGAATTCGGAAGTCCAAAATTCAATTGTGACCTAAATTAAGATTAAATATCATAACTTGGAACGCTTTTTAATTTTTAGATGCAGTTCAAAGACTTACCTTCGAGTTTCAAGTTTGATGCTGAGTTTAATTGGATGAAACAAAAACTTAAAATTTTTATGTCAACAATAAAATCAATAATTAATTTGATACCTAATAAGGAAATGGAGTTGTTTTTAAGTTTGTTTAAGGTAGACATGCTTAATGTTCATAATTTCCATAAACGTAAAATGTAACATGTCAAATATCATATGATAGCCATCTCTTTTACCATCTTGCTTAGTGAATAGAATAGGTAAAAAAACCTCGATAGTCATTTCTTTTTTCCCATGTTTTAATTATTGTTCAGCCCACCTTCCGGGAAGGCTTTGTTCCGCTTCAAGTCACATGCGTAGCGTACAATTTACACTATGGATACATAAATCACTCTTGTTATTTCGTTTGTCTTACAACCAACTTCACACCAAACACAAAAACTTCCATTAACCTTGCGGTCAATCGTAAATAAAAAAATCTCTACAGTAATTCCCTTGTATACTGACCATTGACCACTCTTAACAAGAGTGGAAGTGACAACAATGATCAAAGGATCACACATGTGCAACACTTGCACGCTCGAAAACCACCATACGACTTGTCACAATCATTTAAACTCTGAACTAAACTCGAGAAGCTCTGTAAGTTTATACTTTGCGTGACATAAAGTCGTTTATAATAATCTTCTCAAAAGTTAACTTGAGAGCTCCTCCTATACGAGACAGAAATTTTATATAAGTGCGTTTGTGTATGAGAAAGGTCAAACCCCACAGGGAAGTAAGTCTCACAACGCCTTGAGTACCATAAAAGAGAACTGCTAATTGCGTGAGAGTATTTTGTACTTTTGCAGTTTGGAAAAACCTGTTAACTTCAACATTTGAGCGCAATTGCTATCGGATGAGTTCTTGATAATTTTGTAGCTTTGCAGAGATTGATGTTTGATACTCTTTTGGGACATGACATCAATGGTTTACGCATAAGTAAAAATAATAAAAATAATAGAATTTATAAATACACTTTGGTTTTCACTTTCAGTACGAAATAAAGTTTCATTCTTGCATTTTACTTCAAAAACGACACTGCGTGAGCTTACTCGGGGTAAACGACATGTCTTAACTTCTAACCCACTTCTAAAGGGTCTAAGCAACTGCCGAGGTTTGCATATTGCTTTTACAGTAATATTGATTATGGTAAAAAATAAAAGTAATACTAAAAGGCACTCGAAAGCATATCAATTTATAATTATAAATTCTTGAAGACTTCATGGCTTGTCAAAGCGAGCTGGGTAAGTTGGTGTACCCTGGGTGTGATGAATAGCATGTCCGCCTGTTAATCCAGAGGTTCATGGTTCGAATCCCAACTGAGGCAAAAATGTTTTTTCCACGGGTATCGCCTTTCGCGAGGAATTGGCAAGTCCTCCGTTAGTATTCATTCCCTTATAAAGTATGGTTGTGAGAAATGCGTTAGGCTCAGGGGCTCCTCGCTCTGTTGCACCACCCTATTTATTTATTTATTTTATATTTTTAATTCTGGAGGACTGACAAATCAGTCCATTTATTTGTTTAGTTTTTGGGCATTTCCAAACAAAGTACACTTTCTTACCATGGGAATCAAACTCTGGCCTTCCACGTATTTGCCTGAAACTCTTACAACTATCCCGCGGATACCATCATTAACATCAATGTTGTCATTTGTCGTTAAAGCTTAACATCCTCCCATTGCTATTATCCATGGATGGTACCTGCATCCAAGACACCGAAAAGCTGCCAGTGCTCGGTATGAGTGTAAACGATGATCTTCGTTGAAATGACCACATATTTGAAGTCGCCAAAAACGCTGCTAAATGCTTAAGCTTCTTGAGACGATGCAGGAAGTTCTTCACCCTTTCTGACCTGGCTACAATTTATAAGGCTATCATCCGCCCAAAACTGGAGTATAATTCCCAAGTATCTTTGCACCTACTGGATAGGGTACAAAATAGAGCGTTAAAATTGATAGGTGATAGTTCAATCGTAGAATCGACTGATTCTCTTGAACATCGTCAAAGCGTTACCTGTCTCTTTCTCTTTAATCGCTTTTTTTACAGCCAGTGGTCTAGTAAAACAGCCAGTTGCATTCCTCCCTAAAACCCCTCTTTAGTTTTGCAGTCAAGTATAGAGATTCATACTTTAGTAGCAGCATCCAAATGTGGAATGCTCTACCTGACTCTGTTTTTCCCCTTCATTACAATTCACAAAAATTCAAAAGCAACGTGCATCGGTGTCGCCTTTCAAATCCTCTCCTGTTTTCCTAAATGCTCGCAATGTGTTTTGAAACATTATTCTTGATGCGCACATTAATTAATCAGTTAATTATAAAAAAAAATATTACTTACAGTTTACAAAAGTTTTTCAATTTTTACACTCAAAGCTAAGAGAAATAGTTATTTGATTTTTTATATATTTACTTTAAATATTGTACTTTTGGGTTATATCCCAGTACTTGCTAACCAATACTTTTTTAGTTTAGAGCATAAATCATCGAAATGCTTAAAGTTTACAAATCATGTTTACTGATACGAAATGTTTTCTGGTTTTGTAAACAATTCAAATAGAAAAATCTATAAAATCAGAGTTATTGTAATTAATTTAGAGGTACAGCTTTGTTTCAATTTGACTCTGTTTCCTAAAAAAAAAAAAAAAAAATCAATAAAAGGTGTTAAGCAAAATTAAGTGCGACCTTTGGAAAGCTATCAAATACAATTCAATTTTTATAGAATATATAGGGTTTCTATTATGTAAAAAGTAGCATTCTCCAGACATATATCTAAAAATAACTCAAGTTCATGTCGACTCATGTACCATCGAAAAAAATCTTGTTTTTATTCGAAAGTTAAATGAATCTTCCTTTAGTGTAAGTAATTACCGATGATTAGCAAGTAATTGAACAACACTTCAGGCCACCCATGTAGATAAGATTCTTTATAAATTCACTATACGTTGTTTTAACTTTAATCCTTGAGTGGTATGCCAACATAAGAGTACCACACGTAATCAAAACAATAAAAAAAAAAAGAAAATTACAGTAAAATACTTAATTCCATCAACAAAATAAGTAATCGCCCAGATACCGTGCTGGGATAAGACCAGTCTTTTGAATTCACCTTCTAACCTTGCAATCAATTTCGCACAACTTAGCTGTGAACCAAACACAAGCCACGTGGAAACGCAATTTATGCAAATGACTTTTGATTGGAAGACAATGTATCTTTGTGGTTCTCTGTGTGTATATGTGTTAATGAGTCTGGAGCATTAGACGGATTGCACGATTTGCGCAATGGCATATAGTTTTCCAGTGCTTGTATGTTCCACATTCGCCACAGTGCGCGGCCGATCATAATACCCAGAGAGTCAACGCTTCAAGTTCATTTTATGGCTGGGTAGGCTCTAGAAACCTTATGAATGGAATCTCTATAGTAAAAGGAATTCTTATTTGTTCATCTTGATCTATGCTGGCATAAAACTTAATGGAGCATTTGTTTGATGGAATTCAAATACCACCAGCAGCGTTGTTAGTGGAATTACAATGTTGAATGGATGGGAATCTTGAATCCCATTGTTTTGTTTGAGGTCTGTCTGAAATAGTGATTGTAGAAGATCTGTATCACAGACCGGCATTTTGAAATGTTTTTGGTTTTTGTGTAACTAAGTGAACTTGTTGTCTTTGATAAGATGAGGCTGACGAAGACGATGAGAACAACCTGATTTGAATCATAAACGTTTGGACATGCATCTGGCAATGCAGTTAACAAAAACACATATGAATGTTCTTTAATTTCGATATCATTTTCTTCGTTTTCATTCCTATCCACTCCTGAAAATATTCTAACTAATTTCAAATAACATACATTTAGCCCTAATAAAGAAGAATATAACTAATTGTGTGAAAAAGTGTTTATATATATTTAATGCTTCTAATCAAAGATTAACAAATTGTTGCGTAGGGTAGATGAAGTGGCTAAAAAAGTTATGAATGAATAAGCTAAAGGAAAGACTCTACACCGCAGTTTTTTGTCCAGCACTCACATGCGGTTCACAATATACAAAAAGTATGAGAGTAAGTTGAGAGCAACTGAAATCAAGATACTCCTTATGAGAATGGCAGTAAAAAATGCTTGATCGTATTAGAAGAACCAAGATCCATGGAACTCTCCACTTCAAAAATGCCATTTTGAAAAAATAGAGTACGATCGGATCATTTGGCATTGTCATGTTTGAAGAAGAGATTTGGTTGTCCTTAGACAATAACAGTCCAAAACTGGGAGGCTTTCCGAAGCTTTCTGTAGGCAACGCCCGCCGTACCTAATGGGAGAATCAATTTTGTGAAATTAAATATTGGACTGCTGGTGATTCCTTCAAGATCACGATACTCAACGTTAGTTTGTGTTAACTGGTCCTCCTTTGTTCTCTAAAATTCATGCTAGCCATTAATTTGCGCTAAATAACTTGAAATAAATTCTTCTTAACTTTTGACAGAATATTTTTCAGTCAAAACAGCCGTGGGGGTATGTTGACACGCCATTCCTGAAAAGGTTATTATATAATCCTTTTATATTTGCTACTACACTACGCTTGGTAATAAATTCAAGCCCACACTATAATCTCTTCGAAATGTCGTTCTATATATTCTATTTTGGGAAACTCCTGAAATGACAATTATCTAATCAAATCCTGAATATATTTGCTTCGAATGTCTAAGCTCATGCGGGTGGTTTTAATTAAAGTCATATTAAACAATTTGTCACTTTTCTGCTATGTAAATTAGTTGAATTTATGCTGTGCTCACCTTCTCAACCGGATTTAAACGCCACAGCCGCATGCCAATTTCGATAATTTTTTGATAAAATTTTTGTGTCCTAAAAAGGCGTCAGTTTAATTTGCACACCCACGTGTTTACACAGAGCAAAATAATCGAAAAGAGACATGGCATTTCATCTTTCGCTTGACCTTCAAAGAGCATTCCATTGATGATCGGTTTAAAAATAGCATGAGCCAGAGTGAAACATGCAAGCGTTTGGTGTGGTGATGGTACAGTATCATTGATACTGACCTGAACCCATTAACCTCAGGACGTTAAACATGAATTCGTGAGGCGATGAATAACACCACTCACTCTACACTTGGATAACATCGGAGACTCAATATTACATAACGATCTGCTGGAAAAATGGTAAACAGATTGAAAGGTGTTCCATATATATATGAACATTGGCTGGGTAATCGCCACTGCTCCACAGGGAATCTGTCGTCGTTGATGTCACACGGAAAGAAGACAACGAGCTCGTGCCACGATTAAAGATTTTAATTTGATATGTTGGGTTGTTGTTGCCTTCGCGAATGAACTCCAATAGTTTTAATATAGAATATTAATAAGAAAGTTTGTTCTTCTGTCGCAGGTATAATATATATACATTAGAGTGGGTCAAAAAAGTCGATTATGCTTTTTTTTACAAATGCTACGGAAAAATGGGTTGCTAGACACCTTAAAAAAAATCTCAAAAGGTATGAGCTCTTAATTTTAATATTTAGATCCTCCGCATCGCAGTTTTGTATATTTTTGTCAGTCCAATAGAAAAAAATTCATACCTCATCATTTATCGATTGAACAGAAAAGTGTTGCAGGAAAATATTTTAGGAAATTTAACGCTCTTCAAAAAAGGTTTCTTGTGTTTTTTCCGTTAACCTCACCATTTGAAAGATATTAAGGATTTAATTTTGATTATTTTAAGATAAATTTCATTTTTGTTTATGAATTTTATAACTCGACAAAAAATGACTTTTACAAAATGCGCAATAGAAATTTTTAGTGGAAATTAACTGCTCTATAAAAATGGTGTTTTATGTTTTAGCGCTGAAATTAACCGCTCAAAAGTTATTCATCATCAAACTTTCATGTGTACGGATTTTTAAAGTTTTTGATGAGATATTCGAAAAATTTCAATTTAATTTATGAATTTTATATGAATTTCAATTCTTGTCATTAATATGAGTATTATTTTAGTTTTATTTTCACAATTCAAACAGATGAAATGAAATACAAAACAGAAATTCTCTAGAAGAGAAATTTTTCCTAAAATCGTGATTTCTAATGATTAAAAATAAAATGTTATAATTGAAGAAAAATTTTGATAATTGTGAAAATAAAATTCAAATAATACTCATATTAATGACAAGAATTGAAATTCATATAAAATTCATAAATTAAATTGAAATTTTTCGAATATCTCATCAAAAACTTTAAAAATCCGTACACATGAAAGTTTGATGATGAATAACTTTTGAACGGTTAATTTCAGCGCTAAAACATAAAACACCATTTTTATAGAGCAGTTAATTTCCACTAAAAATTTCTATTGCACATTTTGTAAAAGTCATTTTTTGTCGAGTTATAAAATTCATAAACAAAAATGAAATTTATCTTAAAATAATCAAAATTAAATCCTTAATATCTTTCAAATGGTGAGGTTAACGGAAAAAACACAAGAAACCTTTTTTGAAGAGCGTTAAATTTCCTAAAATATTTTCCTGCAACACTTTTCTGTTCAATCGATAAATGATGAGGTATGAATTTTTTTCTATTGGACTGACAAAAATATACAAAACTGCGATGCGGAGGATCTAAATATTAAAATTAAGAGCTCATACTTTTTGAGATTTTTTTTAAGGTGTCTAGCAACCCATTTTTCCGTAGCATTTGTAAAAAAAAGCATAATCGACTTTTTTGACCCACTCTAATATACATACAAATTTAACTATTTATTTTTTTCTCGAAGCAAGTAGGAGTAGTATGTAAGAGAAAAATTTGATGCCGGTGGCCTCAAATTACATAATTTGATAACAATACTTTTGATTCTTCCCACAGAATTTACAGCACAGCATTAAATCAGTTTCAAAATTCCTTTTAGAAAACCTTTATACTGTCTTTATTTTTAAAGACTTTTATATTCATACACATAGTCTATAAAAGAAAAACATCAAAAGGTGGTTTTTGAAACCTTTTTTTAAAGAAGGCGTAACGAAGCCCGGAGACCCTCAGCGTCGAGTGCGTTTCAGGGACCTTCAATGTTATGCTGATTCCAAAGGGACAACTTAGAAAGCGATTTTCGGGGCAGTTTGGTTACTTTCTACTTTGATTGTTCTCGGAGGACTTGCCAATTCTTCGTCAAAGACAATACCCTTGAAAAACATGTTTCTGTGACTCGAACTTCAAACTCTCGCGTAACAGGCAGATATTCCAATCATTTAAATTAAACTAACCACGTTGAAAGTGATGGAGTTCCAGTTCATTGTTTTAATAGCACTCAATGGCAAAATTGAGCGCATTCATAAAAAGTTAGGTTATTAGATAAACTAAGAAACTTATTTAGTTTTGCGTTAGATGGCCATCTGAGTTTAGGTAATGTCAGTTTAAAATGGTATTGGGATTCACTTTTTAATTCTGCGAGGAGACATATAGTTAAAAAAGATGAGAATTAAATAATTTCTTGTAAGTTGTTGCAAAATATTTTGTTTTTAGGAATATGTGAATAATCATAAGTTGTATAAATTTCGAGAGAAAAATTGACAAGCAATTTGTTTAAAAATATATTTCTTTTGTCAGGTTTTTTATTGATAACCTTTACTTATATACGACAAATTATCGAAAAATAAAGGTCAATTTTAATGCCACAGCTCGCTTATAACTGGATCGAAAAATACTAACCGTTCAATTGTCATGTGGGCTATTTTCTCTGATATGACAGCTCATTAAACTAAATTTAGGTTTTCAATCGGCTTTTCTTGATTGAAAAACTGAATTGGTAAAAAATAACAGCTGACCAACTGAAAAACTGAAGACAATCAGTAGCCGAGAATAATTAGTTTAACTAAAATTTTAACTTTTCATGAATGCGCTCATTCTTCAGAAGATTTCAAAGCACTTTTCATATAGCAGTTTCAATTTGAACCTAACCTACATAGGTCAAAGAATTCAACTTTATCAATCAATCAGTTGAGGGGAGGAAATCCTTTTCTTCAACGGCTAAATAATGCACTATAATGTTACTACTGCAGATGGTAACTGAATTCCTCCTTAATATGAAAAAGAAATGGTTCTGAGGTATATTATAACAAGAATGCCATTTTGAAAAGCTTTTACAGTTTGATAACTTAGGAACGTATAGCATAGGTTACTTTATTAAATCGTGTAAATGCTATTTAATAACTCTTACCAGTAAGAAATTGAAGTCAGTTAAATAGTATACCAATAATATTCATCACCATGGCATTATAATATCCGCAAATAATGACAAATTTTATCATTCGCGTAAGTTTACTGAGGAGAGGATCTTGTGCTTTCGTGATGAATAGACGTTAGTCGACTTATTGAACAAATTAAAGTTTTTAAGATTAATCGGCATTTCACTGAAATTCATGGCTTGGACCTTGACTAGAAACCACCCTATGAAAAAATAGGCTATTTTGAAAACCTGAATGCAGTAGACAAAAAATTGACTTTGATGTGTGTTTTTCGTTTTGCATGCTGAGCTATCGAAAAGGGGACATGAATGTTAAGAGCACAAAAAACTATTCGCTGCATAAGTACACAATCATTTAAGGAACCCGTGGTAGGAGCAGCAGATTGCCTTAATGACAGTTGTGCAAGAACTGCACAGAGTTCAATGCTGTACTGTACTCTCAGTTTTCTCAGCCACATATCTCATTATCTGTTGGTCCTATGTAAAAACTTATAACTTTTTTGTGTAGAATTCAAAAATGATTCCTCAGATATTCTCCATCTTCATTAACAATTGTTGCGTACACTATTTTGGAATGGTGTGAAATATCCAGTTACATTTTTGCTTTTTATAATTTTCATTCAGTCATCAAACTCATTTCTCATTCAAAAAGTTTTCAATTCTCGAATCTCGTTGTTTCAAATGTTAATCGTTATAAACTATCCCAAACTTGTTAGTCAAAATTCAAATTGAGACAAAGATTCATTCGGCGAATGTAAGTCCGTCCTGTATATAAAAAACTTCATGAAGCATTTAAAAATCATTTGTTGATTTTTATGAACAATATTTGTCTTTGATGTGATAAAAGTCTTGTTTTTTTTTTTTATTTTGCAACTAATGAAGTAATGATCACTGGCAATTCATTTGCACACATTTTGTTACAACATATCGAGAAACTTGACATGTCAGTCAAAGATGCAATCAATTCGAATATTTCGTGTTGTATCTTCATCTTTGAACTTAATCTGCTGTTTTACGGGGAATGGCTGTATGCGCGTATACGCACTTCCACGTCTTTTTTCAAGACAATTTGGTCAACTTAGCCCGACTAATGGTAAACAATTTCATAAATCAACTTACCGCTGAAGGCCTTCGAAAAGAAATAAAAAATTCCTGACCACCAGACAACAATATTTATTAACATTTTATGTGCAGGAGTACTTTGTGGATGGAGATGAGAGTGCATTTTTTTTTCTTTGCTGCAAAAGAAAAAATTAATAACTTGTCAGGTGTTTAAAGAGGTAGTTTTGGGTTCGAAAAAAGAGACGTTAAAGAGCTTATCTACTTTATAGAGCCCTTCGGAGGCGATTAGGGTGAGCAGTCATTTGTCACTTATACTGAAACCACAAAATCATGCAGAATGGATAAAATTAAAATACCTCCTAGATATTTGCAAGAACCAGGTAAATGTTCTTCGTAGTACTGTATTTGAAAGTAGAGACTTTGAGTTAGAGTATGTACTTAACTCCAGTTTTATTAACTGAATCTTTTCCTTGTTTATTTAAAATGGCGGCGGGCTACGAGTACTGAGATCTCGAATGGATAACAATTCTCAACATTATCCCTTGTCTATGGTATGGTGATCCGTATCTTTTATTGAAATCGAAGAAAATGATGTAATAAGAAGCTCAGTTTGACGAAAAAAAAGAAACTTAAAAACTCAAAGAATGAGAAGTTAATATGGCCTTTGAATCCGGTCTACCATTATCAAATACCTGACCAATTTAAATAAATTGTTTTATAAGGAGTATCAATGAAATTCTTTAATAAAAGCATTCAGCGAATCAGCAATGAAGAAAGTTTCTCATTTGTCAAGATGTTTGAATCGATAGGATAGTCTAAGACCAATTTGCATCACTAACATTTACTTATCAACATTTCATCATTTGAGTGTTGCGATGATTGAAGCAACAGAAAATTAATTAAAAAACTATAGTCATTGCGAAAACTAATGGTTATTGCGCTCGGGTGTGTACAGGTACACCAAGCAATGGCTAGACTGGCGATTATTATACTAATCAAATTTGTTGATAAGTATCTTTTTGGTTGGATGCGTTTTCTTTAATGTGAAAAAAGAGATGTGCTTCAAAATGAATTTATTATATGTACGTTGTATGTGGCTGAAATAAATGCAATAACTAGTTCCCGTTTATGACAACATGAAGTTTAATAATTACACTCTTCTCGAACAAAAAAATCAAAATTGATTAAAATTCAAATGTTCTTCAGAAACAAACGTGTGTGTCCACAAATTCAAACAAACAAGATATTTATCATAATTAGAGTGAAGACATTTTTTTGGAAGACGGATCTGTTTGCGAAGTTTAACAGTGGGAATTCATTTCAAACTAGAATCGCACTCGCATAAATAATAAATTTTATAAATGACGGCAATCGAAGACCAGCGGGTGGTGCAAATTCGTGAGGTGATTTTTCATTGTTTCCTCACGAAGTTTTACTTTTCATAAATGTTGCACGTGGTTCGATCACAGACACGAAATGAATAGTTGATAGGCATTTTATGTTATTTATATTGCTCTACAAAGAAGACAAAAAATTTAATCAACTAACTTATAAAAAAACAAAAATTCGGACAAACTTGGTCTTATTTTCGGAGTAGATGTTCTATTTAAGACAATGAGATAGATGCAAGATTTTTGAATAATTTGTTGATGGCCTATGGTTGCCAACTGCTTTGATGTTATGCAAATGTTGTTTGGGATGTTATTTAAAAATGATTTTGAAGCAAATTCAAAAAAGGGGTTTAATTAAATTTATTTGAATTTATCATGACTCAGCGCTTTAAAAATCATTGTAGATTTTCCACTTTTCTTGGCACTAGTTATCGTTAAACTTTGCTCCACATTTTAGAATCCGTACTTCAGCGTTTTAAAAAACGTTTTTAATTTTTCTTTTTTCCTGGCACTAGTAACCGTAAAACGAGATTACTTTGCACCACTTTTTGGGAAAAAAAGCTCTTTAAAATAATGGAAAATACTTTAATCTTTTTTTTAGCTATAAACTAAAATATATGAAAACAAATAGGGTGACTGAACAAAGGTTGAGAAACCTCAAGGGCTTAGATATTTCAAGGGCCTATAATAATTTATGACAAAACGAAATCAATAGAAAATTATAGAATTATAAAATTAATAAAAGTTTCAATAGAAAAGTGCCTCTTTCATAAAAGTGTTAGTGGTTGAATAGATCCTAAAAGATCGATCCACCGATGGGTTAGTTAATCTTTTGAATACCTTTCGTAATTTTTTTTTTTTTTTGCTACAAAACCCCCTACTGTTGATCATTACGATATTTCATGAGTAAACGGTTTATCGACGTATCAATGACTAATATAAGAGATGCTGGCGCAATTGCACCGATGGGGTTAAAGATTCTGCTTTTTTATGAAAAGCTTTTACAAATGTAAGTGAAAAGTTGTAATAAGATTTAGCAATTCGTTATTTAAATATGAAAAAAGAAATTAAATAGTTTTGAAAAAAGTAAATAAAATTTCAAAGCTTTTTGCAATTCACCGTAATCTAATCACAGCGTTGTGATGGTTTTTTGAACGAATTGTTCGCTCTGCGGTTTTTTTCAACAGCTGCATCTGTTTTTTACAGAAGTATTCAACATCACAGTCGAAGAATCTAGCAAGGAGGCTGAGATTTTTAGAAAAGATGAGAAACAGTTTTAGAGGGTTCGCAGATCTCATTTTCAGACTGATAAAAGTCTAATATAACTACATCTAAGTAGAGTTAACTTCTCCCAGCTTACAAAAAGATAAACGACGCTCCGAGACTTACTGTTATTTCAAGTGTTCCGCAATTTGATGATCGTTGAACGGGTGCTCGGTAGCTGACTGCGAGCAATAATTTGGCTGTCTGATTAACGTTGTGACGGGTGAGGTAACAACGAAGAGTTAAGGATCCTAATGGAAAAGCATAGCAATTTTTAAGAAAATTTGCATCTTGTATTGACTTCAAAAGGGCTTTCGGTTGGCAACCACAAGCTCTGACATAGGCTCTCAGAAGACGAGGAGTTCCGGATGCTTAGGTTCAGACGATCGAGTATATGTACGACGGAGCATATATTTGATGAAAATCTCCGAAGAATTCCAAGCCACAGGAAACGTCTTAAGTCCTCTGCTCTTTACTAAAGTCCTAGACTAATTGCTTAAAGATAAAGCATGAAACAAGTCCAGACATTTATTTGAATGTAAAAGTGCCTTCCAAGTGATGGGAAAAATTTGAAAATCTGCGATCTGCGATCAATAGAAAAGCAACTTGTGATAACGACACATATTATCGGACAGGCATAGTGTGAAAGAAGTGATGGGAATACTCCGTTTTCTTTTGATGTGATCCATCGAAAAAGATGATTAAATGTATTCATTAGGATAACGAAGTGTCCACACATATTATATCAACAGAACTTAATATTTAAAATATGGGGGAGTTTAAAACTACTCTAAGCTGTATAAGACTCTAAGCAAAGTACTCTTAATTTTTAACTGCAATCAATGGTAGGCAATAGGTAATATCTACGATAATGTGACTTCTTGAAAATAATTTCCAAATCTTTAGTCGACAGGTCGAATTCCATACACCTAGCGGAATAACACGTTTTTATTATAATAATGTGAATTCCATAACAGATTGATTCTCCAAAACGAGTTTTATTGTTTTCTTCGATATATGCGAGTAATCAATAACACTAATCAAATGTGTGTGCCTCAAAAAACTAACACTGCCAATAATTTGTTTGCTGTCTATTTGCTTTTTGGTGGGGAAACCCAAGAAAACATCCGGACAGGAGTGTGTTTAATAGATTCCGATACCCGTACAGCGTACATGGTCTCTGGCTATAAAGCGGTAATAAAATACATACAATCTGATAACTTTATGGCAAAATTTTTACGCCATATAAACAAAAACATAAACAACTGTGTTTACAGATTTTCATGGTTTACAAAGTTAGAAATATTGGGAAAAATTCCTGTAAGACGTGCTTATGTAGCCGTTCCAAATAAAGCTTAATCTAACCGAAGCTAACCAAACTTAAAAATAAATTTGTTTCTGTAGATTGATTGTTAAATTCAACGTAGAAAATGTAATGGTGTCTTTTTGAAGAGGGGAGCAGTGCCGCAGCAGAAGATTATTTAGTGAATAGGCCAAAAGCTTGAGCTCGATTCAACATCTTTCTCTTAGCCTCTCAGTTTCATTTAGACACCGGCCTTGAGATTATAACTGAAATCACAACCACCTTATTTCCACCCATTAGAGGGTTGCTACTCTCATGGAAGTACAATGGACCGGCAATTTGTATTCAGCGTCCTTATGTTTATCATTCAAAAAAGTGTCTTAAAATGTTGAGTACTCTGAAAGGCGATTATATATAAGAAGCTCGAAGGGGTAGTGCCTGAGGTGATATATGATGATGATGATTTCTGAATCCGAATCACCTTTCTTTATAAATGATTCATAGATTCAAATTAAATTTTTTCGACCAAAAAAAAACAGAAACCTAAGTTATCTAGGCCTTCACCATCACCCCTACAAGAGTTCAAGCAAAGCTGCAAGCTTACTTAAGCCATTACCCAATTTTGTATTGTCGTCCCGGCTATTGTACAATTTTCACACAATTAGGTCATTAACATCATGGAAATCTTACCGCTGTTAGAAGTAATAAAAAGCAGAAGAAAACCCATTCAGACACCATTTTCAATGCCAAGAGTTCACAATGCGTTTCGAAGTAATAATGGCCAATTAAGTTTGCGCCTTAAGATTTGGCCTTGTTGTTCTCCACTAATTTCCACAAAATATATGAAAACAATTTCCAGCCTCGCGATGAACCATTTGCCAAGGGTCTTTCAGCAGTTTTGGTTATCAAGCTTCATCGCTCATGAGCCATCACCCGTGGCGCTGTTCTATACGCTTCATGTACATTGCTCACGTCACGAAAACATTCATCCTCGTTTTCTTAGTTAATATCAGATCGACAATGTGGATCGTGGCTATCAAAACAATTACCACTCCTTGCTGACACCGTGTTATACGGTGTCACTCCTCGATTGTTATGCAACCAAGTATAGTAAGTGTGCGGCTCACATCCCACCACAAGATATGTCATTTTGGTTCGTAAAAGCCCAAAAAACCTGTAAACAGGTACGGTTAAATGGAATGGAAATCACCATAGGAAATGACCGGTAATTATCTTTAGAGCTACTGCACTGGGCAGGCAGCAGATCGCGTCAATTGTCAATGTACAATGTGATGCGATATTTTCGATTAATAAGTCACTTAATGCCAACTACCTGTCTTGGGAAGTACGTATCATTGTGGCCTTTGGGGACGTACATTTAAATAGTTCAACTTTTGCAAGTAAGTACTTTAATATTTGACGGTATATTTCATAATACAAGTTGCAAATGATCATCAAGATTAAAGAGAAACACTCAAATGAATATCGTACGTTTGTTTCAGCAACTTTGACTTACATTTTTTACTTTTACTTGTTGCTAAAATTGAATGCCTGATGAATCAAGTTTGTGTGTATTGAACTAGTCAAGGGCCTTAACTCAAGCGTGAGAAAAAAAGAATATACTTTGAGAAATTATTTCGATCGAGTTTGCACTTGCAGCGCTCATGACTTTAAGCTTGGATAAGCATGCGAGTAAGGTTCAAACATTCGAAGAGAGTTCAATTCTATTAAATACATTCAGATTGCTCAGCCTAGTTTTTTTTTATAATTACATATTTGAATTCTTGGATTTGTATTGCAGTTAGCTCTTAGCTATTAAAAGATACTTGATACGTTGTTGTGTAAGCGAATTCATTATTGCTTCTTTTTACTATTCTTTTTACAGCTGCAATTTGATAGGCGATGAGCACGAACCCTAGATCTTGAACTAGAGAACTTTTCTCTCTATTTTATTACGAAATGTGTTCAACAAAAAATATATAATAGTCGTACTTATGTAGGTACATAGGTACACGTTGCAACAAAATGTAGTTTTCCGTTAAAACCTCAAAATTTTTTCTTTCAAAGCCTACCTTCCAAAGGTGGAAATTTCAGTAAGTCGAAAGTGATGATATTCAAAAAAAAAATTTAAATTAGTATTTTAACAGTGAAGTAAAGTAAAGCTATAAATTTCTTGGAGTGAATATCACCAGCAATCTAAACTTTGAACCTCATCTGAAAGAAAAACTTTTCAAATCAAGAACCGCCATTTGTGTGACTTGGAGAAGATTTTCGCAAACAACTTATTGAGCACAGCGTGAAATAGAAAGTATTTTTATTGGACTGACAGAGTCTGAATGGATCACAAACTTAGCATGAAAGAGTAGAAAAGCTTTTAAGATATTATCTTAAAAAACGTTTTTATCTACCAAGTTAAAACCCGAATTACATGATATCTATTGACACAGGACTTTCACCGTAGTTTCAAAAACCTTGAAACTTCAAGATGATTATGTGTTGAAAGTGCTGGAGATGAAAAAAACTATGGTTTAAAAAAATAGAGCTACCTGTCTATATAGGTTTGAAATTTAATTGTTCTATTGTAAACGGAAGCCTTCAAAGGATATGCTATTATGAACTTATTTCCAAGTGTGATAAACAATACAGACTCGGTATTATAAATAGGGCTACATAATCTACACATCGAACAATATATAGTGCTCTGAACCATAAGTTATTCGAGAGGAATTATTTTAACAGTAACAGCCAGGATAATCATTATCATCTTAAAAGTTACGGAATGAAAACATAAAACTAAACATTTCATCAGTAGTGTTGTGAAACTGGCAAATATGAGCTTAACGGTGTACATTTTGGCTGTCAAACGCAGTAACGAACTTATGACTGATAGTAAAAAAAATTTTAGTTGCACGAGCATTTGCGCATGGCAATAGTATCTTTTTAATTTTCTGATGTTTGTTTTCTTTGTAAAAATCAATTCCTAAAATTTAAATCTAAAAAAGTAAATAGATAAAATCAAAGGATGTAATGATTCTCTAAGTTCCTTGACGCTGTTCACACTGGGGCAAGTCAACGGAGCAATTTTGACATTCCGCCACCCCGTCGTGTTCAGACTAAAATTAAATGTGAACGCGATGGATTTATTTTGACGATTATTTTGCCTTCAGATTTTGGGAAAAAAAACTTAGAAATTGAACTGAACTGAAAAAATAATTTATTTATTTTCGTATTTTTGCGTCAGGAACAAGAAAAAGAACATTTGTTTTTCAAACAACAGCGTCTTTTACTCGGAAAGAAATGTCAAAACTCAACCAAGAAAATTTTAATTTTTTTAAAAACTCCAGCGCAAACCACGTCTCTTTCTTACAAATAGGGTAAACGCACTAGTAGCCGGACAGTGTTAGTACCCGGACACATTGACCTTTTTTTGCGATTAATAGATACATCACACAAAAAAATCCACAAACAACAACATACATGGGTCCTTCAATGTGTCCTATACCTGCATGCAAAGTTTCAGGTACTCTAAATGCGTACTTTAGGAACTACGCATCATTTTATTGTTTAAGGTTTGAAGATGCGGTCTCGTTGTCGATTTAGGTAAGAAAAAAATAGTGGGAACAGTTTTTAGTAGTAAGCAATTTAACAAGTAATCGTTAATTTATTGTAATGGAAAGACATTGGTTTCGTTGGAAATATGATTAACTAAAACAATTTACAAAAAAAAAACCAAATTTAATAAAATCTTTGCCATTATTTGTGGTGTCCGGGAACTAACACCAAAATTGAATATGTTTTTCAGTACCCAGACATGCTGTCCGGGTACTAACACAGTGCGATTATCATGCATATTCAGTACCCGAACAGGGGTTGTTTCTTAAAATAATTGTGTATGGATACTGAAACAAAAGCGTTCGGATACTAGATCAGTCATTTTAAGAGACTTAATCATTGAGAGATTTAATCATTTTAAGAGACAAGCCCTGTATGGATACAAAAAATGTGTGCTTGTCTTATATTTTCAGTACGCAGACATGGCTTGTCTCTTAAAATGATTGTGTCTGGGTACTAAAACAAAGGCGTCCGGGTACTAAACTTTGCTGTCCGGGTACTAACGCAAATGGAACTTTTCTGAATTGTTATTTTATTTATTTTAACAATGATCTCTTTGCAATTTACTTGAACGCCATATTATTGAGAAATGTCTATATTCTTACAATCAATAAAAGTTTTCGCTGTAGCATTTATGGTTACAAAATGGTTTGAAGTCAAAGTTGAGAAAAAAGTTAAGTGTCCGGGTACTAGTGCGTTTACCCTATGTGGGAAAGAGAAAAAACACATAGACATCAATTTTGCCCGGTTGACTTGCCCCATATGGACAGCGTCCTTTGAATCAAATTTTTCTCTAGACATTTTGCATCCTCCTTTTTTCGTTTGAACGCACATGAGTACATTTCCATTCTATTGTACAATAAATTTAATAAGTTGCAAATGGCAACCCAATACTCAAAATAAATGACATTTGTGCGCAACGATTGCTTGTCACATTAAGCCGAGTTTTATTGGGAATTTCTATATTCACTTCACTTAGGCGCTCTTTATTCCATAAACTCCATTTACCAGTCATCCTTGTCGTTCACTTCTGCAAATGACTTATCGGGTTTACTATTCTTTTTATATACAATGCTATTATTTTCACAAAAACAAATTGCTTTACTGAATGTACCCATTCAGACCAGTTGAGGTTTGAGTCTAAGCTACTATAATTGAAATGGCAACCGCGACTATCTTCGCAGAAAAAGATGTCCACCAAATGTCAATCACTTTTTCTCAATTCTTCTTTGTGCTTGCCGTTTTGCTCCCTCAGTGACAGCTAGACAAACATCGCAGATGGAGCCCTTATTTCGTACAAATTCATTTTTCGCATAATTCTACAAGGCCGTTCCAAGTGAAAAAAAAGAAAAAGTTATTTTTATTCCACAATCGGTATAATCACGGTTCGCCAAATAAACCATTTAATGTGAAATTATGACTTCGATAGAATTATTACTCAAGATATCGTGTTTTGGCCGTGTAACTACACTTTCTTTGTGCTTTTTCATTCGTTTGTAAGCTTAGGTGGTGGTACATTTATGTATTTTCAATTGTTCGCGAAGTTTTCTGCACAAAAGAAATAACTCGAAAACCAATTCAGTGCTATCAAAAATAGTAGTCAAGAGAAAATATTAAATGTTCTGCAAAGTGCTATGAAAAACAAAAATACTTCCTTGTTAATACCGCCGACTAATATACATATACAAAATAATTGTAAGTTTGCTGTGCAAAGAGTGCTCCGCTCCTCCCATGAATGTAAACAAAATGTTAAAAATTGCATTTTATTTTTATTGCAGGTCAGACATTGTTTATTGCTTTTAATGGTTCAACAGAAAAGCTGTATGTTTACAAAAATCTATCGGACCATCGTATCTTATGCACTTAAATAGCCTTATCTCCTTCTTATTAGAATTTAGCAACCTCGACAAATAAAATTCTTATCTCTATCTATTCCCAAGAGATGTGTCATCTCGTAAAGTTACCAATTCTAAAGGAGAGACAACATTTAGTCAATGGTGTGCAATGAAGTGAAAGTGTTTAATAAAATCGAAAACGTCGGCGACAAAACAAGTTCGTGTCATCGGCAATTGTTTAAATGAATAACAAATTGTTTATCTCAGCGTCAAATAAATACCAGAGATACCAGCGCAGACGACGGCAATGCGAACGAAAAATTTGGTTGTTATCCTTTGCTGTGTTGTGCTCACAAGTTTTATTTTTATAATCCTGGGGCCAGCCGGACAACAAAATGATTCTCTTAAAAATATCGTCACACAAACCCATCAGCGGCTAAATAAGTTACAAGTAAGTGCAAATTAAATTAATTTTTGTCCCACACCACAGCAGAATTATGTAATTTTAAGGATTCCTTTTTGCGTAGATAAGTGTGGGGGATGAGGGGGATGTTTTTACAAGAAATTGATGAAGCAAACGTAGTTTCAGCTTGCCTTTCTATTTACTTAGGCACTAAATGTATCTAGTTTATTGCCTAAAAATATTTGAACTTAAGTGAAAGGAGCAAAAACTTCAAAACTCCTAATTCTTTTTGGTATTGTAATTCTGTATGAATCATGTTTGCTCAGTTTTGATATTTACATGAGCTTGTGTCTGAAAAAAACAGAGCATGTTTGAAGAAACTGAATGTTAAAATATGACTTTGAAGGTTGGTTAAGGGCGAACCCCAAGGTCAACGACCTAATATGTTTTAAGATGTGGTAACATCTACATGTACAAAGGCGGAATTAAGCTTTCCACCATTTAAACACAACCCTGGCAGAAAAAATTAAGGTCTCCTTATTTCCTAACTAAGGTCAAATGTGGTCGCACAAATAATTGGGAGAATAATACTCTAGGTCAGAGGTGGCCAAATTTTCTTAATGGGGAAAATTCAAAAAATCGCAGAGGAGGGCCAGAAATATTGAAAAATGCAATTTGTGTTGAAACTTTTAATGATTTCTGCTTGAGTTTTTCTGGAATTCATGGTCGAAAAAGTTTGTTTGCACACGTTCTACAACGCAAACATCGCCATAATTTTCTGGGAGTGAGAAATCATCTTTGGGAATTCAGCTCAGATTCAGTGTTCTCTAAAATTTTAATTTTGTGGAATTTAAGAACAGTTGTTTTAAATGCAATTCTGCAGAGACATTCTCCATATTTACGTTAAACGGCATCGACTGAATGCTCTTAAAATCTTTGAACTTAGTTTCGAATTCTGTGCGAAGTTTTTTCAACGTCTGACTTAATTTTTTCAGTTTGTTTTCACTCACTGGTGAGACGTATTTAAAACGCGGAAAGTGAGTTAAATGGTTCTTATTCATGCAGTTGTAAAACAGAAAAAGCTGGGTTTTAAACGATTTTAGGAAAACCAAAGTCTAAATTATGAATTGGTTCTTTCCTTTCAATTTTTCATTTAATTTGTTGTAGTGTTCGAGCAAATGGATAAAAAAAGCAAAATCGATACGCCAACCTTTGTCTTCGAAATATAAAATAAAAAAATAAATAGGGTGGGCGCAGCAGAGCCTTGCCTTGTGAGAAAATGGAAGGGACCTACAATTTTCTGCCAGTTCCGAACGGCTAATCGCGAAAGCGCTTTTCATTTCAATGAATACTAACGGAGGATTCGCCAATTCCTCGCGAAAGGCGATACCAGTGGAAAAAACAAACATTTTTGCCTCTGTTGGGATTCGAACTCGAACCTCTGGATTAACAGGCGGACATGCTATCCATTACACCACGGGTACTTCAAAATATAGTAAATATAATAATATAATCTTTGTCAAAATATAATCATAGCGGGTCACATAATATTATTCATTTCCGAGGACCGCCACGTCGGCGTCCGGGGCTGGATCAAATGCTTTCGTGGGCTGGAGTTGGTCCGCGACCCGCGGGTCGTACTTTGCACATCACTGCCCCGCTTGAGCCACTGTGCCAAACTCTATATCTGTGGTATACTGAATATAGAAGAGTATTTCGTCATTGCGTGGTAGATTGTTGTTCGATTCGCAGTTAGATCCGAAATGTTAATTGCGCACATCGCGTATCGTGAGGAATCGGAAACTCCTCCAACGTATGGTCATGAATAGTTCTTTACTAGCGTTCCATTTTTGACAAGAAATGCACCAGAGCAAATCAATGCTAAGTTGAATTTGCTCAGTTTTACTTTTTCTTATGTTCAATGGTAAAATCTATTGCTGAACTACTTCTAGAATTGCTGTTTTGCGGCAAAAACGCCCCCATTTACAAACTGCACAATAATTAGTTTTTGACATTAGCACTCATGTGAAACCGAAAACGCTGGTTGATTTAAAAGCTAAAGCAAAAGAGACATGCAAACAAAGATCTGTCAAAACATAAACAAGAGAGATCCTTAAAAATTTATTCAAATACGGTGTGAAAAGCGTTAAAAGTTATTTCCAGACTAGGTTCGTTCGTTGAACTTTACCCAGGGTTGACCAAGGTTTTCTTGACAACCCAATGAGTTGTCAACAAAAAAAAACCTGGGTTTCCCAGTCCTAAAAAAACGCTAAACCACAAATCACCACACATCCCTGTCATTAAAAAAAAATCATGCCATTTGACAGCCCTCAACTCGCCACAGAAAAAACCTAGTGTGAGTTGAGGAAAACCATAGAGCTCAAAAAACACTAAGTTTGACATTCATGGCGACTTTAGGTTTCTCAAAAAGCTGTTTGTGGCGACCGAGTGGCGACCCTAGGGCTAAAACGAACAAACGTATTATTTACTCTGTGGTTCTAGGCATGTGAGGTAATGTCGTGGTTATGTCCTTTTTAAGAATTGAAAACCTAGATTTTTTTGACAACTTATGGGGCTGTCAAGGGAAAATGGCGAACCCAATGTTTTAAATCAAACGAACTGCAGTACCCTTGCACGATGGCCCAAAGTACAAAAAGCAACTGATGATTGCATATCAATTTGCCCCTCACTAACCATCAAACCCATTTTTCGGCTTTTGTTTCAATGCTCGCAAAAGCACCTAGAGGATATTATGCTTGCTTTTTCCCATTACGTCAATATCGTCTGAGTAAGAGACTAAAGCTACGTGCAGACGGCATATAAAAAGCCGCACATATGTGCGGTTCTGACGTCACATAAAAAGTTGTAAATTCAACGCAAATGCTATACGTAAATCAGTGTACGCAAACTCGCATATAAGGGTGTTCAGACGATGTGCGGAATCTGTCCCAAAAGCCGCACATTAGTTTTGCGTTGATTTGCTCGCACATCAAATGTACGCAAATGAATACGCACATTTTTCGGTCGATGTGCGACATGTTCACACGGTATGCGTAAAAATCCGCACATCACCCATTTGCGTTCATATGCAGGTTTGCGTTAATTCAATAAATTGTTTGAATTTTGTGTTTTATTCATGGGTTGTGGTTGTTGACGAAGCTTATCCGTACATAAATATAAAAGTGCTGAAATTATTTGAAAATTTCGAAAAGAAAGTGGGTTACTACTGCTGTTTTGGCATTGGATATGATTTATCTGCAATCAATTTTAATGTTTTCATAATTAATCAATAGAAAAAAAATAACAAAAAAAAATTAAATAAAATATTCAAGTCAACAAAATAAAAAAAAAGAACATAATACTCAAGAGACAAAATAATTATTTCAGTACGTATTGTACCTACTCATGAAAATAAAAACAGCCTACTACCAACACACTTCGCTTCGCTCACTTTATAATTTTTTTTTTATTGAAAACCGATCACAATTATGCTGTGCAACTACTACTGATTTGCGTAAAATATGCACATTTGCGTTGTCCTATTTTCGTGTCACCGCACATGATTTTGAAGATCGCACATGCACGCACATACACGCAAACTGTCACAAAAAATGTGCGAGGGTGTTCAGACGATTTGCGAAAAAGCCGCACATTTATGTGCGGTTTCGCCGTCGCACATCGTCCGCAAACCATTTGCGTGCATGTGCGGACTGTCCCAAAAGGGTGTTCAGACGATATGCGTCAATACTCGCAAATTATGACGTAAAAATGACGTCAGAACCGCACATATGTGCGGCTTTTATATGCCGTCTGCACGTAGCTTAATTGTACAGACTTTTGAAAGATTAAGTGTGTTTAATGACCTGCTCTAGATCGATCTAGAGCAGAAAAAAGCAGCTTTTTGGTGTTTAATGTAAATTTTTCTACTCCGAGCAAGAACTTTTTGTGTTTAATGACCTGCTTTAGAGCTTTTAGAGCAGCATTTTCTGCACTTACTTTTGAGTAAGAGCAGATTGGAGTAAAGTGTCAAAATCAGCTGTTGACATTTGATTCAAATATTTTTGTTTATATTTTGCGTTTTGCAATCTATTTGAAATCGAATTTAACTTAAAATCAATTGAATTAACATCGCATGTAATGTCGAATTCCTTTCAACAAAAAAAATGGAATTCGTTTAGGAGGGAAAAAAATCGACTGCAGTCGATCTCTTTTTTGAGCGGGTTTGCACACAGATTTTCACAAAGAGTGTTCAATGACCTGTTCTAGAACAGTTTCAGACAGAAAAGATCAGTTTTTTGGTGTTCAATGAGAAATTTTCTGTTCTTTTCTGATCTTTTTTGTATGAGCTGTTCTAGAACAGTTTAGCACAGCATTTTATGCACCTCCTCTTGAGCAAGTGCAAGTTTGGTGAAAACTGTCAAAAGCAGCTGTTGACTTTTTGCTCGTAGTTTTTTAAGCGCATTGTAATTTAAATTTGTTGTGAAAAGTTCAAAAAATTTTTTAAAAATCAGGAAAATAACACCTAACCTTGTGCTGAAAATAGAATTACTTATTCGTGACGAAAATACGCTAAATTAAATTGATATCTCAATTAGAAAAACTGGTGGTTGTTTTTTTTTCGTTTTTGTTGTTGCTTTTTTGACAAGTTTGCTTGTTCTCACTTGCCTGACGTTTTTCACTGCTTCTGTGCTGTGCTGTGCTGTTCTGATCTTAAAAAAAGCCATTAAACACATCTACACACACCACAATTTTGACAGACCGAAAACGGCAAACAAAAACATCTGCATATGAAAAAAATTAAAGGAAGCAGAATTGTTTTGTATTTAGTTGTGAATTTGGAAAACATTTGGTGAAAAAAAATATAAAAATTGTGTGCTTAACAATATTAATGTAATTATTTTGTTCAGTGGTGCTTGTTTTTCTTCATTAGTCAGTTGGACACACACACATTCATAAAAAAAAGAATCGCTACACTTTTAATTTCCTTAATGCCCAAAAAAGAATCGAATTTAGTAGCGACTGCAGTCGACTGCAAATTGGTGAAAGGAAATCGACATTAGTTTAGTTTTGATTCCAATGTTTCCGAATACAGATTTTTATTATAATAGGATACCAAACATAATTTTGCAAACTAGCTTCTTGTTCTTCTTTTTCATTTTCGGCGTTACGAGTAGTGATCTTGAAGCGATCACAACTCTCCCACTTTTCTGCTTCACACTAGTGATCCGCCTGTGGGGTACGCCGCGTTGACCTCAGAAATCGTCGGCAAGCCTCCCGGTTGTTCCATGTCTGAGGCCAACCAAATGCTGCTGTTTTGGCATTTGCTTGTACCAGGAGTGTTTTGGCCTGCCTTTTCTTTTTCGTCGCGAATTTGTTGAAACGTTGTACGATATTGCCTTTTTGACGGGGTTCTGCGGATCTCTCCTTTGAACATGAATTTTGCAAACTAGCTAAGGTTACAAAATGTTTGTTGCTTTCTTATCAGCTGACTTTTGGCACCAGCTGACTCTGCTCTAAGTTGCCTGACATTTTTCATGTTTCTTGCTCTGCTCTGAGCTGCGCTGCTCTGCTTTTTTTCATTAAACACACTTATTAATGCTTTTATATATTTTCTTGTCGAAACCCTTTTTTGATATCAAGAGTCTTGTTGAGTTCTTTGCCGACTTTGACTGAGCAGCGTGAATTCTCTAAAATCATCTTGATAGTCTTTGCGGTCTTTGTTCCGGGGTATGCCACTCGAGCATGATTTTTTTACCTTTTGGTACAACTTTTGAAGCTGATTCCTATCATGGAATCTTTCTACTTTTTCAAACAAAACGCTTCTAATGCTGCTTGTTTTCTTCTCTACATTTCTCTTTTGCATCCTGTTAAAAGAGAAGGTCTATTTGAGCACTGCCGGAATCATAAATAAGTAATTTTAAGGTTTATCAAAGCAATTAAACTTGCTTCCTCTAATGGCCCACACGACACTGTTATCTTCAACAGTTTGAATAAAATAGATAGTAAGCTTTAGTACTGAAATCTCAGCTTTGAACCCTTAAATTTTAAAGTGCACTATAAGCGATAGCAAATCAACGACTGTTTTGCTTTGCTTTGCTTGTTCAGTTGGCTCTCAGCTCATTGTCTATTTTTTGCTGTGTACTCGATCATACCCTCCCAAATTTTGAAGGCATTCGATCCTGGCATTAAAATAAACATATGAAAGTATGTTGAAGCATGGACTATGAAAAAAATTTGAAAGTTTATTATTTTGAGCCAAGTTCCCGATTGTTCTTCAGACATACCTAATGAGTGTTACAAAATGTAAACATTTTTCTCACAGAAATACAAATACGAAAAAATTGCATTCAAATTCTAATAGCAAAATGGCTCACTACGCAATAGTGGTACTTCCTGTTATCCAAACAAAAGAATAAATTAATGATTTGTAGTCAATGCATGTTCAATGTTCATTGATTACCCGATTCGAAAGCAATTGAGATATGCAGTATTAGTATAGTTCGTAGGTGCCTTGTGTATAAAAATTCTTGGACTGCGATTAAAAATAAAAGATTAATTTTGCAACGTCAAATAATCTCTCACTTGGAAACTTTTATTCAATCTTACACTTATTTTCAAGTAGCTCGAACATTCCATGGTATCAACAGCTTTAATTCAATATAGAATATTCAAGACTAGAGTGTAATGCAGAGAACTTCAAAATAACTGAATGAGATATTACTTATTGCACTCAATATGCTTAATGTAAATAATTTAAGTATTGGAGAAGTGCGATAAGAAACCACTTGAGGTTTGGATTTCTTGTTACAGTTTGATGTAATAACAGAAAACTTTTCCCACATGTCCCTATGTGTAATTGAGCTGGTTTAATATTCAAACATTACTAATTTAATGTTCATATTCACTCACTACACTACCGTCATTTCATTTTGTTCTTTTTCATCATAAGTCGAACGTTTGGGTGAACAGTATTTATTGTGCGGACTCAATCATTTCACTGATTCCGATGACAAATGAGATATGGATTCATAAAAAGTAATAAAACTTATTTATTTCTATTTCCAGCCCAATGAGAAATAAAATTTCTCTTGAAAATAAGTCGTATATTCAAAAGTAGTTATTCGAATAACTTGTAAAATGCAATGTACCTATAATTTTTTTATACAAAGAAGTGGTTTATGTACTTCGGACGCTTAACGATTTGAATCCCGCACGTGAGCTTAAACGCTTGTGTAGCTTTGTTAAAGGTGACGCACAAAAGACATTTCAAAGTCACATATCATTCTAAAGAAAACATGAGCTTGAAGAAAATATCGTGGTAGGTACTTCTCGACTACAATTACAAAAGTAAATCTTGAAAAGTCACTTGCAAAATGGGCGTTTCCAACTTTCTTCATTTATTTGGCAGGAGATGCAAAACAAGATTCGTTTTTGAACATTTTCATTTTGAAATGAAAGTATGTTAAGTTGGTACCCTGAAAGTTTCTAATTAAAACTCTCAGGGCGTAATTTTTGTCAATTAAATAAATTGTATACCAATTAAAACTTTTTGTTTATAAACAATATGTAGTTGCAACTACATACTTGTGCGACGCTTTTGTACACGTTTTTTCCAGGTTCGTTTTTCTTTCTTTTTGTATGTTTTGTCGACGAGTATGTATGAATCATGAAACATTTGAAGTTGCGGCCTGTGTGCCATGCCAATTGACCTTTTGAGTTACTTTTAATTAGTTTAATCTTTATGTCATCTAAGTGTGTGTGTGTGTGCAAATATTACATGTGAACAGAGTAAAGAAGTAACAAATGAAGTTATCTAATTATGAGTCATTATAACTCGATTGAGTTGTGTGTTAAATGGCTTGTTTTGTTATGTTATCTGTTATATATACGTACCTACCTATATTGGAGATAAGAACAGGTACTGAATACGTTATTTTACTCTCCTAAAACTGCATTACTAAAATAAATAAATAAATAAATAGCGTGGCCCAACAGAACGAAGAGCCCTTGGGCCTAGGGCATCTCTCACAACCATGCCTTGTAAGGGAATGGAAAACTGCATTACTTCTAGAATTTATTCGTTCAAACTTAAAGCTAAAAAGAAAGCTCAATGGTTGTTTTACAAGGTTAACAGGAAAATAGTTAACCTGCCTTATGACTTTTATTGCTGTTTTTTTTTTTTTTTTGTGAACCCTTGAGAGTAATCACCGCACCGGTTGTACTGTGCTTAAAATGTGTGAGAACGAGGACAATAATATCGTGTGTTTTGACTCCGAAATTAGTGTGCCTTTGTTTGTTATCGTTCAGCTGTTGAGTTTACATTACATTTGTTATCCCTAGAGAAGAAAGTCGTATTTATTGAAGAAAGCTGTGACTTTTTGTTGTTAGCAGGTATGTAGGTATAACAAACTGCTTGGCTTACCAAAAGTTGATTTTGTTAACCTAGTATTGTCAGGGATTGTTCGCTACTCGATAGACAAAAAAGAATTTAATATGATACGATCAGAAGCGTACCTATAGATACTTACTATACATCAAATCGAGCTTATGAATGAGTAAGGCATCTTTTAAGTGCGGTGTTCTTTCAAATGTCCATACACAAAAAAGGGAATAATGAACGTAGTTTTAACATTAAACAAGCTTGATTGTCTTAGGTTACATCTACACTTGTTTCATTTTATAACATATCAAATAAAACGGCCTACCGATAACAACCGACTGCACATTTGTGCAGTTTGTGTTTCGATAATAGCTGAGCCGCCCGTCGTTGTTGGGGTCCGTAGTTTTAAGGTTCCCCTTCTCGTTCTTCCATTCTCGTGGGAATATGTTACTGAAGGACAATGTAGTATCCTAGGGTTGAAAGAGTTTTTGAAATCGGTCAAATAGTTTTAAGGTCCTCGTTCTCGTTCTCGTTCCCGTTTCTGTTCCCGTGGCAGTATAGAGATAAAATATAGTCTGTGTTACTGACGGCAATAGAGCTAAACGAATGCTAAAAGAATTTTTGATTTTTGGAAACTTGTCCTGCTTCCAATCCCGTTGCCGTGAAATATAGATCAAGCCCTAACAGAAACCTTTTTTCTGTTTGGCGATTTTAAAATACCAGGTGGGGCACTCAGACCTAAATGCCGGTCCATTGTACTTCCAGATAGCAAACTTCTTTTTTTATAGCTTTGCAGATGTTCGTAGAAGAGCTAAAAGACGCTGCCATGATAAAGAACCTAAGTTACCAGCTCTCACCGTGTCTGCGCCGAGTATCTGTAACCTCGTGCGTGAAAAAGCAGGACATTCACAGAGAAAGTTTTCCGCGGTGTCCACATCTTCTCGATAAGATTTACAGCGCGTAGTATCATTTAAGCCTAACACGTTCAAGTTTTTGGCAAAAGAGAAGTGCCCCGTTGCAACCAATAAGCTTTCTTCATTCTTTTCTGCTATGGGATAGCAAAAATGTTGCAATCTTCTTATCAACGTTGGGGAGCATACATTTGGTCGGTCTGCATCCAATGGAGGCATGCCAACTACGGTTGTGCCCTTGACAAATCCAATTTTTGATTGAAGTCCTCACTGAGGACCCTGGCAGACTTAGCGACGGTTAAGGTACTGAAAAAGCTGTCGTATTTTATCGTTCTCCACAAAGGCATCAGCGCCAGACCATAATCCGTTTTGGAACCGTCTGTGAAAATTCAATAACAATCCTTTCCTGGCTCAGATTCTAGTGTGAACCAGTCCTGAACCGAAGGAAAGTTGATTGTGTATTTTTGACGCAGTTTGAGCTTTGGGATTATCGTGTCGAACGGCCTATCCATTAAACGTGAGTCAAAAGATATGCTGCTTGCGAGTTCCTCAAAACTCCAGTGCGAATTTTGACCACATCTCTTAAACCATACCTGAGCTAAACTATGTCTACCCTAATTTCATAACAACCCGTTGGGCGGCTTAGGAGTCTATACCGGACAAACAAACATACTCCATATTTATCTATATTATATGGTTGGAACCATTACGGTTTTTAAATTTTATTTTTTAATTAAACAGACGCAATGCAACACTACAAGTTGTAAGTATGATTTTAAATGAAACTTAAATTTAATGTAAATCTGGGAATTCGCCAATTCAGGCTTGGTCTAAATCCGAAGATAATTATTTTTGAAATTTGTGACCTTGTCAGTTTCAACGAAATGTTTGTCAAGTGTTATTTTACACAAAAGTACTTTTTGGTGTACGATTTTGATATTTTTTATTAACACTTTTGGACATTGACTCACGGTCCTCATTTTTTTTTTCTTAAATATTCTATCCTGTAGTTCGAATTTTCATATATTTATATAAACGATTAAATTTACCTGCACATAAAGAACTATTGCAAACTACCCCAGTTCCTGACATTTGCTCTTTTTTCGTTAGCTTATGCAAGGAATGTTCTTTCGTTTGATGTTAGTTTTAGATGTGTATCACATTCGAGTCCACTTCAAGACAACAAACCTAAATCACTCAACTCCCAATGTCAATCATTTCTGTTTATTTACCAAACATTTTTTTTTTTTTTTGTATAATTCTCTTATAATCTCAATGCATTAATATTTTACAACTATACATGTATAAACTATTTTCTAAGTACTACAAAAGATAATTTATCTGAAATGTACATCCCAAGTATTATTAATAAATGAAATGAAATGAAAGGTGAACGTATACAAAGCAAATCATTAAGTATGTATCACTTTGGTAACGTTCAATTACAACTATATCAACAACGATTAATCAGCAATGATACTAGCCTTCTTTGAATCATATCATTAAAATTCCTGTACTGGAAAAATAATGATTTATTGTAGGTCTTGTTTTGCTTGAGTATAGAACGTTAATACTAAATAATCACCCAAATTGTGGTCAAATAAACGAACAAGTGAACGTTTAGCCTGCTTTGAAAGTGCATGTAAAATGAATGAATGAATAATATCGTCATCTGTCACAATTTCTTTTCCTTTAAATTCTTTGTGAATCAGGTTTGGGAAGTCATCGATTGTGTTTCCGAAATTCTGAACATAAACTAAAGCTATATAAATACACATTTCTGCATCGATCAAAGTTATTTAGAAAGAATATGAACAATGCAGTAAGTGCAGCTATCACTTTACATTCCAATCAAAAAAGTCATTTACACTTTCACAAGCAAAAGGGTCTTTCATTATGATTTTATTGATAAATCTAATATTGGTTTTTTGCCCCAAACCAAAATAGAGTTCTACACATATGTGTATCTTTACCCAAATCAAAACATTTCCAAAGAGGAGTTGCTTTCAATTTTTTGTTGAGTTGTGTCAATCGATAAAATTAAAATGGGGTTTTTTCATTCTAGCCTATATGGCGATTAACTGCGCTTCATCATTATTTTGTAATCTATCTATAAACCTTAGGTGCTTAAAATTTATACTGAAAAACTATATTTGAATCTTACATTCTTTCGAAACCACTTCCAATCCCTCATGATATCTTAAATCTTTTTTTGAAGTACAAAAAAATTTATTCTATAGGAATTAAAGACACCCTCCCGCCCACCATATTTGTAGGCAGGGTAGGTAAGTTGTCGATATGTGTGAAAGAAACTTCTGTTATAAATGTATTAGTGTTAACATTTGTGCATGACGTAGTTGCGGAGGAAGACCTTAAAATTATAAAGCTATAAATATAAAATGAAAATTAGAATCCAAAAAGTTGTTGACAGTAATATTTAAACATCAGCAAACCGGATATGAAGAATACAACAGAATGGCGGATATTGTTGGGTTACTTTTGTCCTTGTCAACTTGTAATACATGTTATTTTTTCAACAAAAGAAATTTAGGACATTTTTCCATAACGCAAAACCCCACATCCAACCTTAAATTTGACCTCTGAACTGAATCAGAACAGATTGATTAAATAACGAAAAAAAAATTAGCATGTCTGATTGTTACGAATTGGAAAATTCGTGGTTCGAATCTCAACAGAAACAAAATAAAAGTTTTTTTAACGGGTACCACCTTTCGCGAGGAGTTGGCAAGTCCTCCGTCAGTAAATTCATTGCTATAAAAAGCGCTTTTTCGATAGGTGTTCAGAAATAGCGAAAATTGTAGGTCCCCTTTATGCCCTGCCAAAACAGAGTTGTGAGAAATGCGCTAAGCTCCCGGGCTCACCGCTCTGTTTCCTCACCCTTTGTGTGTATGTATTTAGATCTGTTAAAATTGTATCTTATGCGGCTCAAGTGGACGATTGATAGCAGTTTTTACTGGGACTATGAAAAAAATCCTTTTAAGATATTCTTTTAATTGAAAAATCACCCTCAAGAGACAGCGAAAATCGACAAATTGGGCAAAACGTCACAATACACAGACATAGCTTCGCGGTAGCACAGGATTTCGTCTACCTAGGATACGCTAAAGACACAGAAAACAACATCAGAGCGGAAATCAAACGGAGAATAACTCTTGACAACGGTTGCTTCTTTTTTTTTTTTTTTTTGTTAACAAGGCAATTGAGAAACAAACCAAGGCAACCCTTTTCAAGGACCCCAGTCCTGTTCTGGTAATGCCCGCCTAAGTAAGTAAGTAAGGCTCCTCGAATTTTATTGGTAGAATTCGATGTGCGTATTGGTATCATCAAGAATTACATTTGTTTAACGTTAGCGTGCTTCATGCTGTAATAGGAGTCGCTTCCGCCGCAAGGTAAAGTCCTTATATTAAATAATATCCCGGCAGTGGTCACGCATATTGACGTCTTTAATTAACAAAACAATATACTAATATAGACCTCTTCGAATAACTGAGCAAACAAAACGGAAGAAAAAGGATTGGCATAGTTCTTTGTGGCAATAACTATGCCACGTTTTCCTGATTTTGACCAGTTGAACACTACTGTGCAAAAATAATTTAATCTTAAAAAATACTTTTATGTGTGGGTTATGAACACCGCATTGTGTCATCAAGACATCACGAGTTCAACGATATCCAAGTATGATATTTTATTTTTTTACCACACACTATGCACTCCTTATAGGTGGAAAGAAGACGTTGACAATCACATTGTAACTAGATTTTGAGTATTGATTTTGTATTAAACCTTGAAAAAAAAACTTTTGCGGAAACGCGTCGCCTTCAATTGGTGTCATTTTAAGGTGAAAATGTGGGCTCGTTTCCCGAAAACTAGGTAGGTATGAAGATACTATAGTTATTGTTTTCTCTTTGAGTAGGTTTTTTTCTTTTTTAGCAGATAATCGTGCATATCTTGTTTGCTAATTTGTTAACTTTGCCAACTCTACAATCTTATTTTGATTAAAAACAAAAACAACTGCTTTTGTTAAAATATCGAAGCCTAACCTCAAGTAATTTTACAGTTGATATTATTCTGCATCCATCTTGGTATTCATAAAAACATAAAAGTAGAATTTTCGGAAGCATGTTTTTATTGCTGCGATGTGAATAAAAAACTTTGCTTCTGGACGAAATTACTTATTGTCATTTTCCCATTCCATCTCCTTGATCTTAACGGCCGAAATGTAAAGATTTTTTTTTAGACGGGGGGAGTAAGATGATAGTCGAAAATGTTTGAAATAAACATACCGAAGAGAATTGAGATTTCTTGTATTGACGGAACTCAATGCTGCTTAGTTTAATTCAATCGAAGTAAGTCGGTAGCAGTTATTCAGTCGAAAGTACCAGAAACTTAAGTAAAATCTTTCAACAATAATAAAGCGTCTGTCAAATATGAGTTTCTATTTAAACAAAATTTAATATTTTCTTTTGTTAAGGCAAAATTGTAAGATTGTGACATGCCTTGTGTGTCATCAAAATGAGCCGGATCACCACTCATAGGACCGGAACCTTTTTGTGGAGTAACAGAAAACCACATCAAGAAAGAAATCAAAAAGTCGGAGGAAGACAACAGAGCTAAACACTGGAATGACCTCCCCAAACTGCGCCAAGCCAAACTTTTACTTGGCACTTTTAACACAAAACATTATAAAGACGCAATAAAACTAAGAAGGAACAATGTAAGAATGCTAGCCGGGTTCTTAACCGGACACTGCAGACTGAGAAAACACCTAAAAATACTGTGCATAGAGAGTGACGACCAATGCAGATACTGCAACGAACAGGAAGAGTCTCATGACCACCTCTTTGGTGACTGCGAAGCTATAATACACCAGAGGAAGAAGTACCTAGGATCCTACTACGTAGAGGAGAAGGAGCTTAAACTCCTAATCGTAACCTAAATACTAAAGTTTCATCAGAGGAACTAATCTAGATGAAGTACTTTAATTAAGGAATACCACTTAAGAAGTAGGAGGTACAATAGATCTAAAAAGGCCGAGGTGCAATACAAAACCCCATTCATTCATTCATGTGTGTCATAACGAATCATCCTAAGGTCGCCTAAATACATGTCATCAATTTCAGTAAAAAAAAAAAGTAAGTTGGTTCCGTAATGCCAGTTTCATGGACGTTGTGCACAGACTTGAGTACAGCAGTTGCATTGGGTGCTTTATTTTGGCCAAAACATTTTTTCAAAAAACACAAAGTTTTGCATAAAATAAACTATAAGAAAGAATTTAATGAAGAAAACCAACTACATTATTTTTTTTTACTACTTATTTAGACTAACAGTGCCTTTGTGGAACTCCAAATTATACTACCTTATTAATATTTGTTTTTGAACGAGCAGAAAATGTAGATCAGTAAGACTTTTCTTTACTTGCCTTGAAAGAGATAAACAGAATCACGAGTTCTATAAGTCTATACATAAGTCGGAAGTTATGAGCTGTTATTTCACAGAAAATTTATTTCTTTTGCCAACTTCAAGCTCAAAACCCGCATATCGCATATCACCCTGAAGAATTCTAGAAATATTTGGAATATATCTTCAGCTGAACATCAGACTTGTTTGAAAAGTGGTCATTCTCCTTCTACTCTAAACGGATAGAGAAGAATTGAATTTATTTACTCGATTGTACTATTTGTTTTAAAATAAAAACAAACTACAAGTTTGCTACATATATAGAATTAGCTTTTAGTTTCAAAATAGGCACTCAGAGGCCTACTGTGATAAAAATGTTTGCGAGGATTATATAGGCTTGTTACTTGCAACGTCCTTGATAGTAGAAATCTCCTACGAATCAATTCACAAAAATAAAATTAAATTAAAATCTTTCATCACCCTGAATATTCATTCTCTGCAACATGCTGCTGCATTTCCCATTACAGAACACTTTATTCAAAAAATTAATTAAAACCCCTGCTGCCAGCAGAAGAAGTGTTCTGTGACGTGAGAAGAAGAGCATACCTGCAATACGACAAAGGCTGGATTAATATGCAAGCAGCTTTCACCAAAGTGCAGTTGTGCTTCAATTTTCAATGTTAGTTCTCCCATAGAAGATTGCCTTGATTCTTTGAAACTAAAAATACACAAGAATAACATGGAAAGCAACGAAGGTATTCCGTAGTATGGAAAAGTAAATAAATTGTGTAAATTGAATTTTTTCATTTATTTATTCAATCTATTAGCCATAAGATTGGAGTATTATTTTTGTTTTAAAACCTACAATAGTAATTAATTCGTATGAAGGAAAAATTTTTAAAAATGAAGAATAAAGAAAGAAATAACGATTTAGGTAATTTTAGCTAAAATGTATAAAGCAATCTCTATCTTTCGCAAATGCGAAGTGCAATAAGTTGGTTCAAATTCGATAAATTAAGTTCCAAAATAAATATTCAAATGTGCTGCTTGATGTTATTTTTTATCGATAGACATGTACGTAGAAAAGCTTTTGCTAATTTTACAAAACAACTTGTGTATAAAGACTAAATTGTTAAATTATATTTTCTTTATATTGTATTATATAATATTGTGCGACTAGATATTGGATACTTGATTGGTTGAAGCCAAGAAGGGAGGAACAATATTGGCGCTGAAAGTGAAAAAAGGAAGCGAATAATATTAAAGCCTTCTCAACACTATGTCAGCTTAGGGTTTGAGAAAATATGTACTCTGATTTTGCGAATCACTTTCCCATTAATTGTTTTATACTTTTTTTCTGTTTTTCTTTATCCATTTACCAAGTAGTACATTACGGTTTCTCACCGATATTAAGAATAATTGATTAATTTGAATCACTTTAAATTCAATTGACTGAATGGCATGGTTTATGTCAATGTAACTGACAAACGTCATTCACCGTGATGTTCTGTGGGTGACACATGTTTTAAAAAGCCCATGATAAAGGTTACACAGTGAAAAGTTGGATCACAACCCCTTCTCACTGTCATTCACTCTTTCTTTTCAATTAAAGCAAAAATCGCGTGTTCTGACAAAATTGAAAACACAGTGGTTTGCCATCGGGGTACTTTTACCTTGCCTGCCATGGTTATACTACCCTTTCTCCACTTTCTTCTGTTCTCTCATCGCAATCAATTGTTTTTATACAGACGCGGCGCCAAGAGGCTCTGACACTTTTTTATTTGCTTGAATATTATTCAGA
Source organism: Melanostoma mellinum (assembly GCA_914767635.1). NCBI lineage: Eukaryota > Metazoa > Arthropoda > Insecta > Diptera > Syrphidae > Melanostoma > Melanostoma mellinum. The sequence continues at coordinate 233,214,488 of OU612059.1, forward strand.
AACAAATGTGCTTTTCATATCACACTTTTCAATTTAAAGTACTGTCGCGAGCGCAAAGTGCTTGCAGCGTTAGCCACCATAAATTGATTGCACTTTTAGAGGTGTGACTTGCTGGGTATATAGTTTCACAGAGATAAAACGGGTCTGGGGTGGTTTCTCCATTAAAAGAGCAAAGGAATGGTATGTGGAGGTATTCAATAAATGAGCTAAAGTGGACTCTGCTTATGTGGATTATGTACATATTACAATATTGTCTCTTGATAATTTTTGCAATCAATATGAATATCGAAATCCTTACATACACTGCCAACCACTAGGATGAGGCCACAAATTTTGCGATCGATTTTCGCTTTTTATACCTGGTGGAAGTTTTGTACCCGGAAAAGTTTATTATCAGTTAATAGGTACGTATTTTCCCATTACAAATTCATAAATTTGAAGGGTTTATTCGAAACGACTGTTGGAATCTCCCAAGATCAATTAATGAGGTACTGAAAATAGGTATAAAAAGGTGCTCCACTAGGATAAGGCCACTACGAATATTTCCGTGCAGAAGTGCGCAAGTGCGAATTTTTGTATAAAATATCTAATAGAGTGTTAAAAATAACCGTTTTAATTAGTTTGAAGCACACATGGGTTCCGGAAAGACTTGGACAGCGACAGACAGAGCAAAAATAGACGCTTTCAAGGAAACAGGACTTTCAGACCGTGAAAAAGCAAGGAGAATTAACAGGAGCAAGACAGTCATAAACAATTATCTTGCTGATCCCCTTAACTATGGGGAAAATCAAAAAGGATGCACGGGAAAAGCCACAACACCAAGAGAAAATTGGTCGATTCTACGACTTGCCTCAAATTCTACTCCACCAGCGACTATGATACGGGCCAAAAGCGGAGTTTCAGCCAGCATAACAACGGTTCAAAGAATATTACAAAAAAGTAATACTATTCAAAGGAGGAAACTAAAAAAGAAACCAGTTTTGAAGCCAGTACACAAGGAGCATCGCATGAACTTAGCAAGACAGCATGTTGCTTGGAGCAGTCAATGGAAACGCGTTGCCTCTTTGGATGAAAAAAAGTAATAATATAGCTCCCCACACCATTACACCTGATGTACGGCTATGATGTCTTGCCAAAATAAGCTCATCTATTCTAATGTCATGAAAATAGAAGTTGTGACTATCAGGACCGTCAGGGTTAAACTTTTTTTCATCCAAAAAGGCAACGCGTTTCCATTGACTGCTTCAAGCAACATGCTGTCTTGCTAAGTTCATGCGATGCTCCTTGTGTACTGGCTTCAAAACTGGTTTCTTTTTTAGTTTCCTCCTTTGTATTTTATACAAAAATTCGCACTTGCGCACTTCTGCACGGAAATATTCGTAGTGGCCTCATCCTAGTGGAGCACCTTTTTATACCTATTTTCAGTACCTCATTAATTGATCTTGGGAGATTCCAACAGTCGTTTCGAATAAACCCTTCAAATTTATGAATTTGTAATGGGAAAATACGTACCTATTAACTGATAATAAACTTTTCCGGGTACAAAACTTCCACCAGGTATAAAAAGCGAAAATCGATCGCAAAATTTGTGGCCTCATCCTAGTGGTTGGCAGTGTATTCGTAGTTGTAGGAACAGAAACATGAATTTTTGATCATCTTGGCGTCTCTGCATTTCTCATTATGTTATGCTGTTATTATGTTTGGTTTTTGGTCTCGAAAGGATCACTACCCTCCCATCCATCTACTTTCACTCTAGCAGTTTGTATTAATAAAGTGTTCCTTATACTGACTACTTTTTTGACTCACAACAATAAATCAGTTTAAAGATTTCTTAAATAAATAATTCAAAACTTCGGATCGGTGTTTTATGTGAATATTGAGAACATGCAGAAATTATTTATACTGACATCTCAGCTCTTACATTACATTATTGTTACTATTGATAAACTTCTCGAATTCGAAAGTATGCCTATCTAATCACAATTAAAACTGCTTATTTCTTTTCAGGAAAATTTGCGTGCGACAGAAGCGAAAAAATTCGACATAGATCCCAAGTATCTGAGCATTCTGGGTTTCACTAATATTCCAACGTCACCATCACAGGCATTGTATCTCAGCCAATCTCAACAACAGTCATCACAGCCATTTACACCAAGTGCCACTCCATACAATGGTACAAAAGCAAACTTCACTATTGTTACATACGTTCAGGAAGGTCAGGCACCGTCCGCTATTCTCCTGTCGCAGAACATAGCTGCGAAATTCCCAAACGAGTATTTAGTAATATACGACCTCGGTCTTTCCGAAGATGATTCTCGTGCATTGTCCGGATTTTGTAACAGCTCGAAGTGTTCAGTTATTAGCTATGACCTATCCGTTTTTCCTTCGTATGTAACGGATCAGCGTATGCATGCATATCGCCCAATTGTGATAAAAGACGCATTGATGCGTTCCAAAAACATCCTTTTTGCCGAAAACTATATTCGAATTCGTGGTAACAGTCGAGATTTGCACGATCTACGAAACAAAGCTGGCCACGGTGTATTAGGTTGGACCACACCAAAAGCAGTGTCAACTCGAACACATCCAAAAATGTTTGATTACTTTCAAACAGACGCAGATGATTTCATTTTCTTGCGGATGGTGGACATGGATAAAGTGTTTTTTTCTGACACACCGTTGGTAGATGAAAAAATTTTACTGCCATGGATAAAGTGTGCTCTGACAATGGAATGCATTGATCCTATAGGTGAGTTTAAATAAAATGTCATGTAGATTATAAGTCGTTTTGAATGATAGTTCTAGCTTTTCTCTTACGAAATAATTCAAAATGATTGCTAAAGGTATAAAAAATTATTCTGCAAAATATGCTTTCGTTTTTCTGAAAAACGCTCTTTTAAGTTTTTTGGCTGTAGCTCAAAAGTAGATTTACAAGAAAAGAAAACCTTTAGCCACTTTATATACATACTTGACATGAAACAGATCTATAGATTCTTTAAAAACGACACTCTATGGTATTTTTTTACAGCATCTACAAATATATTGGGAAAATATACGTGTTCGAGGATGTCTTTATTTCATTTTATGTTCTTTTCTCATGATTTGGAAAATAAATGGGTTCAAAGATTTGATAGCTTCATGACTTTCGTCTTTGAAACTTCATCTTTATTCTAATCTATTTATTTAACGTAGAAAGTTTTTAGTTCTACCATCGATTCTCGCATTCAATTTTCATAATTTTTTTTTTTAATCCACGCACTTTTTCTTATAAATAAAAGATAAAGTAGTAAATAAATTGCAAAAAGTGTTTGTTCTGATGAAATTTAACTGTATCTTTTATATTATTCAATTTTCAATACAAAAAATCATTATTTTATATTATATAATGGAGAAATTGTGTTTAATACCACCAATAAATCAATAATTTACACAGGGCGACAAGTTAAATAATCCAGTCTCGGAAAATCTAAGTTCGGCTGTAGATTTTAGCATAAAGCCTTCTCATAGTGCCTTCTCCCCTAAAGCTAAAGGTCTTTCATACAGAAGCATATGGAGAAAAGCTTTGTAGCTCAGAAATTTTTACTTTGTTAGGATTTTCCCTATAAATTAATTTTAAACATAAATATAATAAAGAAATTCATTTAATTGAATAGAACTGGGTCTACTTCTACCAATTAAAGAGAAAAAAGTACTTGGTTTAATATATGTTACATAATTTCAATAATTTTACAACTTAAAATATAGTTTTGTCTTTCTAAAGAGGTATTAGGTATACTTGAGAGGGTGAACGCACCGGAATTCTCTTTTGCAAATTAAAGGGGGATTGCTTGTGTGATTTGAAAATGAAATGCAATTCATTTGAGAGAAAACTATACATGCATGCATACATACATATTTAAGTGCACATATCACATTCATTTCTAATACAATTCAAGTGTAAAAAAATTGCAACTCAGCATATTATATCATGTTACATCCCTATTCCAACCCATTATTTATAACCAACAAGTGAAAACCCCTTTACAAGCGATAAAGAGCATGTCGTTATGAGTAGAAATTCAATATTTCACCAACCACTAGTGGTTGAGGTTGGTTCAGTCCAGTCAATGGTCTCTACTAGATGGATTATTTTCTATCTATTTCCTCACCACTAGTTGATGTTATTACGCCATCGATTGGCTTACAGAGGTGACTCGAGCGAGGCTTCACGACAATCATTGCAATTGGATATACAAGTGAAGAAAAAAAAAATGGAAACGTCTTTAAACCATATCACGTGAAATACAACTTGAAGACGAAATTGCCTTTACCACACCTTCCTTTTTTTGTACTGTATTTATATAATAGGCATCTCAGTAGTGAAGTAGGATTTAGAAGTACAATGACACAGCATTGAGGGTGATTTTCATCAATTTGGATTATTACCATTGTTGTGGAGTTCATTTATATTTAATCAACTTTGTTTTGTATATGGTATGTAGATTAGATATGTACATGTACATTGTACAAGGCATCTAAAGGTGGCGTGTTATTTTTTATTTTATGGTAGGGAGTATAAACACATACATGTAAAGTTATTATTTTTATAAAAATCTAGATTAATTTTTGAAAACCATCCAACAAGTCAAACAGGTGTTTGTTTCCAAAATTATCAAAAATTGGTCGTTTAGACCAAAGTCTGTCCGACAAGTAGTTTAGCGTGAACCCCTCTTTTTGCTACAATTTTTTTTGTCATTTAGCTATTACTTCTAGTTTTTGAAACGATAGATACATGAATTGTTATGGCCGGTCTTACGGACCGAACAAAATTGATATTGTATTACCAAATGTCGCTTCGCAATTCGCATTGGACAAAAAGAAACTTCCCGTAACGTTTGGCGGCATCTTAAAATCGTTACATTGATGAAAAAAAAAGATCGCTTCGCATACTTCTGAGACACGACAATCAATTCTTGATTTGAAGTGAGAATTCGTTCAAGAAGTAATACATTTTACAAGAATGACAAAATGAAAAGTTTCCTCAAACAATATTTTTTATGAGGCATTGGGTGTCTTACTTATGAAAACAGTTTTTCTATACGAGTATTATTGTGAACTAAAATATAACCACTTTCTGCTTGATAAAAGAAAAGGAGCAGTTCTCTCAAGCTTATACTAATAAATCCTTCTATGCCATAAGTACCCATTGCTCCACATTACAACTTTTGTATCGGGCGAAGAGAAGTATTTCCTCCAAAGCCTTAACTATAAGCAAAAACAATAAACATATTAAGCTTATTCTGTTTACAGGAACGAAATCGGCCGTACACAATATGGAAAAACCAAGTACTTATCGATTTTCAGCCTCAAAGGAAATAAAATAATTCTAAAGTGGGTATATAAGCAATTACCTTAAAAAGTCCCAACTATCTTGTTCTGCAGGATAATTGTTTCCAATATCAAGTCACGAAATGTTGATTTCGAAGGACTTAACATTCTATTGAGTTCTTTTTCATGTACGTCGTTGGTGCTTGTAGAAACTTTTGGTAAACCCCATCCTGATGTCTTTTACCAAAGACAAGGAGAACAAACTACAAGCAGTTGTGATTGGAAATTTAAGTATTCCAGACATTAAATTACGTGTTAATTATGAATTTTAGAAAAAGTTTATTTGAAATCGTTTTTAAGATTTCTATGAAAAGTTTATTTCAAACGTTTATTCAATAACTCAATGAATGGCAACTCCTTCAACATTCGGCTCAATTGGTTTCAATGCAGATTAGGTAGTATTCATGTGCACAAAAATATTGCCTTTGCCAAAAACGGGGCACCAATTTAAAAAATATTCGATTCTACTTGAATGTGCATGAACTAAAATCTTTGTGTACATTCAGGTAAAGGTAAACTCTCAACCCACATAAGCTCTACGAATAAACGTTGTGGGGTGCCCAAATGCATGCAAATAGATTTTTGCAAGGCTGAGTTCATGTGACTACGATGACATTCGGTTCTAATGACTTGCATGAATCGAAGTACTTTAATAAATGATATCCTCCAAAGCAAACCAATTTCCTGAAGAAATTGATTTTTCTTTTTTTTATAAATCTGAGAATTCAATAGTTCTCTGTTCTAGTCTTTGTTGTATAGCAATACATTTATTCAAAAGAAACAGCTCCTGCTGTGTTGTCGAATGTTTTACTTTTATGGTGGTAATCATGGTAATCCTGCCTGAAGTCTTGTTGAGCTTTAATAGGAATCCGAATAGGTTTTTTTATGTACTTAAATTGTTTATCATTGTGAGAGTAATTACTGCAAGCTGCTCTCGGGATTTAAAAGAAGAAAAAAACTACAATGTGTTCTTTGAAATTTTACCTTCAAATATCAAACCTGTCCAACCAATCTCAAATGCGGACAAGTACTTCTAATTGTGTAGTGTGTACGCGTAGGAAAATTTTACAAAGTCAATGACTCTCAGAGGTTCATTATGAATCAGAAATGTGGAAAAAAAACTTTTTGAGTTGTTTTTACTTGAAAAATGGAAAATTACTGTTATGTTATGTTCTCATGGCATGTAAGTTAAGGACTTCATTGCGGTGGGCCTTAGTAAATGAATAACTTGTTACATGTGAATATAGTTTTAAAAAAATACATACCTACCGCAGTTAAAATTTTTTATTATTTTAGTTTCCGCACACAATAATAATAAGCACATTTCAAGGTTACTACGTTTGTTTCCGTACTAACCGCGAGATACTGAAACATAAAAGTGTTTCTTTACTCTTTTCTGACGCAAATGTGGCAAAGCTTTTGATTCTTTTCTTGTTTTTTACCCGAAGAGTTTGTTCGGTGATTTTCTTGCTTTTCAAATGCTCTTTGAAAACTTTTGCTTGTTTAGAACCCTCAACTGATTTTTTCAATGAACGCATTCAACTTTCGCCTTCCGGACGAATTTATCTTAAAGTAATTGCACTCAACCAAGTTGATTCTCTTGGGCCGGATTCTGTAACGTTCTAGACGACTATCGTCTGAATTTTAGGCATTATAAAAAACGTGTCTAAGACCCTGAAAAAGTGGCCAAAATTTGTAAAACGATTATAAAATAGCTTTTTACCAACCACTGAAAGCAAAATTATATGAAACAATCTTTTGACGACGCAATCTACTATAGACGATTGAACGAAAAATCGCCGGAAATGTTACGGAATGACTCCCCTGTATTACCTCGTAGTGCATTCATGTTTTACAGTGCTTGTTTTCACGAGAAGGAAAACGTGCCCCATTTTCGGGGGTGAGAGATTTTTGAAAAAAAAAAAAATTACGTAAGAGAGCAGATCTAGCAAAAATTTTTAAACTCAGTAAAACTCTTTTGTGTTTCTTCTTTGTCGATGCGTATTTGTCAAAAAACTCAAAATCTGTGAGCACGATGGTAGATATGGGATAAGGTTTTAGTTTCTACCATTTTGAATTACGAAAAATACAACGAGGAATTGCAAATCTTCGTATGAACTTCATCTCATGTAAACGGTTCTTATTGTGCCGTGGCTACAAGGCCATTGATATATGTACATATGGTAAATGAAATAACTATTATTAAAAGTTGTTCAAATCTCAGCGGAAACAAATAAGTAATTAAATTATAACCGAAATATTAACTTTATTCTAATTTACATATTGACGTAATTAATACTATAATTTTGTATATTTTTAAATAGGTGCCCAATCAAACGGCTGTAAATACAATAAAAAGCCGCAGTATCGATATTCTGGTTGTCATGCATATGACACGTCAGCGTTCAACATCGTTCTAGGACTTACTTGGCACCTAGACGATTCCAAGTATTCGCTACCTGGTGAGGACCATAATATATTCTATCAAGAAACTCTCGAACAAGCGACCAAAATTCTTGAAAATAGACGCCGCAATAGTACTGAAACATCAGACCATCCGTTCACGGATGACTGATCGAGACTTGGTTCTCACAACCACAAAAGGAAAAGAAATAATTTACGCAACAACAAGACACAACACAAACTATTTACACTTAAGTAAAAAAGGTTAAGTATTTAATTTAAAACTAAAAAAGAGTTAAAATCGATAAGTTTCGTAAAAAATGTTGATTTAACTTTGTTAAAGATTTACATGAATCTTTGGACTTAGCTTACGTTTATCGTTATTTATTAAATGTATACTTATTGTGATTAGAATTGTTTTATTTTTTTTTTTATTTTTGTATTAACAAAAATGTATTAACAAAAAGTTGATTGAAAATATATAATGAAATATTTTTTACTATTCAAATGCTTGTTAAAGTCCTTAGTATAAAAAATAAATTGTAAAAATCATACTAAGTTCGAATAAAACATAAGAACTGCGAGGTTTTATTTTTCTTAATTCTTTAAAGCAACAATCTCGGTTGAAATGAACCAATTTAGAAGAAATGATTAAAACGTAAATTTAAAAAGCGAGGTTTGAGTAAAGTTCGTTGTAGGTAATTTTTAAAGTAAAACTTTGAGGCTGTTTGTAAAAATTGTTTTAAAGCACTACAGTATGCCAAAAAAAGTTCCAGATTTTTTTCTTTGTATCTACAGAAAGGTACTTGCTTTTTTGAACTAGTCATATGGCAAAAAGTCCATTTGTTTTTATGGCATATAAATTATATAAAACCAAACTCCAATATGAACGCACTAAATTAAAATGCATTACCATCATTACCAGCTACAATTTTTTTTTTAGGTAAAATGTTATGCAAAATAATAACAAATTACTATATATACGTATATTCAGAAAAAAAAATTGCCAATACTTATGTAAACTAAATAAACTCTAATACTTAATAAATATCTTATTAAATAAATAAATAAAATATCTATGTATTGAAAATATGAAAATTTACCTACGTAAAAGTTTACTTCTAGGATGAAAAAAGACTTAAGGAATGAATTCAAACTGTTTGTACTGTACAATCGAGAAACCTTTAACTTATACCTTAGTTTTAAATATAAAGTAAAATTAATATTAAACCATGTGATAAAAAAATATTACACTTTGTTAGGAGATTTCTTTTTTGTTTAGTTCAGCATAAAAATTAAACATTCTAATAAATGATAACAACATAAAAAATATGAGATTATTTTCATCGATTATGCTTTTAAATAGTTTCACTCTGTTATTTTGAAGTAATGCTGTTTTAAGCATATGGTTAGTGGCAACATCGTTTAGTTTACTTTCAATCAAAGTTAACATTCAATGATGAATGAAATGTAAAAAATTTTATTCATTCTTTCTTTTAGCTAGATAATAATTTTTTTTTTTTTAATTTCTTTGTCTCCAAATGTAAAATTTACCCAAACGAAATAAATAAAATTAAATATAAAAAAGTGGTGGTGTTACAAAAGTTCTACATGAGTGAAAATGTTTTATTTGAAAATGCTTTTATAGAAAACATAGTACATATTCAAATTAAAAATAACTTGATTTACAAATTTAAAATACAGCGCTTCCTTTGAATTGTTTGGAAGTGACAAAACTTCATTCAAAATTATAATTTGAAAGCTAATAATTAAAATAAAATAGAAATGAGTTGTTGTTTATTATATTTTTGGGCAGTTTATTCAAGTCAGCATAAACAGTCAGACTTTGCTTCTTTCGAAGCCGAAACTGATTCCGGATAAAACATCGTCGAGTGTTGTTATCATGCACTCAGATAAATATAATCAAAAAAGCGAGTCGTGACTCATGGCCGAAACTAGTACTAAAAAGACAAAACCTAGCACTGCGAGGTTTACTAAGAATACGTATTTCATTTGCCTTAAACTGCATTTTGCATATACCATATAACTTGTGCTCGTGGCGTGCGCGTGCGCGTGATGGTTAGCATGTCTGCCTGTTAACCTAGAGGTTCGTGGTTCGTACTTCGTATCCCAACAGAAACCAAAAATATTTTTCGATGGTATGACCTTTCGCGAGGAATTGGCAAGTCTTCCGTTAGTAAATTCATTGCCATGAAATACGCTTTCTCTATTAGCTGTTCGGAACCGACAGAAAATAATAGGTCCCCCTCCCCTCCATACTTTCATCCGTGAGCCCACCCTATTTTTTATTTATTTATTTATTTATTTATCTTTCTGTGTAGATGCCAACCTAAATTTAAAAATAATTTCAACATTTCAACGTTCAAAGTGGTTCAATTGAAGTTTCTCCCAAACCAATGCTTTTTTGCAGCTGCGACAGCTGGGGATAGCCTATTCCTTTTCCTATCGGAGCAAAAATGCGGTTTTTGCTAAAAAAGTTTTTCTATACCTACATTTGTCTAAAGCGACATGTTTTCATAAACGAGATGTTTAAACAGGAAAACTAATGGTTGTTGTACAGTGCCCCTTTTCTGTAACTATTGCCTCGATAAGCGGTGGAAAATGGAACGAAATTCTATGAATTTAGTAAAATTTTGTTCTGGATCTCACTGTTTTTCGATCGATGTTGTTACTGGGAATTTATATTCACTTCAGCAGAACATTGCTGATTGCTCAAGGAAAAACAACAACTCTAAAGTGAATAGCGTAAGTGGACAAAAACAACTCGCTTGCAGAAGTGGACAACAGGGATGATTGGTAAATGGAGCTTATAGGTTTGTTCGTTGAAGCCCTGGGGTTGCCCTAGGGTCGCCACAAAGCGTTTTTTGAGAAACTTACATTCACCCTGAATGTCAAATTGAGTGTTTTTGAGCCATAGGTTTGCCATAGGTTTTCCCGAAACTCGCCCTAGCTTTTAATTAATAAAGCGTGCAATAGCATTAGCTGTCAAACAACGAAGGCTGATTTTCTTCTATTAAAAAAGAAAACTAAAAAAACGTCTTCCAAGCAGAAGCTTAAGACTTCGGTTAAACACGTTAACCATCAGCAACCCTTATTACTGCTTTCTTCCACTCACTCAACCCAACTCTTCACTCTACCACCACCGCCGCCGCTGCCTCTAATGCTACCTACCTCACACCTCTCAAGTCAAGCACCACTCTTACTACCAACACACTTACCACCCCCATGTCTTCCTGCAAGGTTCACTACACCTCCGCCAGTCGACAACAAAAAAATAATTACAGGAGGTACCAAGAGAAAGCAGTTATACATTCAAAATGCTGAGCATGGGACCACGGAAGCTGATATCGTGAGGTTCATTGGCAATAATCTTGGATGTTCCGATGTAGTCTGCAACCAAATAGTTCCTTGGAACTTAAAAAGATCTGAGTTACAACATCTCAACTTTAAGGTCAGTGTTCCCGAAGAATTCATTCACGTGCTACTGAACTCCAACAAATGGCCTCATGAATGCTTGGTCCGCGAATTTTTACCTTCGAAGCCTAGCACCAAGACATATCAGAATTTTCAAAGAACCAGACACAACTTCGGAAGGAGTTAAGAATTTTTTATCAAAATATGTCGGGTATGAGAGGTGATTTGATTGAGTTTCGTCGTGCCACTTCTTCATGTGAGTTCAACATTATTGTGCTTGTCGAAACATGGCTGAGAAACGATCACCTTGATGCGGAAATTTTTGATTCATCGTGGCAGGTTTTTAGATGCGACCGGACTCTAGCCCCAAATCAAAACAAAGGAGGCGGTGTATTATTGGGAGTTCATACCTCCCTATCCTGTTTTCCTGTTGTTATCCAGCCGTCGCCGTTGTCTTCTGATAATAATTTGAACCAACAAGTATGGGCCAAGGTTTCTGTCGAGGACAAAAATATTTACATTGGCTGTTGTTATATTCATCCCTGTCAGCCTGCTACCATTTACGAAACAACAACTTCAACTGCATTATCTGTTTTGTCTACTCTCGAAGATAATGACGACTTTTTTCTTTTTGGCGATTTTAATCTTCCTGGACTGAACTGGATACCTTGCGAAGATAATAACTCAATCTTCGATCCAATCAACATAACGACTGAACAGCAATCGCTTTTAATTGACTTTTATACCAAAAACGGATATAATCAAATTTGTAATTTAAAAAATAATTTTTCAAACGTTCTTGATCTTGTGTTTACTAATGTTTGCGATAACTTTGTTTTAGAAGAGTCTTCATCTATCATTTTAAACAAAACTAGTGTTTTCCACAAGTCATTCAAAATTAGCTTTTTCTATTGCGATAAGACTCGTCCGAATATTGATGAGAAGAAATTATTCTTTGATTTCAAAAACGCTGATTATCATCAAATCAACTTACATTTTAATAACATTGAATGGTTTAGTGAACCCTCTACAGTAAATGAAAAGGCTGTTAAGTTGTATAAAGTTTTAAATTCTGTCTGTAAAAATTTTGTTCCTAAAAAGATTATCACTTCTTCTAAAGCCCCTCCCTGGTATGATAAATTGTTAATTAATTTAAAAAATCGTAAAAATAAAGCCCATCGTAAATGGACAGCCTCGGGCAATTCTCCTGACTACGAAACTTTTCAGAGTTACGACGCTGAATTCAAATCATATGACAAAATATGTTATGATCGTTACGTGGTTGAATCAGGATCTCTTATTAAAAGGAATCCCCGTCACTTTTATAAATTCATTAACAATAAACGTAACGTAACTAACTTCCCTTCTACGATATACTCTGAAAGTAGTGTTTGCTCGGAAACATCTGATATATGTGAACTTTTTGCTTCTTTTTTTGAATCTGTGTATTCAAATCCAATCACTTTTGACAACAGTGACTTTAATTACATTACGGATCACAATGATAGACGAAGCCCTATCTCAATCACTATGGAAGACCTTGTCCATAGTCTTAGAACCATTGATGTTAACAAAGGTAGTGGTCCCGATGGCATTCCTCCTTTGTTTTTAAAAAAGACCGCTGAAACTATTTCTAAGCCCTTGCTTCAACTTTTCAACCAATCTTTGTCTAATGGGATATTCCCAAACACGTGGCGTAACTCGTTTTTAATGCCAATATTTAAAAACGGAGACAGATCCAATATTAAAAATTATCGAGGTATTGCAATCCTGTCAGCTATTCCCAAATTATTTGAGAAATTGGTAACTGACAAGCTGAACGCGGAGCTGATTTCAGTTTTAAGCGAGCATCAACATGGCTTTCTTAAAGGTAGATCTACTACTACCAATTTAGCAGATTATACCTCTTTCATTCTCTTAGAAATGGAGAAAGGGAACCAGGTTGATGCTATCTATACTGACTTCAGCAAAGCTTTCGACAAGGTTGATCACAATCTGCTTATTTTTAAATTAAAAAAATATGGCATTCACGACACATTATTATTGTGGATCCAATCGTATTTGTCGCAAAGGACGCAGTGTGTCAAGTTTTGTGATGTCTTGTCACGTCAAATTAATGTAACTTCTGGTGTACCCCAAGGTAGCCATCTTGGCCCACTTTTATTTCTACTTTTTATAAATGACTTGCCCTTACTGTTTGAAGGTTGTAGATTTCTGATGTATGCCGACGATCTAAAGTTGTTTCATACAATTCACAATATTGCCGATACGCAATTATTGCAGCAATGTTTAATCAGCCTAGCAAAGTGGTGTAAAGCTAATGGAATGATGTTAAATGTAGAGAAATGCAATACAATTTCTTTTTCAAGAAAAATATGTGCAATAAATTTTGACTACTTCATTAACGGACAAAAGTTAGTAAGAATTGACGTAGTAAAAGACTTAGGAGTTTTAATTGATAGAAAACTAACTTTTAAACATCATATTGACAAAGTTCATTCAAAGAGTATGGCTATGCTTGGTTTCGTTAAGCGAAGATCCAAGGAATTTAGTGATCCCTATATCACTAAAGCTATATATTGTTCGTTGGTACGGTCACTTTTAGAGTACTGTAGTGTAATATGGTCTCCGTTGTATGCTGTTGATATAATGAAACTTGAATCTGTACAAAAGCAATTTTTGTTGTTCGCCTTGAGAGGTCTTGGATGGAATCCCGATAGTTTTGTCCTACCTCGTTACTCACATCGACTAAATCTTATTAGTATGTGCAGCCTTGCAAATCGTAGAGAGTTGTCCGAAGCTTTATTTGCGTTTGATCTTTTAAATGGAAATATTAACTCACCATTTTTGTGTTCCAAAATATCTGTAAATCCTAATGTTCGTATTTTAAGACATACTAAATTTTTAAAGGAGAGCAACTCAAGGACTAATTATGCTTCTCATGAATGTTTCAATAGATGTTCTAAAACTTTTAACAAATATTTTGACTTGTTCAATGTAAATATGAATAGAGAAAATTTCCGGAGAAAAATCCTGAATAGAATGATGGTTGAAGACTCTTCTTGACTTTCTTTTGTTTAGCTAATCTGTTACAAATCCGATTTATTAATGAGAAAAAAAAAAAAAAAAAAAAAAAATTGTTTTTATATAATACGTAGTAGAACAAATGTATTTTACTTTATTTATATGTAATGTAATCTTTATTTTTTATAATTAATGTTGTCTTACTTTGGCAAAATACACTAAACTAAACTTTTTGCTGTGCCGATTTGAGGGCTGTCAAATGGCATGTATTTTTTTTTTTTTTTTTAATGACAGGGATGTGTGGGGATTTGTGGTGTAGTGTTTTTTGAGGAGTGGACAACCCAGTTTTTTTTGACAACTCATAGGGTTGGCAAGAAAACCTGGGTTAACCCTGGGGAAAGTTCAACGAACAGACCTTATGTTGAAAGTAGACTTTGTAAGTGAATATAGCCAAAAAAGCATTTTATTGAGACTCGCAAGTGAAGTGAATATAGAAATTTCCAATAATACAAATAGTTATACTGAGCAGGTGCACAGGTAAGAGGCTATTTTGTGTGTTGTGCCCCTGTTCTGTAACTATCGCCTCGATAAAAGCAGGCGATAAACGGTGGAAAATGGAACGAAATCCTACTAAATTCATAGAATTTCGTTCTATTTTCCACCGTTTATCGTTTATCGTTTGTACAGAAGCTGATTTTACAAAAAACCACTTTGCCAGGTTGATATCCGAAAATGAAGTTGTGATAGTAGTTTCACTGACACTGCTTTATATTCAGCTGAATACGGGTATCACAGGTAGATCTCGTGTTACAAAAGCATCAATGTAATGATTATCCCTTTTTTTAAATTAAAGATCTACGTTCTACTCTGTTTTTCAAAATACGATATACTTAATTTGTTTCCACCTTAATGATTACATATGTTTTCGCCCATCTAGTGTTCTTGTTATTTCTACTGCCTGACAACCTGACATTTCAAAAGACAGCTGACTATTTCGTTTTACTTTTTGTAGCTGGTGAATGCGAAGAGGCATGTTTCTACAAAACTAAATTCGCATAAAAGTTCTGGTGGATCAATAGCCTTTCATCCTTGTCTAATAAAACAGAAAACAATGAATTTCCGAGGTCTATATCAACTTAAAAACTCTTGGCAAGGGTATGTTTTTCTTTATGATTGAAGCCTCTTCAAACTAACCTTCATGAATTTTTTTTAATCCTACCCAGCGCTTCGAGAGCCTTTGCATCCACTAAACAATCACCACAAATCGGCGCTTCACAACGCCCCAAGGACGGTATCAACGTTCCTTCTACTGAAATTGTTACACATTTGCCGCCTCTTACTAAACCACTCGAAGATTTACCCGAAGTTGAATATGCTAAACCAAGTAAGGACGACAACGTTACACAAGTGACAACATTGGCAAACGGTCTGCGTGTTGCTTCTGAAAAGCGTTTTGGTCAATTCTGTACAGTTGGATTAGTAATTGATTCAGGGCCTCGTTATGAAGTAACCTACCCAAGCGGTGTTTCTCATTTTCTCGAGAAATTAGCTTTCAACGTAAGTAGGAGCTGAAATTATTAAATTTTGTTTTCGTTATGTCTAAGTTTGGCTTTGCAAATAGTCGACTCTGAATTTCCCAAACAAAGATGCCATTCTCAAAGAGTTAGAAAAGAATGGTGGAATCTGTGATTGTCAGAGCTCTAGAGACACTCTTATATATGCTGCAAGCATCGATAGTCGTGCAGTTGAGTCAGTTACCCGGCTTTTAGCTGATGTAACTCTTCGACCAAGACTTGATGAAGAAGAAGTGTCATTGGCACGCAGAACTGTTCAATTCGAATTAGAGACTCTTGGAATGAGACCAGAACAAGAGACTATTTTAATGGACATGATTCATGGAGCTGCGTACAGAGAAAACACTTTGGGTCTTCCAAAGCTATGTCCCCCCAAAAATTTGGAAATCATTAATAGAAACGTTCTTTTGAACTATTTGAAGTACCATCATTCACCAAAACGCATGGTTGTGGCCGGAGTTGGAGTAAGTTTTTTTAAAGAGAAGTAAATGAGAGGTATATATTCATTTTTTTGTAGGTCGATCACGACGAATTAGTGAGAAATGTTGAAAAATTCTTCGTTGCCCAACCTGCTGTTTGGGATACTGAAAATATCGGTAGCTATGGTGCTGATTCTGTAGACGAGTCTATAGCCCAGTACACTGGGGGGCTAAAAAAGGTACAAATAAAATAAGAAATGTGTTCAATTTTTTTTTCTTTATTTTATTTAATAGGAAGAATGTGATATACCAATCTACGCTGCTGCTGGTCTTCCTGAGCTCGCTCATGTAGTAATTGGCCTCGAAGGATGTTCCCACCAAGACAAAGATTTTGTACCATTATGTGTGTTGAACATCATGATGGGTGGTGGAGGCTCCTTCTCCGCTGGGGGCCCTGGCAAAGGAATGTACTCAAGATTGTACACAAACGTATTGAATCGCTATCATTGGATGTACAGTGCGACCGCATACAACCATGCTTATAGCGATTCAGGAGTTTTTTGCATTCATGCTAGTGCTCCGCCAAACAATGTTCGGGAAATGGTAGAAGTTATCACGCGCGAACTAGTTAACATGCAATCGGAGCCCGGAAGAGAAGAGCTCAGTCGAGCAAAGATTCAGCTTCAATCCATGTTACTTATGAATCTTGAATCCCGGCCTGTGGTGTTCGAAGATGTGGGGAGACAGGTTCTAGCTACGGGACACAGAAAACGACCAGAACATTTCATTACCGAAATTGGTAAAAATTAAGGCTTTTGTTTTCATTTTCATTTTTATTCGTTTTGAACAACTTGTTTCAGAAAAAGTGACTGCGCAGGATATACAGCGCGTGGCTCAAAGGATTTTAGCTACACCACCATCGATGGCGGCACGTGGAGAAATCTCAAATTTGCCTGAACTCAAAGACGTGCAAAGCGCGCTAAGTAATGGTGGAAAATTTGCATCCAGTCGGCGGCTTTCCTTGTTTAAGTAATCACTGTTGAATTGGGAATAATAAATATTTAGCTACCTATACAAGATGGTTTAGTTCAGAACAAGGTTCGTATTTTAAAAATGAACTTCAAAATGATTAAAGCAAAATCAAATATAATTTATCATTTCTTTACTTTCGTTTGAAAAAAAAAAACAAAAAAAAAAAAATAAGACTCGGAGTTGAATCAGTGAGGGCTTTGTGATAAACGAACCACATGCTCTGGAGTTTATTTTTGAACTTAAGTGCTAATTTCGCCAGATTCTATTTCTGATGAAGACGAAACGTCTTCCACATCTGCTAGGGCCAGGAATGTGTCAGTTTTTTTCGCTTTGGATTCAACGACGCTCTTTGTTTTCTCATTAGAACTCGATTTTTTTGTTTCGGGCATAGGGGACAATATGCTAGTATCCGCTAAATCATCGTCAGACAGTGGACTCAATAAATCATCAACAATTTGTGACTTCGACGAACAGTTTACTGTCTGTTTTGAATCTTTCTCTTTGACACTTTCGCCTACATAGTGTAACTTTGCCCGAGAACTTGTTATTAAACGTTTCTTACTATCATCCTTCCCACTAACATCAATTTCTAATGATTTTTTCGAAGAGTTATGTTTAGTAGTCTCTTCCTTGTCACTTGTGTTATCGCTCACCGAAGATGATTTTTTTGTGTTGCTACGCCTTCGCTTTTTCTTATGCTTCTTCTTTGGAGACCGAGACTTTCTCTTTTTCTTCTTTTTCTTGCTTACGTCGGAACCGGAGTTTATTCCATCATCTTCGGGGAGCTCGTCCGAGGAAATATCCTCTCGTACTCGATATTGTTTAGGAAGATGAGACTCATCCATATCGTCTGCAAAATACCTTCTAGCCGGCTCTTTTTGAGTATCCTCAATATCGGCATTGTTGTCACCGGTTTGTCTTTTGATGCTTTTTGCTATAACTCGTTTTTGATGGTCCAGCTGCGGAAATAGTTCTCTGGAGTTCTCCAGTGCTTGCTTGGCAGCGTTCATCTCGGCCTGTTGAATAGTGTGGCCAGTTGCTGTGGCTAGACGTTTCGATCTAAAATACACTGCCACCGTATAAATGCGTGTGTTGGTAGGCCCAATAGATTCAACCACTTTGTAAATAGGAATATCTGGTTCGCCACCTTCCATAGTTCGCAAAGTGAGACAGCATTGTTGGAGCTTTGACTTGGGATCGTTCCAATCTTGGTTCATGATGAACATTTGCAGACGCGGGAAAAGACATACATGACAGAACTGTTCACAATACATCAGACCTTTGTCTACATAAAGCGCCCCGAGGAATGCTTCCAACAGATCAGCTCTATCTTTGGTCTTTAAATCTGCTTTTGGATTTGAGTAGACAGCGTACTGAGTCATGCCAAGATCATCACAAACTACAGATTGAGTCCGATTATTGACAAGAGACGAGCGAAGAAGTGAAAGATGTCCTTCGTGATGTTCAGGGAAATGGCGATATAGATATTCGGAGCAGATTAGTTGAAGAACAGTATCTCCCAAAAATTCAAGTCTCTGGTTGGAACCAAGAGTGAGATGCGTAAAACCAATACTTCGGTCTGTAAATGCTCGAGCCAATAGACGAATATGCTTGAATTGAATTCCAATGGATTCTTCAAATTTTGTCAATTCCTGTAGCACTGGATAAGAAGGAATACAATGACGATCTCCTAGTGGTTCTTGTTCCTGCAGTGGATGTTCAGGATAATTCTTCCAAATCTCTTTCAAATTTTCATCTTCCATGAAAAGAGCATTAACGAATACTCCATCTGCGACAGAAATTCCTCCGTCCAAAAGCAGTGCACCCATAAGCGCCTCGAAACAGTTTGCCATAGCATGTCGAAGTTCTAGTTCGTGACACAAATCCGAACCATGGGCATACAGCATGTACTCTTCAAGTTGGAGTTTTCTAGATAAAACAGCCAAATGCTGATTTTGCACAATTGCAGCCCTATATGTTGCTAAGCCTCCTTCTTCAAGATCTGGAAACATAAAGAACAAGTGTATCGAACTCAGGAACTCTACTACTGCATCTCCTAGGAACTCCAGTCGTTCGTTATGCGTTATATTTGACATGGTTTCATACTCCTTGCCAAACCTAGACATAATGTTGATTAATGTGTTGATGCCTCGCTTGCGAGTATTCATGTAGTGTATCTTTCTATCGCCATATTCTGGCTGTCGAATGCCACAATTTGTTAAACTGTTTCTAGCGTGGTCAGGGTTAGTTCCGAAATTTTCCTTGTAAGACGGATGCGTCAGTGCCAATTGAAGGAGGAATCTAAAAAAACAACAAGAAAATGTAAACAAATCAAAACAAATTGAAAACGCACCTGTTTTTAAATTTGTATTCAATATTGTGTTCGAGTAGATTTAACGATTGATGGAAGCGTAAGTGTCCAGTCAGAACAGGAATCAACATAGCATGTTGAATAATATCGCACATAATGCCAGTCCGAAAGAATCCTTTTGAGCTAATAGCAACTGTTATGTTTCTTTTCATGCGACCTTGGGTACGCATTTCCTGAAGTCGATTTTCTTTGTCTTCTAGCTTCCTCTTGTCTTTATATGACGGCTTCGACATGTTTGCCATCAAATGACGAAATTTAACATATTCCCTCCACGCTTTTTGGTACTCTGGATTTCCCGCGTAGCTCAATTGCGGAGGACGAATTCCGAAATGGACAATTGCTGGATGTACAATGGATGGGTCGTCTTTGTCGATACAATCAGGGATATCAGACACATTCCGATCAAGTTGGTCAATTCGAACCGAACACGGTTTTTGTCCTGGTATTGTTACCACCATGCCCTTGATATAGTCGACATAGTCCTGCCAATCATGTTGATTGATGTCTTTCATGCTCGATAAGCGATCTGGGTCCACGAGGGGCCCAGAATTATCAAGCAGATACTTAAGAACCTCGCTCATTGCGAGAACTTCCTTACCATTGTCTGCTAGATCTCTCACAAAACGGGGAAGAAAGTGGAACGCCGGACAGGAAAAATCCGCGTTTATGTTGGGCAGCAAACTAAAGTCAACCAATTCGAGAAGCTCATGGAAAAGGTATTTTGCTAAAAAGTTTTATTCGAAATCAAAATAAACAAATTTAAAGGAATTACAAAACAACTTACAAAACAATTCCAACTCTTGGATTGTAAAGTTTTCAGGCAGTTTCTCCGGGATGTATAAAATCGCGTATTCAATATTAAACCGGATGACTTTACAAGTGGGCAACTCATCAATTGGGGAATGGGATAGTAAGGAAAACCCTTCGAAGAGAAACTCGTGCTCGTCATGTTTGATGATTGTGGGTGTTTTGGTAAGGAAGTTAGTTGGAGGAGAAACCGTTATACGATAATGATACAGCTTGTTAGCGTTATTTGAATTCGGAACACACTTTGGAATTCCTACTTCGCCAGGATAGATTCCATGTCTTATGCCGATTCTTTTTGATTTTGCTGAACACCGACACAGAGGCCCATCATTCATTTCACCCGGTTCATTGTGCCACAAATCTGGATGCAGACGATATGGATGTTCAATCTTTCGTGACAATTCTTCCATGCAGCAATCTTGCTCAAACTGGAACTCATCATCAGAGGAATCAGAAGAAGAAGAACACACCTCTGATTTATGTTTACAGAGTCTTCGGCGATGTTTGCGTGGTGGTGGAATGTATGGTTCCAATTTTGCTTTTGCTTTTTCTGCTCTTTTTACTAGTTCTTCGTTGAAAAGATTGCAGAGAGCTTCAAGACGAGGAGTACCTACAACTTCGTTGCCATTATTTGTGCGACGATAGTAGACATCAGCCGGTGATGAACGAACCCAAACATCTTTTTCCTCATTCTCTTCCAACTCGGCTAATTTTTTGGCAATCTCTTCAGATGTCTCGCAGAAGTAACTTCTCCAGTTTTTCAGCAGGCGATCTCTTTCCGTTTCAGTTTTTGTTGGAGGTTTCTCGGATTGTTGGTGACCAGAATAATTAGAGCTGCCGGGACCAGTAGAACGCGTATCAGAAGGCGTCCAAGACATGGGACGAGCAGAAGTTGCCCTATAGCTGTTTGACGGAGTGAATACTTTCCTTGGCCGATAAGATTTGTGCTCATAGTGAGGTAGTGGTGGTTGTGAGGAAGAACGTATGGCTGGATTTCTGTATGTTAAATTGGGTCTGGGACCATACCATGTTCGAGAGGGCATCGGTGGCGTGGAAGTGGGATTTGGTTTAGTTGGATAATCAGTAGAACTCAATCCTGGTGGCGGCGGCTGAGCATGATATTTGTAGGTAGTAGACGATGGTGTTGAGGGTGGAGGAGGTGGGGGGTAATAGATATAGGAAGTTGGCTTATATGGTGTAGCAGGTGTAGTAGGCACCGGTGGACAGAAAGGCAGCGGGGGTGTGAAATGCCTTGGAGTCGTATTTGCTATTGGTGGTGGTGGAATAGTGGGATTAAAAGTAGCTGATAAAGTGGCAGGGTAAATTTGTGCTGCTGGTACAGCAGGGTATATTGCAGGGGTATATGTTGTCGGTGGAGCTTCTGGTACGTATGATGCTGCTTGAGGTCCAGCAGTATAAGCAATAGGAGTTGGAGGAAGTGGTGGCTGATGATTACTTGATGGTGTATAGCTCATTTTTTCAATTGATAAATGGATTTTCTACAGAAAAAAAGAAAGTATAAACGAATAGTTATGGATTTTTGTACTCCCTTGTACCCAAACAGAAATGGGAAATGTCACATTTGACATTTGCCGTGGACTTTATTTTAGGTTTGTTTGTTAAACTTTACTTGGAGTTGACCCAGATTTCCTGAACTCGCCCCAGCAAAAACCTAGGGTGAGTTGAAGGAAAGCCTAAAGCCTTGCACAAACCAACGCGATAAATCGTGCGATGCGATTGCGTTAAGTCAAATCCCTATGTAATTTTATAGTCGTTTGACTCAAAGCATAGGGATTTGACTTATCGCAATCGCATCGCACGCACTCACCGCATTGGTTTGGGCAAGGCTTAAGGCAAACCCAGGGCTCAAAAAACACTCAGTTTGGCTCTAGGGTTCTCAAAAAACGCTTTTTGGTGACCACAGGGCAAAGACCAAACCTTTTATATGTGGATTGTTAAAAAAATTTCCTAGCTATGCTGTTTGACATAAAAAAAGTTGAAGTTTTTAATACTCATCTTGAGTTTTGATCAAATAATTCAGTCCCAAATATCGGTTTAACAAGTCTGTTTTTGCACAGAAACTGTAATATTTTAAGGAGTGGGGGCAAAATTCTCTGAAAGAGTTGTGCTCTGTTTTGGCTGTGATTGTGCCCAGAAATTTTGGTGGCAGAAATTAGCAAGGTTGGGAATTTTTTTATTCTACCGTGAGCACTCTCTTTTCTGCACAGCTACGAAAAATCGCAAATAAGACTGACTTTCGTCGAATTTAGGTTCATTTCGTGATAATTTCCAGTAAAGAAACACACCTAATATTTCAGAAAGGATCTGAGAACAGTTTGTATAACGTCGGTGAGAGATTTCTCTAATTCACCATAGAGGGTTGGCGAACGGGCCTTATACTTTCCCATATGTTTCTTTTCTTTTTCTGTCATTCTTTCTATAAATTTTGTTGCTGTTGTTTACATTTATTGTACTTTACAAAACTTATTTTACTTTAAATTAATCAATGAAAAAGATTTGCACAAGTTTTTCGAAGTCGCTCATAAGTCCTAGTTTCCTTAAGATCTTTCAACAAACAACGATGCCATATTATGCTGTAGCCGCTGGTTGGGAGCCAGGTATCTATGAAACATGGTGGGTAAAATTTGTTAACCGCATCAGAGAACAACAAATATTTTTTTAACTACTAATATACTTTTTAGGGCTGCGTGTGAAATAAAAGTTAAAGGATACTCAAAACCAATATATAAAAAATTCAAAACCCGACAAGAAGCCGAAGCTTTTCTTAAATCCAAAGGAGTAAAAACAGATTTAGCTGCAAGCTCGTATAATCCAAGATCTGTTGCGATTCCACTAACTCCGAAAAAAACTACTTCAGAATTGATTGATCAGGGATTCAAGGACAAAATACTTGCTACTTCAACAACCAAATTTAGCGAAAGACTAGAAAGTGAATATCAACCACCCATTAACAAAGAATTAGAGCAATGGCCCGATGACGTGGAGTGTGAAGACGATGACGATGATTTTTTGGTTTGTATTTGTACTGTTAAAATGTGTTGCACACAAAATTATAATTGATGCTAAATTTTAGTTAGCTGCAGCAGCTGAAGTAGAGGGTATACCAGAAAATCCACTTAAAAGAAAAATTTTAGCGGGGGCAGAAGTTCCTGGTGGCTCTAAACTTTCAAAGAAATACTCACATGAATCTAAGATTTGGGAACCTATAGGTTTAAAGCAAATTGGAAAGTTTGAGTTTCCTATTGATTCAGAGGGATTTATCATTGTCTACACTGATGGATCGTGCATAAACAATGGCCAATCAAATGCCTCTGCGGGATTCGGTGTTTACTTTTCTGAAGGACATCCTTTGTAAGCCAAATGTAACATATTCTATATTTTATAATCATTGATATACTTTTCAGAAATGCGGCAAAACCGGTAGATGGAAGAGTTACTAATAACGCTGGAGAAATTCAAGCTGCAATATATGCCATTAAAACAGCTAAAGATTTTGGCATTCGAAAACTTTGTTTGAGTACAGATTCACAGTTCCTCATTAATGCTGTAACTTCTTGGATAAAAGGTTGGAAACGGAAAGGGTGGACATTAAAAAGCGGTGCTCCGGTGAAGAATAAAGAAGACTTTGTTATATTGGATGAAATACTGGATGGAAGCATTGAAATTAAATGGGTGAAAACAAACATCACTTTCTTTTTTTTTTAAAGTAAAAATAATGTTTTTTTTTTACTTTAGAATTATGTTAAAGGCCATAAAGGAATTATCGGGAATGAAATGGCCGATCAACTAGCACGTCGAGGATCCGATCTTTATAAAGAAATGATGACAAAATGACAGATATTTCATCCTTCCTCGCATGCAGTTTCCAATCAAAATAAGTGATTCAGCTTCATGACTGTAAATCTAACAGAACAAGACTTGTTGCTTTAAATTTCCTTTTTTTTATTTATACACGGGTTGCCCTGCGTTCGCTTTTGGGGTAGGTAAAATCCTCACTTTGGTCTATTTTATAACATCTAGCAAATATAGAAACTTTCCCCCCAATGGTGCTACTATAGTTTTCTTATACAATGATCAAGCCTTATCGGGAATTCCTTGGGAAACTTTTTTCCCAAAAAATTATTATATAAGGAAACTATAGTAGCACCATGGCGGAAAAAAGCGCTGGTATCGCTACCTGTCGTCCCCATTAAACGTACTACCCCTTGGAAAAAGTTAATCGTAGAAGCCTGCCAACATGCTGCCAATACATCATATATTATTGTTTTTTGCTAGGGCAGCTTTGCTTCGTAAATGTGTTAGCAATATAAAAGCGTGATGTGCTTTTTAATTCTAAATGATAAAAAGTTTGTTGTTTTGTATTTGACGTGTCATGACATTGTTTGAAAATCATTTAAACACATTTAATAATTCATGAAAATACCATCCACTACCAATCAAGAATTCACGAAAATACCATCCACATACCTAAGTGAACAACCACAGCTAAATTTTTGAACCCATAAATCCTTCAATGGGGACGACAGGTGGCGATACCAGCGCTTTCCCCGCCATGGTTTTACTATAGTTTCCTTAAACAATAGGCTGGATTAATAAAATACATCGGTGAAATCCTTAATCATGAGTTTTGAGTTTTGACCAAATAATTTAGTCCAAAATATCGATTTAATATTTCAGAAAAAGCTGAGAACAGTTTTTAAAACGTTGGTGCCAAAACGTTCTGTAATTCACCATAGGGGATGGTGTATGAGTGATTGTGCAAGCAAATTGAGCAATATCAGAATTTTCTGATATTTTCTTGCTTTCGCAATCATGCAAAATTGCTTCAGTCAAGTGATAAAATTCGAATGAAGAGAAAAGCAACAGCTTCAGTTGGAGCCTGACATCTTACAACTTGTCTATACGGCTATAAAAAACACGAATGAACATTGCGCAGTTTGCATGAGTAATGTAGCGCGAAAGCGAAATTGCGCAATCTTCTAATTGCACATTCATGCACGTGTAGTCTATGGGTATGGAACCTATAACCATACATAATGTATCTTTTCTATTTCTGATATCTGTAATTCTTTACATCATTTTTGTTGCATTGTTGTTTACATTAACTGTACTGTACAAAATTTATTTTATTTTAAATTAATCAATGAAAATGATTTGCACAATTTTTTCCAATTAGCTCATAAGTACATACTAGTTTCCTAACCCTAGAAATATAAACTGAGCTTTTGAGGCTCCCGCGAAATATACATACTGCTTTCTTCTTTTAACCAACGCTCGAACAAACTTGTTGTTTTAAACCAACTCAGTCGTTAATCAACCCTTGCGAGAAACGGTAGTTTTGGTTTGGTAAGTACTACCGTTTTTTAGTTATGGTAATGCGTTGCGCTCGAGATTTGTATTTTTGACTGATTGCTGTTATTTGAAACTGAATATATTGTAATGGTAGATTTACATGCATCTTCAAGTGCAGATGATAAAATGAAGTACACACAAGATGTTAAATTCATACTTGTCTTATAGTTCCTTATAGGGAAGGATGATTTTTCTGCACTTCTGTTGTAGCAGATACATGTAAATCCAGCATGATTCATCAGTTTATAAGAAAATAATATAAATTTCTTTCATAATTGACATTTAAATACCGAAGACTTCAATTTTTTGCTTGTTTTGATATACAACCCTATAATATCTTACTTTTCTAAGAAAAAATAATAATATGTTTTTTATTTACTTAATAATTAATACTTAGTTAATAACATAACAATAATAGAAAGAAATAAAAAAAAATATTTAATTTTGTATGAAAAAAAAGGTTTTTTAATTGTAGGCTCGCAGGCGCATGTTTATCTTTTCAGTGCTAAAAAATAAGTTTATCTTTCTAGGGTTAAGATCTTTCAACAAACAACTATGCCATATTATGCTGTAGTCACTGGTAGGGAGCCTGGTATTTATGAAACATGGTGGGTAGAATTTGTTAGCCGCATCAGGAAACAGTAAATATTTTTTAATAACTTGCTTTTAAATACTTTTAAGGGCTGAGTGTGAAAAGAACGTTAAAAAGTTTCCAAAACCAATATTTAAAAAATTCAAAACCCGACAAGAAGCCGAAGCTTTTCTTAAAAATAAAGGATTGAATCAAAGATCTATTGCGGATTTTTTTACTCCGAAAAAAACTTCTTCAAAATTGAATGATCAGGGAGTCAAAGATAAAGTACTTAGCAAAAAACTAGAACAATCGCCCGATGACGTGAAGTGTGAAGACGATGTTTCGGTTGGTATTTGTATACTGTTAAAATGTGTTCCGCATAAAATTACAATTGATGTTAAATTTTAGTTAGCTGCAGCTGCTGAAGTAGAGGGTATACCAGAAAATCCACTTAAAAGAAAAATTTTAGCGGATGCAGAAGTTCCGGGTGGCTCTAAACTTTCAAAAAAATACTCACATGAATCCAAGATTTGGGAGCCTATAGGTTTAAAGCAAATTGGAAAGTTTGAGTTTCCTATTGATTCAGAGGGATTGGTCACTGTTTACACTAATGGGTCGTGCATAAACAGTGGCAAATCAAATGCCTCTGCGGGATTCGGCGTTTACTTTTCTGAAGGACATCCTTTGTGAGCCAAATGTAACATATTCTATATTTTATATTGATTGGTATACTTTTCAGAAATGCGGCAAAACCGGTAGATGGAAGAGTTACTAATAACGCTGCAGAAATTCAAGCTGCAATATATGCCATTAAAGCAGCTAAAGATTCCGGCATTCAAAAACTTCGTTTGACTACAGATTCACAGTTCCTTATTAATGCTGTAACTTCTTGGATGAAAGGTTGGAAACAGGAAGGGTGGAAATTAAAAAGTGGAGCTCCGGTGAAGAATAGAGAAGACTTTTTTATATTGGATGAAATACTGGATGGAAGCATTGAAATTAAATGGGTGAAAACAAACATCACTTTCTTTTGTTTTAAAAATAAAAATAAGGTTTTTTTTACTTTAGAATTATGTTAAAGGCCATAAAGGAATTATTGGGATTAAAATGGCCGATCAACTAGCACGTCAAGGGCGTGGTCAAGGATCTGATCTTTATAAACAAACGATGCCAAAATGACAGATATTTTATCCTCCCTCGCATGCTATTTCCAATCAAAAAGAAACCTTTTATAAGTATTGCAGCTTCATGACTGTAAATCTAACAGAATAAGACTTGTTGCTTTAAATTTCCTTCTTTTTTTTTTGTTTATTCACGGTTTGTCCTGCGTTCGATTTTGGGGTAAGTACTTACAGGATTGCGGTTATCGACTAGCAAATTCTTATTATTACGAAATCCAATAACGGCTTTTGTAAGTTTCCATATTTGGTCGAGGTTTAAAATAGTAGTACAGTACTTATTCATTTAACTACAAGTTTTTTATTCACCACACAACCGTCCCTGCTTTTTATCATGATGTTTTTGAAAAAAAAAAAAAAAAAAAAAAATTGTCCGATAAGGGACTTTCCAGTGTGATATCTTATTGATATGTAAAAGAAGCACGGCTAATGTAAAATAAGTTTATAAATATTAATTTAAACAAACAGTAAGATGAAAGATGGTACCCGTACCGTGATGGTTAGCATGTCCGCCTGTTAACCCACAGGTTCGTGGTTCAGGTCCCAACAGAGGTAAAAATGTTTTTCCACGGGTACCTATCGCCTTTCACGAGGAATTGGCAAGTCCTCGATAGTAAATTCATTGCCATTCTCGATTAGCCGTTTGGAACCGGCATAAGATTTTAGGCTCCTTACACTATCGCGCCACCTTTTTTATTTTTTATTTTTAAGATGAAACTCAATAGTTGAATGAGCAAATAAGTTGAATAAATATTGGCCGAGAATACAAACAGCATTATAAATTTTGAAGTGCTTTATAAAACTAGTTTCCTAATTAAATTTCGTATCTGGCAATAACACACATTACATGAGTTTCTTTGGTAGTCTTTTGATCTCGCTCTAACTCATTGCTTATTAACAGCCAAAAAGGAGACAGAACCTTTATACATCATGTCAAAATAGGAAAGAAATAAAAACCTGTGAGAACGGTACAAGCACCAAAAAGGAATTAGAAAACTAAAGGCGTTTTTTGCCACCACCGCACGATTACAACTTTTTTCTTCATTCGTTTTATTTGTATGTAATGTGCTGTCAAAAATCAAACGCGGAGAAAATTTTTGTTGCAAAAAAAATTGTTTAGTGCGGTTGTATTTCTGGTTTCTTAATATTTAATATTTTGAAACAATAAAAGGAAAAATCGTTACCTACAACAACAGTGATTCTGAGAATACCAAATAAATATATTAAATAACAACTCGTTAAAGAATTTCATGTGCTTACCAAAACAGCAAGAAAAAAAACGAGGTGATATTGCGGTGTGCGTAGTTTGATTAAGGAACGACGAAGTTTATTCGTTTCTGTACTTTTATTTTTGATACAAAACTAGAAAACAACATTTTGTGCTAAGAAGAAAATAAATGTATCGCAAAAATGTGCAGCTTAGAAATAACACAGAAAGACTTGCACGACTTGTTAGAAGTTTTCGAAAAAAAAGCATTCGAGGCGGCATTATGTGAGGAAAATTCAACTGTAAGTTTTCCAAAACCACTTTTTGCCAGTTATAATAATATCTGCAGTTACCTAAAATGAAAAGAATATAACAATAATAATGTACCGATAAGTTCCAAGTTCATAAGCTACAGTTTGTTAACGGGAAATAAGTTTTTTTTATTAAATAGTTGTTAAGCATATTGAGTAGAAATCTACTTGTTATGAAGACTTCTTTCAAGTCTCAATCTTCAGAACAAGAAGTAGCCAATCCTTGAGTGCAAAGTCCAAAACTACCTACCTACTCGTGAGGTAACAGAATGTTTTTCTTTTTTTTTGCGTTTTCTGTTTTGTATGCATTGTAAACTTTTTCCTTCATAAATGGTCAATGAACTTATTTTGGCAAGACGATGTTATAATTATGCGGTAAGCCCTGCGGCATTGACGGCGCCAACGATTTATCACATAATTTACATTTTGCTGGGGCTTTCGTTTTCATCGATTGAGTTTTTTTTTTTTTTTTTTACTAATAGTGATGAACTAATTTTAAATAATTGGAATACCTATAGTTTCAAAAATGTATGCAGAGATACGTTATTCAAAATACAAAAACGGGATCGATTACTGGATTCTTACATCAATATAACTGAAAGCACACCAGAGATCAGAACTAGTAACCAACACAGAAGACGCTGTTTAGCAATCACGGTGTTGTTATGGTTTGGTCTCCGGCTCCGACTTGGTTCTTTCAAGGATTGTACAAAGTTAAGATTGAAAATTGTTGTACTAAATCATTCGCTCTAATAATGCAGTTGTAAACGAGAAGCCCGTAAACACTCGACAAAGATGTCATTTTTAAGTGAGCCATGTGTTTACTATTTTTAAACTTGTAAACAATAAACAACAAAACAGAAACTGCGAAATTGTTCTACATACTCGTATATACAGACACTTGCGTCACCTTGATTGGAATTAAATTCTTGTTTCACTGAAGTTCGTATCAGAAGAAGTATAGATATGTTAGTATTTCCCCGTCATGGATACGAATGCTGCGCACCTAT
Organism: Melanostoma mellinum; assembly: GCA_914767635.1. NCBI lineage: Eukaryota > Metazoa > Arthropoda > Insecta > Diptera > Syrphidae > Melanostoma > Melanostoma mellinum. Next base: position 233,244,573 of record OU612059.1, read on the forward strand.
ATAGTAGGTAATGACACCTGTGAACCAGTAAAAATAATGTTTAATGTGCTTAAATATGCATGTACACATGTATTTAAAAGTAATATTACATTTCAAAAATATCTACAATTTATAGTGAGCTCATTACGTGACTTCGTCTTATCACATTGGTTCAAACTTGACCCAAATAATTAAACTAACTTAATTTGTTTTTGCCCCAGTAAAGCTTGTTGTTTTGATTGAAAGTGATAGCACTTGTCATCTATTTTTATCATAGTTTTACAAAAAAAAAGTTTGCTCGTGTAGATTGTAACACCTTATACATAATAATCTGGTTTTAAAACAATAGTTTTCATTTTAATACAAGGTTGGCATTACAGTTCAGGGTGAACCTGGTTCTCAACAAACATCTTTCGCCAACAGTCTCAATTTCAGGTAATTTCTCTTCAATACAATTGATTGTGCTAACTAAGACAAGATCTCCCTCTACCACAACTTTATTGCAATGCGCTTTCGAAAACCCCTCCAACACGTCAACACCACGTACTCTTTTCTTATGCTCATTTGTCATGTAGATCATACTGCTGTTGAATCTTCTTTTCCACACATATGTACCTTCTCTTTATAAACAGGACCAAAAATAGCTCGCAGTAGATAGTTTTCTTTTGAAACGACCAAGGATTTACTCATCTGCTTTAAATTAAATCCATACTTCTGCGCCGAAAGCAGGACTGAAATGATCGTAGCCCAAAGTAGCATCTATTGGAAAGAATAATTCTCCGTTTGATCTCCGCATTGATGTTATTGTCTCTATAGCGGATCTTAGTTAAACCTCATTCTTCCTTTTTCAAAGTTTTGTCTTTCTGTTGTGACGTTTGGTACAATTCCTCAAAGTTCTCTGTCCTTGTCTTATTTATCACTTATTCCTCTTAGGTCCTTGTTTAATTAATAAAAACATGTTTGCCCCCCTCTGTCTCAATGCTCGCAAAAGCACCTGTGACAGCACGCCTGCTTCTTCCCATAACGTTAATATGGTTTGCGTAAGCAGATCCTTCATAGTCGTTTGTAGAGATGCCAAACAAAAGAGTTACTTCTTTACAATGTTTAATGTTTCATTGGAAAAAAAAGTTATTCTGGAGTTGCACTCAACGTAAAATATCTACGTTCTGATGAATGGACCAGAAGGTCTACTCTAAATTCACTCACACATGCTTAAATATCTATTCTATACTTAATGGTAAATGGAAAAAAGTTGGTTGTAAAGTTGTTGTTTTAGCATTAGGTTGAAAAAATTGCTTAAAATTATATGGGAACAAGTAAAAACATAACTACCTTTGAATTTATTAATTTGCTAAAGAAAACAACAATTCTGGTATGTATTAGCTTTTTGGTAGTAAGAAGTAATATCTAATTAGGGATTCTCCCCACATCATCATATATTTTATTAAAGAAACTGTTTTTTGATATTAAAGAAACTGATCTTCATCGATGCTGGTGTTTGTTTGCGGGTGATACCTCGCATTATATGCAACAGTGTTGCCAAGTACAGGGTGAGCAAAAGGTTATTCACAGTTTCAAACACTTCGTAATAATCAACCAACCTGCTTAGCGCGACGATTCCAACGCCATCTGTTGCATAAAACTATGCCTTATAATCGAAAAATACTCGGTTAGTTACTATGGCACCATGGACGCGACAGCAAAGTTCTTTCACTGTGGAGTGTTATTTAAAAAGGAGAGTTGGCCCCGAATTGGCCGTCGGCGTACATCAAGTGCGCCGCAAACAATAAAAACTGTCAACGACGCCTTGAACAAAAGTCCTCATTGGTTTGTGCGCCGTAATTCTGCCTCCTTGAAAATTCCTCGAGCGACGGTCTTCGTGATACTTGGTTTTTGTTGGAAAAAAATCGCAGCCCGGATCTGAAGCCGCCGGATTTTTTCCTGTTGGGTTTCTTGTAGAGCTGGATGTATGAAGGCAAGCTTCCAGACGCTGAAGCATTAAAATTAGCTATCCGAACTGAAATTGCAGCGATTCTGCGGATGATATTGGCCAGAATTCGGGAAAATTTTGAGAAAACAGTGCGCAAATGTTTCCGCCGCCATGACGACTACTTACTGGATGTTTTATATAAAAAAAAAATTTTTTTTTTATTAAATGGCATACTTTTAGCTTTATTTTCATTTTGGTTTCATAATTTTAGCTCTCACCGTTTTTTTACGAAGCGTTTGAAATTAATAACCTTTTGGCCCACCCTGTAGCTTTTGGTGCAACATTGCAACAAGAACACACAGACCACTTCAACATTGCCCTCGCACCATCAGTACAAATGCCATAACATTTTTCACAATCTATTTCACACGATATTATTATTTATTTTATTTAAATTAAATTTCATTTGAATTAAATATGACTTCTGTTGAAGTTTGGTCAGAAAAAGGCAGCAAGTACAAGAAACCGTCATTGGAATGATAGAAGACGAATTTTTGATGTTTTGTATCAAGGCCGTAGCGAACCACTAAGAGTAACGTAAGCTACAAGTTGAGAATCGCTGAAAACCCTCAAAAAAGTTTGTCAAGTTGTTGCAGCCCTGTTGTAAAATACTTTACAAAATATATATTTATCAACATCGTTTTTTTAATGTGTAAAAGGGTCAATATTGTTTCAATTATTATAATAAATGAAAGTAATAGAAACAAGTGTTATAATTCTTCTTGCAAAGAAGCTATTTAAAGAGTGTTATCGTATCTGAGCGATAAGGTTCTAGTAATCTTATCGTTTGTTTTGAAGGTAGAATTAAATATCCCTGATTTCTAAACAATAGATCATACAATTGTACGCGTGATTTTTGATTTCAAAATTAAGTGTGAAATATTTACTCTTCGATGAACAAGATGGAACAAATTGTGGTTAACTCAAGTGAATAAAAAGTTGCAAAATATTGATATACAAAACATATTTACAAAAAAGTTTGTAAATTACATTGCAGAAACCAGAAAGTACTTCAAAGATTTTCTTTGCCTTCAAAACTAAATTTTTTTAAATGCAACAAAGTGCATAGTGCACATAAATGCTCATTTTAACTGTACTCTATATTGTTGTAAAACAAGTTTTGTGACACAAAACATCTTCTCAAAACAATTTTCCATTAATACGGATTATTGATATAAATAGTTTTGTAGATCGACTGCATTCTGAAAAATACCTCCCATTTTTTGTGTAGCCCCCAGCAACAAGGCAGTTGTGTGTGCGAATAAAGATTTTCTTGTCGTCTAATGCACTTGTTTTTTTTTCTCTTCAATACTAAAGTGCAAATTTACTAGGCGCCCAGTATAACCTGTTAACAGCTTTCAATGACGTTTCAGTCGCGAGACAACACCGGAGGTTTATATTTAGCCGTCAACAGCAATTTGTCTGACGTAGTGTTCATACATTACGAGAGAGTAATCGGCATACGTTTTTTATACTTGCCATAAAAAAAAACAATCCCTCGAGTTGTTGATGCAATAGTTTCTGATGGACGAGCTAGGTTCAAAGTCAATATTGTTTCATTGACCTCATTGTTGGTGCGTGTGCATTTTTTCTTTTTGGTGTGTTACTGTGTCGGCTCCTTCTACTATTTCTGCTGTTCTTAAGCCTTTAGTAAAACATATTTACAGTCGCACACTTGAGTTGACATCCGGTTACTGGGAGACCAGCAGCTAATGGCGTTTTGTTTGTATGCCAATTCTTTTTTGCCATAATCCTTTTTCTCACATACATATGTATTTAAAGCACCTAGTCGAATTGATTGATAAAAGCTAATTGATGAACTGATAATAATTGTGAATTTTGCGGTTAATGTCGTAACAAGGTCGTTTGTGCCTACACAGTTCTTTAACATGTGTATTTCATACCATGTTTTTGTCTTATCTTTAAAATTACTTTGACCTTAAAAAATTTTTGCCAACATGTGCTTTGAACAATTGGTTATGTTTTTGCCACGTTGCATTCATTCTTTATTTACTTCATTATTATTATTTTGTTTGTTATTCGCTAATGTAAATGTTACGTTACTTCTTTTATTTGTGTTTTGTCATTGGTCATGAGAGTTTTATCATATTTTTTAAAACATATTTTGAATTAACAGATGATCCCATAGATAATAGATACATATATGTACATCAATTGGGATATCTATTAACATTACTTTTTGAAGATGACACCCTTGTCTTCTTTAAAATAACCACTCAAAGAAGGAGAAACGCTGACAAATGCGTTTGCTGAATATCAGGCCTCAAGGACAGCTTTGTGTGGATGACAATGAAATTCTGCATAGTTGGCGACAGTATTGTGATAGTCAATGTTGTGACAGACTATATTTTGATATCCAATTCCAAAAAAAGGCAAAGCTGTTGGGGCTTTTTAGGTCTTTTAACCAAATTTTCAAAAGGGTTTGGTTAGTATTGTGATCAATCAATCAATCAAATGATAATTGATAACGTTGTTCAATTTGCTCTTTTACTGCAACTGTTTAGCTCCCAGATATTTAAACAAAACTCACAGTCTTATCGGGTTTTGTATCACAATGATTGTTTCGCTTTAGATTGTTTGTCTATGTACAAATAAGCCAAAAAACTTCGTTTCCATTGCTGTGATTATCGTTGAGCCGTGTGACACATTTTTTTTTAATGTATTCATGTACTCATTGTCACTGATTAAAATGCCCCTCTCCAAGGAAATCGTCGAAATATTTATTCGACAATGAAGAGAAACCAAACTGTAACTGTGTGACACAACTAGCGAAGGTGTTTTTGGTGCCAAATTTCTTTACTTCTTTCGTTTTATATTCACATATACAAATCGAAAGTAACTGGTCAACAAAAATTAAAAAAAAAAAAAACAACTTTGAATAAGGAAGACAACTTTGAACCATTGTCGATGCACTCTTTCATTCTGATTCCGACTCAAGCAGTTGAGGGGTAAACCCTGGGTTAAGTTCATTGAACAAACCTATAAAGATATCTTAATTTATTATCGGAACGAATGATGTTGACAATCAAAGCTTCAGGAGATGAATATGCTTTCGATGTCGATGAAAAATATGTTACTTGAAATACGATTTTTTTTTGTCAATTTTGCAGGAACATGACATCACAAAGAAATGCGAAGACCTCTTTAAATCTGACTATAGTCTCATAGAACTAGATAACTCGAATGGGGCTTTGAGTCCTCGCTATCCCAGTCGAATTTTCATACCTGAATTCGAAGCAAGCCATACAAATGTGCCCAGTACAAGTTCTGGCATCACAAATGGTTATACTAAACCAATTGTCAATGGTTTATCCAATGGTTTCACTAATGGAATTCAAGCGTACGTTACTTTTGCCAACAGTTCAAGCAGCCTTCCACAGCAACAAAAAACTATCTATGAAGACTTGTATGATGCTTCGAAAATACGTGAACTCATAACCATGGCTAAATATGCAAGATGTCGGCAACGATTTACTGTTCCTGTGATTATGTACAAAGGTAAATACATATGTCGTTCTGCAACGATATCAGTTATGCCTGAAGCCTATGGGCGTAAGGTAGTTGATTATGCCTACGACTGCCTAAATGGACCTAGCACTAGCACTGGCGTTGTGAGCAACAGTAGTGGCAGTAATAGTGTTTCAACTTCGACAACTGAAGACGATAACAACGATCCAACAGATGAATCCCTCATAAACAATGCAACCGAACCATTGCCTTTCTCTTATGACGAAGTAATTAAGAGTGATATTCAACTTCTGAGAGCATTAAATGTCTCGACCATTGTCGATCTAATGGTGGAACAGAGAAAAGTCAAGTACTTTATGACGTAAGTATTTTTAAGTTGTGTGTAAAATTGGAATAATTAAACTTAATTTTTTGCCCAGTGTTTCATCGTCTGAAAAGGCTGATCCGGAGAACCATTACGAACAGTTTGAAATACTTTCGTTGCCATATCCAGGCTGTGAATTCTTTAAAAAGTTTCGAGACAATAATTACATGGCGAAAAATTTATTCTTCAATTGGAAACAAAGTTTTATTGATGCTTCGTTGAGTATACCTACTAGCGCACCCGCCCACGAGATTGATATTAACTGGCAGGATTATAAAAAATGGGATTTAGTGTTAATAACTCAAAACTATCTGAAAGCAACACTAAAATCCATTCAGGAAGGCACCTCGGGGGTTTTGATTCATTGCATCAGTGGCTGGGATCGAACCCCATTGTTCATATCACTTGTAAGGCTGTCATTGTGGGCGGATGGCCTTATACACCAATCTTTGAATCCGCTGCAGATGACCTATTTTACAGTTGCATATGACTGGTTTTTATTTGGACACCAACTTCCAGACCGATTGAGGCGAAGTGAAGATATTATGTTTTTTTGCTTTCACGTGTTGAAATACCTAACAGACGACGATTTTAGTGCGGTGGAACACAGGTACATACATGTTTGCAAAACAAAAATCAACAATTGAATTATGTATGCATTTCAGAAAGCGTACGAAGACTACCAGTAGTAGTGGGAGTAGTGTTGTCGTTTTGCGCTCAGATGGCGGCGACGAAGATGCACCCAAAGAGTGAGTTAAATTTGTACTTTTCTTGACATCACAAAACTAATTTAGTTCCGTTTTCTTTGAGTAGAGACTTTATATTCGAGGATAGCAACGATAGCAACTCAAACCCTTCCAACTGTGATATGTCAGTAACTGAAAATTATCCTCCAATCAATGCTAACATCACACAGCATGTAAACAATACAAATAACGCTAGTAATGCAAGCAACACAAGCAATACAAGTAACACGAGCAATAATAGCACCACAAGCAATAACAATATAACTAATCGTTCTCCGAATCCTAAGCGGTAAGACCTCTAAATACAATTAAGGAGCAAATTAATAATTTTTCTATTTGTCAAGATCAAGAACTAGTCCAATATCTGTTCCTGGAGGAAGTGCCAATCGACAACGGCAAGAGTCAATGTCTTCAGTTGGCAGCTGGCAAATCGTCACCGAAGCCGGTAGTCTGGACTCCAATACGAATAGTAGCTTTGTTAATCGACAAGATGCACCGAACGAACCCAGCTCTTCCAATACTGCCAAAGACGCTAAAACGAATGTAACACCGTAAGTATTTATACGGTCTTTTCTGAAAATATATTGAAAAAATATTTCTATATTTGCAGTCGAAAAGAACGCCTTAATGCTGTTCGCGCTATTTTTATTCAAGCATACGGAAAAACTATCGGGCTCAAATTTAAAGAAGGCTCAACAATGAACCTAACTTCATTTATTGGAACATTAGCTGACCAGCTGTTTATGTAGACTCAAGAAGGTGCCACAATAATAAATTCACAGTTCCATGCTGTTTAATTGCCGAGGATAAACATAGAATAATATAAATAGTCTTAATTTTTTCGATTTTTTATATATATAATTTTTAGTCTCATTATTTATTTTTACTTTGTAGTCTAAGTGAAATCAATCAATATCATTTCTGTATTATGTTAGTTTGAGGATCGTTTTAAAATCTCTTCATGTTATAAAATAATGTTTTGTTAAACCTTGTACTAGCTTAACGTCACTAACTTTGTTTCTTTTTTTTTTAATAACGCAAGCTTGCTGATTTAGGCAGAGTTTAAATTCGTATTTTACTGTAAAACGTTTTGCTCTTCGTTAATTGTTTTGGAAAAATTTATGTTTTCGGTTTTAGAAGTCACACAAAGAGCAGTTAGTTACTAGTTGCTTGATCGATATTAAAGTTTTGTTAATTTGCTCTACAATTTACATAAACTACATCAAAAAGTGCTGCCCGAAGTAAACTGAAGTATTGCAATAAAAAAAATATGTCGATAAACAAAAACTGTATCAAAAAAAGGAAAAAAAAGGAAAGAACACTCCTTCCTGTTCGTTAATACTGCGAATTATTCTTGTTGTATTTTGTATATAAATAAAACAAAACCATGGTTTTATTTTTTTGTAAAATTGAAATTAATTATTTTTTGTTCCTAAAAAAATTCTTGAAGTTGCGAATTGAAAAGGAAATCGAGGAATTAAAAGAAAGTTCGTTCAAATAACAGAACTTTAAACATGAATGTGCCCTTTCAGAAGCAGATAGAGAGTGCATTATTCTACCGAATGTGAGACAAACTAAAATTTACTTGAAACTTAAAGTCATCACTAACCAGGTTCAGAGCAAACCGATTTCAATTAGTTGACGGATTTTAAATTTAAACTACCTGAACCCGCTACCCGTGGGACTATGGCTGGTTTGCATTAGACAAGTTTCAGAGATGTGATTCCTTCAAGATCTCAATGCTCAAGAAGAGATTATAAACAGTTAAATAGTGATTGATCCGTCGTATTCGAAGCAGACAAGTTAGAGTATATACAGTTTATATCGATAAAAATGCAAGTCATACTTTCAAACCGAATCTAGACTCTTTCATTTTAAAAACTTTATTTGTCAAGCCTCAATTATTAGCTAAGTTAATTTATGCATTTAAATTTATTGAACCACACACAGTTAAAAAATTTACCAACTGCTTAAATTGCATTTACACCGCCCATCAAATTGACTACTCGGTTTTTATAACGCTTCGAAATATCCTTTTCTATTTTGTCCTGTAATATTTTGGTTTGTCTTATAAGTTCCTCTTGAACAGGCTTCAATTCTTTGCTCTGTTTTTTAAGTTCTACAGAGCGCTCTTTCAGCGCTTCCTTGGTGGCACGAATCTTTTCGACTGCTTTCATCATTTGTTTGAGTTTTGATGCCAGAATCTCAGCATATTTGTGTGAATGTTTCAACTGGAAGAAATGACGAGTTTTTTCACTAAGAACCTCATCCAAAACTAAATTGACATTTTCAGCCATTTTCTTAATGCTTCCTGAGTCATGTGTAGAAATACTGTCCATTAGAGAGAAGACAATGTTGTTTACAGCATCTACTTGATTCAATTCAAAAACGCGCATTTTTAAAAACGATTCAAGTTCATAAAGTTCATCGATAAATTTGTCACGATAGTTTGGTGAATCCAGGATTGTAAAGGCATGGTCGCCTTTCGCCGTACCACCATCAACACCAACACCTAAAAATAATACGTATCAAACAAAAATATTCAAAACTAAAAAAACTCCTAACCTTCCACGACAATGCCGTACTCTTCCATTGGCACATCGAAGTCAATCTCTTTCACATCTACGGGGGAGCTCTCAGCGTCTATACCCCAGTCGATGTCGCCACTTTCTGCTGGCGTATCAACGGTAAAGTCTGTAAAATCAATTATCTCAGCCGATATAGTGGAAGAATCCCCATTTTCGTCGGCGCCAAAATCGATCTCGTTATTATCTGTTGGTGCTTCATCCTCTGTTAAATTCAAACTTATTGGATTTTCTTCGATTGCTAGTGGAGCTTCTTTGTGAATATACTGATAAACAGTCGTATTGCCAAACTGAATCAGATGTCTGATAATAGGAAGACAAGTCTCATTCTTAGAAAACTCGGCATATAGCTCAACAGAATCGGAGAGATTTCCGATATTCCGAATAGATTGTGTATAGATCTCAGGTAATTTTTGCAATACTTCAGTGAATTCTTCCCGTAAATTCTGTCCCTTCAATCCTAATTGCTGAAGAAGAGCCGAGTGTTCATTTAGAATTTGATTTTCTGGTTTTGAAAGTTCCTGGATTCTTTTGAGAGCTTCATCACTTTGTTGGTCAAGTTTAATCACTTGTTTTTTAACACCAGGAATTTCGTAGTTGATGTTACGCACATATAATTGTGCAGTTTCGGCTAGGTAGATATTTTCCTTTTCATAAAGTCGGATTATTTCTTGCCAATCCTTCATTCTTTGACTACCATAGCTTCCAAATAGGCTCTTTGTATCTTTTTCTGTTTGTTTAAGGATGTCAACGATTTCCTTACAGTGGTAGTAATTTATATCTGCGAAAAAATCACACGCTTACAAGGGAAAATGGGTTAAGAACTTGTGTACAATCTTACGTGCACCTGATAATAGCTTGATAAGCTGTTCGTTCGATGGCATGTCTTGAATGGCATTGCTTATTTTGTTGCGAATATCCTTAATATATGGCTGGATATTTTTTGGGACGATTCTTCGGCTAATCAACCAATCCTGCAACTTCAGGGTATGAATATCGATGGGAATATCGGCTTCCTGATAGATTTTGAGTATATGAGAATATTTTTTTTTAAATTTGATATTCAAAACCTAATTTACAATTTACTTACATTCATTTTGATAACTCGATTCTAATATTTCTTTTATTAATACCTCTTTCTGTCCACGTAGCAGACAACTTTGCGTAGAGCCTAGCTAAAATGAATTGTATTTTGTATATCGTGTTTTTGCCTTTTTGTTTTAAAGTTTTTGTGACAGACAGGTGACAGTTCAACAAAAGTTTGACATACAGGTTTCATGGCTCATTCACAATTGCAAAACACAGAAAGCTTTTTCCAATGTCGATAGCTGGTAGTGCAGAAGCAGATAAAATAAGGAATAAAAACCGTGTCTGCTTAAACACCCATACCTTTTTTTGTTGATATTTAAATTTCCAGGTATTTTAAACCTAGAAAGATAACTATATTTTTTTTTGACGTAAACGAACTTTTGTTAATGTATCAAAAACTTTTTATTTAAATTTTTTCCTTTTAAAATATCATCAGTTTGTTGTTGCTAGTTTTTTAAATTTGCCCTGAATAAATATTCGAGGAACATCGATGTTTTCTTTAGGATTAATCGTCCGTCTATGAACGTAAGAGTTAGTTACAACTTCGAAACCATGATTACTAAACAGCTCAGATAGTTCACTTTCAGCAAAGTAATAGCTCCTTGTACCATCTTGTCGCATATAGAGATTTTCTCCTATTTTGTTCCCAGGCTTAAATCTCAACTGAGCCATATCGTATAAGCCATAATCTCGGAAAAGAATCACACCACCTGGTCTCAAAAGGCGCCATAAATTTTGAATGACCTTCAGAAATTTATCGGGATGAATCGCAGACAACACGAATATCAAAGTGACAATGTCCAGTGACCCTTCTGGAATATTTTCGAATACGGCATCAGTTGTAATGTCACATTGGAAAGCCTTCATTTTCAAGTGGTCATACAGAGGATTTGATTTCACGAAATCTATTGCTCGGGGCGAGAAATCGCAAGCGTAGTAAAAGTAATTGTTGCGACTTTCTTCAATTAAAGGGAATATAAGGTTTCCGACACCACATCCTACTTCAAACAGATTCTTTTGTGTGTTTCCTGGTTCGGATAGAAGCTCTTCGAACTCCCTCGTTGTCCAGCGGCGATCTTTGAAGAAGCGTGTCTCATTACGTTTGTAGAAAAGATCCCAGTTTCTTTGCGCATTTAGTTCTAGCTGGTTTGCTTTGAATTCTGGTACCAAGCGACTATTTTGGGTTATTAGTTGCTGTTTTTCTTCGTCAGTAAGACATTTTTCATGCTTTGTAAACGTTTCTGTAATTAAATTGTCCAATGGAACTAATGAATCCATTTCTAAAAGAACTATAAAATACAACGCTGTAAAAAAAAATAAACAAAATTGTCATGCTGACGTTTATTAGGTGTGTTCAGGCAGACAGAAAGTACAGCGTACGCTTTAGTTCTGTTCAATAGGTGTGTTGAGTCGATTTATAGTTCTTAAGGCGTTTTTCTTTTTTAGTTCCGAGAGAAGTGAAACGTCAAAAACGTAAGAGTATTTCTTTTTCAGCTCAGCGACATCTGAACGCTCAAAATGCTTTTCTTTTTTTCTTCAGAACACTACGCGAGCGCGCTCTACGTGCTCGAAATAATATGACGGGGCATCTAGAGCAAGAGTCTGAGCGCAGCCAACTTCACATAGCTCAGTTTAGAACACGTTCACGCTGTTCGTTCTCCGTTCAGTGCACGGTTCGGAACTAAAAAAGAAAAACGCCTATAGTCTTTTTATCAATTAAACAAAATAACAACAGCATGACTTTTTATATTCCTTCAAATGATCTTCTGAAGACCTCTTTTGGAGCGTGAGAAATTTAACACAAACAACATTAATGAATCTGCCAATAAAAAAATATTTATAAATCATGAATCATTTATAGATCATGAAAACGCAGTGTCGCTCTTGTCATATGAGTGAGGGTCGCTAATCGCTATGCATGATACAACTCCACAAACAGCGCATTGCGCACATTAATCTTAAATATCTTGTGCCTCGATGACGTCATTCGAAAAATAAAAGAAAAATTAAAACATGACGGTTCCATACCGTACACATGCAGAACCAGGGAAAAATGGAAACGCGACGATTCTTTCCTGTTTAGTTGTATCACGGTAGCTATGTTAACATAATTAAACAGCTGGATTTGTCGCTGCCACGACTGTAAAATTAGTTTGTTTTGGGCAAACCTTAACCCCCGTATTAATAAACGCGGAATAGCCTTATTCCATGGATTAAGTTTCCATTATACCATTTCCCATTTAATTAAAGCTACCATTATACCATTTTTCACTTAATCCACGGAACGCAGCTATTCCGCGTTTTATTAATACGGGGGTAAATTTTCTAGACATGGGTGAAATATTGCCTCTTCAGGAGTTCCCCAGGGTAGCCATCTCGGTCCACTCCTGTTTGTGCTTACCATCAACGACGTTGCCCGCTATCATTTCATTCTCAGATGTATCCATTTATACAGACGGCATTAATATAGTCAAAGTTATCTCACCTGTGCCCCTGTTCTGTAACTATCGCCTCGATAAACGGTGAAAATGGAACGAAATTCTAAGAATTTTGAAGGATTATTTTCGTTCCGGTTCTCACTGTTTCTCGATCTATATAATCGATGCGATAGTTACAAAACAGGGGCACTGCTCAGGATTTTTCTATCCTTCAACAAAACCTAAACATATTTTTATTTGGTTGTACCCAAGTTTTTGTTGTTGATCCTTTTTTCTTTCTTAGTGGTGTCCTGCGTTCAAAAGTTGTTATGCAAATAAGATAAGTACTATTTGCACCAAAATTATTAAAATATTCAAAACAATATATTTAACTTTTTTACCTAACACAACATTAAAATGATTCACAATAGAAAAAACTTTGAATATAAAATTCACCTTGCATACAAAAGTGGGTAGATATGTCTTAAGAAGTATTATTCTCATTCTGAAAACTCGTATCTGAAGAAAATAGTCAAGTTTTGTGATGCTTTAACAATAGTATTTAAATTTATTTGTATTTTGAATGTACAAATAATTAAAGGTGAAGCAATAATTACAGCGAAAAGAAACTGTAAGCGGCTTAATTGTTCATTTAGGTGTGAAGGTCAAACCAATCACCGCCAACGTCTAATCACATAAATGAAACAATTAAAAAAACTTGCTAAGAACAAGTACATTTAAACCAAACATTTCACTTCCCTAAGCCTTAAACGAACATAAGCAATCAATCGCCAAAACCACCCCATCCCACTTCATTCTATACCTGTAAGAACTTCTCAATGTGTGCTGACTCTCAAACCAAAAACATTTAAAAATAAAAATGCCTCTGTTTCCTTTGACCTAATTTTAAGTGAAAACATAAAATTTTTATTTTCAACCTGTCTTGCGTATAATTACCTAATACCGGTTCATTCAAATTCTTTACTGCCCACAAAAAATACACCCATACACACAAGAATGTGTTAGCGTCTAAAAACGTTAGGGACTAGCTTTGAATTAAACTTTCTTGAAAAAGGATATGTAGATAAACACCTTGGCGAGGTGGATACTCTACAGTTTTCGATGGATTCTTTAACCTGGCGGACGTGGCCTCTCAAGGAAATAATAATAAAACTATAAAAAAATTGTCTAGTGCGGTTCTAGTAAAAAAAGGAAACTCTTGAATGTGTTAAGGATATCAAAACTGATTGTCAAGTGCAGTGTTTTGTAAGAATGAATAGATGGCTTTTAAATGAATGAAAATTTAATGTTTGTTGTGTGACGGTGCTCTTTTTACAGTTTAATACAAAAGTGCAACAAACTTTACCCCCAAAGGCTATTGATCCTAATTTGCATAATTTGTATATAATCGCCGCGCCGCGCCGGTCATGCTATTTTTCGATGAAACTATTCTCCTTTTAAGCTATTGTAAGGGACTTACTGAAACCTAGTGAGGCAGGTTCAATATAACTGCTTTTTGAATTTACTTGCTTTATTTCTTTGAAGTGTGTCAATCGTTAAAAAGGTTTTTAAAATATGTATGCACTGCACATAGGATTTATATTTTATTCGTTAAAAATAAATTACTCAGTAGTTTTTGCTTTGGGTCTGGTTACTGATTAAAAGACAATAGAGATTTTTGCGATAAACTATAAGCATTTAAAATCTTAAGACATTTTATCAGTTCTACATGCGGAAGATTGTGAGCTCTTTCAAAAATATCACCAAAAATCTTTTCCGACTTTTTTTTTACCAGTTTCTTCTTACTTAAGCATCAATTAAGAATAGTGTGGTGGTAATGGCTTCAAAATGAGTGTACATAATAATAGATTTTATGAGCTTGTAGAGTACGACTTTGATAAATGAAATGATAACTTAAGAAAATTTAATTTGAACTAATGGTAAGTTGGCTTTTTAGTTTGATCTGTGTTATACTACTCCGGCGATCTCTAGTCGTGTTAACCCTGAGACCTGCATGCACACTTCTGGGAAGTTTTTTTTAAGTGTGATTTCTCCTTTGGTAGCATTTTGCGACAAGCAAGAAGGCGCTGCGCTGAAGTGATATTCTAAACCGTTACTGCACATCAACCATAAACTTTTCGGATATACATAAATGAAAACTAACATACAATATTTTCACTTATACAGACTTCCATCTTTTCTTATTTTGCTTAAAATAACTCACTCATAAAACCATATTACATTAAACATTTTTTTTGCAATCAGGACTTTGAAGTCATGTTTTTCGAGAACTATACAAAACTCTAAAACAAGTTAATTGAAAATTATAACTACAGAACAGAGTTGACATTATAACGGGCTATAAGACAGCAAATTACGCGCTTCCGTTGATTTGAGTCAATCTTTCCCCTCTATACAGTTTTTTTTTTTTTTCTGTCGAAGGCCAATCTATTCTGGCTTTTTGTATAAACTTATACAACCTACTCTGTACGACATGAATAAAAAACTGAAAGAAGCTATGTTCAAATATCTCCCTCAAAGTTTGGGGGAAAATAGAGTACCTATAGTTCAATTTAATTCAATTCAATTTCTTTATTGTAAACAATACACTAAGACAATGTCTTTATAGTATTTATACTTTGGTTGAACAATTTAAGTGTAGTTCGATTCTATATACAATGATAATACTTAGGTTGCTATAATTTTTTTTTTTTTTTAGTTCATCAACAGAAATCATGTAACCTCTTTTTTATGAACCATTGCCCATACCCTTCCTTAAAAAAAAAATTACGGACGAAAAACAAAATAGAAACTGGATATTTTGCATTTTTGATTTGTTTACAATTTTTGGCCACACAAACTTCAATTTCCGATTTAACTTTTTGACCACACAGACTTCTATTTTCGATATTAACCCCCATCTCTTTGAAAAGTTTTATGTAAAAAATTGCGAAATTTAGCTTGTTTGAAGATATATTGAAAAAATTTGGAAGCCTAATATTTAATTTTTACCTTATAATTCAATAGCATTGCGCAGTTTTTTCTTATGAAATAACCAATTTACCGATTCTTGCAATAAAAATCCATGGAAAAAAAAACTAGGAACTATGACGGTTCCTTATCGTTCTGTGCTTTAAGACTCAATAAATGACAGTATGTTCTCAAGAGTTATTGTGAATTTTTAAGGGTTTGAAATTTGGGATGGGCTGCAATTGGTTTCTACTTTCTAGGAATATACATAGACCTAGGTTGCCAGTTAAAAAATATTTCTAGATTTTGAAATAATGGTACCTGCTAACTAATATGATGACACTTATTTTTCTCAAAAGCGGCTCCAACGGTTTTATTAAAATTTTGTGTGAGGGATTAGTTTTCCCTATTGATATATAAAATTAACCAAATTTAAAAATTTGCAGTTGGTTAAGTGAGTAAGCCTTATTATAATTGAAAGTTTTTTGAAAACGTGGTCTTAATTGAGAAAAAAATGGTTACAAAATGTTTGCAACGACACTGAAACATTTTTCAACCAAATATGATAATGGAAAAGCAATGAGAATATTTTTATTCAATGCAGTATATCAAGTTTCAATGCTGCGCTGCAACCATAACTTCTGATAGACTTCATTTAACTTTTGCTTAAGCTCTTCGTCAGTTTTGAGGGTGATTGACTCTTCTTATTGCATAATCACATTGGCTTCTGTCATGGGTGTCATATACTGTACGGATTTATCATCTACTCAGGAATTTGTAGATTTAAAAGATCCTCAAACTTTATGGTAAAAACTTTCTGTAGCCCGTTCAAGTGAGTGACATATGATAAAATAACATCGTCTTGAAGGATTTCTTTTGATCCTGCAAGTGTAGAAACAGTAAAGTATTCTGTCCCGCTTAATTTTTGCTTCTAAAGAATACATTTTCGCACAAATTGATATAATTGATTTTGTTTTGATCAAGTTCAGATCATGACCCTGCAGCTGCAAGTTGACTTTGTTGAACAAGCCAAAGATATTTACTAAGTGACTGATAATAAATATCTTTCATACAATTCTTCTGATTTTCTTCCGTAATCCTCCATCTCCTCAACACAATCTTCTGCAATTCCTGACAATACTTTGTTATAAAAGTCCTGAACATCTTCTGGAACAGTAAATTACTTCATGAGTTTCTTTAAATAAGCACTTTGTTTCATAATGTAGCTTCGTCAAGTAAGCAATTTTCATAAATAGTTGAAAACTTCTTTTCAAAAAGGCTTAAAAGTAATGGGGAAGCCGCTGAAGGTTTTATTCGCAGATTTGGTAATTTTTTGGTCTTTTTTTCTTATTACCCATGTCCGACTTACTTTAAAGCTTTGACTTAATAAGCTACTTAGCATCTTCTTATATTTCTTGGCAATCTCGTCCTTCCCGAAAATGACTGTGTCATGATTCTTAAGAACAGTTCTGTATTCTTCTGGTAAAGTAATGATTTCCTTTTCCCTATATACAGCGTGTCCCGTAATTCGTGTTATACATACTCTGGCAAATGATTTTTTATCATATTCTAAGAAATAAAGCGTACCGGAGAGAGGGTCCATCTCTCTCCATTCAGAGATTCAGACAGGAAGGACATTTTAATAAAAATTGACATAATTAAATAAAAAAAATAATAATAGCTGAATAGTATCGATGCAATCTTCTGGGTTATCACTTATCAGTATAATCTATTGGTTTGCTCATCAAAAATACTAGGTACTCATCATTCTTTCAATACTATCTTAAAAGTTATAAGTAAAAACTTGTCTAAATAGTAGGGGAGCCCGAGCCGCTAAATTTGCAGTTACTAAAGCGTCATGGGGACTTATTGGATTGTGAAGTTTACGTTCTAAAACGAAAAAAAGTGTATGGCAGTTTTTTATTTTAGTGGGGCGATGGGCGTGTATGAGCTTTTAAAAATGTAAAAAAAAACAGTTAAATTGAAATACTCGAGCGCGTCAGATTTTCATAGAGTATACGCGCTTTGTCTTTCTTATAACGGATATATAATAATCTGACGATTTACTGGGGGCAAATGGGCGTAAAGAGAGGTTAAAAAAACAAAAAATAAAAAGTTATT
This sequence comes from Melanostoma mellinum, assembly GCA_914767635.1. NCBI lineage: Eukaryota > Metazoa > Arthropoda > Insecta > Diptera > Syrphidae > Melanostoma > Melanostoma mellinum. Next base: position 233,262,323 of record OU612059.1, read on the forward strand.
CGAGCGTGTCAGATTTTCAAAGTGAATGTTAAGTGTACTCTAAAAAGTGTATATTTCAATAATCTGACAATTTGAGTGGGGCGATCAGTCATGGCGGATTTTTAAAAATGTAAAAAAAACACGTGACCTTGAAATACTCGAGCGCGTCAGATTTTTATACAGAGTGATCAACTTGATGTCTTCGTCCTCCAGGATGATAATCTGACAATTATATGGGGCGTACTCTTAGTCTGACAATTTTAAAGTAACAATTCTTTGTTGTTTCTATTTTTTGTTACTGGATGCAATCAAAAAATATGTACGCATATTATGTATTTAAAAATTTTGTATCGAAATTTTGTTGAAAATACTTTTAAAAAAAATCCTGAAAGTTTGAGCCCTTAATATTAATTTTAAGTGCTCGATCAAGAGGTGTGAAGATTTTCCATTGAAAATACACGGAAACTCTGATTTTTTATTTTTTAATTTCTATAACTCAGCGGCATTTCATAGGATCGCTTTAACCGAAGATGTTTTTTTCTCAAAATTGAAAGCTCTACAAAAATGTTCTTTTTGGCAAAGTCGTTACTCATACCGGGAAGGTGGTACGGGCCACTTAATCAGATTTTTGCATAAAATTCACGTTTTGTCGCAGTTATCTCGTAAATAACAAAAGCTACAGAAAAATTGTAAATTACAAACTTGTAGAGAATTTAGTTTTCTACAAAAAAAGTCTTCTGGACCAATTGCTAATATCAATATTAACCGAGATATTAACCATCATATATTATACATTTTACTGACGATTTTACCTCAATCGCCCCAACCAAAATGTCAGATTATATGTTTTCTGTAATCCTGATAAAATTACCTTCAAAATAAAAAAAAAAATTAATCGCGCTCGAGTATTTCGAAACATCGATTTTTTTTTACATCTTTGTGACTCGCCTACTTACGAAGGCCCCGCTCAAATTGTCAGATTATTGAAATATACACTCTTCTTGATGTAATCAACCTACCATCTTTTAATCTGACGCGCTCGAGTATTTCCGATGATCGACTTTTTTTACTAATCTGACGGGCTGCTCTCAGCGAACGCCCCAACATTTAGGTTTAATATATGGTAGGAGTACATTACATGGTGCAAGGTTTCTCCCCATATGATTTTCTGACGCGCTCGAGTAACGCGCGAAATCCCCTCTTGGGCTCCCCTACTAAAAGGGGTTCAATTACAGAATTTGTTGACCCCCAAAATTTGATTTCGATATTGTAGACCCCTGGGAAACTGATATTGACCCCAAGGGGTCGGTATCGACCACTTTTGGAATCACTACACTAAACTAACAAAATTCAAATACAAACCTTTATAAAACCTATTTTTCTTCATTTTCACTGTTAGGTTAGAAGGAGAAATCAAATAAATATTTAGATACAACAGCTCGCATATGTCAGGATCTAAATGGACTTCTCTCAACTATTTCTATGAACACTGGGAAAGTCTTGTGATTTTTTGTTGATTTCAAACTACAGTATTACTTTCAGAGGACTTTGCCAGTACTGCTTAGTCCTTTTATATTCAAACTAGACTCTTTCCAAGTTCCGACTTCAAAGAACTCTAAAAGTAACTTTCACTTCAATGAACAAGAACTTCAAAGAAAAGGATTTGCATAGAAACATTGTCGATAACTGACACGCATATGAAATTTTAACATGTTTCGACAAGGTCAAAAATAAAAGTTCTATGAGGCCGGAAAATTGTTATTAAATCTGATATTTGAAATTAGAAGACCAGGCTAAGAAACGAATGGATTTTTTCAGTAAAGTTTTCTTATCTAGTTTCATGTCAGCTGTTAATAAACTTGCAAAGAAAATTATTTTCCTTTACAAGACCGCTTTAATTTAATTTCATACTTATGATGTTAGTCAATGAATGGAGCCAAAGTCAGTTTGACCTACTTCTACACAGGCATTCGAATGAAATGCACTAAATTAAAAACGACATATCTAGGTGATACCAGTTGACAATTAACAAACTGTCCACAGCAATTAACTGTCAACATTGTATTAGAAATTGCTCCAATTTTGAAACCACAAAACCACCATAGGACACGTCACCAAATGTTTCCACCCAGCTGAAACTCTCCAAAGGGCCAGGTCAGCCTTATTGGCTTTCCTTGCATTTAATAATAAAATAGAATCCAATTGACATTATTGATTTGGTTTTTACCTATTGTATTTTTCTTAGTCATATGGAACAAATACAAAAGAGTGCTTTCATAAAAAATATAGCTACACATAGACACTGTACTGTCCTCAACTGTCTATTCAACCGGCCGGTTTGAATCGCATGTCCTTCGGTTTCATGTATTACGTGGCCAGGCCACATTTTTCTGCTTTGGTTCTTAGAAAATATGAATTGTCCAACTCCCCCAGGGACACGCAATGCAATCATTATTAAAAATTTATCAATTTACCAGCAAGCTTTTCATGTGTTTGTGGACGAGTTTCGGTCAAATTGTCTAGGAGACTGCACGATAGACAATAAAGAATTCAGTTTTTTATTTCGTGCAGTATAGTGAATGACTTCGCTTCGATAAGCAAAGTTGAGTTATCCGTGAGCAATGTCCCCAATAATTAGAGAAAAGCTTGACGAATTGGTGAAAGAGTTACTTTTTTTAAGTATCATTTGTTGAAAACCAGTCATTCGCATGAAATTTTTGTTTTAGAAATTTAGTGATAAGCATGACTGGCAGGACTTTTAAATGGAAATTGAATTGTTGGCTATTATAGAACTGTTTGTGCGGTACTCGAATAAGTTCCAAGAAACATTAGTTTAAGCTAAAGTGTGGTTTTGTGCAGTTCAAGCGCATTCAAACAATGCCCCCGAAGAGGAAAAAACGATTTCATGGATTGTATTATCATTCTTCCCCTCCCAGAGGTAAGTCTGTTGTATGAAATGTATTTACTTTAATTTAAATTATATATTTATGTTTAGTGCTTTCAATTGCAAAGCCTATTATGTAACGCGGAAGGTGAGGGGAGAATATTTTTCGAATTGCGTTTGGTATCTTACAACTTACAAAGTGCATGACGTACACTGTACAATTTCAAAAATAAATGTAATTTGCGATGAGTTTATGTTCGGTTTTCAATAAAGTTTACAAATTATTTCGAAAATCGTCCGAGTTAATTTCAAAACATTCTCGAATAATTAATTTCGGAGGAATATCAAAACATCGGCTTATTCAGGGTTGGCTATATAGTGGTTTACCTTTTAAAGTTTATTTTTGATGCTGCAGCTGTTTCCAACTCAAAATCTTCATAGAAAGTCGGTGTCACATCTCTCAACGTTGGGAAAAATTTGGAGTATTCATGGTCTGCTGCAACTGGTCTTGCACTTTTGTGAAAGTCTAACACTTTTCAACAGCCCAACAACAAATGTTAACTTCACTTTAACACTTTTACAAAAAGTGTTCGTGAGAATGGCATGTAAATGGACAACGCTCGTCGTCCTCGTAAGGTGCGCACAGTCAAGAATGTAGCCGATGTAGCCAAGATTGAATGATAATGCATGATGCAAACTATGCTTAGAAGCCTATGCCACAATTTATATTTTGCGCACGAAATTCCCAAATCGTATTTTCCGCCATCTTGGCAGTTTCAATGGCTGCGATTTTAGCATTTGGCTTTAGCTTACTTTTTATAAAAATCATCTATGTTATATCATTGTATATCTAATCTATAGTACTATCGATCGCACATAGGGGTATTTGCCTCGAAAAACCGCTCATATAAGTTTTTCGAAAAATGTAAAATTGAGAAGTGATTTTTTTCTTAGCTGTAGTTAAATACCCATAGAATAATGCAGCGCAATTGCTTTTTTTTTAATGCACCCACTGCCGCACAGCATCTGTTGGAAGTCATCGATCGTAAGCTTTTAATGTTGATCAGTTTTGCTGTCAGAAAAATTATTTCACTAATAAATTTTTTTTTTTGGTTTTTTGCTATTACAATTTTTGTTATGGAAGTTTAAGTTGCAGGTGTGTACCTTTTTTTGAAGCTATTTTCATAGCGTTCGATGCTTTAATTTAATGGAAAATGAATTTATTGAAATGTATGAAAAAGGGCAGTGTTTTTTTTCAAAAATTTTTTTTAATGGACCTTTTGTTATATCATTCCGTGTTATTCGGCAATATGTTTGATATCAGCTTAAAGAGGAAGATGTCACAAAGCAAAAACAAAAAAAAAACCCTGCCCATAATTGCCCCTCGAAATTTTATCGTCCCTTATGTATACCTAGTTTTGTGAAAATAAATAACTTTTTATCATCCAAAAATAAGCCTTACTTTGAAGGGTCAATCTGGATTGCGTGTTTTTACAAAAAAAACACCTATATGATGTTATGAATGAGTGTTAAGAGAATGTTTTTAAAGCCAAATTAGATAAATAAAAAATAAAAAAATAAAAAAATAAAAAAAATAAAAAATTTTTTTTTTTTCATTTATACCTTAATTCATTAGAAACTAGCTTCACAACCCTTTTGCATTTGTTTTAGCCAAGTATCACTTCACTCAGAGAAAAAAAATTTCATGAGCGGTTTTTCGAGGCAAATACCCATATGTGGATCGCCACCTATGTATCCGCCGGAGTACTTACATTCCCCTGTAATTTTTAGAGTGCCGGGGGATACATAGACGACTTTCAGAGACCGTTTTTGTTTTTGATAGAACTAAAGGTTCCATATACATACAATGGTTATAACGTCTTGGAAGCCCGCGCTACTGCGAAACTCACAGAGGGAGCCACTTTAACGATGCCAAATTAGTACCAATTGACGCTGCAGTTGGAATGTAAATTGTATATTGAAAGAACATTGTTCTTTTTTTATAGTTAAAACGGTATTTGTTGACTATAATTGCAACATGTTTCTTTGTCCTGCTTTGACCAATTTAATTGGTTAAATATTCGTTTTACTTGGATACAATATCGAATTGGTAAACTTCGTAAACTAGTTAAGGGGCTACGCCAGTGCTATCGATGAAAAATTTGGCGATATTGGGATTTTTTTTTAAAGATAGTACTAGATAAAATGTTTTGAAGTTTTATGGACACAAGGTTTATTTTCAGCTAAATTTAAACTTTTTTTTACAAGAGCATTGAAAAATAAGGGAATTAATAATACTAATGAAAATAATACTGCTGACATGATTCCGGCCAAATGAGTGGCTAAAACAAAAAAATTCAAAAAGGTTGAATGTATTTCCATACAACCACTTAGGATTTTTGAAATATATCAAGAATTAACAAAATGGCTTAGTTCTGAGAAAGTTTCGTGGAAAAAATTGTTTTTTCTTATTACAAAATTGACAATTTTCAAGCAATAAAAAAGATCGTAGGTCAATTTCTTTTTGAGCTATGATGTCAGCAGTTTTGAAAAGTGCCGTTTCGGCGCGAAGTTTCAACTATTCAAGACACAACCTTGCCGCTTTCCCTTTAAAAGTGTCACACTGGTGTAGCCCCTTAAATGATTTTCCAATTTTTATATCGTTTTATGATATCATTGCTCTTAATTGGTGTTAATTGTAATGTCTTTTTTTCATATACGTTCATTTGTCCCAATATTGTACGATAAGTGCGTACATATGATTTTACTCTTAGCTCAGTATAACTTGAGAAGCAATAGAAAATGCTGATTTGTTAAAGAGTTTCATTTTCTTTAGTCTTAAAAAATATTTTACATGACTTTTCATGCGATCGTGCTCTAAGCCGTCTTAACGCATATTGTCACATTTACATAGTTTCAAAAGAAATAGAAACATTTTTAATAAAAAAAGTCAAAATCTTTTGAAAGAAACAACGACGTAGTGTGATTAAAACTTGAACTTAATAATTCAAATTTGATACATGAAATTAAAGCTATTTAAACCAACTTTAAAAAAAAATTCTTCTTTCCAACAAAAGTGGAAGGTTCCTGCCGATATTCCTAAAAAAATTTAATCAATTAAATGTTCCCTGCTCGGGACTCCCCTGAATTGCGAAATATTGCTCTTCTATCTTTATTAGTAATGAAAAACAGAAAAGCTAATGTTTGATAACAAAAAAAAAAAAAAAAACTCGATGCATCCATACCCAAAGAAAATGTTGTATGTTAAATGTAAATAAAAAAGAAATAACATTAAGAAAGGGAGAGGAAAACAACACACTTGTAGATTCAGGTTACATACATTAAGTTCCTCAGCTTAAGCAATTAAACTTGCATGTTGCTTGTGTTGCCTTTTATGATTAATCAATAATCTCCAATTGAATTATAGGTGTTCCCAAATAACAACTTTACGCGTTTTCAATCATGGATTGCAATAAATATTCCCTTTGCGTGACGTGCCAATAGTTACGATAAAGACAAATAAAAAGAAACACTTTTCGAATTGTTCTTCAATTGACTCATCAAGAAAGTTAATGGCGTGGAAAAAAGGATAAAAGTTTTCGATATAATAGAAAAATTGAATTGGCATTTTAATATCCATAGTACACATTACCCAGTCGGCTTTTACATAAAAAAGAAACTCGGAGCCTAACGCATTTCAAGGACATATGTACCAATTTTTGCCCATTCCGAACGGCTTAGAAAGAAAGCTATTTCATGGCAATATAATTATTATTAATCTCGGAAGACTTGGGAAGACCTCACGAAAAGCGATGCCCGTAGTAAACGAATTTTATGTTTCTCCCACGCCTCAGGCAGACATGGTAACCATCATGCCACGTGCCTTTTATATAAAACAGTTAATAACTTAGTTAACAACTTTTCCAATAAAAAATAGTGCAGTAAAGCAGTAAGTTCTGAGTTTAAAAGAAAGGTTAACTGACAACCATCCCAATTTTCACCAAGTCAAGACAGAAACACAACTTTCAAGTAAATAAAGAATAGAACACGCATTAACACATGTAACAGACTGTTGAATACTAGTACATATATAGTTTACCACACTGATAAATATCAATAAATCGATGATTCGTTAATAAGAAATTATTGTCCTTGTTATGTTCTATTGGGAACAGCTCACATATGTACGTGTCAAAACTCTATTTGGGGTAGTCAAATTAAGTCGGCAGTAAAAAGGTTAAAAGAGTTTATTTCACGAATTCCTTATTAGTTTCATCCAGTCAGTCAAAATATTCGGAAGTCTTGCTAACGTTCAGTTAAAGTTGAGGTTACTCCTACGTCAGGCAGTTTAAAGTATCAAAAGGAGGGGGTGTCCTTGACAATTAGAAGTAACAGACTTTGACAGAAACTGAAAAGCCAAAAGGCTGCAAAATATAATGTTATAATTTATTCAGACATTAAAAGGCTTTTCTGACTTAATAAAACAGCAAATTACTTAAATTTAATTCAGGTTTGCCTTCTCTAATCGTTGGAGGAGGGTGGTTAGTGTTACCTATTGAAAAAAAAATTACATTTTTCTTTTGACAGGAACAAAGAAAGGAGGTGTGTAGAGAGTTTTAAGATAAATTGTAAAGTTTTGTTAGCAAACATTTTTTAAACAAAACATTTTTTTATTTTTTCTTAATTTTCAGTACTACCGATGAACGTTCAAGCACCAAACGAATCGAAAAAGAAGAGTGCTGATGGTAAGTTTGAGCTCAATATGCTATTTACTTTTGACTACTTCTAACACGCAGTCAATAAAAACTAAAAATTAATTGATATTTTGATCGTACTTTAAGAAATCGATGGCATTGATTCTTTTTTAATGAATTAATTTGGCGTCTATTTAATTAAAGAAGAAAGCTTCTTCTGTGGGAGAAACTTTTCAGTTAAACACAAGTCTCCTTTGTACTTTCTCTTTCTCGATGTTTGCTCGGACAGTTTAAGTTTACTTGATTCACCTGTCAACTGTTTAACTTGAGATAGATAATTTTAAAGTCATTACACAGTGCGGAGATATGATAGCAAATTATATCTTACTACTGAAAAATAATATTAGGCTAGGAATAGCATTTATTTTTATATTTATAAATTTGAAGAAAAAATTTTACAAAAAGCCTCCATTTAAATTGTGTTACTTAAAATTCTATCACAGTTTGACCCTTATTGCTATTACTTTTATTATTACTTTAACTTTACCTTTAGTTAAGAGTTAATAAATTAATATATTAATAAATTATAAGAACAAAAAAGGAAAAATAAATAAATAAATAGCAAGAGTAGCAGAAAAAAAACAAACGAACGATTACGTACGTAGATAACTTGCATTTAAATATAAAATGGTTTATTGCAGTTTAATGAAAATACTACTTTCATTTTGAACATAGATTTTTTTAATATTCTAAAAAAGATTCACTGCTGCAGCTTTCTCCACTTTTACTCCTCTTATCAATTATATTCAAATATGACGCACTGATGCTTATCAATAATTTGAATTATTTAATTGGAATTTTTACATTAAATATAATAATAAAAGTGAATCTAAGAGACACGTATGCATGACTTTCAAATGGAACTTCCAACGCGGTTTTCTTGAAACTATCTTTTTCGAGACTAAGTCCAAGATTTTTTGAGTTTGTTTTTAATCTTTTGAGTCTTCTCTTTGGTCAAAACTACACTCATACACAAATTTCATTTTATCTATTTTTGAAAACTTCGAATAAGTCCGAGACAGTGGTAAAAAAAATGTCCGTAGTTCCGATTCCGACCATAGCGAAATTATTCTCGCTTAATAATCTTTTTTCTTTTTTGTTTCCGACTGCTAGAAGGGTTGGAATCGTGGCCATGTTCACGTGCCAATTATTAAAGACTCGCCACTTCATGAGCTTCTAATTTTGTTAATTTTTAACTTTTTGTTTTGTATTCTTTAAATGTAAATTAATAGCTAAAAAATGCGAAAGTATTGATTTCTTTTCTTACGACACTTCAAAAACTACATGAAATTCATGCTTCTAGACCAGAATAAACCCTTCATCCTATACATTTAAAGGTTTGTTTTTTACCGTGGCTCATTTTCGTTTCATCGAGTCTCAAATGACAACGATTCTCAGAAAGTTCCACTCCATATAGCGACAATGATCGAGTTCCAAAAAATGTTGACCCTCTGGCCCTAGCTATGACCTATTTCATGACACGACATCACGACTGATACACTTACATTGAATTTAAAGATTCTTTAATGTTTTAAATACTAAAACCCTTTCTCGTACATCTTTAATTTTTTGTAGCATGTCAGTCACCCTCTTCCAGGCCAGAAATTCACTTTCAATGTCAGTAGGGCAATATATGTATAGATCCCTTTGAAACTAAATCGAGTATCAGTCACTAATGTGCACGAATTATTTTTCACTTACATGAGCATTCCTTTTCTATTGGGTAAGCTGGTAAGCAGCAAGAAAGAACTATCAAAAAGTCCGCATAACTATAAAACTGTGATAAAAATAAAATTACAGTAAACCAAACATAAATTGCATTATAAAATGCTGTATTGGGGTGAGTTGGCAAAATCTATCAACTCTCTCTTACAACAGTTGCAGTTTCGTGGCATGACTTATAAATTGTTAAAATGAACCAAAGGATTTCGTTCTATTTTTCGTATTTGTTTTGAATAATACATGAACACGAATTCAAATTGATTTTGATTGAATACGTGTGATTGGTGCAACGTGCACGAACTTGCATTTTATTTTTTATAGAATGAAAAATTTAACACTGTGTAATTGGTGTCCTATTTTAGATTTTTCCATACGATTGTCCACCATTCGGATATGGATGCACGAAAAAGATATTGGAAAATTGACAAGAGTCCTGTGGGCGGGCCAAGGGAATCGTTTGCGGCAGCAGGCAAGCACCAATCCAAAAGTAAAGCGCTTTTTGGCTGCAGTTCCTTATGTTATGGTAAAAAAATAGTTGCTTCTTAATCTTCGAAGCTAAGTTTCTGACACAACTTCTTACGTAGAATGCAATCAAGGATGTGCATCAATCAGTTGTCGACAATGGTTTGGAGACTCTGCAAGCTTCAATGGAATCACCAGTTCCTCCGGATCTCATAACGTGCAAAGATGCAAATGGTTTAAACGTTATACATAAGGCAGCAGGCTTGGGTCATACTATGATGTTGGAATATTTGTTAGGGATTTGGCCTGACGGCGCTCATGAAACTGATATGACTGGAAAAACGCCTTTGCACTGGGCGGCAAGTGCCAAAAATAATATGCGGTGCTATACTTTGCTCACTCAGGCTGGATGTGAAGAGGACGCTTTGGACTACGTAGAAAATAGATAATATTTTACTATCGCTCGAACCAACTAAATACTTTTTGTTTTGCAGAAAATGAAAACCCCTTCGTACTACAAACAAAAGCATAACGAAGTTGAACGCTCCTTTCTTACTTTAGTGCCCGATGCACCACGTGTTCCGCAGGATATTCCCGTAGATTGGGAGGCTTTAGCCAGCGATGACACTCAAGAGAGAAAAGTAAGATTTAATTAGAAGTATAAAATTAGTTTAAATGATTACTATGTATAGAAACCCGAGGTTAACCTCTCTAACGGGAGAAGAAGATCAGATGTTTTGGGGAACGCTGTTAATCTTCTGACATCACGCTCTGAAGCTAACAGTATTGAAAATACATCTGAGCCCGACCTATTTCAAGGGTAGGTACGATTTTAAAAGAGTTTTTTTTTTCTTTTAAGTATGAGGTGCGAAGCACAACCCATGAGTAGAAAAATGATTCATTTATGCATGAGAAAAAATTGTAATTCGAATTCTTGAGTAGCGCTCGCTGTTGGTGTATAGTATATAAGGTTGGGCATATCAAAGAAGTTAAGTTAAATTTTTCAAAATCTTCAAAAACTTAGCTTTCGCTGCTTTAAAAAAAGGTACCTAAGACCTTGATTTATTGTAATTCAAGGATTAGTAACAGATCATCACAACAACGAAGGTTGGAGATTAAAACTCAAATAATTAAACAGAAAGTGACAAAATGAACCTTATTGTAGCAAATTTCAATTAAAACTCTAAAAAATTTATAAGTTTGGACAGTGGAAGTGAATCTTGAAATAAAACTGTCTATTCTTTCGTCCTCCAGACATCCACTTGTACCTTAAACTTATCACATTGCGCCAAAATTAGACCAACGTTATGTTAAGAACTAAATACAAACGCTTTGTGCACTAGCTTTTTTTCTTTAAATAAAAAAATTAACATTTTCAATTCAAAACAAAAGTGACAACATTGAGGAACCATCTGCATCATTACCACCACACGAGGAATCGGATGTTAATGATGAGATCGATCACCCCATGCAAAATGGTCACTTGATAAATGGTGATGTTAACGTCTCAGAATCTGAGCCACCAACCCCACCAAAGACCCCAGACGATAAGCCGCATAAAGACGAGCCAGAAAAGATCGAAGAACCTGTAAATGTACAAGAAAACGAGGTAAATTATATTAATTGGCACTGCTTTTGCTTAGCTTGATTTTTATTTTTATTAGTCTGCATGCTATTATTGGAAAATAATGTTCCAAAATAAATTAAAGCATTCCAACTTTGTAAATAAATCAATTGAAACAAATCATTCTGAGTGTGTGTGCATAATTAGGTTGAAGGCGTTCAAATTTCCTGCAAATCAGGCCCTCTCCAAAAAAAAGTAAGCCATTGTCGGCGTGGTTTTTTTCCCTCTTTTTTCAATTTGATTACAATTTTTGTTTTTTCTTAACTATTTTATTTTAAAATAAAATTTAAAAACAAATAATGTAAATTGGAATTTCTATACAAAATTGTCCAATGCATTTTTGATGAAAGTTGATTTGATCGCTTTCGAATACCTTTGCGATGTGAGTTTTTGTTTTATGTTTCCTTATTAACAATACAAAATGAAAGATAGCAAAAAATCAGTCGACAATTGTTTACTTTTACAGAATGTTTCGAATACTTTGAATGATCAAAATAACAACGAAGCAAATGGTATAAATGAAGCTGAAAATAAGGAAGATGAAAATAATGCAGAGAATGTAAATGAAGAAGGTAGTCAAGAAAATCTGAAGGATGATATCGTTCAAGAAGAAGATCAAGACAACAAAGAAGAAGATGAAGAAGGTAGTCAAGAAAATCTTAAGGATAATATCGTTCAAGAAGAAGATCAAGACGACAAAGAAGAAAACATCGATGAACTAAAAGAAACTGTTAAAGAGAATGGTATTGAAGAGACAAATTACGAGGACGATCTTGAAGGTTCTGATGACGCAAAAGCTAAAGCAGACGAAGAAACAGTTTCAAATGGAGAACCTGATGATAAGGAAAAGACTGAAGTGATCGAGAATATTCAAGACAATGGCGATGAAAGTAATGAGACTGAAGAAGAAACTTATCCCGAAGATAAAATAACTGAAAAAGAACCATCGGGACAATCTGAGAACATAAAAGTCCCTGAAGAAGATGAAGATGAATTACTATTAGAGAACTCTCAATCAAAGGAGTCTCAACCCAAGGAAACCCAACTTAAAATGAACTCAAACGAAGACGCTGAGAAACAAAAAGAAGAAAAAGAAGATGAAGTGCATGAGTCAGAACACAAAGAAATCAATAGCGATGAGCCAAAGAGCCATGAGTCTGAAGAGCAACTCAAAGAAACCGATGATGATGATGATGATCAGGTACAATTTGGAAGCCTTTAAAAATACTCATCGATATCTTGGATGTATCCTTTAAGACATAATTGATCCTTTTTTCATAGTTCCTGCAATCTATTTGTTGTTTGTAAACATACAATTTACCATTAATAAATTACATTTGTGAAGTCTTAGATTCATGAAAATATATTTTTCTCTATTGCACCAACTAAATTATCAAAAAAAACATGTGTGAAAGAAACTACTTTTGCAAGTCTTTAAGTGTTTTTCTTTTAAAGTGGCAAACTAATCATTGTTGTCCTTTCTTTGTCACTGTTGATTTCAAAACTATAAATGTAATATACGTGATAACTTACTACAGAGTTTCATTTCTCATTTTGTTATGTTTTTCTTCTCATAGATGTTTCAGAGAAAACACATATGTTTAATATGGCAACAAAAATTTAGCTTTTCTTCTCTGCGATGTTTAATCTCGAAATCCAGATGGAAAAATACGGATTGTGATTGTTTTTTTAGTGTTAAAACTTGATTTGTTTTGCTGATGAAATTTTTTAATAATTTCGTGTTTAACTTTCCAAAACAAAATCAAAACCTAGAAGAAACTAGTTCGTTTTTGAGAACTTGTTCGAAATATTTGCTGTCTTCATTAACCCATGCCAGCTTAAAGCAAAATCCAAATAGTCTGCTTTTAATTTTAGCTTAAATTGAAAAAAGGTATATATACCTAAAGAGAATTTCTTTTGCGTAGCTTCTTTTGTATAAGTACTTCGTTTTGTGCAGTTCGATTTTCAATGTTAAAGCCTTTGCCACACGAAACATGGTTAAACGCTTTAGAAGCCAGTTAATTACTTTAAAAATTGAATTTAACTCATTCGACAGAGTGTGTTTGCAATTTGCATGCAACTAAGGAATTAAAATCATCTAAACTTAGATAAAGACATTGAATCAGTTATAAGATATGCCCAATACACTTCGAGAAAGCTATGCTAGAGGCTATGAGGTTAGAGTGAGCTTATTCAATAACAGCTTAGTGGGTGTAACACACTACCAATTCAATTCTATGAGATTGCAATCGTTGTGGTGGGTCGTACAAGGACAAACATGTATAAAAACAAATCAAAATGAAAAAGTATACATAAAAAAATATCTTAAAAACGGACAACTAATAACTTATAAATTAATACATTTTTAAGAAACCAAGAAAGTCAAAGCATCACAATATTTTTTTTTAGAAAATATTTTTTTGTTATTTCGTAGCGTTGGCTTTTTTAAAGAGCTTTAATACATACGTATCGGAACGCAACATTTCGGTTTTGCAGAATGATAAAATAGAAGTAGTGCTTTTTGGAACCAATTCGAGTATAGCAGTTTCGTTCAATGAACTTCCTTTAAAAAAAAATATGTTTATAGGTAGGTACTCAAATTATGATGACGCTAAAAACTAGAGAACATTTAAAATTTTACTCATAAGCTTTTTTTTACACTGCGAGTCACTTTATAGAGAGCCCGGTAAGTATATAACTCTATGTTAGTGTTGCCCGTGGCATAATGGTTAACATTGTAGCTGTTACAGTGGGGGAGGTTTGTAGTTCAAATCTCAGACACACCAGAAAAAGAATTAGAAAGTCCTCCGAAAATAATTTCACTCCCAAGAAAAGCGTTTTCTAACTTAGCCGTTCGGAGTCCGCATAAAGTTGTGGGTCCTTGAAATGAATTGGGCCCCGAGGTTTCCATACCTTTGCTGTCCCACTCTAAGAACGAAACAGTGAATTTCTGCAGTTTTTAATCATGGCAGTAAAAATGTTCGAAATCAAACTTTTATTTATTTCAGTTGTCGCTGTACGCGGCACACTCTCTGGCGAGATGTATTCGCAGTCCCTGAGGTTGGGATGACTACTTTTTGAATAGACATGAAGAAAAGGAAAAAAAGTAGGTTAAGTAACTCTTTTGCCAGTCTCGTAACAACATAGAAAAAAATTCAGAAAAAGCATTACAAGAAAGATTTAAAATCTAAGGATCGTAATGGACTTGTATGACTTATCACACTCCGATCGCTTTAAGGGTAAGAGTAGGTACTACTCTTGACAAAGAAGATGTTATTTAGGCTTGATTCTACAACCTTCTACGAGATAAAAACTATGTTAAAAAAGGGTTTTCAAACTAAAAGAATATTTAATTTACCTTAAGTACAGCAACACTGCCATTTTAAGACATCGTGGGGCTTTCGTAAGGGTTTACCAAGTCCTCGCACAGTAATTTCACAGCTATGAAAAGCACATTCTCACTTAACTGTTCGGAAATGGCAAACGTTTGTAGATCTCCTTGATTCTCAACAGGTATGGTCGAGAGAAATACTTTAGGCCATGGCGAAGAACAGTGTATTCAAATTACCTATTCAGACATTGAACTTGTTCTGACTAAAACACATTCCCCATAACAACTCGTTTACTTCGTTTTTCATAGCAAATCTTTAATACAAATCCATTGTTCAAATGACTAAAGTGGATTGATTTGTTGAGATACAAACAAAACACATTCATTAATTATATTAAAATTAATGTTATAACAAAATTGTTAATAGATTTGCTATTGAAAAATTACTCAAAGGATTTTCGAATAAAGCTTTTTCGAATTAAAATAGTATCCATAGTAAAGAGATATTCTAGAGCTAGACAGGTAAAGTATACACGACAAAATGAAGTTTTCATAAGAAATTAACCAATACATTCTTATTGATGGAAGTGTAGTATAGTTGTTTTTGTGTCTTAGTGCATCTGTGTCGTTATTTTTAATTTTAAGTCATTTTCCATGAAATCTATGCCTTTAACGCTCTTCATCTTAGCATATTTAAATCTTATACAAATGAAAAAAAAAAAAACAAAACAAAAATGACTGCTTTAGGATGTAGAGATTGAAGCAATTGGAATACACCAACAAACACCAGCACGGGATGAGAATGATAATATTCCTGACTATGACGACCATTTGACAGCTGGTTCACCTACATCTTCATTGGCAATTGAAGGCTTTATACGTGGCGTTTCCGAGGACAGCCAAGTTCAGTCAGAAAGTGCAGCTTACACAAATGATGAAGTATAAAATATTATTTAAAATAATTGCATTTATTTCTTGTTTGTAAATCTTTTGATTATTTTTGCCACTTAACTCTTAATACTAGCGCATTGTTTTATTAATTTATAGAAAACTAAATTTTTACAACAATTTTTTTTTATTGTTTCCAAATAAAAAATCATTTGCTTTTTGATTTATCTAAACAAATAAAAGGAGCAGTATATTGAGGCAATAATATCTTCAGGAGATATGGAGCAACTTGCCGCAATCGTACTTAACGGTGATGGTAAAAAAATTTTAAATAGAAAATCTTCGCATCCAGAGATTCAAGCCTTTTTGAAAAATGTTCCAGCATACATGGTAAATCTTAATTTCAAACTATTTGATGATTATTTTTTTAAAAGTAAATAAAAACAAAAACTTTCAGGATAAAATTGCACGAGTTCACAAAGCAGCTCGAGAAGGTACTTTATATCAGTTACAAGCTGCTCTGGATAGAAGAAAATTCGCGATAGCCAAGGATGAGATGTCACCTTGTGGAGCATCACCTCTACACGTCGGGGTTTTATTTGGACATTCAGGTAATGAATTTTTTTTATACACAGATTATATAACAGTCTCTTATCAATTGGTAGGCATTTATCTTTGTACAATTATTCCTAATGAATGGAAGATAGTTATCCAAGGATTTGTTATAAATATTAGTTGATTATGATTTTGTAGGTACCTGTCTGCACTTTGCTATGTAAAGGACGATCTTTTCATTTCATTCTTGTTAATGTATTTCCACGATTACTTACGTATGACACTTATGGCCTGAGCAATCTGGTGAATGCGCGAAATATCAGATGCATATCTTTCATATGATGCCTAAAGTTTTACTTAATATGTTTCTTCAACGTGTTCTCTATTGAAACATTATTTTAAACTTTTAAGTTCATATAGCTATTAAACATGGATTTTCGAGAACGTGGTACAAAATACAATCCTTGTTCTATGCAGTATTTGCGTAGGGTCATTCCACGGTAAAACCCGAAACGAACAGTTTTCGACTCATAAAATTGTTAATCCTTTTGCTAAAATCTACAAAATCAGCATAAGGATTATTAACAATCTTATGAGTCGAAAAGTGTTCGTTTCGGGTGTTACCGTGGAATGGCGCTGTAGTTAGTTTTGTGGTGTATCAGCCAAATGGTTTTTGTCACCCGTAGATAAATGTGCGGAGAAGGTTTGATGTAAATGTAAATGTAAATGTAATATACAACCCTTGTATTTTTAAAATCTCTTTAAAAATTTTTAATAATTTTTTAATTAGCTTGTTATTGAGCGTGCCGTATTATCTACCCCTAATGACTAGGCTAGGTACGATAAACGATTCTAGTATATTTGTATGATGAGTCATAAAATCAAGTGAAATCATTTTCAATTTTCAAATCGTTTGTTTTTCTAATTCTACCACAGATATAGTACGCTACCTTGCTGGAAGATTTCCGGAAACAACCAGTATCGTAGACGATGACGGACGAACCGCACTCCACTATGCTGCAACAATCAATGACAATGGACACTTCTTCAACCTCCTCTCACATTTGGGAGGGAATCCCAAGGCTACTGATAAAGTAGGTTACATTCTTTGGTAAACAGAATTATAACATTTGTACTCATGTTTTACTTTAAAAGCTGCCAATGCCTTTTCAAAATCGATAATGCTTTCGTGACAGTAATTTGTCCTATCCATCCCCACACCGCGTTATTTAAACAAAATTATAAAAAGAAAAATGCCCCTTCCCAACTTTTAATTTAGTTCGCTGGTGTCATTACAAATTAATAGATACACTGTCCTTTCTTACCTTATAGCTTGGGAACACAGCCGAGTTTTACACAAACTTCGAACAGGCCAAGAATGTCCTAACATACGGCCAATTGTTAAAACGTTTTGGGGCCGAAGAACTTGAGAATGAAATGCTCAGCGATCAAGGTATGTCCATACCTACCAACTTGAATTAATTATTAAGTGCTGTGAGTGTGTGTGCATGTGCTGAGGGGTGGCTTACTTTGTTTTATATAATTCCATTGTCATTTTGTGGAATACTGTCAAAGCATTCGCTAGCTTTATAGCACATAACGTGTGAATTTTTCAATCTACTTCGTTAAATCTTTTTTTCTCTCTTCATATATTTGTTGATTTGCGGAGAAAAGAAACAGAATTTCAATTTTATTTTATTTCTTTGTCCAAATGAAGTGAAATAATTGTTAACCTCTTTTGCCTTTTGATAACAAAAAAAAAAAAACTGAGTGAGGTAAAACTTCTGCAAGCTGTTAATATGATATTTGTTTAAATGACGAATATTACAATAATAATGGCAAATGAGCAACTATTACAGCATTTAATCAATAACATTGATGATGTATTTGGTATGTATGATGAAAGCTTATAATTTTCGTAATCTTTTTTTCTCTTTTTTTAAATTTTCTTGCGTACGAATAGCTATGATTTATTATTTCCTCTGATGACACTGTAGTGCTTATTAATTTTCCATTTAGTAAAAACATATCGAAATGATTCCCCAAATTGATCGATTGAAGAAAGGCATAGAAAATATTATGCAATACATACATAGGTAAATTTTTTTTTTATTGAAGTTTCCTTGATTTAAAATACAAAAATAATGATAAATTCTATTAAAATAAAAAAACTAGCAGGATTCAAACATGAAAAATTTCAAAATGAATTCTGCATACGAACATTTCTGAAAAACTATTGTTAACAACCACAGAAGGTTTATTGTTTTCTGTACCGGGGTACTTCAAAAACGAGAAAATTGATTGAGTATTGAAAGAAAAATGCGAATAGATAAACCCAAACTTTTAAATGCCTTTCGGATAAAAAAGTGCTGCTTTTTAGATTCAAAAATAAAAAATACTTAACAATTAGTACAGTGCAAATCAAAATTAAAGCCCACTTTTCAATTTTAACCTTAACTTTCACTAAAATTTTAACGGACTTTCTTTCGTTCAAAAGAAACGATGTTCATGATTATACAGATACTGTCGTAGTTCATGAGAGGAACCACAAATTTTCGAACGTGGATATTTTCGTGCCGGCTCAGTTAAGATATGGGGAGCTTTTTCTTCATCGGGATTTATCGAAAGACAGTTTACTTCATCGAAAATGAAAAGCAAGGATTATGTTCAAGCAGTTGAAGCAGTTTAATTCCATTTTCTGGCAGATTACCATTAAAAATCTTTGGTTATCAGCAGGACAATGCCTGAACTTACAAGACTCGAGAAAAAATCTATTGGTTGGGGCTTAATTCGGAAAATGAATTGCAATGACCAGCATGTTATTCTAATGTTAATCTTTGGGGAATACTAGTTAGAAGAATTTATGCTGAAAGAAAGGCCTACGAGTCTGAACGATAGCTTAAATAAGTCTCTCGAAGAGAATGGCCTAAGGTTGATACATCGATCGTAGAGAAATAGGTTGAATCCTTGAAAAAAGAGTATCTGATTTAAATCTTGCCGTTTTGACTAATTTTAACCAGTTTCTTATAGACTGGGTTATAAATAGGGGCTATATACATTTAAAATTGTTGTTTTTTCGGTTAGTAGAAAATAAAATTGTTTCTGCTAAATTTTGAAAATGAATTGTTTGCTTTAATAAGCTTTCAAGGACATAACTTTGACCAAATTTGACATGATAAAAACTATATTGAACATTTTTAAAGTGGCTTATGATTATGAATAGTAAATATTTTGCTCAACACGCTTAGAGTCTACCAAGGTCAAGCGAATTTCTTTCAACCGTTCCTAAGGATTTCATTGATTTTACTTGCCCTTGCAATCACGTTAGAGCAACTTTTGCCTTGTGCAACTGTACGTATTGTACTTAACGCATCAATAAACATACCATCGTTTAATTTAAAAATACTTTTATAGTCACTTTACCGTCTGTACCTTATAGCAAAAATTATTACAAAAAAGTACAGAGCATTAATAGAATAGTTGCTAACGATAGGCAGTTTTTAACAGGGAATTCGAATTTTTTTTCTTAGGATATTGAGTTGTTTCGAGATTGACATAAGGATCAAAATTCACACAACCTAAGAATCTTGTTCCACGAAAGCCAGCTCCATAATACTTTGTTGTTGTGCCCCAACCTTTAATTAAAACTGGGAACTTTTTAAGTTTTTAAAAAAATAAAAAATAAATAGGGTGGCACAACAGAGCGAGGAGCCCCTGGGCCTAGCGCATTTCTCACAACTATGCCTTGTGAGGAAATGGAAGGTACCTACAATTTTCTGCCGGTTCCGAACGGGGCTAATCAAGAAAGCGCTTTTCATGGCAATGAATACTAACGGAGGACTTGCCAATTCCTCGCGAAAGGCGATACCCGTGGAAAAAACCTTTTTGCCTCTGTTGGGATTCGAACCGCGAACCTCTGGATTAACAGGCGGACATGCTTTAAGCTAATCTTTTTCCACACTATCAAGAACTAAGACTTTTGGTAAAGTTTTTTAAATTTTTTTACCGCTTAAACAAAATATAGGTATCACAAGATTTATTTTCATAAGTAATTACTTTGACCATAAGAGCACACGACTTTTCAATAAGCGACCGCCCGCTCCTAAGAACTAACGCAAACAAATTTCTTTTGTAATTAAAAGAACTTACACGCTCGGCATGTTAACGCAATTTTTTTATACCTAAAAAATTAACAAACATCATAACAAAAAAATACACACATATCAACACTTTCAGGATGAACCTTTGTTCTTAGTTTAAAAAAAAAGCTAAGCAACACAAAACCCAATTGTGACAAATTGGTAAAGGCAACACGTGCATTTGCACATTAAATGAGAGTTGAAGCTGAAGATCCAATCAGTGCACCTGCACAGTATTCTGTGTCCATAAAACTTGGTAGGGAACGGAGAGCCTATGTGGGTTGTAGAATGATTTTGACCGCAATGCAGTGGCTTTCAAGCTTTTTCTTTCCTCTAAGCAAAATGTGTGTGCACTTGTTGAACAGAGTGTAGTATCAAGGTTATTAAAGAAAAAATGATCGAAAGCTTTTAGGTCAATTTGCTATAAAACACAGTCAGTTAAATGTCTTAGCAACAACAACTTTCGGCAAATTAATTCGTTAAATATTTCAACATTACGAATTTGAGTTGGCCCCTCATTGATCGCAGTCATAACTAGTGAAGAATCTTCTACTTTTGCATAATTTCTCTCAAAGTTTTTAATTTAACGCAAAAGGCAATCCTAGTGGAAAAACAATCGCATGTTTTTGAGATCCGAACCACGAATTTCTGCGTTATTAGGCAGACTCTATTGCCACTACTTGCAAAAACTGTGGAGTAAAATGAAAAGATCTAAAAACATAGTGGAAAGTTCAAAGACTGTCCTACACGACAACTGTTGCCCAAAAGGTTTTTTATGCAATATAAATATTCATTCATTTTTAAATTAGGCTAAATATTCATAAAGAATCAATATAATCAAGAAATTTTTTCAAACAATTGCTTCTACGGGGATGTTCAAAATAAATATAAGTCTCTGGACAATTTTCATGGTTTATTAGCCTTGAAAAAAAGATTTAATTCGCGAACTTTTTTATTATAAAATATTTTTTTTTATTTTAAGTTATAATTTGGAATTCGTTTATTCTTTGATAAGTTAAATTTTGTTTTTGTGAGATCGGAAGTAATGGATTGGATGTTTTGAAATTGGAAATGGTCAAAATTACATTTAAACTGTTAAGTTTCGTTTGCTTTCCCAAATATTTCTGTTTAGTACATATTTGTTAACACTTTCATTTGTCATCCATTGATCACAACTTTTATCAACTACAACTATGGTTTGTCAAAAAAAAAGCACATAACGTTTGTTTAAAACAAAAAAATAAATCAACAAAATTGTACAACCAATCCTCCTCAGTGCCAGATGATTTGCACAGCTCTAGAAGACGCGCACTGGACATTGATGTTACAACAACCCTGGAAAAATGTTTTTCTGTGATTCAAGAATCAAGCAAGTTTCTAAGCAGTGCAACAGCGTCAGCTGTAGCAACACCCCGCAGACCAGGAACGGATTCATCCCAACAATTGAACGTAACAAGTTATCTAGGCAAATTTTTGCGTCGAAGTGTATTCGATAAAATTAAAACACGTCAAACTCGACTTGATCACAATTTATTCGATGTCATTTGGCCAGCAATGCGTAAAATTATGAGAGACCAGAGATTTGATGAAGATCCAAATAGTGGTATAATAGCTCCCGACTATGACGTTTATGTAGTTTTTCAGGAGTTCTTAGTGCCGCTTATCAAGGACATGCATTGTTTGAATGTCAGCAGTGAGTTCAAACCACATCCCCGAATTGCTTACTTCCCAATTGTGAAAGGTGTCCGAGTGGATCATATACCTTTTGTTTTGGACGATGAATCGAAGCTCATTACTCAATGTACAATCGAATGTTCAAGAAATCTTGAAGGCCTCGAACTACCGTTGAATTTGAATGTAGCACAAATCGAACAGGCCGAACGAGTTATGATGGGAAAAATATTTACTACAAACTTTGCCAAGGCTGTCGGAGACCGAGAAACGGGAAGTTATTACACACTTAATGAAGTCATTGAGGATAATTCTGTTATATTTAAGATGTTGCAGGATGCTGGCTTAATGATTCCACTCTTAAATGTTAAAGATCGCATGCAGGAAGCCGAGTGCTTGGCTTACAACGGCCAACTTTGGCCCTATGGCAGAGGAGTATTTGTAAATTCTGAACAAAACCTCGCGCTCTGGTTAAATTGTCAGGAGCACTTGAGGATCATCTCGTCCAGTGGCAGAATAGAAGCCGCGAACATTGGAAATGTGTACAGCAAAGTTGGCAAAGCAGTAACATACCTTGAAAATCAGTTGCATTTCAAAGAGAGCTACCTCTTGGGCTACTTGGCTGCACGTCCCTCCTTTCTCGGAACTGGACTTAAGATGACAACTGTAATTCAGTTGCCAAATCTAGTCAAAGAAGTGGACAATTTGCGACATTTGTGTTCTGTAAGAGGGCTTCTAATGACAAGTAGCCCGCTACAAAATTCTGTACGTCTAATGAATATGCAAAGCATGGGTACCACAGAGCTTTCGCTTTTCCAATACTATTGTTCAGCGGTTGCAAATATAATTTCCCTAGAAAAAGACATGTCTTTGACCAACTCAAAGCACATAGCATCAATGTTGGTCAAAATATTTCGACGTAAAAAACATAGTATAGTCGATCGAACATAATTCAATTAAAAAAATTTTAATTGAATTATTCTCACACTAAGTTCGTTGTATATGTAATTTTTGTTTAAGGCTTTTAAGATCGCCCACAAGTTTTGTATTTTTATTTGGTATTACAATAAGTTCTAAGGTTTTGTATTATACAAAGATTTTCTTTAAAAAACAAAACTTTTACTATCATTCCTATGAAAATAATGTCGTCTGAGATGAGAAACAATTATCAACTTTGTAAACGGTTAGTAAAGTACGTATGTGTGTATATTTTATCGGTTAAAATATTTTTTTTTTTATTTGATTAGCTTGTTTGAACCTTGATTGCAATGCTTTGTTTAAAATATTTATATTCAAACGGTTTCACTATTTGCTGTCTCAAACTAAAAAACAAAACTTATGGAAATTTCAAATAAGCTTGGATTTAGTTTATGTTCTCATCTTGAAATGAACAAAAAATGTTTGAAATCCTCAAAGTTGTGACAAACAACTGTTTTGCTCATAAATGTTTACTACCTAAAAACCATAAGTTTTTAGAAAATCGATTAACTAAATTGATGAAGTGAACCCAATATTTTAATTAAAGCCAAGTGCAATTTGTTGGTAACATCGTTCTTAACTATAAAAAAAAATTATTTAAAAACGAGCTAGTTCTCACGACAGCAGATAGTATTCCTTTTCCAGCAATTTATTTACTAATTTATTGCACCTAATATTAAATGATGCACACGCTGAATTTTAAGTCAAATTGTAACACACGTACTAAGAACAATTCATTGTCCCCAACATTAATGTAAATATTTAGTTTAACATTTTAGAGTATGTTTTGCAAAATGCTTTTTCAAATATTTATAAAAATGTTTTCTAGAACAAATTATATTAGGCAGTAGATTTGAATAAAAAGATATTTTATCTTCCATAAAACGCAGGCAAAACCGAAAACTACTCTCAGAACGCAATTTTCAAAACAGAGCAAGGGAAATATCTGGCCAGTAGTAAGTAGAACTTTATTCTTTATTTATTTATTAATTATACGTAGTCTTAAAATTAACGTCTATCTTAACCCGGTCAGCATTTATTTCGTGGAGTCTACCGTCTGCGTTGTAAGGATATGTAAGGATAGCACAGAAATGAAAATCATTATATGCTTTATATTTGAAGACACTATTAAAGAAAATGCGTGCGACAGGTTGAAAATTATGGTTGGAACCACCATTCGTACTGCCCTAGTTCTCTTAATTATTTTTCAGAGCATAAAATGCATCGAACGGATTTTTAGCAGCTCTGTTTATAGTTCCTTTAAAAAATTATTCATCTAGTTTTTTTTTTTGCGCCTAATATTCGTTTAAGATATGGTTTTGTTTACGGCAAAACCTTGAAAAGTTTGAATTCAAAATACCAGCACACACGAAATCGATTCGGGTAGCTGTGGCATACACCTTCTTCAGACATTCACACGAGATAGGGTTATTACAAAAACGATAGCGATGCCAATCTTTAAAGTGATAAAATGCGAAGCACACCAGTGCGATTTCAATCTCGTGTGAACTGAGAGATTAAAAAAAAAAAAAAAACAACTTAAGTAAAAATATCATACCAAGTTCAGTTGAAAATCTGTCGAAAATACTCTCAAAAGCAGCAATATAGTGTGTACTTTAATCACTTAACTCTCCACCTTATCTGATTTGAATTTTATATTTTTCAATGTTCATTATAGTAGGGGAGCCCGAGCCGCTAAATTTGCAGTTACTAAAGCGTCATGGGGACTTATTGGATTGTGAAGTTTACGTTCTAAAACAAAAAAAAGTGTATGGCAGTTTTTCATTTTAGTGGGGCGATGGGCGTGTATGAGCTTTTAAAAATGTAAAAAAAAAAACAGTTAAATTGAAATACTCGAGCGCGGCAGATTTTCATAGAGTATACGCGCTTTGTCTTTCTGATAACGGATATATATTAATCTGACGATTTACTGGGGGCAAATGGGCGTAAAGAGAGGTTAAGAAAACAAAAAAAAAGTTATTCGACCGTGTCAGATTTTCAAAGTGAATGTTAAGTGTACTCTAAAAAGTGTATATTTCAATAATCTGACAATTTGGGCGATCAGTCATGGCTGATTTTTAAAAATGTAAAAAAAACACGTGACCTTGAAATACTCGAGCGCGTCAGATTTTTATACAGAGTGATCAACTTGATGTCTTCGTCCTCCAGGATGATAATCTGACAATTATATGGGGACAATTTAAAAGTAACAATTCTTTGTTGTTTCTATTTTTTATTACTGGATGCAATCAAAAAATGTGTACACATATTATGTATTTAAAAATTTTGTATTGAAATTTTGTTGAAAATACTTTTAAAAAAATCCTGAAAGTTTGAGCCCTTAATATTAATTTTAAGTGCTCGATCAAGAGGTGTGAAGATTTTCCATTGAAAATACACGGAAACTCTGATTTTTTATTTTTAAATTTCTATAACTCAGCGGCATTTCATGAGATCGCTTTAACCGAAGATGTTTTTTTCTCAAAATTGAAAGCTCTACAAAAATGTTCTTTTTGGCAAAGTCGTTACTCATACCGGGAAGGTGGTACGGGCCACTTAACCAGATTTTTGCATAAAATTCACGTTTTGTCGCAGTTATCTCGTAAATAACAAAAGCTACAGAAAAATTGTAAATTACAAACTTGTAGAGAATTTAGTTTTCTACAAAAAAAAGGTCTTAAGGACCAATTGCTAATATCAATATTAACCGAGATATTAACCATCATATATTATACATTTCACTGACGATTTTACCTCAATCGCCCCAACCAAAATGTCAGATTATATGTTTTCCGTAATCCTGATAAAATTACCTTCAAAATAAAAAAAAAATTAATCGCGCTCGAGTATTTCGAAAAATCGATTTTTTTTTTACATCTTTGTGACTCGTCTACTTACGAAGGCCCCGCTCAAATTGTCAGATTATTGAAATATACACTCTTCTCGATGTAATCAACCTACCATCTTTTAATCTGACGCGCTCGAGTATTTCCGATGATCGACTTTTTTTTACTAATCTGACGGGCTGCTCTCAGCGAATGCCCCAACATTTAGGTTTAATATATGGTAGGAGTACATTACATGGTGCAAGGTTTCTCCCCATATGATTTTCTGACGCGCGAAATCCCCTCTTGGGCTCCCCTACTATTACTCAATAAGGTTGCATAAAAAGTGAGATTGGATGCAACGAAAGACAAAACAAACCTTATAGTCTAAGAGCTGGAAGCAAGTTTTTGGAGTGGAGTGATAACCAAAAATATTGCACATGTATGTGTAGATACACGCACCATTATATCAGATTCAACCGTCTGGCAGGTTTCTTTTTCAGCCGTGGGCGGGGGTGGGCGTTCGAAAATGGTAATTTTTCAGATTTTCAGGTCGAAGTGATAACCACATAAATGATACATCAAAAAATCAGAAAAACTCCCCTGATTACAAAAAACTCGGTCCCAGACGATTTGGTTTCAGCCTACTGCTTGCCAGACGCATTTTAACACTTTTCAAGTGCATTTTTCAGCTTAAAGCACTAATAACTTTTTTCCTATTACACATAACCAAGAAAGTGGTAAGCCAAAACATCAGAAAAATTCCCCTATTTACAAAAAAAGTCGGTCTCAGACGATGTGGTTTCAGCCTTCTGCTCGCCAGACGCATTTTAGCATTTTTAAGTGCATTTTCTGCTTAAAGCACTTATTACTTTTTCCCCATTACAAATAATCAAGAAAGTGGTACACCAAAAAATAAAAAAAGTTACCCTGATTTCAAAAAAGTGTGCTTTAGGCGATTTGGTTTCAGTTTACTGCTTGCCAGACGCTCTTTAACAGTTTAGTAAAATGCATTTTTCAACTTAAAGTACTGCTAACTTTTTTCCTATCACATATAACCAAGAAAGTGGTACAACATCAGAAAATTTATTCTGATTACAAAAAAGTCGGTATCAGACGATTTGGTTTCAGCCTTCTCCATGCCAGACGCATTTTAGCTTAAGCATGTTTATCAAATTGAATGAAAATCAAAAATCTCATTGAAATGAAATACTACAAACAATTATTCATTGAATTTGATAAACATGCTTAAGCTAAAATGCGAAATCAGGGTAACTTTTTTTATTTTTTGGTGTACCACTTTCTTGGTTACTTGTAATGGGGAAAAAGTAATAAGTGCTTTAAGCAGAAAATGCACTTAAAAATGCTAAAATGCGTCTGGCGAGCAGATTGCTCAAACGAAATCCTTTTGGACACACTTATTTGTAGTCGGGGGAACTTTTGTGATGTTTTGGCGTACCATTTTTTTGGTTACATGTGATAAGAAAAAAGTTATCAATACTTTAATCTGAAATGTGCGTTTAAAAAAATGTTAAAGTGCGTCTGGCAAGCAGTAGGCTGAAACTAAATCATCTGAAATACATTTTTTTGAAATCAGGGTAAATTTTCTTATTTTTTGGCTTACCACTTTCTTGGTTATGTGTAATAGGAAAAAAGTTATTAGTGCTTTAAGCTGAAAAATGCACTTGAAAAGTGTTTAAATGCGTCTGGCAAGCAGTAGGCTGAAACCAAATCGTCTGGGACCGAGTTTTTTGTAATCAGGGGAGTTTTTCTGATTTTTTGATGTATCATTTATGTGGTTATCACTTCGACCTGAAAATCTGAAAAATTACCATTTTCGAACGCCCACCCCCGCCCACGGCTGAAAAAGAAACCTACCAGACGGTTGAATCTGATATAATGGTGCGTGTATCTACACATACATGTGCAATATTTTTGGTTATCACTCCACTCCAAAAACTTGCTTCCAGCTCTTGGTCTATTAAAGCAAACGATGCAATGAGAGGTGTAGTTATTATCAACAGGAGAATATTAATTAGAATATAGATGATTAGAAAAATTTGAGTGTACGGTAATGTATTTTGAATTCCAGCAAAAACATTCCACATTTTAAATTATGTCCCTCTTCCTATTAGCAATAAAATCTGGTCAAAATATAAAAATCTGGTCAAAATATACAAAATTAAAGCCAGAATCTGTGTAAAGAATTTCCAAGAAGCCAAAAATCTATCAGAACTTAGACCTTAAAATAACTTGTTTTCCTTCTTGAATTTTAGGCTTAGGCGACCCGCTCATTAAAGGACTAACTGAAATAGCCGAAAAACGCCCTGCTGACCCAGTCGCATATTTGGCTGGATTTCTTCAAAATTTTATCAAGTCTCGTAAAAATAACCGCGACAACAACACTGGTGGTACGAACTCAACAGCTTTGGCAAATTCAGATGCAGAGATAATAGCTTCACCGAAGCATGCTAATGGACTCGATAACTCGTCCGAAATTGAAGAAAATTTTTCTTCACCAGAAGCAACGCCAAAAAAAGAAGACCGAGATGAACATGGACAAAGTATGCTACATTTTGCATGCGCTCGCTCACATCGTCGAAATGGTCTGCTAAATTTAATTGAAGAATCACAAATCGATGTAACCTACAGAGATGAACTCTATCGCACAGCCCGGGACGTATCACTACAAGCCAATCAACCCGGTAACGCGAAAGAAATCGATCGTTTCGTGCTTTCATTGGCAGTAGTTGGTTTGTTATGCTAGCAATTTGGTGTAAAATTAAAAATGCTTATGAATTATTGTTTGGTATTAAAGGAGACGCGAAGCCCTTTGAAAACATGGCGATAAATGGATACGATCATATTTTGGATGTGGTTGACGATGAAGGAACTTCTTTAACAGACGTTGCTGATTCCAGAGGTCACGACAAGTTGGTGGAATTTCTTAATGATCTTCGAAATTTGGAGGTTAGAGGAATATTTTCAAGAAAATCTAAAAGTGAAAAAATACCATTTTGTTTCAATAGGAAACTCGTGAAGAACTTCATCAATCTACAAGGGATGGAGATTTTGAAAGAGTCAAAGAAATTACATCCACACGAAAAGGAAAATGGCTAATTAAAGCCAAAAACTACTATGGTAATGAAATTTTATTGTTTTCAAGAATATGAGACAACCAGTTTTTATTATTTCATGACAACATTATACAGTACTTATTTACCACAAACATTTTTAAAAGAAAATAAACATGTTTGTATCTAGACACTAAACAATAAAGTGCTGCTAAATACAACAACACCAGTAGAAAAACAGAGCTGAGCGTCTATTTATGATTGAGAGATAAGATAAAAGCGTGATAGCTATTTATCACTATTGAGATTATCAATAACTACACACAAACCAACAAGCACTTCTTTCTTCTTTTTCATTTCCGGCGTTACGAGTAGTGATCTTGAAGCGATCACAACTCTCCCACTTTTCCGCTTCACACTAGTGATCCGCCTGTGGGGTACGCCGCGTTGACCTCAGAAAGCGTCGGCAAGCCTCCCGGTTTTGGATTGTTCCATGTCTGAGGCCAACCAAATGCTGCTGTTTTTGCATTTGCTTGTACCAGGAGTGTTTTGGCCTGCCTTTTCTTTTTCGTCGCGAATTTGTTGAAACGTTGTACGATATTGCCTTTTTGATGGGGTTCTGTGGATCTCTCCTTTGAACATGACAATACCAACTGAGCCGGTCGTGCTGAATTTTGTCCAAGATGGTACTTTTGACATGAAGGCTTCCACGGATCTTAGTACTTCTAATTCGATCAAGCTTTGTTACTCCTGCTGTCATCCGAAGCATCTTCATTTCGGCTGCCGTCAATTTGCTCTCATACTTTTTGTACATTGTCCAACATTGTGAACCGTATGTCAGAGCTGGACGGACAACTGCTGTGTAGAGTCTTCCCTTCAACTTGGGGGGCATTTTTCGATCACAGAAGATAGCGGAGTTTTCTCGCCACTTCATCCACCCTACGCTTACTCGATGATTGATGTCGTCATCACAAGTTGCTTCACTATTGATCATAGATCCCAGATATTTAAACTTTTCACACTTGGGAAGCACATTTCCATTCAAATAAATGTCTGGAATAGGCTTGTCTGGATCTGAAAAAGGGCAGCACAGGTATTCAGTCTTTTTAGCGCTAATACGGTACCCATTTCCTTCCAGAACATCAATCCAAACGTCAAGTGCTCGTTGCAGGGATGTAGGATCCTCGCTTATGATGGCTCCATCGTCAGCAAAGAATAATTGTTGTACTTTATTGTCCGTTACTTTTCCTTCGAGCAAATAATCCAGAACAGCAATAAAGAGCAGTGGACTCAAGACACTTCCCTGATGTACACCTACTGTTATTTGGAATTCTTCGGTGACTCCAGCTGGGCATCTCACTTTTGTAACTGCTCCCTCGTACATGTCCATAATTATCCGCACATAGGCTTCAGGAACTCCTCGGTGTCTGAGGGCCACCCATATCAGATCTCGTGGTTGTCGATCGAATGCTTTTTCGAAGTCAACCAACACAATATGCAAATCCTCTAAGGCATCTCGGTGTTTTTCCATAATGATCCTTATGCTTTGGATTGCGTCTGTAGTTGACTTACCCGCGACAAACCCGCATTGGTCATCAGACAGCCTTATTATTTTCCGCAGTCGGCTATCCAAAACCCGCTCAACGATCTTCATAGTGTGGGACATCAACTTGATCGAACGATAGTTGTCACAGCTTCTGGTATCTCCCTTTCCCTTGTACATTGGAAGAAGAAAACTTTCCCTCCATTGATTAGGCAAACTGTCACCTCTTACAAGTTTGGAGATGAGAATCGTGAGCCATCTTAGCCCGATGTCTCCCATATTTTTCCAAAACTCATATGGTACCTCGTCTGGCCCAATCGCTTTGCCTTTTTTGGAGTTCTTAACTGCCTCCCTAACTTCTTCGACTGTGACGTCGGATACTTCCGTAAAGTTAGGTGCAGCTGTTGGAAAGTGGCGCCGAGGAAACTGTTCATTCAAAAGATCATCACAATACTGTCGCCACCTGTGAAGAATTTTGTCGTCATCCACAAGTAGCACTCCTTGAGCATCATTGATGAACTTCGGCGAACGAATCTCCTGCGCATTTCTCCTTCTCTGAGCGGCTATTTTGAAAATGGTTGCTCCCTTATTCAAGTTGCTTTGTCTTAGCTCTTGGATTGCCTGATTTGCTTCAGCAGCTGGGGCAGAAATCTCTTCCAGCTCTCGATACAGGCCCTCCGTGCTTTTTGCTTGAAGTTGGGCGCACTTTTTCTTCGCTTCTTTTCTGCAGCTCTTGTATTCCATTTTGAAACGCGCTTTTTCATTTGTATTTCTTAAGGGGCACTTCGACCAAGCTTGGAAAGCTGCTTTCTTCTTTCTAATCACTGCTTTAGCTTCATCATCCCACCACCAGGTTTCTTTAGCTTGTTGGTGGTGTCCTTTTGAGACTCCTAACAGTGATTTGGCTCTCTCTAAGCAGGTTCGTTGTAGGCGATCCCACATATTTTGTGCCGTGATTGCATTTGAAACTGCGTCGATGGTATTACACAGCTGACTTTGCATATACGAAATGAATTGCTGTCCTTTGGTTTTCTCCAGATTGTACCACTTGATTCTCCTAGGAGCCTTTGTTTGTTTGACTTCCTTTACCGCATCCGTAAAAAATTCTGTTAAAAGAAGACGGTGTTGTTGAGCGGCAGCTTCTCCTAGTATCACTTTGCAGTCTTTCACCCGAGATTTCATGTAATTGGTTACCAAATGGTAATCAATCTGGGTTTCATTTCCTCCACTGCTGTAAGTGATAAGGTGTCGGTCTTGTTTGATGAACATGGTATTTAGTACGATTAGACCGTATGACTTGCACATACTTAGAATATCTTCACCAGGAGTGTTCCTGGTGCCGAATCCCAAACCCCCATGGCAGTCTTCATAATCCTCGTTTGTCTTCCCGACATGTCCATTCAAATCTCCTCCAACAAACAAATACTCTTCAACAAACCAACAAGCACTAAGAAAATAAAAAAGTTTCGTTGTTGTAAAAGTTTTGTCTGTTTTGTTTTTAGCTTTATATATATATATAAAAAAAAATGTAAAACAAAATCTTTTCTCAATATTGAATCTTTAGGTCGAAATGCTTTGCATATAGCCGTTCTCAAGGAGCAGGAAGAAATGGTTGAGTACCTTGTAAACACCTGTCCAGATGCTTTACAAATTGGTGATAATGTAAGTTGTTAAAAGCGTAATGAGCATCTATAAGTAAAAC
The DNA here is from genome assembly GCA_914767635.1 of Melanostoma mellinum. Classification (NCBI taxonomy): domain Eukaryota; kingdom Metazoa; phylum Arthropoda; class Insecta; order Diptera; family Syrphidae; genus Melanostoma; species Melanostoma mellinum. Next base: position 233,294,454 of record OU612059.1, read on the forward strand.
TAATTCCTATGAATTACAGCTGGAGAGGACACCATTACATTATGCTATGGGAACAAATTCTGTGGAGGGTATAAGCCGAGTATTGATACGTAAAGGTGCCAAGAGAACAACAAAGGACTTAAAAGGACGTCAGCCAAGCTACTATTTTATAAATAAAGCAGATATATTACGATTGCAAGAAGAAGAAGAAGAACATCGCTAAAAACTGTATATGTTCTTTTGTTTTGATTATGATTCCGATGGAATATAAATTGTTATACTCATTTTTTATTTATTGATTTCACAAAGATATTTAAAATATCATATCCTTTCAAAAATGTTTTATTTGAGCTGTAAAATACTACCACGGCTCGGAACAAAAACAATATTTTTTTTTTTAACTTAACGTATTGAACTGTTTAACTAACTGAAGAGACGAATAGTGTTGATGCTATGGAGAACCAATTTTTAAAAGGCTTAGTAAATAAAAAGAATAAATTCTTTGAGATTTAAAAAAAATCGCCGGACAAACCAAACTATTACTGAAATTTACTATTGAATATCACTACCGGTAAGTAATTAAGCTTCTGTCAGCTTTGTTCGAAAATTGAAAACTTACCATATAAGTTTTCGTTCAAGAAATTCTCTTTTTATTATCTTTTCACAAGCAACGTGAGGAGTTTATTGAGGATATATTGAAGAATCACTCTCGCTTGGACTTGAGCAGTCTAAAACTTTTCTGTAATACCCAAAAAGACCGAAAGGGACCAACTGCATCTATTGAAGATATCTAAATGTACTTGACTTAATGGTTTGCCATTTCGCCTTGCATGAATTGAAGCTCCACGACCAAGGTTTACATTATCTGAATGTAAGCGAAACGAGATTACTTTGATGTTGACCCCGATTTTCATAGAAACATAGGATTTTGGAGGCCAACTGACAGGTTTAAAACGTGGCTAATTTGTTATTGTAAAATAACAATTATCAACAAATTTTAAAAAAACCTTCGTCTCTACCTCGTAAATTGTTTACAGAAATAGTGTTCAAAATTTCAAAAGGATCGGTGCAGTAGTTTTGAAGCTATGAGGGGCACCGACTTTTAAAAAGAGAGTTGTGGTAAAAAAGCTCTAAAGTTTTAAACACTAAAAAAAAAAAAAAAATACTATACTGACAGGTATAAAAACAATCGTCAATTTTGGTCCAATCTACTTGAAATTTTGACACTATAAAATATTCATTAAAAAAAAAAAAAAAAAAGCAAAAGATCATATTCAAACAAAGTGAACGTTGCCAACGTTTTTCAAGTTCTGAATTTAACAAAAACTATGCATGATTCAGTTCTCCGAACATCATTGCATATGTATATAGAAAAAGATTCACGTTAAGTTAATTTTTGGAGTACCAGTTAAAAGATAAACACAAACAGTATTGTTTTAACAAATGTTTCAATTTAACTTATCTACAGATAATCTATACGAAAAAACCAGGTGACACTTTTAATGACTACCAATTATGGTTCATTAAAGATTGTGCGCTGATTTCCCCAAGCATACATGAGTTTTTACAATGATGTTATCTTTGGCTTCAATGGTTCGTATTGTAAACCCTTTTCTCAAGTGTTACAGATTAGATATTCGATTTTTACTGACGTCAAGGCATTTGACTCGTGCTTTCTGGGTCAAAATGCAGTTTATCTCATGACTACTACTACTACTACTATACCTGTTGACGAACAGAAAGCAATCCAATCATTTGCAATCTCATATGCCATTGGTGGATGACTCAGCTTTTTGAATGTTTTACATTAACAAAAAGATACAAATTGGTTATCTTGGCATGCTTCATTCATATTAGTCCACCCAATAAGTTTTAAATGAGATATTCGTAATAATATAAGGCCAGACCCTGTAATGGCGAGGACTAACTGACTTAATAAAAGTAAATCGCCAACATCTCTGGACAGCCATTAATTATCTGATTGGGATACCTATAGCTTCACCCCAACGCTTTAATCAACCACGAGTACCAAGATAACAACTATTTACTCTATGTAAAGGTCTGTTCAGTGAATTTCTGAGTAGTTGTATCAGGTCGTAATCATTTTCCATAAATCAGGTAACCTACACACGACTAATAATCTATGCCTAAGACATGCTTCAGATTAAGATTAAGAAATCATTTAAGGCTATTATCTTGTTGATTAAGCAATCACGACGAGAGTCGATATTATAAAAGTATTTTCAAACTTTACAGAGCTTCTAGTCTGCTGTTTAAAACTGATGGAGCTAAAATCAGTCCTCAACACCATATACGTTGATTTATTTAAGTGAAATAAATTAAATTTAACATTATTGAAATGAGTGCAAGTTCAGTTAACAAAGGTACGGCCAAGTTATGAAAGATTTCAACCTTGAAATAAATTAAAGTGAAGTTTGAGTTCTTCTAATTAAATAAAAGCAAATGAGCTTAGTTTTTGGTCTTCTGCAAACAAAAAAAAAAAAAAAACAAAATTTGTTTTAAGGAATTTTTAATGTTTTCGATGCTAGCAAATTTTATAAATTTAAGTTTTAATAGCATCATTCAAAGCAGTGCCTAAAGCTAAAATTCAACTGCTCTTTCTTCCTGTACATTTATAGTGCCAAAAAAAGACTTATAATACCATAAATAGTGTGCTATTGTTTTGTTGAGTTGATTCTTCATTAAAAGTCTTTCTGGGTGATGAATGAATTCAAGCTGATGTCGGTCGCTTAAAATATTTAAAAAACACATGACCTCATTGATAGGTATTTTCTAATAAAAAACACAAAGAATCTAAACGGCTGCTTTGTATCTTATCAATGCTAAGATAAAATCTATTATTTTAAAGGATAAGAAGCAAATTTTGTTTTCGGTAAATCTTTTATTATGCGCCATAAATCACTACACTTTATAAACGTTAATTTTCAATTCTAATTCTAACTGAAAATAGTTCAATAAGTTGTTGCTAGCTATAAGGAAAAGCAGCAGCTGTAAATCACTTTGTTCAATTATTATCGAAGCATGTAGTGCTAAAAACTCGGCTCGAATGTCTGGTCCTATGTACCACTGTAGTTGTTGAATCAATTTGTGCTTTAAATATAAACAAAAAAAAAAACAAATAATAAAAATAAGGGCATAAGAACTTGTCTTTGGGGTCTTGTAAGGAACGTCTAATGATTCTTGTAAAAGATAAGTACCTACCTACAGAATTAAAGAATAATAAAGGATAAATGCGTACAGGTTCAATATAACGTTGAGTATTCAAATAGTTGTTACATATTTTCGAAGGAAACTTGATAAATTTCACACCATCATTCATACTTTGGCTTTGTCTTTTACTCTGCTTTCTGATAAGTTTTGTGAGTCCTTATAGACTTCTCTTTAAAATAATACTTCACAGTCTGCGCTACTAAGTTTTCGTGAAAAAATGATGTCACAGGACAAACAAGTGAGCAACGCATTGATAAGGAATACCAAACGCATCAAATAGTAATCCAAAGAATAAACCAACTAAAAAAACCAAGCGTGTAAATATGCGTTTCTTTGGATAGGTTCGCATTCAAAAACACGATGTCAAAAGGAAAATTGTCAAAAGCAACGTTCTATTAACGTTGATACTGATTTTAGTGATTTTTATCACAATGCTTATGTCTTAATGACTGATAACGACTCTTTAATCAGAAAATCTTAAGATTACTGCTGTCACATTCTCAGTTTTATTCCACGATCGTCTACAATATTTTACGTCTTCTTCAAAATTTATATAGGAAATTTGACTTACAATTATATGAACAATGTACATGAAAGAACTTTTATGAGGAAATATAAAAAGTGTTTTAATTGTTAAAAACTTTACTAATCTTTTCATTTATTAACTTTTAAAAACCAAAAAAACAATCAACGATAAACATTATTTTTTCGATTCTCTAATCCCAAAGAGTAATTTATTTCACAAAAAAAGAAGTAAGTCTGTAGTATTGAAAAGAAGAACTTAAAATCAATTAACATACAGAGTATTATGTTGTATTTACTTACTATTGCAATTTAATTTTTGATTTCTTTTTCAGGACCCGTTGTTGGCATCCGCCATTTGCAAACATTTCTAATGTTCCTTTCGATCGTCGTAAACTATGTTGCAAAATTTAATATAAGTGTCGCAGTTGTGGCGATGACAGACGCACAAAATGCTAACCCTGATTTTGATGTAAAAAATCTTGATCATCAAAACGAAAATCATTTTTGACCAGACTTCATTTTTTTAGGAATACGACTGGACTAATTTGGAAATATCTTATGTTTTGAGCAGTTTCTTTTGGGGCTATGCTCCATCTCAATTTCCAGGCGGCTACTTGTGCCGCATGATCGGTGCTAAAATGACAATGCTTATTTCAACTTTCGGATCAGCAGCTTTTGCGATCATAACACCTCCGTTAATACCAATCGGCGGATGGCAGATCTTCTGTGCGATACGAGTGGTTCAAGGTGTTTTTCAAGGATTTTTGTTTCCAGCAATACATGCTCATTTGGCAATGTGGGCACCTGTTGAGGAAAGAAATAGATTGGGCGCCCTTAGCAATACTGGAATCGAATGCGGAACACTGGTAGCAATGTCTATAAGTGGCGTAATAGCTTCTTCAAGTTGGGGATGGCCTGGTATTTCATACGTCTCCGGAGCAATAGGAATTCTATGGTGCTTACTCTGGTATATATTTGCCGCTGATGCACCATCAGAGTCCAGATTTATTTCAAACGAAGAAAAATCCTTCATTATGGCGTCCTTGAATCAACAACAAAAGGGTGTCGAAGTAAAAAAAATACCTGTTCCATGGAAAGCAATGATGACATCCCTGCCTTTCTGGGCATTGTTGGTGGCACGTTGTGCAAATGCTTGGGGACTCTCTACTCTGCAAGCGGAAATACCGTCCTACATGAGTGGTGTTTTGCTGATGGATATTAAGAAAAGTGCTCTCTATTCATCACTTCCATATCTGGCAATGTGGATCATGTCGTTTGTGTACTTGTTATCATCAGAAGTGTTGCTCTCAAAGAAGTTGTTGACTTTAACTGGACTAAGGAGAACTTATAATTCAATGGCGAGTTGGATACCTGCAGTTGGATTGATTGGAATTGGATTTTTAGGCGAAGAACAAAAAACTTTGGCTATTGTCGTGATGGTCATAGTCGTTGGTTTGAACTCAGGCTCTACGATCGGAAGCGGACTAAACACTATTGATTTGTCTCCCAACCACGCGGGCATAATAATGGGAATCGTTAATAGCGCTGCAAATTTCGTCCCGATTATAACACCACTTTTGGTCGGATTCATAGTTGTCGATAAGGTGAGTTCATAAATTATTTTTTTCTATGTATTTCAACAAAATTTGTTTTGGATTAGCATGAAAGAAGCGAATGGCAGATTGTTTTCATCATCTCAGCTGTGGTATTCTTCTTTGGAAATCTTTTTTACATTATCTTTGGATCGACAGAACTTCAGCCGTGGAATCATGAACATTTCTTGGGACACGATCAAGAAGCAAACAGAGTAAATGAGAAACCTATGAATGAGAAACCTAAATCAAATGCGAATGTTTCATAAAATGCATTTGAAATTCAAAGAAACAATGACTGTGAAATTGGGATATTACTGAATTTGTGATGTAATTTAAAAGCAGCTTATTTTTTAAGAAACTGCTGATCAAGCACTATGTGCTGAGTAATAAGAATTTTAAGTTTAATTTTTAATTTAATGAAAAAATCTATATATACAAAATTTGTTATTTATTGATCTATACTTTTTGTGTCCCTTAACCGTGCATGCAATTTGAGATTATACATACAATGGTAAGTTGTTGTGCAGAAGGTGGCACGAAGAATGTGATGTTATATGTAATGCAATTAATGCAACTTATTTAATAAGGCAGTTCCTTTGTTTTTGGTTATCTACTTCAAAGGCTTTCAACATTACAAAATCTGCCAGATTTAGTAAGCTTTTAGTAATGAGTTCTATTAATACTTGTATTGACAAAGACTCATAAGACTCCTCGCTTTTTTGCGCCTCCCTAACAGAGCGAGGAGCCCCAGGGTCTAGCGCATTTCTCACAACCATGCATTGTGAGCGAATGCAGGGGACCTACAATTTTCTGTGGCTCCGAACAGCTTATCGAGAAAGCTCTTTTTATAACAATCAATTTACTAACAGAGTACTTTCCAATTCCTCGCGAAAAACGAAACACTAACCTTTGGGTTAACAGGCAGACATGCTAACTATCGCGCCACGGGTACCACAGACTCTTTAGTGGAATATATGTAAATATGGTACAATTCTGTTTCATATTTTGAAAAAAATAAAAACACGTAGTTCCACAAACGAGTTTTTAGGTACTGAAGACCACCAATTCCAATAAGAAAGAAAAAACTCGTTGAAATTACTGAATACATGGTCATTGGTCATGTCATGTCTCTTTTGTCAACCAAGTTTTTGTAAGATTTTAGTAGACCAGAAAAAAAAACGTTTTGTATTTTTTCCGTGGACATAAAAATTGTCTTGTATGAAACACAAAGGTGATCTTCAATGATTTGCTCATTATATTGATCCATATAATGGTTTGGTAGCCTTAAGCCTACGTTAAGTTAGGTTGAATGGGGGTTGCAGCCACAAGTCGCAGCACCTCACTTGGATCTCAAGGATCCATTGTGCTCCCCGGGGAAAAAGAGGATGAGGAGGTGGGAGGATTGGAGAGGTAGAGGGGAGGGCTGGTGGTTGGGTTATTGGGGTAGAGAGCCCCCACTGAACCATTTAGAGCCCTGAGTAGATTTCAGGACGTTGCTCAATGGGAGGTCAAATGGAGTCTGTTTGAATGTCTATATCGGTATGGTTCATGATGGTTCTATGGCCTGATATGCCTGTTTCCGCCATCTCCTTAGTAAAAAAAATCTAGGGGGCTAACGACAGGAAGGTTTCCAGAGCAGCCGTAGGTGTCGTTCTCATGGCACTGGTTGAGCCAATGCATGCAAGCCTTTGGATTTTGGTCGTGGTCTTAAGGTTTGACGCCTTCTCTGATGATGGCCAGCAGACCAGACATGCATATGTAAAGGTTGGTCTTATTATGGATGTATACATCCAATGAATATTTTTAAGACCGTCCCCATTTTTTCTTAAAAATTCTTCTGGGTACTACAAGTGTAGAAGGCGATTTGAGGTTTTTTTCCTCTTTCTTTTAAATTTTCCAGTTAATTTTTTTCCAGTTAAGTTTACGATCAAGGACAATTCCAAAATATTTTGCCGAGCCTTAACCCTAGAAAGGTAATTCGACGAACACCAATTTAATTTTTTCATTTTTTTTTTTTGACTGCTCTTTCCGATTGCATTCATTTTTCGTGTAACTCTAGTCATGCCAAATAAACAAATTATTTTTAACATCACAGGAATAAGCAAACAACTTTTCTCTAAAAGCGCATGGTTACCTTTAATGTACTGATTACCTTTCTAAGGTTAAAATGTCTAATAATAATATTATGTTTTAACATGAAAATTGAGCCTATGCAGAAAATTACCTTTAAACAAAATACATTGGCAACACTCAGCACGAAACAGAAGAAATAATTAATTTTGTTCAAATTGTTGTTTGAGCCTAGTTTTTTCGACCAGTGTTATTGTAGCTGTAGGAATGTAGAGCAAACATAAAAATAAAAAACCACGGGGAGCAGAGCAACACAACAACACCTTTCTATGAATAAAAGAAATTCTGTGACGTTAATACTCAAAATCAAGGTCAAACATTTTTTTGACTACTTTTTTCGTGTTGATAAACTTAACACTGTGCTACTTAATATGTACATGTTTTAATATGAAACTTGTCTCCATTTGAATAAACAAATATACAAATATCTGTTTTTTTATTCTTTTGCACGCTCGAAAGCTTTCCTCATAGAATTTCTCACTTAGTTTTGGAACGAGTAAAAACATTTTGGTACAGTATTATCTTTGGAGATGAGCTTTACGGTGTAGAAAAGATTGACACACCCTAACATATTTCAAGAATTTTATGTGCTTCTTTTTAAACTAATTTTTGTAACACATATGTGAAGGATTATAATAAATCTAGCCATGTGCAATAGATGTGATATTTTCAATCGTGATATTTTATTTTAGTATCCAATTAACTTACAAGCTATAATCATCATAAAAAATTGGTTGCATTTTTTGAAAAATGATATCAAGAGGTTTGTGTCATGTTTTAAATTTTCATAACTGATCTAAAAATCCTTTTAAATTTGTTGTGTTTGAATTGTTGCCAAATTATTCCAGAAATTAAATAATAAAAACCAGATAGGAACGGAGAAGAACTAAAAATGTTGTCATATTCCTAACGGCTAATTAAGAAAGCTATTTTTATGGAAGTACAATGTATGCAGAATGTACAGGGATGAAAACATGTGCCTTCTATTTACTTGGGAAAGCAAATTTCATCGACAAAAGCCTTTTTTTAATATAAGCTGTTGTTTTTCGTTTGTTTTTTTTTTAGGGCCTACGCTTGGCATCCGTCATTTGCAAACATTTCTCATTTTTCTATCGATCATAGTTAACTATGTCGCAAGATTCAACATAAGCGTTGCAGTTGTGGCAATGACAAACGCTAAAAATGCGAATCCAAATTTTGATGTAAGCTACTTTGTTCATATAAACAGAACCACTCCAAATTAAATTCGAATTACTTCCAGGAATACGACTGGAGTTATAAGGAAATCTCATACGTCTTGAGCAGCTTCTTTTGGGGCAATGCCGTTTCACAATTCCCTGGAGGCTACTTGTGCCGCATAATCGGTGCTAAAATAACAATGCTTATTGCAACTTTAGGATCAGCTGCTTTTGCGATCATAACACCTTCGTTAATATCAATTGGTGGATGGCAGATCTTCTGTGCGATACGAGTGGTTCAAGGTGTTTTTCAAGGATTTTTGTTTCCGGCAATACATGCTCATTTGGCAAGATGGGCACCTGTGGAGGAGAAAAATAGATTGGGTGCTTTGAGTTATACTGGAATTGAATGTGGAACGTTGTTGGCAATGTTTATTAGTGGCGTAATAGCTTCTTCAAATTGGGGATGGCCGGGTATATCATACGTTTCCGCAGGAATTGGAATGCTATGGTGCTTACTTTGGGTTATATTTGCCGCTGATGTACCATCAGAGTCGAGATTTATTACAAACGAAGAAAAATCCTTCATCATGGCGTCCTTGAATCAACAACAAGATGGTATCGAAGTAAAAAAAATACCTGTTCCATGGAAAGCAATGCTGACATCTCTGCCTTTCTGGGCGTTGTTGGTGGCACGTTGTGCAGAGTCCTGGGGACTTTCAACTTTGCAAGCGGAAATACCGTCCTACATGAGTGGTGTTTTGCGTATGGATATCAAGAAAAGTGCTCTCTATTCATCACTTCCATATCTCGCAATGTGGATCATGTCATTTGTGTATTTGTTATCATCAGAAGTGTTGCTTTCAAAGAAATGGTTAACTTTAACTGGATTAAGAAGGACATTTAACTCGATTGCATTTTGGATACCTGCAGTAGGATTGATTGGAATTGGATTTTTGGGCGTAGAAGAAAAATTTGTCGCTATAATCGTGATGGTCATAGTCGTTGGTGTCAACTCAGGCGCCACGATTGGAAGTGGGCTCAATACCATAGATTTATCTCCCAACCACGCTGGCATAATAATGGGGATCGTCAATAGCGCTGCAAATATTATTCCAATTATAACCCCACTCTTAGTCGGCATTATAGTTGTCGATGAGGTGATTTAACAAAATGGTTTCCTCTATATTTTGACAATTTTTTTTTTCTTAGCATGAAAAGGATGAATGGCAAATTGTTTTCATCATCTCAGCTGTGGTATTCTTCTTTGGAAATGTTTTTTACATTATCTTTGGATCAACAGAACTTCAGCGTTGGAATCATGAACATTTCTTAGAACACGATCAAGAAGCAAGAGAAACAAGTTAAATTCCTGTTATATATTTTTAATTGACTAGGGTGATAGTAAAGTCACTTTTGCAGGCACGTCGACTTGAAGATCGTTTGTGATGTGCTGTTGTAGTAAAAACCTGTCTGTGTATATTTTGATTTTTCAAGCGACTGTAAACATGAGCACGTTTCTCTCTTTATTTTTAAGAACAACCAAAACACATTAAATAAAAGCAACAACTCATCGGATTGCCTCTGTATTACTTGAGTGTATTCGCTGTTTGTTTTCCAAACCTAATTGCTTAAAATTTTTGATTGAGACGAGAAATGATGTACAACTCAAGAGTTTGTATTCTTTTATATAAAGTGCATTGTTCCTTGTTCAGAAAAAAAACAAAGAACAAAAATAACATAGCCTCAGATAAAAATCCAACGTCTGAAAAATAAATCTCCCATTCGACATTTTCAGAAAGTACCTAGTGTTCTCTAGACACCTAACTGACACTGTATCCTGTACTTGCACTTTCAAGGCAAATCGCGATGGCGATTGCGTTACGTCCGTGAACAAAAGACTTATAATGAAGTTGTATGAACATTGAACAGGTTTTTAAATTTTGCGAGTTGTGTAAAACTGTCTAACACTTCAAAATGAATTCTTATGCAAATGATAGTTAACACAAAAAAGATAAAGCACCAATAAAAGATATTTTACATGCAAAACAATAAACTTAACACAAAAAACGTTCGTGTTGAATGGAGAATCAAAGCCAGACGCCTACGTGAGTAATATTAGATATTGTTTATTTCGTATAATTTTTTCAAAAAGGCTTGCCACCACACGTTTTACATCACAGAGATTTGATACATATTATGATCTTTCTACTGAAACATTATCCATTTTATATTTAAGTTTAACATTTTACAAAATGATTATATTGGAAGGAAACACGAAAGAAAAACCTTCATTTGAACTAGTAAGAATAATTTTAATAATAATAATAATAAAAAAAAAAAAATAGCTAAATGCTAAGAAAAAAAAACAAAAGTTTGTAGATAAATAATTAAAAAATGACAAGAATGATTGGATTTGTAAATATATGAACATTTGAACAAAAATAAATAAATAGTTAAAAATAAATAAATAAATAAATAAACAAATAAGTAAGTAAACAAATAATCGAATAAATAAATAAATAAATAAAAAAATAAATAATAAATAAATAAATATATAAAAAACAAAGTAGTTAAATCTTATAAATATTGAATAAATAAATACGGAATTTATAAATAAATAAATAATAAACAAATAAGAAAAAAATTTATAAACAAGCATACAAATAAGTGAGTACGAAAATATATAAAATTACAATAAATAAATAGTTTGAAAAATAAATAAATAAATAAATAAGTAAATTATATTTAGTAGAAACAAAAGTAATTAATTTTACAAGTTAATTTTACACTTTTATGTTTTAGGGACTTAACTCACGAATGAGGCGATTCTCAGCAAAACAACATTTAAATAAAAACTGATCAGTGAGTTTTTGAATTCTTTCGTCAATCAATTCAACATTCGCGTTTTCGTGTAGTTCTATTGTTGAATAATGCCAAGGAAGATTCAACATCATTTTCAATATTTTATTTTGTGATGTTTGTAATTTTTTAATGTGACATTTTGCACAATTTCCCCATACAGGACATCCGTACAGCAGTACGTGAGTAATATTGTTTATATTGACTTAAAATAAAAAAAAATGTCATTGTGTAAAGTTTTAAAAACCTAGGACAAATGACTGATAAAAACATTTCAGCTCATATGCTGTTCGCTTTTTTTTACAAAATTATAAGACTCGCTAAAATAAGGTTACGAAATTTTATTATTACAAAAAATCATTCATTTTGTTCCTAAGCAACTTCATCAGATAATGTCTCAAAAACGTACGAGTACATATTATACTTGTATTAAAGACTTACGATACGAGCCTTTCTGATTTACCAAGTAGAGAAAATCTTTTTTAAAGCACGAACCCAATCAAGTGGAAACAACGAACAAGTTAGTCTGAGTCTGACTATCGTAAACTAAACATCTTTTCCAAATTACCCCCAAGTTATGTGAGTTAAAACTCCTCAATTAGAAGAATTATATGGGATTGAAACTAGAGCAGAATGCCAGAGACTGCAGTGAAAAAAGGTCAGTTTTAAAGTGGATTCACAGATAGAAACAGAAGCTTGCAACTTCTGCTCTTTTACGTATGTGTAGTTATAGTTACCCACCAAAAAGTGTGTCAGTTTTTTTTTCTTTCTTTCGAATAACCAATAAAACGTGGTAATGATTTGAGTGTAAAAATATAAAGATATAAATATAAGCAATTTTTAATTGAAAACGAGTTTAATGCATCGTTTTAAGCTGTTGTCGCTTGTCATATGGCTGAGCTTCCACTTATAGTTTGAGTTGTTTAAAGTAGGTGACTTGTCCAAGTGAATTAATTTTCTCTTGTATTTTATAAATTCACATAATAATTATTGAATCAGTTTTTGAAAGAAATGAAAATACAAAAAGTGTCGTCAAAAAACTTGGATGTTAAGTGTGACGCGAATAAAGCGATTCTATTCTAAGCTGCACGTACGGCGAACACTTAGGGCCAGTTGCTCAATCGAATCATAAATTTAAGTAAATTATAAATTATTTATAATTCGATTGAGCAACTGGCCCTTAGTCCCTGACACCCATATTGTGGTACTTTATGTATAATTGCCGTCTGGTTTTTAAAGTTTTGTTGCGCTTTCTCGTAATAAGTTGTTTTTAAAGTAAAAAAATATTTCTTCTGTTTTCCGGATACTTTGTCAAAATCTTTCATTAAAATGGGAAATAGCTAGCATGTGTGCCGGTTTCCAAAAAAATTATTCCTTGGGTATCACCTTTTTATGAGGAATTGGCAGGCTCTCCGAAGGATTGCAATGAAAAGTACTTTCTCGATTAGCCGTTCGGCAAAAAATTGTAGTTTCCATTCTTCCCTCACAAAACATTATTCTGAGAAATACCCTAGGCGCTTTGACTCTCCAATTTCAAAAACATTACAGTATGTGGTAGTAAATACGAGTACGAGCTTAGTTAGTTTTATATTTTAAAAACCATTAAGGGCACTGTTACACCTTAACACACAAAATTTTTCGTGAATTTTTTTGTAGGAAAAGTATGAAATGGATTTTAACTAAATTTAGTACACATATTAATACATGTTGGAACAATATTTAGTAATTTTCACAACAGCAAAATATTCATTATACAACTGAACTTACATGTTAATAAGTAATGGCATGTAAGAAAATATTTTTTTTGCGGTCACCGCGATTCCGCCTTCAAAAATTATCTGAAAATTTAAGTAACTTCTTTTTCAGGTTTGAAAAATTTCGATATCTTAGGTGATCTTTTGAAAAAAAAGTTCGATTTGCACCAAAAAATCGGACTTTTAATCTAAGTTCAATTGAGAAAAAGTAAGAACCTCACAATTAAGTACTTCGTTTTTGTATCAACAATAAGTGTGAAAAATTTGAGGATGATCAGTTGAAATGTTTTTCAGTTATCGCAATCACCAACTTCAAAAAAGTGGTTTTGAGATAATCGCATTGAAAGTTTCAGGTTGACGTTGACGTAAAACATAAAATAACACACTCTAAACACGATTACTTAAATGTATTACCAACATTGAATAATTACATATAGAAGCTGACATCCGACCTTCACGACTTTCTCAAGCACGGCATAAGAAGCTTGTTACCTAGGAACAGTCACCCTATTTATTATAACCTATGTTTTTCTTTTGCTTTGCTGATTTCATAAGCTCTGTTCACACTGTACAATTAGTTGGACAGACTTCATTTGAAGGAAGTTTGACGGTCTGATGTAGTTTGCGTTCACACTTATAAAGCTTGTCATCCAACTTTATGTCACATACTCTTCCACTCCGTCCAACTTCTAAATTTTCAAAAATATTTGAAAACCATCCAACAAGATGGACAAGCGGTCGTCTGAAGGGTTCACACTATCGAGCATTGGTCGTTCAAGCCCAAGTCTGTCCAATTTATTGTACAGTGTGAACAGGGCTAGACACAAACAATTTCCAGTGAAGAAAATTTGGCAATTTAGGTTTAAAAATATGTTCCCTAAGGGATTTATTATAATTGATTATAATCAAATACATAATACTCATACCCCGTCATCATTTCAAAACCATTTTTAGTCTTAACAACCAACAAAAAACAATAAAAAATATTCTTTGGGACTAAATTTGACAAAAACTAATTAGCTCCAATATCGATACTAGCGGAATTAGAACTCCTGGTGGCAATTTATTCCGGTATCATTTCTATATGTAATTATTCACAGTATGCTGATACACCTTCTTGCTAAAATTTGTCGGTAAGTTCGTAAGTAAGCATTGCTAAACCGTGCTCACTCACCAAATGGCACTGACTGACTCGAACGAAAGGCGCCAACTTTAAACGGTCGTAACTCGGAAACTCGATCAGATATATGTTTTTTTTTTTTTTAAATCGACCCTCCAAGTGCGACAGTGCCCTTTAGTATATTTTTTTTATGCTTATATTTTATATTATAAAATTGCATTGCCGCCTTAACGGAGTTAGATACTCTCCCCTCCCTCCCATATTATTTTTTTTCTTGTCTTGACCTAACTTATGCGTCCTGAAGTTTTGTCGCAAAACACCCTGTATAGCAATTTATAGTCTGGAATTGAATAAAATAAGGTCATTTGTACATCACTTAATTACTGGAAATATGTAGGTATCACTAACTTAAAATGCTTTATTCCACAGGTCCATGCTTCGGGGTAAGACATCTACAGGCTGTTTTAATATTTGCTTTAACAGCTGTACACCTGGCGGAAAGGCTGAATGTCTCTGTTTCGCTTGTTGCTATGACAGATGCAGCTACAACAAATCCTAATTTTTATGTAAGTATTGAGTAGTCTAGTCTAATAAAATCATGTTCAGAAAAGGCATTTATGATTTTTAATATAAAATGCCCACTTCTCTAATTATAATATAAAAACAAAAAAAAAAAATTATGAAAAATTTGGCTGGACAACAGATTTGAGTTTAAAACCCAATTAAATTAAAAATAAATTTAGGAAAATCAACATTTATTTTATGTACCTACACAACAAATATTACACAACAAATATTAAGTGAATTTTTTCGCAATTTGTCTTCCCTCCAGGAATTTCATTGGAATGAAAAACAAAAGTCTTACATCGTAAGCGCTTTTTATTGGGGTTATGTCCTAACTCAGTTTCCTGCAGGATATATGGCTGGTAGGCTGGGTGTCAAGTTAACCTTATTAATGGCAACTCTTGGCTCATCTCTTTGCACACTAATAGTGCCCTTATGTGTCTATTGGGGTGGTTGGCAAGTCTATTGCGCAATACGTTTTCTTCAGGGTTTGTTCCAAGGATTAATTTTCCCGAGTTTCAACGAACACTTGGCGACATGGGCACCTCGTGAAGAGCTTACTCGTCTTGGTGGACTATGCTACACAGGCATTGATTTGGGCTCAATCATAGCCATGGGTGTATCTGGCATTTTGGCTGCATCAGCCATTGGATGGCCTGGAATTTCATACTTGTTTGGAGGCACTGGAATACTTGCTTGTGTGGTTTGGATGGCTTTTGCAGAGAACAATCCATTTCAATCGAAATCTATAAGTGCAGAAGAAAGGGAATACATTCTTTCATCACAACAGAAAGTAGAAGATGCCAGAAAATCAAAGATTGCTGTTCCATGGAAGGCAATTTTTACGTCTACGCCGTTTTGGTCTCTCAATGTTACGGCAATGTGTCAACTATGGGGATTTTCAATGATGCAAGCATATATCCCACCATACATGCATGGAGTTTTAAAGATGGATATCAAGAGTAATGCCGTTTTTTCGACACTGCCGTTTGTAACAATGTGGGCTCTTTCATATGTTTTTACTTTTGGAGCGGACATTTTTCTTGTGAAAAAGTGGGCGTCTCTGGTCGTGGTTCGGAAAACAATCAATACTTTGTCGATGTGGGGACCGGCTGCTTCCTTATTCGCGATCGGATTTTTAGATGAAAATCAAAAAACACTGGCCGTAGTGCTTATGACAATCAACGTTGCTTTAAATGCTGGCCATGTTGTTGGTTTGGGGTTGAATTCAATAGACCTGTCACCAAATCATGCTGGCATCCTGATGGGAATATTGAATGCTTTAGCAAACACTACGCCCATTTTTTCACCACTTGCTGCTGGAAAAATTGTTACCGATGAGGTAAGGCAGTCATTTAGAATTTTTAAGCTCAATTACATATTCTTATTTTTCTCAGTCAGATCGAACTCAATGGCAAGTCGCGTTTACAATAGCAGCCTCGTTATTCTTTTTGGGAAACTTACAGTGGCTTTTTTTTGGTACTTCTGATATACAACCCTGGAACGATGAACATTTCTTATGCCCTCAAAATCATAAAGTAGAACCTCCAAACAATCCGGAGCTTGGTGTAGAAAAAATCTCAAATCTGGAAACCAAAGACGAATTCGTTGCATCAGAAAGAAATAAGGAACGTCTGAATAGTAGTGATCCAAATCCAAAAGAAACGCAATTTTCAAAGAATAAGAAGAAGTATTGACATAAGATGTTGAGATAAGCGATATATGTATGTGTGTGAACATTTTCAGGAACAAAGGTACAATGATTAGAAGAAAAACGAACAAATAAAAGTTATTACTAAATTTAACAACTTTTATTACTATTCACTTGGTCAAAACATGTGCCATTGGCACACCAATGATAGATGAGTTAATTAGGAATCAGGAACTTAAGATTGAATTGGACTTTTTATTGCGGAAAAATTTTAAAAATAAATATGGTGAGCCAACAAAGTTCGAGAAACCTCGAAGACAAACGCAGTTTAAGGACGTAAATTTTATGCCATGTCGAATATGGAATCCGGAAAAGTTTACAAGTATGGCAAAATTTATGGCCTACAACAATGTAGAGTAAAAGTAAAATAATAGAGTACAAAACCGAGATTTCTATAAGGTTCTTCTGTTTAAAGAAAAATTGAAAGAATGAACTTAGGCTTTGTGGATAAAATCTTCGAGAATTCATATAAGACCTCCGAACAAATTTGAAAATTCCATAAAAGTATGTGGGTTTTTGTAAAATCTAAAAGAAATGCCAAATCGAAAAAATCTATCAATAAAGTTCTTTATAAATATGCTCAACAGCAGCACCATTTTTGTTGCTTACTGACAGTCTTTCGTGCAGGTTCCATTCATGGATAACGACAAGGTAAGGTTAGGTCAAGGGGGCTGTTAGCGCGGTTAACACACTAGGACCCGTTGGGTCCATTATGATACCACAATGGATATAATGTATCCTTATCCTAATAGATAAGCAGAGCAGAAATGTTTTTCCACGGGTATCGCCTTTCGCGAGGAATCGGCAAGTCCTCCGTTAGTAGATTCATTGCCATGAAAAGCACTTTCTAAAAAAGCCGTTCGGAACCGGCAGAAAATTGTAGGTCGCCTCCATTCCCTCACAAGGCATGGTTGTGAGAAATGCGCTAGGCCCAGGGGCTCCTCACTCTGTTGCGCCACCCTATTTATGGAACCATTTCGAGCTTACAAAGAAGCGGGAGAGACGCAGGGAGTCGTTGTGAGTAAATCACTATGATCATCAAAGAAATACGAACCTAGGTGTATCCTACGTTTGTGAGCTATAGCTTAACGACAAGAGACATCATTGAATTTTGAAGCATTGGATTCTACTAGGTTCCTATTACCCATGTAAAAATGCTGTCAAGTTCAGAATTCAATGAGCTTATCATACGCAACCGCTCTTGTTTCTATAGTTAATTTAGAAACGAATGTGAAAAGCAATTATAAAGTCGGTATTAGTACAATACAACTTGTATTGAACGGCCCAAATTGTAATTTCTAATCCAACGAAGAAGAGACTCATCGATTGTGTGTCGTGTTTTAAGCATTGCCTCATCTGAAAATGTTGTCATATTCGTATGTTTTCTTTGTATAAGCAAACACAATCGAAAAATTGGTGTTGCCAGTCCTTATTGAAACATGAGATGAAATGAAAAGATATTTACTATCATCTTCATTTTAGGGTATATTTCATATTCGTTTTCAAATTCACGTCCCTGCTCTTTGGATTGGAACGGTTGCATATGATAAGATCATGGCAATTATTGACTAGTGACACTGTTAAAAATTTGTTAAGCTTTTTTGAATTGTCACTAATGGGAATCATCAATACGATAGTAGCATTTATGCGTCTTTCGATTTTCCTTTTGTAAGAATCATTTTGTTCAAGACGAAGTAAGAACTTCATAAAGGGTTTTCCAATAGGTGTGATATGATTTTTCAGTCGCGTTTCTGCCATTTGTAGTATGTCATTATCTGCCATTTGTTTTTTATTGCATTCAGAAGTGTTTACAATTTCACCATTGGACCACCGTAAACGTCGTCAATTTTCTGATTTTGCATGAGAACAACTTGAAAACGATAACGATTTTTTTAAGAAAATCATGTTTTCCGATGAGGCTCACTTTCATTTGACTAGTGCGGTAAATAATACAAAACTGACGTTTCTGGTGCGATGAAAATCCACAAAATATTCATGCAAACCATTAAATTCACCTAAATTGACAGTTTGGTGTGTTTTTAAGAATTATTGCAAGAAAAGCTCTAAACATTTATTATTTATTTCAAGAAATAATGATATTGAATGGCCTCCAAGAAGTTGCGATTTATCACCATTAGACTATTTCTTGTGAGGTTATTTGAAGTCATTGCTTTTTCAAAATAAACCAGATTCTCTTCAAGCTTTACAAGTCAATATTGAACGTTCCATTCATGATATACGACTTGATTAAGTGGAAAAATTGCTCGAAAATTGGGTTCATCGAATTTGTTGCTGCCGAAGAAGTAGTGGTGGCCATTTGAATGCCGTTTTATTTAAAACCTAACTGTATTGATTGAACTGCACATTAAATAAAAAATATTAGAATTTCCTTAACAAAAAGTGTGTTTTTTTTTAAAGAAATCATATCACTCTTATTGGAAAACCCTTTATAACCAATGCCAGGCTTTTCTCGTTCTCAAAGTCTTAAAAATGAAATAGCAAATCATCATTTTCTCGACTTTTTATTTTTTTCGTGGGCGATTAATAATTTCCATTTGTTGTCAAGGCAAATGCACAACCCTGGAATTCTAAAGCATCGTTTTTACTTTTCTAATGAAATTCAAATCGAGTTCTTATTTTTAACAATTAAAAGGACAACGTCAGATAAAATACAAAGTCAACTACTTATGCTATTCCAGTTAGAACCGGTTTCAATATGCTGTCGGTTTTATAAAAAAAAGTCTTTATAAACAAACCGCAATTTATTTTTATCTGGTTTCACATTTAGATTTAATCAAAGAAGAAAAATTTGCTAAAAACCCAAAGACATATTTTATAGTTAAGGTACAAGGTTATAGATTCCAAAGCGCCTATGAAAGGGGGGAACAAGGTAAAATATGATACGGGACAGGTGATATTTTTAGATAAAATAAATACAATCTCAAAAATTCTAATAAATAGTCTTTTACAAAAACCCAACACGATAACATTCATCATTGCAAGCATTATCATTTATCAACATATCGCAGGAGACGCTAGAAATTGTATGGATTACAAAGAATGCTGACGTCAATCCCAAAAAAGTTTGCACTTTGATGTTAGGAAAAATTTTACAAACTCACTCCTTGCGTCACGTTGTGTGGCCTCTATAAACAAAAATTTGAATCGGTTTGAGGGGAAGGGTGTACAGTTCGTCAAAAGTCCTAATGAGTAGAAATAAAAATAAATCGTTTTATAGTTCAATTTTCGTTTTTTTAATAGACTCACACCTTAGACCTACATACATAAATTTTAAAATAAAGGCGGCTGCTACTAAAACGCAATATAAACTATTTTCATTTCTTTTGGAAATCCACAGACTTGCTATCACTATCAAGAATCTAAAGTTTGCAAAGATCTTTGGAAAACTTTATTGATTGACAGGTACCAATTAATGCCACTGTTAACAATCGAAAATTATCAAAACATTTTTACTGTTGCTTATAAAATGCGATAGGGATTAAAAGCAAATATGTGTAGCTACATGGTAAGTAATCAACCCTCCATAGACTCTCTTGACATCTTTTTCTAGATTAAGTTCGGTTTGCAAACCAGTAAAATGAATAAATATAACATCTGAACGGAACGAGTTTCAGTTGATTGCAGATATTAGAAACAATACTTGGTTAAACATTGTAAAATGATTTGCGACTTCGTACTTTTAGTATAAATACAAACATAAATAAACAATATATAAATAATTTATAAATTCTTGAAAAAGCTTAAAAAGTGAAACTTCGGCAATGACTGCGGATAAAAAAAATAAAGGTCAGTTCAAAAAAAAAAAAAAAAAATCAACTGTCATCAACTTTTGATGACAAAATTATTTAATGATGCGGTGAGTAGCCCGATGTAGTGTAAATAACTCCAGTGAATAAAGTTAAGTGGCATATTTTTTCAAGTGCTTTTGAAATCTTATCTGATCATCTTTCAACGGCCATGTCATACAATTTTGGGTTAACAGCTGATTTGTTCTTTAAATTTACGGACAATGACACTGCAAAAAAAAAAAAAAAAAAAAATAGAGAGCATACAGCACAGTAAGGACTGGTAACAGAATTAAAAATCTTTTACAACCTTCTAATGCTTTTAAGGCTTTCTGTTTGCAGCCTAGTAGTTGCAATTAGCTTTCTTTTTAGTCTTTCATGCTCTTCGGCGATAAAAGACTACCTTTTACATTCAAATGAGGTCAGTTCAAAGACATAAAAATATGTTAGGTAATTTTGATCGTGTGATAATAAAGATATTGAGAGCATTTCCCAACGAACAACACTTTCAACCAGACAGCGTTTTGAGGTCCAAGTGAAAAACTTCACTCAACAATGACTTAAACTTAAAGAAAAGTTTAGACCTTCAAAACAAATATTTTATTACTTGTAATCAGCAGCTTTATCAGATCAATAAAATAAGTCTAGGTAAAGATTGCGAATTAAATCGCCAAAATTTTTTTTTAAAAATGCGGCTTGTCCAAATCCAAATTAACGACCTTGGGTAAGCTATATGGTTTATTTTCTTTTAATACAAACGAATAAATACTCTTACTACGTCTTCAAAAAAGATTGAAAATTTGCTGAATTTCTTTAAAAAAACATAAAATCGGCAGTAAGGAAAACTTACAGATTACTACGATCTTTATGAACCATTCAGGATTTTACACCACACATCAAAAGAATGCTTCTTGCAGAAGAAAAATGCAAATAAAATAGAAATAAAAAACCGTGTTTATTGTTGCGAAATTTACACAAATTGCGAATCGAAGAATAAACAGCAGAAAAGTTTTATTTAACAAAGCCATCCGTTTTACATTTACGGCGTTTATGAATCTATGATCAGATATCACGTCTTTCTGAAAATCTTTTCATTAAATTTCGTTAGTTGACAAATGACAACGCTCTTCCCCATTCTACCCACAAAACAAATCCTTTTCTTTGTAAATACCTTCCATAGTATCCCAATTTCATCTAACATCTAAAAGACAGTTCTGCTGTACGTTTTTAAATCCAATTCGAACTATTATAAGTGCGCAACTCTCAGCATCAGTTAAAATTTTTTTTATTTTTTCAATAACATAGCTAACCAAAGAAGCTAACTTACATGTTTCCTCATACTTTATTTTTTTATGCCGATTCAAAACCAAACTCTCACCAAAGTTGATACACTTGAAAAACATTTTCTTTTTATTTAGCAACTTATGACAACTTTTCTTGTGAATCTCACGATTAGTTAATGTTAACTATCTATCACTAGCTTTTAATCAGTTTTAATGCGTTTGCATTGCGTAAAACTAAACTCTAAAGGACATTTTCATTTTCAGGGCCATTTCTGGGAGGCCGGCATCTCCAGACATTTTTACTATTTCTTGCCATCATCATAGTTTATGCTGGAAGACTCGATATTTCAATATTGCTGGTTGCAATGACAGACGCACAATCAACCAATCCAAATTTCCATGTAAGTAAAAATTAATGAAAAAAAGAACACTTTTATAATATTCGCAATGTTTAATTTTCAATACTAGGAGTTCAATTGGACTGAAAAGCAAAAATCTTACATCATAAGCAGTTTTTATTGGGGCTATTGCATCACACAATTTCCTGCAGGATATATGGCTCGAAAGTTGGGCGTCAAAATGATATTACTCATCGCGTGCCTCGCGACATCAATTTTCACTATATGTATCCCATTGTGCGTTACATGGGGTGGATGGAAGACTTTCTGTGCATTACGAGTTCTTCAAGGTCTGTCCCAAGGAATGATATTCCCATGTATTCATTCACACATCGCAACGTGGTCGCCTCCTGAAGAGAGAACGCGTTTAGGAGGTTTGAGTCATATGGGTATTGAGGTTGGCACTATTGTATCAATGGGTGTCACTGGCATTTTAGCCGCATCGCCCATAGGATGGCCTGGAGTATCATACGTATATGGAGGTGCCGGAATAGGTTTCTGTGTAATTTGGATGACCTTCGCAGAGAACAAGCCATCAGAAGCTCGATTTATTAGCGCAGAGGAAAGACATTATATTCTGACATCACAGTCCAATTCAAACAGCAAATCTGATAAGGCAATCCCAGTTCCCTGGAAAGCAATATTCACATCTGTTCCGTATTTATCTCTTCTAATATGTCGTCTGGGTCAAGGTTGGGGATCAACTACAATGCAAGGCCAAATTCCAGCATATCTACATGGAGTTCTTGGCATGGACATCAAAAGCAATGCTCTATATTCAACATTATCTTATGTATCACAGTTTGTGTTTGCACTTGTTTTTCTTATTGCTGCCGATTTCATTTTGAGCAAACAGTTGACCTCTCTCAGTGTTCTTCGAAAGACTATAAATACGATAGCTCTGTGGGGTCCAGCTGTTTTTCTAATTGCAATCGGATTTCTGGGTAAAAATCAAGAGACCTTGGCAGTAGTATTTATGACACTAAACGTCGGCCTCAATGGTGGTCAAACAATCGGAAGTTTGCTTAACATAATTGATTTGTCTCCAAACCACGCTGGTGTCCTGATGGGCATTTTGAATTTTATTGCAAACATTATTCCCATTATAACACCACTTGCAGTGGGAATTATTGTTTATGATGATGTGAGTACTTTTGGTTTTTAGATTTGGGTTTTCTTATTTGAATTTACATATTTCCAGACTCAACGAACGCAATGGCAAATAGTTTTTATTATTGCGGCAGTGCTTTTCTTCCTTGGCAATTTGCAGTTTCTGTTTTTCGGTGAAACCAATACACAACCCTGGAACAGCAGCGACTTTCTGCTCAAGCACCATGACAGTGAGGCGAATACAACAAAAGAAAAAGCCATTGTTATCTCGAAAAATAAGTCGTAGAGTTGTCTACATCTGGCAACTGGCATATCCCTATTATAGTGTTTAGTTTAAGCCACTAAAGCTTGTGATACTTACTTAGAAATGTACTTTCAAACTCCATATAAACATAAATTATGTGCTAAAGTAAGATAATTATTTTTTAAGAGAAAAAAACGAAACAATATAATGTTCTTCCACTAAGTCAAAACCTGTTTGTTTGAGTTCAGCATTTTTTAAAATTTTGTGTTATTGTTCTTAGCTATGTGTTAGTGGGGCAAAAATGTTTTTCAACGGGTATCGCTTTTCGCGAGGAAATGGCAAGTCCTCTGTTAGTAAATTCATTGCCATGAAAAGCACAAAAAAAAAACAAGGCTTGGTTGTGAGAAATGCGCTAGGCCCTGGGGCTCCTCGATCTGTTGCGCCATCCTATTTATTTATTTATATGTAAGTTTTCTTTTTGCATTTTAAAAAAAAAGGTCAGTTATTATTGTTCGAGAATGATACACGATCTTCTGCTTTTTCATTTTGGATGGAAAGGGTAAAATAATACATATTATAGTTATGGTTGACTGTTTTTCTCTTGGCTTAACTGTTAGCATGTCTGTCTGTTACGGAGAGTTTCGTGGTTTGAATCCCAATAGAAAACAAAAATGTTTTCCGAAGGATATCGTCTTTTGCTAGGAATAAGCATTAGTTAGAATTAGGCAGTATTGACATGAAAAGCGTATTCTCGAATAGTCATTCTGAACTGGCAAAACATTTTAGGTCCTCTCCATTCTCACACATTTCTCCATTTCATACACATGGTTGTGAGAATTGCGGTAGGCCCGGGGCTCCCCACTCTGTTGCGCCACCCAATATGTTTTGCCAATTAATTAATTTTCACCTATGATGGCCATCTTTGTTGGTGTGCATGACTTTATAAGCGAGAAAGTAATCAAAATATGTATTAAACAAAGGTCTCTTTATTCGATCCAACAAACTATCATCGGACATCAGCGAACCTAATAATGCTCGCAGCAGGGAATCCAATATCCGCTCAACGATACTCCAAGTGGGGAATAGATGGCATAGCTTTTCTCCATTGCTTAGGTAAAGTATTACTTCCAGTTTCCTTACAGCTTCTCCTTACAATATATTGAAGATTATAACAACTAAACCACTCGTATCTTAACACTGGCAGCTGCTACTGTGTAGTGTGTACACTTCACTTCTTTCCAAAATCAACAGACCCACTATCAAGAATGTAAAGTTTGCAAGAAACTTTCGTTTTTGATTAACTGGTACCAGTTATTGCCACTGATAAACATAACTATAGGCCTCTATTTAGTAACCACCGAAAGCTATCAACATCTTTACATTATCTAATAAAATGCGATAGGGATTAACACCACATAAAGCTAACATGGTAGGTAATCAGCCCTCTAGATATTTTTGGCATCTTTTTGTAGATAAAGTTTTCTTTTTTTATATCTGGAAACCACTTAACTGAATAAATATAAAAACTAAAAGGAAAACGCTTCAGTTCCGTCAGTTCCATTAAAATAATATTACAAATTACAGTTGGATAACGATATTCTCAAACATTGTACAAAACAAATATATACACAAACACACTTGTATTTATTTATATTTTTAACATTTTTTTGTAATGTCAGAAACATTACAAATGGATGTGAATAACAACAATAAAGGTGAATTTTGGATAAAAAAATTACTACAGTAGCCAATTGAAGACAGTTGATAACTTCATCAAAGAATTTTTAGTGACACAATTTTTAAGTGTTTCTGGAAACATGTTCGATTTATCCATAGCAGTGTCATATAACCTTACGATAACATCTTATTTCACATAAGAAATTTAAAAACAATGCACAGAGTAAGTCAGTACGTGCGACAAAAGTGAAACTTCTTTATCCTTTGGTTATATTTTTTTCTACGCTGCAGAACGCTACTTCCCACTTTATTTTTGATCCATCCTTCTTTATGGCGATAAATACCAGCTATTGTTAATTGAAATTGTTATAATGGAAAAACATTGCTGAATTTGTGACCTTTGTAACTTGATCAATGAGAACACGTCTACATTTCTTTCGGATGCTCGATGCTATTGAAATTACTTTTAAAAATGTAGCATTTTAGTATTTTAACGAAGAAAGAAATTTTCGAAATCGGTCAAGCAGTTTCTAAGTTCACGTGTATGTTCCCGTTCCCTTAGCATTATGGGAATGAATAGCATTCTAACAGTGAAAGAGTTTTGAAATCAGTCAAGCAGTTTCTAAACTCCCGTTCCCGTGGGAATTTCCGGATGAAATATAGTCAATGTTATTTGAGGAAAAATTTTTGAGATCGGTGAAGTGGTTTATGAATTCCCGTTCCTTTGGAAATATGGGGATGATATATAGTCTAAGAGTAATGAAGAAGAACTCTAACAGTCGAGTTTTTCCAAGTTCTCGGTTATGTTTCGATTCCCCCCGAGGGAACATGGAAGGGAAATAAAGCCTATGTTGTTTCTCAGGTTCAAGACCATTTTTGTTTTAAATTTTTGTTATAAAAACAATTATTTCTCCTTACCAACACGGTTTCTTAATAGGTAGGTCAACTACGAATAACCTCACTTCCCTTGGTCATTTTGTTTTGAACAAGTTCGAAGAAGGTTAACTAAAGGCGTTTGACAGGGTCAACCACGAAGATTTGATTAAGAAACTAGTTATTTTGGGTTTTCACTCAAGCTTTTAAATTGGATTAATTCATATTTAAGTGAACGCACACAATATGTTCATATTGATAAAACGCTTTCTCCACCTATCTACGTTACATCAGGTGTCACACAGGGTAGTTATCTTGGACCAATTCTATTCCTCTTATTTGTTAATGACATTCCAAATATATTTTCAAATTCGCTGTTTGATGTACGCAGATAAGATGTATAAGATCAATCAATGATTGCAAGTTGCTCCAAGATGTATTCGAAAACTTGTCTAGCTGGTGTGAATACAATTCACTACATTTAAACATTTCAAAATGTCAAAACCTAACGTTTTATCGAAACCAAAATGTTAAATAATTAAATAAATAATGAGATATTGTATCAAAAAAG
Organism: Melanostoma mellinum; assembly: GCA_914767635.1. Classification (NCBI taxonomy): domain Eukaryota; kingdom Metazoa; phylum Arthropoda; class Insecta; order Diptera; family Syrphidae; genus Melanostoma; species Melanostoma mellinum. The sequence goes on from OU612059.1 coordinate 233,321,065, forward strand.
ATCTTGGTATAATTTTTGAAAAAAAAAAACTTAGATTTTCGAACCACATAATTCAATGCTAGGCTTTGTTATACGCAATTCCAAAGAGCTTTCCGACACACTTTAAAATGCTTATATTTTGCATTTGTCAGATCTATATTAGAATACGGAAGTACAGTTTGCAACCCTATTTATAATGTTCATTCATATAGAATTGAAAAGATTCAAAAACAATTTACAAGAGTTGTTATAAGACAACTTCGATGGAACATAAATATGCCGTGTTATGAAACAAGGTGTAAGCTACTTGGTATTTTTCTCCTTTACATTCGTAGTAAATATTCATGAATTATGTTCTTTAGAAACCTAGTCACAAGTCATATTGATAGTCCGGATCTACTATCATTGGTAGGATTTAATGGTGCAAATGAACCGATGACAAGATGTTTAAGAAGCAAATACTGTTAGCGAAATGATTGATTATTATGATTTCTTTAGATATTATTTTAAAAATAATTTGCTACTTATTTTAAATATTTCTTATGAAATTGTTTGATTCACCAATTTTTATGTTCATTTGATGTCTAAACTATACATCATATAAATATTGTTAATTTTTTTCTTCTTTTGTCCCTTATTGGCAAATGAATAAACATATTATTATTATAAATTCCATTCAAATCGGATCAGAAGTTTTGAAGCCTTATCAATATAAACACTAAGTTCTCGTTTACGTTTCCGTTCCCGTCCCGTTTCCGTTCCCGTTACCGTTCCCGTCTCCGTTCCCGTGAGAATATGGCAACAAAAACATTCTTAAGTGAGAGAATTTGGAAATCCGTCAAGCAGTTCAACTGCAAATTTACGTAACCGATTCTTGTCAATTTTTGTATACTACTTCCTTTAATTAATAATTATAATATAAATATATATAATTATAAATAATTATAGAGTTATGCTCGTCACTAGCGGAAACCTTTTTTCCTATGCATCTTTGGAGTCAATAATAATTAATTTTGTTTAAAAATATGGGGAAATATTCTTCATAAATGCACATGTATATTGTGTTGTCTATTAATTAAATAAATTTGGTTTACGTGTAGCGTTTCTCAATCAAATTCTAGAGTTCAGTTCTGACTAAAACTACAGTTTTATTTTCAGTGTAAATATAATAATAGAGAATATGAAATGAGAATGCAACAGTTAGTTGCAAGTACGTGATCTTTGTAAAATCGTTGGGAACGGAGAATATTAAAATTTTTGGTCATAGAAGTCAGACGTGTTTTGTTTGTGTTGAGTGACAAAAATAAATCGAGTGCAACTTCTTTCAGGCTTTCATTTTACACACAAAAATTACAATAATGGAATCAGTAAGCTCAGGTGCGTTGATTCTCTTTCTATTATAATAGTATTTTCTTTTATTTCTCTTTTAAATATGTGGCTAACGGCACAAAAAAATTATGAAAAAATGTGTTTTTTGGTTTTTGCATTTCGTCAAGTATTTAAGTGTTTTAAATGTGTTGACTGACATGCCGTTAGGTGTTGTGTAAATTTGTGACGAGTTGTTTATCTAATTTAAGAATATGTAAAGTTTTTTTTGCTACTTTTTGCTACTTTTCGTACAGTTGACATTCTTGTTGGTGACGTCATTCTCGAAAAATATCAACTTTTTCATATTTATTTAATTTTAATTTCTCCTGGGACGGAAAAATTTTCAAAACTTTGTCGATTGACATCATGAAAAGTTCAAATCTGAGAGGATTAGACAGCCAAATTTCATTCCTAAGGGAAGAAATCGAAAGAACGGGTTCGATGCAGCGATGTTTAAAAAAATGATGTAAGTGGAAAAGTAACAACATACGTATGTTCAAATCGAAATTTAAATTACGTTGGGAAAAATCTTGTCGGATAGAAGCGAAATTTATTAAAGCAAAACGTGGCTAAAAACACCTTTAGTTTTCAATTATTCGGTAGATTCTCAACGTTTCACAAATTGGACAATGGATAAGCTATCAGGTTGACTTCTTTTAAAATACAAAAAAATAAATGCTATGTTTTCAAAAGCTACTGAAAAACTTATAAATTCCTTTTAAATATCTAAAATAATTGAAACGCATTTAAAGGACATTTTTATTTCAGGCCCATTTCTTGGAGCCCGACATCTCCAGACATTTTTACTTTTTCTTGCCATCGTTGTAGTTTATGCTGGAAGACTCGATATTTCAATATTAATGGTTGCAATGACAGACGCACAATCAACCAATCCAAATTTCTATGTAAGTAAAAATTGATGAAAAAAAGAACACTTTACAAAATATTCGCAATGTTTCATTATTAATACTAGGAATTCGATTTTACTGAAAAGCAAAAGTCCTACATCATAAGCAGTTTTTATTGGGGCTTCTGTGTCACCCAAATCCCTGCAGGATACATGGCTCGGAAGTTGGGCGTCAAAATGATAATGTTCATTTCGTGCCTCTCGACATCAATTTTCACTATATGTATCCCATTGTGTGTTACATGGGGTGGATGGAAGACTTTTTGTGCAATACGAATCCTACAAGGTCTGGCTCAAGGAATGACTTTCCCATGTGTTCATGCACATATTGCAATGTGGTCCCCTCCTGAAGAGAGAACGCGCCTTGGTGGGATGAGTCATTTGGGTATGGAGTTTGGCACTATTGTATCAATGGGTGTAACTGGCATATTAGCCGCATCGCCTATAGGATGGCCTGGAGTATCATATGTATATGGAGGTACCGGAATAGTTTTCTGTGTAATTTGGATGATCTTTGCAGAGAACAAGCCATCAGAAGCTCGATTTATCAGCACAGAGGAAAGACGTTATATTATGACATCACAGTCAGATTCAAATAGCAAATCTGAAAAGGCAATCCCAGTTCCTTGGAAAGCAATATTCACATCTGTTCCGTATTTATCTCTTCTGATATGTCGTCTGGGTCAGGCTTGGGGAGCTACTACGATGCAGGATCAGATTCCAGCATATCTACATGGAGTCCTTGACATGGACATCAAAAGCAATGCTCTATATTCAACATTATCTTATGTGTCAAAATTTGTTTTTGCACTTGCTTTCCTTATTGCTGCCGATTTCATTTTGAGCAAACAGTTGACCTCACTCAGTGTTCTTCGAAAAACTGTTAATACGATAGCTATGTGGGGCCCAGCTGTACTTCTAATTGCGATCGGGTATCTGGGTAAAAATCAAAAGATTTTGGCAGTAATATTTATGACACTAAACGTCGGCCTCAATGGTGGTCAAACAATCGGAAGTTTGCTTAACATAATTGATTTGTCTCCAAACCACGCTGGTGTCCTGATGGGTATTTTGAATTTTATTGGGAACATTATTCCTATTTTAACACCACTTGCAGTGGGAATCATTGTTCATGATGAGGTGAGTATTTTTGGTTTTCAGATTATCGAGTGTTTTTATTTGAATGTACATATTTCCAGACTCAACGAACGCAGTGGCAAATAGTTTTTATTATTGCGGCAGTACTTTTCTTTCTTGGCAATTTGCATTTTCTGTTTTTTGGTGACACCAACACTCAACCCTGGAATAAAAGCGACTTTCTGCTTAAGTATGACTCTGAGGCGATTACAACAAAGAAAAGTGCCACTGTTATCTCAAAAGATATGTCGGAGAGTTGTCCAGACTTGCAATTAATGTCATCGACATCATAAAAACAAATTCGTATGGCAATTAATTTATTAAGCTTAAGTTTTAAAGCTGGTGATATATATTTGAAAAGACACTTTCAAATCATATGTGACGACGAATAATGTACCAAATTAGTATAATTGTCTTTAAAGGCCAAAAATTTTAATGCCATAATAAAAAAACTAGCAATTCAAAGTTCTTCCTCTATTTTATCGAATGTGGTCGAAAAAAATAAAATAAAATTTACAAGTGTTGGAGACAATTCATATCGATAAGAGTCTAACGGTCAATTTCTGAGACCGACACTGCATATGTTTTTTTTTTTTTGTTTATAACAAAAATCTTACCAGATCATGTTTGTGGCCTAGAACGCGTGAAGCACAGCTAAAAAAACTAATTGTAAAAGAGAAAATTATTTTTATACACACCGGGAGAAAATTTAGTATCAAAATACGGCCAAATAAAAAACATATACTTTCATGTGTTTAGTTCTAGATATTTCGTCGTAAAAAGGATTTATCCACTGTCGCATTCCGTAAACAACTGTTATTTGTGATATTTAATAAACAAATACATAAACAAATATAATAAAAATTTCAAAAATGTCCATTTAAATCCAATGAGTGCACTAAATAGTGCAAATTGATTGTCATTTTCATTATACACAATCATAGATGTCGCTATATTGTTGAAATCACAAAAGGGATACAACAAGAGGGCAAACCACACACACACAACGGCATCTGTCCTCCAACTGATTTTACAAACACCACTTTATTTTCAGATTTCAAAACCGGTTTGAAATCCGAAAATAAAGTGGGATTAGTAATTTCACTGACAAAACTTTATACGTAATTGGTAGAAATAAATAAATAAATTATAATTGAATATGAATGAATACAGATAGATCTCGTGTTACAAAAGCAACAATGTAAACAAATGGAAGTTCCAGGGCAAGAGAAGAAATAATTTTAACTCTTGTTCTTTATTCCTCTAAGGTTCAAATCAAAAAACAATATCATTTTCATTGATTGTCGCAAATAAGAGACTGAATGTAAATGTAGGATTCAGACAAGTACTAAGCTAACTATGACCGGGTATTTAACTGGGCTCAGGCATCCAATAGGGCCCATACACTACGCAAACACGTTTATTCAAACGTGTGTTTGTGCAAACATAGTTTCGCCACACACTACATATCCATGATAGATTTAAGATTCTGTGCCAAACTTATTCTGGCTAACTTCTTTCACAGTCCAATTGATAATGAACTCCAGAAGCACAGATTCTCCTTTTTATACAGTTTCGTTTGTAGAATTTTAGTTTGTTTTATTGCTTTTTGTGACACTTTTGACTTGACTTGGATCACTTGACTTCATCACGTTTTCTATACAATTGATAATACTCTACACAAATACTTTCCGCTGAGTGTTCGTTCACGATATCATCGTGCTTGTGGAGACCAACGAAAAATTTCAAGAAAATTAACATCTCATTGAGCAAAATTTGACACACACCACTCAAACATGTTTGTGCAAACACGGAAAATTCAAAATATTTTGAATTTCAAAAGCAAACACTCAACATCGCTATACACAACTCAAACGGTACAAACATTTTTACAACAACAAAATGCATTTGTTTGCACAAACGGTTTGCGTAGTGTATAGTGTATAAATATATATTACTTTTATTATTTATTATCTCATTACTCAATTCCTGTCGTTTTTGCAGTAAGACCCTTTTAAAAGTATCAAATCGGTTTTAAAAATATCATATTAAAATAAATGTTAATTCTGTTTTAAAATTTAAAAAAAATTGAGGAATAATCAATTAATTTAATTGGACATTAAACATTTCCAGCTCCCAAAAACTTCACAAAACATTTTATTTCTTTTGTTTTAAACTAGTTTTTTCCTTTTTTGACATATTTTTTTACAGCTTTGAAATATTTAACCGTTAAAATGTGATGTTGCCAATAGATATTACGCAGTAATATGTGTGTATGTACATAAGTATGTTGAAAGTTTTAAGATTTTTTTTAAGTATATATCAAAAGTGTGTATCTAAAAAAAACTAATAATGATCACATTAAATACAGTGAATTTTTTTGTTGATATGCAAATCCAACAAACAAATATCACTATCAAGTACATATCTATTGTTTTCAAAAACCTTTCGTTTTCACTTTGTTTATTAACTGGTATCAGTTATTGCCATTGATAAACTTAATTATGTCTCTATTTAGAAACCACCGAAAGTTATCAACATTTTTACAGATACTAATAAAATGCGAAAGGGATTAACACCACATATACAATACATACATGGTAAGTAATCAGCCCTTTAGATTTTTTTGGCATCTTTTAGTAAAGTTCTTTCATTTCTTTTTGGAAGCCAGTAAAATAAATTAACAAATACGAGTATAAAAACTAAATTGAATTTTAAATGCTTTGTGTCTTCATTCGATATACAAAACAAATATATCGAGCTCTTTAGCATTCAAACGAAAAGTACCAAAGGTCAGTCGCTTACTATAAAATTTGTTTTCGCTGTAACTTGTCGTTAAACAGTTATAATGCAAAATAAAAAATGCAAAAAATTGCTAAACAATGTATAAAAAAAAAACAATTTTGTTTTAAATGTCGCCTGCGATGATTTTGCAGTATTACATGTAATACATGTAGATGTACGTATATTAGTATACTTCAAAATTCTTAAGAGTCGCCTTTTTTTGTTTTCTTAGTTTCCCATCTGATTAGAATGGGAAAAATTCTTCTTCTACTAAATTTTTCTTCCAATATAAGGATGCTACAATATCTCTCAATAACATAGATTTTATGTTTGTTCATGCAGGCTACGCTATATGCTCACCGATTGCATTTCCAAAGACATCCAACCTCCCAAGTTTTGCTTTAAAGTTGCTGATTTTCAGCAGTGAAGAAGATTATGGACCAAAAGCTGACAATTTCGAGTACCACAACTTATTGCGTGACGTGCATTTAACCTTATCTATGAAAGATATCACATAGGCGCATTTAATAATGTGCGATACCCTACGTTGATGCTGTAAACTAAGCCCGAGATACGCCATGCGGATCAACTAGTGATAAATAATGGCGTCAGTTATTGTTGAAATACGGATATGTGAACATAAAAGTAAAATAGCATCATAGAAACTTTCTAACAATTCTCTGTTATTTTTTTGCTCTCAAGATGATCTCAAGTGTAAATTACAATGCAGTTCCCAAACAAACAACATTTTTCACAAGAAAAACCTTAAGGGTATAATCGTAGCTTTTTTCAGTATCAACAATGCAAAATTTAACAACAAAAACTACATTATTAATTTTTCTAAGCAGCCCCTTATGAGAACACCAAGATATGTCTAGGGAAAACACTTTTTTTTATAGTGAGAAACAGCTTACTAGAACTTCAAAAAGAAGCTCAAAATGAAGGCTACAGTAGATAGCTTACACACTGCTAACTATAATGTTCACAGCTTGGGCAATGGGTAAGCTATCAGGTTGTTTCTTTTTTATTGCAAACAAATAGCTACTTTTTATTCAACAATTTAAGTAATTAAAATAATTTTTCAATTTCAGCGCCAATTCTTGGAGCCCGACATCTCCAGACATTTTTACTTTTTCTTGCCATCGTCGTAATCTATGCTGGAAGACTCGATATTTCAATATTACTGGTTGCAATGACAGACGCACAATCAAACAATCCAAATTTCCATGTAAGGGAAAACTGATTATGTTTTGAGGAAAAAAGAATATCCCTTTATAAAATATTCGAAATGTTTTATTTAAATTCTAGGAGTTCGATTGGACTGAAAAGCAAAAGTCCTACATCATAAGCAGTTTTTATTGGGGCTTATGGTTCACCCAAATCCCTGCAGGGTACATGGCTCGAAAGTTGGGCGTCAAAATGATAATGTTCATCGCGTGCTTCGCGACATCAATTTTCACTATACTTATCCCATTGTGTGTTACATGGGGTGGTTGGAAGACTTTTTGTGCAATAAGAGTTCTTCAAGGTCTGTGTCAAGGAACGATTTTTCCATGTATTCATTCACACATCGCAACGTGGTCACCTCCTGAAGAGAGAACGCGTCTAGGAGGTATGAGTCATATGGGTATTGAGTTTGGCACTATTGTATCAATGGGTGTCACTGGCATATTAGCCGCATCGCCCATAGGATGGCCTGGAGTATCATATGTATATGGAGGTACCGGAATAGTTTTCTGTGTAATTTGGATAATCTTTGCAGAGAACAAGCCATCAGAAGCTCGATTTATTAGCGCAGAGGAAAGACATTATATTATGACATCACAGTCAGATTCAAATAGCAAATCTGAAAAGGCAATCCCAGTTCCTTGGAAAGCAATATTCACATCTGTTCCGTATTTATCTCTTCTCATATGTCGTCTGGGTCAGGATTGGGGAACTACTACCATGCAGAGTCAGATTCCTGCATATCTACATGGAGTCCTTGACATGGACATCAAAAGCAATGCTCTATATTCAACTTTATCTTATGTATCACAGTTTGTGTTTGCACTTGTTTTCCTTATTGCTGCCGATTTCATTTTGAGCAAACAGTTGACCTCACTCAGTGTTCTTCGAAAAACTGTAAATACAATAGCTCTGTGGGGCCCAGCTGTTTTTCTAATTGCAATCGGATTTCTGGGTAAAAATCAAGAGACCTTGGCAGTAATATTTATGACACTAAACGTCGGCCTCAATGGTGGTCAAACAATCGGGAGTTTGCTTAACATAATTGATTTGTCTCCAAACCACGCTGGTGTCCTGATGGGCATTTTGAGTACGGTTGTGAATATTATTTCTATTATAACGCCACTTGTTGTGGGAATCATTGTTCATGATGAGGTGAGTGCTTTTGGTTTTTAGATTTGAGTGTTCTTATTTGAATTTACATATTTCCAGACTCAACGAACGCAATGGCAAATAGTTTTTATTATTGCGGCAATACTTTTCTTTCTTGGCAATTTGCAGTTTGTACTTTTCGGTGACACCAATACTCAACCCTGGAATAAAAGCGATTACCTACTTAAGCATGACTCTGACGCGATTACAATAAAAGAAAGTGTATCACCAAAACCAATCATTTAATGCCATCGACATTGTCAAAACCAATATATTTGGCAAAGACCTAATCATATAACCAAACCATATTTATTTTTAATCAATAAAGCTTGTGATACATTTTTGGAAAGAAAATTGAAATGAACTAAAGTTTTGATACAAAAAATAGAGTGGCGCAACAAAGAACTGATGTTCAGGTAACTAAAATTTTAAGTCAATATCGAAGGACTGAGTTAGGAAGCGCCTTTGAAGGTAGTGTATTTAATCTCGAAGGACCTGCCAGTTCTTCACAAAATATGTAATATGTATCCGTGAAAAAATATTTCCAGGGGGCCTACCATGTAACTCGATTCTACAATAAAAACGTTCGAACGCCCTTTATAATATAATGACTTTCGAATGATTCGAAAGTAGAATCGAGTTACATAGTAGGGCCCCAGGTTTCTGGGATTTGAACCTCGAACTCCCATGTAACTGGTAGAAATCCAAGACATTAAACCACGGGCACCAAACATCACAAACGGGTAATGCTAAGTGTAGTAATACCGAATGCACTAAATTTAAAAAAAAATGTGGTCCTTTTGAAGTATTGATATGAAATTCGAAACGCAGAATTTCAGATCAATACTTCAACAGGGTCACATTTTATATACCAAATTGGACTGAATTAATTAAATAAATAAATAACCAAATAAAAATAAATAGGGTGGCGCAACAGAGCGAGGAGCCCCTGGGCCTAGCGCATTTTTCACAACCATGCCTTGTGAGGGAATGGAAGGGACCTTCAATTTTCTGCCGGTTCCGAACGGCTAATCGAGAAAGCGCTTTTCATGGCAATGAATACTAACGGAGGACTTAACAGGCGGACAAGCCATCCATCACACCACGGGTACCACAAATGAATAAATAAAATAAGCATGCTTAATAAATCCGTTCAGAAATTAATAAATTTCAATATGCTCGAATATGATTGTTAAATTTTTATAAAGGAACGCACTGAATATATGTGTTTTTTTTTAGACGTGTTGATTTCAAGAAAAATTAAAACTCATATAATTCAATGTAATGACCAAGCTTTATATATGGGTTTTCCATTTTGTTTTATAAACGATTTTAGGCAAGTGGCTAGCTCGAATAAATTTCAACCAAGAGGCCCAATTTTCGATCACTTTTTGCAGCATTCGAGGTCGCATATCAGATTTAAAGCGACGAATATTCTCTTCCAAAGCATCAATCGTCTCGGGCTTAACTGCGTAGACAAGCTATTTCACATAAGCCCACAACAAATTTTTGTAGCGGTGTTAAATCACCCGATATTGGAGTAACTCACAGGCTCAAAACGAAATTATGTAAAAAGCGGCGAGACAATATACTGAACGTGCGCCGTACTTAGTTTCGTGCGTTGATTGATGAAATTTTGAAAATATTTAACAGAAACAGCAATCTCAAAACGTTTATCTAAAATAAATTTAAACCCTAAGGTAATATTGAAGCTACAAAAATGTATATCTATGATATTGTTGATTTTTCTAGTTTCATATTTACCAACAGCTTATCAAAATATTGCTCCTAATTCAAGTCATATGTCTGGCAACAGTACCTGCAGCAATAACATTTAATGTACCTATTAACGAATAAAGATTAGCTTGGAAACTCACTAACTCAATGAAGCCGTCAAATTAAGAATTATTATACAGAGCAAACGCTTTAATGTCAAGTAGATTGCAACTAGATCCGAAGCATTGAAATTGAAAGCAAAGCGTGTTACAGTTACGTCCGGATGGTTTTAAATTGTTGACATTACTCTAAATTCATATTCCTGTAATGGCGGCAACCAGAGATATTAAAGGTTTATTTTCTTGATTTATCGAAACATTTATGAATATAAATTCAACACTGTGCGTTGTTTTCAATATCGTTTTTGATTACTTGTAGTGTGAGGAATTCATCTATGACACAAACTGATAATTTTGGTTATTTCTGACAGGTTTTAGATTGAGAATGAGAATATTATGTGTATGTACATTGCTTATTGTGTATTTATTAAGAAATTAAATTCTTGAGAATTGAATTTGACTAAAAAAGAAAATCAAAACCTTTTCAAAACTGGCAGTGAAACATTTTGAACCATTTTCTATTCAATAAAGTTCCCATGTGTGTGTTTAAGATTATAGATTCGGTATTGTTTCTTGAGAGCATAATATCGATTTCCATTGGTACACCCGAAAACCAATCCACTGGGCCACTAGATTAATTTTTTTGCCCTTAAAAATATAATTTTGTGAATATCGATTCGGACTGCTGCATACATCAATACAAAACATTCGGAGTGAAAAGTCAAATTATTAATTAAAAAGACAATTGTTGTTTAACACTTGTCTATACTCTATACCACTTTGTAAAAGAGGTTTTTGTAAATCAAAATGGATATCGACATAAAATAAGGCGACACACAGTTTTCCATCAGTCTATGTAAGCTAGAAGCTTTCAAACCATGTATACATATGTATATTAGACTGGTTGTTTTTTTTTTTCAAAAACTATCAAAAAAAACCTTCTGCAAAGGTGTCAAGAGGCACTTGATATTATACAGGATATAAATATTAATCGAGAATTGGTGGTATTTTTTCATTAATTGGAATTTTGTTGACTTTTAACAGCTGGATGTTTTAGAAAACGCTCTAAAAAAGAGATTGTGATTTTTTTTTTATAAATTTACCCTTAAATAAGTTATTTATCCTTAAATAAGTTATTTAAGGTGAAATTTAAATATATTATACATTTTTCGTTTCCCCTTTTTTTCTACCTTTTTGGAGATTCGAACCTCAGACATATAATTGTTTTTCAAGGGCTTAGCCTTTAACAAGGAATTTGATAGTCATCTTTCTAACTTAGGCCATTCGGAATTGGCCTGCAATTGCAAATTAACCGAGTTTCGTTCCGCCAGGTCCATACTGATATTGCAGTCGGCCGATAAAAAGTTTATGGTTTGCGGGGACCCTTATATTTCAACTAGTATCTATACTAAAGATTTAATAGACTTCTTCAGAAAAAGCCGTTTCCTTTCAGCAGACAGTTATTGAACGCATACCTGGGCTCTATACCACAAAACAACTTATGAACTTTTCGCTTCGTGCTTATCAAAATTTTCGTCAGAATTAAAAAAAAAATTAAAGTGATAAGTTGAAACAAATAAGTACAATCTCTATAAGTCTCTGCAATTTTTATATTCTCTTTCTGATTTCTGTACAACGTGCGTTCTCTTCTACAAAAAGCAAAGTAAGATTTACAAAGAATCTACTTTTCACTTTGCAAAACAACGCAATTTGAGAAGTATCAATAGAAAAGTTGATACGTTTTTTTTTGTGGAAAAGGGCTCTGGAGTCTATATTAAATAGTAGAATCCAAAATAATTCTAAGAGCTTCCCTATTAAGAAAGTTAAGAAGGTACATTTCTTTTTGTCTCATTCATTTTAAAATCTTGTAATCTTAAATTTTTCCAAAAATAATGATATTTTCATTTTAGTTCATAATCTTATCTTACAATTTTAAATATAGGCCCATTATTTGGAGTACGTCATCTTCAGGCTCTCTTACTCTTTTTGGCAATTCTTGTCAACTATGCCGGAAGGCTGAACGTATCTGTTTCTCTGGTAGCCATGACCAATGCACAAACAACGAATCCAAATTTTCAGGTAAGTATCTAAACTCTACCCGCCGGCGCCGTATTAATAAACGCGGAATAGCTGGGCGAAGTCTTATTCCACGGATTAAGTGGAAAATGCTATGGCAAAAGATAATACAATTCATGGAATAAGACTTAGCCCAGCTATTCCGCGTTAATACGGCGGTACATATTCTATGATACATCAATTTTTGTTCTAGGAATTCGATTGGGATGAAAAGGAACGATCTTTAATTATAAGCAGCTTCTATTGGGGATACTTCATTACTCAATTTCCTGGAGGTTACATGGCTAGCAAATTAGGTGTCAAAGCGACAATCTTTACTGGTACCTTTGGCTCATCACTTCTAAACGTCATAATTCCCTTTTGCGTCACCTGGGGTGGGTGGCAAGTCTATTGTGGTATTCGAATAGTTCAGGGTCTGTTTCAAGGAATGTTGTTCCCCTGCGTTCATGAACACCTGGCCAAGTGGTCACCTATTGAGGAGAGAACTAGACTCGGTGGACTAAGCCACACTGGAATTGAATGTGGAACCATTGTTGCTATGGGTTTATCTGGCATTATAGCAGGATCCGATTTAGGGTGGCCTGGCATATCCTACGTGTTTGGAGGAATGGGAATATTTTTTTGTATTCTATGGTTAATTTTTGCAAACAACAGCCCAGAACAGTCTCGATTGATATCTTCCAGGGAAAAGAATTACATTTTGTCTTCTCAAGAAAGATCAGGAATTGCTATGAAGAGGAAAGTTCCCATTCCATGGAAAGCAATTTTTACGTCCATACCATTTATATCGCTCTTAATCGTTAGAATATCCCAATCCTGGGGATTCACAACAATGCAGTCTCAGATCCCAGCCTACATGCATGGAGTACTCAAAATGGACATAAAAAGCAATGCCTTATATTCTGCACTGCCTTATCTCGCAATGTGGATTCTTTCAAATGTGTATTTATTAGCAGCTGATATAATTTTGAAAAATGAATGGGTCTCATTGAATATCGTGAGAAAGACGATGAACACACTTTCTATGTGGATTCCAGCTGGCCTACTGGTAGCTATAGGATTTCTCGATGAAAATCAAAAGGAATTAGCTGTAGTTTTTATGACACTGAACGTGGGGTTGAACGGGGGACAAACAATAGGGAGTATTTTAAATACAATTGACCTCTCACCGAACCATGCTGGAATTCTGATGGGAATAATAAACTGTATAGCAAATATTGTTCCTATTCTTACACCGCTAGCAGTCGGAATCATTGTGTATGACGAGGTTTTAACATTTAATTCAAGCAAATATATAAATGTGATTGTAATTTATTTACTTTTTTGTTGCAGACTCAACGAACGCAATGGCAAATTGTGTTTATAATATCAGCCGTTCTTTTCTTTTTGGGCAACTTACAGTATCTAATTTTTGGTACTACCGAAACCCAGCCGTGGAACGAAGAGGTCTTTTCGTTAAAAACCCGCTCTGGCTCTGAGCATGCAATTGAGACAAAGCAAACCAATCGAGAGAGCTGAATCTCTAATTGATTTTGTATTAACTTTTTTTCTATGTTAGTTTAGTTTACTGAGGGAGGATTTGAAAAATATAGAACCAAAATTTTGAAAAATTAAATTTTCTATTTTTGAAAGGACGTGAAACAACTTTATTTACATTTTCACAATTTTTAAGTAGTTCAGTTAACTTGGCAGCTCTATATTACAACAAAGCATTGAACTTGCTTTGCTTTTAATTAGCGCGCACATCAAGGGGTTATGAATACCCTTATAATGTTATAGAACACAGTGCGAGTATTGAGGAAAATATGAGAGGATTTAATATGAGACACCGTTGCACATTGCTTTCGAACTTTTGTGAATCATCATGCTGGGGAAATACAGAGCCAGGTAAAGCATTCCACAAACGGGTGGTGCAACTAAAATAAAAATCTCTGTACTTGACTGTACGCCCAAAGTTGGGCCCAAGGTAAAACTGATTAGCATTCCTAGCGAGGCGGGTGTTGCGCCTAAATTGTTTCAGGGGAGGAATGCAACTGGATACTTCCCTAGAGCACTATTTGTGAAAAAAGCGATAAAAGAGAGTAAGACAGGTAACGTTTCGACGATGGTTAAAAGAATCAATCGATTCTACGATTGAACCATTACCTATCAATTTCAACGCTCTTTGGAGTTGCGCTCCAGTTTTGGGCGAATGAAGGCCTTAAAATTGTAGCCAGATCAGAAGTGGTGAAGAATTTCCTGCATCGTCTCAAGAAGCCTAAGCATTTAGCAGCGTTTTTGGCGAATTCAAATATATGTGGTCATTCCAACGAAGATCATCGTTTACACACAAACCAAGTACTCACTGCTTTTCTTGGATTGGTTTCTTCATGGATAATAGCAATGGGGGAATGTTAAGCTTCAACGACAAGAGACAGCATTGGGTTCTCGAAGCATTGAATTTTACTTGGTTCTTATGACCCCATGTAACAATGCTGTCAAGGTCACAATTCAATGAGCTTATCATACGCAGCCGTTCCAGTTCCACATCCGAAAAGCAGGGACGTGATTTAGGAAACGAATATGAAAAGCTGAGGGTCGAGTCGTCAGCAAAACAGGATAAGAGGATTAGAAGTTTAAGACAAGAGATCATTTATGAAGCTGAGGAAGAGAGTCGGAGACAAAACGGAGCCCTGGGGAGCACCAGCATTTTTGAATACAACTTGTATCGAACGGTCGGAAAGAGGAAGAGGCTTATCGATACCAAAAGCACGCATTTTCGATAAAAGAGCCTGATGTCAAACTCTACAAAATGCTTAAGAAATATCAAGTGCAATAATCTTACTTTCTCCAAAACTATGAAAAGATTGGTTCCACTATTCGGTGAGATATGCCATCAAATCACCAGTGGACCGTTTGCTACGAAAGCCGTACTGACGGTCATTAAAAAGCTTTCGTATTATATCTAATTTCGACTTATTAATCATTTGAAGAAAAACAGTATATTAGATCGAATGCTTCCTGCATGCAAGTGACAAACATTTAAACCATCATAAGCGCTACACTGAGCATTGCAGATAGATCTTACATTATCTGGGCAAGTGTTAAACATGTTAAAGCATCACCAATATAAGTAAGTTTAAATTTAAGAAAATAATTTTTGATATGAAAAAAGAAATATACATTAAAATTGTAGCACTTAGCCTATACATATAGGTACGTAGGATGTAGTGTGGTCGCAGTGAATTGATATTAAATGTTGAACAAAATTTATTAAAAATATTTGTAAGGTTCTCATTTTGGCAGAATGGTATTCCATGGAGAACAATATACCCCGTAATGTTTTTCCCAGCTAAAGAGTCAATATCTGTTTTCAGTGATTAAGTGTTATTGTGTTCCGTTTCCATTATCTGTGCAAATTTTGTTTCAGAACACAAAACTAAGTTGTTCATTTTTTTATACATATTTGTTTTTTATATTTTTTCAAGTGATTGTATTCGTGAATTAAAAATTGATTCCATTTCATTTATCAAACGTTTTTGAGATTTCGGTTAGTTCTTTTCTCAGTGTTGATAATATCGTGTCGGTACGTGGTAATGTTAGTTTATTCAAACGTGTTTCAATTTTATCCCAGATGTTTGACGAAGAAGGAGCCGATAAAGAAAAGCTTAGAGGAGAGTCTCCAGATCCACCAGTCACGTTAGAACGTAAGACTTTTTTCTTTATCAATTTTTAGGTTATTATTTGGCATTTCGATTTTAATAAATTAATTGAAAAATAGTTACGGCTTCTCTCGATTTCTATGCACTTTGAAATAATTATTTTACACAACGTATAAAATCAATTTAATTTAACTATGAATTTAAAGAATTTATTTATTGCGGAGCTGGTTAGGGGCTAGACTTTACTTGACATATCGTATATCGATTGAAAGAAAGTTAAGAAGATACATTTCTTTTTGTCTCATTCATTTAAAATCTTGTACTCTTAAATATTCCAAAAATAATGAAATTTTAATTTTTGTTTATAATCTAATATTACAATTTTAAATTTAGGTCGATTTTTTGGAATACGTCATCTTCAAGCTCTCTTACTCTTTTTGGTAATTCTTGTAAACTGTGCAGGAAGGCTGAACGTATCTGTTTCTCTGGTTGCCATGACCAATGCACAAACAACGAATCCAAATTTTCAGGTAAGTATCTAAACTCTACATTATCTGTGATACATCAATTTTCGTTCTAGGAATTCGATTGGGATGAAAAGGAACGATCTTACATTATAAGCAGCTTCTATTGGGGATACTTCATTACTCAGTTTCCTGGAGGTTACATGGCTAGCAAACTAGGTGCCAAAGCAACAGTCTTTACAGCCACCTTTGGCTCATCACTTCTAAACACAATAATTCCTTTTTGCGTCACCTGGGGTGGATGGCAAGTCTATTGCGGTATTCGAATAGTTCAGGGTCTGTTTCAGGGATTGTTTTTCCCTTGCGTTCATGAACACCTGGCGAAGTGGTCACCTATTGAGGAGAGAACTAGACTCGGTGGACTATGCCACACTGGTATTGAATGTGGAACAATTGTAGCTATGGGCTTATCTGGCATTATAGCAGGATCCGATTTAGGGTGGCCTGGCATATCCTACGTGTTTGGAGGAATGGGAATATTTTTTTGTATTCTATGGTTGATTTTTGCAAACAACAGCCCAGAACAGTCTCGATTGATATCTTCCAGGGAAAAGAATTACATTTTGTCTTCTCAAGAAAGATCAGGAATTGCTATGAAGAGGAAAGTTCCCATTCCATGGAAGGCAATTTTTACGTCCGTACCATTTCTATCACTCTTGATCGTTAGAATATCCCAATCCTGGGGATCCATAACAATGCAGTCTCAGATCCCAGCCTACATGCATGGAGTACTTAAGATGGACATAAAAAGCAATGCCTTATATTCTGCACTGCCTTATATCGCAATGTGGATTCTTTCAAATGTGTATTTATTAGCAGCTGATATAATTTTGAAAAATGAATGGGTTTCATTGAATATCGTGAGAAAGACGATGAACACACTTTCTATGTGGATTCCAGCTGGCCTACTGGTAGCTATAGGATTTCTCGATGAAAATCAAAAAGAATTAGCTGTAGTTTTTATGACACTGAACGTGGGGTTGAACGGGGGACAAACAATAGGAAGTATTTTAAACACAATTGACCTCTCACCGAATCATGCTCCAATTCTGATGGGAATAATAAACACTATAGCAAATGTTATTCCAATTCTTTCACCACTTGCAGTCGGAATCATTGTGTATGACGAGGTTTTAACATTTAATTCAAGCAAATATATAAATGTGATTGTAATTGTTATTTTTTTTTTTTTTTATTGCAGTCTCAACGAACGCAATGGCAAATTGTGTTTATAATATCAGCCGTGTTTTTCTTTTTGGGCAACTTACAGTATCTAATTTTTGGTACTACCGAAACCCAGCCGTGGAACGAAGAGGTCTTTTTGTTAAAAACCCGCTCTGAGCATGCAGTTGAAGCAAAGCAAACCAATCGAGCAAGCTGAATCTCTAATTAATGTTGCATTAAACTTTTTTATCTGTTATTTTAGTTTACTGATAGAGGATTTAAAAAATATAGAATCAAAATTTTGAAAAATTAAACTTTTTGTATTTGAAAGGACGTGAAACAACTTTAATCACATTTTCACAATTCTTAAATAGTCAAGCATTGAATTGGTTTTGCTTATAAAAAAGTTGATGTTTTCATTGAATTTGAAGTTAATACTAAAAGGAACCCCAAGGGCACACAAATTCTAAACTTTATATAATGATTGTTGAGATATTGAATAATTTGCAATAACATGAATCCTTTTGCGCCAGAACGTCATACTTTGAAACTAGGTTCAAACTTATGAAAAACAAAGGACCAAGGTGACTCAGTTGTGGCATACCCCCAAAAGATCATTGAAAGAGTTTGACGGAAACAAACAAACAAAATCAAATTCAAACTCAAATATATGACCATTTTCTTAAAACAGCGCTTAAACTAATTTTAAAGGGTCTAAAGGAAAGGCTCGCATGGAGTTCCGTTTAGTGGAACACCATAGGTGCATTTCCTTTTTGGTGTTCTTGTGTTCATGGAGAATACTACATTGAAAAACATTGCTGCACGGGGCATAGCTGACTTGCATTTCATGCCTGTAAGTTTCCCTACAATTAACATTTTACAAGTTTATTTTTTATTTTAAACACTTTCTCCTAAAAAGGGCCAAAAATGTAGGTACCCTTTTTGAAATTAAATTGTTAATTAACTACAAATTGTACGTTATGAGATTCATCTTTCTGTACACAGCTACTGTTTTAAAATAAATCTAATCTAATATAATCTAATGTTATCTTTTAAAAAAATATTTAAATTTCAACTTTCAATCAATATTATAGTCTTAAGTGTGCTGAAAAGTCTTCTGAATAGAAAACCATTACGTGTATGAATATTATTACAGTATAAATATTACAATAAATTAGTATCGTGGTACCCGTGGCGTAATGGTTAGCATGTCCACCTGCTAACCCAGAGGTTCGAGGTTCGAATCCCAGCAGAGGCAAAATGCAAAAATGTTTTTCCACGGGTATCGCCTTTCGCGAGGAATTGGCAAGTCCTCCGTTAGTAAATTCATTGCCATGAAAAGCGCATTC
Organism: Melanostoma mellinum; assembly: GCA_914767635.1. Classification (NCBI taxonomy): domain Eukaryota; kingdom Metazoa; phylum Arthropoda; class Insecta; order Diptera; family Syrphidae; genus Melanostoma; species Melanostoma mellinum. The sequence goes on from OU612059.1 coordinate 233,340,208, forward strand.
TCAATTAGCCGTTCGGAACCGGCGAAAAATTGTAGGTCCCCTCCATTCCCTCACAAGGCACGGTTGTGAGAAATGCGCTAGGCCCAGGGGCTCCTCGCTCTGTTGCGCCACCCTATTTTTTTTTATAAATATTGCAGGGTGAGTCCTACACGGAGATCGTGTTGTCCGCCGCGATCTTCTGCGCAATATTGTTTATAAATTAGCCATTTCATTTATTTTGACATTTTTTTAAATACACGTCCGAAAATACACGCGAAAGATCATGTTGTTTTAATGTTAAAAAATCCTTAGAAATCATCGCTTCACTGAAGAAGAGACCCCTTAAGATTTTAGTTTCAGCCAAAAAAGGAAGCAATTAAATATTTTATATATTTTTTGTTATTGAACAAGAACAGGTCTCTCGAAGAAGACATAAATAAAATGTTAGGACAAAAAAGTGCCGTTTGATAAAGTCTCATTCTTCCTCCCTATTTTTTATTTAATTTTTTTTTTAAAGAACAATAATTTTCAAAAAAAAAAAAAAAATAATGAATGATGAGTTAAATGGAGCGTGTCTGTAGTAAAACAGAATCTATTGTTTTTAATAGCCCCTACACTAAACTGAAAATGTGATTTAAGCTACAGAACTTCGATTTGCTAATATAAAACGTCGTGAATCATTGTTGTTGTTGCATCACTGTCGACCGAATCATCTAAGGGTTTAAAATTATTTCCTAATTTGATTTAAGTGTCGATACCCTATCTTAACAACTGTTTATCTCACAAAGCTTTCACTTTCTCAAACTACATATTTGCTTTTTTTTTTATAGCAACGAATAATGAAGATCATTCAACAGACAAGAAATTTTTCATCAATAGATACATCATACAAAAGAATATTGTGTTGCTGTGGAGCTAGAGTTTCTTTTGAAACGTCTTCTACTTCCAGTGTAGTTCCGTTGAATATTGACAGCGATTCGGTTTGCAGTGTGCTTCTTTCGCTATCATACGATTTGTTTCCAAACAGCAGTTAAAACTTAAATATTTCTATTAAATGTGGAAAGTTACCAAAACATGTTGTCCGCCGCAAATGATAAGAAAACTCAATGTTCTTAAATTGCATGAACATGATATTTCGCAATTGTGTTAAACATAAAGCACTTAACTTTACAGTGCGGTAAACTATAATTTCAAACACACACAAACTAAAATCAATGGTTTGCGAATATAGTTGTAAGTAAATCAAAGACCTTATAACTACGAATAGAAAAACAAAAAAAATAAAACGATTGATTACACGTGTGAGCCTGAGTATGCTATTCAAAAATAATTGCATTCGTGTTATAAAAAAAAAGAACAGTCAACGATACTGAACGTCGCCATCGTTATAAAAACATGTCGTGAACCTGAGCTTTCGTGATATCACTTAAAAGATGAAGATTAAGTGAAGAACATAAGGCAATCACGAATGTTCCTCATTGAAATTGTTTTACAGTTGACCGCAAATTTCGTATCCTACTTACAACTTTTTAATTACTCACCTTATGGCATGCAGCATGTGTTAATGAGTGTAAATGGCTTGTAAAAAGACATATTAACAGTGCTATCCAAAATTACTATTTACATTTTTAAAAATTAAGAATTTCGCTATCAAAACCAACTTATTTGAATTTACGAAAAAATATTTCAGCTTCATTTACAGTTGCCTGTTATTGTTTATTCATTTTGATGCAAAAAAAAAAAATTGTGATAAAACGGCAAAATTTAATGATACCTTACATTATTTACGTTGTTACGATTATGAAAAAACAATGTTAAGGTAATTGCCAAAGAACGGAAACATTTTTCTTTTGTCGGGGATTCCTTTTTCATTAAAATCTTTTTGTCTATTTGTAAAATATGGAGTATACAAGACCGTTTGATCAGTCCGTTCAGTAAAATGCTTTGAGAAAAACAAACAAGTTGGTAAAGTTAGCTTTTATTTCAAATGACTTGTGCTCGTGGAAACGATAAGTGAAACATTGAGTTGAACGATACAGTCTTGGTTCTGCTTGTTTTTTTTTTTTTTTTTTTTTTTTTTTGTACTATACCTACTATGGCTAACCATTTTTGCACGTCAAAAGAAATTAATTTCTGATACACATGTATTTGCCCGTTGGCAGTTATTGGTTTATCAAAACAAAAAAAAAAGAGTCAACACTGCCAGAATTAGATTTAGTCAATTAAATTTTGACTTAAAAAATTTGCTGTCTTATAAACACATATCATCTCGACAACTGTTTCAGTTTCGTTATTAAAGTGCTTATCAATAGATATCGAGGTTTATAGAGCAAAAAAAAGGGACTCAGTTTCTGTGCCAAATTTGTTTTCCTTGTTCAAAATGGGTGTGTATGCCAAAAAATGTTAAATTGAAATACAAAAAAAAAAAAACAATTAGCTACCTAGTGCATCTGTCGATTTGCGCGCTTCATTTAATTATTTTTTTTTAATTCCTTACGCGTCTTGGTTTTCATATCAAAACTTTTACTAATAAATGTTTAATCCATTTCATAAAAAAAACGAGCTGCGGACTTTAAATAAAATAAAATGAATCAAGCGGACAAAGCTGCACGCAGCAGCATATTGAAAGAAACTGTGTGAAATATTTTTAAGGATTTCAATCATTTGTCTATGCTGTCGTGGTTTAAAGTTTTATTCTCGGCGGAGATGTGCACTAGTTGTTTGCTAGTACAATGATTACAGTTAAAAGTAGTTCCTTGTATATGCCAAGGGCTTGTTATAAAAACTCTTAAAAACGGATTGTGACTAAGGTACTGAACACGTCAGAAATGATCGACAAAAAAGGAAACAATCATTTTGACGACAACAATGTTGTTGGGGAAAGCAATTTAATTTATCAGACCGGGGAATTGATTACTCAGTCACGGGTTTTACCCTAGTAATTGGTAGGGACATTATTTTCAACAGAAGTTTATGTTAAAATAAAGTACTTAAAATATACGAAGTATCCAGTTACCAGTATCGCGCAAAAGTGACCTTATACGTCACGTCCTCTTCTCTGGATTTTGTAAACGACATTGAGCTATATTCAAACATTTCGGAAACTTTAATAAACAGTTGTACGTTGTCTCTCCTATTTTATAAAGAAAAATTCGTAGAATGCAATTGAATGATGAATTGCTTTTTGTTTGATTTTTGTTTTGCTTTATCACGCAAACTAGGTACGCCGTTTTATTGAAATGCAATACGCATACAATGCAGTCATAAAGAAAGATGAAGACACTACCTTCCTTGTACGAACTTTGCCAATTTTCTGTCTGCGCGTCTACGTAAAATTGACAATGATAAAACGAAGCAGAAAATATTTATCAAACTTCATTTTCTGGAATTCACGTAATTTTATTACATATATGAAATTGAATCGAGTTTAAAAAAAATTCAAAACCTGAAAAATCAAAACAAAAAATCGCCTGGACTTTATATTGAAGTAGGAAAAACTACATATTTTGAAAATTTGATCGAATCTTTGATATCTTTTTGATTTATTTCGAAAACCAATAAGTCTTATATCACATTTCAAGCAAATACTTTCGATTGAGGTTAAAATTTCAATTCTTTAGTTTTGTTACATTTTTTACAAACAACCCTGCATTCCCAATATACGAGTATCTCAAAAGTATATACTTTTTTCTCTAGTTTCAGGCCCTGTTGTTGGAGTTCGCCATGTTCAAGTGTTGCTCTTATTTCTTTGTATTGTTGTTAACTATAATGTCCGACTGAACGTTTCCGTTGCGGTTGTAGCGATGACAAACTCTGAATCAACAAATCCAGATTTTGATGTAAGTTTCTTAGATTCTCGTAAAATTTAAGCAAACCAAACTATTAATCATTTTCATACTTTTATTTAATAGGAGTACGACTGGAACGAGAAGGAAAAGTCATACGTCCTTAGCAGTTTTTACTGGGGTTACATCGCAACAAATTTTCTTGGCAGTTATATGTGTCGAAAGTTTGGTGCTAAGTCCACCATATTTATATCAACCTTTGGATCAACTGTACTTAGTTTTTTTACACCAGTATGCATGCCCTTCGGTGGATGGAAAATTTATTGCGGAATAAGGGTGTTTCAGGGCATTTTTCAAGGATTGTTTTATCCTTGCATTTTTGAACACTTGGCAAAATGGTCACCAATCAAAGAACGAACTCGGCTTGGAGCTTTAAGTCATCTTGGCATGGAAATAGGAACGATTTTTTCGATGGCATTGACCGGAATAATTGCACAATCCAGTTTGGGTTGGCCTGGAATATCATATGTTTCAGGGGGCCTTGGAATAGCATGGTGTGTTTTGTGGCTTGTGCTCGCTGACAATTCTCCAGCCGCTTCCAGGTTTATTGGCGAGGCAGAAAAGAAATACATTCTTCAATCACAAGCAAAAAACGAGCATGAGAATATTCAAATATCCATTCCTTGGAAAGCAATCTTTACATCGGTTCCATTTATCTCACTCATAGTTGTGCGATCATCCGAAGCTTGGGGCTATTCAACTGTTCAAGCTGAAATTCCATCTTATTTGCGTGGCGTTCTAAATATGGACATAAAGAGCAATGCTTTATTCTCAGCGCTGCCATTTTTAGCGATGTTTATCATGGCGTATATTTATCTGTTTCTATTTGACTTTATTATCAAAAGAGATCTTTTGAACATGGGAACTTTAAGGAAAATAGTTAATTCAATTGCCATGTGGATTCCCTCAGCAACTCTCATTTGGGTTGGTTTTCTAGATGAAACTCAGAATGCAATGGCTATTTTTCTTATAACTATCACCATAGGGTTCAATGGTGGAGTGACAATAGGAAGTGGTTTGAATACAATTGATTTGTCCTCAAACCACACTGCTATTTTAATGGGCATCATCAACACTGTTGTGAGCATTGTGTCTTTGATAACACCCTTGGTTGTCGGCGTGATCGTCACGGATGGAGTATGCTTGAAGATTAACAAATTTCTATATTCATCTAATCGATTTTTCATTTTCAATTTTTACAGGCTGATCGGTGGCAATGGCAAATTGTTTTCATCATATCTGCTATAATCTTCTTCCTCGGAAACTTGCAGTTTCTCTTTCTTGGCAGAACTAAATCTCAAATCTGGGACCATGAAGAATTTCTGACAAATCGTAAGAACATTGAACGCGTTAATGGCATTTGGACAGTAAAAGTTTTAGAACAGGATTCGAAAAAACCCGTCGATATCCCAAATTCAACAATTACTCACGAACGCCTGTGATAAAAGTAAACCTCAAGCTTTTAAATTATTTTGATATGGAACCTGGGACAGGGGACACGCATAGCACTTAATATTTATTTAAAAAATTAATTTCAAAACTACTTTAATAAATTTAACGAATATTCTATATGGCTTTGAAAGTCTGTTCGATTTCCAGAGTTTTGTCGTAAGAAATTCAGCTCCTTGGATCATGACAAGGTTAAGTTATATTCCCTTTTAGCCGAGTTCACACTCTACAAATACTTGGACAGACTTTGGCTTGAACGACCAATGCTTGATAGTGTGAACGCTCATACCCCCGCTTGACCAACTTGTGGGATGGTTTTCAAACATTTTTGAGAATCTAGAAGTTGGACGGAGTGCAAGAGTATATGACATCATAAAGTTGGACGACAAGCTTGATAAATCTTGAATCTTAAAGTGACACAATTCAGTTTTTACAATATTCACTCTGATTTCGGTTGGTTGGCGTTTTGAACTGAAATCAAGGTGTTTAAATATCAATTAAAAACAAGGAACTATTTTCATTTCTATTTTCTTACCATTATAAAATACTTTCTTTTCCTTGTACGTCAATGTTTCATTTGGAGCGCCCTCCTTTATTATCGTTCTACTAAAACGAATTTCAGATTAACAACGATTGCCTTGAGGACACCATTAACACTTCCGTTTTAAAAAAAAGCCTAATCCTAAGAAACTCCTTTTTAAAGCTTAGTCAGGGTAAATAATGCAAACTCAAGGTCATAAGCCCATTCGCAAATGTATTTATAAGGAATTTTGCAAAGCTCGGGTGGCCATAAGGTTCTATTTGAAAATATACAAAGCAAAGCGAAATTCACATGTTCAGGCATACAAAATGGGTTGATTAATGGTAAATGTTTGTCTTTTATACACACGAGCTCCAAGTTAAATTTGGATACGTTCTTCTATACCAGTGTTTCCCAAAGTGGTCCAGGTGGACCCCTAGGGGTCCACGGGAGACTTGATGGGGGTCTACGTAGGCGTGAACAAAAAATGGGGGTCCATAAGATGTTAATGGGGGTCCACGAAAATGTATCTGCCTACATTGTTTTAAGTACCTAACTAATGAGATAATATTTCAATAAGGCAACTGTTACTTGTCCAAGCTTGCGTATTCGATATTACTTACAATTTCGTGTACAGACTTGCAAAGCGCTATCCGCTCGACAATGCTTGATGCTTGTTCAGACATAAATTTGATCACTACTATAAATACTTGATCCCAAAGGCGAACTCATTCATTTGTTTACGGAATTTCGAAAAAAAGGTGTGAGAAAATTTATATCATCAGTGTTTGCTAAAAAAAAGTAAATATCCTTTTTTTATATAGTAGTTAAGTATATTTTTTACGTGTACTTATCGTTTGATTACAACTGCTCGTATAGAAAGGTAACTTAGTAACTTACAGATATTTTGATTGTATTCTTTCGATTTGAAAACAAACACAGCACTTTTTATTCAATTGATTTTTTCACGAGAGAAGCACTGCCTCTCTAAAAAGGCCGAATAAGCAATATTTCAGAGCAATTAATTTTGTAATTTTTCTTGTAAATAACTACTAATTTTATAAATTTCACAATCATTTTAAATTGATTTTGAAGTAACTATTTTATCAGAACTATTCCTTTTCGGAAGAGCGGGGCTTGAGCTTCGATGCCAGTTTGTCACGTTTTAACAATGAAGTAACAGACAAAAAATACGCAAATACACGGAGCGCGTGAACTCTTTGATTTGATGAAATGTTAGCTATCGTTTTTATGGACAATTTTGGGATTTCGACTTTTATTTTTTCCTACACAAATATGATCAGTATTCGATACTGAGTACATCAATTTGTCTTAGCGGTTTATTAGTTGGTTCCTTTACGAGCCGTAATTCTATTTCCGCGTGCTGACAAAGGCTGCGGTCTGATACCTATAATAATAAAATGTATTGATGAGGATAACCATACCTACAGTCAACATTTAAGTGCCCTGCATGCTGACTTCAAAACCAGGTTTGAAGATATGCTGACAATGGATATACCACCATGGATCACAAATCCATTTGATGAAACGGAGCTGCACGAGCTAAGCACCAATGAGGAGCTGAAGGTGAAATTTAGAAAAGGATACCAAACATTGTGGCTGCAAGCAGAAATACCCGAAAAATATCCTGGACTGTGGGAAATCTCAATGAAATTTTGAATAGCTTTTCACTCGTCATACCTTCCGAAAGGAGTTTTAGTGCCTTTGAAAACCTCTTAACAAAAAAAGAAGCAAATTAAACATCACAAAGCGGGGGGATTTGCGGTTATTGCTCACAAAAATAAAGCCAATTATGATCGTTTGCTGAAACTGCATCAAATGACCTGAACCTATATTACCTCATTAATTTTTTTTTGTAATTCTATTCTTTTAATAAATTAAGTGTTATAAAATATACCATTTTTCGTTTTTATTTTACCTATGGGAATAAAGGGACAGATCTCAGAAGCGATACAATTTTTATTTTTTGGTGACTTTAAGAATGTGGTAGAAATGTAGCAGCAGGGGGTCCACCGAAACCAGTAAAATTTTGAAAGTGGTCCACGAGAAAAATAAGTTTGGGAAACACTGTTCTATACGCTTATGACCTTGCGTTAACCCAGTGTTTCCATATTTTTTGACTCACTAATAGCGTAGTATTAGAGTATTTAAAAACAATACAACAAAAATTAAAAACAATTTTTTTTTGTCTCATAAGTCAACAATTTAACGTTCAAAAGTAGCAAAAACGAGATAAAGCTTTTTTTCATTCACTATTTTGTCGTCTTGCACAACAGAGGAAAACATTTTTTGAATTAGAAATCGAAAGAGACTAGTCAAAATGCACTGTGGAATTTTTAGTGTACTTGAAAGTGCATAAAAAAAGAATTAAGTAAAACAAAGACTTGAGACTTAATATTTTGGCAAGCTATTCCAATCTACCCCAATAAACTTCGTGACAAATATAGAAAAAAATTCAAATCAATTAAGTAATTTTAAGCATGTTATTCTAAAATGTGTTTTCCCCTATTTGACTTTTGTAAGGTTATATTTCTTTAGTATTTTCAAGACTTCAGTTGCTTTTAATAATTTTGATTCAAAATTAAGATTATCATTAATTTTTTTTTAAATCACTTACAGACGTTCATTTTCACTGACCTCTTAGAGTAGAGCGTCGAACGCAACTCGAACTACATAGAAGATTGAGGTTCGAATCCAAGAGAGATCTAAAAGGTTCTTCGAGGGTATAACCTCTCACGCGGAATTGGAAAAAACTTCAAGAGAAATATTGCCACGAAAAGCGCTTTACACTTAGCCATTCCGAAATGACATGAACGTCTAAATTATAAGATAAATGGAATAGATAACACTACGCGACAATGGTATTGTCACAGAAAACAAACTTTATTTGAAAAAAATAAATTTGAAGGTTTTTTTTGCCCTGAATTCAAATCTGGCCTCAGAATTGCTCTGTCATATCACGTTTTCGAGACATAATTGCTTTTCCCATAGTTTGTTATGCTGAGATATTAAGCTTCAAAAGTTGTTATACACGATAATGCATTGATTTGAAGCCTAGGTACAGTCTCCAAAAGGAATATGAATCAGATAACATATTCTTTAAAATTCTTAGTGTGCTTCAAATTTAGTCAGAGAATAGCTTTACAACGCCAGATTTTCGAAGAATAAAGCACTGATGCCTTGACCTTACTCTGGTTATAATCTCAAGAAGTGATAGAGCATGAGGCCAGATTTTGAATACAAGCCAAAATTTAAATATTGAAAATAAATATGATATTACATATTACTATTAAAATATTTTACTACATTAACTTTGCTTATTCAGAGTAGGTGCTATCAAATCTCGCAAAAATTCAAGCATCTGATGCACACAAATGAACAATGCGACATCATGATCATTGCGTGTTGTTAACAAGTACTTATGATTATTAAGTTAGTTTTATGATGGTTTTATAATATGAAAAAATCAGTTGATTTTGTCAATTTTAACACCTCATGTGCATGTATGTATGTGCTTTTTACGTGCTGACGTATATTATATAATATTTCTGTGTCGATTTTCAATAAAGAACATAAATTTTTTGCATTAGAGTATTTCAGTATCATTAAGAGTTTTAATTCTGTTTGACATTTCACATTTCATTTTCACAGCCATTGGATGTTTTGTTTCTTATTTAATCTAATTACATATAATCTAATTCAATACAGTTATTGTATGGCGCACTACACTGTCAAACTTTGTGCGTGTTTATTACTTAGTTCAAGCTTGTTGATTACAACGGCAGGTGTCTCTGAATTTAGATAAGCATCATTGAAACTTCCCTCATTGCTTACAAGATCCTTATTAGGCTTCAAGAAGTCCTCGTTGTTCCATGGTTGGACGTCAGTTGTGCCAAAGAAAACGTACAACAAATTTCCCAAAAATAGCACCAGAGCTGTTATTAAAAACACTATCTGCCATTCAGTACGTTCGGTCTAAAAAAGAATTACAACAATGAAATTATTAAATTTATCAGAATTACTTCTTAGAGCTCACCCCCTCATCAACAATCATCCCAACAAACAAAGGTGTTAACATGTAAACTCCACTCATTGCTGTGTTTATGATGCCTATAAGAGTAGCTGCATGGTTTGCTGATAAATCGATTGCATTGAGCGCAGCTCCTATTGTGTCACCTCCATTTATTCCAACTGCTGCTGTCATTAAAATAATTGCCAATGTTTTTTGACTTTCACCCAAAAATCCAACCCCAATGAGTATCGCCGCTGGGACCCACATAGAGATTGAGTTGATAGTTTTCCTCAAAGTTGTCAGGTTCATGATTTTGCTCTTCATAAGAATATCCGCCACAATAAGATAAACATATGTCATGGCAAACATAACCAGATACGGAAGTGAAGAGAAAATAGAGTTGCTAGTTAAATCCATTCGCAGCACACCGTGCAAATATGAAGGTATTTCGCCTTGAATAGTTTTGAAGCCCCATGCTTGAGCGCTTTGAGCAACTACTAACGAAAAGAATGGAACTGAAGTGAGGATTGCCCTCCAAGGTATCGGGATTTTAGTTTGTTCTTTTTCAATCTTTTGTTGCGAGGCTAGAATGTACATCTTCTCTTCTTGACTGATAAACCTCGACAGAGTTGGGTCATTATCGGCAAACACAGCCCAAAGTATGCACCAGGCTACACTCAGTCCTCCAGAGACATATGAAATGCCCGGCCATCCCCAGCTTGACTGAGCAATTAAACCAGGAACTCCCATTGCAATAATAGTACCCATTTCAATGCCCGTGTGACTGAAAGCTCCTAGGCGATTTCGTTCCTCTATAGGTGACCATTTGGCAATATGTTCATGGATGCACGGTGTAAAGAAACCTTGAAACATGCCTTGAAGCATTGTTATACCAGCATAAATCTGCCATCCACCGAAAGGTATGCAAAACGGTGTTATCAAACTTAACACAGCTGATCCTAAAGTTGACACAAACATAGTTATCTTGGCACCATATTTATAACACAAGAAGCTTCCTGGTACTTGTGTGAGAATCAGTCCCCAATAAAAGCTGCTCTGAACGTACGATTTTTGTTTCTTATCCCAGTTGTATTCCTATTATAACTTTTTTGAAATGAATTTTTTGTCAAAAAATTGTAAGTATGAATACTCACAGGAAATGCTGGATTGGAATCAGCTGCATTCGTCATGGCAACTAGAGCCACTGCCGTATTAAGTCTGTCGATGAAATTTACAACGAAGCAAAGAAATAACAAAAGAGCCTGGAGATGACGGATTCCTACGTATGGGCCTGATAAAGAAAGATATTTAAGGGGCTTTTAATCATAATCAGGATTGGGATGCATATCATTCAAGCTTAATTCATTGTGGCTTAATTGTAATTTGTGGATTATTTAATTTTTAAAAAAAAGAATAATTACAAAATCATTGATTTTATTTGATTTTTCGCATATTGCGAACACTACCTGGATTTGTGTAATCCAATAGCTCTGATAATTACCACAAAGTGGTATTCTAAGGCAATAACAAAAAAACAATATATTTCTCAAATTCATTTAGCTGTTAATTGCTCACACAATTAAAAGCCGAACCCAGACTCGCACACTAAATGAAATTCTAAACTAGTTAAGCAAAGTAATGAGCTAAAGTTATTAATTATTAAAAATAAGAGGCACTTTGGTCAAAGTTTAAAGTAATTTCTCAAAAGAAATGATGTATACTTAGTCAAATTTATTTACAACAGACTATCAAGAAAATCTGTTATGTAATTTCCCAAGTGTTTATTTTTTGCATTTAGGATGATTTTTTTTTATTTGGTTTCGAAAACATGCTGAAATAAACTTGTTAAATAACCATTGCAGTCAAATGGTGCATTTTGTCATCATTGGCTTCGACAAGTAAAGTTTCGATATGGTTCACTTCCTTTTTTCATTTTCTTATCTCGCAAATGGTTTATTATCAGTTTCACATTTAAAAAAATAACTTTCCGTATTTTTTAATTTTGGAGACACAAAAACTTTTAACCGCTTATTTTTAAGAAAAAATAAATATAATAAAGGTTTGAAACTATTGAAAACTATTGACTAAAACAAAACTCAAAAACAAGCTGTAAAAAAGTCAAAGTGCGTGCTTCCGTGAGTGTTATATTTTTGTACTTTTACACGAATAAATTGATTATTTTCTACCCAATCTTCTCGTGTCTTATCTTATGCAATTCGCCCTGTGAAGAGTAAACAACTTGTGTCATGAAAATTCTGATCAGGGTAACAATCAAAGGATTTAAAAAAAAAACTCATCCAAAAAAGACGAAACTAATTAGAAACACACAATAATTTGCCAAATGATATTTCCAAAGTTTACCAAAAAAATATGAAACAGCGAAAGAAAATCATTTAATGGTTAATGCGTATCAACGATAACAATGATTGGCAACAAAAAAAACCGCACAAATGCTGCGGTAATGTTGAGAAATACCTAAGGACTACCAATGAAAACAAAATTGGAAAGACTACGTTGAAGCATAGAAAAGGCATTTGGAAAAACAAAGGTTACCCGGAGCAGCGCGGGTTGAAGCATAGAAAAGGCATTTGGAAAAACAAAGGTTACCCGGAGCAGCGCGGGTGATTTTTCCTTTTCCAAAAACATTACTTATATTGTTTCACTTTGTTTAATAAAATTTTAACAAACAGATTTTTTTTGTCAAACACACCTTTGAGTTCGAAACAGACAAGCACATCATTTCAGAAAAAAGAAAAACCAATATAAAATGCATGTCATTCCATCGATAGATAAAAAAACATTTTATGATATCATAAAACATAAAACAATTAACGTTCACGCTCGTTTTAATTTGTCACACGTATCTTTCAGCTGACAAAGGCTGAGCTAAGTACCTTTGTCTTGAAGTTTTACAGTCATTTGGATTTTCTTTTTAAATATTTTCATATTTGAAAATTCAATCTACTGGCGTATTTTGTGTATATTTTTTAATAAGGGTTGACTTCTTCTCGCTTGCAACAATAAATAACAACTAATCGCAAACGGTCACTTGAAGCTATTCATTTTTAAAACGAAGATGTCTCACAAGGCCCGGTCCCGTATCGGTCAGAAATCTTCTGTTTTAATGTTTTTGTAATGAATTCTGTTAGGTATAATTTATTCAAGAAATAAAGTTATGATTATAATTGAAGACGTTTAAAAAACACAAGGTGTTCTTCGTAATAGATATTCATACATCAATAAAAGCAGTTAATACGAGTATGTTATTAGTTTTTTATGGTCTACGTATTAACACCAATTGAAAGATCAATTTTTCGAGCCGCTTTAGCTTTCAGTGCGCCATATGTTCTTACCAACGACTTTGTATTCTTTAAGATGAGTATACATTTGTGTTCATAACAAACTATTAACCAAGTAGCAAGTACATATATGTTTATGTCGGTATATACAACAAGAAGAAACATTTTATAAAAATTTGTGTCACCATTTTTGGTTCCACCTTTCAATAAGGGAATACAAAATTTGCGTTTTAGCATACGTTCAAACCGAGACACCCTGCGCATAAGTAAAAAAATACTCACAACTTCCGCAATTCTAAATTATTTGAGACATCTTTCCAGAAATTCAAAGAATTTTCTTTTCTGAGAAATTCAAAGTCTCGAAAACCGGTTAAAATGATTGTAATCTACTCGTATTCAATTAAGTAACAAGCACAAAATGGCGTTTAGTTTGTAGTTATTTACAGCTGTATTAAGGGGCACGTATTGATGTGATAAAAATATATTTGATGCTCGCATACAATACATTTTATACATATATATATAAGTTTAAAGTAATTTCTCAAAAGAAATGATGTATACTTAGTCAAATTTATTTACAACAGACTATCAAGAAAATCTGTTATGTAATTTCCCAAGTGTTTATTTTTTGCATTTAGGATGATTTTTTTTTATTTGGTTTCGAAAACATGCTGAAATAAACTTGTTAAATAACCATTGCAGTCAAATGGTGCATTTTGTCATCATTGGCTTCGACAAGTAAAGTTTCGATATGGTTCACTTCCTTTTTTCATTTTCTTATCTCGCAAATGGTTTATTATCAGTTTCACATTTAAAAAAATAACTTTCCGTATTTTTTAATTTTGGAGACACAAAAACTTTTAACCGCTTATTTTTAAGAAAAAATAAATATAATAAAGGTTTGAAACTATTGAAAACTATTGACTAAAACAAAACTCAAAAACAAGCTGTAAAAAAGTCAAAGTGCGTGCTTCCGTGAGTGTTATATTTTTGTACTTTTACACGAATAAATTGATTATTTTCTACCCAATCTTCTCGTGTCTTATCTTATGCAATTCGCCCTGTGAAGAGTAAACAACTTGTGTCATGAAAATTCTGATCAGGGTAACAATCAAAGGATTTAAAAAAAAAACTCATCCAAAAAAGACGAAACTAATTAGAAACACACAATAATTTGCCAAATGATATTTCCAAAGTTTACCAAAAAAATATGAAACAGCGAAAGAAAATCATTTAATGGTTAATGCGTATCAACGATAACAATGATTGGCAACAAAAAAAACCGCACAAATGCTGCGGTAATGTTGAGAAATACCTAAGGACTACCAATGAAAACAAAATTGGAAAGACTACGTTGAAGCATAGAAAAGGCATTTGGAAAAACAAAGGTTACCCGGAGCAGCGCGGGTTGAAGCATAGAAAAGGCATTTGGAAAAACAAAGGTTACCCGGAGCAGCGCGGGTGATTTTTCCTTTTCCAAAAACATTACTTATATTGTTTCACTTTGTTTAATAAAATTTTAACAAACAGATTTTTTTTGTCAAACACACCTTTGAGTTCGAAACAGACAAGCACATCATTTCAGAAAAAAGAAAAACCAATATAAAATGCATGTCATTCCATCGATAGATAAAAAAACATTTTATGATATCATAAAACATAAAACAATTAACGTTCACGCTCGTTTTAATTTGTCACACGTATCTTTCAGCTGACAAAGGCTGAGCTAAGTACCTTTGTCTTGAAGTTTTACAGTCATTTGGATTTTCTTTTTAAATATTTTCATATTTGAAAATTCAATCTACTGGCGTATTTTGTGTATATTTTTTAATAAGGGTTGACTTCTTCTCGCTTGCAACAATAAATAACAACTAATCGCAAACGGTCACTTGAAGCTATTCATTTTTAAAACGAAGATGTCTCACAAGGCCCGGTCCCGTATCGGTCAGAAATCTTCTGTTTTAATGTTTTTGTAATGAATTCTGTTAGGTATAATTTATTCAAGAAATAAAGTTATGATTATAATTGAAGACGTTTAAAAAACACAAGGTGTTCTTCGTAATAGATATTCATACATCAATAAAAGCAGTTAATACGAGTATGTTATTAGTTTTTTATGGTCTACGTATTAACACCAATTGAAAGATCAATTTTTCGAGCCGCTTTAGCTTTCAGTGCGCCATATGTTCTTACCAACGACTTTGTATTCTTTAAGATGAGTATACATTTGTGTTCATAACAAACTATTAACCAAGTAGCAAGTACATATATGTTTATGTCGGTATATACAACAAGAAGAAACATTTTATAAAAATTTGTGTCACCATTTTTGGTTCCACCTTTCAATAAGGGAATACAAAATTTGCGTTTTAGCATACGTTCAAACCGAGACACCCTGCGCATAAGTAAAAAAATACTCACAACTTCCGCAATTCTAAATTATTTGAGACATCTTTCCAGAAATTCAAAGAATTTTCTTTTCTGAGAAATTCAAAGTCTCGAAAACCGGTTAAAATGATTGTAATCTACTCGTATTCAATTAAGTAACAAGCACAAAATGGCGTTTAGTTTGTAGTTATTTACAGCTGTATTAAGGGGCACGTATTGATGTGATAAAAATATATTTGATGCTCGCATACAATACATTTTATACAACGAAACTTCAAATGGATATTCGAGTACCATTAAACCAAACAAAGACAACCAAAAGATAAACTAATTTAGAAGCAATCGAAACTTGAATCTTTTAATTCGTTGTCAATATTTTTAATTAAAAAAAAATATTAATAATATTTAACTTCTAAGCATCAGAGCTAAAATATCTAAAGACATTGAAAAACAAAAACCAAAAAAGCATGTTGATGCCGTTGAAGAATGCTCTGTGGAATTAACTCGGGTTTATCATCCCAGCAGAGGCAAAAATGTTTTTTCCACGGGTATCGCATTTCGCGAGGAATTGGCAAGTCATCCGTTAATATTCATTGCCATGAAAAGCGCTTTCTCGATTAGCCGTTCGGAACCGGCAGAAAATTGTAGGTCCCCTCCATACCCTCACAAGGCATGGTTGTGAAAAATGCGCTAGGCCCAGGGACTCCTCGCTCTGTTGTGCCACCGTATTTATTTATTTATTTTTTTATCATCTCACTTACTTAGTCTTACTTATCCAAAACGGGGGATCTGTGAATCACTTACAAAAATCTTCAAAAAAAACCTTGTTGATCAATTCGAAAAGAATCAACCAACTGTCCAATTTGATGAAACTTCCATTTACTAAAATTTTTTTAAATCAAAAAATACTATTGACTCTTACCTACCACTACCCAAACTCTTCACTGATTTTAATTTTAAACGAGCAAGTGCACTTTGAAGTCCCCTGCAACAGTCTTTAGAAGAAAATTTATCTATTTAGAAGATGAGCAAACTTTTAGTCAACCTTTCAAGATTTTTGTTTCTCGTTTTAGCTTTGTTTTGTTATTCAACATGCGATCTTATGTTTTGCAGTTGATTTATAGATAGAAGCTTCATCGGTTAAAGACGTAAGCATTTCGATCGTGGTTTTCATCGTCTTGATATACGATGAATTAATTATTCAATCTCTGCGTGGCTCTTTCAATTACGGTCGGAAAATAAAACGTATTATAAAAAGTTGTTATTTTAAACGATTATGAAAAGATGTTCTGTGTTTTGTCATCAGATAGGTGTATAAATTAATTTTCAAGACATGAAGTTTTAACATACCTATTTTTATGTTTATACCAAATAAAGCTTCTCTTATTCGAAACAATCTGAATTTTATTTGAATGTTTTGAAAGCTTTGTCTTTATATCTTCACATTTTTATTTATTGAAAGAAATGTTCGAAATCATTTCATTAAAAAGGTAACCAATAAATATATTTTACTAATTCATATGATTGGAGTGTGAATTATTAAGTAAGTATTCGAGTCCGGTCTTACGGTGAACCGTAATCCAAAATATTTGCTCAAATTGGGCTTTTGAAGTAGGCAATTTCTTCACAGCGCAGCGGTTCACCCTTTCCTGTACCACTCTGCAATCAAAGTTGTGAGTTTCTAAATCAAAAAACCATTACGCTATTGGCTAATGGAAAAATATTTGATTCACAAGCTAAAATGTATGTTATGATTCGGAAAACAATTAGTTCATAAAGCTAGCTTCGAAGTTGATTTTTTTTTTCAATTCATAATAAGCTAACTTGCTGATAGGTGTGAATTGGTAGTATTTATTAGGTTTAAGGTTAGTATATATTAAGGCAGATTCCAGGTTGCTATATGTATTTGCAAAAAGTTTGGTGCCAAGCTCACCATGTCTATTTCAATGATTGCACCGTCTATTTTGAGTGTTATAGCTCGGGTAGGTATTCAATTTGGTGGATGGCAGATTTATTGTGCTTAATGGCACAATAAATCTGCGATGATCCTGCCATGATTGATTATTAATTTGATTGGTAGCAAAATCCTGCTTAGGGTGGCCCGGAATATTCTAAATTTCTGGTGGACTTGGATTGATGTGGTGTTTGCTTTGAATAATTTTTGCAGATAATACTCCAAACAGCTCCAGGTTGATAAGCTCAGTCGAAAAGAAATACATTTTGTAGGTACAAAAAAAAAAAAAACTAACACCAAAACACCGATTCTAACATCAATTCGGGTTCTTTCACTCTTGGTAACGAGCATAGCTGAGCCATGGGCTTTAACAACCATTGTCGCTGAAATTTCTTAACATATGAATTGAATTTTAAAAATGGATATTAAAAGTAATGCCTTATTCTCTGGACTTCCATTCCTGGCAATGTTTGCTATGACATTGCTATATCAACTTAAAAAAAATTTGTTTATGTAATTTTCATTGAAGCCATCATAAAAAATAATTATCAGACTAATGACGTCAAAAAAGAATATCAATTCTGATTCAACGTGGATTCCATCGATAACTGTAATTGCTATCAGTTTGCTTAACGATAGCCACAAGTTCTTGCTGTTATATTGTTGATAATCACAGCTGGAATGAATGGCGGTGTAGTCATTGGGTATGGCAATAATGCAATCGAATTATCACCAAACCACGCATGTACAATAATGGGAATTATTTAAACTTTTAATAGCTGAATTAATATCATTGACCCATTGTTTGCAGGTGTTGTAGAAAATGAGGTACATGAGTCAATATAAATAAAAGGTTTAAGAACACAAAAAACAAAATAGCATAAGAATTTAAACCAAATTAAAATCGACTTTATTTAATTTTAGATAAACCGAGAACAATGGCTTTGTTCTTGGAACGGATGCAACACAACCTTAGGATGCTGTCGACTTCATGAAAAGCACAAAAGATTGTGAACACCAAAAATGCCAAAACGACAACACGAGGACTTAATCTCTAGCAGTAGTGATTGCTTTTATTTCAGAAGTGGTAATAACCAATTTAACACCCATTCAAAAGTTTTTATTTCAGTAATGAGATTTTTTAAACTTTAGATTTTTATTTAAACGGGAAGGGGAATTAAAAATTATTTTTTAGTTTTCTATATCTTTCTATCTATCTATCTATCTATCTATCCATCTACCTATCTATCTATCTATCAATCTATCTATCTATCTATACACTATTATAAAGAGGAAAGATTTTTTGTGTGTATGTATTAAAGCTACGAGGCCAGTTTGAATGAAATTCGAAATAGAAATGTTCTGGGAACTAAGAAATGACATAGGCTATATTTCATCCCCATAACCGGGGATGAACAGATTTAAAAAAAAAATTTCCACCGTTAGCGTGCCTCATTATGCCCGAATAACCGAAGAACCGGTTTCAAAACTACATATTTTCGCCATTACAATGCGGTGCTTTCCCTGAGCAACATAGACTTTATTTCATCCCTATATTCCAAGGAACAAGGATCGTGAACATAACCGGCAACTTAGAATATACTGAACCGATATCAAAATGCAAGCACTCAACAAACAGCTTAGCTACATCAACGCCAACAAGATCTCTCAATGCCGAAATAAATAATCGTTTGCACTCTCAATTGCACAGTAACACAAACACAGACATTTCTATGTACTATCAAAATATGAACGGTTTTTCTTCCAAACTAAGAGAACTCTCTTTTGCCATCGATGCGTGCCAGTATGATATTATCACTTTTACTGAGACTTGGCTTTATGAAAGCATATTTGTGGAAGAGTTTTTTGATACGTCATTATTTGCTGTATTTCGTCATGATCGAATCGATGTAAAAAAATCTTGTGGAGGTGGTGTTCTGATTGCCGTGAAACGAATTTTTGGAGCTGTTGCAGTGGAACTAGACGTTGTTTGTGTCCCTGAAGAACTGCATATAGATCAACTTTGTGTGCGAGTGGATGCTGTTTGCGGAGGTCTGCTTATATTTTTGAGCTATGTTCCACCTAAAAGCTCATCTATCATTTATATGAAACATTTAATGAATATTGATAAAGTAGCTTCCTTGCCTGAATTTGTTAATTATAATAGTTGTGTGCTTGGTGATTTTAATTGTGGCGATATAGTGTGGTCACCAACTAATGAAAATAAGTTAATACCTATTTCACTGTCATCTGAGGTTGAGATTTTATTAATTGATTCCTTGTTGTCAAACAATTTATTTCAAATAAATAATGTACATAATTCGCTTGGTAGATTCTTAGATTTAGTGTTTATATCAGAAGAATTAAAGGGTTCTGTTATGGAGTGCACTCCTTTTTTGCGTAATTTTCCTCATCATACATCTATTAATATTTGTCTGAAAACCTACAAGTATGATAATTTTTGCAAATTCAATAGCTCTAAGATTGTTTATAAATTTGATCAAAACAACTTATCTCACATGAATGATTGTTTTTATAATATTGATTGGTCAAATAAATTTTTGGGCAAAAATATATCTGAAAAATCACATATTTTTAAGACTATTATGAACAATGTTCTGGAGGATTGTGTTCCTATGCGTCGCAGTAAAGTAAACTCTCACCCAGTTTGGTATAATTATAGATTATTGAAATTAAAAAATGCTAAGAATGCTGCATTTAAAAAGTATAAGAAATCTAGTTCAATTGATGACTATACTGTTTTTTCACGTCTCAGAAAAGAGTATATATTTCTATCTAAATTTCTCTATTCTAAATATATTTTCTCTGTTGAAAGTAACTTAAAGACCAATCCTGCATCCTTTTGGAATTTTATTAATTCAAAGCGAAATAGTACAGGCCTTCCAACAATGATGTGCCTTGATAGCAATCAATCTACTGATCCAAATGTAATTGTAGATTTATTTGGAGATTTTTTTCAAAGTATATACAATTCTTCTGGTTCTCGTATTATTAACGACAACTATATTTATGCTCTTCCCTCTGTGTTTGATTGCTCCTGTTTCTCATTTAACTTATATGAAGTTGAAGCTGCTTTAAGAAAAGTGAAGCCCAAGAGAAAGCCAGACATTTTAGGTTTTTTTCCAATTGTTCTTCGTCATTGTGCTAGCTCGCTTTGCGTTCCCTTGTTAGAGTTGTTTAATCAATCCTTATCTGAAGGAATTTTTCTTGATGAATGGAAGGTATCAATTATTGACCCAGTTTTTAAATCTGGTTCAAAGCATCTTGTGTCTAATTATAGACCGATTACTAAACTCTCGGTTCTACCTAAAATTTTAGATAGCCTTGTACAAGACAAGTTTACGTTCGTAATAAAACAACAGGTCAGTAAATACCAACATGGTTTTTGCAAGGGAAGGTCAACGACTTCAAATTTAGTTGAATTTTCAAATTTCTGTATCAACTCTCTGGAAAGTCGCAAGCAAGTTCATGTGATTTACACTGACTTTGTAAAAGCGTTCAGTAGGGTGAACTTATTTATTCTTTTAGAAAAGCTACAGGCTTATGGATTTCATGGTCCTTTGCTTCAATGGTTTGGATCTTATTTATTTGGAAGGAAACAATATGTTGCAATAGGAGACTTTTATTCTAAGGAAATACAGGTGACCTCTGGAGTTCCTGAAGGAAGCCATTTAGGTCCTTCGTTATTTTTAATGTTTATAAATGATCTACCGGCTCTTTTAACGAGTTCGTGCTGTCTCATGTATGCCGATGATATCAAAATTTTCAAGAGCATTTCGAATATAAGTGACTGTTTGCTGTTACAAAACGACTTGAATATTTTTGTTGAGTGGTGTGAATCTAATGATCTTTTGTTGAACATTGACAAGTGTGCCTGTATGAATTTCAACAGGACACATCTTGACATTATTCCAAACTACTCAGTAAATGGTAGTCAGCTTAAATATGTTGAGGTAATTAAGGATCTAGGTGTTATCTTTGATGTAAAGCTTACATTCAACTTACACGTTAATATTATTGTCTCAAAGGCCAATTCACTGCTTGGTTTTGTCAAAAGGAATTCCTCTGACTTCAAAGATCCTTATACTATAAAATCTTTATTTTGTAGTATTGTTCGTCCCATTTTGGAGTATGGTTGTGTTGTTTGGGGTTCTACTACTATTTCTAATAAAAATCGAATCGAAAGTGTTCAGAAGAAATTTTTGAGATATGCCCTGAGAAACTTCTTCGATATCAATGATAATGGTACCCATCACTCTTATCATTCAAAATGTCTCTTATTGGGAATTCAAACTCTTGAAATGAGAAGAAATATGTATAGCATTATGTTCATTCGGGATATATTATGTTCGACTATTGAAAGTGAGATTCTGCTTAACTGCTTGAATTTGTACGCTCCGTCAGTGTCTTTGAGAACGAGACCACTGTTGTCAATAAATTCACACCTCACATTATATGGCCAACGTGAGCCCATATCTGCAAGTTGTAAGTTGTTTAATTTGTATTATTCTAACTTAGATATATCTTTGCCCAGAAATATATTTAAAAATAAGTTGTTGTCTTTGCTTAATTAGTTAATTGCAAATCAAATCACCTACCAATTGAATGATTGTTTTTATCATACTACAATGTAGTAATATACTTTAAGATATTAAGTTTTGTGAATTAATTTTTATTATTTTATTCGAAATCTGTGGAATATGTATTCGTAGATTGAAATAAATAAACTAAACTAAACTAAACTAAACTAAAAATTCTTTCACCTTTAGAGTGTTTCATTGTCCCTGAGTAACATAGACTATATTTCATCCCCATTTGCCCACTGAAACGGAAAATAGGAAACTACTTTACTTAATTTCCTCAATTCGATTACCGTAGGGCTCGAACTACGACGTATGGGTCAACTAGTGTTTTTATAAAAGAGTGGTTATACTAACTGGAACCATGAATTGTAATCACCGCATTCAACAAGCCTTTCACCGGATACCGGAGAGTTATTGTAACTAACACTACAGTTTGTTTGTCTATTTTAATTCTCTATAAACTTTATGTTAAACACTTGTATCAAAAGTTTTCTAATCATGGTGCATTAAATGATGTTCAGTCACAGAAAAAAAAGAAGGAGTTCTAAACATTGATACTAAGACTTCGCTATGACTTCAACCCTTACAAAGAAACAAAAAAAAATTGAAATCACTCATGGACTTATTTTCATGTAATGAATGGGTAAGACATAAAATTTAAATTTCCATTTACTTGAATGAATTGGTTTGAATTCCATTCCATTCACATCGAAAGGCATCGAAAGTAATCGTATCTCCGCAGGCAGCTTTTATCGCTTCGATTTTTCAAAGCTTATTCAACCTGGTCACATATTTTTAGCACATAAATTAATTTCGGTTGATGATCAAACAGGCAAGGCGGAAACAAACTTCAGAAAGCAGCCACAGACACCGGCTTTCGGAGGTGCTTTGAGTATGAATTAGAAATGGATAGAAAGTGTTTGCCGGCTCATAACAAGAAGAAACACCCCACAAAAATAAGATCCATATATGTATATTGGATTCAAACGCGTCTCATATTGACATTTACCACCAAAACAAAAAGAAAGTAAATATGCCAACCTACATACATTGTATTGAATTGCAAATGTAAGAAGGCTTGCGGCCACAACTGAAAGCTAAAAATATAATATCAACATAAACAAAAAAATCTAGTAAACTAAAACGAGTTTTAGCAGGGTACTTGGCCAAGACAGACCATGGCAATGTTCTTGACAGTGGGTCTTGGTCGACGGGCGGCTTGCAGATCGTGCTGTAAATTTTTTCTGGTGCGTGTGCTGTAATATGTGGCAAAGGGAACAACTCTTTGAGTTTATTTCCTGGCCGAAATTTAAAAAAGCGAAAAAACCAATCCTCAGCTGAAAAAAAAGCAAATCCTTAGACATGTTTGATAAATGATATTTTGCTCGCAAGCACACAGAAGTCGCAAAAGAGGTTCTTTACCAACTTAGAATTTTTTATAGAAATTTAGCAAATAATTAAAGTAACGACACTTATACGAGTAATATAATTTTCAAGAGATTGCAACTTTCCACTTGTTGCTAACTTCTGGAAATCTATTTTATAACATTTAAATAAATATTAATATAGTTACGAATTATATTAGCCAAAAAGTAGCCCTATGACAATCTCAGATTTCAATACTTATTACTTTGAATAAAAACAAGATTTTAGCAAATACTTTCAAATGTGCCTCTAGGCCAATTAAAATCCTATATGCCATCAATTATTTTTTTATTCAACTATAAAACAGACCACTTTTCTAAGCAGATAGCTGAGCCCAAGGCGGTTGCAAATCTATTTCTGGAAAATTCTATTTTCGGAACAAACCACTATTTTTAGTGGCGTAGTAACTTGTCATGCACCCAGCTTCCCCCTGCCGGTCGTTATGAAATTTTTAATTGACTCGCTTCTAGTCTCTTCTCATACGTGTTTATATCAGAGCAAATCAGCCGAATCCCCATTTCTGTTTCTCTTTAGGCACTTGTCTTTTAGGATGTTAAATTTTTATCTTCTACGTTAGGCTTAGTCGAAGCGCATTTAGTTCAGCAGCATAAGAGTGTGCCAATATATTCAACTAGCAAAGCACGCGTTTTGTGTGATAAAGAAAAGAGCTGAACGGGCAACTTAACGTACTTTGAAGCGATAAAACAGAGGTATTTGTTTCGTTAGCCAGTTTTGCTGCTGTTGGCCAAAAACAAAAAAAAAAAAAACTGGATGGGTGGAAAGAGATCTTATGTGCATACCGTCATTAGTTGGTCAAGAGGAAACAAGAATTGTCGTGGTCATTGCTTGTGCGGTAGTATCTCTGATCGGATTGTTTGAGGCCTTTTTTGTATATGAAGCAGTTTTTAAGTTTTGGAAAGAATAAAAGAGTGAACTTTTTGTGTACATTCTATTTGACCAATTTTTATAAACAAAGATGACGGTCAAATCATTTTCGCTAATCAAACGCGGTAATTACTTAAAAAAAATTTAAATCTCTTCCCGATATATGAGACGATGTTTTTGTATGTTGAGTAGAATAAGTTAACCGTTTCTACATATAGTTCTGTGTTAAGCTGTGAACCGATACAATTAAATACATTGTTTAGTGACGAATTGTTTTTTCCTTTTTCTTTGCGAGGGAGATTGTAGATATTATTGTTTTTTTCTTCTTTTTTTTTAATTTCATAAAGCCCATGTGAGATATTACTATTGACTAAGCCTTTTTAACATAATAAACCAAAAAAATTAAAGCGAGGCAAATGTTCAATTGAATATAAAAGGCGTTGGCCTCATTTGATTAAATAATTTATAAAAAAATTTATCTAAAGAGTTCAACGAATTTGTACTGGTTGTTGTTTCAATTGATGCAATTTTCAGGTTTTTTTGATAAATTTGACATTTATTCATCCTCAAAGGATGCAACCATTTAAAGGTCAGCAACATTTAGAAATTTAGATTGCACATTCATGCGAGTAAACTAATGACTTTCTGATTTGGTGGCAAATGGAAAATTTTTTATTATTGACGCCAAAAAAATTTCATTGAATGATCAAAATTGAAAGCAGTGCTTGGTATTATAGTAGTTGAATGATTAGATGATAACATGTACGCGCATTTAATTCAATCAGCTGATGCGATTATTTTTTTTAGTTGTGCCCGAAATGCTATTCCACTGTATTCGTATAAAAACGACGGATTTTTTTTTTTTTTTGATTTTCAGTGTTCAATACAATGCTATTTTCAGTGTTTATACTATTGTTGAGGAAAATCTTACCTAAAAATTCATGTTAAAGGCTTGATTTCAAACTAAATAAAAAAAGTGTGATTGTGATTATGACATCCCTTTCGAAATCTATCAACCAAGCTTATGGTTTCGGGCTGTAGCTCACGGATTCCTTGAATGATATTTACCTCAGGTGCTTGAACCGTATCAGGTGTGGGTGCATTAGAGTTCCCCAAAAAATAATCTATTAAAGTCAAAATGCAGCTCGAAACGGGACATTGTCAAGAAATTTCGGCTAAAATTTCTAAGAACAATTTGAAAACAATTTTTCCAATATTTCCTATCGTTGCTCAAGTAGGACTGTAAATGAAATATTCATTTTCTGATTTATTTAGTTGTTATTGTTAGCAATGTATACAAAATTGAATAACTGCAGCAAAAGTGTACTATTATGTTAGAAAAATGATGATACGTCATCAATCAAAATTTAAATTCACTATTTAGCTATCTATTAAACAAAAACGCAAAAAAAAATTAAAAGTGCATATTCAAGCTCTTAATATTTGCACCAAATGTTACAAATAATCGTATTCGTATATAGTTGCGTGTTAGCGGCTGATGAAGGGAACAGTCTCAATAGGACAACTCCTAGGTTTTCAAAAAATGAAAGCAAAGGCCTTAGTCCGGAGGATACTTTACAGGCAGGCTAAGAAACATCATTATCGATTTTTTTCCTAGCTTATAACTAATTGATAATAAACCATAAATCCATATCATCAGCAAAAGTTGACATATTACCAACGAAAAAAAAAAAATTGTAAGAAGTGAAAATTCTCTAAGATAAAAATATAATCTGAAGAACGCCTTTGTTAATAAACAAAAAGTTACAAAAATGCCCACCGATTTCAGCTAAATGTGTTCTATCCTTGAAGAACAATAAAAAACCACTTAACATAAAACTTCAAAGGCAAGTTTAATTACTTACTTAGGTGGGTATAACAGTTCGGGGTGAACCTGGGCCTCAACCAACATCCTTCTATAGCGACTTCGATTTCAAGCGCGCTCACTCCAGTTTTGCACTCTAATTCGGTTGAGGTCTTCTTCCACTTGATTGCGCCACTTGAGACGTAGTCTTCCCTTCAACGATTTCCCTGCAATGTGTTTTCGAAAACCCGTCGAGCCGGAACGTTTGGGTCCATCCGCTCTACATGGCCCAACCATCGTAGCTTCGCGATGCGTACTCTTCTGGCTATGTCCATGTCGCAGTACAGCTCATACAGCTCGTTGTTCTATCTTCTTCTCCACACATTGTCTTCGCATACGGGACCAAAGATCATTCAGAGAATTTTTCTTTCGAAACGACCAAGGGTTTTCTCTCCGCTTTCGATAAGGTCCATGCTTCCGCGCAGTAAAGCAGGACTGGGATGATCAATGTCTTATACAGGGCTATCTTGGTTTTTCTCGAGAGGGTTTTGTTTCTCAATTGCCTTCTTAACCCAAAAAAACAACGGTTGGCAAGAGTTATTCGCCGTTTGATCTCCGCACTGATGTTGTTTTTTGGATCCTAGGTAGACGAAGTCCTGTACTACCTCGAAGTTATGTCTGTCTATTGTGACGTGTTGTCCAATTCGTCGATGTTCTCTATCCTTGCTTGATGACAGCATATACTTCGTTTTGCTTTCATTAATCATCAAACCCATTTTAAGCCGTTTCTGTTTCAATACTCGCAAAAGCACCTATGACATCACAATTTTTTCTTCCCATTAAGGAAGTCTCGGTGAGTTCTTTACCGACCTTAACTGAGCAGCGTGAATTCTCCAAAGTCATCCTGCATAGTCGTACGAGTTTCGCAGGGATGCCGAAACTAGACATGGCTCTGTACAGCTGGTCTCTGTAAATACTGTCATACGCGGCTTTGAAATCGATAAAAAGATGGTGTATACCGATGTTATATTCTCGGGTTTTTTCCAAGATCTGCCGTAATGCAGATCTATAGATCTATAGATCTATAGACAATGGTCTATTGTGGACTTCTCAATCAATGAATAATAGAATACTTTATCAAACGAAAAATATAGTATTCTTATGAAATCAAATTTTGTCAGCCCCTAAATCTTTATACGATCTGCACATATAAAGTGCCTATCACTAGAACATACGCGTTCCAACATACGTGATTTTAATTTTATTCTATCCGAAATTCTATGTGCACAAGTTGATAAAGTTCACTTTTGTTAACACGATTTTGTGCTAGCGATGAAAACGATAAGTTTAACATTTCGTGAAACAATCAATTTATTCTTAGTTCTACTTGTTCTCTTTTTTTTGCAGTGTGCATACCAAAAGGTTAACCATTTTAAAATGTCAAAAGAAAACACATGTATTTGCCGTTGGCTTTATTTGCTTATCAAAAAAGTAAACAATTTTAGAATTAATTTTTAATTCAAGAAATATTCTGTCTTATAAACACAGAGGATCTCGACAATTGCTTCAGTTTCTTTATTAAAGTGGTTATCAAAAGAGATCAAGACTAAAAAAGCAGAAATAAAGAAGTCGATTTTAGTTTTTTTGGCCTCACATTTGTGTTTTTGTTCAAAATGGTTGTGGTGTGTATGTACGAAAAAAAAATTATCATTTTAACTAAAACTGTTTAAGTTCTACTTCCGCTTTTTTGTTTACAAACGTTGTTTTGTTTGTCACTGCGGGAAATTGGTTATTTACTATAAAACTGCCGTCAATTTTGTGATAGTTTATTATTATAACCTTTTGCTAATCTACAAATTTTCAACTATTTGAGACTTTTAGAAAAATACTTTGTTCTTTAAACTTTTCAAAATGTCGCGTATGATATTGCCTTCTTGACGCGGTTCTCTGAAACATTTTTTGATCACAGAATGTGGCGCAGTTCACCCTCCAAAATTAAAACCCAGTTTTAGTGAAAATATTGTCCTGCTAAGAATTAAGACGAAGAATGTTATTGTAACAAACAAAAAAAGGATACAGATGCCAATGTCTATACAGCTTAGTAAAACTGAATTTTCTGCTACTCTTTTTTCAGGTCCAACTTTTGGAATGCGACATATTCAAGCTCTGTTCTTATTCATATGCTGCACTTTGGGTATACAAATGCGAGTAAATGTATCCGTGGGAATTGTGGCAATGACAAACGCTAATTCAACCAATGTTGACTTTCCAGTAAGAACATCTACATACACATTTTGCATTTGATGAGCATTTCAGTAAAAATTTTCTTTCCCACAGGAATTCATTTGGAGCGAAAGTGAAAGATCATATATGCTCAGCAGTTTTTTCTGGGGTTCCCTATGCACGCAGTTTGTAGGCGGCTATTTGTCTAGTCAATATGGAGCAAAGCAATTACTTCTCGCTTGCACCGTAGGGGTATCAGTCTTAAGTCTTCTTACACCCATCGCTGTTACTTATGGAGGTTGGCAGCTCTTTTGCGCTATCAGAGTTTTCCAGGGAATATTTCAAGGAGTGATGTTTCCTTGTTTCTACTCTCACATCGCTAAGTGGTGCCCAGTAGAGGAACGAAATCTTCTCGGTGGAATGACACAAACTGGAATGGATATCGGTTCGGCACTTGGATTTGCAGTCAGTGGACTAGTAGCTGCTTCGGATATAGGATGGCCAGGAATGTTTTACATTCCAGGAATTTTCGGATTAATGTGGTCCATATTGTGGATTTTCTTTGGAGCCAACAGCCCAGAAGAGTGCAAATTAATATCCTTAGTCGAGAAAAAGAAAATCCAGATGTCACTGGAACAATCAGTAAATTCTACTCGAAGTAAACCCGTCCCGTGGAAAGCAATTTTTACATCGGTCCCGTTCCTAGCTTTGACTGTTGTCAAAATAAGTATGGCTGCTAGTTTCTTTACACTCATGCAACAAGTTCCTGCCTATATACACGGAATCTTTAAAGTTGGAATCAAAATGAATGCTGTCTACTCTGCAGTTCCCTATGTTTTTATGTGTATTTTTTCGTACGTGTTTCTAATCGTAGCCAATGTTTTTACCAAAGGCAATGATGTTCATTTAGCGTTTGTAAGAAAAACCATAAACTCCATAGCCTGCTGGATTCCAGCCGCGGCTTTAGTCGCTTTAGGATACGTTAGTGTCGAACATGTCGCAACGAGCGTAACACTACTCATTATAGCTGTCTCGGCATGTTCAGCTCAGGTAATTGGAAGCAGTATGAATCACATTGATCTAGCTCCAGACCATGCTGGCATTCTATTTGGAATTACAAACACATTAGCGAATGCTGTGGGTTTAGTTTCACCGCTTTTCGTTGGCATAATTGTCTCAGATGAGGTAAGATTCAAAATGAAATTTTTTTTAATTGTTTAATAAAATAATATAAAATCTTATCATTGTAGGGG
Source organism: Melanostoma mellinum (assembly GCA_914767635.1). Classification (NCBI taxonomy): domain Eukaryota; kingdom Metazoa; phylum Arthropoda; class Insecta; order Diptera; family Syrphidae; genus Melanostoma; species Melanostoma mellinum. The sequence goes on from OU612059.1 coordinate 233,369,869, forward strand.
AATCGGGCGCAGTGGAGAGTAGTTTTTAACCTAATTGCTGTGATGTTATTAATTGGCAACCTTATTTTTGTGATATTTGGAAAAATGGAGAAACAGCCTTGGAATGAAAGTTCCGGCGAAGAAAGTGCAAACCAAAACTACGTAGATAAATCACCACCACCAGTTCAAACTGTAGAAGAACAAATACCTAGTTTTAAATTTATTGTATAAAAATATTATTTAACTCCAATTTAATTGTAAATTTCAAGCTATACTTTACCATCAGGACTGATTTAGATCTACATAAAACCGTGTACTATTTTATTTCTAAGGTTATTAGATTCGTAAATGAATTAGCGAAAACCAAACAAATCCTGCAAATGAAATCGTTTTATAAAAATATTGACAGGCAAAATGTTGAAACTGATGCCTTGGCTCGTAAATAATTCTATACCTTCTTTTGTTTATTTACGAAGAAACACAAGAGGCAATCTAAGACACAATTTGCATTCATAAATTGAATTCAACAACCTATTTAAATTTGGGAAATTATGCCATTTCTCACTGCCTGAATCTAAGTCCGATATATACATTTGACCAGTACATAATATACATTTTAAGCAAATGAGAAATAACTTCTAATCATCTTCTAACAATTTTTAGCTGTTTTTACGCAATTTACTTGAAATTTTGAGAGTGATGATATATCACTGCCTTTAAATGATTGCACGCAAAACGAACACAATGTTTTCAACGCCAAATGACTGGTGATTGCATCCATTGCAAACACATATTAAATAAACTCACTAAGTGTATGTAATCAAAGACTTCAATAGATATACATAAAGCACAGCAGGGGGTCAATTCCCGATCTGTGAAGCTGTGAAGTGAAAAAAAAAAATCATTTCAGTTTTCACACAGTTTTTTTTTTATTTTATCACTTTATGAACCCATTCTAAGCGATTCGCGATTCCCGATCTCAAAATGAAAAGTAGTTCTCAAATTGTCTTCTAAAAAGTACTAAAACGTTCTAAATGATGAACTCTGACAGTTGTCTCTCATTTTCCAATTGGATTTTTCCGCGTTTAAGTTTTCCTGCCAATTTTCATAATTTAATTTTTTCATCGACTCATACGGCAATGAAAAGCCCTTTATCATACGAAAAAAAATTTACATTTGGTTTTCATTCATCGAGAATCGAGTTTTCGGTGAAGATGTGATAAAATTTTTCACTTCACAGCTTCACAGATCGGGAATTGACCCCCAGGATACTAAATAATTTTATTATTTCACAACCGTGACCTATGCTATATAGCATTGTATATATATAAACCATTTAGTTTATATATACAATGCTATATAGTTGTCTTAACGCATTTACAGTAACGATTTTATACAGGACGGCCATAATCATTTTACTCTTTGATTTATTTGTGAAATAATTCAAATTCGTTAATACTTTCAACCATTGAATAACTATATATAGAAGTGACACCGGAGAAAATCGCCACAAGGAGTTTTTATGTCGCTAGTGTCGTCGGAGTCGGAGCTAGTTAATTCACCAACCTTTTTGCAAATTTAATCCCAAAGGATATTTTTTATTATTGTTTATTATTGTTTCGTTGGTTACCGATGAGGTTGTTAAGATTAAAAATGGTTTTAAGGTGATGATAAGAACTGAGTCATTGAATAATTACATTGAATAAATACAATTATTCAATGACTGAGTTTATGAATTTGTATATAAGAAGAATCTAGTTAAGTAAATTATTTCTTTTTTCCGGTGAAACGGCGCGGCGGCAGGGTACTGACATTGGATTATAAAAAAGATCTACCAAAAGGATCTACTCCTCCAGGTTGGGGTTGTGCGTGGGGTTAAATACCCCAAGTAAACACTGTATGGTTCCAAAACCAACAGCCCCGCATAAGCTCCCTTAGCAGTTTGTATGCAGCCGAGGAATTATCGGACGCCCTCTTTTTTTATAACCTCTTTAGTTTATAACGTCTGAACTTTCCGAGGGGCCAACTTTTACTCCAACTATGCTTGATTCCTATGCCGCCAGCATTAAGCATTGAAGACCAGTCGCAACAATGCCAACAATTCATCAGAACCGCAGCCTCTGATGTCCTGAGTTTTACTCGTCCCCAAAACGAAACCCATGGTTTGATGAAAGATCAGAACATCAAGACAAGGGTTGCTTTCAACCAGTATAACGAGATTAACAAGGAGAAAAGAAGGGAAGAACACCAGAATACCAAAAAGAAGCAGGACGACAAGCGCTAGTTTGAGGAAATTGAGAGACGCCATGGCATGAATGAGATTCGGGAGTTTGACCAAAAGGTAAAATGATCTTGCCGGAGTTGCGAACCCCGAACTCAACCCTGTAAAGATTAGAAAGGAAAAATAGTAATACAGTCGCAGTCGCTACTGAGGATTTGGAAAGACCACTTCTGCAGACTGCTTAACGGCGATGAAGACACTAACCCCGCTGATAAGCATAATGCCCCATTCAACTTGGACGATGAGCAAGAACTAGAAAAGTAAAGCTTTCCATATCTGGTTTTAGATTGTTGTCGCTTCTCAATATCATTTTCAGAAATAAATCCCTTAAGGGACATATTTTAAAATCTAAACAGCCAAATTACCCTTATTTCAAAATAGTTTGTGTATGAAATAAGCAGAGCAGAGACAAAAACATAAACAATAATAAATAGTGTGACTATTGCTAGGTAACAATCTTACTATGCCGAGTTTGAGAAAGTTGTTTAATTCGGGTGTCAGCTTCTATATATAGTTATTCAATGCTTTCAACCATTATATGAAAACTATAGTAATATTACCGGACACCTTTTTCTAGGGACATTGTTGTATGTTTGGTGGCGCTGTTCGGATGGGGAAAAATTGCTACTCAGAGAATCAGCTGTTAAGCACATGGTGGAATGTATATTTTTAGGCGGCGATTTTGTATGAGTTTGAAAGAGAGGCATATATGTTTTAATGTAAAGGGATGTAGAAACCAGAACCGGTGTATAGGTACACAACGAACAAGGATAACCAACAAAAACATACGATGGAGAAGTTGACTTGGTATATATTTTGAGATCGGTAGAATGTGCAAAAAGCAAAACGCAAGTAGCAGGTGCCTGTGGTATTGCTGGTTGCTGTTTGCATGTTTGAATATTTTTTTTTCGAATAGAAAATAATACAAAATTGGAAAAATTGTACTGGGACTTATCAAATTGAAATTTTTTCATTATCTCTGCCTATAGTATTTCAAAATGATTTAGATTAGGTAATATAAAAATTAATAGGCGTACTTTATGGCAGATACGTTGCTTCAATTTTCATTTGAAAAAACGTTAGCAAATTACTTTTTGTAGTAGGAAAAATTTAAGCAAATAAGGGATGAAGGAACATTGAACATATAAACTAAAGTGTTTTTATAGACTTTTGGACTGGTGGCGAACCTGTTGTCTCCGTTCCAACCTAGCAGTTTTCGTTGCAAGCTATTGCTTTCACCATTAGCGGGGTTTACATGGTCCAACATGGTTTGACAACATGGTTGGATGAAAAACATCAGCTTTGCGTTTACACGAAATTCGATGTTGTCCAACATCAGTTTGGATATTTTTCGCGAACGTGACGGACACGTTATGGATAAGAAAATTTTAGCTGCTCTTATAATGAAGGAAATTATTGACGACGAAGAAGAAGAAATAAAAATTTCAAGAAAAAAGAAAAAACGTTTGTGGGTAAAAAAGTGGATTGAGAATAGGTCCCAGAACTCGCATACTCATGCGCTACAGGAGTCGCTTTCTCCTATGTCCCTATGTATGCTTTTTTATTTTTAAAACTACGCAACGGATTTTGATGCGGTTTTTTTTTTTTTAAAGATAATGATTTAAGAGGAATGTTTATATGTATAATACACGCGTATTATAGTAAAAAAGCCGAGAATTTTAAAGATTTGTAATGTGATGTCTTAACAAAAATATTTTTCTGCGCTCACATTGCAAACGCTGGCTAAACCTTACGAGATAGATCAAATTTATGTACTACGGAATTGTATATCTTAAAAAGATGAAAAAAAGTCCGCGACAACATTATGTTTATCTGCTAAGGATAACCCACAGTAACCATTTTCATCTTTTACATATTATAACAAAATATGGGTTATTTACCAAGCTATTTTAAACGATACAGTATCATTCCTTATCCAATTAAAATAGATCAAAATTGCCCTCTACAGCATGCGATTTAAATAAATATTTTCGAAGATATTACAGATTTAAAAATTGCGAAGTAAAAATGTAAAAAGTAAATAAGTAATAATGTTGTGTATGAATATTCCAGAGATAGCAGGAATTCTTCTTATATTTTGTCAATAAAATTTCATATTCTTCTGTTTTCGCTTTTCTGATTTTATAATTCTCAGATTTTATTCTCCAAAGTTCTGGAAGAATTTTATAAATCTCAAAAAATTCCCTGCAAAAATCGTTGTTAGTAATTGCATTGCGATTGCGACCTCACAGTAACCGAAGCAAATTCAAATGAAAAATGATAGACGGCGCAGTCAGGTTTGTCAAACATCTGTTTACACAAGTTGGATGGTATGACAAGCCAGCATGTTTTTAAAAAATTTTAAAAACCATCCAACATGGTTTGTCAAGCGGTTGTTTTAGAGTTTAGATGATCCAACATTGCTCTTGTCAAACCAATTGAGTGTAGAAAAGTGAATGCTGCGCCACCGTGATCCTCAGGTCTACAACTTTTTTAAATCGCGTTTTGAATACATAATTATCTATATATTATGTAATATGGTTAGTATCTTCGCTAAGCCACTTGTTGCTGTGAATGAGGGAAATGTCAAGTACGCCGGAGGATATATAGATGGCCTGGCACAGTTACTGAATTTGATAATACCATTGAGTTTGTTCTTCATTCCTCTAAGGTATACATAGAGGAACCATGCTAGCTTGCGGTAAGAAGTCGGTAGATGTCACCAAGTAAAAGCGGTGGAATATGCTCAAATTTATCTGAGTTTTGCCATATTTTTCATTATTTTCCAGATGATCAGATCTGAAGAGTCATTCCAGATCTGGAATTCAGATTTTCAGAAATTCAATAATGTGTTGCATAGCTGAAATCTGAATTGGAGACAAATGGATTTCTTTTTTTATTGTTTCCGGCTTTTATGTCTTTTTGAATGAGACAATTGAAGTGAGTTATGTTTACGTATGCAATAATGTTAGTGAAACCATCTTTTTTCTTAAGTGGAGTTATTATGTCAATGTTTGTTATTGGCATTATTTGTATCTTTTATTGAACCTTGCTTTAATTTTAACGATTATACGGGCATTATTGCTTTTTCTGAGTTCCAGAACTATTATGTTGTATTTTTGTATGGGTAATTTTTGGTCAGGTCTGTCAATAAAGTGTAAATGTTAGGACACTTTTGGAGAACTTATGTTCTATCTTTAATCTTTAAGCTGATATCCATTATTTTTTTGGCGATAGGTTTGAATGGTTAGTTGTTTAATTTTTTTGATATATGCATGTATGCGAAGTAGAAAATGTTCCTATCAATGAAAAAAAATTGAATTCCCATGAGTATCATGTGTTATTTTTATTGAGAGAAATTTTTACAACGATTTCATTGATGAAAACAAAGAAGTCTTGTTAACAGGGGCGAACGCATGGGGGGGGGGGGGGTTGAAACCCCCTGCAAAATATGTGAAATAAAAAAAATAACCATTAGTTCTTAGATGAAAAAAAAAACAAACATAAAACACGGAAGTAGGTATAAAATTCATCTGAAAATTTCATTCTGTTAACGAAAAAAACCCTCGATATACGGAAGCCATATCTATCGATAAGTTCATTTGCAGGTATTCCATATATTTTGGAATGACTTTTTGGTTTTGGTTTGTTTTTATCATGATCACCCTTTTCTAGTGTAAGTAAATTTGATATGTTGATGTGGAGGTAATATTGGGTCGTATACGACGGGACCTGCGATATAAATATATGAAAATTCACTTCCCTACCTACTTGCAAACACATTGTATCGGCCAGTCCAAAACTAAAGCCAGTCGCTCAGTAACTACTTTTACTTGTGTGGGAGATGGTAACATAGAAAGACGAACAGACAGACCTACTTTCGCACTTATTATATTAGTAAGGAAAGGACTCCCGTTCCAGTGGGAATATTGGGATGAATTAAAGTTTATAATACTCAGGGATTGTGTAACATTCTAACGGTGGGAGAATTTTTGTAATCGGTGCTGCAGTTTCTAAATTCCGGAATACGTTTCCGTTCCAATTTAGAGATAAAATATACATAGCTTGTGTCCTTCTCCAGGTTGTAGAATATATCTCTACAAAATTTCATTTATATTAGTGACGTAGTTTGGGCGGGAGACGATAACATAATAAGCCGGACAGACAGAGTTACTTTCACATTTATAATATTTGTTAGGATTGTTTCTAGCAATGTATTTATACAAATCAATATACATAGTAATATGAAATTTCGTCAAAATCATGTTAACCGTTAGACGCTTTTAAATTTTTTCTTACATTATTAGAAAGTCAACCTATATATAATCCCTCATATAAAATTTTGTCGAAATCGTTAGAGCCGTTTTCGAGAAAACCTAGACCTAGACCCTAGACACCTAGACACCAAATTCTGAAGAAAATCGGTCAAGCAGCACTCCTACTTTCACAATCGCTTCAAAACCGAGAGTTATTTTTTTTTAAAAAAGGTGTTTTTTTTTCAAGCTAAAAGACAATGAGCAAAATCATCTAATAGTTTGTAACTTCAAAATTTAAAGATTTCATTTAAAAAACCAGTGTGAAAAAAAAACACAAAAGGTTCATCAATAAAAATCTAATGCACCTTCCTTTTGTGCGCATTTCAAAATTACAAAGTGTATAGGTACTTTTAAATAAGTCCAAGCAGCCTTTCGTTGCAAAAAACTAAAACCGAATTGTGCTTTGTGATAAACAATCAAAAAGACATGGTGTATTTTTTCTTAGAAAATATTTATTACTTGTAAGACATTCACAGGTTGCTTGGGTATTAATTAATAGGACACATATCTCTTGCCATGTGTATTGTTCTGAATACAATCGGTATTTTAATACTTCAACATGGGTGCATTCAATATCATCATCAGGTCCTGGAACCCCGCTCGGAACATAGGGCGTCAACAAAACGTCTCCATCCTTCTTGATCAGCAGCATTCAATACGGACAGCTGTATTTGCTAAGCCACTCATGTTTTGCTATCATTTCCTCATTATTCGATGGAAACGTTAATCAAAAATGTGCTCCGTTTTTGATTGATTTATAAAAATTTAATTGTCCTTTAAACAGTTCTCTAACGGATACCTAAATCTTCCCTAGCACTTAATTCAAAACCAGGATCTCCAAGGTACCCTAAAAAAATCTACATATTTTTCAACATTTTTAAATTTTTAGGTTCAGCGACTTTACTTTCAATTGAAAATGTTTTCAATAAAAGCTGAATAAATTAACTTAAAACTGATCATGGAAATTTCCTAGTTGAAATCTTTACCAATAAAGTATTTATTTTAGCATTGCATATTTTCTCTCTCAAAACAATAACGTTGCTTAAAATTTGAATCTTAAGTGGATCTTTGCAATTTAAAAGAACAAATTGTTTTTTTAATAAATGTGAAAAAAGCACTTTAAAAAATACTAACAGAATTCGTCAAAGTTAGACTCAAAGTCAAAAGCAGAAAAGTACTTTTAAAAAAATCAAATACTAATTTGTACGCTTACGAAATGAAGAAAAAGTCCAATACTTTATTTTCACTACTATCCGTATCAGAAAGTAGTAACTACTTCGCATATCTTCTGAAAAAGCATTTGTTGTGTTTTATGCATTATCACCCAATTCTCAAGGTAACACACAGTAGAATGTTTTACATTATCCTTTCCTATTGAAAAGCACACACACTGTTTTACATTTTGCTTCTCCATTGCATATTTATTATGTAATTTCATATAAAATCAACCCTCTCCTGCAATAAACCGTTAAACTTTTGTTATTGTTTGTTTCCTACTCGCACCTATACGACCTCTCACTCTTTCAAAACATGCTTGTGGACACATTTCAAATTCCCCCTTTCAAGTTTGTGGACAGCTTTCCAAATTCATTTCGAAACTGGCATAATGAACTGTGATAGTACTATAGAATGAATATACAATGCCTACACTACCTACTACACTATTAAATAGATCGAATTTTACATAACAACGATCTAACTGATTGACAGCTCATTCAGGCTGCACAACAAACGGAATACAACTGCAAAATCAAATAATTCAATTGATAATTGCATATTATCTCATTGCTCTACTGTCGATTGATTTCGTGAACACACTCGTCATCTCAATCATTTCAATCGCAACAAGCTACACATTTTAAAATCTTCTTTTTGTTTCAAATTGGTTCGATGAGTGCCATGTTGGTGAACCATGTACAGTGGACAGTGATAGTCGGTGAATAAGGTAAGGCAAAGTAATCAGATTTTATATGTACTTGAATTTGACCGCTAACAGAAACGTCAAATGAATTCAAAATTAATTTCGTCTACCGGAAAATCTTGAATCAAAACAAATAACATATTTCCAACGCTATCCGTACTCTATAAACTTGAACGTCATTATCACTCGAATGTATTGTCAATAACATCTACATACATATGGGCAGAGTAGGGATTACCGGGCGTATGAGTAACATCGGAAACAATTTGCATGCTCGAGTTGTGGTCACATTTTTGTATAACATTTTTCGTTTACTTCCATGAGGTTTCCTTATATATCACGGTTCTGGAAGGAGATGCACATTCAAGTCTGCTTTCAATAACATAGCTTGAAAGAATATTCTGTACATTTTTTTATATTCAATGCCAAATACGCCTTTCGCATGGAATGTGGACTTTCTGTTTTACTGCGGATACGTTATAACATTTCTTCAAATCGGTCTAGAAATACTTGCAAGGAATGTGAGTTAGAAAACAAGTTACCTGGAAAAGAAAGGTGCTCAATTGTGACATTTTGTAATATGAAAAAGTGACGCGATGGTAATTGCTTCGCGGGAAAAGTTAATTATGTACATTATTCTGAATTCGCGGTAATTTGACAGATGTCACGTAACTTGCAAATGGTATTTCTAAAGTGTTTCAATATAATCTTATCAAATTAGTTTGTTTTTAATGACTTTTGATTTGTTGAGCACGATCTACCTTAATAAAATGTTCATAGAGTAGGATTCTCTGAGAAACTTTTTTGCACGTTTACAACAAAAACTAATTAGTATTATAATTGATAGCAATAAATATCAACAAAAAATTTAATCACAAAAATAAAGGAACTATAAAACTATATAAATTTTATTGTTGCAAGGTTTGTATAGCAATTGTTATTGATAGAATGAAACTGTTATGATTTATGTGACATGAAATGTAGGGAAAGTTGTTAGCTGTCTAAAAAATATTCACTAATATTTCTACTTATTTTGAATTCACAGCTAGTTGATGGTGGGATTAAAAAACTGCAGTAATACAGTAGGATTGTGATCTGATTTAAGCAATCAAAACAAATTGCTACTTATGCCGCAAAGCTGTTACTTTACGGCATTTTAGAATTCCAGGCTCTTACAGCAACATTACATTACACTACCAATTAAAAATTCCAAAAATGTGGAAAAGCAAAGTTTTGTTTTCGGTTCATCAATTTACTCATCAACGCATTTCTTCGTTAATACTTCTTTTCATGCATATGTAAAATGTAATGCTGTAAGTTCATTGAACGCTTCAAAAAGAAGTACCACTGCTTTTACTTTTGGATTTGGTTTTAATATAAGTCAAACTTTTGTGCTCATTTGAAGAAAAATTGATCCCGCATTTATAATGAGTTATAAAACCAGGCTTAACCGCGGTAATAAAGCACTTGGACATCTGTCAACTTGTCTGTAATATTAACAAAACAAAAAAATGTGCATGACTAAGTCGCACGAACTAGCTCATAATGCTATTTACAGTAAGGACGGATGGGAAGTTTTTGGCTTTTTAATTTTGTTAAATTTTGGTTTTCGGGATTAGTTTAAGTTACTAGGACTCATCTATCTTCTATATCTATCTATCTATACAAATAATAAAAACGTAACAGTTTGTTTGTTTGTGCACGCTAATCTCAGAAACGGCTTATCTTACCTAGATGGGGTTTTCAGTAATATATTGTGGTAAGCTTTTATTTCATGTCAATTGGTTGATAAATAAAAAAGTTATGCCAATTCTTGCGGACGAAGTCGCTGGCACACCTAGTATAAGAAAAAATTTCAGCTAATTTCTTTTATTGCTTAAAAAATTATTTATGATCTAAATTGGCTATTTCAAAGAGTTTTAGTCTTATAGGAAGCGTTTAGATATTTCTGGAACTCATAGGTTTTAAATCTACAGCAGTAAATATATCGTCCACGATGGTTACGTCCTCATTTGTTTAGTTTCGGGCGCAAAAAAAGTAAAACTGTTGAAATCAAACATTTCATGGAAATAGAAGGCTAACTGTATGATCTTCATCGCAGACTGAGTCCAAGTTAGCATAAATAACTATGAATGAACGCGTTTTTTTTTTGGAACGTATTTTATACGCTCCGTACAATATACCTCAAAAACAAATGAAGCGATGAACTTTAAGTTTTACACGAATATTTTTTTTTATGGTAAACATTTGTTCATAAAAAAAGGTTTTTTCAGGCTCTAATTTATATTGTTATAAGTTAGTTTCATGCAAGGCACAATAACATATTTTAATGAAAATCATTTTACCCGTTGATTACAGAGCATTTTCTAGACCTGGGCGTTGCACGGTGCAAACTCGAGGTGTCAACTTTGAAGGACAGCAAAGCCATTTTTTTCTCTCTTCAAAGAATTTTACTGATAGCTTATGATGTCAATACAATGATGTACTTTCCTAATTTCAATAAATACTTTCGATATTCTAAAAAAAGAAAAAATATTATCAAACAGTCAACCTGACAGTTGTTCCTCTTTAATCAAAAGTCTTATTTAAACAATAAGGGCCAGTTGCTCAATCGAATTATAAATTTAAGTTCTACATAAAGTTTTCATTTTTGTATGAGACGTTCCGGAATTCTTAAGTTCTACATAAAATCCCCATACTAAAGTAGAACTTTATGTAGAACTTAAATTTATGATTTAGGGCAACTGGCCCTAAAACCCTTACAATGAAAAATACCATTTTAGGTTTTCCACAAAATATGATTCCGTCAAAAAAAAAACAGTTTTTCACTAAGCTTAACATACAAAGTTTTATCAAAGTTTTTTGAGCCGTTTTCCAGAAAAATATGCTATATCGTAGCCAATGTCAAAAACCCCTTAGTAGCAAGCTTGAAATAAATCAGCAGAGCCGTTTGGCCTGTAGATACCGATACAGAGACATATATTAACTGGGCCAAGTTTTTAGATACTATGCCATATTTGATTTGCGATTCTTCCAAGCAAAGCATTAACTTTTCTTAAAATCGTTATAAAAGTTTATTGAATTTTATGAATAATATGTTTACACAAATATATGCAAGTAACAACTGTTCCAGAGCATTGCAACCACCTAGCCCTTCTTGTCACTTTATTAGTTTTCATTGTATACATAACTGAAAGTAACAACATCGAAATGAAAAGAAAAGTTCTAATTAAGAAAACCTTTTTATCAGATTTTTTTTACCACAGTTGTATTCGAATCAATCTCTAATCAGTTCGCCTGACTTGTAATCAATCCGCAATCCGATTCACGATACGACACACAAATAATAATAAAAATAAAACAAAAAGTTATGAGCATCATAAGGTATACCTGGTATATACGACAATCGCAGTTCACATGATTATTAAAGCTTAGCCCGATAGCTAAACTAAAGGCGGTTGATCATTCGCCTCTTAGCTCTACTCAACTTAAGTTGTACAAATGTGCAAAAAACATTAAGAAAATAACTAGTGTCGGTTATGGTTCTGTGAAAGTTTGCAAAATAAATAAAAAAAAGTGTATTAGTAACATAAATTCAATCTTAAGCTACTTTGGTTCTTCCTAAGAGCTTCGCGTTTGAATTTTATTTTGAAGAATCGAGTGACAATTAATAATATGAAGAAGCCATCCGATCTGAACGAAATGGATAAAACCAAGGAAGCCGAAGTAACAAAGCCAAGTAGGTCTTACAATGTTAATGACAAATTTTTTAAATTCTCAATTAGAGAGCTCACAACTTAAGGCTTGTTTACAAATGCAGCCAAGTCCAGTGGGATTCAATCTTAAAGTCAGTTAAACTACATAAAAGTTGGATAGTACAGAAATATACAGAAGTAAACTAAATAAATTAAAAACGAACCTCATTTTTTGTTTCCACAAAATAAAAGTAGAAAGCTAAGTGTTTCAACTTGTTTCGGGATGCACTTCATATACGACTGAAAGTGTTTATATGCCACGCCGTGATTTTGAAAATAACTAGCCTTCTAAAGTCACCGCGTGTTGCACCACGCAACTTCGCGTGGCGCCAAGTGTCGCCGCTAGGTATGAGGGTTTATAATTTATAGCAGTTCTGTTTATATTTTTTTTATTGAAATAATTGACAAGAATTAAACCTGGAAGTAGTTTGGATTTTTTTTTAGGAACTTGTTTTAAGTGCACAAAGATAAATGCGTAGGCGTTTTGAAACATAATTGTAAAGACATTGATTTGTAACTTTGAAACAAAACTTATTCAAAAAACAACTTCCTGGCATTTAAAATGGAATCTTTTACTTAGGAAACTTTTCAGAATTAAAATAGTTTGTAGGGTTGCAGCTTACAGGCAAAACCGCTTTGAAAGATGATGGCTTTTAAATAAAAAAGCAGCAGAAGAATATACAATAGTGCATCACTAAACGTTAGCTTTTTGTAAAAATAAAAAAATAAAACATATTTCGTCAATAGATTTGCTTTTATCATAATCCTGCTGTTTTTTGATTCGGGTAAACAAGTTTAAAAAAATAATTCTGTCGAAAAACAAAAAAATGTTGTGATATTTCAAACAGAGGTATTCGATGTACCCGTGTTATGAGATTGAAGCTCGTTTGACAATACTGCTTGCTGCAGATGCAGCTGCAACATTGTGTACAGGCAGTCGAAACACTTTTGGGAACGACTTCACAGCGGATAGCACCAAAAAGTGAATTGAACAAACTTAACATAACTTACAATGGATTGGCCAGGTCGCAAGTTCTCATTGCCATAAATTCAACTTAAATTTAAGTTCTATTCTTTGGTTTTAGAGCTTTTGGGTCATGAATACCCAATCCAAAAAGTAAAACTTACTGTAATAGTTTATTTATAATTCTTTCCTATTTATACTTGAATTGATTTGAAACAGGATTTACATCGATTAGAATCGATGAAAGTGAAATTTCGATGTCAATAAAATATTCAAACGTATGTAGAAAATTATTAAGTGGTGCTTATACAGAGAACTTTTTTAGCATAATAACCAATTCAGTTTTGGAATGCCCATTTTGTAATGCTCTTCTTTTTCATACAATGTTATCATTACTCGAAACTTCAAATATATTTCTATTTGAAAAGCACTTGATTAGTCTGATTCAAACAAAGATAAATCAGTGATAACCATAGATGTATATGTATAAAAAAAAAGCAAACGTCAGTGAACTAAAACTGGAAAAAACTTCCACCTTGATATTATACGAGCATACAATCCAGACGCATAGTTATTAAACTTTATTGAAAGCAATGGAGCACAAAACTGAAAAAAAAAAAGATAACTTCTATGGCCAATTTATTTTGAATCATATTGTTTTATGCTGCAATTGACGTGATAATTCAAATCAAAATATTTGGTTTCAACAAATACCATTTGAGCTCTAAAAATACTTTATTTTTATGAATTCACAAAACCAAAGATAACCGTGCATATTCTTCTATTTTTATGTGAAAAGAACACATTTTGAGACTCTTTTTATGATAAGTAAATTTTGACAAAGTTTGTGGGAAAAACCTAAACAGATATTCATCGAATGTTTACTTTACAATATCAAAATAAGATACATTTTTTTTCATATTGATAATAGCAAACAATAAACTTTTTTAAAAACGAGTATGCAATTATAGATTAGAGAAAAAATCTCTGAAGGTTATCACACATAATCTGATGTAAGCAACAGTTATTATTATTATTTTGCTCATTTTATTCGATTACTTGATAAGTTATCAAGAAATGCACGTTGTGTGATCGAAGAGTATTGATAAGAAATCGCTTACTTTTTCTTAATCATAGTGTTGTAGTTGAATTGTTTATTTTGAATCAGTTTCCACGAAAAGCTAACAAAATATTCAGTTTATCTTGCCCTAGAATCGATTAAAATAAGAACAAGAATCGGTACAATGAAAAGAGGTTGAGAGGAGTTAATTGGTTAAAACAAATACAAAGATACTGTCTTTAAAGTGTACAATTTACTCATTGCATCATGGCGTGAACACAACTTTCCAAAGATGCAACGGTCGTAAACACATGAGCAAAGCTCTTCGACGGTTTTTCATTTTGTGGGTCTACAAAGAACAAGAACTTATTTCCAAATTATCAGCCAAATGGCCGCGAGTTTGAAAATATTTTTTTCATTAAATTTATTCAAGTTATCGAGGGGATGTATGTCCTTGATAACTTCATAAATAAATAAATAAATAGGGTGGCGCAACAGAGCGAGGAGCCCCAGGGCCTAGCGCATTTCTCACAACCATGCCTTGTGAAGGAATGGAGGGGATCTACAATTGCCTGCCGGTTCCGAAAGGCTAATCGAGAAAGCGCTTTTCATGGCAATGAATACTAACGGAGGACTTGCCAATTCCTCGCGAAAGGCGATAGCCGTGGAAAAAACATTTTTGCCTCTGTTGGGATTCGACCCACGATTTTATGCGCAATTCGAAAGAATGTCGCTTGTGTTTAATCACAATATTCCAAAAAACAACGAGAAATTAACAAACCTATGTTTTTATAAATGGAATCGCAATATTATACGTTTTTCTTTTAACGATGCGATGTGGAGAAAATGGATACTTGCTATCAATAACATGTGCCAAAAATTCAAATCTCTCCACCAGTTTCACAGTTGCCGGCCGAGAAGATGGTTTCACCATTGATCATTAGTAATTAGTAATCATTACATCTGTTTTAATGGCTTAGTTTTACTTGTTATATGTCAAAAAATGACAGCTTGAGTCACGACAACTAATGAAATACCCGCCTTTTCAAACTGAAACCTCTTGTTAACAAATTCTCGTATGTCAATCTCGGTAACTCTCTGTGATTAGGGCGATTGATTTCTAATTAAACAAACGCTGCCCTCAAAATTTGTTCATCTGCATAGTCTGGAAGTAAGCAAGACTTATGCATGTTGTTATTTATAACTTCCACAATCATGTTAGAGTATAAGAGCTGTCGGTAGTGTGGCCAACATTTAAGTAGTCTCTAAATGTAGTTCCAATGTTTAAAATATCAATTAATTGTTTTCACAACCGATCGTACGATTGTGCGTTTACACACTGGCAGCATTATAAGTCCTACTTCAAAATGGAGTAGGAACTGACGTTTAGGTAAATGGCGTGCTATCGCTGATTGCTGATTGATCTTGTTTCAAAAACTAGTCTAATTTTGGTTTCAAATAGACGGCGATCGGCGCGGTGCCGAAAAGCCTATTAACTGGGCCTTTCGTTCGGACAACATGCGATTTAACGTATCTCGATAACATTTTATGGGACTATGTTAAAGTGATTGGTTTAAGCCGACAAACCAGTAACTCTGCAATATTCATTGACGTCATACAGCCAGATTTGTTGCCGGATATCATAATTAAAAGACAAATGCCATGAAATTATCTACCACTTTATAACAATAATAAATTCATTCCCAAAATATTTATGTCTGATATTGATATTCCCAAGCTCTCAAGCTTTAAAACACCCGTCACATTAAAGTACATTCAATCACAAATGACAACAATTAGTAAATTGTATCAGATATAACATACAATTTTTTGGAAAAGGAAAATGCTCAAAAGTGTATGGCTAAAAACGCAATACATATTAAAACAAGTTCGTTTAATGTAAAATGCCGATAACAAATTTGACATTTCTGTCAAAAGCTGACGATTACACAAACAATAACGTTTTAATATTTCGATATAATATTTTTGCGCATCGTGTGAGTTTAAGTTTTGTCAATGCATATACCTATACCACAATATTGGGTATTAATTATAATTACAATCGTCAGCTTTTGACAGAAATGTCAAATTTGCTATCGGCAATTTAAGTCAAACGACCTTGTTTTAATAGGTATTGCGTTTTTAGCCATACACTTTTGGGAAGTTTCCATTTCCAAAAAAAAAAATAATCTTCTTAAAGCACAAAATATTTAACTGATTATGACTATGAGAGGGTGATAGTTGATAAAACAGTGACTTGCGTTAGCCAAATATGAACTCTAAGTGTTCATAGGAATTACTCAATCTATGCATTGAATAATTTTTATTTAAATATTAATCTATTTCTTCTTTCTTTTCTATATTAGTCTAATCTTCATTTAAATTAGATGGTTTATTAGTTTTTCTAGCTATTTTGATTACTTTGTTTTTTCGTGTTATCCCAACGAAATAAATTTGCAACAGATCAGTGATCTGATGTACAATGAAGCGCGACGGTGCATGTGTTTCATTCCATTTGAGAAATAATCTCCATGAGCAAAAAAAAAAAAGAACATAAATAAAATTACTGCAAATCATCTTCATTAATTGGAATTGATATAAAGATTTGAAACTACAGAAGCTCTCATTCCAGCTTTAGCTTACATGCAATAGTAATTAATTAATAGTGACAAATGCTTGAAAATAATTACCAAACCAATTAATCTTGCCCCATAGGCTCCTATGTTTATATCTTATTTAAAAACGCCGCAAATGGGAATTGGTAGCAAAATGCAATGGTCGCTGGTGGTACGAAAGTGAATTTTTATTGTAGTCATTGAGTGATCACTAAAACCACTCTTACGTATACTTGTAAGAGTGGTTAAGAATTCAGGCTTCATTTTCCTTCTCCTCAATGTTTTCTCTAAGTACACAATTTGTGAAAAAAATCACATCAATTTGTTTTGTTTGGTTCAATGCAAAAACAGAGGAACTTTTTTCTTATCGAAAATGAAATACAAAGTTTCAACAAAGTAGCTGTAATTCAATTTATTCACGTGTCGTTCTAAAATAAAGTGAAGTGTCCTACCATACATCATCACCACGTCTTATACAAAGTTCGGCTTGAGTATGATTTGCGTTTTCTGATAGACCAATCTTCTATATTTAACTTAATGATGATGTTATGCTTATCAATGTTGATTCCCCGGATTTAGTACAGGAATCAATAGAATTTTGTTGACGATTAGTTGCTCCTGCTCATATTCTGCTTAGGGAAAGAATCTTTATGACAGATTTTTTTTGCGTCTCACAGACAAGCGGTTTTGATCTTAGAGCAGATTTATTTGTACACGAGTTTTATCATTAATGCAAAAAAGTAAGAACCTTAATAAATCAATATAACCTACAAAACCAAAACATAAACAATAAATAAAATTAATATTGGAGGGAGAATACATGTATGTAGAAGCGTCGTAAGTATCGTGCCCAACAGGTGTCCTAAGACGCATCACTACAAAGTGTAGACACAACCATAAGAACCCAAGTTTTGTAATTATATTGTCATTTTCTAAAAGACGAAACTTCCAAAACAGCTTCAGAATGAGTTGCATACTTTTAGAATGAGCATTATGGTTTTCCAGTACACTGGGGCGTATACTCGACTTTTTTTTCAATAGTGATTTTCAAATGATTACTAGATCACTATTAGCAAAAAAAAAATTTGAAACCAGCCATCTAAATCTTTACTCATCTTTGCTTTTTCTTACTTTCTTTTTCTTTCAGATTCCATCTTAGGAATACGTCATTTGCAATGCTTCCTTATTTTTCTTGGTCTGGCTGTCACTTATGCTCTGCGAGTAAACATGTCTGTTGCTATTGTTGCCATGACCGACAAATCAGTAAATACAGATTACCCTGTAAGTTATATGTTCTAATTGCTTTATATTTTGATTGAATTGATTTATCATGAGACAAATGATACATACTTATTTTTTTTTCAGGCTTATCCTTGGGAAGAACAAACTAGATCAATCATACTAAGCAGCTTTTTTTGGGGATACGTATGTACGCAGATTCCGGCTGGTCAACTAGCTCATAGATATGGAGCAAAACTAGTTGTTCTTTGCGGTATTTCCATATGTTCCATACTTGCACTCCTGACACCGGTGTGTGCTCAAATCGGTGGCTCACCATTGGTAATTACTCTACGCATCATCCAAGGTCTTTGTCAAGGCACTGTTTTTCCATCGACACACACCCTCATTTCCAAATGGGCACCAGTGTCTGAGATTGGAATGCTAGGAACCTTTGCCTACTGTGGAGCACAATTTGGTACCGCAGTGATGCTATATATTAGTGGTGAACTTGCCTCATCATCGATGGGTTGGCCAAGCATCTTCTATTTCTCCGGCATTGTGGGTAGCGTATGGGCCATTCTCTGGTTTTTCTTAGGTTCAAGTTCTCCATCTGAAAACCGCTTCGTATCAGAGGAGGAAAGAAAATATATTGAATACACTCCAGACAATAAGTTGACAGATGAACCGAAATCTAAGGAGAAACCACCAACACCATGGAAAAGCATATTTACATCTGTTCCATTCCTGGTTTTGATTTGTTCCCACTGTGCTAATAACTGGGGTTACTGGACTCTGCTCACTGAAATTCCAACATACATGAAAAATATTTTAGAATTGGATATTAAGAAAAACGCCTTGCTGTCTTCCCTGCCGTATTGGTGCATGTTCGCAATGAGCTTTGTTTTTGTCTTTATCTCAGCTATACTGGACAGGACCTCTTGCATGAGTCTCAATTTCAGTCGAAAGTTTTTCAACTCGGTGGGATTGTGGATACCAATGGCTGGATTGATTGGCATGGGATTCATTGATGGAGGAAGCGTCAGTTTGGCTGTAGTTCTGCTGTGTTTGACAGTGGGAGCGAACGCGGCATGCTTCCTCGGTTTTCAGATGAACCATATAGATCTATCACCAAACTTTGCCGGAACGTTGATGGGTATCACAAATTGCGCTGCAAATATTATGAGCATCATAGCACCACTTTTAGTTGGATTTATTGTCACAAATGAGGTAAGGTTTCATAAAAAATTATCAATTCGCTCGAAACTAACGTTACAATTCTCTTTTACTCTTTAGAAAGACCCACAGCAATGGAGAACGATTTTCTTTATTGCTGCCGGAGTTTACCTCGTAGGCAACACATTGTTTATTGTCTTCGGAAAGGTCCAAGTTCAGTACTGGAACGAGCCAAAGAAGGCAGATAATGTAAGGAACGAACAATCGCCAGCTCACATGGAATCTAGATACTGAGACTGGAATAAGTAATAAGTATAAGAAGTGATCTAGTCATAAGAAGAGAACATAAGTAGAGCCAAGTTTTCAAACTAATTTCAAAGAATTTGAAGCGATGTATTGCTTGTCATTTAAAAAGTTGCAATGTAACTGTGTATTCATAATACTTCATAAATTTTGTTAAGATTATTAAGTAAGCTAGCTACGTAAGAATTCAATTGCTTTGAATAAATTGTTAAAATCGATATGTTTTTTCACCGTCGTAGAAGATAGCCAAATGATAGATTCAAGTTTCAAAAACAAGTTCCTTCTCCCAATCATTTTGTATCTGTAATTTAAGGAAACTTCAACAGGTTTGACTATTTTTTCGGTTTCGTTCACATAATTCTGCTCCCAAATTCATCTTAGAACTTTCACCAGCTTTGGACCACTATGAAGTGGTTTATTCAATTGTTGAAATTGCACATGCAATAATAAAGCGGTTTGTCGTCTCGGTACGGATTAAAGTTAAACTAAAAAAGGTCACACTTTGTAGGTATATTTTTTCACACTGCAAACTGGTAACTATTAGTTTTTAATACCGAAAATGCATTTTCCTAGGGGATTTTTCGAAGTGAAAACACACTAGCTTGATGATATAAAAAATGATATAGTTAAAAGGGAGTTTGAAAGATAACAGAAACAGCAGTAATCTTGTGTTGGATGTGCGGAGTTGTTATGTTATTAAATTATGAGAAGCTTTTCGGTGGTTTCATAACAACTCCAACCCCACTATTGAGCTGCATATAGCCACCAATTCAGTACTATTTTAATTCCTTGTTTACATTTCCTCCATCAAAACAATACTAAATATACTTCATATTGAAATTGTTTTGGGCTACTTGCTACTTGGCTAATTGCTTTATTCAATTTCAAACCTGGTAACCCTGATTGCCAGCTGAATAAGTAAAAGCTGCTGTCTTACCTCAAAAAAAAAAAAAAGAAAGCTGAACATTTTACTGAAGGTATAAAATCAAGCATGAGATGGAGAACGAAACTAGTTTAATCATTTCTTTTTTTCACTGTCACAAAACCAAGTTTGCCAAGTTATAAATAAATGCGCACTCGTCGACTAAACATCTCTTTGGGCCATTTCTTTATTCTTTTTTTTTTAATAACAAATAACAATAGCCACCAAACAAACCTCACAACTTTTGTGACATATCCATTTATCAGCAGCCGTTGTCGTCTTTCAACTTGAAAATACACCTCAAGCTAGGAAATTATACATGTAACACCA
The DNA here is from genome assembly GCA_914767635.1 of Melanostoma mellinum. Taxonomy (NCBI): domain Eukaryota; kingdom Metazoa; phylum Arthropoda; class Insecta; order Diptera; family Syrphidae; genus Melanostoma; species Melanostoma mellinum. The sequence continues at coordinate 233,390,709 of OU612059.1, forward strand.
AAAACTATTTCTTTTCTAGGCATAGTTAACACTGTGCCATTGAAACCGTGCGTCGTCGTCTGCACAAGTATCCGCCTTCCGCGCCATTTCAAGTTTATCGCATTTTCTACTCTCATATCTTTTGTGTAGTTCTGGAGTTTTTTTTTTTTTTTTTGCATACAAACAACAATGGTTAGAATTTGTTAGAATGAAGAAGCAGACAACAAATAGCACTTCAACTAGCTAGCGGCTTTGATTTATAAAATATATGACCGGTATAAGCAGTTTATTCGTCAGAAAGCCTTTTGCAGCTCAACTCATTCAGTTCGTTTTGTAGGCTTACAATCGATTTGAAGCACTTTACAACTGAAGTTATTATAATGTAGAAATAAATACGAGTGAATAACATTTTTTGAATTTTTTCCCGTTTTTGTTTTGCTTTATTGTTTATACTTGTTGATCGTATTACCAACCTTACCAGCTGGTCGCGTGTTTACTGAAGCTTTGCTTGGATGACGCTTACGCTAGTAGCCTCTGATCATTCGCCTTTTAACTCTGTTCAACTAAAGTGTTCAGATATTAAATGTGTCGGTTTTGCTTCGGTGAAATTCAATTAAAAAGTCGTTTCGTATTATGAAAAATTTCTAAACAGAAAATCAAAATATTCCAATATTAGTGCGAGTTTGTGTTAATACTTTATTACTTTTTTTCATCCAAAAGTGGTTTTTTGTCAATTGGTGTTTTTAATCAAGTGTGTTATATAATTTTACTTCCATCACTGCCATGAAGATCCCAAATATTTTAAACGTGTTGGATAAGTCCAAGGAAGCAGGAAATGTGTCAGCCACAGACCTCAAACCAAGTAGGTTTTTATGTCAAACAACTCAAGATCGAAACAAGATCGATTATCTTAAATCTTTGTTTGAAAATTCCAATTAAAATCGATAATCTACCACCAAATACGGTCTGTGCAAGCTAGATTAATGTTAGATGTCAATTAAGTAAGCCTAGAAAGTGGTCTTCGGTCAAGGATTAATTTACTTGTAAATATATTCTAGCTATGGACAAAATATATTTATTGCTATTATGTTCATTTCAAATGCATTGTTGTGTTAGAAAAAAAAAAAAAAACAAAAATATTTTTGTGGTAGTGGCATTGTGTTTTATAAAATACGCGTATCCATTCGGATAGTTTTTGTTTTGTTTTGCAAAACTTAGACATTTTAATACCAAATTATTCGTATGATGTATATTGTATAGGTATGTGGGGTATACATCGAATAAAGATTTATTATTGAGACAAAAATGGTGTGGAGTCAGTGCGCGAAGCAATTTATCACTAAATGTTATATGATCATGCTAAGCTTTTTTAATGTCTTGCCAAACAGAACTATTTGGCAATTATCAAGAACACCAACAACTTTCTATGTTTCATATTTGCTTGTCAAATTTCAACTTAATTACAAGCGAACTAAGGTCTCCAACGCGTTCCGCTTAGGTACAACAGTAGTTTGTATTTTTTAAACTATCCATATTTTTAAACATACATTAACATAACTACTGGAAATTTTAAATATATGTTTTAAGAGTGTCAACTTAGATATAAAATATTTGAGGTCAAACACAATTTTTCTCCACTTTCATGTGTTAATAAGCGTATGAATGTGATACACAACCAACCTCCAGAAAGTTGCAAGCCTTCTGAGTGGTTTCACTGGCGCCTGGCTTATACTGTTGAATAATTTATTATTTCTAGTTCATGTGGATATCATGTGTACAAAAAGAACTTTGAATTAACTGAGAAAAAGGAAGAATTCGTTTTTAGCTCGTATAGCCAAAAAAGGAAATTTTTCCCTTGCGATAAGTGTTTTTTAATCTAATAAATGATAAGATTAGTAAAAAAAATTAACAGTTAAAGAACTTTTGTTGAATTTGAGGAAGTATAAAATGCAATTTCATTTATTCAATGAAATGTTTTCCAATTTTATTTCTTTTGTAAATCTACTTTCTTTCATTTTATTATTAATATAAATAGTTTTGCTCTTTTTATCATATATTAGCTTAAAACTATTTTATAAGATATTGTCACTTACAGTTTATAAGCTTTCACGAATAAACTTAACTAAACTAAACCAAGCTAAAAAGTATTTTAACTGTTAAAAATTTTTTCTAATCTTTTCAATTACAATAATTTCAAGTAAAATTACATACACGCTTTCTTGAAAACTGATAACTTGAAGAAAAGAATAATGTTTACCCTAAGCTTAAGGCTGATAGGTACTATGGAAAAGAGTGCTACTTCTCCGAAAGTGGACACCACGACGTGCAAGTGACTGCGATAGCTAATTTAACAGTCACTCAACGTTTTTTATAATCGTGTTTACATCAAAATGCTTTCAACTAAGTGCGCCATGATGTTTCCTGGTATACAAATGTGATTAATAAAGCAAACCCTTCATTATATCTCTTTATTTTGCTAAAAAAAAAAAAACACTCTATAGGTTTGCATTAAAAGAAAAAACTCCACATACGCACTTCAAAACAATTTGTAGTTATAACAAAACAAATATGAGAGCACACGATTAAAACGATCAATTTTTTAAAGTGGTTTAAAGCAAATTCAACGATGTCAATTCTTGTCTCTAAAATAAATAAATAAATAAATTTATTGGGTCTATGAAATAACTCCCACGAAATAAGTCCCACTTTTAAAAACGAAATAAGTCCCACCAAAAATTGTTTAAAAAAATTAAATAACTCCCACGAAATAAGTCCCACTTTTGAAAACGAAATAAGTCCCACCAAAATGAAATGATTTAAAAATTTACTTGAAATGAAATAACTCCCCCTTGAATAATATATTTCTTAAATGAATTAAGTCCCACTTTCATAAACGAAATAAGTCCCACTTTTTCATTGTATAATGCGATTTCAAATAAGAAGTATTTGGCTCTTCGAAAAAAACACACGTCGAATAATATGAATAATCAAAGCAGAGGAATAATAAAGAAGATCGTATACAAGCAAGAAGAGCCATGAGAGATAAGGACAAAAAATTATGATTGTCCCTTTTACGAAATATTAGACATTTCGTAAAAGGGACAACCATAACTTTTTGCATAAGAAAAAATATAAATTTAGGGGTATGAAATAACTCCCACTTTACAAAACAAATTTATTCCCACTCAAAACGAAATAAGTCCCATTTAAAATAAAAACGCGTAACGAAATAAGTCCCACCAATTGACGAAATAAGTCCCACTTTTAAAAACGAAATAACTCCCACTTTCAAAATAGCAATTTTTGGTGGGACTTATTTCGTTTTTAAAAGTGGGACTTATTTCGTGGGAGTTATTTCATAGACCCAAATTTATTGTCTCTATCTTACTCAAATATAGTAGTACTACTATATATAGTAGTCCCTTGGTTTGGGCAGCTCTTATTTTTTTGTATATTATTTGTATTTATTCTATTTTAAGTAATATTTTTTTGAAAAAAGGTTTTACAAAAATATTCTGAAGAATAAAATCATGGCATTAGCTGCCGTCTCGTCTGATCGAAATTTTGTGTGAAATAAAAGCTAAACGAAATAAGAGGAGGAAACATTCAGGAAATTAATAATGATTGAAGTTTAAAGCATTACTAGCATTACCCGCCCGGCGTTACTCGGATCTAAGTTATTTCAAAAATTGTCAGGAACAAATGCTGAACTAAGAAAGGTTCTAGTTTCACGTTGCCGTTTCCGTAGGAATATGTTCATGAAATATAGTCTGTGTAAGGGATAATGTAATACCATAATGTCAATAATTTTTGATATCGACTCAGAATCTTTAGAGTTCCAGTTCCGATTCCGGTTCCCTTTCCTGTCCCCGTTCCCGAGGGAATATTGGGATGAAAAACTATTCTCCGAGCCACCAAATATGTTTATAAAATTTCATCGAAATCGGTCACGTCGCCGTCGGTCGTTTCTTTCATCTGCTCGGGCTAACATTAAGAGGTATGAAAAATACATAGTAGCGATTCTCAGAGCTACTGAATATTCATAAAAAATTTCATAAAACCATTTGCTGCTTTGACTTTAACCTTTTTGGCTAAAAAATTTATCAACTACTCAGGATATAACGTGATCATCAGCCACAAGGGTCTGATTTTTGGTTTCTTAAAACTTAAGTATATCTTTATGGAGAGGCTGAACATGTGGTTTCGGTTCTCACAGTGTCCCAGAATCTTTTCCAAAGGTGTCCACTTTGGAGTTATAAGTAATATAACAACAACCTCATTTCTTAGTCTTTGCCTTGTTTAAAAAAAAAAAAATATTTATTTAAATAAGATTTAGATCTTCCTATTATTACAGTGATACATATTTCTGAGTACTTAAGGGTGAAAAAACTCTTGAAGAAAAGATACATTGTTTCACAAGCTTGAAATAAGCTGTTCTGATAGTGAAAAAAAAAAATTACCACTATTAGCAAATGACCACTGAAAGAAACAACCTAATATACATCTACGAAATCTTTCTACCTTTTTGAGCAAGTCTTTGGTGAGATGTGCAAAATTTACAAGAAAACAAGTTATATCTGACATGCTCTTGACCGATTTATCATTTATTTCTCGTATTTCTATTGAGCGGCCGGCGGATACACAAATCACCAGAATAGTGCGCAGTTTAAGCGAAGGAGAAACCATTGTGTACGTTTCTTTGTTGCTTTCTTTTGCGCGATTGCTTTGAAATTGAAATTTCGAAATTTTTGATCATTTATAGCGACAACTTAACTTATGAGTTTTGGGTGAAAAATCACAAGACCTCAGAAGATTACTACCTATACGAAAGCCCGAGCAAAGAGGAGACGAAGGATATAGAAAACTACCTCATTCTCTCGTAAACTGAATCCGATTTATGAATATTTCCTGTGCCTTTTTATTGTCCTTTTTCTTGTCGAATTTTGAAATCTCACGGTGCTAAAATTTATACAACACGCTTTCTTCATACCAAAGCTCTATATGCAGGAGCGTTTTAAGCCCTGTTTGTTTGCTGTTTATTTTAAAAACCAGTCGTCGCGATTATTTGAGAGAGAATCAACAGTTTTATAACATGGTTCAACTGTTGATACAGGTATACTGACTATTGACAAGTGGCGGCACTATGAAGCACCGCACAAAGAAAAGAGGGAAAATATAAAATAATGCAATATGTATTCTATCTCATTCTCTCGCCAGCTGAATTCTATTGTGTTTTTATATTATTCGTGACGCATTTTCGTTTCAAATCACAACAATTCTAAAGAAGATGCACTTAAAGAAAGCTTTTTCAACAACTTGTTTTGTTATACATAAATTGATAGAAACTATAGACCCCTTAATAGGGCTTATTGTTAAGAAGTTAATAATAGGAATGTTTTGAAAATATATATAAGCCATAGTTTTAATTGTTTTTTACGCAAACTATTATGACAAACTTGTGAGAGCATTATAAACGTTAGAGCTTTTTGAAACCCATTAGTCAAATTTAGAGGCGAATACGAGTCCCCATCGTAGTTTTTGCTTCACCTGGTTGAACATTATTTCTCTGTCCAACTCTAGATAACATTTGATTTTATATTCTGTCACGGAGTACACATTCAAAAAAAAAAAAAAAAATTCGTGACGATACATATTTACAACTTAATTTAAGGCAGTAGTCTGGTAACTTATACCAATTTTCATGACTTCTTTGGAGGGTGGTTTAAAAGGAAAATGAAAATGAATTATCTTGAATATTTATAGTGTTTAAAAAAAAAAAAATTATTTGAAAAAATTTAATAGTTTATTACTATTATTATTGTCACTCGAAGTTGGAACCTCAAAAAAATGCACTTGGGTGGCCAGGGTGATTTTGGCTCTTGATGTGATCTGAAATCAAATATTCTTGATTATTCTTAATCTATAGATATGTCATTCTGGTCGGAACTACTGAAGTTAAATTTCAAGGGTAAATAAAATAACAAAATGGCGGACTTTGAAAAAAAGTCTTTTTATTTTAGCAAAGAAAGGGTTGTAAAATAAAAAGTTAGGTATAAAAACGTTAGTACCGACGAGAACTATAAGTATGTAGAACAGCCTGTTAAAATTTGAAAGCAATCGGTTCTGTAAAAAAAAAAAGTTAGGACCATGGCCGATCAGAAAAACAATGTTTTGAGGAAAGCGCGTTTAAAGTTTGGTCGACCTAAAGGTTGAACTCCGAGGCGTTCTAGGAAACTCGTTATGACTCCCGAAATATTTCGAATTTCTGTCTGAAATTCTCAAGACATTGTACTTTCAAATTAAGCAAAAAAAATTTCTATTTTCGAACCCAAGTTACCAGACTACTTACCTTAAAAAATTAAAGAAAACCACAAACATTACACCGTCTTGCTTTTTTTTTTTTGTTTTGAAAGTTTACGTTTTATAGTTTAAAAACAGTATGTTCCTTGCACGCCATTCAAGTGATCAATTAAGGTTTTATAAATTAACTGCCCCGCCGCCTTGGCACCACCCTTACATTGTTCAATCGAAAAAAAAAAATCTTCTTTTTTTGTCTTGTGTTTAGGTACTAATGCGTGTGGTGTACCAACAAACTGATTATTTAAATTTATCAATCTAACACCCAGTCTCATCAAACCAATCAAACACAATCATGCTCATCGTTCAAAAACAAAAATGTTTTGGTTCTTCATCAATCAATTTGCAACAAAAAAACATACGAGTACAACTTTATTTTTACTTGTATATACAAAGAGTTGATGTCGTTTGATTGAGAGTGTAAGGGCCACATAAGCCTTCACGGTATTTACAAATAAAACTGAACCGGATCGTTGTCAGATAGCGCAACTAATATTTATATGTATAACAAATTAAGATACCTAAAATAACTTTCAGAAGAATATTCATATATTCTGGATTCCTTTCTTACGTTCATATATCCGCATCATCAGTAAACAATGAAGTATAATTACAAAAATGGCTGGTCAGTGATCCGTTTAATTCCACACCGTTTCTGAGTATAATGCACATACTTTCTAGCTCCAGCGATCGTGTTGTAATTTTAGTTAATAAACCGTATGCATTCCAATAGATCTCAATTCCGATTCCCTTCTGTTATACACAACTGGATTTACACGTCTTCTGATATTATCTCATAAATTAATAATGGCATTCCACCCAGCTTAAATCAATTTACTAATGCAATTAAAACTAATTACCTTTTTGTGCCTTTCATTTACATATACGTACCCATATCCATATAATCATGCAAACAAAGACCCGCATAGTATCAATACCTGTCATATTATCTATTTTTTTGTTTTGATTGCTTTATTCGGCGCGAATAGTCTATTGGGGGACCAATCGACTTCTTGTTTGTTGTACGCCACTATCACTGAAATTATTTTTTCTGCTCAACAAAAGGCATTGTAGAAAAAACTTCTTTGGGCTTTTCATTTACAACTCTCTAACTCATCTCTAGCCAATAATTATTATAATTATAATCAATTATGTCACCTACTTGACATTTTCACACTCAGACTGTGGCTGATCTGTTAATTAGAAGCTATTAAGAAAAACGAGGGGTCAAAAGACGGCGCCGCGCCTTTAATGAATCGCACAATGTCAGTTATTTGAGTGTTTAATGAGCTTACACCAAATGAAGTGGTTTAGTAAATAATTTGTCACAAAATTGATGCAAATAATGACAACGTTGTTGAGTTATCGAATAATTTTATTTCAAGTGTATATTTATCAATAGAAAGAATGTGGTCAAAATAATTGATAGTAAAAAGGTTTAAGAGATGACATTAAATTATTTAAGTGTGCTCAAAGTAATTGATTGTTTGGAACAGAAAAAAAAAATTGTAAACCAGTTGACTTTATGGTATCAGCCACTGAGTTATTTGTTCCGGTTATAAGCTAACTTCAGCAATTGTAATCTATTCCATTCAATTTATTTACTAATGGTGTGATTGATTCGCAAGCAATATTCATTTTAATATATGTACCTAAGGATGAAGGTAATACTTTTATAAGCCAAACAAAAGCTTTTGTAATAACACCTTTAATAGGTACAAAATGTATAATAGTGATGGAATCGTCCACTATAACCAACTTAATAGTGGCCAATAAACAAAGAAAAAATTGGATCAAATGACACTTTCGCTGGTAGTTTCAAAGAGATTATAATTAATTACCGTACCCGTGCCGAAATATCTAAACAAATTAGAGTCATGCTTTTAAGCGTTGGGACCTGTTGCAAATAAAGCACTTCAATTTAAGCAAATTTGAAGAAAAAAATTAAACAAACTGTCACCAGCACAAGTACACAAGCTTTGAGACTCCTAGTACAGACAAATGCAACAAAATGTATTTGCCGACCTCGGAAATAGAACAATCTAAATAATCTAAGACCTGAGGTGGCTAGTGTGAAGCAGATAACTTGGCGCACTGTGATGCCTTCCAGGTCACGATACTAGTAACATAGAAAGAAGGAAAAGGACATATCACTAGTTAAAATAAAACAAAATCAAAACTGTGTATTCTGCTCACAAAAAATGTTTGTAAAAAAATCATTTGCTTATAAGAACGACAATATTGAGGGAGAAAGTTTTCAAACTGATCAGTACAGCTGTTCCCAAGTTATAACAGCTTTTACTTATTTAAAATTTAAAAAGGCAGATCAGTGCAGCAATCATTAAGAGTTTTAATCAACTTAGAGACAGAAACAACAACATTGTGTTACCCAGCTTGAAAATATACGTTTATATTTGCTATCTGTAGGTTGATAGATAGGTAGGTTGATATATAGATAGATTCCTTACTTTTTCCTTCAAATGAGTTGCAATATGTAGCTGCCTAAGAATACGAACATGGCAGTCCTGCGGTCTGCCGTTTCTATATTTTGAACTAAAAATGATTATTTGCAAATATTGGGTTGTCGAACCATACCATATTAGTTCAAATGATTCCATGTTTAGTTCGATTTCAGATTGATTACAAACACAAATCAACAGTTGAATCCTGCACTTTTCACGAATCTGGTCTTACTAAAGGCGATCTTACTAAGGTGATCTAGAGTGAATCACAACATATAAAATATTCTTGACAGGAACAAAAAGTTAGTCACTATATGCGGACTTCGAGATGGTGAACACACTGCCAAGTAGTTTTTTTTTTTTTTTCTTTGATCTGTCCAATAGGAGAACAACTTGTAGGTTTTTGTATTTACCCTAAAAAACGGGTCCTATTTAGTCATTGCGTTCCTTGGAGACACAGGAGTGCTAGCCTCTTTCTCATCATCTCTTCTAGTTTGAAACGTGGACCATCATATTTTTTACAGAGAATATTTTGAATAGAATCCATTTTGTGCTAGAAGGGGCTACATGCACCCACGGGTTGTGTTGGTTCGTTAGCCATATTACGGTTGTCAACTATCAATCAATTGATATACGATAAGTGCTATCAATCAATTATCGATAAATTTTCTTCCATTGTGAACAATGTTCTCGTACTAAGCGTTGACACACCCCACATCTAGGTACAAAGGACAAAGTGACCATTTTAATTTCCTGCATTCAATGAACCCTAGGCACGTTTACCTTCAAAATTCAGTTTGAAATCAATTTTTGTTATACGGCACAGAAAAAACAATTCACAATACATGCTAGTCAACCACTTGTCTATTAGTTACACAAAAATGTTTATCAACGACGAATTTGCGATTGACTGAAAATTTGATAGATATCAAAAATGTTGACAACCATAATACCGAACAAACAACTAGAGAAATTCGCAATAGATCGGAAAAAAACATTTCATTCACAATTGATCAAAAGTTCAGGTGGTTGTTATTCGTAATACCACTTCAGCAATTTCATTGATAAACGAAAAAATGTATCAAGTACATATCGTATTGATATTTGACAACCATAATAGGACTGTAACACCGCCTTTTTGAATATTGTGGAGAGAGAGAAAAACTCGTGTTACTCGTGTTGCATCGTTTAAAACGAAACGCAGTCGTTTATGATAAATTAAAGGTTCCTATTAATCAATCTAAAACAAGTATAAATTGCGATCTTCAGAATCACCCATAGACCATTGCAATAACTATGGTTTAAAACGAAAATAACAGCCAATGTTGGTTTTGAATTCAAAAACAAGCACACGGATTACAAGTCACTTGAAAAACAAAGTCTAAAGATCAATGACCATTAATTTTGTACGAGCAATCAAAAAGCCGACATGCTATCTACTACAGCCTACCAGTTAAAGATCTCCTTGACCCCAAAATTGCATTTTCTGTTTATTATGACTGATGTATTAATCGAACAGTCTCAATTCCTGTCTTTTTTTCTTTTCTTTTTTTTATTGATGAATTTACCAATAATAAACTGTCAACAATTATTTAACGCCAATCTTCAATGATATATAGCGCTTTTAATAAACAAAAGTGTAGACAGCCCTCTGATGATTATATGTGTCATCAATAATTATTAGATAACAGTTCAAAACAAAGCACACACCCCTCTCATTGTTCCAATACAATAGATTTTGATAATAAATTAATAGGAGCGCAGGCGCCGTAGAAGACTATCACTTAGATTTCTGCAAAAAATATTTTTAAAAGTTGTGTGTACTTCCTTCTAGATTAACCATATTTACTTAGGTGAAGATTTGTAGTTTAGCACGTCTCTTGGTAGGTTAAGTCCTAAGATAAAGTAAGATATACTTACTTTCTAATTTGGAAAATAACTCACGATGGTATCGCTTTTAATGATTTTTTTCTACCAATTTTCCAGTAATAAATTAAATTTTTCTCTGAACCATTGGAGAAGTACGAGTGTTCCACTCTCCTTTACAGTTTACTTATTGCTTCTTGTATTTTTTTTTTTTTTTTTTTTTTTAATTGCTGTAAGGTTTTGAATTTTTAAACGGTTTGCAAAAACAGTTTCATGTTATAGTCGAAAATATGTTGAATTTCGTTTCAAACACAAATTCACCTTATGAAACAAAGGCACGGCATCATATTGACGAATTCAATAGCGACTGCGACCAAATCATATTAGTCGTTTCATAGCTTCATTCAGTTGAAAAACATAATCCAAACCTGTGCTTTAACCCTCCTATTTATATAAGATGTACTCACTTTATAAACTTATTTAACTCATAGTAAGTCTGTAATATCTACTAGAGCTCAAGTAAACTCTAAAAGACCGTGATTTGGTATTCTTTTATATTTTTAAACTCTCTGTTCGTTGTTTCATTCGAAACAAAGTCTGGTTGACTCAGCATACTGTGGGAATTTATTTAAGTGCTCTAGAGGGAGCTTAAGCTTGCTTCACTTTCTTCAAAAATTCAATTCATTGTTGCAAATGAAACGGTATTCTTCTCTAATGAGAGCATTTATATCAAGGAGATCTTTAGGTAAATTTCAAAAAAAAAAAAAAAAAAAATCAAATTTCTTCCGCATCAAATACGAAAACTAAAATCACAATAAGATTGAAAAATATTTAAACCCTTACGAAAATCAGATCATTGGTGGTTGTATTTTCTGCACTAATGTAACATTCGTCATTCGTTTTTTGAATGAGTAGTTCCTCATTGGAACATTTGAATGCACTCCAGGAAACCAAATATATTTGATTAAATTTCAATTATATTATACTCCAAGAAAAAATCAAAAACAAAATTAAGAGTACCTACAATTCGATAAAAACTTCGACTATGCGGTATAAGAGTTTTTTTCTTAACATTATTTTGAGGTTGCACGTAAACACTTACAGTTTACACTTTTTATCACTCACTTAAAACAAAGGCCGATAGCATTAATTTTTTGATGCTGGCCTGAAACTCATCAGTCGGTGATAACATCTTAAGGTGACAAGAACAGAACAAAGAACTCAAGATTTACAAGTTATTAGTGCGTGAACGACTACTATTGCTACAAAATGGTTAAAAATCGCAGATATGAAGGAGGTATCTGCTTAAAAAGAAAAATTTAAACAAAATAATTATTTGATATACATATAATCTAGTTTAAGTGATTTTATCGATTTCCCAGTGTCTTTGCTGAGAATGTTTCAAAGTTATAGTTCATTTCAAAAATAGTAGTTTAAAGTTTCAACGGATACAATCTGAAATTCAAATTAAGTGGAGAATAGATTGCTTTTGTTCCTGATATATGGCAGGCTTACACTATTGATCATCGGCAGAGCTTCCGATTTCGGATACTTTAATGTCTGAACCAAAAAGATGTCATTGCATTGCATTGGCCTACATTTCTATCTTTTCTTTTTTACGTTTACGGATCTTGGTACTTTTGTAACTACTGATTATTTTTTCATGAAGCAATTTATTTGAATCTGCGTTTTAGAGCCTGACTTAAAAATGTATTGATGTATTCCCAATAGCCTTTATTCCAATTTACAAACACACCAATCTACAACTGCGATTGTCGACTCATAGAATAAAAGTATTGTAAATTTGGCCATGCTAAAAACAGCAATTGAATGACAGACAGAATGATGGAGAAAGAAGTTGTTTGGAAATAGAAAATGTCAGTAAAAAATTACAGTTCATATAAAAATATATTATCAAAAACAATATAAAAAAAATTCATATTTTATCTTAGGCCAATATAAATCGATTCTTTGGTGTTCGATTCGCATCTTTCAGTTATAACTATCTTTGGAATTTAAAAAAACGTTGCATAATTTTTGGAGGAAAAAATACTACTTTTATAATATCGAAACAAATACTCGTACATACATAATTATTACATAATTTCGATTAGTAAAGCGTATAATCGTAACTTTCCTTCTTTTTTTCATAGAACGAGCATTCGGGATACGACACTTGCAATGTGTGCTTATTTTCTTAGCCTTGGCGGTTTCCTATTCAATGCGTGTTAACATGTCTGTTGCGATTGTTGCAATGACTGATAAATCATCAAATTCTAAATATGACGTAAGTATAAGATACTGCAGAAAATAATCCCCAAAACTATTTACATATATTCATTTAAATCAATCATATAAGCTCTTCACAAATATTTACCAACTTAAACAATCATGTTTTTATCTCATTGTACATTCTTATTAAACAAAACAAATAATTCAGGCAAATTGAAAACAAGACAAATTCTTCAAACGCATGTACGTTTTATTTGAGTTGCATAACTTTAGCTGCTTTCTAGAGTTGAAGCGTAATAAGACTTTTCATATATTTAACGGATAGGAAGCTTTCTTAAGTATTCTTCTTGCAAGATAAGGAATATCTTTGGTACCTGCTTTTAAAATACATATATATATTTGGATGTAAAATGTGAGACTTTTGTTTTTATTTCGCTTAAACAATCACAACACATACTTCTTAATTAGATCCCAACGTAGCAAATGCAGATATTTAGATACTGACTAAGTTTAGTATTTATTCACTGAAATAAATTATGAGTTAAGAGTAGTTGAAACAAGATGACTTTGCAAGATTATGAGTTTGGACATCGAAATATTTGCTTTTCTTTCGCTTCAAATAAAATGTAGGTACCATATGTATAAATATATTAACCGATCCTATTGAAAACGATGTCGAGTTACTGATAAGTCAACGTCAAATGTTTCATCCAGTATTCCGTAAACGTTTTTCGCTCATACTCATTTCTCAAAAATAAAAACCCAAACAGACGTAGCCAAAAAGTTAAAAATACTGAAAGATTTAACGTCTTAGAAAACACAGTAATTCTTCTAAGGTCAGGTATCTTCTCAGATTATCCTGCTATGAATAGATCAATATAGCTTCCCGACTTCTGCAGTGCCCTCCAAGCAGAAGTACTTGCAGTGTATGAAGCCGAGAAACACAAACGATTAAAGGTATCTCATCCATTATCACAAAACCCAAATTAGTAGAAAGCTGTCGCAGTAACCTTAGACTACTCAGCTCAACAAGCACCGTAACTTTATTTTGGGTTCCATGACATGGGAACATAATCGGTAATGAAATGGCGGATAAGCTAATTGAAATCGGGTCAGCACTCGAATCCAGCGAAATGAACACCTGGGTTCCAAAGCCACTAGAACAACAAAAAACAGAATCAAACACATTTTTCTGAAAACCGCCAATGACAAGTTGTCATCTTTAGAAACATGCCGCGTCTCCAGAAACCTTTGGCCAGATATTTCCAAGAAAGAAAACAGAACTTTTGCTCCAATTTAGCAGACCTAGGCTCTCTCTCTGTTGATTGGAATCCTCACGGGCCACAACTCGTGAGTCGTGACCCACATGATGTGGCCGCAAATAAAATACATAGATTCACATGTGTACGAAAATCATTATATTATAGTAACACATTCATTATAAATAATTTCAATTTATTTTAGCTAACAGCACATGAACTCAGCTTATTCAATCATTTTTTTTAAATGAATTTATTTTTAGGAATACGCTTGGACAGAATCAACAAAATCACTCATCCTTAGTAGCTTCTTTTGGGGCTATGTAGTAACCCAAGTTCCAGCAGGTCAAGTTGCTCAAAAATATGGTGCCAAACATGTTGTTTTTTGGGGTGTAACTATTTGTTCAGTTCTTACCATCTTAACACCAATCTGCGCTAGAATCGGAGGATCTACGTTGGTTTGCGCTTTGCGAGTAGTTCTGGGACTTTGTCAAGGAACTGTCTTCCCTTCTACACATACTCTTCTATCTAAATGGGCCCCAGTTTCAGAACGAGGAAAACTAGGAACGATTAGCTACTCAGGAGTACAGTTTGGAACAGCGCTTATGCTCTGCGTTAGTGGTGAACTTGCTTCGTCCGTTTTTGGCTGGCCGAGTATTTTTTACATCTCCGGTGGAATAGGTTGTTGCTGGTCAGTGTTGTGGTATTTCTTTGCATCAAGCTGTCCCTCGGAAAATCGTTTTATTTCCGAAGAAGAAAGATTGTATATTGAAACAGTTCCCACTGAAACAGAAACAGAAACAGAATCCAACGAAGATAAACAACAAACTAAAACGAGACCACCCACACCATGGGGCAAAATTTTAACATCTTTACCTTTCTATACGATATTGTGTGCTCATTGTGCCAACAATTGGGGATTCTGGACGCTTTTGACTGAAATCCCTTCGTATATGAAAAATATTCTTGGAATGGACATAAAAAGCAACGCATTGCTGTCTTCTTTACCATACTGGGCTATGTTTGTATTGAGCTACTTCTTTTTAGTTGTATCGGATCTTTTGGACAGGTACCAGTGCATGAGTCTTTCGTTCAGCCGAAAATTCTTCAACTCACTGGGACACTGGGTACCAGCCGTTGGATTAATTGGCATGGGATACATGACTGGGGATACCGTGAAACTTGCGATAGTTTTTTTGACACTTACAGTTGCTATGAATGCAGCTTGCTATTTGGGTTTCCAGATGAACCACATAGATTTGTCCCCGAATTTCGCTGGAACTTTAATGGGCTTGACAAATTGCGCTGCCAATATTATGAGCATTATCGCTCCACTATCTGTTGGAATAATGGTGACTGATGAGGTAAGATATAATATTTTCGTACTTTTTTATTATTACATATTGTTTTTTTTTTTTTTTTAGAAAAATCCAGACCAATGGAGGATTGTGTTCTTTGTGGCTGCTGGCTTCTTCTTCGTTGGAAACCTACTTTTCATTATATTTGGCAAAACGACAACACAACCCTGGAATGAGCCCAAAGTAGTAGAAGTTAAAAATTCCACCAATGGCCACAGTCCAGACACTGTAGAATCGCAACATTGAAGTGGAAAAGATTGATTTGTATTCAAGCATGTTTTTAATAAGCCCGTGATCTAGTCATAAGTAGATATGTATATGATTTCAAAATTAAAATAATTTTTGAAGTTTTGTGTTCCTTAATTTAGATAAGATGTTATTTGATACTTCAAATGAAATTCTGTACATGTACATGTTTAAGATCAAAAATTTTAAGTCGTAGATTCAGATGAATAAAAGTTGACTAAGACGTGGTGTTCGCTTTTTTAAGCGTTAAAGAAGAAACCTTTCACGACTCCAAAAAAATTATCTGACCAAATTTTTTTTTGTAAAATACTTTACCTACTTTTGAAACCAAAAACGAAAAGAAAAAATTAAAAAAACATCAACGACAAATCGAAAACAAAAGTTTTTCCACAGAAAGCTTAATCTACTAATAATATTACTTATTTCGCAAGTAATTTTCATGAATGCTTTTGAAAATCCTCCACAGACTTTTCGTTTCCTCTAACGATTTCTGCAGACGCTGCTTAGATGAGGAGGTGACAGTTCCACTTCTCCTTGCTCATGACCTGCACTCTCCCTCAAAAGAAGGCTACATCTGGGAAAATATATCCTTGATGAATCAGGCGATCAGGCGAACAGAGATACCCGCCACATCGATCGCTTTATCAAAAGCTCCAAATGGTTTTGTTAAGTGAGGTAACTCACACACATCTTATGGTATCACAATAGGTCTAATATTGGTTCAAGTGTGTCAGCAGTTTTACCTGACAGCCATCTAAACTTAACTTCCTAAACCCAGATTGCAATTGTGAATACCTGTGACACTTTGACAAGCCCCCAATTTTTGTATTACTTCAAGTCTAAGGCCAACTTTTGCTATGTATTCGCATTTGCGTATCTCAGAAAAAAATTTTTTTTACAATATTCAAAAATAAATAAATAAATAAATAAATAGGATGGCAAGAAAGAGCTCGGGGAGCCCCGGTGTCTAGTGCATTCCTCTCAATCATATCTAGTGAGGAGTGCACGGGAACTACAAATCCTTTCCATAATAAGTTTTGAATGACAGTGTAATTACTCTCCTTGCAAAATGTGATTTTGAAGATGTTTTGTCCCTTGTTGAAGTTGGGCTTCTTTCGCGCTTCCTTCTTACAGCTTCATTGTTTTGTAATGATATCAAAGTGGCTTTCACCAACTCGGAACGTTATTCGATTGCGAACCTCTCCATGATGAAAAAATGGTTTCTATTAACTGTTAACACTAAAGGTTTGATTATTGGTTAAAATCTGCGTTGCCTTAAAAAAAAACTCAAAAATCCATTGGCAGAACGCAGAAAACGATCGCGGAAATCACACCAACTTTCAAACTTTGAATTTATTTTTGTTAACAATAATAGCATACTTTAAGGATTCTATGTGAAGAGAGAAGCTATTCGCTATTTTCCTTTTATCGTGTCACTGTATGATATCTTTGGTGTTATCTTTAGACAGTTGATTTATAGAAAGAAAGAAAAATAATTCTTTTCTCACGTGTAAGGTTCAGCTATTGTCATTTGTTCAATCTTTCATCACATTAGAAGAGAGTAAATATTTATTTTTTAATTAATTTTATCTTTTTAAGTGTATGTTTGAGTTTAAAAACTCAATTCTCACTCATCAGTCTCTGGTAAGATCTTAAGGTGATAAAAAGTGAAACAATAGGACAGTACGACAGGATTTCGCAAGATTTAAGTGGAGTACCATGGCAGACACCCGGAGACTCGACTATAAAGGTACTCATTATTTTTAAAGTCAAATTGATTTGATACTGAGTATATTTAAAAAAGTAGTGACGCCGACGGACGGCTCAAATACACCAAATTTGGAATTATTATAAGATCTTCAGTTTGCTTCGATTGAGCAAATATTGAAATTTTGGGTTTTCTATAATTTGGTGTATAAAAAGGACCATTCTATGTCGACATGTACAGAAATTGTTCAAACTTAGGTGAGAGTGACCAAAAAAAAGGTTTAAAAAAGGAAGGTGGCTTAATATGTGATTTAAGATTAATTATATAAAACGAAATAGTAATTAGATTTAAGGATACGAATGGTATTAACTTACTTGGTATTAAGTGACTTCCGTCACTTCATCGGAATCGAAACCAACCAAAGAAAAACGAAAACGATCATCAAGCATATAAGTCCAAAATTTCGCTGCATTGGATGTAAAGGCATCGTTAAGGTTATTTAAATAAGGAATTGTATTGGTATATACATTTGCATTAACTCAAATAGACTTTAAATTTGACCATAGTTTTTACAGTTTTGTCGTGTTAAATTTAGATAAATAATATCGTTGTTAAGCTCCCCGGGTAGTAAGAGTTCAAATTATAATTGCACGACAAAAATATCCCAATGCCTACTTTTTACATTAATGTTGAAAAGGCTATTTCACGCACTAAGCGGATTTCCAAAGTAAATCAGAGGCAATTACAAATTTTTACTACAACAGTCTTCAATGGAGCATTTGTGTCAAAGAATTTCGACTTTAGTATTTGATATTTGGACATTTAATCCTTTTAATTTCGTATTTTACCTGTGCCAGCAGCAGAAACGTCTAATTGTTTTGTTCTTTTAGGGTATCGCCTTTCGCGAGGAATTGTGAAAAGTCCTTCGAGAATATTTAAACTGCCATGGAAAATGCTATTTCATTTAGCCGTTCCCACAAGGTATGCTTAAAGTAAATAATGTACCAGGCTACACGGCTCCTCGAACTCTGTTGTGCAGCTACACAATTTATTTATGTTTATTACGGAGTTCATACAGTGATGTGGTTGCGCTGCTACACCTAACTACAGAAAAATCATAATTTACATTCACTTTAAAAATATGTAATCAAATCAACTCATCCACGTTTAAAAAACAATAAAGTTAAGTAAAAGGCATATTATAAGGAAACTATTATTTAATATTTCCCAACTTTATGCAAGATAAAGCGAACAACACAATGTACGATTAGCGTATTTAGTCCTGCAATAAAAAAAAAAGTATCTTTCTAGCCTTTATATTAACTATCGGCTTTACGTTCAACCTGTAAACTTGTTGATTTCAACAAACGAAAACATAACCTTTGTCTACCTATGAACCTTTACCTGTATTGGTACCTGGTCGCTAAAAATTTATGATATCCTTTCCAAGAATAAATTTTCGTAGACAAAACTAATATGAATTCTAGGAAAATGGTTTTTTCTTCTGCAGGACGCTGTATGTTAATTTCTTGATGAAGAATCTTGCAGCACTTGCAAAAAAAATCAGTCCTTGAGCAAACGTTCCATGCGACGTTTAGTAGAGTAAAGGTCGGTTAAATCAGAGGATACCGAATGTGTTGGATGATAGTGTCTTCTTTTAATTCAGTTTAATTTTTTGGTCTTTAATTCTTCGACTCATAATGAAGTGCTTCGTAATTTCTTTAGGAGGTATTTGTAAAACCTTCAAGTTGTTGATGGTATAAGTGTTTTTAAGGTCTTTAATTTTTTTTTATTTTAGAAAATGGTTTCGGAATTCGACATTTACAATGCACCCTTATTTTTTTCGCACTGGCAGTTTCGTATTCACTACGCGTTAACATGTCTGTTGCAATTGTTGCAATGACGGATAAAAAAGCGGATTCTGATTTTGGAGTAAGTTTACAGCATAATATTTTTTTTTTTTTAATAATAACTATTGGGCGGTTTTTTTAATAATGATTTATTGTTATGTGAGTGTAAAGAACAGTGTAGGAATATTTACTCGTAAGTTCGTTATGTCGTAAGGTTTATCACAATATTTGATAACCTACTTTTCCTAGTCACTGCCACATCCGAAGTCAGAGAAACAAGATAATGGGTGATTTTTTAAGCGTAGTTTTTTTTAAATCGCATAAAACAGACATTTTGGACTAAACATTCAAAATTTTTATTGGAATCGATAGGTTGGATTTTGCCATTTACATTTTAAAGATAACTTCATGTAAATGTTGTCCACGGATTCGAGCACTTCGGGCAGTATTCTACGAATAACGAGTGTTATGTTATCCTGTGAGGCTTCAATCGTACTCGGCTTGTCCACATACATTGACCACTTTACATAACCCCAAAAGAATAATCAAGCCATTTCGACAGCGAATTTTCATGGAGCTGTTTTAAGGTCCAATCACCTTCAATTCTTGCAGAAGTTGAATTTTATAGGCTTTGAAGCCCAAAACGACACCTAAAATTTTCCATGTGCTTGAATAACACATTTTGCTGAGAACGTCGACGAATTAACATCAACAACATCAAACAAAGTAAATTTGATGCGAAATTAAGTGATAACAGCACGAATTGTTGATTCCACCAGGTCGATTATGACGACCATAATATGGTTGTTACTTGCACAAAAAAACAGTCCTTGAGTAAACGTTCCATGCGACGTTTAGTAGAGGAAAGGTTGCCTAAATCAGAGGATACAAAACGTGTGGGTGGAAAGTGTCTTCTTTTAATTCAGTTTAATTTTTTGGTCTTTAATTCTTCGACTCATAATGAAGTGCTTCGTAATTTCTTTAGGAGGTATTTGTAAAACCTTCAAGTTGTTGATGGTATAAGTGTTTTTAAGGTCTTTAATTTTTTTTTTTTTTTAGAAAATGGTTTCGGAATTCGACATTTACAATGCACCCTTATTTTTTTCGCACTGGCAGTTTCGTATTCACTACGCGTTAACATGTCTGTTGCAATTGTTGCAATGACGGATAAAAAAGCGGATTCTGATTTTGGAGTAAGTTTACAGCATAATATTTTTTTTTTTTTAATAATAACTATTGGGCCGTTTTTTTAATAATGATTTATTGTTATGTGAGTGTAAAGAACAGTGTAGGAATATTTACTCGTAAGTTCGTTATGTCGTAAGGTTTATCACAATATTTGATAACCTACTTTTCCTAGTCACTGCCACATCCGAAGTCAGAGAAACAAGATAATGGGTGATTTGTTAAGCGTAGTTTTTTTTAAATCGCATAAAACAGACATTTTGGACTAAACATTCAAAATTTTTATTGGAATCGATAGGTTGGATTTTGCCATTTACATTTTAAAGATAACTTCATGCAAATGTTGTCCACGGATTCGAGCATTTCGGGCTGTATTCTACGAATAACGAGTGTTATGTTATCCTGTGAGGCTTCAATCGTACTCGGCTTGTCCACATACATTGACCACTTTACATAACCCCAAAAGAATAATCAAGCCATTTCGACAGCGAATTTTCATGGAGCTGTTTTAAGGTCCAATCACCTTCAATTCTTGCAGAAGTTGAATTTTATAGGCTTTGAAGCCCAAAACGACACCTAAAATTTTCCATGTGCTTGAATAACACATTTTGCTGAGAATGTCGACGAATTAACATCAACAACGTCAAACAAAGTAAATTTGATGCGAAATTAAGTGATAACAGCACGAATTGTTGATTCCACCAGGTCGATTATGACGACCATAACATGGTTGTTACTTGCACAAAAAATCAGTCCTTGAGTAAACGTTCCATGCGACGTTTAGTAGAGGAAAGGTTGCCTAAATCAGAGGATACAAAACGTGTGGGTGGAAAGTGTCTTTTTTTAATTAAGTCAAATTTTTTGTTTTTAATTCTTCGACTCATAATGAAGTGCTTTGTATTTTCTTTAGGAGGTAATCTTAAAACCGTCAAATTTTGGATGGTATAAGTGTTAAGTCTTTAATTTTTTTTATTTTAGAAAATGGTTTCGGAATTCGACATTTACAATGCACCCTTATTTTTTTCGCACTGGCAGTTTCGTATTCACTACGCGTTAACATGTCTGTTGCAATTGTTGCAATGACGGATAAAAAAGCGGATTCCGATTTTGGAGTAAGTTTTCATCATATTTTTTTTTTTTAATAATATACATTGGGTCAATTTTTAAAAATCATTAATTGTTATGTGAGTGTAAGAACAGTGTAGTAATATTTACTTGTAAGTTCGTTGTGTCGTAAGGTTTATTACAATATATGATAACCTACTTTTCCTAGTCACTGCCACATTCGAAGTCAGAGAAACAAGATAATGGGTGGCTTTTTAAGCGTAGTTTTTTTTTTTAAATCGAATAAAACACACAATTTGGACTATACGTTCAAAATTTTTATTGGAATCGATAGGTTGGATTTTGCCATTTACATTTTAAAGATAACTTCATGTAAATGTTGTCCGCGGCTTCGAACATTTCGGGCTGTATTCTACGAATAACGAGTGTTATGTTATCCTGTAAGGCTTCAATCGTACTCGGCTTGTCCACATACATTAACCACTTTACATAAACCCAAAAGAATAATCAAGCCATTTCGACAGCGGATTTTCATGAAGCTATTTTCATGTCCATTCACCAATTGTATTAAATCATCTGGCTTCAATTCCCAAAACGACACCTAAAATTTTCCATGAGAACGTCGACGAATTAACATCAACAATGTCAAACAAAGTAAATTTGATGCGAAATTAAGTGATAACAGCACGAATTGTTGATTCAGGTCGATTATGACGACCATAATATGGTTGTTACAAACAATGCACATTTTTCACACATTTTTATAATAATTATCAACAATTTGCAATTTGTAAATTTTTCCATGATGTAAGAAAGGCAGAGTTAATTGAAAACTTTTCACATTTACAGATGATATTTGAACGCCATACCAAAAAGTGCAGCCAACATGAAAAACTTTAGTCTTAAAATATCACCCTTTATATCACTATGAACAGAGTCGAGCTTCCATATTCTTACATTTTAAAGTATCTTAAGTTAATCAAATTTTCAAATCAACTTTAACAAGAAAACATAAAACCGCCACTGACTTTCACCAAATTACACTCATAAAACAAACTGAAAAGTTTCTGATTGAATAATTTGTTTTTTCAAATCTTAA
Source organism: Melanostoma mellinum (assembly GCA_914767635.1). Classification (NCBI taxonomy): domain Eukaryota; kingdom Metazoa; phylum Arthropoda; class Insecta; order Diptera; family Syrphidae; genus Melanostoma; species Melanostoma mellinum. The sequence goes on from OU612059.1 coordinate 233,413,375, forward strand.
ATATTTTTAAGTTCAGTTTAACTTTTTTTCTTTTTCAAATTTTTGTTTATTTACGTTTGGTAGAATCTAGTAAAATGACCTTGGCCCATTTTGTGAAATTAACCTTTTATTGTTTAATATTATAATCTTATTTCTATTTTACATTTAAGGTCTATCCCTGGACAGAGAAAACAAAATCAATAGTGTTGAGTAGCTTCTTTTGGGGCTACGTAATCACACAAATTCCTGCCGGACAACTTGCACAAAAATACGGCGGCCAAAAAGTTCTCTTCTGGGGAATCTTTATTTGTTCTGTTGTATCTATTTTGACACCCGTCTGCGCCAAGATCGGAGGATGGCCCTTCGTTTGCAGCCTGCGTTTAATCCAGGGTCTTTGTCAAGGATCCGTGTTTCCCTCAACGCATAATCTAATCTCCAAGTGGGCACCAGTTAAAGAACGCGGAATGCTAGGAACTATCTGCTATTCTGGATCACAACTCGGCACAGCACTTATGCTGTGTGTCAGTGGTGAAGTGGCATCTTCTGCAATGGGCTGGCCTGGTATATTTTACACATCCGGTGGTGTTGGTTGCATTTGGGCAGTACTGTGGCATTTCTTCGCAGCAAGTTCTCCAGACGAGAGTCGCTTTATCTCAAACGAAGAAAAAATGTATATTCAAATGTCACCTGTTCCCACAATTGAATCACCAAAAGAAGCTACAGAAGAACCTAAACCTCAGCTGAAAACCCCTTGGATGCATATTTTGTCTTCAGTTCCTTTTTACTGTGTAATGGTTGCACATTGCACTAACACCTGGGGATACTACACTTTGCTTACCCAAATACCTACATATTTGAAAAGTATTCTTGGAATGGATATAAAAAAAAATGCCCTTTTATCATCTCTGCCATATTGGGTTATGCTCATCCTGAGTTACTTTTTCCTTTTCATTTCTGAGATCTTGAATCGAAAACAATGCATGAGTCTCTCGTTTAGTCGAAAATTTTTTAACACAATTGGACATTGGATTCCAATGCTTTCGCTCATTGGCATGGGTTTCATGAATGGAGACAACGAAACCTTAGTCATTACTTTATTGGTATTGACAGTGGGAGTGAATGCAGCTTGCTACTTGGGATTTCAACTGAACCACATTGACTTGTCTACAAACTTTGCTGGAACTTTAATGGGCTTGACAAATTGCGCCGCAAACATCATGAGCATAAGTGCTCCTCTTGCAGTGGGATTGATTGTTACTGATGAGGTAAATAATAATAATTTGTGACTTGATCATAACTCTTTCAGCGGGATTCACTTCAAATTTTCATTTCAGAAAAATCCAGAGCAATGGAAGATTATATTTTTCATAACAGCAGGCTTCTTCTTCATTGGAAATTTATTATTCATTCTTTTTGGAAAATTTGAAACGCAGTTCTGGGACGAACCTACTAAAACGCTGATTGCAGAAAGCAAAAAACACAAAAGCCAAAACTCTGTGTACATGGAAACGGTTCACTAAATTTTGCTTCAATTCGATCGCCCGAATCTGTGTTCCAATTATGTTAATTGGTAAAAATAGTAACAAAAGAACATGGAAAACAATAAATTAACTAGATCATGAAATTATTACTTACACAACTTGGTGTCAAGTAGCCGAAAATTTAAATTTATTTTAATTTAAATATTTAAGTAATTAAGAATTAAAATGGACACTTATTGTCGCATTAAAAATGTTTCATTAACAACAAAAGAAATAGGAAATCGATGAATAATATAATTTATAGCAAGTAAGATAAGAATATAATAAAAACGTATGAAAAAAAGGAGATGAAAATAGAGTAGGTATAGAAAAAAAAGAGGAAACATCCGCAAAAGGAGAAATCGTCGCACATAAATACAACCGGCATGTAGAAAATCTTGATTTTTTGTGAATCAATGAAAAGTTTTTGAAATTGTTACACAAAATACCAATTGACACTGATCGCTATAAGCTTTAGATCCTTTTAGTATACACATCATCTAAATCTAAACCATGAGAAAATTTTTCCCAAAAAGGTAAATTTTTTACAATAAGACAACAGAACGTGCATTCACAATTTTGTGTTTGAAACCAGCAGCTTTACTGCCTGAACAGAATGGTGCAGCAGTAGTAGTAGTAAGCATCACTGTCAAAGTTAAAAGTAAGCAAATGTTTTAAAAGTGTATACACAATGTGCAGTAGCAAGCAGCAGCAGTAGCAGCAGCAGTAGAACAAGTTCACTCAACTTCAACTTTTGAGTGCGTTGCTGTGCTGCATTTTGACGTGCTACTTACTACTACTACTGCTGCACCATTCTGTTCAGGCAGTAAGAGCTTCTTCATATGAACTCTGCGGAATTCGACATGTTCAAACGATTTGAACATTTTCTCGTTACCTCAATACTCCACTTTTCTGTACCATAAAACGAGGTCCCCTCCATTCTTCACAAGTTATGGTTGTGAGAAATACACTAGGCCCCGATGCTCCTCGCTGTGTTACATAACCATACATTCTTTGTTTTATATTACTTTTAAAATAAATGGCATCCGCCCTAAACCGAAGCTGTTGGGGCTCAAAGAAAATGTCCTAAGCATTGATTTAATGTCGAAAACATTTATTTTCAAGGGACATGTGATTAAAAAAATTATTTCGATGCTTGAATGCTTTAGTTTGGATCAGAACCTTTCTATCTCAAAATTTGTTTTGGTTTTGCTTTTATATTTTGAATGAAGCCTTTTTTATTCAACGATGAAAAAAAATAACGTAAAAAACCTAAGTTTATTTTGACAGTTATTATCACTTTTGTGTGTGCGAAAATGAACGTGGTATGCTTACTCATAACTAATAACTCAGCTACATATATGAAAAATTACACCTTCTTCTTTTTCTTTATTGGCAATCTCTGCGATATCACAGCCCTCTCCCTTGTCTTCCATACACTAGTGATTTTTAGCAATTATACTCCGAAATTTTATGAAAGACGGGCCTTGCGATAAGGTTAAATAAGAATAATATGGATGCTATAACTGGCGACAATATGTTGTGGTAGGGGCCATTATCTGTTAACTATAATAAAGCTTCCTATAGTAAAAAAATTAAGTAAGATAAAAGGTAGTAGAATAAAGCATTTTAAACATTTTTTATTTAGTGTGAATATATAAGTAATTTTTTTTTAGTACTTGTTCATATGATTTCTTTCAGCAAAAGTACCAACAAAAGCTCATATTTTACCAAATGCTTTAAAAGTTTTACCAATGTTTCTTGTAAGTGTAACTCTCGTAGACACACCACATGCACTACTAGGTGGAAATAAATTTAAATCATCCAACACACACACAAAATTTAAAAAAGCATATAAGACCACCTGTTTACTTCCGTAAACACGTGAAACTATTCTTTTTTGTTTATAGTATAGCCACTACATTGGCATTGGTATAGTATTTGTTTTATTCACAAAAAAAAGTTTCGCACGCTAAAAAGATATATTTATCAATAATAGAAATGCTTTAGAATATGTAAGTGTTTTGAGCACGTGCTTCACAAACAATTATGCCTTGAGTCGAAAACAGTATTCAAAAAGTTTTTCTTGAATTTAGAGCATATGTATTTTTTTTATATTCTCCGTAGAACTATTTTAAAACTTTTAAACTGAATTCGTAATGACTCTCAATGATTTTTAAATATACGAAATAAGAATAAGTGTCAGTAAATCAGTGTGCCGGTTTTACATTATTTTAAATATTTTATTCGTTGCATTTTTGTATTTTACGACTTGCTATAACAAACAAAACAAGTATCGGTTTAAAACGTGAGTAAGAACAACAAAAACATTATTGTTTTGAAATTCCTTTTGATCAACACACAAATAATGAAAAAAAAACCTCTTTGTGTCACACAACCAATCCTCTCGCACAGCAGTCTTCAACTTCTTAACTTCACTTAAACCATTCTATAAATAAATATCCAAAGAACGCCTCTCTCATGTCTAAAAATAAAATTACACTTGTTGGTGCCTCTTCTTTGAATCGGGATTTTAATACCATGTAAGCATAAATGAAGTATTTCTTTTTTGTATTGAAAGATCTGTAGGACACTAAGGTACCCAGATAGGTCTCTCTATGTACCTCATATTTTGCTTTTGTATGCTAATTTAAGTCATGGTTGTTATTATTTTTTGTTTAACATTTTTGAACAAACCAAATGTAATGACTTCAAATATGAAACAGAAAGTTATTATTGACACAATTTTGGTATAGTTACATTTGATGCACATATAAATTGTCAAAATATTTAATTTTTGTAGTAATTTTGTTAATGTTTACAAACGAGTTGAGTGGTTAATAAAACATGTAGCAGACGTGTGCGGTGTCTCAGGATTACTTTTGATTCTCATTTTGATGCTATTCAATTCTCGATTAGGTCCACTGCGTTAGAAAAACCTAAGATATCTCTACTCACTTTGCCACTTTATTATTATTTCTATTGAAAGACTTCTACTATATAAGTTTAAGTGGAAATTTGTTTCAGACGTCTACTATAGCTCATTCTGATTCTAAATTTACTTCTACCGAAACTTTACTTCTACTTCGAGCCTTAGTAGTACTTTAGGTTTTTCTCGTGCGGTTTCAAATATTAAATATTGGTTTTACACTAAACCTAGGCAACTACAAGAAAACTGATATTTCCACAACACAATGTAAACATAAGGTTCAATAAGTTGCTGATTACTTCTGTCCGTCCGATAAGTAACAAACTTCTTCAAAATTAATGAGGAAATAAACAAATTAAAAGAATTTTTTCAATCGTAGATTTTTTAATTGCTGAAACTTTGGAAGAGTACTTCTCCTTAACGTAATTTTTATTCCATCGTACCAAAAAAGTAAAATACTTATACAACTACGCAACAATAAATTACGAATAAGTCAAGAAATTGTAGTAAGTTTTAGATTATTGCTTCGAAATCACCTCTTGTTATCAATCAAAAACAAAATAAGAGTCTTCGAAGGTGGATTTACTTGATTGATTTCTTTCAACGGTTAGTTTATCTAGCAAATCCAAAAGAATTGTGTGCCAAAAACCAAGGCCAGGAGTAGATAGCAAAAATTCAAGGTCAGGAGTAGATAACAAAATTCAAATATCTGATACGTTTCACTAGTTCGTAATTTGCAGTACATTTAAAAGAATTAGAACTGCAAGACCGTTGATAAAAAAGGGCTTGGCCAATTATAAAGATCGAGTTGCGCATTTCTCTTAAATACAAAGTCGATGTACGATTAATACTCAACTTAAAAATGTCACATCAAAAGTCACAAACGTCTTTTGAAAGAATTTCAATTTTTCTCTCTCCACAAACATACTGTAAAATTGGTGGAATGAATATATCGGCTTTTCTGAAAAATTTCTCCAACACATAAATAAATTAATTTGGTTTCTGAGATTTAACTCGGATTGTGCGCCAGCCATTGCATGAATACCCTTTAGGTGCTTAAAGCTTAACTGCAACAATTGCTGATGATAACCACAGTCACATCTAGCTATTGCGCATGTGAAAGAAACAAAGATTAACAGTATGTTTTACTTACTCTATTCACCTAAATAGTTAGCATAACCTGCATTTTACTATCGCATGTCAACGTCAATACGAAAGAGCCTATTTTGCTTTGACACATTCTAAGTTTTTTCTTTTTGCAGCGCTTGTTGCAAGTGAACACAAAATCCAATTCCTGTCTTTTTTATAAAATCTTTGGGTTCTTTCGCATCTACCCGCTTAGTTTTAGCTCCCGTGAGAATACGGGGATCAAATGAAAGAGTTTTATCGGTTCAGTAATTTTACAGGCTATTCGATACAAACATACAAAATAATCTTTCCCCTTTATAATATATACCCATAAAATATAAAATGTAAAAAGTACTGGAAAGGAATGGCATTAGACAAGTTCGTATTTTTAAATGCAAATTTTGCTTCCAAGCAACAGAAATTTAGTCCTAAATAAAAAGGCAATGATTCCAATGTCGTATCTAACCATAAAATAGCTAAATGTTTGTACAACTTTCTAACGGTGCCCTTATTATGCAGCTCGTCATATGTCTCGACCGGGAAAAGAAATCAAATCACTAAGCCTACGTCATAAATGAACATATTATGCATTTATGTATGTGTGTGACACATGAAACTGGATTGAAAAAACATAAAACTTATGTAAAACTTCACTTGGGATGCTGTTGAATATAGTTCCATCTTCCATTATATTGTATTCTCGCAGACTAAAAGATTACCAAAAGACTCTAGGGCTGACGCATCAAAAGATACAATTTTTTATTTGTTTTTTCCGTTGAAAAAGGGAACAGGAACTTTGCTTTCCTTGCGGAAACGTCTTTTTGATAAGAAATATAAATTTGAAAGTTAACCATAGATTCAACGACTGAACTTCAAATAATAAAGGGCACGAATCAAAAAGCAAAAGCTATTTTGTTTTGATCACATGCGCTTTAGTAACAATGTGAAAGTTTTAAAAACAAAACACACTTAAAATGAAAATCAAACACTGATTTAAGTTTTTCTTATCTGACAGCAGAATATTTTTTTTTTTTTTTGTGTTAAAGTTCGTTATGCACTTACAGCACCTTTAGATTGAGCACGAAGAAATGATTGTTTTATGTCAGGCATGAAACTTTTCTTAACAAAATCAAATAAGGTCGGATAATTTAAAATCTCTTTCCAAGAACAGAATGAAAAATGTATTTTGTTGTTATTTTTCTGCCAAGACCTTTTTTCATAACAAGGAGAAACCCAAGCAAATGATGATAATGACATAAATTCAATACGACACAATTTGAATGTTAATTTTGTAAATTTCTTTGAATTCATAATACCTTGTTTTATCATGTACATCAATAATATACATTTTTAAACAAAACGGTTCGTACCAGACACCCAGCACCTACATATGTATTGTGTATATTATTGATTGCAGCTCAAAAGGTAATATAATTTTAAAGGCTTACTCATTAGACCCAGATTAAAAAGTGGCTGTCGTTGATATGTCCATATTGGCTTAGGAATGATTAACATATAAGCTTAAACAAAACATAAAAACTAGAGCTATTAAAGCTCGGGCGTAAGACTTAATGAATTACAACCCGTGATTTGAATGACTTTTGATGCATGCAAGGCATAGTATAGACACCACTCCTATTTTGGCAGTGCCAAACTGGCATAGCTGCAAATCGAGCACAGAAACTAGGTTAAAATTGCCGATAAATTTTCACGTGACAAAATTCTATTTATATTTATTTTTAGCAGTGATGCCATTGCTTCTAACATAGTACTGGTACTGAAAAGTATGCGTATTCTGATCTTGTAAATGAAAGATGTTATTAAATTGTAATTTAGATCATTTTTATATAATTTAGCAAAAGTAGCCATTCCCACACACATATCATTTAAGGTTAAGTAGATGAGTGAGAAAGAAGCGATCCCTTTAAGATTACAATACGCATAGCGTCATTAAGCAAGAAAAAGGCAGGCTTCTTCAGAGCAGCCTGCTTAGTTCTTTTTTAAGTCGGAAATTGTTGTTGATAACTAAAGGCTAAACCTTTCTTCTTTTAAGACGCCATGGCATCTATGGGATCACAAATATCCCACTTTTCTGCTTCACTGAGATCCACCTGTTGAATACGAAGATCTGAAGGTTAGCATACCTGCTTCGCAACACAAACCAAAAAATGTTTTTCCACGTGTAATGTCCTGGTCGAGGAATTGGCAAGCCCTCCAAAATTAATTTCATTGCTATGAAAAGCGCTTTCTCAATTAGCTGTTCGAAACCGGCAAATAATTATAAATCCCCTCCATTCCTCAACAAGGAATGGTTGTGAGAAATGCGCTATGCCCCAAGGCTCCTCGCTCTGTTGCGCCACCATATTTATTTATTTATATAAATTGACTTCATTCATGTCGTTTTCCAAAATTCACTCCCAAATGAAATCGGGAGTGATTTGGAGAGTTGGAGTTATATTTTCGACAGATAAGCTATACTAGAAATGTCAAATCTGTCACTTCAACTCTCCAATTCACTTCCGATTTGGTTTTTGGAAAACGACATTAGCTACCTCATATTTTAATTGCTGCGTTTACATTTTTTGTGCAAGAGAATATCTTGGTACCCGTTCTGCAACTAATCGAACCAGTCAAGTCAAACTAGAGCCGAAATGTCTTAAAAACAGTCAACCCTACGATGAAGTTTTTTTGAAAATATTCTCAATAGACAATTGAAAGACATTCATTTTTTTTTAACAAATAATAAATAAATTTAATTTAAATATTCTTTTTAGCAGAAACTGACAATGTCTTTCTTCCCTGCTGACTGGGTATATCAGATTTAAAACACTTTAGACACAATGCGTGTAGTAACAACGGAGCTCATTTGGAAAGTGTATTCTCGCAATGCAATAATTCAAAAAATCAAATGGAAAACATTTTTTGTTTTACTAAAAATTACAATACATATTCTTGTTTTATTTTTAGATTCGTCTTCGAAACAGCAAGGTAACCTATCTACCCACCTGTTTTTTGAAAAGAAAAATGTGTACAATTTTTACAGAGCATTGGCAGCACTCTTCCATTTTATGTTTACCTATGTAACTTTAAAAAATATATATATTACTTCCGCAGAATTACAAATTAGCTTTCTGATTATTTTTTCAAATCTCACTATAGATTTTTGTTCGCGAAATCTGTGCAAAGTGAAGAGAGGTTAAAAATCGATGTGGACACTTAATCTGGTTATTTGTACGGCTCCCATCTCCCACTATACCTTTAGTTGGTCTCGCTGCTCAATATACCGACCGGTTGGTTACTGTTGTCGTTGTAAGCCAAACCAGTGTTAATGTACTTCTTCTCGCGGTTTGACGTTTTGTAATGTTCCAAAATGGTATCGCGGGTGATTGTCTTGCTGGATTCGATTAAGACTTTTGGTGGACTTTTCGTAATTGTTTTAATTTTATTAAAAGGTTTTGGTTTGCTGATAATTTTTTGATATTATTTGTTAACCTTTCTTTTTAAAAAAATACCTATAAAAAATTTCATTCAACTCAACTTTATGCTAACGACAGTTTTGTGCATTCTCTTACATACATTAGGTTCTTCTCTACGGATTGTTACATTTGGTTATTAAGTTACGGCCTAGTGGTTTTTGTTTATACTCTTACTTTTATAGTGCACGAATATTTCTAAACCGCTGTGTGGTGTATAGTTTTTTCCACTGTTTTCATCCATATCTTTTAAAATCACACTTGTTCGTTCAAAGTTGCGTCCATTTTATCCGTTGGTATTTTATTTGAAATTATTTTCTTAACTGTACCTGTAACATGCGTTGCGTTGTTAAAAATATCTTTTAAGTACGACTGTTAGGTACCTGGGGTAGGAATTATTATGATGATTTAAACTAAAGAATGCTGCTGCAGCGGCAATCCGCCAATGGTTTACATTTGGGACAGAACAAAATCCGGTTTTCATTTGAATGTTCGTTTATTACTCAAATCAAAAGATCGTTTGCCAAGGTAGGATTTTTTTGCATTCACCATTTGACCTGATGATGACTCTGTCACTACCACTTTTATTTCGAATTTGATTACACTTGTTGCGATTGTTTTACTCAGTTTGAACACCATATAAATGGCCTCTGGCACATGCAGTTACGAACATAAGACAATATAAAAAAAATACGAGTTTGCGCGTGATGAAGTAATTTGTAAGATTCTTCTTTGAAAAACTGAATTTCGTTGAAATAGCTGTATCAAAACTTTATTCTAGTTTTATAGCCAATGAAAAGAGCATTTATTAAGTTCAAAAAAGGTTCGAATTGAACAGTTCTAGTATTAATCAATAACATTGAAGTAATATGTTTTTTTTTTTAGTGCTGAACACCTATTTGATATCACATCACATCCCAGAGCTATTTTAGGTTACTCCTTTTTAAGCATCAACCTTGAGTTGGTCAGTAAAATTTTCCACGGCAAATATGAGAAACTAAGGCAAAAGCACATTTTTCTGCAATCTCATTTTTTTTATTTTTTTATTTTTAAAAAATAACATTGTACGTTGAAAAGTCCTGAGGAATTTATTTTAGGCTTTCGCTTTGCCAACCTTAAAAAACCTTTGAAAATAATGGTAGTTTATTTTTCTATTTTAATAGGTATACATATTTTCTACTTTTCATTTTTTTTTTTTTCTGTTAACTCATCCTGACGTTACTTGAGTTTTTAAAAAACACTCAACACATTTTTAAAAAACTTATGTTGTTTATTTAGTGTTGCGTCGTGAAATAAAGTTGAATAATATTGGCCTTAGATCCTTGAATTGTTTCCCAACTGTTGTCATAGGTCCTTCAGTGTACCTTAAAAAACAAAGTTCAAATGCATATCGAAGCTATGAGGCGGACAATTAAAATACCCAAGACACGGCAGATAGCACGATTTGAAAACTTGAAAAGTTCGATTGCAGCATAGGCTGTGTTTCATGGCCCATTATCCTGCATGAGCTAGAGTTTGTTCGAATCCATGTCAATAGATTTAGTAAAAGAACAGAAGGCTTATAATAAATTAGTTCACTAATACCAGGTAATATGATTATTGAAATCGAACCTTGTAAGCGAATAAACTGAGATTTTTGTGTAAATTCTACCTTCTACTTCTTTCTGCAAAAACTTTGAGCGGAAAACAACTGCCGGTATAAGAATAACCTTTTATTTCTAAAGAAATCACTAAATAAGACCGCTCTTTATTATTTACAGCACTCCTTTTTTATTTTGGAAGCCTAGTTTTAAAATAGTAACCAAGAATTGCATTTTATCCCATTCCGTCAGCTTTTTTCTTTCTCATTAAGAAGGTATATCTTATTTATTTTATCAGAGTAACATTATGTTCCTAATGGTAGTTCATGTCTGTTTATTTTCTATGCCCAAGAACCTTGAGTTAATTTAGTCCATACAGACATAACAAAAATCTACACTCTCAGTTATTTTAAATTTGTAATTTTTATCATAAAAACTCTCCGATAGTTTCCAAAGTGTTTTGAAAGCCTTGGAGTAAATAATTGAAGGTCGTTAAACAAACAAACGTATAATGATTTAATATCGTTGACTTACAACATGTCTCGAAAGCATAAGACAATTAATTAGTTTGTTTTATCAAAATTTAATTTGTTTATGACAAGAGCTAAAAAGATAAGTTACATATTTACTGTTTTCTAGGTTACTGGAATATTCAACCATGACGGTTTTGAGAAACTGACAGCACATTGGCAAAAACTGTTTTAATAAAAATATAAAACCACTAGTTTTCAGCCAACGACTATACATACCAGGTAACTGTTTAATTCAGAAATTCTAAACAATATTATTAAACGCTCTTTCAAACAGTTCATTCGTCGGTGGAGAGAGCCCAAAACATTCGTTCATTTTTTTTTTATTTCTCAGCCAGTCGAAAAGTTAAATTTGGCAAAGGTAAATAAAAATTTGTACCCGCAGATATTTTTTAACAGTGCGCCACACCATTTTGTTAACGTGTATTGATTTTTCTTCCCCAGTCTGTGATAACATCTCCAACAGAACAGGAGTGAAGAAGCGCATAAGACATTTAGGATATCGATCAACAACAGTCAATTATACAATGGTTAATAACCGCAGATTCAACGACAAAGGTAATTTGATTTTTAATCAAGCGTGTTTTGATATACAGATTTTGAAGTGAAGAAATTGGTTTAAAGTATGTACATGTACATATGTAAATATTTACAATTTATTTTTTGATTGCATAGTGAATATTTTGACTTACTGAGTTTTAAAAAATGTTAAGCAGCCTCCCACGTTCTAGAGCTGAATTAGTTTGCAATTGTTTTCTATAAATGATAGTAAGAAAATGGGAAAAAATGTTGAAAATTAGGTAGATGGATTTTTAATTTATTGAATCAATATTGAAATTGGAGTCGAATAAAAACTTACATATATAGTCAGTTGAAAATCTCAAATTCGCATTCAAAAAATAAGCTCTCAACATACTATTAAGGGGTTTTGTGAAACGTAAATCTAAAACTTTGATTTTGAAGCAACATCCATAGGTTTTGGGTGAATAAAAGAGAGGCTTAAGGTTAGCTAAACAAAGCGGTTTTCCAGTCATTTCGCAAAAAAGCGAAAGCTAGCTTTATCTAGCTTCAACCTATTTTTCAATTCAATTGGTGTGAATATTGCAGGAAATGCTTTAAGTGTCAAGCTTCGTGGACTAGTCCTTATTTTGGAATAATTTCCTGGGATTATGGCAAAGCTTATACGAGTAAAACAACCAAAAATTTATTTAAAAATGGGCACGACTGGGTCGCACGAACTTGCGATTGTGTGCTAAGTGCAATGCCAAAATCTTAAGGCTGAGTAAAAAGTTCTTAACATATTAGGCGGTGCAGGGTTGCCAACTACACATTAACTATGAAAATTAAATTTAACCACGCAAAATATGATAAAAATTAAATTAAATATTCCAAATGTTTCAAGCGTAAATCTTAAAACGCCATTCGTCGCAGTTGCTAATGATGTTGCTAAAAATTTAATCAAAATCATTTGAGCCGGTTTTATTTTTAATTTTTTTGTAACAATGGGGTTTCAAAAATTCAGGTACACAGCTAAAACATATATTCGAAAAAAATAAATTTTTCAAATGTTGATATGCAATCTTTGTAAATAACTTAGGACTTCTAAGATATGAAATTTCATCAATATCGCGTTAGCCATTAGCGAGAAAGTAGGTTTTGAAAAAAAAGAACCGTAATATGGGGGTACCGTTTTCAGACTTTTTCCAAAAAAAATTTACATCATAAGAATAGATATTCAAAAATAGTACTTCAAGTAAGATTTAATCAAAGTCGTAAGAGCCGTTTACGAAAAAAAATAGGTATTATCATATCGGTTGTATGGTAGATATCGTTATTTCAAGACCTAGAGATCCAATTCCAAAACCCCTCTGTAGGAGATACAGACAGACAGACGGACATACAGACATACAAACAAGCACAATTGCAGGACCCACTTTTTTCGTATTCTCTATCATAGTAATGTCATGTTTAGTTTAGTACCTATAATCGCAAGTAAAAAATCGATCCGACATATACATACCAAGACAAGACGACATACTAAATTTATTTTTTCTGCCACCAGACCAACCTCTTTTTTGAAAGTTGGGGTTTTTTAAATGGCAACACTTATTCTAGTGATTTGACCCCCTTAATTTGGAACGTGTTCCAGGTTCGAATGAGCTATCCGTGTATGAACACGTGTATTAAGTATCTCACCTATATTTAGTATTACACGTTTACTTATTTTAGTACTACTTTTAGTTTTTCGCAAGTTCTTCAAGACCTATACTGCAATTAAAAGTACATTCTGAACTAATTTTTTGGAGTTAGCAGGACATCGTAGAAGTGAATAGAGTGAAATGCACTAGGATCTGATTCACACTCAGTTTGTTGCGACTCAAACATTTATTCGTATTTCTTATGTATACAGTACAGTATATGAGCTTTAGGTTCAAATGTTTGAAGATTTTTACGAAGTTTTTGACCCGAAGATGGATTTCTGTAACTTTTGAGTAACACTTTTCAAAAAGAATTGAATTACAAACAAAACTTGTTTTCGGGGATATGTAAGAGACGAATTAAGAACTTTCGAAACAAGTACCTATTACTACTACTATTACTACTTCAATGGAATAATGATGTTTTATCTCAAATCAAACCAAAATTCCTGCAGATATTCGAAAAAAAACTTTTGTTATAATTACACGTGTATTTTAATTTACACATGATAAAAATGCACGTGTAAATAAATACACGCATCGAAAGCTTTACTCATGACTGTCAATTTGACGTAGCGCTGCATTTTCTTCTAAAAAAAAATTTATTTTGAAACGTACAAATTTTAATTTATACTTTAAATACAGATAAACATATGATCATATATTTACTTCCCTTGGCCCGCAATTTAGATTCATTTAAAGTGTGGCTTTTGCAATTCCAACATCTGTCTATACGTGTCAAGTTGAGATTTGAGAATAAAGTTCTGCTAGCAGATCATATGACAAACTTAAAAAAACAGCTTTGGAATCCGAATCTAAGATCTGAGTTTGAAAAATCAGTCTTTAGAAGTTCAAGTTCAAGTTCAAGATATTTTTTAAATGGTCTTATTACTGCCAGCAACCTAAGCTTTAAGTAAATTTGTATTCTGGTCGATAAAACTAAAAACAAAATAAAAAAACATTTTCTGTTTTTGAAAAATACGTTCATTAGTAAAATTAATATGAATTTTACAGTAACAACATTAGAATTGGAGCACCTGTTCGGATTTTTTGTATGCGTCCGGTTGTTTGTCGGCTTGTTTTGTGTTTCCTGGAGTTTTGTTGACAGAGCTGCTTCTCAAACAAGGCCAAACAAAATTGCACAGATATTCGATTTCAAAACATTAAAGCTTTCTCACACCACATTGTTCATTAAACTTTTTTTCTCCGCAAATTGCTATACTGTTGTGGCAAGGTTCTTCAAAAGCTATATAAGAGTGATTGCCCTGAGTTTTTAAATGAACCAATTTATATATTCACTTGAGTAAATAAGAAGAAAAAAATTGGAGTATTAGGTTTATTACGTAAATAAATAAAAGCTATTGCCTTCATTCGCACAGCACATAGAACGCACTTGAGTAAACTTGGACGGAAAATTACTATGATATGCTATCATTCTATAGAATAAAGGTTTTGAACTATTTAAACAGAAGCAAACAAATAAACTTCAGATGATATTTATTTCGAACCAACCCACTTTTGGTGGATACAAAAGCAAACGAAAAGATTCAAAATAGAAGGTTGAATAGCAACCTGATAAGATTTAGCTTCTCTGGGCATACAAAACTTTCCAAGAATTACTCATGCAGGAAAACTATTTGTATTCTTTATATCACCAAGCTACAATTAAATAAAACCAAAACAATTCAAATTTGTTAACATACTGTCAACCTTGGATTTGACACTGTACTCGTCATAGCAGATTTATGCATACAGTCAACAAGAACTCTGTGACCTTAAAATAAGTCCCTTATTTGACATGATAGCAAATGCGAGATGACGAATAAGTTTCTTAAAACTTCCCAGGCTTTTAAAGTATAGATCATGACAGCCTATTTTGTACAGATCGTATGTTTTTTTTTTTTTTTTTTTTTTTTTTTCTTCACCGTCATCCGTAGAAGACGCAGAGAATAGAGAAACAGATGCGTTAGTTATAAAACAAAAAAAAACATATGGAAATCGAAACATTTTAACAAATAAATTGACAGACTAATTAACCGCCTCTTGTCATAATGGTAACTGAAAAATTTGCATTAACTTTTATCAAACAACGCGACTACAGTTTTGTGTGTTTGCAGAACTGGTACGAAGTTTATTGAACTAATTCAATCCTGTTTTATGTAAAAGCGCATCAAATCACATTCGCCATTTATTTGAAATGTATATTCAAAAAACAAACATAACTAGCTTAAAAGCTTAAATATTCATTTTAATTTATAAACGAATTTAATTTACTATCGTTGGAATTTCAGATCCAGTTTTGGGAATTCGTCATCTTCAATGTGGCCTCATATTCTTTGGGCAGGCAGTCGCCTATATGTTGCGTGTAAACATGTCGGTCGCTATCGTGGCTATGACAGATAAGTCGACCAATCCAGAATTTGATGTAAGTAAAAAAAACTGAAATAAGTACTGACCCTACTTTTCTTACTACTCTTTCAAACTTTAATGACTTTTGTTATTTTTGAATTGCAGGAATTCCATTGGTCAGAGAGAACAAGATCGTTCATTCTTAGCAGTTTTTTTTGGGGCTATGTAATAACACAAGTTCCTGCAGGACAACTCGCTCAAAGATATGGCGCAAAGTTGGTTCTCTTTTGGGGCATCACGATATGTTCAGTCCTCGCTATTTTGACACCAGTTGGTGCAAGATATGGTGGATCATCGTTGTTATGCACTATGCGCGTAATACAAGGTCTTTGCCAGGGATGCCTTTTGCCTTCAACACACACGCTAATCTCAAAGTGGGCACCAGTTTCTGAACGTGGAAGACTTGGGACAATAAGCTACTCAGGAGGACATTTTGGTACAGCGTTAATGCTATGCATAAGCGGAGAACTTGCTGCATCAGTATTGGGCTGGCCGAGTACATTCTATTTTCCTGGAGGAATTGGAATAATTTGGGCCATACTGTGGTACTTTTTTTCTTCAAGCTCTCCATCTGAAAGTCATCTTATATCGGAGGAGGAGAAGATGTACATTGAAATGATACCCTCCAACGGATCAGCTAATAAACAAGCTGAAAAGAAACCAAAGCTAGTAACGCCCTGGAAGAAAATTTGGACTTCCGGTCCATTTTATATACTTTTGTTTGTGCATTGTGCTAACAACTGGGGTTTCTGGACTCTGCTTATCGAAATACCAACTTATTTGAAAAACGTCATAGGAATGAATATTAAAAACAGTGCCTTACTATCTTCCCTTCCGTACTGGGTAATGTTTGTACTCAGCTATGTATTTCTATTCATTTCCGAAATACTTGATAAGAGGAAAGCAAAAAATCTTAGTTTCAGTCGAAAATTCTTTAATACAATGGGTCACTGGTCCCAAATGCTTGGATTGATTGGGCTCGGTTTTATTGATGGAAATAGTCCAACTTTGGCTGTGGCTCTTCTGACACTGTCAGTTGGAATGAACGCGTCTTGCTATTTAGGTTTCTTAATAAACCATATTGATTTGTCACCAAACTTTGCCGGAACTCTTATGGGAATAACAAATGGAATAGCAAATGTAATGAGTATTTTTGCTCCGATTACTGTCGGGTTCGTTGTAACCGATGAGGTTGGTATAAATTTTTTCATAACAAAAAACAAACCAAAAATCTAATGACTTATTTGAAATTTCAGAAAGACGCATCGCAATGGAGGATCATTTTCTTCTTCACAGCCGCCTTCTTTTTCATCGGCAACTTGATGTTTATATTATTTGGAAAATGTGAAACTCAAACCTGGAATGAACCTAAGGTCGTGGAAAATAAGAACAAAACTAATGGCCAACATTTACTTACAACAGAAGCACAGCAGTGAGGCTGGGAGCATTTAATACATTAATTAAAATAACTCAACTGCAAGAAATGTGTGATCTAGTCATAAGTATACAGTAAATAGGTTTACTTTTAGGTATGGTCGATTCAAAAAGACACTTTTCATTGTTTTAGATTTTTTGTTCAAGATTTTGTTGCCATATAAGATTCATAGACAGATAAGGATATAAACAGAAAAAGACTTGAGTAGTGTTCACTTTGTTGCAATTGAAAACATAAATTTTTTCCTTTATTTTTTTCAAAGTATGGAAAAGCGCAAACTTCAAGCCAAGCACTTATGACTAAATCGAAAGATCTGACTACTCAAATCGTTCCTTTGGAACTCCCAACGCTCAACACTGTTGATGTAGAGTCATATGCTAACAAGCGGCAAAGTAGTATAGGTACAATGTTCGTCGTATATATATTATAAGTAGCAGTATTTTTTAAATAATCAAAAATATTAAATTTACTTAACATTGTAAAATAAATGTTTCGTTTCTAAGCATGCACAAGCTAAGAAAAACCACAGGTCTCGAAGCATATATGTATTGTCTTCTAAGTATGCAGGGAGCAAATAGTCTTATAATTAGAAAAAAATAAATCATATTCACACTTTCTTTTAAATAAATTTAAGGTAAAGATTCCGCCTGGAGCGGGGAGTAAAGCATTTTATTGCTATAATGTCATTTTAACCGGGATAATGCTATTTTATAAACTTGATATTTTAAGAAAAATAGACTTAATAAATATTTTATAAGGACGTTCCAGTGTTTCAAAGCAAGAAAACAAAAATCCTTGAAAACTTGGGCACTTATCGGTGTCTTCTTTTCCTAGGTACACACAGTTTATATCTTTTGTGTTTTTTAAATCATCAAAAAAAATATTTGTAAGACTCATCATAAAAAGTAAAGTGACTTCGAATTCTTCATTGACTCCAGTTTTTGATCATCCTTACATCAAAGGCCTCTAGAGCTCTTTCTTGTCTGACCCAATGACACTTCTCCGAAAAAGTATGACACTTTTCTATGAGATTAATACTCCTTGTCTGACCAAACAACACTTTTTGGACAAAGTATAACACTTTTCTATGGAAAATTCGAGTACCATAAGTTCGAGTCTCATTTTTTCCGCTTGTCGTCAAGTCCTCCGAGAGTATACTGCTCTCAAAAATCTGCTTTCACTTAGCTTTTTGAAACCGACAGAAACTTGCATTGCATACGTACGGTTGCGCACTTCCCAGCGATGCAGAGAACACGTATTTTTTCGCATATGTTCTGAAATATCAATCTTCTTTTCATTTTCGGCGTTACGAGTAGTGATCTTGAAGCGATCACATCTCTCCTCATTTTCTGGTTCACACTAGTGATCCGCCTGTGGGGTACGCCGCCGCGTTGTCATCAGAAAGCGTCGGCAAGCCTCCCGGTTTTGGATTATTCCAACCAAATGCTGCTGTTTTTGCATTTGCTTGTACCAGGAGTGTTTTGGCCTGCCTTTTCTTTTTCGTAGCAAATTTGTTGAAACGTTGTACGATATTGCCTTTTGGACGGGGTTCTGCGGATCTCTCCTTTGAACATGACAATACCAACTGAGCCGGTCGTGCTGAATTTTGTCCAAGATGGTACTTTTGACATGAAGGCTTCCACAGATCTAGTACTTCTAATTCGATCAAGCTTTGTTACTCCTGCTGTCATCCGAAGCATCTTCATTCCGGCTGCCGTCAATTTGCTCTCATACTTTTTGTACATTGTCCAACATTGTGAAATATCAATAAGTTCAACAAAAATCAATTTCTTGAATATGAGAGTGGTTTTAGTTTTAACACGATAAAAATTGTTAGGTTTGCTCCATTTCTCTTACACAAGAACATAATGGTAGGGAGGAATTGATGAAAGCAACATGTACAATACAAGGCGTAGGCTCAATCCCAAGGCGTAGTTCCACTTTTCCTTTGTACCTATTTATTTTTTACTGTGCTGCTTGATGCTCTATAAAAATTTATGTCTGTAGTTGACATATTCAATCCAAACATGCAAATATCATATATTTTCCTTCGAGAAGAATAAATGCACAACCAAATTTTGGGAGCTTTTTACCTAACCCTTGACCATAAAGCGTTTTGTAGGAAAAACAATTCATTAATAGTCCATGTTTGACATTGGCATATTTTACCTTCCAACAAACAAGGCACACGAGATGGCGTTACAATTTATGGTTTTTTTTGAAATCGTCTTTTCAGGCAACATTTTCCCTGCCGGCTTAGCAACCCACACACTTTATCCCAATGATCTTTTGCAATGATAATAACAATTGCAATTGTAGAAAAGAAAAAAAAATTATATAAAAAACAGCAATCAAAATTTTCTTATGGAATAAGTCAAGTGCAACGCATCATGTTACAAATGAGAGATCACAAGTAAGTATACCATGATGAATGATGATCCCAAAGAGCAAAGACGTAGGTATAATGTAGAAGCAGTAGGTACCAAGTACCAACTACCAACCAACATAATATAGACTTTCGCTCATATATCCCAATGGTAAGTAGGAATGGGAAAAATGCAAACCGCACCTCTTCGTTCGCACATGTGATGCATGTCTCAATGTTTCTACAATTTTCACGAACCTTTTTGAATCTGGTTTTCATAATAAATGCAGCTGTTGTCTGGTGGTAAATTCAGTAAGTGCAAGACACGAAAACTGTTCAGATCTAAGTGTCCAACAATGTACACATTTATGTTAATAATAAAAAGAGTGAAGCAAAAGTGAAATTCAATATGGAATACGACACGCAGAACCTGTAGTAATATTTCAATAGAAATACGTGTAAAAGATCTTACTAGACATAATTTTTTTTTTATCAAATAAACAAAATCATCATGAAAATAACAGCATCAGCATCAAGTACTTTAAAGCAAGGTAAGTTTTGAAACAACCCCCATACCTTGGCCCACATTTGCTGACAGTTTATTTATTTATCGAAACCTTTTCCCTAGAAAAAAAAAAGCAAACATGCTCTAGGTTCTGTGGAAAACTTGGCAAAATCTGAAACATGTTTTACTATCCAAGTATTTAGATTGCAATAGTTCTTGTTTTTTAATTATATATATGACTTGCTTGATTTATCGTTGGTATACTTTGATAAATGACAGACTTACTTGTCAATTAGTTGTTATCATAGATTAATAAAAATATCTCTTGAGAAATTATGGTTTTATTTTTATAAATATTTGACTGATAGGTTGGGTTAGGTTAAAATGGCTGTTAGCTCGGCTAACACACTTAGGCCCATTGTGATAGCACAAAAATATATTTGACTGATTGATTGGCTATAGTTTGTCCTATACTATTGCCGCTATGTATTCTAAGATTGCTGGAATTCATAAATGGAACTTAAGAAAATGCCGAAATACGTCATATATGTACCAACCTATTCAATTGGCCGCAATGCAGCTGTATACAGTTTTTGCAATTGCTTTTTTTGTATTTTCCTCTTTTAAAGAACACCTTAGTAAATTTCAGCTCATTCATTGTCATTAGAAAAAGTATTGTGTTATTTTTGTTTAGTTTTGTTTTTAAACAAAAACTGCTGTATGACGTAGTTAAAAATACCAACTTGTCTCAGTTCGTCTTCATATTGGACGTGTTCACTAAAATATCTAAAGCGACAACTGAGTTACCCAAAATTATTAGAATTTTTATTTATATTAGCCGTGTTTTATTGGGAATTTTTTAGTCATCTTCACTAATACGCTCAATAAAACGCTGTACTCGCTAATATTCCATAAACTCCATTTACTAGCCATCCCTGTTGTTCACTTCTGAACACTGACTTATTTTTGTTGACTTATCGTTGTTTACTAATCGTTGTGGTTTTCCCATGTGCGATGTTTTGCAAACGTGAGTATAGATTCCCAATAAAACACGGCTATGATATCCCTTTAACTGATGTTTTGCTGTCAGCCGCATGGGATTAAAACAAAACGAGAGGTCTCTTGATTGCTTGGGGTAAAAAAGGGAAAGTAAAAAAGTGGGTTCTAACGCAGTTCTCTTATATGAGAGTTGCTGCTTTAGATTTATTGCTCAGCAGTAATAAGAGCCATCTAGTGGTCTCTTTCTGAATCAAATGTTATTTTGACACTGACAGAAAGCAGATTTATAACTCCACGGAACGGAATGAGTCCCTTTATGCTTGGGAAATATTGAAAACTTATTTCCACTTTTTGGTCCTATCGCAGTTTTATTCCTTTTATTTATAATATTGAAATAGAATATATGAGAGTTATTGCTTTATATTTAATATTTATTACTATTTAAATGAGTCAAGGAGTACAGAATGAGCCATAGAGGTTGCTTTTTGAATCAAAGGCTATTTTGACACTAACAGCTACTTCCTGAAATTTGAAAACCTATTTCCAAAGTGAGTGTTGTGCAACCCCAATGCACCAGCAACAGAAACATTCACCGCATAAATTTATGCAAAAAGTTCTTGAGACTGGCATGCTAGCGGACACCGACAACATTCATATCTATATCCTATGGTGCAAGGCAGGGATTTCAGACAGCTTTCTCAGGACCTGAACCGTCGCTAGGTATGCCAGCGTCCTCAGTGAGGGCTTCAATCAACGATTGGATCTGTGAAGAGCACAACCGTAGATGGCATGCCTCCATTGGATGCAGGCAAACCAATCGTATGCTCCCCAACTTTAGTAAGAAGACTGCAACATTTTTGCTGGCTCGTAGCAGAAAAGACTGTAGAAAGCTTATTGGCGTTGCCAGCGGGCACTTCTCTTTTGCCAAGCATTTAAATGTGTTAGGCTTAAGCGACACCACACTCTGCGAATCTTGTGGAGAAGATAAGGACACCGCAGAGCATTTCCTCTGTGAATGTCCTGCTTTTTCTCGCATAAGGTTACAGATACTCGGCGCAGACATGGTGAGAGCTGGTAACTTAGGCTCCTTACCATGGCAGCGTCTTTTGGCTTTTCTCCAAACATCTGGAAAGCTATAAAAAAAAGAAGGTTGTTAACTGGTCTGGTCCTATGGTGCGCACAGATGAGAATTTGGCTGCTGTAGCCGAAAATGTGAAACTCATTCCACGTACACTTATCCACGTTTCGGTCAACGATAGATGTAACGGAGCCGTTTAAGCAGAGTTTTTTACTGAAGTTTATGACATTCATAAGCCACAATCGATCATTTGCGTACTAAATGTTATCATCCCTTCCTTCGAGATCACTGATGGTGCCAGTAAAAAAAAAAGAAAAATCATTATAAAAAAACCAAAGAATATGAAAATCAATTTTAATTGGGCAAGTTTTTTTTACAAACCCTAGACCAGACTTCTTTTGGTATTTCCTTTTTTGCAATTATCTCTTCAATATCTCATACACCTAACACTCCTATTACAGATCATATATTGTTAGTCATCAAAGTCATCAAAAGTTTATTAACATGGCACACTCTGCATCTATTTGTAGTATTTATATTTCGATTGCGGTTCTTAAAATACAATAATTAAATTATATGAGCTGCTGATAACAACTTTCGCACCTCTCTTCTTAATTTATTAGCATGAACTACCAAAGATGTATAGGCTATTCCCAGACATGAAACAAACCCAACCTTTTTACTCTGTTGCTATTTGTATTTTTTTAGCAAATTGGCATCATACAGCAATCTAGATAAAATCTTTGATAATATACATCAGTGACTGGGTTATGACGCAATTATAATCCTAACTGCATATTTGCAATTACAATAGTATGGTGGTATAAACATTATAAACAATATGACACTTTATTTGTTTAAAAATTAAATAAAATGTGATTAAATTTTAAATATATGATAAGTAAACAAAGCTCTGTGATGAAACTTATATCTACATTTTATAAATAATCGCACGGTGCGTTTGTTTATATTTATTTTGTGACACACATCTTAGTGTTATTTGGTGATATGTCACGTTGGCTGCGGTAGCTGCAGTATAGTGGGGAAGTTGATGGCATTGGTTTTATACATTTTCTATACAGAAAGGAATAAG
This sequence comes from Melanostoma mellinum, assembly GCA_914767635.1. Lineage (NCBI taxonomy): Eukaryota > Metazoa > Arthropoda > Insecta > Diptera > Syrphidae > Melanostoma > Melanostoma mellinum. Next base: position 233,436,596 of record OU612059.1, read on the forward strand.
TTCCTGTTGTTGAAAATAGATTTTCCACATGCAATGTATCTAAACACTTTGTGTTACTTTAAGAAAAAGCATATATATAGCCATGCAGCTGTGGTTAAAGCATATACGAGTTGTATTAGATTAGTGATTTTTTTTCATCTATTAATATGAAACAAAATTAAAGTCGAGGTTGTGGCAATGAAGTTCGTTGCAGTTGCGTATAGGATGCCAATGATTCTATATTCTCAGGGCAAGTACTTTCATATTCTACTATTTAAATAATGAAACTTTTGAATTTGCCTAGCAGTTTATTGAGCATTGATGCTTTGCTATTTGTACAAATCATATGACTTTTGTAACAGGAAATTCAAATCAGCAATATTGTAAATTAAAAAGATTTAAAACTTCTACTCAAACTTCTGACGGTTATATTGGATTTATATGCTGCTACATCATCTTCATTTTATAATGAAGAGAAGAGAAGTTAAGCATTAGAGAAATAACCCCAAAAACAAAGTAGGTACTTCACTTTGCAGGGAATATCTTCAAATCCAAACACAGCAATATTGTGTCGTTATTCATATTTATGTTTGAGCAAGCAAGAGGTCGGAAACAATTGGAATAGCTTTTATCAAAAGCTTGATTGATTTATACAAAAAAAAACATATTTGATTGTGCCTTTATAAGAACACAATAAAAAAAAAGACTTTTCTAAATTTCAAATACTCTTTTTTTGTGAGTCCTTTTTTATATTGATTAAACTGTGTTTCTATACAAAAAGAAATTAATCCAATGTCAAATTGGGCATAACAAGTCCATACTTAACACAATGTTACAAGTGTAAAAATAACTTACATTGTCTTAAATGATTTCGAACCTTATCAGTCCTGGTTTTTTTTACAATCGCAACCAATTTCTACAGCTCATACTTAACCGATTAAAATGTAAAAAACAAGCCAAAGTATTTAAATTCAGTTCACATTCACCACTTGCTAAAAAATGCTACATTTCAGATTCATCACTCCTCAGTTTTCTGAAAACCACTTATAAAAAAAAACTGAAGATTTGCAACGCTTTCTGAAAATGTAACATCTGCCAACCAAAAAAATATGCATACAAAACAATGACAGATTTTTTATCCAAGAGATATTTTGTATTTTTTTGTAGAAGTGCCTTGTTTTTTAAATGAAAATAAAGGCATACCTGAAATATACACATAAGCATCTGAATGCAAAACGAAAGAAAGTCCTACGACTTCCTTTTACGAAAGGGAGTCCTGTTTTATTTTTAGTTGTCTGAAAAACTGTGTCGTGTTTTTTACTGATCAATGAATTTATTTTAGTTAGTTTCTCTCAATTATAAATCGTGCAGACAGATCTAAATCAAAAATAAATGCTTACACTAGATACTAGACTGTAAATCACAAATGGAATGGAAAGTTACACTGTGTATACAAGAACCTGTACCCGGCAAAACTAAAAATGCGCATCTACCAAAACATTTATCAGCAGAGAAGCACAATTTTTTTCGATAACAAACCTGTCAACAAATTGTTTTGCTATTTTTTATATTCTTTTTTGTTTCACCTCGAACCAAACAGATGAGGAGAGCAGTGCAAAAAACATACACCAAATTACCCAACTTCACAACTACTGAGTCGTTTTTAAAAAAGATTTTTATGCAGAAACAAATTATTCCCTGCGACAAACATTTTACTAGATGGAAACTTGTAGTATACCGAAATTGGTTTTTTTTTTTTTTTTACAAAAAAGAAGAGGCTTATATGCTAACCTGGAGAACTCAGACTTAATTACCGGTCCATTGTACTACCAGGGTAGCAGCCTTCCCTTTTTTCTGTGTTGCAGTAGTGGAAATAAGGTGTTAGTTATTTCACATATAACCTCAAGGGCGGCGAAACTAGGAGGCTGAAAGAAAAGTAGATGCCCAGAGCGGGATTGGTTTAGGTTCAACGATTTATTATTACTGAACGTAAACCTAAGCTTGCACAGTTAATTTGTTCATGGAATCAAAACTACAAAGAGTTCAGCAAAACTAAATTTTGTTTCCATTGTTGTAATTTAATTTTATGTGCCTACTTCCTTATTGATTGATAAATAACAAAAATTTACCTGTTAATCTCGAACTTGCACTGCAATTCTTGGATAAAAAAAGACCTCCCAACCGAGGGTCGAAGTAAATGTTTTAGTTGTTTACTAATATACCTACACACTTATTTATTGATTTACTCATCTATTTTTCACTTATTTATTTATTTATTTTTATTTATTAACTTTTATTCATTCTTTTATTTATTTATTAAACAATTAATTTATTTATTCATTTGTTTATTTGTTTATTTACTTGTTTAGACATGGATTGATTGAATTATCTATTTATTCGTTGATCTATTTATTTTTTTACTTATGCTTGTTTATTTTTTGTTCCTCTAATTATCATTTACCCAACTAAAAACATACAGGAGTGTGATAATACTAAAAGTGCTTATTTGCTCTGATTGACAAAAGAAGAGGAAACGTGAAACATGTTTAACAAATATTTTATTTACAGTTAAACGGTATTGATTTAAGAATATACATATTCCAACATAACAGAAATGTTTAAACAGTCTCCGGATGATCTCAATTTGGCTCAATGATTTGTCATAGGTACCGAATAAAAATCCAATCAAATTTTGTGAGTCTAAACCGGTACGATTAGCTTAAAAACTTAATAAACTTATTTTTTGTTAACTTTTTGCTAGGCCTTAACTTGATAAAAGAAATTTTCTTTCAAAAAAACGACTTGCTTCATGAAACTTTACTTTTAGGGATTTTTTGAGAGTTTTTACGTTTTTACCCATATTTTAGACCAGTGTTTCCCAAAGTGGTCCAGGTGGACCCCCAGGGGTCCACGGGAGACTTGCTGGGGGTCTACGTAGGCGTGAACAAAAAATGGGGGTCCATAAGATGTTAATGGGGGTCCACGAAAATTTATCTGCTTTTGATAGTAAAGAGCAAAAATGTAAGCATAGTTTTTATAAGGGCCTGCTGCCTACATTGTTTTAAGTACCTAATGAGTAACTAATGAGATAATATTTCATTAAGGCAAGCAACTGTTACTTGTCCAAGCTTGCGTAATCGATATTACTTACAATTTCGTGTACAGACTTGCAAAGCGCTATCCGCTCGACATAATGCTTGTTCAGACATGAACTTGATCACCACTTTAAATACTTGATGCCAAAGGCGAACTCATTCATTTGTTTCCGGAATTTCGAAAAAAAGGTGTGAGAAAATTTATATCATCATAGTTTGTTAAAAAAAAGTAAATATCCTTTTTTTTATATAGTAGTTAAGTATATTTTTTACGTGTACTAATCGTTTGATCGTAACTGCTCGTATAGAAAGGTAACTTAGTAACTTACAGATATTTTGATTGTACTCTTTCGATTTGAAAACAAACACAGCACTTTTTATTCAATTGATTTTTTCACGAGAGAAGCACTGCCTTTCTAAAAAGGCCGAATAAGCAATATTTCAGAGCAATTAATTTTGTAATTTTTCTTGCAAATAACTACTAATTTTATAAAACCGTAATTTCACAATAATTTTAAATTGATTTTGAAGTAACTATTTTATCAAAACTATTCCTTTTCGGAAGAGTGGGGCTTGAGCTTCGATGCCAGTTTGTCACGTTTTAACAATGAAGTAACAGACAAAAAATACGCAAATACACGGAGCGCATGAACTCTTTGATTTGATGAAATGTTAGCTATAGTTTTAATGGACAATTTTGGGATTTCGACTTTTATTTTTTCCTACACAAATATGATCAGTATTCGATACTGAGTACATCAATTTGTCTTAGCGGTTTATTAGTTGGTTCCTTTCCAAGCCGTAATTCTATTTCCGCGTGCTGACAAAGGCTGCGGTCTGATACCTATAATAATGGAATGTATTGATGAGGATAACCATACCTACAGTCAACATTTAAGTGCCCTGCATGCTGACTTCAAAACCAGGTTTGAAGTTATGCTGACAGTGGATATACCACCATGGATCACAAATCCATTTGATGAAACGGAGCTGCTCGAGCTAAGCACCAATGAGGAGCTGAAGGTGAAATTTAGAAAATGATACCAAACATTGTGGCTGCAAGCAGAAATACCCGAAAAATGTCCTGGACTGTGGGAAATCGCAAGGAAATTTTGAATAGCTTTTCCCTCGTCATACCTTGCGAAAGGAGTTTTAGTGCCGTTGAAAACCTCTTAACAAAAAAAAAAAGAAGCAAATTAAACATCACAGAGCGGGGGGACTTGCAGTTATTGCTCAAAAAAATAAAGAAAAACATTGATCGTTTGCTGACACTCCATCAAATGACCTGAATCTATATTACCTCATTAATTTTTTTTTTGTAATTCTATTCTTTTAATAAATTAAGTGTTATAAAATATACCATTTTTCGTTTTTATTTTACCTATCGGAATAAAGGGACAGATCTCAGAAGCGATACAATTTTTATTTTTTGGTGACTTTAAGAATGTGGTAGAAATGTAGCAGCAGGGGGTCCACCGAAACCAGTAAAATTTTTAAAGTGGTCCACGAGAAAAATAAGTTTGGGAAACACTGTTTTAGACAATACTTACTTACTTACTTTTCTTACGTCTTCTTCCACTTGATTGCGCCACCTAAGATGAGGTTTTTCCCTTCCCCGATTTCCCTGCAATGTGCTTTGGAAACCCCATTGAGCGTTTCAGTCCATATGCTCTACATGGCCCAACCATAGTAGCCTCGCGATGCGTACTCTTCTGAATATGCCCATGTCGCGGTACAACTTATACAGCTCGTTGTTGTATCTTCTTCTCCACACATTGTCTTCGCATACGGGACAAAAGATCATTCGGAGAATTTTTCTTTCGAAACGACCAAGGGTTTCTTCATCCACTTTCGATAAGGTCCATGCTTCCGCTCTGTAAGGCAGGACTGGATTGATCAACGTATTATATAGCGTTAACTTGGTTTTTCTGCAGAGGGTTTTGTTTTTCAATTGCCTTCTTAACCCAAAGAAGCAACGGCTGGTAAGATTTATTCTCCGTTTGATCTCTGCACTGATGTTGTTTTCCGTGTCTATAGCGGATCCAAGACAGACAAAGTCCTGTACTACCTCAAAGTTATGTCTGTCTATTGTGACGTTTTGTCCAATTCATCGATGTTCTCTGTCCTTGTTTGATGACAGCATATACTTCGTTTTGCCCTCATTAACCATCAAACTTATTTTTCCCCCTTCTGTTTCAATACTTGCAAAAGCACTTATGACATCACGTTTTTTCTTCCCGTCAATATCGTCTGCGTAGGCGAGTCATTGTACAGACTTTTGTAAGATTGTTCCTCTGGTGGAGACGTTTGAGTTTTGTACAATCTTTTCAAGTATGGTGTTGAAGAAATCGCATGACAGTTTGTCGCCTTGCCTAAAGCCTTTTTTGACATCAAAGGTCTCGGTGAGAATTCTCCAAAGTCATTCTGCATAGTCGTACGAGTTTTGCAGGAATGCCGAAACTAGTAACTGTAACTGTCTGTATACTGGTGTATATCGATATTACATTCACGTGTCTTTTCCAAGATCTTCCGTAATGTGAAAATTTGGTCTATTGTGGACTTCTTTGGTCTAAAACCACATTGATAAAGATATCAAGTTGTTGGCGTGGGGTTTCAGACGTTCACGTATTTCAGCAGACAAGGTCTTATAAGCGACAATAAGGAGTTTTATCCCTCTATAATTGGCGCAATTTTGAGGGTCTCCTTTCTTTAGCACAATAGTCGCTTTAAAAAGCTTAAAAAATTGTTTGGTACATCTGAATGTGGTACCCATGGCGAGATGGTAAGCATGTTTGCCCGGTAAGCAAAAAATGTATAGCTTTTCGTGAGGAATTGGCAGTCCTTTGAAAAATCAATTCATTTCCATGAAAAGCGCTTTCTCTATTAGCCGTTCGGAATCGGTAGAAAATTGTAGGTCTCCTTCATTCCCTCACAAGGCATGGTTGTAAGAAATACGATAGTCCTCAGGGGGCACCTCGCTCTGGTGCACCACCCTTATTATTTATTTATTTATACCTGACTTTCATTCGTGTTGCAATTGCAAAGTAAAACGACAAATAGTTATGCAGCTTTGCAAAATATTTCTTATTAAACAAAAAATATTGAGTAAAACATATTAAGCTTAAACAAATCCTAAAAAATGTAGGTAACTAAAAAACAATTTAATAAAACCAACAATTCTTCATGTAAAGAATCCATATTCGCAGTGATCTTGCGTTGTGTAGGTACTTGCAGTAAATTTAACTATACTTGTTCCAGCTATCATCATTGTTCCATCTTTTGAACTGCATTCCAAAGTAACTACATCTTACACGTTATAATACTATACTAGACTTAAGCGTAGTGCGTGAGCGTGTTAAAAGCAAATACCTATTTCAACCACGGTTGCCGTTGTCATGAAAAAAAACCTACCAAGTTTTTAAAAAAAACTTACCAACTCAATGAAAAACCTACCAAAACTTCATTTGAGTTAATTTTTCGAAAAATATAATAAACAACATAAAAAGCATGTTTTCGCAGTTATTCATACTTATTTATTTTTTAACGCACATTAGTTTAAAATTAAGTTTAAAGCATAGTAACCATTTAACATAGGTATCCAGTAGGTAGATATGTATATCAGACTTTAATCAAACACAAAAAAAAAAAATCACAAATACTTATGTAATTATCACAAAAATTAAATATGTACTTCATTTAAAATTGAATTATAATATATATACTTAATTATAGTAAATATGTTATTATATCACAAAAATTAAATACTTCATTCAAATTTAATTATAAAAACAAACATAAATAAACATTTTCAGTAGAAAACATAACAAAAAAAAATAAAATTTGTTGATTAAAAATAATTTTTAGCTGACCAGACGTAATGAGATTCAGATTTGTTGTCAGCGGCCAATTCTTTTGCCAACATTATGCTGTTTATAACATTGAATCCCAATTTGTTTCTTAGCTTTGTTTTTATTAGAGATAAATCAAAAAATTTCCTTTCTGCTGCTGCAGAGCTGTGAGGAAGGGTCAGTAGATTAAAAACGAAATTTGTTAAGTCTTTATAACAATATTCGTTCATTCCGTTTTGAATTGTGCCAATTTTTTCCCAGAACTGATTTATTTCCATGGTAGGGCTCAAACTGTTTTTGGAAAATCTTAGAAGCTGCCATTGTATTCCGATAGCTTCAGGATCACAATCAAACAAATAATTAAAAGCAGATACCAAGGGTACAATAGATATTTCATTGTCAGATAGAACTTTTTGAGGTGTTATGATTGACAAATTTTTCAAATTAGTGTTATCAAAATCAAATCTCGACATTATTTGGTCTAACAGTTCTATGTAAAAACTACGAATATTTGTCTTTATTCCCGTTTTTTTTGCACTAGATATCTTACATTTAATAATGTTTTGGATTTCATAGTAAAAAACCTACCAAATTGAATTGAAACCTACCAACCTACCACAGCTGAAAAAACCTACCAGTTTTGGTAGGATCCTACCAAAACGGCAACCGTGATTTCAACAGCTCACAAATGCATACTCTCCCTCTCTTTCGATCTTCTTAGTGGAATAGTCCCATTGCCAATGCGGGTCTGGCCTCTTGTCTACGGCCTCGGCTTCGGCTTCTACCTTTCATGTTTTTATTTTGTAATTCCTTCTTTGTGGACAGCCAAAGATTTAAGTTGACATACCTACCTAAATTGCAGATAGTGGTGCTCAAGTCCTTATCAGGTTGTTTTTCCTATGCGCATACATACACATATGTGTCTATAATCGGAAATAGGGCTCTCTCAAGTGTATAGTAGATTTGCTCTATTTTTTCCTCTCTTTCCACAACCAGTTCTTGATAATAACTACTATATACAGATATTCCGTCCACAGTCGATAATATAATCAATAAATTGATTCAAAAAGATACATACCTACAACAAAGATTTCGATACTGTCTGAGTCAGAGGTTGACTGACACTTTTCAGACAGAGAGGCAAAGTGGTACCATTTCTGCTCAGGTTCTTGGAATAGAAGCAACAAAATGAACTTCTTATATAAATCTTTCAGAAAAATACTCCAAGAAGAAAAACACATGCTCGTCGCGTGAGCGTCAGTCGATCTCCATGTTGCCAGATGTTGGGATTTATCTTCACAATTGTTAGTTTACCTCAGTAGGTTCTATAAACTAGCCAGCAAGTCTTCGATCTTTTTTTATCTACTATAGCCATAAACGCTTTTTACCTTGGGGTGTTTGATAAGTAAAAATAAATCAATTCCCCTTTCAAAATTCAGTTATTTCGCATTGAAATTGAAATAAAATAGAACGAAAATACCTACAATGTTTTTCAATAATCAAACTGAAAGAAAGATATTATACTCGAACCATACAAGCTCGAAGTAGGTTGCTTGTGAAAAACAAAAAAATATCTATTTTCAGAAAAACATGGCAACACCTACTCCTTTATATAGTATTTTCTGTGAATATCGCTCTCGCACAAGTCTTAACGCCAACGTCAGTAGTCGCTCCTCTCTTATTGTTAAAGCCTCGCTGCTATTCACGTTGCGTCAAGATCTAGTGGCTACTCAAAAAGTATCTGCGATAATTATTCGCTTATGATCTTTCGTTCTTTTCGGTATTTCTACTTTTTTTTCCTGAATGGAAGACGTTTTAGCGTACGGTGCTATTTGTAATCGTTGACGAAAGATTACTAACTCCAATACAATCATTAAAAATAAGATTCCTCCCTTTGTGTTTCTCTTCTTCTGTTTGCATTTTGTATCAGGAAAATTTTAATACTGATAACAAGTGAGGTTGGTTTAAAAGCGCCACACCAGGATAGATACGCCGGCAGTTCATTTCGAGAACCACATATAAAGCTTTCCGCAGAAGATAGTACCGAGATCAATTAATTGCCTCGTTGGATTTAAAATCGACTGAAGTTTGCTAACATGGTCAAGAATAGGAGATACGAAGGAGGTAAGAAGGATATAAATAAAAATGTCCTCTTCTCTAAATATATATATATATTCATAACACACAGATAAATATATATATTTTGTAATAGTGTCTGTTAAATTCAGTTCTGTTTACCTCGTTTTTTGTGATCATAAATACTGTCGGGAAATCACTTTCAATTCGAGACATTGGCAGTTGTTGTGTCTTACGATTTAAATTTTATTTTTGGAAAAGAAAGCATGCGAAGTTTATTTCTCTTATCATTTTGTGACTATAGATGTGAGACATTTTGTGACAATGTAGGTATTTGTGGATATAGTTGAAAGTGTTTTATTTCTTTTTTTTTTGACAAAAGTGCTTGTAAAGGAGAATATTAAAATTTATTATTTTTTAGTTGTTAAAGACTTTTTGAGTTTGAAGTGGAAAAAGAGAGTGTACTTAGTGAGAACAGCGGAAATAAATGTTTTTCATATTGATAGCCCAACAGTGAAAACACTTGTACCTACTTGGTACATATTTTCCTCGCTTAATAGAAACAATGCGTCAGTTTATTGGTGTTTCTTTCTTCTGTTACTCTTAACCTGAATGGCGCTTAGTAGAGGGCTTATTGAACGTTTTCAAAACGTGATAATAAATAAGGCAAGCAACATGTGGACAATGAACTGGTATCTCTCCAGAAAAATATTTCACTTAACACGTGTTTAAAAGCTTTTAAAGAAGAGGAGTGGCAGAGAGTATGGGTATAATCAACAAAACAAAGTTGAAGTTTAATAGGAGACTTGAAATTGTTGATTAAAATTTGTATCTAGATGACATTGCGCAAGGACGACGAAAATGTAAACATTTTCAAAAGATATGACGCAATCTAAAACTAAAGCTGGTCAATATACATCAAACCATCAAGTACGCTAACTCGGTTGAAACCCAAAATAAGAAAGTAACAGTCAGAGTTATCACGAATTGTTTCCGCAATGCGAGAAATCTTCCGCGACGAGCATGATGACTATATTTTGATAAGTTTGTACAGTAATTTATTGTTTACTTTTTACTTCTTTTGCTTTCGGCTAAGACGTAGATCGATCCAAACTCAGGTTATAAAACAGTCGGCACGTTTCAAACACGTTTCAAAATTTGTGGGGTTTTGGGTTTCTGACTATGACTCATAGTAATACAGGGGAAATCCAAAGTAGGATCTAGGTCAAAATACCTTTTTACAAAGAGATTTAGTCGGGATAAAATTCCACTGTTTTAAATTATACATGATACATGATACAAAGGGACAAGCATACTTTGTGAACGTCAGGTATGAACTAAAACGTGTTAACAACAGGAGATGTTTATAGGTACTTTTAGTACAATTAGAACACCCTTTGTAATGTGCTCATCTATTCAACAAGCAACAGTGTTTGCTTACGTCTTTAGAAATTCTTTGTGAATAATTTTTTAACAGAAGATTGTAAACTACAGATGGTCAACAAAATACTAAATTTGCATACATTTAAACAGAACTTGAATCATGTTTAAATCTTTCGCAAGCAAAAAATATGAATTACATTGATAATCCCAACTTTAGTGTTTGTATACTGTTGCGATGTCAGAAATTTGCTACATAGACAAGAAAGTATTTTGTATTTTTCATTGAAAAATAAAATCTATTGAGGTCTTTGGAGAATCCAGTTTTAGCGAAATTGACAAAAAATTCTTCATTGAAAAAAATGATGGACCTCTCATAAAAAGGTCGTTCTTAAATAAAATGTACAAGATCAGTCTATAGGAAATAGCTGTTGTAAACTCTACTTCTAATTTTAGGAGGCTCTATGCGAATAGTTGCACTCACTATTCATTCCAATCACGAAAACGTTGCATTGAAATACACGTGTTACAGTGAGGCATTTTTTCTACGGTTTAAAGTCTATTTGCGATAAATAAAATAGGCTAGTTTTGAGATTTTCTTTTGTGACCGAATCTATCTGCATCGAAAAGTAGTACAACATTTACAACGATCTAGGTTACCCATTGCTTACTTTTTTCAAACTAACAGAACTGCTTATTTCAAGTTAAAATCGGTTATTATGTTATAGCCGCCTGAGTAAAACACCAATTTGCACATTCGTCAACTAAGTCAAAAGTTAATTGAAACCTCTCTATTGCAAAGACAATGTTAATGCAAAACCAAATTATTTCCCTTTGTTTTTCTTTTAGTTAATTCACATATCAATATTCTAAAATGCTATTGAATTCAATTTAAGAATTTAAAAATGCTTTCATTTGTATCTCAGATCTCAGCAGGCTGATGAGAGTAATTACTAGTTTCATTTTGCTCAAAGTTAATTTGCTTTTGTGTTCAGTGCTAAAAACGCACCATATTTAGGCCCACATGAAAACTCATTGATGAAACGGATTTAAGAATTGAACAACAGTGAAAACAAATAAAATAGGAGATAAGTTTATTGGGACCTACCTACATTCAATTTCAAAAATTCAGAGTAACCATCATTCATTTTGTGGAGGTTATTATTAGATTATTGGATTGCTATTAAAATCTGCTCAAGGATAATTATATAGAAACCCGAAATAGCTGCAGTATGTTTCAACGAAAGAACCAGATAAGAAGTTGCATAATGGCAACAGCCGTCCAGTGATTATTGAGACAATATTACCATACACAAACTTTCTGGGTAATATTACGAGTCTTTGAATGAAAAAAGCTAAAAACAATTTTTGGATTTGTCAATTGATAATTTTATCGATGGGGTTCTCATTTCATCAAAAAGAAAGATATATCCACAGTGATCAGATTCAGAATGCGTTTTTCAGATCAGAACAGCACAGCACAGAAGCAGTGACTTCAAGCAAGTAAGAACAAGCAAATTTGTCAAAAAAAAAACGAAAAATGATATTAGCTTAATCTAGTGTATTTTCGTCACGAATAAGTAATTTTATTTTCAGCACAAGGTTAGGAGTTATTTTTCTGTTTTTTTTTTTTTTAACTTTTCGCAACAAATTAAAATTACATTGGGCTAAAAACACTACGAGCAAAAAGTTAACAGGTACTTTTGACAGTTTCCAACCAATCTTGATCTTGCTCAAAACGAGGTGCGGAAAACCTTGTGCTAAACTGTTCTAGAACAGCTTATTGAACAGCTCAGAGAAGAACACATAATTTCTCATTGAACACCAAAAACTGATCTCTTTTGCTTGAAACTGTTCTTCAGTAGAACAACTCATTGTACGTGCTCCAAGCACTAGTTCCTTGTTGTAGAGCGTTTCAGTTCGTTTGTGTGCTTCTGCTTATTCACTTAAGAATCTCATCTAGTCGGACATTTTCTACTGAGTAATTTGGGTAAATATTAGGTCGAAAGACTTAATTTAAGAACTTAAGACTGCTTAACAATTTCCTTCAGTTGGTTTTCCACTTAATTGGTTTCCTATTTTTTCAGTTTCATCGAATCTTAGCTTGCAATAGGAAAATTTTTTTTAAATGATTTAGGGTATTTTAAAGGGGTTATTCTAGTCTAGAAATTTAAAAAAAACGAAATTTTTTTTTATCATATTTCAATAGCTAAGATATACCTCCCTTAAAGGATTTTTCAAAATTCAAATTATTTCCGAAGTTAAAGCCGTCTATTTACGTAGAAACAGGTTAAAACAGGTTAGGCGAAAATTTAAATGCGTTTTTTTAGAACATACTTTTTCATTATGATACCCACGATTTCTCGAGTTCTATTGGGCCGATTCACTTGAAATTTTCAGAGAATTTTCTTTAAAGACCTCTCTCCGGCATGAACCAGCCTCATCCCCAAATTTTAGTTTCGAACAGTCGCTATTTTGTCTTTTTTACATATCGCTAGTTCATGCGATAGCGACATCATTGCAGATTGAGAATCTTTTTATCTTTTTCAATTCGTATAACTAGAATGTGTATACTAAAAATATTGATCGTCTTTTTTTACATTTTAAAAATTACTTAAAATTATGTCTCTAATGAAGTTTAACCATCACTTTGAAAAATCAAAGTGTTTAGCAAATCTCCGCATATTAAAGTAGTACCAAAAACTGTTTCAGAAACTTTTGTATGGTTCGTTTGTTGAACTTTACCCAGGGTAGGCCCAGGTTTCCTTGACAACCTTCTCAGTTGTCAAAAAAACCTGGATTTTCCAATCCTCAAAAAACTTTAAACCACAAAATCACCACAAGTCCCTGTCAATTGAAAAAAGTACATGCCATTTGACAGCCCCCAACTCGCTCCAGCAAAAGCCTAGAGCGAGTTGAGTGCAAACCCAGGTCAATCCTATGGCTCAAAAAACGCTCAGTTTGACATTCGGGGCGAGTTTAGGTTTTTCAAAAAACACTTAATGGCGACCACAGGGCTTCAACGAACAAACCTATTATTGAAAAAAAAAGTTTCACCGAAAAACAATGCCATATTTTGCACATAGGTTATATTCCACATCAATAGTTTAATTTTTCCATCTATCGTTCTTTATAATATTCATTTAATGTTTTCAGAACTTAGAAAAGCTTATGAGAATTTTCACGGAAAAATTAATAGCTTCCATGTAATAGTCATACACCTATTACATACAAACATAAAAGCATTTTGATAAGAAATATTACACTTCAACACAATTAAACTCTACAGAATGATTTTTTGCTGACATGAAACAAAAATATAGAAAGCTTCTTTAGTTTTTCTGGTTTGGCCTTGTTTTATAAGTTATGCATATGTATTTCTGTACATACCTTCTTTTCAAAATTGTGAATTCATTCATGTGAATCATTACAACAAAAAAAAATTGCCTCCAAAAAATTAACTACAAACAAGTAAAACAATCGGAACAACGTGAAAGCTTTTCGTTATTAAACAAAACAAGATTACATGAAGCTTATTTGAAAGGCATTACATGCTTTGAGTTTGTAAAGAAGTTTATTTGCACACATGTCAAAATGTTTAAACGAAAACGCAGTTTCATGAGACACATTTTTAATAAGTGCATAGGGCTGTTAAAACTAATGTGATTGATATTCATTTCAACGCTAGTTAAACACAGCTATCATAATAAAGATCCAACACTTTAATTTGAATATAGAACATTCAAGAAGTGTTCGATCTTAGTGTTCATTGGACAAAATAAATACTTAAACTTTTTGCTTATTACATTAGAAAACAGAAAAACACGAAGTATTTATTTAAATGAGGATTCTAATCCCAACCTAGCCATGGCAATTCATTTGAAGCTTTAAAAAAAAATGAAAAAGGTACAAAGTAGAGAAACTTGCGTATTTATTTATTTCTTCTAAATAAGTAGGCGTGTCTCGCGCAAACTGCTTAGTCAACATGTCCATATTGTTTATTTTCCTTTTCTCAGTGTGCATAATTCTCTTAAATAAATTGAACCCACTTGTCACCTGTTTAAATTGCATTTAAATTGTTTATCTTATTTTTGTTTAATACTTTCGCTTTTTACTCTAGTTCCATTGTATTTGTCTATTTTCGCAAACCAAAAAAAAGTAGCAGATTTGAAAAGATCAAAGGTCGCTGAAATATATTCTTAGGACGCGCCTAAACAACTGACTGCTTGCGAGTAAAATTCAATGCCTTTTTACTTACTCAGCAACCTTTTTTAAAGTTCGTTCATCATCTTACAGTTTTCTGTTACGAACTTTATTTTTAATCCTTGAACCTAAAAAGAGATTTCTAGTTTTCCTAAATCACAAAAAAAAGATGGACACATTATTTTCCTTTGTTTAATTGAATTGTTAAATTTACTAAGTCTCCGCGCGTCCCGTTTTTTAAAGACTGCCTCAAATTCGGAGTACTAACTTTGCAGTGATTGATAAATCAACGTTTTTTCTATCCAAATTTATAACTTCTTCAATATGTATACCTATAACATATCAAGTACATAACAAATTCACTGTTGGTACTGGGACTGGGATAGCTCCTTGTGGTACAGCAGTTTCAATTTGCTTTAAGCAGTTGTACTCTATGATTATATTAGTTTTTCCGTTGGGTGGTATGTACTCAAGTCACAAATGCAAAACCAAGTGAAAGACTTGAACGAGATCTTAACTATCTATTTATGCTATTAATTGTTACAAAAGTAAAGCAATTACCAAAGTTCTTACTTCATTGACGCCCTTGCCATCATATCAGCATTATTAATGGAACTGTATTCAATTTTCCGATCATTTGTGTTTTTTTTTTAACGGTTAACACAAAAAACTATCCAAGCTCAAAATTATAATTTTTGTACGCTATACACTCAACTGAACGTAGTTTTTTGAAATTTACTTATTGGAAGATTTGATTATTGTGTGTCCAAAAAGTTCCATTTAATAAATTCTTGATTGTCAGTCGGCTTGTTCAAAAAAAAATGTATGGTATAGTTTAATTTATTTATATGGATTTGACAAAAGCAGCAATTAATAAAGCAAAAATGCTTGACCATAATTGAACATAAACCACTTCTGTTAACACAACAAGAGAGTAGACCATACTTACATATATTGAGCAGCCTTGAGTCAATTATGTACAAATACGATAAAGTTTTAGCTTGGGCGAATCAAGTTTAGGTACTGTCTATTGATCCGACCTTTGGTTCTGCGAATTAAAGTTCTAAAAATTCTTTAGATCGCATTAAATTTCATTGAAAACCATTTAAACAGAGAGTAGGAGCTACATATGAAGAACACATATTAAGTTAGATATCATGGACTCAAGCATCTACATGAATCGTTAGAATGCTTTTGAAATTTTTTTCCTATTCGGTTTACGAATACAAACCTCTTCAGTCTGTTAGAATTCCTAGCTTACATATAACTCGGTGTTGTTTTCCTTGTACTTTCACAATTTACTTATTTCTGATGGCTTAAACACGAATAGTATGTTAATACATAATATAAAGATGAGGGTTTCCTCTTACGATAAATACGTCTTTTTGTCAACTTTCCCGTAAAAGGATTTACGGGATATCTTCGTGTAAAATCGCCAAAACCACATACCAAATTGCATGCAAATAATAATTAAAATACTGCTCTTAAAGAACAATATACTCAAATTTCAATAGAAATTTCATAGAAATCATTCCAGATATTTTATTTCATAAAAAAAATACACTTAACAGAAAAGTGTAAATTGTCAAAGGTTATTTAGTGGTTAAAGTACTTCAGACTAACACTTGGAGATCGGGGTTTGAATTCCAGTATGAGGTCATTATCAACTTTCGCCGTAATCACCAAAAAAGGTTTCTACTAGCTTTCGAGAGGAATTGACAATTCATCCGAAGGTAATAACACTGCCATGAAAAGAGCTTACTCACTTATAGTTCGCAATCGTCGAAAAACTCTAATGTCTTCTATTCCCCACAAAAAAAAAAACTTTGAGACAAATTCGCTAGACCCTGTCTCTTCCCGGGCTTGTTATACCCATTTATTTGTTTTTATTTCATCTTAATATTAGAGGTATGAAAACAAAGTGGAGGATCGTTATGTAACAAACACAAATACGAGACACTTCTAAGCAATCGATACTGGCAATACTGCCTGTTTTTCTCAATTCTCAATTACTCTTTCTTTTGCAACACACAAAAGCAATTAATTAAATAAAGAAAAGGTAAATATTTCTTTTTAAAAACAGACGAATCGTTACCTCAATATGAGTGTTTGCTCCTAAAAAGCAAATATCCAAAAAAGAACTCTCAATATTAAAAAAAGGTTTATCAAATACGGAAAAGCCGTATTTTTTGCATCGCACTCATTGACTTAAGTTTTTTTGTTTTCAATGACAAATCATATCTTTTTTTAAACTGCATATCGCAATTAATAACATGAGCGTTAAATATTGACAAAGAAACATTCGGTATGAGAGCAAATAAGATTTTTGAAGTATCAGTTTTGGCCGACAAATTTAAAAAATCAACATCCCTGCACTTGAATTGGTTTTATTCTTTTTTATCAACTCTAGTACTTTGTCAAATAAAAAATACGACTGACAGTTTTAAACTTTTCCGCGTTCCTTCCAATAAAAAACGGTGGTCCTTTTTTCATTAAAAACTAAAAAAAGCTGTGTGTTTTAAGATATTGTCATAAAAAGTGCTATTTTTTATGTAAAACATTAAATGTATATTAATGATTAACTTCTGAATATTCAGTTCTTTCAAGATTTCAGTAGTTTTAGAATATCAATACCGATTTTCGACATAAAAATAAGGTTTTTTGGGGGATTGAGTTCAAAAGGAAACAGGCAAAAGCAATTGCCATTAAAATTAAATTAGTAAAATTAACAATTGAAATATTTTTACTACCGCAATTTTCAACATATTTCTTTAGAAACCAGTTCATCTTAAAGTAAAGATATTGAAAATCATTACATTATCATTAAACTACAACTTTTTAAAAACTAAAAATTTTGCTATAGTAGGAATGAAAGCCTTGAATAAGTATAACAGACAAAGAATAAGTACAACAGATTTCTGTTGTCTTCTATTCTCATTATAAAACAACACGCAACGCTACTTTTATGATTGCCCGTCATACTTATGTACTTATAATGTTCAAGTCACTATATATTTGGGCCTATTCTCTATCTAGATATTCCAAACAAGCATGTGGAACTATATCGTTTAATAGGAAAACAGTTATCAATTATCTTTTTTCAATTTACTAAGCTATCTCTTATAAAATCCATTAAAGATACCGTCTTTGGGTTTCATATCAGTGATGACTTAGCTTTAAAGTTTCTTCAGTTATTTATATGTGCTTGCAAAACGATCAAAACAAATTTCATCATGTCATTATACACACATATTACATATGTATAACATTTTTTTACTTACTTTATATTGTTTTGTCTTTCAGAGTCCTTGTTTGGAACGAGGCATTTACAATGTTTCTTATGTTTCTGCTGCTTATCGGTAGCGTATGCCCTAAGAGTAAATCTCTCAGTGGCTATTGTTGCGATGACTGATAACAATGCTACAAACATAGATTTTGAGGTAAGTAAAATTAATAATAACATTTCCAAAAATAGGTTTAAACATTTCCTTTTAACAGGAATTCAACTGGGATGAACGCACAAAATCACTCCTCCTAAGCAGTTTCTTCTGGGGCTACGTAGTCACACAAATACCTGGTGGTCAAATAGCCCAACGATACGGAGCCAAGTTTGTTCTTTTGTTCGGAATTTTAACATGCTCTTTGATGGCTACCTTGACACCATATTTTGCGGCAGTGGGTGGATGGAAGCTGGTTTTTGTGTTACGTGTGATTCAAGGTATGGTGCAAGGTTGTGTTCATCCTGCAACCCACGCTATGCTCGCCAAATGGGCTCCAGTTGAGGAAAGAGGTGCGCTTGGGACATACTGTTACTCTGGATCACAGTTTGGAACTGTGTTCATGCTTGCCATAAGTGGGTTCATAGCCCAATCTTCAGCTGGCTGGCCTGGAATATTTTACATATCTGGAGCTTGCGGATTTGTTTGGTCAATATTTTGGTGCATCTTTAGTGCAAGCACTCCTGCAGAACACAAGACAATTTCACCCGATGAAAGAAAATTCATAGAGACATCTCTGGGACACTCTGAACTCACATACAAAACACATTTGAAAACACCTTGGCTGAGTATTGCCACTTCATTGCCATTTTTATCGCTCATTGTTGTCCACTGTACACACATGTGGGGTTTCTGGACACTTCTTACACAAATTCCATCTTACATGAAGAATATTCTCGGAATGGATATCAAAAACAGTGCTTTACTGTCTGCCTTGCCTTACACAGTCATGCTGATCCTCAGTTTCTTCTTTATATTTTTATCAAAGATTGTGGCGAACAACAAGAAAGTATCGCTAGCATTCAACAGAAAGTTCTTCAATTCCATTGGCCACTGGATTCCAATGATATCATTGATAGCATTGGGTTACGTTACTAAGGAACATACTACACTTGGCGTTGTTTTACTAACTTTAACTGTGGGCATCAATTCCGCAACGTATTTGGGTTTCCAAGTAAATCACATTGATCTCTCGCCAAACTTTGCTGGTACCCTTATGGGAATTACCAATGGAGCCGCAAACGTTATGAGCTCGTTAGCTCCTCTTGCTGTTGGTTTCGTGGTGAACGACGAGGTAAACTGAAGTTTTTTTTTTTTTTGGTTTTCCCTTCTAAAAGACTTATTTTTATTTGCAGAAAGATCCCGCACAATGGCGAATGGTCTTTTTTATAGCAGCCGGGTTTTACTTCTTCGGTAACTTATTGTTTGTCATTTTGGGCAAAGCTACTGTACAGAGTTGGAACTCTGACGAAGATGAAGCAGCTCGAAGAAATTCCAAACGGTTAAGTATGCTTGATGTTGAGGACATAGCACATGAGCTGAAAAAGCCCGACAAAAGCTAAGATCTTAATGCTAGAATAATGTATAAAGCGTAAAAGACTTTGTTATTGTTGATATGTTAGATTTATAATTTAATCGTTTAGTACATTTATATTAATTTAAAAAAAACGATGATATATGTTTGGTCAACAGCTATAAAAAACTCCATTTTGAGTTTTTCTAGTCGTTAATTAAAGGAACAACAGGTCAATTTTAATCTATGTTTGTATTTAATATAAGCCGTTTGTGTAGAACAAAACTGTGTGTGTACAGTATTTTAGGAAATCAAATAAGCTGCTATACAAAAATGAATGTGTGCGAAAAGAAAAAAAAAACAAATTGTGAAAGCTACTCT
Source organism: Melanostoma mellinum (assembly GCA_914767635.1). Lineage (NCBI taxonomy): Eukaryota > Metazoa > Arthropoda > Insecta > Diptera > Syrphidae > Melanostoma > Melanostoma mellinum. Next base: position 233,456,349 of record OU612059.1, read on the forward strand.
GAATGCTTTAGTGAATCGTTTATAGTTTTTTTTTTAGCTAACGATATTTTTAATGTAAATAATTTAAGTGTTTAGTAAGTAAGTACGTACATAATGATATAAGACCAAACTTTGCTGTATAAGGGTGCCCATTAACCTTAACAAAAAAAATTATTGGCTTATTTTTATACATAAAAAAATGAATACAAGAAAAAAGAAAGAAAAAAAGAAAAGGCAAGCAAAAGCCCCAAGAAAAATGATTTGTTTTTATTTTACGTTTAATCCTTACATTTTATAAAACAAAGTCCATTTCCGCTTACTGTCTGTATTCTTGGATCTTTAAAACCACGCAACGCATTTTGATGCAGTTTTTTAATAGATGAAGTGATTAAGAGAAAGGTTGATAAATCAAGTGATGCCCATATTTCCACAGGAACGGGAACATACACAGGAAATGCTTCGATTGTTCCCATATTCCCACGGGACTATATTAAATTGTGTTGGAATATCTCAAAACTAAGTTTTCCTTGAGTCCCTTTTTGTTCACACAAATTTGCAGCCCTCCAAGACTACTTTCCATAGTGAATAAGACATTTTTTGTGTGTTTTTTTTTTTGGTTTATCATGCATTGAAAAGTCATTGCTCATAAATAAAAATATAAAATTATCAAACCAATGTACAGTGGTTTCACTATCGAACAAAGGCGGCCATAATTACTTACTCACTTGATAACATATAAAAACTATTCTTCCTAATATGATTTGGGCTATCTAATTACGAAACCACCATCAGTTTTGATGTATCTCAATGCCTTGAGGTAAGTGTGGTAAAAGGGTTCAAGATCGGTTTACTTCAGTTTAGCTATTGGGGTTAGACAAAATCCTGTAAGAGGTATGTTTTCTACATTTATCGAAATATATTTTTTTATTCTAAATATATTTACATTATTTATTACAGTATGCTCGTACTATGTTGTGTAAAAAATAAACTGTTAGCAAAACACAGAAACAACTAGCTATGCAAATATTCAAATTAAGTTTTATTTTTTTGAATAAGACTTTTTTCAAAAAGTGTTTTGGGTACAAAATATAGGTTTATGTATATTTGTACATCGTTAGGTATGTATAAATTTTTCAAAAACTTCCTTTGAAACGTATGGACCATTTCTAGAGATCTATCAATGTTTTTTTCTATTCCTTAGACCTAACCTTATTTTAGCTCCAAAACTGTTAAAAAATTTTGAGCCAAAAAAATTTAACGACATTTTCTAGAAAATTAAATTTCCTTCAAAAAAGGTAATTTTGAAAATTTTTGTCAGGCTAACCATTTTTAAGTAATCAAGCTTCAGAAAATGGTATGTATTTTTGGTTTTGCTCTTCTACTTTGAATTCTTTTAATTAACGAACAAACCAATGTACGATAAATTGCAAACATGTTTCTAAGAAAAAATTTGATGTTCTACAAAAAAGGTGTGTTAATATTTTTCAATAAAGTACTTTTTTCAGAAGTTATTCACGATTAATGTTGAAAAAATAATAAATTCCTTAGGGCGCTTAAAAATTAATTAAAAATTAATCTGCAAGTTTCTGCAGCTGATTAAACGTAAACTAAATAGTACATTTAATAACCTTTCTGGCAATATATGCATGGATAACATTTTTGGGGCGTTGCGGGGCGTAACAATTAGAAGTTCAAGGCAAATAACATTAAGATTAAAAAATTTGTTTTTCTGTCTAGGCCCAATTTATAAACGATTATATTGAGTCTATCATTGACTCTCAAAAAAAAATAGTGAAGGTTTTACCTTCCAATAATATGTATATCCACATCAAAAAAACAACTTCACAAAAAGATAAGAAAACGTCAAAGCCAACAAATGAAGTCTTAGTAACACTTGGAGTACTAAAATTCAAATGTTGACGGCATTTAGGTTTTCATTTATTATGACTTTAGGATGTTCTCAGCTTATTTAAACGGTTTTTTATTATAACCGTTGCAATGAATTTTTTGAATTTTGGCTTACGGTGGAACTACTGTGCAATGCCTGTACGATTTAATCTAGAACTTCTAATTTCCAAATAAAAAACGATTAAAAATCTATATGCATCAAGAAGTTACAAAAACTAACAAAATCATCAATCATTAACCCTCTTCCACTCCTCACCCCATCACTATAACCCATTCTCCGTTATCGCAAGGAGCGCAATGGATCATTTAAGATTTAGCTTACTCGCAAGTGCAATACTTTTCACCCAAGTCATTTTACAAGTTACAACTAATAACTAAAAAGATAGAGACGTCGCGATTTCATGTTTCTCCCGTTCTGCGCGTGTATGTTCTCGAGGCACACATTCGTATAGCAGCGTCGCATTTTCATTTACTAACGTTCTCACAGGTCACAGCTACAAGCCAAACGTGCGCAATGCGTTATCTTGTTTGATTTTATACTGCAGGATACGCCTAAATGGGAATTAAATTGTTATCATCGGATGACTTGTCAGTTCCTCCCGAGATGCGATACCTGTAGAAAACAATGGGATGTTCTCCTTAGGAACCCTGAACTCGAAGAAGGCATATTTGCTAACTATAAACCCACCTTATACATTTACAACGAGAAAAAAGTATTGCAGTTTTAGCATGAGACGTTTCAATTTTACGCTGAAATTTGAAAAAATTTACTTTCAAACCGAGAACTACTCTTTACCTTGAATTTTTCGACATAACTTGTAATTCGTTATTTGTAAAGATGTTATAGCAGAGAGACGAGATTATGTAACTAAGGACTAATCTTGCTCGGTAACATACCAATTATCTTTTTAAGAAACAATTGTTAAAAGGTATTCATCTTTTAATTTAAAATATAAAAAAACCCGCCAACCTAACCAAGCAGAGCCCCTTCGATGCTCACAGATTTTAAAACAAAAACTGTTAGTCGAAGAATTTATGATTATATTATAAAACAAATGAGCTTTTCAATAAAAACTTAAATTGCAAAAAATGTGTTAGAAAGGTTTTCTCTTTTGAGAGTGTTTTAATAAAGCTTCATGCTAAAATTTAGTTCTAGTTCAGTATGTAACTCAATTATACCGATGACATTTTGGCATTTCTAATAGTAACTCTATTAATTTTTTTAACTAAAAATCGGAGCCATAATGTTACTTTGATTTTAATTTAACAATATTTTGGCAAGAAATGGCAAATTTTTCAGTCATATTTTATGATTTATATATTTTTCTGAACATGCATAGATATTTTTTTATATTCTTAAATTTTCTTGTTGTACTGTACTCATTACAATTGTTCGACAGATTGTTTTTTAATGTTTACCTATTGACGTCGGCATGGCAGTGTTGACATCAGCTGTTGCGCGTTTATTTATTTATTTTTATAAATTTTTTATCATCGTCAGCAAAACATCACAATTTCCCAAAGCCTCTTTCAGTCGTATAATAATGTCGTTGTAATGTAACATAATACGATAAAGCAGATATTGTTTCATTCGAATTTCATTTGTAATTAGTTTGTCAACATTCCTAAGTAAAAAATGCCTTTATCGTGGGACTGCTTCTCTTTGTTCAATCGTCGTGGTTATCAGCCCCTTGGCCAAAATAGTAAGTAGAAATATTTTTCCCTTCTCTACTTTACTCTATCTTACTTTAGCAAATCTAGTTACTCAGAACTGTATGGGAGTAAGGCATATCCAATGTTTGCTTGCATTTTGTGGCCTGTCTGTTGCATACGCTTTGCGCGTCAATCTCTCTGTAGCTATTGTGGAAATGACTGACCGAAATTCCACAAATACGGATTTTAAGGTAAGTCCTTTTGTTCAAAGTTGATTGCTTCTATTTTAATCAATACTTTTAAGTCTTACGATTGGGATAGCAAAACAAAGTCGCTTCTACTCAGCAGTTTCTTTTGGGGTTACGTTGTAACTCAAATTCCAGGCGGATATTTTGCACACAAATATGGAGCTAAGGTAACGCTCCTTACTGGTATATCGCTATGCTCACTTCTGGCTCTGATGACTCCTTTGGCTGCTGAGGTCGGGAGCTGGCATTTAGTTTGCGTTTTAAGGGTGGTTCAAGGCCTCTGTCAAGGAGTTGTATTCCCATCAACTCATACGTTCCTGTCAAAATGGGCTCCAGCAGATGAGAGAGGTCGATTAGTAACATTTTGCTACTCTGGCTCCCAATTTGGTACAGTTGTAATGTTGGCTGCTAGTGGGTTTATTGCATCTTCGTTCCTAGGGTGGCCTAGCATCTTTTATATATCTGGAATAACAGGTATTATTTGGGCGTTTGTTTGGATGTACTACGCCGCCAGTACTCCGTCGGAACACAAAAAAATTACTGAAAATGAACGAAAGTATATCGAATCTCCTATGGGTCATACAAAAGAAAATCGTAAACCATGTCCTCCGACACCGTGGCTGAAGATTGCGACTTCATTACCATTCATTTCATTGCTGATTGTTCACTGCGGCCAAAACTGGGGTTTCTGGACGCTATTGACAGAAATTCCGAACTATATGAAAAATGTTCTAAAAATGGATATAAAAAATAACGCTATGCTCTCAGGTCTTCCATATCTGGCAATGTTCTTGTTAAGTTATGGATTTATATATCTAGCTGAAATTTTAAATAAACGACAGTGCATGTCACTGTCCAAATCTCGGAAGATTTTTAACAGCATTGGCCACTGGATTCCTATGATAGCCCTAATCGCTTTAGGATACGTCACTGCAGAGTACACGAAATTGGCAATTGCACTACTCACCATTGCCGTTGGTGTAAATGCAGCTACCTACTTGGGCTTCCACGTGAACCACATCGACCTCTCACCAAACTTTGCTGGACCACTGATGGGTATCACAAACTGTGCTGCTAATGTAATGAGTATTCTAGCTCCACTAACTGTTGGGATTGTTGTCACTGATGAAGTAAGCTTAACTTTTTGGTTTTTGAACATAACTGAACAAACTTTTACTTTTAGACAAATTCAGAACAATGGAGAATAGTGTTCTTCATTGCTGGTGGATTTTATTTTGTTGGCAACACACTGTTTCTCATTTTTGGTCAAACTGAAGTACAGTCATGGAACTTTCCTGCAGCCAGAAGCAGACGTCCAAGTGACCAAGACTCTCTTTTAGATAAGAATGGTGCACAAATTGCATAGTAATAGTATTTTCTGAATGAAAGATTAAGAATTTATTACAAAGCTAACGAAGGTCAATTAGTTATGTGTTGTTTAATTTTTTTTTTTTTTTTGTAAATTTATAATAAATTTGTATTGCATAGAGTAGAAGGTAGTAATGTTTTTTAATAAAAAAAACTTTATTGAAAATCTGTTAAATGATGTGTTTACTATATAAAAAGAGACAAATGCTCACTACCTCTACTTGTTTAGAATGACTATTAAAAACTATAATAGAAGGCCGTAGTTTGGAAAAATAAGTAATGAATCCATATATTTTTCGTATATGACCATTCATTATTTCATATTTCACTTTTTATATATACAGCTATGGACAAAGAAATAGCACACTCATTCATTTTCTTATGAAAACTGCATTTATTTTATCCTTTTGAACTTAAATAGTTTATTTCCTAGTTTATGACATGAAGTGACTTCTAAGGATTAATAATAATTAGTAATAGGGAATTATTTCTTTACAATTCAATTTTTAAAAATATATTTTGCAGTGATGATCAAATTTCTTGTGGACAAGAAAATAGCACACCTACCTATAATCGTAAAAAAAAATTATTTTTAGTAAAAATATTTATTTTTTCATAAATTTTGGTATAACCAAGTTAGTTCTTAGTTGGTTGACCACGATTTTTTAAAGTTGCTTGGCACCTCCTTGGTAAGCTTTCAACTAACTCCCAGCATCTACTTTGCGGGATAGAGTACCAAGCTTCTTTGATTCCGGCCCAAAGATCGTTTGAATTTTTAAATTTTGTCTGCCCAATTTTGACTTTAACATCATTCCATAGGTGTTCTATAGGATTAAAATCGGGACTTTGAGCTGGCCAGGTTAGGACATCGATTTGTTCATCCACGAGCCAAGCTTTTACTATATTTGATGCGTGTTTGGGGTCATTGTCATGCATGAATATCCACTTAATTGGCATGAACTCAAAGGAATATGGTTCCATTGTATTCTTCAGTATTGCAAGCTAAGCGAATTTATCCATTTTGACATCAATCCTCACCAATGCAATGGTCCCACCCCATGCTAGGAAAACCACCCAGACCATTAAATTTTCCACTCCATGTTTCACCGTCTTTAAAGTATACTTAGGATTGTACGCTTCGCACTTAGGACGATTCAAAAATTGCGGTACTTTTTAGGCTTGATAGACTGCATTTGTTTATCAAATCTACATACCCGAAGAAAAAGAAACATCACAACCATTTCACATAACGGAAATTTTGAATTTATGATTTTTCTCAATAGTGTGCTATTTCTTTGTCCATAGCTGTAAATATATGTATATATATATAAAATAAGAGAATAGAAGAATGTGTTATAACTACATGTAGCTCATTAAAATACATTGGGAACACCAAGAACCAAGGATAGATCCCTTGTCTCTAAATTCAAGAACATTGCTTTTTACAATTGAAAATCATAGTTTGAAAAAATGAGTTCTTGTTTTGAAAAAAAAAACCGGTACGGATAGTTGCAATTTTACAATTAAAAATTCGATTTCACTGAGATTAGGCCACACGACACATCCGGAACACACCAACACCTATGCCGAAGAGAGAATCATCCAAACTGCCGCGAATGCAACTCCACGATCGACATTAAACACATTCTTAGCATAGGACAATACGCTCTACCAACCTCTATCTAAATAACATCTTAAAAGACAACTCTATCCTATCAATATTAAAAAGTCCTACTACTAAAAATATAAAATTAACAAAAGAACTCATAACATCTTGTAACTTACTCTAATCTAACTTTCAGATATTTTTTATCTAAATAACTTATTATAAATCTAACCCCTATACTATTACCTTAGTCAAATGTGAATTTAAGTCGATAGCTTCTGCAGCTAGAGATTTAAAAAATAGATTAACTTTGTAATTCTATTTAATTATTCTGTTAATAAAAATGATATTAATAATAATTGGTTAAAAAAAAAGACATTCAGAACAGGCTCAATCTTAAAAAATTAACACGATATCGCTTAAATAATTGGTTTCAGTCGGAAACAGAATAGCTTTAGATTTGGTTCTTAAAAAAGACGATTTTGATGCAAAAATTTATGTAAATATTAGAGTCGTTCGATGAACTTTATACTTTATATTCAGCTGAATACGAGTATCAAAGATAAATTTTGTGTTTGCAAAAGCAACAATGCAAACAGACGGAAACTGCGGGACAAGGGAAGCAGTAAATCCTGCTTTGGGACCAGTTGAGAAAAAATAACGATTCGTGGCGACTACAGAGCAGCCCCTGGGCTTGAACGCACGAACTAACCTATCTTAGGTATTATCTTAGTTAAATAAGCACTAATTTTTAAAACCAATGGAACACTAAAACTTGTTTCTATTCAGTTTGACGAGATTGCCTTTGTGTGAGTGAAACACCTATGGCCCAAAAAAATATTCCTCGAACAAAATGTTGTTTTTGACGTAACATGTGTTAGTGCTTCTTGAGTGGATTCTCACTTCAAACCAAAAAGTGGCTGTCACTTCTCAGAATCATGAGAAGCGATCTTTTTGCACTAATGGAACGGTTTGAGAATGATGCTGGACCCTTCTGGAAGATTCTTTTCGTTCAATTGAAAGCGACAATAGTTTGCTTTTGACGAAGAATTGATAAGCCTTCCGAAACACTCTCATTAAGCAATGAAAAGCCCTTTCTCACTAAGCCGGGCTTCTCTATTCTATTTTTCGATTTTAAATTTAATATGCCATGTAAGTTACTAAAAAAGAATGCGTAAGGTTGTTCTAAATATATTTGAAAAACTTATCTCTTCTTAAAAGAAAATTTAATCTTGAACCCATTAAATTGATGAACTATGTATGTCTGGCATAGGTTGTTAGCTTTATCTTTTCGCACTCAGCTTCAACTCTGATTCATTGCCTAATTAGTGGTGAATTATCATCAAATAACAGCGCACTTCTTCACAACAAATAATCTTAAATTGAGCATGGAATTTTTTCAAAAAAAAATTATCAAAATTGATTTATTTTAATTGCTTATGTCTTTATAGGATTAAATTAGATTGAAAAAAGCTTGGGAAAATATTTTTTTAACACTCTCTCCTAAGATGATTTGCCTAAGAACAAAACTTCTGCAAGCCTAGGTGTTGTTGATTACTTTTTTGAATTGAATTTCTAACCATTATACATGTATGCACTATACGCATGCAAGTTTTAAAATAAAATATATATACTATGCCCTTCTGCAGTCATTTGCAATATGATGAAAAGAGTTGTAAACAATAGACTAGAGTAAGTGACACTTGAAAAAAGACAAGTATTTAATTCATTTGAATTACACAACAACAATCACTTTGGAAGGAATTAAGGTCGAAAGATTAAGAAAGTGGAAAAATTTTACTATAAAATAAAACTTCCACTGAAGAGTCGTGAAAGATTGCAAAACTGACTTATAAAAATTCTTTTGGATTCAAATACATATGTTTTTGATTATAAAAATGTTTCGCGTTTAGTTCACATTTTGGCATTGAGTTTCTCCTTTCAAAGCAACGAATGAGATAAGAGCTATAAGGAAAAAAGTTCTATATTTCAAAAGAGCACCCAGGAACATTACACTGAGTGAGAGATCCTCTTAGGTGGCACAATCAAGTCAATCTGAAAGGTTTTAAGTATCAAACTGGATGCAGTTGGGACGCAATCGTATTAACTATCGAGATATTTTATTGGTTTATGGCCGAATACTGTAGTGCTCAACAAAGTATATCGAAATTGCTTCAGGTGAAAAATATATCTTTACTTTTGAAAATATTTTACCCACCTACTTTCAAAATTTCCCGACCAGTATTCCTATTACTGAAAATCCCTGGTGTTTTTGAATATAGTCAACATGGCTTTTATCATCCCATCATAGGGATCTCGGTCTGTACCAAACCTGACCACCAATTCCAAGCCCGAAAATTGACTTAGTCTGCTTCTAGACTTTAAACGTTGAGTTAGTGGTTTTTGCCTTTAAAAAAATGCATACGTTTTTTGGTTAAATATTGTATAAACAAACAAAGCGTGTTTTTACCAAAAGAAAAGTGTTGGTGTTTGTTTCAGTGGCATCCATTTAGCCAACGTTTCTGCTTGAAAAATATATGTTAAAGGGTTTTAACATATGAACAATATTCTTCCAATTTGCATTGGAAAATATTCAAAAGTGAGCGAGTGAAAATTAAACTTTGGAGCCACCTGGAAAAAAAGTTGGTTTCCTGTGTGCACAATAACTCGCGACAGAATCATGTCAAAATCACAAAAAAGTCAAAATGCATTCGGTGAAGAGATGTTCCTCGACGTAATGAGGAGGATTTTTTTCGATTTTTCCATTTTTCGTAGCACCGATTTTCACAAAAAAAAAAAAATTCAGCTAATTTGTTGTTAAAAGGTTAGTAATTATTTACAAAAACGAAAAAGCACTCGACAATACCTGGTGAATTATGTGAAGAAGTACTGTGCACAATTTCAAAGCGATTGGTCCAGTAGATTTTTAGTTATCGTTCACGCGAACTTCAAATGTGACAATTTTCAGAAAACGGGTTTGAAAAACTCAGAAGAGTTTGGTCATTTAGCGCTCATTGCACATAAGTTTGCGAACACTATACCTACTACTTTACACCATGCCTCAAATATAATTAACAAGACCGGAAGAAGCCTTTTATAAAGAAATTTGATTGGGGTTGAAAAATCAGGTATAATACCCGGCATGGAGCAATTGACGCTGAAATACTCATAAATTCGTCAATTTAATTCCGATCAACTTGAACTTTTAACACATGCATTCATTCAAAAGATTTGAAGAAAAATTAAATATTTTAATTACCACCACCCCCGCCCCTTAATCTATTTATTACAATGAGTGTAAAAATTATTTAAAGCTATAAACTCATTCTAAAGAAAACAACAAAGCTATCTTACACAAGCCTTCTTAAAATTAATTGATTTTATCATTTGGTATGCTTAGTCTTAGACATTCTTTGTTATCTACTTCTTAACTTCAGACTTTGCTTATTTTGTTTGATTTGCAACCCGAGGTAACTTTAGTCAACAAGCAAAAACAATAAATTTTCTACCGGCATTTCTGTTATAAACTCCATATCAATAAGCGTGCTGGCATAAATATCATTTAGATGTAAAGCATTCACATACAAAACATATCACACTTATGAATAAAAATCTTCAATTTCATTGTGTTTTCTTCTTCTTCGTGATAAGCCCGAATTATACATTTGATTGTGACGTTAAGATTTGATTCAGATTGTCAATATATATAAGTTTCCCTAGGCTTTTTCGATGAGTTGATGTTCGCACGGGCAGCAGTTACTTTCGTAAAGTGATCTTGTGAATAAAAAAAATTAAAAATCGGAAGAACGTTCCAAATTATAATAGAACACTCAAGTTTATTAAAATTTCATCATGAAATCAAATGTGATAGAAACACAAACGACACCAGCCGATAGAATGACAAAACGTAAGTAGCCATTTGAAGGAGTTTAATATGTATGCAGAATTCGAAAATACAATTCACTTAATTTATCTCACACAAAAGTTCATATTTTCTTTCAAAATTAACTTTCAATATCATTCAAAACTGTGCAATAGAAATCTACAAGAGCAACTTCTTTTAACTTATCTTCTAAAAATTATTGAACAATTTAGAGCTCATTCCAATTGTTTGCTAAGCACCGGAGCTAGGTATAATGAAGTGAATATTTTTTGAAAGCTTTGCAAATTATTTTTTGTTAAAAAGAAACAGACATTGTTGGGGACAATGTAATTTATAGATATAATACAACGAAAAAAAAATTTACGAACCACAAAAAAAAAATAAATAACCAAAACATTCAAGGTATTGGAAGGGTTATTTAGTAAGTTTGTGGCTTTGTATATAAACATACGGCCGTTGCAGCAATTAATTTAAAGAACATTGTATTGGTTGTATAGATAATGACTAATGAGCTAGCCGTAAATTGATAATTGCATCGTCTGGGGATCTTATCTTCATAGTCTACAAATCTTTTTCTTAGATTTAAGTATATTTGCACAGTTGAATACTTCGCAGAATGTTCAATTTGATATTAAGTAAAAGTTAAAAACTTAAGCAATGTAACATTCACACAATTTTAAATGGAAGTATAGGGGATCAAGTATGTAAATGAAAATGTCTATTAGTAAGAACAATAGCGTGATAAAAAATCTAATCAACTTACGTTGTTAAGTGTTTTTGTAACTTCTAATACCTAAGCAAAGTGAAAGTTTAACATTTTTTCTTATTAACTTTGGAATTGGTTACTAAACATCATCGATCTGACCCGAAGTTAATATTGATTTTATCTTAAACAATTTGATGTCTTCTATTTGGTCACAGAGTTTCAGCTGTTTATATAGTTAGAATAAAAATACAAGTTTGTAAAAAACCACATTTTATTCTTAAAACGTCAAGATATTGGCATATCACATTTCCAAAAATGCATGTGGCTCTGTATTAAATTAAATGCCTTAAATTTTAAAAATTAACAATCTAATGCTTGGGACTTTTGTATTTTTTTATATAGTCTACTCACCCTGTGGTGATGTTTAAATTAGAAATTCTCTTCTTAAACACTACACAAGTTAAATCTCAACGTTGTTAGTAAAGTTTTAGCTGCAGGCAACGACTTCTGATAATGTTACAATGTAAACGAGTGCCGACCTACTCAAAATGTTGTTGTTTCCTAGAGGTGAACTTGTTCTAGACACCAAGTCAACTTTAGAAAAATCTACTTCAAAAAGTGGCTGACCTAATGACGAGTAATGGTAAGCCAAATACAAGTTTCTTATTAAAAACGCATTAAAATGAATTTTTTTCACTAGCTGTGGACATTGTTCAAGTAGCCGCCTCGATTGGCAGCACATTCTGTCACTACAATTGTCCAAATTATTATTGTTGGTTTCGGGCAGTAGCTTGAATAATATTGGCTTTAAATGCTTAAATCATTTCCGGATGGTTGACATAAAATCCAACCTCCACGGTTGTTTAAACCAGGCCTCGTGATTGTTTGAGAGAGAAACTAATCTATACACTATTTCTTATCTTATCTTACTCTTACCCTTACTCTTTTTGAAAGCGGAAAGATTTTTGGTTTTTTTTTTTTAAATAGGCTCCAAAACTGTCTAGAGCCTATAGGAAATAACATGGGCTATATTTCATCACCTTATTCTCCCCGGAATAGAAACGGGAACGTAAACGAGACTTTAGTGTGTGTATTTAATAAACTCCAAAAACTGATGTCCCGACTTGAATGAAATTTAGAACAAAGATGATCGATCTAAGGCCTGAGAAATTACATAAGCTATATTTTCTTTCCATTTTCAATCGGGAACGCAAAGGAGAACAAGAAGGAACAAAATTATTTCACCATTAGAGTGCTTCATCCTCCCCGAGTAACAGATTATATTTCATTCCCATATTCCCACCCTAAATTCCGCCAAAACTTCTTTTTAAAAAGCGCAGGGTTTTGGCTATGCGGCATTCACTTTGGATATCTCCAGTTTTCAATGTTTCTATACTGAGTTTAGGCATAGGCAAAACATTGTCGTGGTCTATTTTAAAATAATCAGTTTTACGCTAAAATAATAAAAGGTAGGTTTCCTCATGACTGGTAAATAGTATAAATATAGAAATAGGTGCATACGCACTTTTCGGAAAGGAATGAGCAGTTCATTGAGAAACTCAAAATCTGATTTTTTGGAAGAATTTCAACTGTAGCTCTCCAGTATCTCCTGCCAAGAAAAATCCCGTTCATATGTCAGGCTTGCTATGCGAAGCTTATTATATAAGCACAAAATGGGTTTGTTCGTGCCCTGGGGTCGCCACAAAGCGTTTTTTGAGAAACCTAAAGGCGCCCTTAATGTCAAATTTAGTGTATTTTGTGCCCTAGGGTTGACCTAGGTTTTCCCTCAACTCGCCCTAGATATTTTCTGTGGCGAATTGAGGGCTATCTAATGGCATGTATTCTTTATAATGACTAGGATGTGTGGTGATTTGTGGTTAAGCGTTTTTTGAGGAGTAAGTAAGTAAGTTTTTTGAGGACTGGAAAACCCAAGTTTTTTTTTTGACAACTCATAGCGTTGTCAAGAAAACCTGGGTCAACCCTGGGGAAAGTTAAACGAACGAACTTAATAGGTACGTGTTTTATTTTCCTTAAATCCTAAATCTAGATTAGCTGTTCCACGTTGCACATAATACAAAAACAGTTTAATAAACGTGTATAGTAAAACTAATCTAGATCCAAATAGAAGATAATAAAAAAAACCGCCTATGACTACTTCCGCACTCTAAATCTTCATGTACATATTCATACTGTTTGTGGGTACGACTCCATACAACTGAAAAAAGCGACCAGAAACAGTTCAATATCAATTTCCAAGCTTTAACACGATACAAACAGTTCAGAAGTCCAAACAAAAAAATATAAAATGACTCGTAAGTCTTGCGTACAACATTGTTGTGCACAAAATTTGGCGATTTATTGGGTCTTGATAATCTCCATCCGGAAACACATGACAAATGTTCGAATTTAATCACCTGGGTTCCTAAAATCAAGTGCTTGCGCGTGGATTTATATTTCTCATACTACACCAACTTTGGATCGCTTATACTCCCTATTCCTAATCTGATACACACCCATAAGATAAAAATTATAGGTAATCAGAAGAAAATAATTTTGATAACCAAGCTTAATATATACTAACAAAAGTGATGGAATTTTCGCTTAGTCACTTTTAGTTTTGAGATGCAGTTTGTGTAGATAAGAGATAAGATGTGCAATTGTGCACTGTTCATTTCCAAGCTATGAAGATGTTATATTAAAAATATTTCTAAGAAATGGATTAAAACTTGAGACAACACTTCTTTTACTAAGAAGCTTACGTATTCATCAAATGACTATTTAAACTTTAAACGATTTTTTTTAATTACAGCAAACATATTGGGAGTTCGCCATTTTCAAGTTTTCATGATGTTTGGGGGAATGGTATTTGGCTATTTTTTGCGTGTTAACATCTCAGCTGCAATAGTTCCAATGTCGCAACCTTCGAAACACACAAGTGTCCCATATTACAATTGGGATAGCAGCACACGATCATTGATCTTAAGTAGCTTCTTTTGGGGCTATGTTGTTGCACAATTTCCATCAGGAGTACTAGCTAAACGTTTCGGACCGAAAATCGTTCTTTCCGTAGCAACTGTATTTTGCTGTTTTTGTACTATAATAACACCATTGGCAGCGAAAATTGGGGACTGGCAATTTGTTTGTGCTCTTAGAATACTTACTGGATTAACTCAAGGTGCCGTTTATCCGTGTATGCATACTTTGCTCGCAAAATGGGTACCATGCACCGAAAGAGGACTTCTTTCTTCGATAGTGTATTCAGGAGCGCAATTAGGATCGGCTATAATTTTGGGTACAAGTGGTTTCCTGTTTGATTCGGCAGTAGGATGGCCTGGAATATTTTACATTTCTGCTACTGTAACTTTTATTTGGGCTGTGGCATTTTACTTCTTTGGAGCGGATTCCCCAGACACATGTAAACATATATCAAAGGAGGAAAAGGAGTATATTAAAGCCCTGACAGGAAGTCAAACTAATACACAGGTAAAACATATTTTTTTAAATATATTTTGCAAAACCAATAAATTAATTTCAATTACTTAAACGAGCGCAGCTCTTAATTACGCACTTATAGATACTTCCCGATACTATTGTCCATATAATTTTTAACAACATAGATAACGCATTTAGTCATATCGACTCAACAACAAAAATCAATGAACGATAAGACTTTTTCCTCTTATGGTTTTGTGGTCTTGTTAACCAGATTTTAGATTTATACACCCGCGAGATAATATTTCTTTTCTGCCATGCGAAAGCTGCGTTTATTTGGGTCTTTGATAAGATTAACAGAACAGAAAATGCTTTTAAGAATAAACAATAATAAAAATACGACTAACACACAGACACAATCTATCAATAACCTTTTCGTATATTGAAAATAAAGTGTATATATCGAAATTTTATTTATTTTAGGAGATGTCCACACCATGGAAGTCCATGTTCACCTCGCTTCCGTTCTACGCTTTAATAGCTGCTCATTGTGGATTTACGTTTGGATTCTATTTTCTCCTGACCGAAATTCCGACCTACCTTAACCGTGCTCTTTTGTTGGATGTGAAAACAAACGCTTTATTCTCAGCTTTGCCATACATAGCAATGTGGTTGATGAGTTTCATTGTCGCGCCACTCTCAGATATGCTCATTAATCGCAAATATTTAAGCGTAACGGCTTCAAGAAAAATTTTCAATTCTATTGGCCAATGGGTGCCGATGGTATGCCTGGTTGCTCTGGGTTATATGACGAGTGAAAATAAAGCTTTTGCCATAACGTTGCTTACAATTGGTGTTGGACTGAACTCAGCATCTTTCGTAGGATATTTGGTGAATCACATGGATTTATCGCCCAATTTCGCTGGAACGATGATGGGGATCACCAATGGAATTTCGAATATACTATCTTTATGCGCACCACTTGTGGTGGGAGCTGTTGTCACAGACGAAGTAAGTTTTATTGACAATTTATTTGAAAAAATACAACACATGTTGTTTTGTTTTTGTTTATCGTTTTACAATCGCATCATTTTTTTACTACTCAAAATGTTGATTCAGAATTTCATTAAATCTAATTTTGCAGAGTGATCCAGCCCAATGGCGTATTGTCTTCTTTATTACCGGCGCTGTTTATCTTATCTGCAATGGACTGTTCTTGATCTTTGGATCAGCAAGGGTACAAAAATGGAATGAGCCGGAACCAGAATGGTACAGCCAAGATACAATGAATACCAATGTTTCATTGGATACACAGAGTTTTCCCGGAAAAAGATAACAAAATACGCTTTATAAGCTTGTACATAATTCATACATACATATACATATCATATTATATCATAATGATCTCTAAGCTTTAATATTATTAATACGAATAAAACAAACTAGATACTAAAAAAAAACTTATTTTAATATTTCTTGTAAACAGATTTCTTTGGAATGGTACTTCTAATAAAAAAAAAAAAAAACAGTTTATAGCATAGAAAGGAGCGACAATTTTCCATTTTTTCAGGCTAGCTCTCTGCAGTTTTGCAATCAAAGTCTGTTGATGTGGAAGAAGATCACTTGATTAAGCCACCTAAGACGAGGTCTTCCCCTTCCGCGATTTCCCTGCAATGTGCTTTCGAAAGCCTCGCAATGCGTACTCTTCTGGCTATGCCCATGTCGCGGTACAGCTTATACAGCTCGTTGTTGTATCACCAATGATCATTCGGAGAATTTTTCTTTCGAAACGACCAAGGGTTTCCTCATCTACTTTCGATAAGGTCCATGCTTCCGTCCCGTAAGGGAGGACTGGATGATCAAGGTCAAGGTCTTACACAGCGTTACCTTGGTTTTTCTGGAGAGGGTTTTGTTTCTCAAATGCCTTCTTAACCCAAAGAAGCAACGGTTGGTAAGATTTATTCTCCGTTTGATCTCTGCACTGATGTTGATTTCCGTGTCTATAGCGGATCCAAGGCAGACGTGACGCAAAATGGGTACATTGTGACGTTTTGTCCAATTCGTCGATGTTCTCAATACTTGTTTGATGACAGCATATACTTCGTTTTGCCTTCATTAACCATCAAACCCATTTGTGCCACTTCTGTTTCAATACTCGCAAAAGCACCAACGACATCACGCTTTTTTCTTCCCGTCAATATCGTCTGCGTAGGCGAGTAATTGTACAGACTTTTAAAAGATTGTTCCTCTGGTGTTGACGTTTGAGTTTTCCACCGACCTTAACGGAGCAGCGTGAATTCTTCACAGTCATCTTGCATAGTCGTACTACTTTTTCAGGGATGCCGAAACTAAACATGGCTCTGTACAGCTCGTCTCTGTAAATACTGTCATACGCGGCCTTGAAATAGATAAAAATATGGTGTATATGACATTATATTCTCGGGTTTTTTCCCAGATCTGCCGTAATGTGAAAATGTTGGTCTATTGTGGACTTCTATGGTCTAAAATCACATTTATAAAGACCTATCAAGTTGTTGACGTGGGGCTTCAAACGTTCACATATTACAGCAGACAAGATCATATAGCGACGTTAAGGAGGCTTATCCCTCTATAATTGGCGCAATTGTTAGGGTTTCTTTTCTTTAGGATCGGGCATACGATACTGAGGTTCCATTCATCGGGCATACTTTCTTCCGATGACATCATGCAGATTAGCTAGTGCATGCTCCTTTCCAACTGATCTCCAGCTGACTTGAAAAGTTCGGCATCAAGGCCATCTGCACCTACAGTCTTATTTGATTTAAGTTTGCATATGGCAAGCTTAACATCTTCTAGGTCGGCAGGACGGCATTCTTGATCAATCGTCCAAGCTGAATGGGGATATCTGTCTGACAGCGGAATTTGTGTCCTCATCGCCGTTGAGCAGTCTGCAGAAGTGATCTTTCCAGATCCTCAGTAGAGACTGTGACTCTACAACTATGTTTCCCTGCTGGCTTTACAGGTTTGAGTTCGGGACTTGCCACCCTGGCAGGAACTTTTTACCTTTTGGTAAAAATTCCGAATCTCGTTCCTGTCATGGCACATCTCAATTTCCTCAAACGAGCGATTCTCATGCTGCTTCTTTTTCTTTTGGAGAATTTGGTACACCTCCCTTCTTTTCTGCTTGTAAATCTCGTTATACTGATCGTAGGCAGTCCTTGTTCGTATTTGCATCAACATTTGTCGGGCTTTTTATTTGGCTGCATTTGCCTGCCTGCATTCTTCATCGAACCATAGGTTTCATTTTGGGGGCCGAGTGAAAGCCAGAACGTCCCAGAATTGATTTCATCTTTGTATATAGATAGTTTTATTTTTAGCTAAATTGGATTTTTTGATACTTTTAATCCCTACAAAATACTGAACCAGCCATAAAAATTCCAAAGCGAGGAAAATAGAACTATAACTAAAATTTTACGATCAAAACAACAATACCTTAAATAAATTCTTGGTCACTTTGGTTTAATTAGTTTTACTATCTACATCAGTTCAAATCCAATAACAATATTCAATGAAAAGCTCACTCATTTCGTTTGAGTAGTAAAAAATGGTTTATGTCACAAACTCATGACTCTCTTTTTTTATAACATTTCGGATGATCCAGTGACAAGCTCCTCCCTCGTAAGTGTCCTGTATCCTCCGTAATTCAAGTTGTAGGACAACTTTAAAATCCGAAAAGAAATGATTAGCTTCAATCGTTTCAATATGAATAAAACCAAGCCAGATAATAAAAAAAAAATCAATTGTTATATTTCTTGTCTAAAACTCTCTGTTGCTCTAGTTTAAAGTTTATTTTCCTAGGTGTTGCTTGCGTTGCGAGCACAAACCAAAAAGAGACAATCCAGCTTATAATGATCGTTGCATAAAATACCGCGGGGAAAGATTTGGCATTGCCAATGGGTATTTTTGACACCAGAGGAGCCTTCAAACGTAGTGTCTTTTTCAAATGTTTCCAATCACACTCTTGTTGGTCCCGAAGCTCTACCAGATGAAACTTGCCATCGTTAAGGCAAAAGTTTTGTTTTTGATCTTCAAGAAGATCATCATAATTAGAAAGATCATCGTCCGGACATCGCATGTACATTTCTGGAGTTATAATTTCTACATTGGCGAAGCTAAAAATAGTTAATAAATACTTTATCTTCTTTAAAATCGCACTTAACACACAACACAATTTCTTGAACTGAAAATTGTAAATCAAACAATGCAAAAATTTTGAAAAATATCTTAATTCAAAAATGTTCCTGCTTCTGAAGGTAATGATGGTATCTTTTGCTTTTCGTCAAATCTTTTTAATAGAGCAGAATAGAATATAAATATTAAATGCTTCATTTTCAAACTTTTGTACGAAACTGAAAATTTATGATTTGCTTTCCAACTCTTTTTTGTAAAACGATAAATAAATCAGTTTATTCATTAGAGAGATAATAGAGGTACTAAATGTAGGTATGTATGCTTCCTCATAGACTATCGAACTAAGAAAAAAAGGATCTCGTAATTCATTTAAAATTTCCAATCCCCTTTAAATAATAGCAATGGCTAGGCAATGCATGGGACCTGCTTACCAAGCTACTCAAAAACTACCACATTCCGAAACTTTAAGCAATGTACCTATGTGTATAATTTGTTTTATTACAATTTTGAAATGTAATCACCGTATAGCACAAGCGGATCAGTATTGTTAAGCAGACAAGCGAAAAAGCTGTGATCCCATTGATATCAAAATTATTTTAGCGAAGTTTGGAATTCCATCCATAAGTTCTAATTGAAACTTCGCAGTCAATGGTTAGTAAATTCCACCTTACAAATGACCTTTAAAATGTACTAGTTGGTACTAGGCTTCGTTAGGCATTAAAACAAATGAATTTGAGACAGTTAAGTTAATTTTCAATTAAAATATACCCGAAACTCCCGAACGAAAAAGTAGATTTTAATTAAATTTTTGTTTGAAATTTTTTTCATACAAAGCAGTACGAAACGGATCAAGTTCTTCAAATATTGAACGATCGAGACTGGACTGCTCTTATCAATTTTGTGAAAACTGCGCTGCGATATCGAAACCAAATATTAAATGAAGCGTTTTTATTTAATAAATATGTAACTTTGTGCACCTTTTTTTCTATTTTGTTTTATTTTAAACTTGTCATTCTGACAGACGGCTTTTGCCATGTCGTAAAAGATTTGTAAACTGAATTTGTAAACCATAAGCTTTTGTAATAAATCTTACTACTACTACTACTACTATTACAAAACAGTAGTACCTTTCAAACAAATCTATAAAAATCGGATCACCCGTTCGTAAGCCAAGTTGGTTTTATATAGGTACACAATTAGATCATTTTTACAATGACATGCCAGAATAAATGGCTAAAGTTATTTACATGGTTTTATGTTGAGTCGATTGAGCTTTAGTGCTTGGTCGATTCAGAATTTTGCACGCAACATGGAAATCAATAAATAAATTGTAATTGAATTCATAGCAAATACAACATTTTTAACTAATTATAGAAAATGCGATATTATGAATGTAAAGTATGTAAACAATTTAGTATCGGTTGCATGGTAGGCTTACCTTTCTTCGCCAGGCGAATGATATCGAAAATGTATTGGCAATTTTATATTTTCTGTAATCCTTGGTGCACTAAGAATAAGAACGGTGAGTTCATTGGCTTTTTCTGTTGGAATTTCAACATCAACAAAGTGGGGATAAATTGCGTCTAACTATAACCATTAAACTATCAAAAATATAAATTTTTTTACTCAGTTTAAAAATGCAACCTTTTTAAGTCTCTTCAAGTCATCTAATTGGTCTACACTGATATACACTGCCGCTGGAAGTTTTTGTTCCAAATATAACTCGCAATCTTTTCCAGCCAAAGGATAGTCGAATTCAATTGTATATTGTAGATCCCTTTGAATTTGAAAAAATTAAAACATTATTCATTCATTAGAGAATGAAAGCAGGTCATTCATAGATATGTAGAGAATTGCACTTACCTATGGAAACCGATATTGTTCATTTCGACACGAAGTATTGGCATCATATCACAGTTAATTTTTGATGAATACAAAATAAAATAAAAGGAAATAACAAATATTTCTCTCTGCATCATTATTGAAAAGATAAATAAATAAAAATCCACAGAAATAAACAAACGGGACTTGTCAAAAACGCTGAACAGCTGCCCGCCAAACATGAAATTTTTGTTACTGAGGCATTGCATGGGCCTGAACCTGAACACGTTTGACGGAAGAACGTAATGGTACAAATTGTAGCGTAATGCTAAAAGCACCGAGCAGTTCTGTGCGTTGGGTGGCCAAAAAACCAGTTTGAAATCCAAAAATAAAGTTGTGGTTGTAATTTCACAAACATAATTCTATACTTAGTTGTATACGTTCATAACAAAAGCAACAATGTAAACAAATGTAAATTACGGGGCAAGAGAAGTAAGTGAAGGTTTAACTTAACGCAATCGCATTGCCCGCACTTATCGCGGTGGTTTTGCGCAGGACTTGACGGGGTCGGATTTCACAACGTTTTTGACTAATATCTGAATTTTAAGCAGCCAAAATTTGTAAGACGATAGTAAAATAGCTGTCCACCAAAGCAAGATTATATGAAACAATCTTTTGACGATGCAAACTACGACAGTCGATAGACGATTGAACGATAATCGTATGAAAAGTTACGGAATCTGGGCCAAGGCTAGGCTCTGAGGATCCTCGCTCTGTTGCGCCACCGTATTTATTTTTATTTCTTTATTTGTGGTAGTGGTTTGGTTATGAACGCATCATGGATGAGATTAAAAAATTTCTTTCTTTCGTATTTAAAAAATAATTTTAGAGGATGGATAAGCTAACACACCTCTAAGTCACTCGAGTATAGCGAGAAACTTTATGTATCTTTCCTGTTACTTCGTGGCGAAAATTCACAGGAAGGTCAATTTTTTACTCTCCTGTGAGTTCTCTTTTGTGTACACTACCAGAATGTACCTACATCCTGGGATAGGATTTAACAGATATTTGGTCAATGTTGGGTGATTGTACTCTTGTGTCTTGTGTACAAAACAAATAAAATAAGAAAAATGAGTTTATACTTTTACGTGGGACGAGGATGCTTACGAGGCTTTCCCCGTTTTTACTCAGATTTTAATATAATTTGAGCCATTTACATATATTTGATAGAAAAATCAACAGACTTCAAAAGCTTCAGAACAAGGCGATGAGAACTATACTGAAATGCAGTTTCTATACCCCAATAAGTTGGATGCTATCTTGCTTAAAATGGCTTAACATCAGACAGAGGATATCATATAATGCAGCAATATTCGTTTATAAAATTAAAAATAAAATGGTTCCAGAATACCTTTCATTAAATGTAAATCTTACACACGAAGTTCAACCATATAACTTAAGGTCAAATAATAATTTTAGATTGCCATTTTATAGAGATAGTAGAACTCAAAACATGATAATGTATAAAGGTATTCAGTTTTTCAATGAGTTACCAAGTGATTTAAAAAATGAAACGAATTTTCAAAGTTTTAAAAGAAAAGTATCAAATTATATAAAATGTAATATTTAAATTAATGTATAAAAATTATACTAACTTACTCCTAATGTAGCAAATTGTAATTAAAATAGTAATTTATACTAAATAAACGAACACATACATACATACAAAATTACAGAGCTCATTTCCCGGCCATGTATACATGTTGAATATTTTGTGTTTGGAATAATTTTCATTTTATTTTATGACAATGTTCTTGGAATATATTTTAAAGTGATACAATTAAGTGAAGTATAAACATATTCTACGACAATAACAAAACTTTCATTAACTGCTGGGAATCATTATGCTATAGTCTGGAAGTGAGTTCAATCAGCTTTAGATAATTTCAGTCTTTCTTCGCGCCGCCCTCGCTCCCTAAGTTGCCTTGTCTTCAGGTTAATCATCAATTGTGTTGAATTATAAAGCCATGCACCCTATGAATTGCATTAGTGGCATTAGTAAGATTTTTCCATGAATTATCTTTACTTACAATAAGGAGCATGCAGTTAAGTAGAATAGGTATCGAAAACACGGTCGATATAAACAGCCCATTGCTATCAAAATATTGTTGTTTGGAGAATGATCGCCAATTTAAAGCAGCATATTCATTTATGCTTTCGGAGAAGTACGCCATAGATACTGAAGTGTTTTGAAATACAAATACAATATTTACAAGGAACAGGAATATTAAAGTCAGATCTTACACAGAATGAGGAACAAAAATATTTGAAAGTTTGTGTTGTTCCGTGTCATTAGGGCTGTAGTTGTTGTTAAAATGTGAAGCGTAACTAATCCAATAAGCCAGGGATCCTTCCAATCGATCTGCAAAAAAGCAAACACTTATATTTGTTTACAAAACAAGTTAATCATCTTACACTCATTAAAAATGACCAATATCCAGTTATTTCGTTGATTTCAATTTGGTTGGGAAGAGTCATCTTTTTATTTTGTTTTAATAAATAGTTTCGTAAGATATAACACAATTCATATATATTTGATAAATTTCTTTTATTTTTTCTTCAAAATCTGTCGCCGTCACCAGGATTCAGGAGTACCGCAAAACAAGGAGACAACAGAAAACAAACAGACAACTGACAAGCAGCTGACAGGTTAATTTCGGTAGAATGTGGATTGCATTTTGCTGAATTAGGTTCGTTTTTTCATTCTATAAAAAGCACAGAGTGGAACCAGGGAGTGCGATGAGGTGGTGGCATATTGTCCACAAGCTGAATTCGAACACTCGTCGAATTTTTTTCCTCATTTATTTAATTTAGAAGGTGAAAGCTTTTTCGATACTATTGATCTTGTCACAGAGTGGAAAGCTTCATTGAAAAACTACGTAATAAGCATTATTTCTCACCAAATTGAAAACAAATAGTGCAAGTGGCACTGAGCTGACAATAAAACAGTGGGAGACTTCCGGTTGAATTGAGCTTGTGGGAAAAGTGACACTCATTTTACCTCATTTACCGATCGGGTAAACGAATCGGATTAGGAGCGGATCTTAATAAAGGTAAATTCATTCATACTTTCTACAAGTTTCAAGTATTATACCAACTAGTTTTGTGAGTAAGGTGTAGTTGCTACATTAGGTGTGTTTAAGATTGCTGAGTTTCATCATAAACTCACTCATTAACTGTTAACTTTTACTGAAATATTTGTACTTTAATACAGCATCAGCAAAAGGGTTATTCACCCCTATCATGAGGCCCGTCGTAGCGATTTCGGACTACAAACACCTAAATGGAAGTATCACAGACGCCGAAAAAAAATTATTTAAAAACTGCTGACAAGTTCTAAATATCTGTTGCCAAGCGTTTATAACGAAGAATGTCTTTATTCATTTCTATTAAACATTTGTAGTCCGCTATAACGGGCCTCATTATAAGGGTGATTATTTTAATTTTTATTCAATAACGCGAATATGAAATTAATTCATTAATTAAAAAGAGTATGACTATTTTTCCAAAACAAACAGACCTTTTGATAACCAAAAAAATATTCGTCCAAATTCCAGAGAACATCGGAAAACTCAATTCTCACGTTTTCTGCTTTTTATATATAAACACAGTGTAAATAAAGTTTATGTATACAAAGGTTTTCAGTTTTTGGTTAAAAAGAAGTTTCCTTGACTGTTTTTATTGTAGATCTTATAATAACGTTGAGTTTAATTTATTTTAAATGACATCGAAATTGAAGGTGAGTCCCTTATTTTAAACAATTGTTTTTCTACTGAATAATTTGTCAACAGATTGGCATTATCGGTGGCTCTGGGTTGGACGATCCGGATATTCTAGAAAACAGAAAAGAAACTTCTGTAGACACACCATTTGGTCGCCCATCGGATGTTGTAATAGAAGGCGAAATCAAAGGCATATCATGTGCTTTGTTAGCAAGGCACGGAAGAAAACATTCGATATTGCCTTCAAATGTGAATTATAGGGCCAATATTTGGGCGCTTAAGTCAATTGGATGCACGCACTTAATTGTTTCTACAGCTACAGGTATAAAAATAATGTTCGATTTATTTATGAAAAAAATAACATTTTTATCCAACCTGCTTAACTAGGTTCCCTTCAAGAAAAATTTAAACCCGGCGACCTCGTCATACCCAATGATTTTATAGATAGAACAACAAAACGCTTTCAAACGTTTCACGATGGTGGAGAAAAAAGTCCCGTAGGGGTCTGCCATTTGCCAATGTATCCAGCATTTTGCGAAAAAACGAGGGACGTATTGATAAGGACTGCTAAAGATTTAGGATACACCGTGCATGATAAGGCTACGGTAGTAACCATTGAAGGTCCCAGGTTTTCATCCAGAGCCGAAAGCCGCATGTTTCGGCAATGGGGAGGAGAACTAATAAATATGACTACTTGTCCTGAAGTGGTGCTGGCAAAAGAAGCTGGGCTTCTTTATGGAGCTGTAGCAATAGCTACAGATTACGATTGCTGGCGCGAAAGCTGCGAAAGTGTCAATGTTGCTGACGTTTTAAAAACATTTGGTGAAAATGTTTTGAAAGTTAAAAATATTCTAGTCCATTCCGTTGTAAATATTTCACAACAAGACTGGACTGAAGACATTCTTAAAGCACAAAAACTAGTCGCTGACAATATAATGGGAGGACACTAAAAACAAAAGTAAAAATGTATTTTGTACACAAAACATTTTTTATTTAATTCAATCGAATAAAGTGTTATATTGGAGTTGGTCAGAGCAAATTTGATTAAGGACATTTGCGTTCTACTTGGCTTTTGCCAGATTCTTCATATTCCTGTGACGAAATCCACATCTGTTGGAATGTTCCTATGCTTGCTAAAATAGATCCTCCAATCCAAGCCCCAAACCTTCGCTCGACACTCCCGTTTGCAGATATCATCTTCAACCGGGTGTTCGAAGGAGCTCGATGCTGAAGGTCTCTATTCAATCGCTCAGGAAAGCCTTGTAGCAAAGTGTTGCCACCTGTTACCACGACTGACCCAAATAGCGACAATCTTACATCAGCATCGCACATACCGACACTTGTTGAAGCAAGTTGGCCAGCTCCCAGCATAGTATGGTCAAATAAACTCTCTGCCAATTTAAATCTCTCCGAACTGAACTCTTGATGATAGCCGTTTGGAAACTCAAAGTGGACTGATGGTATCTGCGCTGCTACCCTTTCATCATACGGGTTCTCCAGAACCTGGAGGATATTCATTTGAAAGTCTTGTAGCAAACTTTTCAGCATGTAATTCTGCCAGGATTGTGTTAAATTTTCCGGCAACTTGCGAAGAGTAAATCGAGCATTGTCTCTTTCCTTTACGACATCCTTAGAAGCAATTTTATAAACCGGGGTTAGATCGATTCCTTGAGCTTCCAAATATTGTCTGCATTGGAGAGAAAGGTAGTCACCTCCAAGCGGTGATTTTACGACTGCTTGAGAAAGAACAAATCCTTCATGCACGGGAACCGCCGATGTGTGTGTTGCACCACTGTCAACAACAAGGGCAGACGCACGCCCACTAGCAAAAGCAGCTAGCACAGCATTCTTCACTAAAAAGAATGCCGGCACATTATATTTTTCAAACATTAGCTCGGTAAGTTTCTCCCTATTATTCCGAACGTTCCATGAAGCTTCTGAGAATAAAACTGGGTGGTATTCCGGCTCGGACTGAATGACTTTTGAGTACGTGTAGTCAATGACTTTTTCGAAAAGATCCCAGTTATCAATCATGCCATCTTTCATGTAAGTTTGAATTTCCATGTTTGCGCGTGGAACATTCACGTATGTGGTGTCAACATAATACTTGCGAGCGTCGTTGTCTTTATTAAAGAAAGTTTATCAAAATGGAACCTAACAAATTTGAAATAATCTTACTATTTTGTGTGATATTGTTGTCACTTTTGGTTTCTAAATCAGCTGAAGTTTCCGGGTCTTCTGGGCCTACTCCAACTACAGAGGGTATCTCGGCTTTTGGAGTGTCTTCTTGGGCATAACCAACACGGAGAGAATGATGCCCAGGATCGAAAACCAAGGCCCCAATTTCGTCTCCACCGTAAAGCATGTTTCCAGCACTCATTTTTGAATAATATATGAGTTAAGATTTAGGATTAATATTAATTTTAATAAAGTAGATCTCCCTATTTCAGAAAATTTAAGCGTCCATCGAGCATCGACCGCTTGTAAAAAAATAATCACAAAACGTCAAATTTGACTTTGACATTTGTATTCGTATAATATGAAGTTGGCTACAGTTTCCAACTTTGCTTGAAGCCTAAGAGGAATAAAGCAAGAGGGAAAACCACACACACACCACGGCATCTGCCCTCGAACTGACTTCATAAACACCACTTTATTTTCGGATTCCGAAACTGGTTTCGGGATCCCAAAAAAAAGTGGGGCTAGTTTCGGGATCCGAAAATAAGGTGGGGTTAGTAAATTCACTTAATACGTGTGTCACAGATGGATCTCGTGTCACAAAAACAACAATGTAGACAAATGGAAGCTGTTTTTTTATTCCTTATAGTACTATTACACGATGAAATTTGTTACTTTAATTATTTATTTATTTGGCTTTTATTAGCCATTTAAAATCTGCGTATAATTTACATTTAAAGTTTATGTGACATTCAATTTGTTCTCAGAGTTTAATTATTATTAATAATGGATTTTGCATATATACTAATTTGATTTTTAAATAGGTTTAAGTTGGTAATATTCCTAAGGTGATTTGGAAGGTTGTTGAAAGCTTGGAGTCCCATATACAATATGCTGGCCTGTGCTCTCGATGTTCTGGTTCGTATTATGTTGAATTCTTCCACGTTCTCAAATTGAAATGAAACTATATTACACGATGAAATCCAGTTTCATGAATCTAGTTTCACATTTCTCATTATCTTTCATTCGGTGTCTTTGGTTGCTTCAAAACCTTTTTTATTGGCAATTGAAAAACAAAAAAGTCATATTAGTCTCTGTTTTTCGAACTTTCGTTCTCTTTTGCACTTATGGTGTTCGAAAACTTTCATGCAACAGATTTAACCGTGTACCTTTGTATATGAAATGTATAGTACTATCACTTTCCCCTTTTGCACTGTCGAACTTGAATTCGAAAGTAGTCCACAAAAGTTCGAATGTATTCCACAAGAGTGCATATATGTAAGAGCAGGAAGCATAAGTAAATAAATTATTTCATCATTATATGCTTTTCTTTCTAACCCATAAGAAATGTGCGCCTAACATCATACATTCCACCATGAGCATTCTTTTTTTCGCAAACTTCTCCGCTGATGTTGGCGCACCCTAGTGACGAACAATGTTCACAAAAAAAGCTATCCGGTGAGAGTACTATACATTTCATATACAAAGCGTGTACTCTTTGAGGAGAGACGCCGTGGTGTGTGTGTGGTTTTCCCTCTTGTTCTTTATTCCTCTATAGCTGCAATGTCAATTAACAAGCTTACCGGAGGAAAAATTATAAGTTCCCAAATCCAATTCTGTGTTGTTTTTCGCGGAATTTTCTTCATAAAAACTTTTGAAAACAAAAGTTTAAAGTCTAGATCTAGATCTGAAAGTGAAGAAATTATGTAAATCAAAATAAGTTTTGTATTACTCTTATAACTTGCACTTTCATTATTTTAACCTTGCGAGAATTACTTAACAATACAACAGATAGCTTCAGAATTCTTCATCGCAGCTTTGTTTCACACTCGCCTATGAACCACTTGTCGCCTTTTTTGATTGCGATTTTTGTTTATTCTTTCATTTCTGGAACTGATAGCAGTACGCAGTATAACATCCGTTAGTGAAGTGTGGCGATGAGTCCTGCAGACAATACTTGCAGAACATGCGGAAATCCCTCAGAGCAGGGTGATGGTTCTGATCTGTTTCCAATGTTCACATCAGACGAATACCGCAACGAGCTAAAAATGATTTTGTCCGAATTTGAAATATGGAACTTGAATGTAAGAATCATTTTTAATCCAAAAAAAAAAATCTAAGTGATATTTTTCTCTACAGATATCGGAAAACGATGGTTTACCACAAAAAATCTGCTTAACATGTTTTGATAGTTTTTGTCAAATTCACAATTTTCGGGTAATGTGCGAAGAAGCTCAGACAAATTTTGGAGAACTTTGCACTGGACTGGATATAATAATAAAAATGGAACCAGAGGCTGGCGAGGATTTTGACTTGGATTTTCCTGATGATTTTGAAGGAGAACAAACAATAACAATTCAGGAACACTATCAATTTCCTAAAAGTGAACGTTTGAAAGCGCCGGAATCGCAAGAAACGCAAAAGAAAACTGATACTCCCCTTGAGGCAACAAACCCTGATCACGAAGAAGAATCAAAAACGGAATTTTTAGACGATGACAAGGAAAGAGCAAGGCAAGATGAAATTGATGAAATGAACGCCGAAGTTCCTGAGTTCAAAAAATATCGATGCGAGTTTTGCATGGATATTGTTAGTTTTGACGATCCTGACTTGTTAAATGATCACTATAATAAATTACACTCCACCGATGTTCCTTATCTGTGTCCCAAGTGTGAAAAATGTTTTGATACTAAAGTAAAGAGAAATCTGCATGCTAAAGCACACTATCGTATTATGGTGCAATGTGAGATTTGTGGAAAGAAAGTAAGAGGTGGTAAACCAATGATGGCTCAACACAATGAGCTTCACCACAACGAAATAGACCGCGAATGCCTTACTTGCGGAAAAATATTTGCCAAAGCCTCTTTAAAAACATTTAACTATCATATGAGCTGGCATGACGATGCCCAATTGCACAAATGTAAATATTGTGAAAAGAAATTTATCCAAGTGACACATTTGGTCGTGCATGAAAAATCGCATAACGGAGCAAGTATCCACCAATGCACTCAATGTGGAACTGGTACAAAAAATAGATAATTTTGAATTGAATAGTTTCAATGGCTTTTTGTAATATTTCAGGATTTGCAAATGATGATCTTCTTAGCAGTCACATGAAAAAACATCAAGAAGAAAACGTGGATGATTCAACCGGAAGTAATAGTGGGTAAAAATCTATAAAAATTTTTAAGTTAATCTCTCTTTGTTTGTTCTTTCAAAGATTTTCGGACCAGAATTGTCGAAAATGAATCGAATAAACAAACTCCACAATGTGAGATTTGTAAGAAGACCTTCCAATCAATGTTAAACCTACGTATGCACAATTACAAAAAACATGGTGCATCACCCTCGACAGCACTACAAAAAATAATGCAACACCGTCAAAACTTAACAAACGTAGCAAAACCTTATAAATGCAGTAAATGCACCGAATCGTTTCTGATGCACACGCAGTTGGTTAAACATTTAAAAAATCATGATGAAAACAGACCGTTCAGGTGCCCTGAATGTTCCAAACAGTTTAAAAAGGATAGATATTTAAGAATGCATGTGTCCACGGTGCATCTTAAAAAAAAGGATTTTGTATGTTATATATGCGGCTGGGCTTTTGTACACAGGCAGAATCTGGAGGAACATTTTGCTGGAAAACATAGTAGTAAGATAGTTTTATATTTAAAATTAACTGTTTTAAAATTTAACTATTTTGCGTAACAGACACAAAAGATTTTAAATGCGATGTTTGTAACAAAGCCTTTGCCTTTGAGAAGGCCCTAAAGAATCATATGGTGAAACACAAGGAAGAGAAACCGTTTGCATGCACTGTATGCAACAAAAGCTTCAAGCAATCCAATGTCTTCAAAGGTAGCCTTTTTATAGCCATTTGTTGAGATTTTAACACCTCAAGTTGCTTATCTATTTTTTCAGCCCACGTGAAGACGCACTTCAAGAAGAAAGCTAAAGAATCACAAAAAGATGTTGTTGAAATGATAGAACAAATTGAAAACGATCTTGATTGATAAAAAAAAAAAAATTAACATGATATTGGTCGTACGCAGGAGGTACCTCAATACTAGGTTGTACATTGCTTCATAATAAATGTCAATAACAGTCAGATGCTTGATTAAATTTTATGGAGTGATTCAAAGCATTAATGGATCACAAGGCCCGTCGTAGCGATTTCGGACTACGAATACCAAAATTGAAGCATCACAGACGTCCTTGTGAATTTTTTGCCACAAAATTTTTTTAATAAGTTATAAATATCTGTTGCCAAGCGTTCGTTCATTACGAAGATGTTTTTAGTAATTTCTATTCAACATTCGTAGTCCGAAATTGCTACGACGGCGACGGGACCTTGGAAGGAGGGAGCTCAATATAATTTCATTTTTAGGCTCTATTTTTGAGATTTTTAGAATCGTGATGGATTTTTAAAAATTAATTTTAAGATTCGTTCATTGAACTTTGCTTAGAGTTGGCCCGGCTTTTCTTGCCGGGTTTTCCTGGGTTTTCCAATTGTCAAAAAAACAGCCAAAAATCACCACACATCGCTGTCATTTGAATAAAAAACCTACATGCCATTTGACAGCCCTCAAGTCGCCACAGCAAAAACCTAGGGTGAGTTGAGGGAAAACCCAAGTCAACCCTGGGGCTCAAAAAACACTCAGGACTCAGTTTGACGTTCACTGCGATTCTCAAGAAAGGTTCTGTGGCGACCATAGAGCGTAGAGGAATAAGGAACAAGAGGGAAACCACACATACACCACGGCATCTGCCCTCGATCAACTGAATTCACAAACACCACTTTAGGCTGTGTGTGAATTGGGTTAAAATTGGGTTAAATGGGTTAAAATATGACACTAGCGTGGTGAATAAGAGATCATAAAATTTTAACCCATTTAGCCTGCTCACGGAGCAGGCTAAAATGGGTTAAAATTTGACGTTTGTCAAGGAAGAGAGGTGTGTCTAATTCTTGTTGCATTCACAACTTTTTTTTGTCGAACAATCGGTAAACAAAGCAGAAAGTAGTTGTCAGTAGTATGGACGGCACGCGAAAAATTTAACAACAAGAAAAAATAACGCGAAAACCTTAGAATAAGTTTGACCTTTTTTATCGAAAAACATACGTACATAATATTAAAAATAAAATTGTTGTTTTTTAGGGTCTCCCGAAGAAAAACCAAAACTCATTCAAAACCGAATTGAGCTGGACAACATCTACTGGAACTCTACCGTAGCTTATCCTTTTTTAAAACCAAGCGTAAATTATTATGCAAAATTATATTTATAAACATACTTCACGACACGTTGACATTTTAAAAGTATCAATAAAATTGTAAAATATTTTTTGAATTGTTATTCATTTGCTTGAAGTTGTTGTCAGTACTGTAAAAACAAGTGCTCATACACCCATTATCAAACTATCCGTGATGGGAAATATTTTCACAATATACAGGACTATTGTTTCAATATATAAAAATAGTAGTAAAATAACAAGAGAAATTAAGCAAAATGGAGATTTTAATACTTTTTGGAACGTTCTATTAAATTTACATTTTTAAAATAACTTTATTTTGAATAAAAAAAACATTAAATTAAACGAGAAAGAGGAATTTTTGCAGGGAAATTTCTTAAACTATAAAGGAATTTTTGAGAAAATAGTGTTTCAAAAAATCTCTTTTAACCCAATTCACAGACACAGCAAAAATTTAACATCTTAATCCACCGCAAAACAAATGTCAAAATTTAACCAAGGTGAGAAATTTTAACCCAATTCACACACAGCCTTATTTTCGGATTTCGATTTAGTGTAGTATTACACCCAGACGGTTTTGCAAAACACGGTAGCACATTGTCCATCTCTGTTTTTCGAACCTTCTTTCTCTTTTGCACTTATGGTGCTTCATGCAACAAATTTCATCGTGTAATAGTATTCTTTGGGTTACTTTTTCGAACGGAACCAATAAATTTATTTATTCGCCCGGATAGGTTTGGCATTTTTTCTTGAACGCGCTCAAACGCAGTCAAAATTTCAAGAGAGACGAACAAATCCAACAAATCTAGCTGACGCATGTGAGTCTTGATGGAATAAAATTATTGTATAAAAGAACAAATAATAAACAGAAAACTTTCGTTTGTTAAGTGAGTTTTTTTTCAAATAAAATTAAATCTGTCGATGGTTTAAGTTTTTGGGTTCAGCATTGATTGATTCTGATCTGCAAGCCTGGTCATTATAAAACATTTGCAATTTTTTCTTGTCTAACAATAAACTAATAAAACGCCAGCCTAGTCTTAGTATTTGCAATTATTTCTAATTTTTCTGCTCTTAACAATTAGTTATTGAGTACATAATGTATATTTAATTCTTGTTTGTTTAATACTCAGTTTTACCTTTTAGACTGCATAGGATAAAATAAAAAGCAGAAATGAATAAAGTGGACAACACTTGTAGGACTTGTGGTAACAAATCAGAGTGTGATGATGGATCAGATTTGTTTCCACTATACAAATCAGTCGAATATGGCACTGAATTAAAAATGGCACTCGAGGAGTTTGAAATATGGAACCTCAATGTAAAGTGTTTTTAAAATTAAATATAAATAAGATTTATAAGTGAAAATTCTTCCTTTTGACAGATATCCGAAAACGACGGCCTCCCACAGAAGATATGCTTAACTTGTTTTGATAGTTTTTGTCAAATACACAACTTTCGTGTAATGTGCTTTGAGGCACAAATAAACTATGCTGAAATGTGTACGGGTTTGGATATCATTATTAAAGCTGATCCAGATATCGGTGAGCAAAATAGTTTCGACTCCTTTGGAAATAACTCTGGTGACGAAACTATAATCGTTCAAGAACACTTCAAGTTTCCGGGGGATGATGTTAAGAAAGTTGAACAGATTGTGCCGCCACCGGACAATACTAAAAGTGATACTTTGTATGAGACATACTCCGATGAAGAAAGTAGAAAAGAAAGAGAACTACTTGAGGAAATGAACGCAGAACCTCCCGTATTTAAAAATTATCGGTGTGATTTCTGTATGGATGTTGTGAGTTACGAAGATCCAGATCAGCTCAATCAGCATATAAATGAATTTCATTCTTCAGAACTTCCATTTCCTTGCCCCAAATGTAGTAAATGCTTTAACACAAGAGCGAAGAGAAATAGTCATGCCAGAATTCATTACCAAATAGTTACAGAATGCAATAAATGCAGTAAAAAAATAAGAGGAGGCACTCTAATGATGGCCCAGCATGATGAATATCATCACAACGAAAAAGACAGAGAGTGTCCAATATGTAAAAGAACTTTTGAAAACATCTCTTTAAAAAGATTTAACTACCACATGAGTTGGCATGATGAAACCAAGCTACGCAAATGCAAATATTGCGATAAGAAATTTATTCAGACAACGCATTTAGCTGTGCACGAAAGAACGCACACCGGAGAGGCCCCTTTTATGTGCAGCGTATGTGGAATGAGTAAGTAAGATTTAACTGAAATACCTGCAATATGTTTCAATGTTCTTATTTATTAGCATTCAAAAATAGTGGATGCATGTATAAACACATAGACACACATGGAGTGAAACAGATAGAATGTCATGTGTGCCATAAAAGTAAGTAATATTTTTGATTCGCAGATCGCAATCATTATCCTTTATTTTCTTTTTAGAATTCTCCCATGCAAGTGGCTTAAAACTACACATGCTAAAACATAACCCAAATAGAAAGTATCCTCGCTGCGATATTTGTAATAAGACGTATAGATCCACAATGAATTTACGCTTGCATAATCACAAGAAACATGGTGGACCGGCTACAGAATCTATGATTAAAGTTATAAAAAAAGCAAAGAAGAAGACAGTATATTTAAAGCCATATAAATGCGACAAGTGTCCTGATGCGTTTGTTCTGTCTTCAGAACTTGAAAAACACCAAAGATTTCACGATGAGTATAGGCCGTTTGCATGTTCCTTGTGTTCAAAGTCGTTCAAGCGGGAAGCTCATTTAAGGACACACGTAGACGCATTGCATCGTAACAAAAAACCATTCAAATGTACAATGTGCGATTGGGCTTTTATACAAAAAAATGCTTTAAACGAACATATAACAGCAAAGCATTCAGGTAATTTTGTGAAACTTCACATTGTTATTATTCGCCCTCAGAGAGTTTTCCTTTTTTAGGTAAAAAAGACTTCAAATGCTTAGTTTGTAACATGGAATTTTCAACTCAGAAAACGCTAAAGCTTCATATGCTCAAACATAGTGACAATAAACCATACGTATGTACAACCTGCAACAGGGGTTTTAAGCAATTGTGCGTACTTAAAAGTAAGTTCAATCAATTTGAGTTTTGTTAAAAAAGTTAAATAATATTATTTTAATTAGAACATATGAACGTTCATCTGTTGAAACAAGCCGAAATTAAAAAGGATGTTGACATTTAAGACAGAAGTATGTATGTAGGTATGTATACACTGTCATATGTCATTGTTGAAAATTATGAGTACCTATGTTCCAATAAACAAAAATAAATTACATCGATATATCTATTAAATTGTCATTATTGAGATATGTATTTTAAGAAAGGGGATGGTCTGTTCTTGTGCATTTTAGCGTGATTTCAGAGTAGGTCCCCCAACCAAATGGGAGATAACCTTTGCCGTTTAGAGTAACCCCGCATTTACACTTTTTTTTTTAACGTGGAAAACATAAATGGAGTAAATCTTTCTCAAAAGGAGTAACTCTTTTGGTCAATGAAAAACGCTGAAAAACGTTATTAGTTTCGATTGTGAAAAGAAAGATACAATTCAGCAGATGGGACCAACACACAAGTGGAATATACTACTTCCTAAATTAAGAGATGAAGGAATAACCGAACCATTTTAAATTTATGTTTGGTGTAAACGCAACACTAAATTGTACTAAGGACTATTTTATTTTCAGTTCGGGACCAGTTTTTATTTTTTCTCTTTACTGTAGGCCATCTCAGGTTTCATTCAGCAAACTTTTTGGATTTTTAAATATTTCTTGGATTCCTAGTAAAATGTTTTTTGTAATTTTTATAATTATGTGTATAGAAAGTTACTTTCTATCAATATACCAAGAGAAGTGAGATACACAATCAATAACTTTCGATCACCCTGATGTCATACACTTCGAAGATCTTTGAGTAGGTATTGGGTAGCCGTCTTGCGAAAAATAATAAAGCTATCTGATAACCAATGTGGGTTTGTCGGCGGCAAGTTAAAAACAGATGCAATTCAAAGTATGAGAATCCTGACGGAAAAACATCGTGATTCCTAAGACGACTTCACTCATGTTGTGCTGGTTGACTTCGAAAAAGTATTCGATTGACAAAAATGAGATCTAATATGGGTCCAAAAAAAAAGTTTAAACATCTAATATCAATGCAATGAAGGAGGACATATCGTTAGTTAAAGGGCTGGACCTCGTAAACCCAGAAAAAGCAAAAAGTATTATTTGTCAAAAAAAAAAAAAAGAAGACATTTTGCATTTTCAGTGTATTTATGTTTTTTCTGGGGCCGGATTCCGTAACGTTTTAGACGACTGTCGTCTGAATTTTAGGCAGTAAAAAAACGTGTTCAAGACCCAGAAAAAGTTGCCAAAATTTTGAAAGACAATAGTAAAATAGCTTTCCAGTAAAATGGCTTTTGACGACGCAATCTACGATAGACGATGGAACATTTCGTTTGAATTGAATTGAATGTACTTGTATTGATTTGTAACCAATCACGATTACTTTATGTTGTTTTTACTTTTTATTACTGTGCTATAACTTTAGTAGATTTAACATCAATTAATTATGAACCAAATAATTAAATATTTTTATGTTTCCAATCCTTCAACCTGTGATTCTAAATCCTCGATTTGATCAATCAAATAGTTGTATACAATAAAAATTGTAATTGCTAGGCCAATCAACGTGTTTATCTAGAAATAAAACCAAATTAGGATTAAAAGTCCATAAAAAAGTTCTCAAATTTACAGCTACAAGACATTGCCCTGTTATCGATGCTGTATAAAATATTCGCATATCAAAATGGTATTTCAATAAAAATTTAATATCTTTCAGTAGAGCCTTAACATCGTTTCTCAATGGTGTTTCCTTTCGTAGGATTTTAGTTATTTCTTCAAAAAACACTTGCCTCTGCGAAAAGAAAAGTTTAGTAAATATATACATATGCTTTTTTAATTACAACCAGAAGCTTACTTTTTTTTCAAGAGTCCAATTAATTATACAGATACTGATGTAATCCCACAAAATGAACACAAAAACCCCAATATTGAAAGCAAGCAATATTCTTCCTACTGGTCCGTCCAAAATTAAATGCCAAGTTACTTTGTAGTACACTATCGAATACGAAGCTCCCAACAAGGAAATTGAATTCATAACAAATAAAAACACCACTTGTTTTTGAATAACCTGATTGATCTTTTGCGTTGCCTTGGCCATGCATTCTAAGCGCCTGGTCAAAAGAACTAACGAGTCAAAGGCGTCTGTTCGTATTTCAGAAACAAAGTTTGGTATCGGGATATCCGGAAGCTCGATTGAGCTTGAATCATTGTTTTCTATAGAGACTGCTGGGGCCTTCTTGTCAACTGATTCAGGGCAAACTATTTCTTTCATTAGAGAATGCATTTTTTGCAATTCTTCTCCAACAAAAAATGTAGCCAAATTAAGAAGCTTAACTGAACACGCCAAAGTGAAATGAGGAAGAAACTGAGCTGACGAATGCATAAGTTGTTGAATTGTTGGCAGACGAAACTTCATTTCTACCATAATATAAAACCCAAAACAAAAATTTAAAAGCAAACCAGAAAACATTAAGCTGTATGCTATTAGGTCACTCCAAGACCAAGAAGGTTTTGCACATGGTAAGGCTTTGATGAGGTCATTTAACGCCATCGTTACATGCTTCATTTCAAAAATGACTAACAACCACACCTTAAGGCCCATAAGCAGATGAAATCGGATACACTTGTGCAGAATGGGTACAGCATCGATAAGAAAATTGAAAATTGAGGACTCGGAAAAGTGTTGTTTGAAACATAATGCATACCAGAGTACTAAAAAACCGAAATAAATTAATGTTGCAAAATGTAACTTAAAGCTTCTAGTTTGAGGAGAAAAGAATTGAATTTGGTAGCCGCAACTTAAAAAGAGTACGTTTAACGTAGTGACTATTTGAATATGATTCATTGTATTGTGATTTGACCACGAACCCAAAGTAACTAACATTTATATTTTTTTAATTCCTAGTTTGAGCATTGCTGGGTAAGCTAAGTTTGGTGGTGATATTTATCTTTTTAAATGAGCGTAACGATTTTGATTTACGCGAGCCGATATCTAGTGACGCGTAAGTTTAAATAGATTTTTTCTACAATTATTTAAATACGGATATTATTATGTTATATAGAATGAGGAAAAGGTCATATTTAACTCTTTTTTTTACTTGTAATGAGGTCTGTGCTCAGTTTGACGAAGCACTTAGAATATTTACAAGGCTGTTAGGCTATAAAATAACTTTTACTGAGTCAAAATACTTTATTTAAGATTTATAAATTTTAAAAGTGCTTTATAAAACTGGATATCAATCTGGTTGTTAAAAGGGAGAAGCTTGTTGTTAAGTTTAGCAAGCAAGCGATGGTTGTAATTTTTATTTAATTTTCTTCTTCACGTTATGTGATAATTTTAAATATGTGTCAGGTAACTATGATTATTAGCACATCATCTCGCAGCATCAATGATTAGGTACGGGTAGGGTTGATGAAGTGAATATCTTTGGATAGCTTTTAGGTCGAAAGGTTTGTACCTTTGCTTAATGTTTGACATCAATGTAGCAAGTTTATATCTGGACAGACATAACGGTTACAAGAATCCATATCGTGTCTTATATAAACACAAGTAAAAATAATAACTGGAATAAATATTCTTCTTCTGCCTTTTTCGCCCTTACGAACATGGGTTTCGAATGGACCACAGCTCTCCCGCTTAACTGCTTCACACTAGTTATCCAACGAGCAGGCTAATATTGGATTTAATATTGTGACGCCAATAAAAGAACAGAACTTCCTTATTTAGCGAAGATAGTGGTGAATACAAAAAAAGAACAGCATATGATTTCTGAAAAGTAGACCAAAAATGTGCGATAACATCAAATGACAAATGATAGCAAGCATATCTTGTTAGCATCCTTTTATACAAGTTTGGGAAAACTTATATAGATAAGCTTTTGCGACACGATTTTAGTTTTTCCGTGAATTCGAAGTAGCAAAACTTTTTCGGCTTTTTTTGTAATTGCGAACATTGTGTTGCTTTAATTTCCTCAAATAACAATAATTGAATTCAATACTAGATTTCAGTTTTTAATAGTTTTACAAAGCATCAAAATTCTTATGGCCTTGGTAACTATGAACCAACTACACATACCTATTTTTTATTTTATCAGAACTCAGTTCAAACACAAAGCAAAAATCAAATTTGTAAGCCAGTTGTCCACATCTGTTATGAACTTGTTTACCCAGTTCACTGCCTTTAACACATGGATTGTATTAAGGTAGGTATGTTGTATCTATTTTGATTGACCATTGGCTGTAAAACTAATAAATACTAATAAAAGCAAAACAGCTGTGCAGCCAAAAAAAAGAGTGCTCATTTTGAACAGAAAGAGATGCGTAAACAACAAAATGCGGGCGCGATAGCCTATAGCCTTTCAAACGCAACAGGTAGGTACAAAGTCCAAATCCAAACATGTGTGCCTTTATCATTACGGATACCTACGTAGCAATAGCACAACACAAATAGTTGGAGTCGGAGCATAAAAAAATTATCATCAACGAAGATCGAGAAAATTGAGTAGTTCGGATAATACAGGTTCACAAACATAAAAAGAGTAGGTATGTATCAAATAAACTCACTCACTGGAACGAACTTTGATTCTTTGATAGGAGGATACATTTTCAATATGCTTAATGAATCCACTTTACTCAGGGACGCCCACTTAACCAGAAGCAACAAGATTTCAATTTTCTGTTAAGTAGATTGCTTTCATTTAATTAAACCTACTCAAACTGTGGCCAAGTTCCCACACACAGATACAAATTCGAAATTCGATTGAGTTTGAGTTTACGAGTAAATACTTTGAGTTGAATTACCGAATTTAAATCAAATCATTGCGCCAGGAAAAGACAGTTGAATCGCAGACATTATTGAATAAAGTGAAGCACAATCTAGAAATTTAAAGAATAGTCCAGATATCAAAATTGAATGCCATCGAATAATAAATAAATCACTCTGTTTTATTTGATCTGTGAGTTACAAAACAAATAAACTGAAAATACATTTCTGCAATCGCATTAGTGAGTGAAAGTGTCATCGATTTTCGTTTGCATTGGAATACGCGATAGTCTCAAAAGGCCAATTGTTTGATTTTTTTGTTTGCAAGGTTTGTTAAAAATATTACTTGTTAGGCACATACCTACAACAAACATTGTAAAAAAATGTATCTAATTTTTGTTACTATTTTGGTTTATTTCCTCAATTTTTGGTTATTTTCATTTATCACCTATCACCTATGTACCTACCTTACATAGGAAGCAACTTTTCTTTTAGTTGATTTTTTTTGGTTGAGGGTTCATTCCCCCGTTTCTTTGTTATTTGTTTTTAAACGCCTTTTTTTTGTTCTGAATTCTGAAATCTTTTGGCCCTAATAAATGAAACCGGAAATTGAAATAAGTTAACTACCTACCTCAATAAAGATCAAAGGAAGCACCGCGTTAAAGTAAAAGTAAACAGCAGTGAAACGAAATATTGGGAATTAATTTTTTTTAAATTTTCTAAGTCGGTAGCTTTGTACTGAAAAAATGCAGCAATGATGAACTTTTTTTTAAATATTTTTTTTTTTCGTTTCTAAGTGAAATAAAATAAATAAGGAACTTACTGTTACTTACTGTTTTCTGTACGGTCAAAAAAATCAATGGCTTTTTTTGATTTCGTTTTTAATTTCCATTAGGTATTAAAAAAAAAAAACAATTACTTTGGTGGCAAAAGTTTACACGAATCTGTCAAAAATATTACAATTAAAATGCCTTTGAAGGTATTCGGGTAACCTAAAGTATAAACAGAAAAACCAGTGGCCGAATTACCGCACACGAGATCGAGTCATACGTGACTGAATTAATATGTTTTTGGCATTACATCTCACGTATTCGATCACTTTAGTTTCACAATTTGAAATTTTTTCATCAGTATTTGACCGAATGGTTGTCGATCAATTAACTGATGTTGTGCTATATAAGCGAATTTTGAATGAAAAATTTTACTCACTCATTCGATCACTGATGCGGTAATACAACCTCAGATTGATTTCAGATCATACGAAAGTCGGCGGTTCTTGAAATTTCGTATTGGACATCTGAGTTTCCTACATAGTTCATTAGAGGTCTCGCTATCAACAGATTTTTAAAAATTGATTTCAAAAATATCAAACGTGAAAAATAATAAGATAGACTCAAGCCTTATATACACGGATGATAGATTTGTTAGCGTGTAAAAAATGTAAATTTTTCAGTGAACTATTTATTTGTCAGTATTATGTCAATTTTTAACAAAATTTTGACAGAATTAAGTAAATGCCTGCCAATAATTTTTGGTTATTGACAAAGAATCTTTTATAAAATGGAATGGCCATGTTGAAACATCGTGTACGGTGTTAACACAATTTGATAAAGTTTATCAATGTTTAATATTGAGAAACAGCAGCAAAAAATGAAATTTTTATTTTTTTAGCTTGCCCATATTATGTGTTTGTTTTGGGGCAGAATTTTAACATATTGATGTCGGCAGATAATATTGAAAAATGTTTCAACCTTTTCAACCGGGCATAATACACGAATGATAAATATGTTAATGCTTGCCTACATTATATAAAATTAAATAAATAATTAGGGTGGCGCAACACAGCGAGGAGTCTCTGGGCCTACCGCGTGTGTCTAATAACAAGGCAAACCGTAGTTAGATACATATACTATTAACTAATAATACTTTTTCCTGTCACCAAGAAACAGTTATAACTAAAAATTCAGAAGCTCAAACAGCACGCTCTTTATTTTTAGCCTATAGCTATATCAATAACATAAATTTTGATCAAAGAATAGAAGCAGACACCTTTTCATTAATTTATACAGACGTGTTAGTATAACCCTAAATTTTTTCAAATATTCTATTTATGAATTCAGCTTTTCCTACTCAATTACTCATAATTAGTTGTTGTCTATTTGTTCTAAACGTGTCGAATCCGTCTTAAATTAAACTCTCAACAATGCGCAATTCATTCAAGGTTTCTGTTTAACCTTTTTTGTTGATCTATGAGAAAAAAGGGTATAACAGAAAATTACTTTACACATTGACGTCTTTTCTAAATTGAAATAAATCAAATACGAATTGTATTGAGATTTAATAAATCCAAGCAAGTTTGAAATCTTAGCATTTGAACATATTATTTCAATGTTTAACCCGAGTTCATTAAATGTGACCCCAAAAATTGGTGTGATGAAGTATAGTGTATGTATAAGAAAACTTATCTGAATAAAAAAAATTATCAATTGAAATGAAAGTACACCATGTGTTTAATCTTTGTTAAAGGATATTATTATCTTGCCGGCTTGTCGTCGAAGTGGCATCGATAAGTTATTTAAAGATAACATACCTATTCCTAAGTGAATGGTTTACCTACTAAAACAAACGCAAAAAACCCACTTGAAATCGACAGACTTTTTTTTTTTTTTACATACAAGTTAAATAAACTCAAAGAAAGCAGTGAGCGGAAAATTGCGCATATTAAATTGAAATTCCCATGAACTTTCTTATCGCTATACGTTCAAAGATCAATTTTTTGTGTGGAGCAAAACGTTGCAGTTTTATTAAGTAACGAATACGTGTCGTGTAAATCTGGTGATTTTATGTTAGGTATTTTATAAATTTAAAAATTCTTATCGGATACAGACTAGTCGGACAATCATTTCTGGTGGGCAAGGTTCATCCAAAAAAATTAGCAATATTTTCGAAAAAAGTGGGAGTCAATACAGCTTTGAAATTGGATCTATATGTGGGGGTAGTAATCAACAGATAAACCCCAACAACTTAAAAACTAAAATTTATAATTGTAGGCACTCAAACTTTATCAAAGCGAAGATAACGAGACGAATAGCTAGACATAAACAATTGCTTTTGTTTTACTTACTAGCAGATAGTCAAAAAAAGACTATTTTGAGTGACATCGTCATTATATAGGTGTTATATCTTTCCGCATTTATGGAGTTCTGCCATGAATAATGTACATACATAAGAACTTACATTCATATGTTGCTCATGGAATTTTCATCTATAGTAAACGTAAAAACAAGACTTCAGATACCAGTTCTTTTATTTATTCTTTTCAAAGCATATTTGAACAGTTTTTATATTATCCAGGTGGCCATTGCATTTGGCGACCACCAAGGAAGTGTAAATGCAAATGGTACACTGATTGGGCACCATTTTTTCCATCATTTATCACAACACGAAAACCATCTTCCAATCCTAGTTGTTTAGCAACCGTTTTACCAACTATCATGAGATGACCTATGTACATAGAAAAAAAAATTAAAAATCACTTTAAAGCGTATTTGAACCGCATTCTACATACCTAGTAACTCAGTATCTTCAGCGGCAGCAAGTGACAACTGGGCAATAGGTTTCCGAGGGATTACTAAAAAGTGAATTGGCGCTTGTGGATTCACATCATGGAACGCCACACACTTAATACAAACGCAGCTATTTTGTAGTTAAAAATTCTAGTGAAGCTACTTTAACCAAATTACCTTGTCGTCTTCGTGAATAAAATTGCAAGGAATTTCTTTGCGAAGTATTTTGCCAAATATTGTGTCCTCACCGGCAGACTCCCCAGCTTTTTGTGCCTTTTCTACTTCGGACATTGCACTGGGCTCAAATTATTTACTAAAATAG
The DNA here is from genome assembly GCA_914767635.1 of Melanostoma mellinum. Lineage (NCBI taxonomy): Eukaryota > Metazoa > Arthropoda > Insecta > Diptera > Syrphidae > Melanostoma > Melanostoma mellinum. Next base: position 233,500,115 of record OU612059.1, read on the forward strand.
TTATTTTTTTAGGCACAGACCGGTATTTTATTGAATTTCCGAAAACGACACTACTGAAATTGAAAAATGAGATGTCACATGTGACAATCGACTGACACTGACATGTTAAAAAAAAACCGACGACGGCGTACGGCTTTTGGCTTGGAGATTACAGAATGACAGATAGAAACAGGCAGTCAAACAGTTATCTTTGAAAATTTAAAAACCATTTGCTCGACAAACTTTATAACAGTATATAAAAAAATTAAAGTGATCCTCAGCAGGTCACAACGTTGTGACTTGTGATATTTGGGATGAATTAGGTTAGGTATTTGTATAAATATGCATACATATTGTAAATTCTCTGTCTGATTTGTATTTCAGCATCTTTTTTTTGTTTGAGTTTTTAATTAAATTCGAGCTTTGCTCTATTCAATTAAAATTATTTTATAAGTAGTATTATTATACAATACTCACTTTAACAAATGTTCCTTTTTACTGTATTGTTGGCATCGTAATTAGGTAGTATTTAATGTTATGTGTGTTTTGCATTTATTAAATTTATTAAATTTTTTTTTTCAGTTTCAGTTTTCTAAAAGACATGGATGCGGTTAAAACTTTTTTCGCAAGTAATAAGACACAATTTCCAAACAGCAAACAACTTTCTGGTTATCCTGGTCCCACCAACAATGGATCAAGTCACATAGGCGGTGGCAATTCTGATACTAAAGTAGTACATGACATTAAGAGAAAGGACAGTGATAGTTATTTCTATATAATGTAAATACGAACTTACACATCTTCACTGAAATAAGAAATGAAATCAACTCAAAACTATTTTTGTTTTTTAATTTTCTTTCAGGTGGCGATCTTAAACTCAGAAGAGAACCAACCAGAGGATGCTTACTTAATTTCAAAATACATAACTAAGTGATACTAGTCGTAATACATTTATTTTACAAGAAATTCGATCATATTTAATTAAATCACAGACGGATACTTTGCTAATATCGATTTTATTTCGGACAGCACTTTTAATTTTTTTTATTGTTTGGTCCAATTGTTATTGTAGTTTGCACTTATTTACCTGAATTTCTTCTTCGAATAATTAGATATGGTCGATTGATGTGATTTAGGAATTATACTTATATATTTTTTCAAACAAATTTATATCTTAAATTAAGTATTTTAGTGTAATGCTTAAGTTAAAAAATAAAGTTTTTATTTCAAAAAAAATTGATGGATCTTGAAACTGTGTGACAAAACAAAAGTGTATAAAGAATTGTTACGAACACTTCTAACTTCGATTATTTCTTAAAATAAATAAATAGGGTGGCGCAACAGAGCGAGCCCCAGGGCCTAGCGCGTTTCTCACAATCATGCCTTGTGAGGGAATGGAGGGGACCTACAATTTTCTGCCGGTTCCGAACGGCTAATCGAGAAAGCGCTTTTCATGGCAATGAATACTAACGGAGGACTTGCCAATTCCTCGCGAAAGGCGATACCCGTTGAAAAAACATTTTTGCCTCTGTTGGGATTCGAACCTCGAACCTCTGGTTTAACAGGCGGACATGCTATCCATCACACCACGCGTACCACGATTGTTTCTTATGAAACCATAATTTTTCTTTCTAATACTTTTGAAAAATCCTTCCCTAAAATTTCATTGGGATGGTTCCTACCTGAAATATTCAATGAGCTTTTTGCCACCAGAAAAGCGGCCGTGACGTTCGCCACTGCCGCCGCCGGGCCGGATGGTCTGTTCTAAGGGAGGTGAGTTCTGGGGTCGAATTACCGCATCAGTGATCGAGCGGGTGAATAGTATTTTTCTTTAAAAATTCGCTCTGTATTACAAAACGTCAGTCTGCTGTTTATTCATCGACTTCAATTCGTTCGAATACTGATAGAAAGAATTTCAAGTTGTGGTACCAAAGTGCGCTATAACGCGAAAAGTGCCAAAAACACGTAATTCAGTCACGTATTACTCGATCACGTGTGCGGTAATTCGGCCACATATTTTTGCTTCGTGAATTAAAGAGTGCATATGATAAGTTGAAATAAAGTAAAGGGAGTAAATTGTAGATTGTATTTGTGATTATATATTTTTCAATCGTATAACGATTGTTTTGTTAAATAAAAGTATTATTTTTCGATTATAGATACTTTCAAGCTCAAGAATGAAACTACATATGTATGTCGAGAAGCTTCAACGATTACAAAAATAAACTGACGTTTTATTTGGCTTCATACTAATTAGGTCTTTATGTTTTCGGAATGATATATAAAATTTAGAGTCCGAAAATATTCAATTCAAATAAAATCAGCCACATAATTAAGGCATTCGCAAAGCATTTGACTTAAAAAACGACACCCAAATTAGCTTTGCACTGTTGTTGTAGTATCTTTAATAATTTCTCCTTCAGGTAACTCTCTCACCAATGATAGTATTCTGTCCAGTTTCTGAATTTGAAGCGTCTGTTGGTCTAACCATAACTGTTTCTTAGGTGGCTTGACCATAACTCGTAAATTTGGTGAAAGCTTTAAGGACGTGGTCGTACCCCTATGCAAAATAATAAACATTATCTTTCATATTTCATGAAATTATGTTGGAACTTACTTATCATCTCCTACAATGATAAATGGTAGTTTCTTGTTGAAAGCCAGCCGTGTCAATTTGTTTTTTCTTTTAGGAACAACAGCTTGTATACAAATGGCTTTGTATTTGTTAACATTTAGGTCAAAAACAAAGACTTTTCCTTCCGAAGTAACTGCGGCAAATACTGTACTAGAATAGGGTGCCCATCTGACATCACCAACGCATGAGCCTAAGTCGAATATAAACAATGGTTCACTTCGCATGTCCTCCCAGATTTTAATTCTCCAATCACCGCTACACGAAGCAAAAATATTTGAGTTGAATTTGTTGAAATCAATGCGATAAACCGAGAGATAGTGTGCATTGTACGTAATGAGGTATTTCGAGCTGTAAGCAGTGCTGCATTTGTATATTAGACCTTCTTCGGTTCCTATAAGAAATATTTCCGGCTGCGTTGGATGGAAAGTCATACAAGTTGCACAGCCTTTGAGCCGCATTTGGGTGCCATCAGGCCCTTCAACAACGTTGTTTTCTAGAAACAGTGTAATAATTACTGTTATAGCAAACTTGTGTTGCATGAGAACCCAGTTGAATACACGTCCATCTGATGATGCTGTATAGAAATTTATTTCTCCATCGGCTAAGTCGGGACCCCATTTCACCTACGGAACAATCTCATTAGTAAGATTTAGGAATTGAACATACATTTTTACTTCGGCAACACTTTCAGAATGTTTTCCATTTACACCTTGTGACATATAAAGTGGACCCTTAGAGGTGTCCTTTAGATCATATACTGCAACGTTTCCATCATACATACCTTAAGAATATCTTAAATTATTTAAAAAAAACTCATCACGTATTTACAACTGCGAGTGCTCCCAGGGATCCAACAGAGTTTTACAATAAATTGTAAAAAAAAGACTTACCAATGGCAACAAGGAAGGGATATTTTGGATGAATATCACAGCACATAACACCACTCTCGGTCATAACTGCAAGAAAATACTTTTAACAAAAGTTTAAAAAAAAATGAAGAGGAAAACATACTTATGTAATCAGTGAATGAAGGATTTTTGATTGTAAACAAGCAAATAGCACCTTCCGCAGGTTGTTTCATAAATTCATCTGAGTAAAATTTTGAATTTTGAAATTTTTAAGTAAAATGTAGCTAAGGTTTTCTTACGTGATCCAAAACAAACAGCGAACAGGTCATAATAATTCGGATTAAACATAACATCAGTGACATTCATCTTTTTAGTCTTTTCATAACAAAATTTCCACAAAGGCAATAAGGTGCCCTCACCTTCCCGAAATTCATCCGATGGATCTTCCCAATACCTGTAGTCACTGGCTATATCGTCATAAATGTTTTGATTGATCATACGCTCAAGGATCTGCCAACACTTGAGGTATTTTTTGTTTAGTTCTACTGCTGCTTCTTTTTGTTCATCCCTCTTCTTTGCATCCTTTTTTATAGCCGATTGTTGCTAAAAACAGTAAATTGTTGTAAAATAGAGGCATCTATGATCTTGACTATTACCTTTTTTTCCTTTTCCTTTTCTTTTTCCTGTTGGGCAAAGTCTTCAGTATAACTATCATATATCACCCATTGAAGGACATTGCTACCAAATGTCGATCGAGGGGGTGGAATTGTTTGAGTTTCCACACTCTAAAAGTACGTTCATTATTATTACGTTGCTAAATGGTAGAATAAACATTACCCTGGTTGGATTTGTAAAAGTTAGAGCTGCACGCTCGCAAAAATTGAACTGGTTTATAAGTTTTCGTTTTTTTCCCGTTCCTGGGGTGCTGGAAACATCTAAAATATATTTCTTGTGAGTAGTAGAAATTTGTCCATTTTACTTTACAGATGATGACTCAAATTTTAAAGCCTACAGCAAGAACTTAAATTTGAAAGCCACCATAAGCAAGTCAGTACCACACGTGGGATAGCTTGCAGGTTACTTGTACTGAATTAAAAAAGTATATACAAATATGTATGTATTCCAATACTTGCGTATACTACTTTCTCTTTTGTCCTGCTTCATCAAACTATTTAAATACCAGGAAGAGTCCCAATTAAACTTCTATTTTACGAAAAATATGTACAAATGAGGAGATATATGGAGTATAGTAACTGATCTTACCTATGACATACCCAAATACAGTTCGTCCATAAAGAATTTGGAGACTTCAATGGTCATGACTAAGTCACATTTTCCCAACCAGGCATAACTTTACCGTTATAGAAAATCCTTGAACATTGCGTACAGTGTCGCATTGGGAAGAAGTACACGGCAGGATACGCAAAAACCATGTCATTGTCACTATTCTATATTAGAAAGTAGACCTACCAATAGCAGACTAGACATTTTTGAAAAAGATTGGCAAACGATTTACTTCTCCCTGTTATTAGAAAAAAAAATTATTGCTCGATTTCTAGGAAAAAACAATTCCAATATTCAATTGCTAAACTTTACCGAATGTTGATGCCGGTTTCCTCGACAGCCCTATAAACTGTCAAAAGAACTGGGTTTTCAGTTTTCCAAAAACACTAAACTACGAACTACATACATCACTGTCATTTGAAGAAAAATACATGCCGTTTGTCAGCCCTGTTCGTTTCCTAAACTCGCCCTGAAAAAACTATTGAATTGAGGGCAAACAAAGGGTGAATTCAAAAACGCTCCTTTTGACATTCAGGTCGAGTTTTAGTTTTTCAAAAAATACTTTGTGCATCAACTAACAAACCAATTAAAATTTTTTTAAACATGGCACAACATTTAATTTTGACACCATAGCTGAAAACTCGAAAAGTGTGTGCAAAAGACAATATTCCTTCCTTTCTATTCCTTTATAGAAGAAGCTTTCGATTGAACACAATAACTGAAAACGTTTTGTTTAATCCAAATGCATTAACTGTACTATGAATTTCCATACACCGCCTCATTTAATGTAATAGCATTTTTCATTGACAATCAAAATATTTATGTCGCCTTCTTTTCGACGAAAAAAAGGGTCCAGTAGTATTCAGCGGCATTCTGACACAATTTTCTTGGTACAAAAGGATCGCATAAATTTTTTCATAAAAAAAGAAAATCTTTTCGTCAATGAAAAATGCTGTAAGCAATGTAAAGTTTTAAAATAATCAATTGTTTTAATAACATTCTTTTTCGTTTTTTATTTATTATAAAAAATAAAAATAAATATTCACGCTGGAGAAATATAAAAGAACTTCAAAATAAGAAGAATGTAGCATTATTTACAATACTTTGATAAGCTTTCGTAGATATGCACATGCTAAAAACGTGCAGCCATACCTACAAATGTACTTGATGTTAGCAGGACTTTCCCAAAGTTTTAATTGCAATAAAAAAAAAATTAAGGAAAGAAAATATAAACAAAAAAGCACCTTTTGCAGCAGCATCCACATCAACTGCTTCTACTCCTTCTTCCCCTTCGACCTCACCCTCGCCTTCGCCAACAGCTTCTTCATTCTCACCACCCTCTTCTTCAGCTTCCTCAGCAGCTGGCTCTTCTTCGCCACCACCTTCTGATTCCCCAGTGGACCCCATAGTAGATCGTTGAGCAGCAAGGACATCGTCTGTGAGGGCCTGTGATTTAGCCAACTTCGGAGGCGGAATCGCGTAACCTTGCTTGTAGGTAATTTATTTTGTTTGCACAAAGTGAGATTATTGTCATGCAATACAAAATTTTTCATGCAGTCATGCGAATGGCAAAGGGATTAGAAAATAGAGAAAAAATTGAAAACGCAAAGTGGGTGTTGTCAGAAAATAGATTAGTGAACATACCTGCATCACCGTACTCTTCAATTTGTTTCTGTGCCTCTTCCGATTCGATATGCAAGCATGTCCCCTCAAAGTTGAAAATAGTCACCACGTTTCCTTCGAGTGGAAGCTAAATAATTTCTTCGTGTTAATTTAGTTTCAAAAACCATCAAATAAATTATTGTGAATAGCAAATTTTACCGGCACAAAGGATTGTTCCTTAAAGCTGTACGCAACCAAATTTTCAATTACGTTGGTATTAGTTGGTGTAAGGACTTTTGTTATTTCCTCTCCCAGCTCAGTTTCTGTTAAATCAAGTTGGTCTTCAGGCTTAAGGAGCTGACGGGATTTCATCCACACATCCAAATCTTCTGCGGCATTGCCATCGTCTCCTCCTGGGCCGACCTTGAGCTTAGATTGTGATTGTTGTTTGCCGAGCTAAAAAAAAAAAGAAAATAGTGTGTATGCCAACACAATCGTTAAGATGCACCCAAATATGTGCTAGTAAATGTGATACAACTGCTAAGGTTTTGAAAGTGATTTCAGTAATTATTTTATTCCAATCATGCGGCTTAATTTTTTTTTATTTTCATGCAGCTATTGTAATAGTTAATACGTATAGATAAATTTACCACTTACATTACATCATCGGGAACTGTATAAATTAAAAAAATTAAGTAAGATCAAGATCATTGCATTTAAATCAAGTTAAGATTATTTTGATTCTTGAAGAAGATTGGCAACTTGTCCAGGCATAACGAAGCTTAAAAGAGCCTTCAGAAGTCTATCACATAAAACATTGTGTAAAAATAAAGATTAATTTGTTTTCTTTGAAAAGCTTTTTTAAAAGGATGTTTGACTTGGTGCATGAACTTTTACCAAAATATTTACAATGTAAAAATAACGACTTTATTTATGTATATGTTTTCTGTGATACTTTCACTAAAAATATAGTTGTTCACTTTGGTCACTGTTTCCATGTAAAGAAAATCAGGATTCAATTCAGGAGCAAGGAAGTGGATGGACACCGATCCAACTTTTGTGCACGTTGGCGGATGGACTCATTCGGTCCTCGATAAACTTACACAATATGCATGGGCTGTTTAGGAATTTAGCATTTAAGCATTGTTCTGCGCTTAAAAGTGACGTATTTTCATCGATTATTATTGGTGTGCAAAAAATAATGTTTTGCATCACATATGTATTTATCAGATTCGAAAGTTCTATTTCGTTTCCGAGTTTTTTTTTTGTTGAAAGTAATTTGGGGAAATTCATTGTTATTTCAGTATCTCAGAAGGATAGCTGTCATTAATATTTGATCAGACAAAGTATAAGCCTTCATATAACACAGGATTCACCACAATTGCACTATGCTAAAAGTTGGCCCTAAAATGCCCACTGTCATATATGCTCCAGAGCTTTTGAGTTGAAAGAAAATTACTTTTTTATTTTTATTTTTCTTTCATAATATAGTCATTGGGGTTTCTGATAAAAAGTATTTTTTCAAAGAATAACTTCCGACAGAGGGACATCTGTCTGAAACAGAGGTTTTATTTTTTAAAATATTCAAATGCGTGGAAAATTGAAAAGGAAATCTCTCAAGGAATCTCTCAAAAACTATTAGCCTCGATGTTATAGCTAAGAATATTCAAAGAATTATCATGTCAACCGATCCACCATATATCAGATTTGTTCTGTTTTTCAGCATTATATAAGATTTATTCAAATAATATAATTAACACTAAGTAGTCGACTATTCGTGGAGCCTTCCTGATTCGTAAAACGCAATCATTCATATTGGTTTTATAAAAGCAAAAAAAATTAATAAGATGGCGCAACAAAGTGGGTTGCCCTGCAGTCTAGGGCATTTCTCAAAGTTAAGCTCCTATTAGGGAATGGAGGGGAGGGAAGGGGAGGGGAGGGGAATGGAGAAAGCGCTTTTTAATTGGAACTTAAAAAGGCTCTAAGTTTTGCCGTAATCTTTTAATAACATTTAACTAATCGAATTTCTAACAAAAATGCCTTACCTGCCCAAACGAAGGATGGCAAACTATATTTTCGAGGTGCTTTTTTGAAATGAAACTTCTTATGCGACTTGCAAACATGATTGCGTTACACGTTTAACGCGGATCATCGATTGAATACTTTTTGGTACTGCTCGCAATTTATCGTTCAGTCAGACGATTTAATTGTAGTGAAATGTATTCTTCGGTGGAAGTTTGAATTATTTTCGGAAAAAATCAAATTGAAACTAGTTCTTTGTGTTTTTTGATGCATTTAATATACCTGTAATTCATTTCTTAAGAATAATCTCAAGATCTCATTAAATTTTTCTAAATAGTATCTGTGCTTTCAAAATTAGTTTCGATTGCTTCTTTGAAAGTAGTGTTGTGTTTTCTTTTCTCCTCAAATGAAAAAAAAAAGAAAATATTTAATACGCGCGGAGAGACCCCACGCATTATTTTTTTGTTTCAACCAGCTCTGTTGTATTGCATCTCCGTTGTATAGATAATTTTTCATATTTTCACTGTCGCAATTTTAATCCACATTTTAGCGTTTGAAATTCAAGGAAGAGTTGCCGTCTTCGAAAAGAATAATTTGTTTTGTATATTTTTATATTATTTTTATTTATTTATTTATTCATTTATTTTTACTCAATCTACGAATGGAAAATCTTATTTGCTCATTTTTAGCCTTATAGGCTAGGCTTATAAATATCTCCTTGCTACTGAAAATTTCCTCTTTCAAACGATAAAATAGAAAATTTTCAATTTGTTGTGCAATTGAATATTTGAAAAAACTTTTCAGGTATACCCTTAAATACAGACTTTATGTAATATTCTTTCAGTTTTTTTTAAGAAAGTCTATAAAATAATTTTTTTTTTTAGCGTAATTGAATAAAACAAATTAAAATGGGTGTCAGAAAATTGATATTCATGCATTTGGATGTACTCACCATCGTCTTTTCTTCGTATCCTTTTTTCTATTAAAAATTAAAACTCATTATAGTTGAATAGGTACACATACACATTACACATGCCTTAAATTATTAGAATTTCAACATTACATTTTAAAAACAACAGCTTTTTGTAAGTAAAACATGCAAATGAACGAACCACAACCAAATCTACCTTAGAATCCACACCATCAATACACTCATCTCCAACATCTAAAGTTGTGACTTTAAAATTTTTGTTTTCCTCACAACAATTTGCACTTTTCTCCGAACTCATTATAAATATTTACAAGTTTATATTTATTTAGGAACACTACAACTGAAACAAAACCAAAGTGGCAATTATGTACAGTAGAATATCTGCAAATAATAATAATAAAAAAAACCAAAAAAACTAACTACCAATCAATCAACTAGTTTTATGTACCGCGACTGCATTCACCAATTTCCACATCCTTTTTCTAACTCTGTTAATGAACAACTGAACTGAGTAACGTTAACCAGCCATAAAATACCCTTGATATTTTTGAGTCTACCAGAAGCAAAAAAAAAATCACATTAAAGTAGTCTTTTGAAGGTAAAATATTACAGAAGGGGTAAGTAACTACATATAAGAAAAGTGCACGTATGAAAAAAAGAAGAAAAGCAGAAAACTGACTTCAGGACTCAGCACCGCTACCGCGACCGTAACCTACCATCAATTTCGATGAATAGGATTTTGTTGTTAAAGCCATGGGTGATGCCTGCAAATATCGAAAAAAAGAAAGAATAATAAAGATAGTGAAAGTTGAATTAATTAAATTTATGGTGACATGCCATTATTATAAACGATGATGTATGTTTGATGATATTTATGACGTGCATATGAAATTAAAGATTATAATAAAAAAAAAGAGGTTAATGAAAGCTATTTTTGCGGGCACCTTCTTAGCATGAGCTATACCAAGGAAGTTTGGTGGAAGGTATATCTATTTTTAAATGTAATGATGTTGCAAGATTACATGACGAATGCTCATAAAAATGAAATGAGAATACTTTCAATGGAACCTACATTTCAAGTCACCAAATCAAAAGCTATGCAATTTTAAATGTACGTATTGAGAAGTGAATCTGAGATTCACTTGGTTTTATTGCCTTGGGGCTGCTTGCCTCAAAGTTAATGAGATTTAAACATGATGTTTTTTGAATCAATTGTTGATTGACAATATTATACTCCCTCATAACAACTTTGATTGTGTTTCAACCGGTGAGGTGCTAAGAATATTCGGTAAATAAATGCTGTTTCAAAACATTGCTTTTGGCGCTTTCTTTTGACAAAATACTTTTTAAAATTGTGAAGCTTCTACTTTTAATCAGTTTTTTTTTTCATAAAAAAGTATTTACGTTCTCGGCCTCAGGCTGTATGCCGTAGAGGTAAGTTGAGTCTGATATTTTGTATTTTAACATTTGCAACTATCCCAAATTGCGATCATTAAAGTTAGGTTCCTAAAAAATTTAATCCTGATACGGCACGTATTTTTAGGTTTTCGAGTTAAAACTGAACCTTCCGACTGGTCGGAAACCGACTTAGACTTTCAGTAGTCTTTTATTAAAGAGTAATGTGGCAAATGTTTAAAAGGAAAAATCATGAGGATTTTCGATCCAAGCTTAGTAATGAGGAGCTTTTCACGGCATTTGCAGTGTAATTACTATCGGAGAACTTGCTATTTACCCGCGAAAGGCGATACTCGTGGAAAAACAGTCTTATAATTCTGGTGCTTAAACCTCAAACTCACATGCAACTGGCAAGCATCGTAATGCTAGCCATTATACCGCGCACCATGCTCAGCAGCATAGTTCTTGTTATAAAGAGCTCACTTTTATTGTCAAGCTGCATTTAAACAAAAAAAAAAAGCATGAAATGTTCTATTTTTTTTATAAACATGCTAAATAGATATTACAGGAATTATTTCAAGAGAGAAGAAAGTTAGGTTACGGCGACTCTAACAGCTAAAACAGAAGCTTTTCTACTTTTTTTTCATTTAGAGAGCACAATGGAGGAGCTGTGGTGCCCGAGACATATTGGTAAGCATATCTATCTGCTACATATGGAATTGACAAGTTCTCCGAAAGCAATTTCATTGCTATGAAAAAAGCATGCTCGATTACCCGTTCGGAATCGGCGAAAAACTCTAGGTTCTCTCCATTCCTCCTAAGTAGGGGTACGTAAATTTCGTTTTTACGAAAAAGATGCGATAATAGCGAAATCTGCATTTTATTTGCGATAAAAGCGAAATTTGAAAATTAAATACTTTCGCACTTGTTACGTTACGCTCTTTCAAATGTTGATCAGATGCGCTAACAGTTTTGATTTTATTACAAACAAGAGGATGGCTTGTATTTAAGCGATACTAACATCGTAATGTGTAAATACTGCAACATGCGTTTGGAAGGAGAGAAGTTAGATACTTTGAAGAAGCATACAACTTCTGTTACTCATTTAAGAAATAAATCTAGTCCTGATTCTCAACCAATGTCCTCTAGAGTAAAAAAGCAAGAAGTGCAAAAGCGTGCCAAAACGGAAAAAGAGGAATTTGTGCTTGACACTGTAAAAATTTGTTTGAAAGCGAACATTCCGTTGAATAATCTAGATCATCCATCTGTTCGCAGTTACATGGACAAAAAAATGTGCTCGGCTCGGGTAACCTGCCTTCTGGATATAAATTTGAGACGTAAGTACGTACCACAGTGCGGTGCATCGGAGAAAGATGAAGTGAAACAAAAACCGAAGGAGTAGCTTGTAGTTTTCTGCACATTGGCAGATTATTTTGTCCATCAGAAGCAGCAAATATGCCCTCCTCTTCTGTCAATTCAAATTCTATAGTGGAAAGCCTCTCAAAATTTCCGTTTACCAAAGTGTACCACAAGAAGAACTAATTGACGGATATTTTCACAGAAAATTACTTCGATTGGTCGGCCAAGAAGCTCCTGCAGATGTAATGCAAGTTTTAGTGGCAGCTATTTAATGTCTCAATTGCCCTGTCAATAGTTTTGATGCCGAGAGGTGCTTTACAACAACACTGTCAGCTTTGTCTACAACATTTTCGTAACTGATCACCAGCAAACAATGAGAGATGAAAATGTAGAAATTGCAACAATGCTAGCCTTTAATCGACTATTTAACACTATATTTTAATTTTTGCGAAATAAATGCGAAATCTTCTATTTTGGTTTTTTTTAAATGCGAAATCACGATTTTTTTTTACGTATTCCTCCTCATAAGGTATGTCCCTGACAAATGAGCTAGGCGAAAAAGCTTGTTCGCAGTAAGTAGCACCGCTGCACCTCTCAACTTTTGTACCATACTGCATACTGTGAGAAATGAAACTCACCAATGTCAAAGTAAGCAAAGATAACAGAGTATAGTCGCATGGACCCATTTCAATGTTTTTTTTTTTTCACTATTACAATACTATTACAATTACACGTAGGTTTCACATATTTTATTTAAATAATGTCAGTTTTCTTAAAATCAACGATGTTTCCTATCTTTTACATTTACATTTTTTAAATAACTTACCTTTCCTTTTTAATTTTTTCAACCTGTATCCTCACAGTCTATTAAAATATTAAAACAAACTCTCTCAATAATAGTCAGTCTCAGTATGCTAAGCGTCGATGTCTTTCTTGTGGTTATCTAGGGTTGGTACGGGCCTGACTTGCAGAGCTACATATTTCGTATGGCCGAAAGAAGATGACATGAGCTTAAGTGATTTATCAAACTAAAAGTAAGGACCACACAGCGCTGCTTGGTAGCCGCTTTTTACCAACGGCTGGCAGTAGCAGAAGCAGCGGCTTCTCAACCGGCTACTACCCACCAGCTTCTGTCAGACAAATTTTAAAAGAACAATTTACTAAATACTACGTGTAGGAGTATTTTTTGTAGCAGCCCCTGCTGATGCTGGCAGCCACAAGTTAAACATTTTCAAACTTTGCCAGCCGCTATTAAATACTTTATGGCTGGCAGCGAGTGTGGTGAATTTCGTAGTCAAACAAAACTGATCAGCCCCTGGTTGCCGGCAGGTGCAACCAGGGGCCTGTAAGCTGTAACACAAAACTGCAAGCACTTGTGATAAAAGGAAATTATGACAACTGTAATTTCTGTAACACGAAGCTACAAGTTCTCTTGCTCTTCTACAAACGTAAGGAACATTATACTGCCAGTGGTTCTTGTTTGTAGTCTTGTAGCTTTGTGTTACAGGCCTCAGGCGTGTGTGACCAGTGCTTTAACAAGACCCCAGTAAACTGACAAAGCTCTGGGCATCAAAATTGGGGTTCAAGTAAAATGGGTTTGGAAATTATGATAAGAGCAGTGATGAACAGAGAAAAGTGAACTTTAATTTTATAAAAAACACAAATCGTCACTCATGAACCTTTGTCATTTTCAAGGCGTATTCTGAATATTTATTTTTGAGTAACACTATTAAAATACACAATTTTTTGTATGGAATTAGCGGAGCCTAAAATATACATATGCATATGCACATTCATATATACTACACAAGCAATAAAATATTATCTAAAATGGTTATACATCTATCACTTAGCTTCAAAATTTTGAATGAACTTTTGAGATTTGTGGTCGCACTAGGATACAAACGGAAAGAGCTGTTCTACTTTAAGTCATTTTTCACCATGAAACTGAGATTTTCTTTTGCTTTATAAGTAAAACATTTTTGCAGCATCGCCGCCGTAGCCATCCTATACCTTTTAAATCAACTATATTTAGAATACGTACATATGTATGTATGTACATAAATATGTATAGCAGTTTTTTTATAATTTAAAAGATTAACTCTTTCGAAAACATTATGCAAACAAACATAACCTTTGATCTTTTGCCAAAGGATTTATGTACAATTGTACATACATACAACATACATACATAGGATCTAACGAATCGTTACCATGGCTTTGTTTGCCTGACCTTTCAAAGGGAATCCCATTAATTATCAATTACGAGTATGTATTATCAAACAACGTTACCATTCAATGACATGCATCTTCTTACCGGAACCAATTAAATAAAAAAAGGGAAATGCTAATGAAATAGCTGTTAATGCCTCCAAATGTCATAAAAACTTGACTATCTCTCATTAAATTTTAATAGTTCGAAAACATTGCAGTCTCTAGCACTAAAATATCTGTTATATACATCGCCATACAAATACATAAATACAAACTTACCGATATCCTCCGTTTGTCACCCCTGTTTATTTTAATCAAACTTTTTGATGGCTCCATAGTATAAATTTTTTTAATTAAATTTTTCCCAGTAATCTAACACGCACAAAATGTTCAAGCAATTGCACAATTTTACTCAGTGGCAGTTCAATTTGTTTTCGTTACGTCAGATTGGTAACAAATTTGCTCAAGTTTCTATAGAAATTTCTAAACTTATTGACAATTCATTGATTTGTTTTTAAGGGAACTACATATGTAGGTATGGATGTCTGTATGTTTGTATATGTTTTCTCAAAGAAATTTGATATTTTTTGACCATAGAGTGCTCGAGTTCCTCATAAATATTATGTTCTTCTAATTTCAAATGGAATTCTTTAGATTGAGCTAAGAATCAAACATTTATTAGTGTGGTTTATTTAGTTGTAAATACTTATTCAAATATTGACTTTGCATCTCTTGATTTCCCATCGAAGTTAAGGTCATGATATGCTTTTCGACAGTCGGTGTTTCGACTCTGAACCGTTTTACTCCTTAGGAAAATAGGGTTTCTAGGAGAAAATATGATTAATGTAGTTTTCTAATAAGACTATTGTATGCACATACTTTATTCTGTTGACAAATTCTTTGATTTCTTCTTCGGTTTTCGTAGTATTACCAATATATGGATTAACCTTTATATACCGATTACGTCTTAGTAGCAAATCAACTTTAAATTCCTCTTCTAATGAAAGCCCACTTCCTTCGCAGAAAAGCTGTTGTATTTGTGTATTGTGCTCCAAAGCTTCAATTAACACGCATCCCTCTATCGGGATTGCTATAATTTCCAGTTCTACTATGCTTAAGTTATTTCTCAATAGATCGCTAATATGAAAAGTTCCTCGTTTGGTATTTTTGATCCCTGATAGTTTTAAAATTTGTAATTGGTTGCATGTTTCAAGGCATGTTGTGAGCTTATATAACCCTTCATCTGTAATGGGGTTGTTGGAAAAGCCAACATAGTTAATTTTAGAGTTTACCATTCCCTTTGAGATATAATCAATAGCTGAGTCTTTAAAATAATTGCCCGAGAGATCCAAATGTTTGAGGGAATTCGTGGTTTTAAGAAATTGGAAAAGGGACTCTCCACAATTGTCATCTAACTGACAAAAGTAGAATTCCAGAACCTCCACGTGTATCTCCTCCAAAGCCTCAAGAATTATTGACAACTTTTTGCAGTCCATACGGCTCCGACGAATTTTTAATACTTTCAAGTTTTTCAGTTCTGACAATCCACTATAAGAAATTTAAAGTTAATTCAAAATTAATAGTTTATTAAGTTTATTTATTATAAAATAAAAATCGGGCGCTTTGCGATGGTTACAAATATTCTTCAAATACCGTTTCAGTCAGTCTAAAACAAAAAGATCGTTTTTCGAAATGAATTAATACTGAAATTTTGCCCATATTCGAACTAAAGTTTTGAAAATACTTATCGCCTCTTTTTCAGTTCAGTGGCTTAAGAAAATTGTATTATGTAGGTCCGTTTGTTGAACTTTCTCCAGGGTTGACCAAGGTTTTTTTTGACAACGCATAGGGTTTTTCCGCTCCTGAAAAAACTCAAAACCACTAATCACCACACGTCCCTGTCATTAAAAAAAAAATGCAATTTGACCAGCCCTCAACTCGCCACAGCAAAAACCAAGGGAGAGTTTGAGGGAAAGCCTAGGTCAATCCTAGGGCTTTGTGGCGACCTAGGGCTTCAACGAACAAACCTATTGTCTGCAGTTTTGAAGAATATCGAATCCCTCTATTTCTTGATTTCATCTTTTAAGGTTCTTCCAAAAACAAAATAAGTGATTTTAACCCCGTGGGTACTCTCATGCATGCATATATCGCTGCTGCAGCAAAAAAGCCCTTTTAGGACCTTCCGCATTAACGTTTTTGTAGTCGCGGCAGCGGAAATTTCAATTTTCAACATTAAGCTATAATACAGCGACTTATGAGAATACCGATGAAACAAAAAAAACGCAGCGTTATCGTACATTTGTATTGTTGCGACTGCAAAAATGATGAAAGCAGCTTTGGTTAGGGAAAACTTTAAAGCTATCAATAATGATTAGTTTTCATTTTTTACATATGTCTTAAACTATTGTTTTGATTGGGTACAATTATGGGAATTATGCTCTGATTCTGATGAACTTTCAAAACAGAATTGTTTTTTTTTTTTCAACCCTAAGCATTAAAATTTTTTTTTGTATAAACTGTTTACCAAGAGCCTGGTCTTAGAACTTTGGGTTGAAGACTGCCTAGTTAAATTGATCAACGAATTTGCATCCTGTACAATTTTCGTTTTTTTTTTCAGGATGAGAAAGGGAGAGAGAGAGAGAGTTTATCATACCTTGCGAGATTTTGCATATCCAGATATGAAAAGTTGAAATATCTACTGTCGTAGTTTGTCCCCAGTTTTGGCGGAACAATTTCCAATGTCATTGCATTTAAATTATATAAGTTTCTTATAATACTCAAGTCCAAGTGACTAGGAAGAAACTCAAACTGTTTTTCAGTTAATTGTTCTTTCTGCGACTCGTGTTTCCTTTCTTTCGATTTTATTGACATCAAAGAGTTGATAGAATCCTCCGAAACTGCAAGATCATTTTCAAAATTACTTTTTCGATTCGGTTGAAGTTTTTTGATACTCAAATTGGTAATATGTTGCGAAACTGATTTCGTTATTTCCTCTATTTTCTCAGGAATCAACATTTCAACTCGTGTATTTTCAATAAGCTCAGTATAAAGAAGTGTTACAACAAGATCTTTCCAAGAAATATTATCTCGTTTATTGGTTTCCTTGAGTTGCATCTTGTCGAGACATTTCAGTGAAAAAATTATTTTCCAGTAATATTCGTCGTCTATACCCAAACATGTTTCGAGTGGTAGATCTACGTCAATGAAATCACAATAAATTCTCATCTGTATTGGTTTTAGGTTGATTTTGCAAGCGATAGGATGGGTAATGTAATTGGCTGCAAGAACTTTCAAACACAAAGTACTTAGTGGCGGTACTTCTTTAATATTGAAATCTTCAGCAACTATTTTGCGACTCTTCTCGCTTCGTAAAGATGTTGTTTGAGCAGATGGTTGGTAAGTCAGAAACGCTGTTTTTAAACGGTCATCGTTTGGTACTTGGAGAATATCCATTTAATCGGAGGAACGAAAATAAGTTAAAAGTTTTAATCATATATTTATGTATGTACACATGTATGTACAAATTTGAGCTTATGTTCAAGGATGAATAATTTGTTTCCTGAATATTTTTTTTTGGTATGATTATTTCAAAAGATTTTGTTGTTGTTATTAGCGTTGTCTAAATAAGGCTACTACATTCAAATTTTGCCTTCTGACCAGAATGTTGGGGATTTCAACCCTCGTACCATACTATTTTTGAAGTCTTTTCGACTTCATTGGTAAAATATGTACAATTTCTTTCCAGAACGTCCATTTAAAATTACTTTCGTAGTAACCCATGGAAAAAAGCCGACAGCTGAAATTATACTGCTTATCAATCTTTTGATCGATTTCGTTAGGATTATATGATACATTTGTATTGGAACTTAGAAAGCCCCAGGAAAAAAAAACAACGTGTCACAACTAAGCGCTCCAAACTCTCTTCAAATATTGGAAAATGAAATATGTACATGTACATAACTAGCGTATTCGTAACATTTAAAAGAATTCGTTACTTCCCATTCAATTTAAGAAGAGCTTTTGGGTATGTCGGTAAGTTTATGAATCTCAATCATAAGTTAACCAAAAAAATTTAGAACACATTTATGATACCATGTGCTTCCAATTTGCACACTTTATTTTTTAATGCAATACATTTAACAATGAGGCTTTAAACATCTGCGCACATTCATACATAGTTTTTTCTTAGCAGCACTGTTGCGCAGCTTTTTTTTTTAAATTTTCAGTAATAAATCATTGATGGAAAACAAATAGAAAGATTGAATAAAGTTTCAGTTTTCTGATTTAGAATCAACATAAAAAATTCTGCACCTTAAATGCCTTTCCCTTTTAAATATATCACGCATCACAAATTGTTTGCTTTAAATTATTCTAAATACATACATACAACCAACCGTGATTTATTTAATACTCTTAAATTCTAGGTATTCTCTAACGTTATTTGGACACTGAATGTTTTTTCCAAGGAGTATTACAGTTGACATTGGATGCAAGAAATCTCCAGAGAATTCTCTCGCTTTCCAACCAAAAAACCCATTTGGCTTAACTGTATTTCCGGTAATCTCGAAAGGCAATAAATTCAGTCCGATTTGATTAATCTTTGAAAATTGCACTCGAAAATAATGACCGTCGGTTGCCTTCATCCAATAAAATCCTTCGTTATCAATGAACGGCTTTGTTTGAGATTTCTTAAGCGAGTTTGAACGTTCCAAGTCAAAAACATTAAAGCTAATATCAATGTCGTAGGCGTCTAATGAGAGATTATTTGTCTCAATGGCTGTCTTGAGTGCATAATTGTCTAACCAATATCGAATGCCTACATTCTCGAACTCTTCTAGAACATGATTGAAAGTAGTTTTAAGTTTATCCAAACAACATGGTGGGGTATGTTTGTTGAGGTACACATAAAATGGCTTTAAGTTGTACACTGGGCCGACACATGATTTGGTGGACCTCTCACAACCGATCAAATCGATTTCTGTCACTTGTGGCAACGAAAAATTCGACGATGAAAACTGTCCGTCAAGAACAAGATTATGCGATGGACCAAGAGACTCCTTCATATCAGTCTTCGATGTGATTTTATGTGATCTTCTTACGATTCGTTTTATTTGTAGTTTCTTGTACATTTCCTTAAACTGTCTACGTCGACTTTCCATTCTTCGTTGTTTGGTGTGATATGAAGCGAAAAGGCGTCTTCCATCTTGGAACGCATTAGGAAAAATAGTTTTCTAAATGAAAAAGACGAGAACCTTTAATAGAGACTCAATGGAAGGGTTAAGTAAAAAAGTTCAATCGTTAAAGCCAACAGTCACTTGGTAACTTACTTCGATTCCAGCAGCTTTTGCTTGAATGTAAAAGAGCTCAGGAAAAGGCGTTCCAAAGGGATCCGGCATTTCTCTTAAGACTCCTATGTCTACCAAAATAGCATGCTTTTGTAAGTACTGAAATGAAACCAAATCACTTAATCCTTTTCCTAATATAATTTTTTTATAACACCCACCAAATCACACTTCTCACTACTATTTACCGCTATATACTGTATCGTCCAGTTGGGCGAATCTAAATTCACCTGTGTGTAACTACTAAATGACTTTATGTTACCCGCGAATGGAACAATAACAACCCTACGTACTACATCATTATTGCTATCAACAATTCCTGCGCCACCTCCACCTCCACCTCTACCAACCCCATCTCCCTGCTCAGTGTGACTATTATTGATTTCTTTCAGAATTTTTTGAAGCAAGTTTTTGTTATTTAAACGAACACTATCAGGCATAAAAAGCACATATTTTGTCTTGATAGCCAACAAAGGGTTCATATCCCTTGATGACTTTTGAATATCAAATCCTAAATTAAGAAATCGCACTGTGCTGAGCTCTGTCAGATTTGTATCATAGGTCACCGGAGGATATGGAAGTGTGTCTTGTACAATGAGAATTGGCATGTTTGGGACAACTTCCAAGATGCTGTCAATCGATGCCTTAATATCATTCTCAAAAGTGTAAAAGGTCCGGAAAACGATAGTTATCGATTTTCTAATATGTTTGTTGGCGGTTCTTAGTTTATCCTTTGGAGATTGCAGAGGTTTTGACTTTTGCATTTCATTACTACTACTCTCATCTCCGGCATTAAGAAAGGATTTCCACAACACAGATTTCCACGTGTAGTAAAAAAGTATTAAGTTCGCTAATACAATCAATACAATAATTAATTTAGCATGTCGTAAGCGCATTATTTTCATTGTGAATCCTTTTTCTGTTCTATATCTAAGAGTGAATTTATTTACGAGTTGAATTTGTTGTTGCTGCAGATGATTTTCACTACGGGGATGACTTCATTTCTTTATAAATTTTTACTAACTACACACACTTTTCTTATTTAAGTTTCTACTCTACCATTCTACCACAACACTTCTTAAAATACATTTTTGTGATATTAGATTTATATAATTTCTTTTCTGATTTCCTAATAATAGATATCGTTTTCAGCCCAAAACTCTCCGTGTTATTTACCTAGATTGTTTGAGGATATTTCTCTCTTCTATTTGAAGGATGAACGCAAAATACTGGGATTAATCGATAGCACAATTTCTAAGATTTCGAAAAAGGATATTTTAGTATCAGAAAATGAGCTTTCCGAGCTTTTGTTACTGCGTTCAGTGTTGATAAGGATGGTAACAAAAAGAAAAAAAATATTTTCAACCTTTTCATAGACTAGCCTCAAGATATTATTGAAAAGCGTTCTAAGGCGTTCTAAAGCGTTCTGCGGCGATCCTTTAATTTTCTTCAAATAATATTTCCAAAACTAAGTGAGCATATAATATATGTATGTATATCTGGGTCGTTGTAAAGGCTTCACTTAGTCCTCACTTTGTTCACTGTTAACAAAAAATCGGTACTGCTCAGTTTTCGACTAAAAGCTTTTAAAGGTTTAGTTAACTAAACTTAACTGGTAAAAGAACAGGAGGTAAAGGAAGATAAAAATATATTAAAAAGTTTTAATATTATAAATAAGATTAAAATCATTTCTAATAAAACTCGGTTGCTTTTTTTTAAAACAAACGATATAATTTCAACAAAAAAGCTGTGTGTGGAAAATTTTTAAGATTTTGCTCCCTTAAAATGGCTTTTGTATGCTACATCTACAAACTTGTTACCGCTAACGATGGCAGATTTTAACTTTCAAAAAAAAAAAAAAACTTCAACAAAGCTTTCTAATAAAGAAGCTATATGGAATAAACTTAAGCCGTTGTGAGAAGCGAATACTCCATTTTTCATGTGCTGAAATTTTTCAACTGCTAAAATCAAGTAGAACTATGGGGTCACAAAACAGATGGTCTAATTTTTTGAAAAAGTCGGTTACAGCAATCATTGAAAAGTAGCTGTAATTGAAAGGTCATCTCATTGGAAAAAAAATTAGAAAAGTTCTAGTCTGGTCTAGTTGATATTCAAAAATTATAAAATAACTGAGTTTCATTTATATACCACTTGATCCTGCTGATTCGTCTTACGATTTGAAATCAAAAGTTTCAAGGACAAAAATCAATGGCAAAACTAAAACTAGTCTCTATGTTAAGGTTATTCGGAGTAGAGCCGTTTGAACGGAGAACGAAAAAGAGAGAGAGATATAGATATAAGGAGAGGGAGCTAGAGAAAGATAGAGAAAGGGGGAGAGAGGAAAAGAGTGAGAGGGGAAGAGAGGTGTACTTTAATCTGCTTTCCTCGTCATAGTTAAAATCAATTCTTTTATTTGTTTTTGGTACCAAATTTCCTTTAAAACTTTTATAACTAAGATGTTTTTATCCAAGCACTTTTTTGCAAATGAAAAGTAAAAACACTTGTTTCGAACACATGTAAGCTTTTATTTTAAAATACATTTGTAAATCTCTTACTTTTATTATATTTTCCCCACAAAATACTTTTTCTTTGACCTGTACTAAAATAAATAAACCTTTTCAAAGGTTCAAGGCTTTGTACAATACTATTGTATAATAAGACATCCTCTGAGCTTAAGTTCTAACATAACACATAATATTTCAATAAATATTAATTGATTTAGTTTTGCAAGTACATAAAGTTGCATTGACAGTAGGTACGAATGTTTTTTTTTGGCACACACCTTCTAATTTTCATTATCCATCATTTTGGGAATCAGCACAAAGTTACTTCCCAATAGCAGGAAATAAGATAGGAAATGGTGATTCATTTTCATGGCTTTTCTGCGGGGTGGGTGGGCGTGGGTCAGGTTCTGTGCAACCAATAAGCCAGTATGTTGTCACTGTACCCTTCCCTTTTAATTCGACTTCACCTCTGAGTTCCATTTCAAATGTTCCAAATTTGTCAAAAATTTCTTTGGCAGCTGGCGAGACGTGGATTTTGAGCGCTGTAAATTTTATTAACATACTTCGAGCAATTGAAGTTCAATAACTATGACTTACGTAGACCCGATGATTCCATTCGTGAAGCTGTGTTAACAGTATCTCCAAATAGGCAATAGTGAGGCATTTTTTGTCCGACAACACCAGCACACACTGGGCCAGCGTGAATTCCTATACGAATTCTAAGCTGACACTCGGGTTTGTGTTTGATACTGAAGGACTTTACTGCATCCAAAATTGCAAGCGCCATGAGACCTATCTCACGTGCGTGATCGTCACCATTCCGCTCTGGAAGACCAGAAACTACCATATAAGCATCTCCGATAGTTTCAACCTAAAATAATCATAGATATATATTCGAATACTTTTTCTATTTGCCTAAACATGAAGATTACAACATGAAGTCTTTAACTTACTTTGTAAACATCATAGAACCCTATTATTCGATCGAAAGTACTATACAGATCATTCAGAAAGCTCACAACCTCCATAGGACCACTTTGAGCACACAACGCTGTAAAGCCCACAATATCACTAAAATAAATTGTAACACACTCAAACTGTTCCGGCTGAACCATTTCGCCTGCTAAAAGTTGAGTTGCCACTGGACGTGGCAGAACTTGATACAGGAGCTCTTCTGTGCGCCGCTTCTCCATGCTAAGCTGTTCCGTTTTTTCTTCAACTAAACTTTCTAAATTATTTGCATATTGCTCCATGCGACGCAGTAGGTCGTCCATTAGATTCTCACAAAAGCCCCTTGATATGTAAAAACATCATTTGACTGTCTAAAGATAACAGACTGTACTTACTTCATTATAAGCCGTACTGTGGATCGAATGGTAACAAACGCTGGTCGATCGTCGGGGTTGTCTGCCCAACATTTGCTCATTAGCTCTAATACGTCTGGAGGGCAGTCCCTTTGGCCAACAAAGGGTCTAAAAGGTGACGGCGACTCATGGGCCTCGACGCGATTCAATATAGTTTGAATGTCCATAAACTGGCGTGCCGTTTCATAAGGTCCACCGCGTACAACAATCTCTTCGAGAATAATAGCGAAGGAATACACATCACCTTTCTGCGAAGCAGGATTGCCAGGAAGAATTGTAAGTGGAAGAAGTTCTGGTGCTATCCATAGGAAATCTAAAAATAAA
This sequence comes from Melanostoma mellinum, assembly GCA_914767635.1. Lineage (NCBI taxonomy): Eukaryota > Metazoa > Arthropoda > Insecta > Diptera > Syrphidae > Melanostoma > Melanostoma mellinum. The sequence goes on from OU612059.1 coordinate 233,523,918, forward strand.
TTAAAAACCTAAATTTCTGAACAAGGAAACATACCCAAAACAATTTACTGTTGTAATAATTTTGATCTTTAAGGAAATCTGAAGGTGTTGTGAGCGTTCGTAGACCATAATCCGAGATTTTCAAAACGAAGCGTCCATCAATAAGACAGTTACATGATCTCAACTTTCCGTGGACTTGAACATCGCTGTTGTGGAGGTATGCCATTCCCTTAAAGAAAACAAAGTTAGTTACATACAAAGAACTGCTTATAATTTATGTATGTACATATTTACCTTGACGATATCATGAATAAGGGACATTCGGAAATTCCAATCCAACTGAATGGCCTCGTTCTCTAGCACATCTTTTAAACTCCCTTTCGGGCAGTATTCGGTCAAGATGAGAACTGTTGGACGTGGAAGATCAATACATGCTCCAACAAATCGAACCGTGTTTTCATGACAAACATCACGCGTTTGCTTGATTTCCCACAGGAGAGTTGATGTTATATCGACTTTCTTCTTTGATATCTTTTTGATTGCCACCCGTTCACCCTTGTATATGCCAATTGTTGTGAAAACTTGTGTCAACGGTAGAGATGTGCAGCTCGCTATAGACGCCCGACCCGAATGTACCCCATACTGTTGCAAGGACAAATTCTATTTAAACAAAAATATATATATTTTTTTTCATATTTGCTTTTATTTCTCATATAAAGTTTCCAACCTCAGCATTGAGCTTCTGCAAACCCACTTTGCTCCCAAATAGGCGTCCAACTTCGAGAAGTACCTCATCAGGCCGCACTCGCCATGACATGTTATTTAACTCACTATTCAATTTCAGTTGCCTAATGAACGAAATATCGTTACGAAATAATAATTCAACTATTAACTTATGGCCAGCAGAAAAATGACAAATTGAGACGAAAACATTACCATTTTGTACACTTTTTGTTTTCTCTATTGCGACAAGGATTTAACAATAAACAAATATAGAAAAACCTTACTTACTTGCACATTAAATAAACAACAAGAGTTGAAATAGCCAGGAAAATTGCGAAAGCAAAAGTCACGTAGATGATGATCATTTCTAAATTTCGTCGAAAAATAAAACTTCAGAGTTAATAATATGTACGCAACCTTGTACACTTGACTCACCATTCCCATGGCATGCAGGCGAATTTCCCAGAAAGCCACATTTTGGAATATCCGGTGGAGGTCCTTCTCGCCCACCAGGCCAATGAATTCGTTTTCCATTGACAGACGTATAATTTCTGAAGGAAAAATTTACATTTTTATATGGAAAGTATAGAAAAGGAATAAATTCATACCGGTTGATACCATAGTAATGTGCAACCACCTCGAAACGTCCTGTGATTGGATCTAAGTCCAGAATAGAGTAATCAGCATCTCGATCCCCATTGTCATCTATACGCACGTGTCCGGTTATTCCTTTGGGGAGTTTATAAATTAAATCATATAATTTATTAGTGTTTTCTTCGTTCCTCAATTGGATGTATGTTTGCATTGGACAACATGTTTATGCTCACCATGAAAATCTCTATTCCACATTCGCCTTGTTATAGCCATACCATCACGTATATCTTCCCCTTCGGTAAGTGTTTCATTTAGCGCCATTCCAAGCAGATAAACACCGTCGTAAAAGGCGCCGATGAATATGTTTACCTGTTAAGTCTGTTTGTAAGCACATGCGAGAATAACAGATTTGAATTCTTGTTGTTATACCTCTTCATCCTTGCTAAAAGTGTAATTGTAATTCCTTGCAGCAACATCTCGAACATTGTCTGCAAATCCTTGAAATTTCGGACTTGTCGGTTGAAGAAGTGAAACACGCAGTAGGGCTTCATACGCTTTGCGGGCTTTTGTATCATCCGCGTCATACATTTCCCAATCATGGTCACCCCAATATGAGCTCTGTTTTACGAAAAATGTTTTATGAAATGAAAGAATTAATTCCAGAATTACGAGGAACTTCTACCTGAAATATTTCTACATCCAGGAAAACCCAGTCTCCTTTCGTCATTTCTAAGGCGTGAGCTGCCAACATGAATTTTCTTACAAGGGTTCCGCGTACAGATAAAATTACAACTAAAAGGTAAAAAAAAAGTTTGATTAGCTTGTGCTCGTTTCTCTTAAGGACTTAATTTATGCCAGAAATAACTTCGAACTAGGAGGACACCAGTGTCGTTATATATTATGATGGGGCACCAAAGTCGTTATTTACTATGTGTTTGGGAGAACTGTTTAGAGACGAACGACCGAGGTCGAATGAATTAATTTAAATTTTAAACTTAATTGTTGTTTTCGAGAGGTGCCCATTATCTTCATATTATGATGCAAGTTAAAAATAGAGTTGGATGTCAGAAGTTGGAGTGCAAAGGCGACCGAAAAAGTGTAATATAGATACCGATAGTCAACTAAATTTGATGTATTGAGCAGAAATTGCTTGGGTTGAAAAGTTTGTAATTTGGACGATGAAATAAATGAAAATACTGACATTACTCATATTTGGCTGGATTTTTAATATATCGAGAGCTACAAAAAAGATCAACATCATTTGTAAAAAACGCTGGCATAAATTTGTAAAAAAATTCAATTTGAAGCCTTTTTTGTTCCAATATTTAAATTAACTTTATTTTAATAGTACATTTTCAATTTATCCAATTCAATTCAATTAGTTTTTATTTAGCTAAGCACACATATGTATGTACATAGCAACCCCTAATTTGCTTCTTCTTCTTCTTCTTCTTCTTCTTCTTCTTCATTTTCGGCGTTACGAGTAGTGATCTTGAAGCGATCACAACTCTCCCACTTTGCTGCTTCACACTAGTGATCCGCCTGTGGGGTACGCCGCGGTGACCTCAGAAATCGTCGGCAAGCCTCCCGGTTTTGGATTGTTCCATGTCTGAGGCCAACCAAATGCTGCTGTTTTTGCATTTGCTTGTACCAGGAGTGTTTTGGCCTGCCTTTTCTTTTTCGTCGCGAATTTGTTGAAACGTTGTACGATATTGCCTTTTTGACGGGGTTCTGCGGATCTCTCCTTTGAACATGACAATACCAACTGAGCCGGTCGTGCTGAATTTTGTCCAAGATGGTACTTTTGACATGAAGGCTTCCACGGATCTTAGTACTTCTAATTCGATCAAGCTTTGTTACTCCTGCTGTCATCCGTAGCATCTTCATTTCGGCTGCCGTCAATTTGCTCTCATACTTTTTGTACATTGTCCAACATTGTGAACCGTATGTCAGAGCTGGACGGACAACTGCTGTGTAGAGTCTTCCCTTCAGCTTAGGGGGCATTTTTCGATCACAGAAGATAGCGGAGTTTTCTCGCCACTTCATCCACCCTACGCTTACTCGATGATTGATGTGGTCATCACAAGATGCTTCACTATTGATCATAGATCCCAGATATTTAAACTTTTCACACTTGGGAAGCACATTTCCATTCAAATAAATGTCTGGAATAGGCTTGTCTGGATCAGAAAAAGGGCAGCACAGGTATTCAGTCTTTTTAGCGCTAATACGGTACCCATTTCCTTCCAGAACATCAATCCAAACGCCAAGTGCTCGTTGCAGGGATGTAGGATCCTCGCTTATGATGGCTCCATCGTCAGCAAAAAATAATTGTTGTACTTTATTGCCCGTTACTTTTCCTTCGAGCAAATAATCCAGAACAGCAATAAAGAGCAGTGGACTCAAGACACTTCCCTGATGTACACCTACTGTTATTTGGAATTCTTCGGTGACTCCAGCTGGGCATCTCACTTTTGTAACTGCTCCCTCGTACATGTCCATAATTATTCGCACATAGGCTTCAGGAACTCCTCGGTGTCTGAGGGCCACCCATATCAGATCTCGTGGTTGTCGATCGAATGCCTTTTCGAAGTCAACCAACACAATATGCAAATCCTCTAAGGCATCTCGGTGTTTTTCCATAATGATCCTTATGCTTTGGATTGCGTCTGTAGTTGACTTACCCGCGACAAACCCGCATTGGTCATCAGACAGCCTTATTATTTTCCGCAGTCGGCTATCCAAAACCCGCTCAACGATCTTCATAGTGTGGGACATCAACTTGATCGAACGATAGTTTTCACAGCTTCTGGTATCTCTCTTTCCCTTGTACATTGGAAGAAGAAAACTTTCCCTCCATTGATTAGGCAAACTGTCACCTCTTACAAGTTTGGAGATGAGAATCGTGAGCCATCTTAACCCGATGTCTCCCATATTTTTCCAAAACTCATATGGTACCTCGTCTGGCCCAATCGCTTTGCCTTTTTTGGAGTTCTTAACTGCCTCCCTAACTTCTTCGACTGTGACGTCGGATACTTCCGTAAAGTTAGGTGCAGCTGTTGGAAAGTGGCGCCGAGGAAACTGTTCATTCAAAAGATCATCACAATACTGTCGCCAACTGTGAAGAATTTTGTCGTCATCCACAAGTAGCACTCCTTGAGCATCATTGATGAACTTGGGCGAACGAATCTCCTGCGCATTTCTCCTTCTCTGAGCGGCTATTTTGAAAATGGTTTTGACGTTTCTCTTTTAGTGATGTGCCAAACCGTAAAATTTACAAACCGAGTTAACCCGAGTTGGATTTTGATTAACCCGAGTTAACTCGAGTTAGCTAACTCGGTTTACAAAAATAAATTTGCGCTTTTTCCTTCAATACTATGTTTTGAAAAATAGAAACGAAGCAAAATTTTCAATCAAAATAAACGGATTTAATCAAAATGAATTAAAAAAAAATCACACAAGAAAGAAATTAACGCAATGCGCAGTCCAACTCGGTTTGACTTGACTCTGGATATTTTACAGACAATTAATTCCTAACTCGAGTAGCAATATGTACCCAAAACATTCAAACCGTCTACCTATTAACAGACGACAATCAAAAAAACAAAAAAACATCTAGTTTAACAGATGTGTGTGTTTCTGTATGCCTGCGCCAGTAACTCACTTGCTTTGATGCTTTATATACTACTACCGTATACTATTGTGTTTGGCACAGACCGCAACTAAAGGAGGGTAGTTTTGATTATGTTCAAGTTAACTCGGTTTGCTTGCATTCATTTCATTTTAATTATTTGGTTGACGGTTCGGTTTCTTCTTCGGTTTGAAAAAATGTAAACCGAGTCAACTCGGTTTGGGCTCAACTCGGTTTGACTCGGTTTATGATACCGACACATCACTATTCTCTTTTACTTTGTTCGTGTTTTTGTTTATTCTGTTTCATTTGGTTCAAAAATAAGTAATAATACTAATAACAATGACTTCTTTGTTTTTCAATTGCCAATAGAAGAGGTTTTGAAGCAACCAGGCACTACTAGATAACTATTTTTCCCCAAAAATAAAAACAGCGAATGAAAGATAAAGAGAAATGTGAAGCTAGTTTCATGAAACTGGATTTCATCGTATAATAGCACTTGCGACACGGAATGACAGAACAAAGAAGAATTCGAAGTTGTTTCATGAAACAAATTTCTCCGTATAATAGCAGACATACAGGCCCTCCGTGCTTTTTGCTTGAAGTTGGGCGCACTTTTTCTTCGCTTCTTTTCTGCAGCTCTTGTATTCCATTTTGAAACGCGCTTTTTCATTTGTATTTCTTGAGGGGCACTTCGATCAAGCTTGGAAAGCTGCTTTCTTCTTTCTAATCACTGCTTTAGCTTCATCATCCCACCACCAGGTTTCTTTAGCTTGTTGGTGGTGTCCTTTTGAGACTCCTAACAGTGATTTGGCTCTCTCTAAGCAGGTTCGTTGTAGGCGATCCCACATATTTTGTGCCGTGATTGCATTTGAAACTGCGTCGATGGTATTACACAGCTGACTTTGCATATACGAAATGAATTGCTGTCCCTAATTTGCTGCTGTTGGGATATCACATTACAGAAAATTATAAAAAACTAGCTGAGCCACCTGGCGTTGCACGTAGTTTTAAGGATCCTGGTCTCGTCCTTCGTTTCCTGTAGTTTTTATAATGGACAAAAGTGACACTCAGGAATAATGCCATAGCTCGGGAACAGGTCGATCGATTTCAGATTTTTTTTAAAAAACCATTTCCCAACATCCCCTACGCTACCACAAAAATTTGGTTTTATTCGGTCGAGCCGTTCTCAAATGATGCGATCAATACCAACCGTACTATATGTATAGATATTGAAAATTAAAAATAAACAAAAGTACAAAGTAATACACACAAATTAAAAATAAATAAAAAGATTGTTCTATTCATATTCGAAAGCAAAACATCGAAAAGAAGATTGAAGATTAACGAAAAGAGTGGTAGCAAAACAACTTCGCTAATTACTTACATAAGCTGTAATGCTGATTGTTTTTTCTTTCCTGAAAAGTGAATTCCAAGATCTGACATCACGGATGAAAAAGAGGAGCGAAGAATTCATATAATTATACGTACGTAGGCATAATCATGTTCATTGCTCTGTTGGATTTGGCAATTTTTTCGAAAAGACCCAGAGGAGACCTGCTATTAGTAGGGTTGTCCATGAACTGTCGATGTTAAGAAATTGTTGAAAGGAATAACCTAGAACAACAACATGTGCGAGATGTGATCGTTTCGTCGCATCCCATAAACATATTTAATTATATCCCTAAATTTTATAAGCAGTTTGTACCAATGACGTGCAGTAGTAGAATTTTTACAAGCCTTAGGCCTGCTTTGACTGGGGTGAAGAAGAAGTCAAAGCTTTTGCAGGCCGGCATATATTCGGCTTATATGAGCAAGACTTCACCGGATGAGAGCGATCTTTTATTTTAAAACCAAGACTCACGACAATGTCAACAAATTGAGTTGGTTTATTGTTTAAATAAAGGGGAGGTATATTATTACTATTGCACTACTTCTTGGATAGAGCTTAATTTGAGCTATTTAAGTGTTGAAAAGAAGCCCGTTTGAAAATGACCAATGAAAAATTTTTGTTGGATCTTTATTTAATCTCAAAATCAAATCTGCAACCAAGCCAATTAGACGTGAAAGATATACCTCGGCGTAGAAGTGAAAGGAAAAATTTTAACAAATATTAAAAAGATCATTCATGTATAGGAAAAATAAAATTGGTCGGAATATAGATCCCTGGGTACCCCAGATGTCGAAGCTTTGAAATTAGAGGATCTTTCATTGTGTACGATTCGCCGAAAGTGACTGAATAAGAAATTGCGAAGTAGATAAACAAAGCCTTCGGTAAAACCACCATAGGACCAGTGTGGGCACACAAAGCTGTAAGTCCCACAATCAGGAGCTCTTCTATGCGCCACATGTCCAAGCTAAGCTGTTCCGTTCTTTCTTCAACAAAAACTTTCTAAATTATTTGCATATTGCTCCATGCGACACAGTAGGTCGTCCATTACATTCTCACAAAAGCCTCTTAAAATGTGAAGACATCATCTAGACAAATGTCTAAAGATAACAAACTGTACTTACTTCATTATAAGACGTATTGTGGATCGAATGGTAACAAACGCTGGTCGAACGTCCGGGGTTGTCTGCCCTACAAGTAAATGAACAGAGCACTCCGTAAAACCGAAAAATTGAACTTCTGACACAGCAATTTTTAGCTTACAAAGAAGTATTACGATACTTAACTGCTGTTGTTTTGAAATATAATTTTCTTTGCATTTTGAGCGTTCAAAAAAAAAAAAAACTGTGTTTGGGAAACGAAACGTTTGAGCCAAAAGACATCTTTCTATCGCATTTTTTACACGTTATCAAAAAGCACCAGCTACCACCTCTCTGATGTAGGAAATTCAGATGGTAGTTAAATTTAGCTCTTACTTCATCTGAGGTGACAGTTACAGTGTGTTTTGCTTATTCATACCCAAATTGGATAAAATATAAATTCCATTAGAAAACTCAAAAAAGAGCACTAAACTCAGTACACAAGCTGATTTCAGTTTCAGGGCTTCCTAGACAACTGTCTCATCAAAGAAGGAATGGGGAAAAATTGAGAAAGGGTGTCTAGTGCTTCATTTTACTTAAAGTATAGATCAAAAGTTTTTCTATCAACTCATGTGAAAGATTAATCCACAAGGATTTGCATCAGTAATTTCAACTTCTGAAATATATGTATCCTTTTGTTTGTAGAGTAACAATTTCAAGACCAAAAAATTTTTATTCATGGTTAAAAATACTATTCAAACAAATATAAATATATTTTGAATTTACTTACCCCTTGCATACATACTTGCATCCCTCAAATAGTTTTCATACGGTTCCTGCTCGTTTCCATTAAGTTCTCTAACGAAGCTTAACAATCCCTCCTGTCTCAATCCATATTCCAAATTCTTGCCTAAAGATGAAATTTTCTATGTTTTTGAACTGATTCGACAATCGATTCAATATTGAACAATACACACTTACCAACTGTCAATGAAAATAAATCAGATCTGTCTACTATTAAAGCAACATGTTTCCAATCAAATTGACGAAAAACACTAGCAAATACTAATTTCAGCCTACACTGGCAATACGACATTCGCGTGAGAGTAGGATATTTTGATTTGTCCTTAAACATCCCCTAAAAAAAGAAAATAGAGATTAAACAAAACACGGCTCCATAGTTTTCCGGTTTGTAACCCATCCCATATACACACAGAAACATCAAGTAGATTAGGTTAATATATTAGACTCAATGCGAGACACGACAACAATTAAATACACAAACCGAATCAATTTTGTAATGCATGCAATTAGACGGGAATTTCAAGGATCAAATTGAATGCAATTTCAAGTGCTTTGTTGGAAGAACACGCAATCGACTGAACAGTGGATGATTAACTTTATTGCCAACGCTAAGAGCCATTAACGTCCTTTGATCCTATTATTGTTGCTATAATGTTATACATGCTGGATATTATAAAGTATGAGCAAAGTTCATAAAGTCAATTATAGCACGTTTGAGCATTCCTATCTATATTGATTGATACCAGGAATGTTTCATGAAAACTTTTGAAAGTATAAAATAATTTTGGTCAGATAAAAAAAAGGTATTTGGTTCGCGTATACACACATTCATTTACTTTATGAAGCATATTTTATTACTTTTATTATTTATTTACAGCAAGAACATTGCGTCCCTCCGCCCGCCCATGAGGCACAAATAGAGAGGGAAAACATTTTCTGGAACGCATCTCTTAGATTAGAAAGATGATGGAGAGTAAAATTTGCGTTGTTAAAAATTCTTACAAAGGGAAAATGTGATTTCATCATTTTTCTTGTATGTACCTAATGGGCAATCAACTGTCGATTTGAGAATCTAAGGAATGTTACTACTACGGAAAATTTTAACGAGTAAGTCAGTACAAACACGAATTGAGTCCCGAAATGAATTTGAAGTATTAAAAGGAAGGAAAATGAAGGAAGAGCCATTAAAAGCAATATGTACAGGGAATAGGTTAAGCTTAGTACAATTAAGTCGTGTATGAAATAATCAAGAGCTACTGAGTTCAGAAAAAAGGATTCCTTCCTTTTAAAAATCATTTGCAAATATTTTTTTCTAAGTTTAATGTGGTCCTTGCTCGTTCATTCGATTGAAGTCATTCATTTACGTATGTACATGTTACAATATAAAACAAAGTTGTGTTGTATATGTCACAATATGTTGTATGATTCACACAGACTGAGGTCTAATGATAGAGAGTGTAAAGACCGACCGCATAAAAACTGCTAAGAACTTGTCAAATTGCAAAGGCTGTGGTATTTTCAAAGATTTTTTTTCTGTCGGAGGTTTTTAAACATAAGCTGGAGCACTTAGACCTAAATACCGTTCCATTGTACTACCATATAGCGATCTTCTATTTGTTTATAGCTTTCCAGATGTTGGAAGAAAAGCCAAAAGACGCTACCATGATAAGAAGCCCAAGTTACCAGCTCTCACCATGTCTGCGCTGAGTATCAGTTCTCATGCGAGAAAAAGCAGGACATTTACAGAGGAAATGCTCTGTGGTGTCCTCATCTTCTCCACAAGATTCACATAGCGTGGTATCACTTTAGCTTAACCTTGGCTGGCAACGCCAATATCTACAATCTTATCTGCTACGGGATAGCAAAAATGTTGCAGCCTTTGGACGTTTATGGTCTGCCTGCATCAAATGGAGGCATGCCATCTACGGCTGTGCTCTTCACAGATCCAATCGTTGATTGAAGCCCTCACTGAGGACGCTGGCAGACCTATTGACACTTCAGATCGTAAGAAAGCTGACTAAGATCGCCTAGCAAGTTCATCGGTGATCTCATTTCCAGTTATGCCGTGATGGCCTGGAATCCAAAAGAGACTGAAAGAATTTAATCTTCTATCCGCATTCAGAGAGCTCTTGCATTCCTGGATCACTTTCGAAGTTGTTAGAGGGTTGAGAAGGGCTTTAAGCACAGTTTGACTGTCACTGCAAACACTGATTCTTCTCTCCATCCAGCCATTTTTCTTAATGTGGCTTAAAGCCATCACACAAGCCATAGCATACGCCTCCTCTTGGGATCAACGTGTCAGACGGCATATCCATAAGACGTGTGTCAAAAGATATACTACTTGCGAGTTCCTCAAAGCTGCAGTGCGAATTGTGCCAGAGACCACATCTCCTTAAATGAGAAATGGTCTTGAGAGTATACCCCATGATGTAGGTATCAAGGGGAGAAGATTCAGCAGTGCGTCGAGAGCAGCTCCGGGTGTGCTGGGGAAGGCCCGAGTACAGCCAAGATATATTGTTTTTGGAGTATTGCAAACGAGGCAATATCGTATTTACGCGAGAGCTTATTCCACCAAGGAACTGATGGATAGGTAATGATTGGTCTTATCATAGCCGTATATAGATCCAAAAGACCCTTTTCTGTGAAAGACCGCGCATGTCTTGCCAAAGACTTCCTAACATTGCCAGAAGACTGACAGTGCTTTAGTAGTTTCAGACTCAGCATGTTTAAATCAAAGAATCTTGTTGTCTAGGATTATGTACTTCGAAATGTTTGATTTCGTTTGAAAAGAGGTTGTTGACGACTTTAAGTGTAAGTTGGGTCAGACTAGTCAATTTTTAACGCCTTGTGAATAGGACAACCTCAGTTTTAAAGGGCAAACTGTGCTCAGGAACAGACAGTTTGGAGGCTGAAACCAACCGAAAGCACGGCGACGTCGTCTGCATTATGCTTAAGCATGAACGTTATAGATCTTAGTACTTACTTACTTTGATTCATAAATTCCCCTTATTACCTGCAGGTTAAGAGTGACAATGACCCATACGACTTCGGTTTATCAAAAGTCTAGGCCCTTATAGTTTTTAAATGATCTTTTACAAATTCTTAAACTAGTGCAAGTCCTCAAATTAATTCTTGGCTTTTCAAGAAACTTATGTTCCTAGGAGCTATATGAACAATTTACACTAGTAGTTTCAAAGCAGGTAATAAAACAGATAAAATGTTGTCAACTACTGGCAACTGCTGGCAAACACCACTTCAAACATTAGTAAATATTGCTCAAAAGCTCAAAAACTGGCTTTTTATAAAGGTTGGTTAAAGAAAATACCAAAAAAAAGGAATAGGTCAGTTGGGGATTTATCACACATTTTAAAGTATTTTCGGCTTAAAAATATACAAAACTATAAAAAACCACAGTAAACGAATGAGCGAGCTACTATTTTGAGTGGTGTTTTTACGATGAAGTTGTATGATTCGAACACATCTATCAAGTCAAAGATTTTTCTATTATTTACTTAAATTGCAGCAAATCTCGGCCATTTTAACTACCCTTGTTTTAATAAGTTGCGATAGTAAACAATGCACTGTACATACACTAATGCAACCAACAATTTCTTTTCCCTCAAAAGATGTTTGATTTTTGTAGTCATATTGTCAACTGAAGCGCTTAAATACTTTCATCCAATTCATTAGCTTTAATTATTCTCCTAGACTTAAAAGTAATTTCGTATTCCCAATGGTTTTCAGGACATTTACAACCGACAAGCAAGAACCCAACCAAAGCGATTACTACTAATCACCACTCACTCAAAGTGCGCTGAAATACAACTTTAGTTTCAAAGTCGCCCTTGATATTCAACATTGGCAAGTGTGTGGGTTGTGGGCGGAAACTATGTAAGTTCATTTGTGTTTAAGTGATCAAGGTATTTAATGATTAATCTTACCCCGACAGGTTATCTTGGGAACAAATAAATCTGAAACATACCTGCCTATGTGCTTAGCCTAAAACTAAAAAGCAATCAAGAATTAAAACCTCATTAATTGCATTTTTTTTTCGTTTTTGTTTTAAGTGTGTTGTTAAGTTTAATTGTTACTGCCAAGACTATTTCGTTTTCTTTTCTAAACAATCTTATCATTTCAGGATTGAGGCAATTTTACATAATTATGTTGCGTTCCACAAAAGCTAATTCAATTACAATAAAGAACATAAACAAACACAAATATCAATAAAATGGTATGCGGTATTGGACCAATCTAAAATTTATGCTTTTTCAATTTAGCATGCAAATAACTATATACTTCTGGAAAATGTATTCAAAGTTCAAACATACAAATTATCATATTGCTTGAGCTTTAAAGAAAAAAAATTATACTTACCGTACTTTCATTTTTCCATTTGTGAATTTTCCCCAAAATTCCAGATGTAACCGTCAGTTCACCCTCGGAAGGAGGCTGTGAAGGAATAGAGAATCTCAAGTGTGACATTTTGTATTAAAAGATTATTGGATAAAGGATGAACAAAGAACACCCTCATGACAAACAAAATAATACTGACTTATTCGGACTATGCTAATGCCATTCAAAGTCCGTCAGTCTCACGTCATTTATGGCTATAAAGACAAATAATAATAAGTCTTTTAAGGTTGGGTTTAGTCAAATTTTAAATATGTTTGAGTGCACTTGAACCTACATAATTTTAGTTTATCACTTTGATACGTCATTAAGTTTATTAGAAAATGGTCGTTAAGCTTTTAGTAACAAAACTGTTAGGAAAGACATCTTTGGAAACTTTATCGACAGTAAGGACTTTAATAACAAATTACACCTGATGATAGGTTTTGACAGATAGAACTGTTTGGAGGAAAAGGCACAGTCGCAAGCATTAGTCAGTGCTCAAGACCAAACTTATTTCAACAAAAACCAAATGTAATAAAGTAAATCGAAACTTCCACACTGTGGAGAAACCGCAGTTTAAAACATTAGAAGCGAAAAAGGATAAAAGAAAGTTCTTTTTCTGAAATAAAGGGATGGACTATGCAACATAAGTGATCGGATATGAAAATTGAATTGATTAAAGCAAGAATGACAATTTATCGTCTTAATCGTCTATCAAAAATATTTTAAGACAAAAAAGCACACACTGTAGAAATGATGAAATTAATCTGATTTTCTGATATGTACCTAAATAGTACCAATGTATCTAGAAACAAACACTTTTCGTTGGTTTAAATAGCATTTCACTTTGAAAACAAGTTGCTGTTTTGACAATTACGATAACGATTTGCAACTGAAAATAATTACTTAAATAAAAAAAAAAAAAAATATTAGATATGAAATGAAAAGCCGACTTCCTGCTTTTCCCTATGCTAAGGAAAAGGAAGAGAAAAAAATACAAAATTCTTCCGTGGGAAATCATCCGTGGAAAGAAAACAAAATGTAGATATGAAACGTAACACGCCCATCCTTTCAGTGGGGTTTGTCAGCCGAAGCTCGAACGCAATTTAAACGATAAAATAAGAAACTTTTCGAAGTTCATGCTCTAGGTGTTCGGTTAAATAGCTACATTGTCGCACGAGACAAGAAACCCCTCTTGTTTGAATACATTAATATAAAATACAGGATGACTAGGAATGGAAATTGAGTAGGAACGTATAACACAGGACAAGTTCTTGTTAATTTGTGCTGGATATATTCTTTTACACTGATTTCTTAATTTCAGTGCATTAGGAGAAGTATGCTGGGCAATGGAGGAAAAACAGTTTTTTCAGAGTCAAGAAACCTGTCTCTTATATTAACTAGTAATTATTACAAATATTATAAGGTGCTTTTGAAACAAAAGGTGAATGTGTGAATATTCTTCTAAGTAATTAATTCCTAGTTTACATAAGCAAAACATTTTGCTCAAACTGCACTGAGCCTAGGTAAGGAAAAACAATTGAAGGTTCATTAAAATTAAATTAATAATATTAAAATTGCAATTGATTACAGTCGTCGATTTAAAATACGAATTTGTAAACACCCTCACACAAAAAAATCAAATAAGAAATTATTACATTCCGGATTTCCAGGGGCCTATGAGGAACGAGCTATCTAACATATTTCAAACATAGAAAAAAATGGTTACCTGATCACCCATTCCAGTGATTATAGGTGTATTCCAGTACGCTGCCAGCCTTGCCACTGGTTCTAAAGCAAACGCACACGCTGGTCCAACAAATGCTATGACATCATCCTTAAAATGCATATCAGCAGCCAAACCAGGAGCTCTTGCGCCCGAACAAGAAGGATAACTGAAAACCAGATAGAACAGCATACAAAAAAGGTTTAACGATCCAGTTCCAGACAGAAAAAACTTTTAAGACAATAAGTATATACTCCAAATGTAAAAATTCCACTTTGAAAGAAGACATCCTTTTGTCGTTATTTGAATTGCAGGCATAATATAATCAATTCACACGGGCAATTAAACTCAACAAGACACTTAATGGCTCAACGTCGTCAACCATCTTCAAGGGATTTGTTCATTTATGTGTAAATAACCAAGTTGTTGCGATTTAAATATTTTGTTTGTATATATACACTTACCTCGCCTGGACTTTTCTCAGTGATATATTATGTGGTTTGAGGAATTCCTCGTTAATGGCTTGCAAAGCTAAATCAACAGCTGGTCCACATCTTTCCAAATCAAAAGGTGAGTCTACAATAAGAGTACCGTCTGACCTATTAGCCTCACACCCTTAATTATTTAGAGTTCCCCAATTCTCACCCAAATGGGAGGCCATCAAAACACCAACGTAAAATACAGTCGTCCCAGTATCTTCATACTCAGTCGATACTTCTCGTTTTGTTATTTTCCAAGTTTTTTGTTGTTCACCTACCACTTGTTGTTCAACAGCCGCTAATCCGGTTCCGTTGACATCTTTTGGTAGTTCTTCCCAAAATCCATCATCGAAATAAATTTTTTTTGATTCGTAAACTATACCAAAAGTTTTGATTGCCACAAGAAAACAAAAACCGATTGTAAGAAATAAGTTTCGTCTCATTTCAGGATTATTCTTTGAGTAGGATGAAAATCGTTGTTATAAGGAATAAATGAGTGTTTCTTAATTTACTTTGGATTAATTAATTGATTAATACAAGGTTACAAGTTTTGAAACACATTTCGATGGAGAGCAAACTGAGGAAGAACTGCGGAAGAAAAAAAGAATAAAACATAAAAAAAAACATCAGCGCATTGCAGTTTTCTTTTCATGGTTTTTGTTTCATGAGAATTATCAACGGTATCTACTATATTAAAATAATAATATCTCGAATTACTATTCTGCGCAACGAGAAGGCTTTAATGTACTGTACTGATTCAAAAGAAAAACTAGTTTTTGAAACTAGTCCATTAGTTTACTTAAATATTTTGCTTGCGATGAACACAAATTTGGACAATTAGTCACGATTCACAAGATATTACCGTATGAGATTGCCAGTCGGCTTTAGAATTCAATTTTAACAAATTTAAAGCCTTTCGTCAAATGAAAATTAATGGTTGACAAAGCTTAAGGAAACAACTCATTGTCCAAAGAATTTCAAATACACTCTGGCGTATGCGTGATTTTTTTTTTACATAAAAAATTGCCTTAATCTTTGATTGTCAGCAATATAATTAACAATCCACTTTTTTAAATTTTAAACTTGTTGAAACACTTTCAATGTATTAGTTAAGGATTCCTTTTGAAATCACTCGTTTTCAGGGATAGTATTTTTTAAAACAAGATAACACAACCAACCATGTACGGTTAAAAAAAGAGTAGTTTAATTTAATATCCTTCAAAAGACACAAGCCCTTGTTATTTCCGAAATAAGTCACAAGTATATGAACACAAATATCCAAAGAATCTTGAAATAAATTAACTTTGAAACATTATTGATAAACTAATTTTTGTTAACTGGTTCCACTACCAGTGCTGAATCAAGCAATCCAGTTTTTAATTTACAACTTTATAGTACCTTCCAATTAAATGAACAATTTTCAATTTAATATTTTTAGGCCAATGCCAAGAAGAGCCTATTAACGTTCCTATAGTTACTTAAGGTAACTGCCATACCCTCCAAGAAGCGGTTTTATTTAATTAGAATCACTAAGCTTGATATTTTTTTTATTTAAAGGTTTCAGCAACAGACTAGTATTTACTTGAATAAGTGTGGCTTTAAATTATAATCATTTTCCAAATATCGTTTTTATTTTGTCTTAATCACTTTAGGGCTAGAGCCTTTTGAATTTAAATTTTTTATTAAAGTAAAAAGTTTTTTCGTTCAATCACAGAGAAAAGCAATCACTAGGGGCGGTTTAGAAATGTTTTACTTGAAACAACAGTGGCGTATGTATAAGGAAAAAGGAGTTCCTTTCGATACGACAGACCGGCAACGAATGAGCTTTTAACTTAAAAGGATATTCTTTTTAAAGAATTTTCAAAGGCGAGCAAACCAGCATAGAGGGTAGTTACTGAATGAAAGTCTCTCTGAAAAGATTCCGTTTGCACTGTTGAACCCTGGAGCACTTTGCGTTAATATGCTTTGAGAAACACACTAAAAGCATGTCTGGTCATTTTGTGCTTCCAGTGGGTTTATCATTTTATTATCATCACTACTATTAAAATTGAGTCTTTTGCTTGCGCTTCGTGTGATTATTGGTAAAATGATTCTAGAGGAGACATAAACAGCATGACTGATACATTTGCTTTAAGATATCCGGTAGTAAAATTTATTCCTGATTTGTATCCTGCTGTTTTTGAGAAAAATATCGCTATAGTCAACGGATTGCTTTTATTCAAGCAGAAATACATCTTTAGCCTTTCGTCTTCTTTAGGCATTCAATTTAAAGTGCATTAAAAAATGGATTCTAGGGCATAACTAACTTAATTATATTATAGCTTAAAAGTATCTGCTGTCTTTAACATTTCTAAATAGATTACCAATTGAGTCGATACAAACTACTGTATGTATATCAGGGTAGTTCAAGTTTTATTATTTTTTCACAAATACTGATATTTAGACCGTTCGCATCCGCATTGTTATTTTGTCATTCTGATAAGAAAAACATGCAACACTTTTTCTTTATAATTTCTAAGATATTTTTGCTAACTTTATCTACGAGTTATAGACGCAATCTAGAAATAAAAAAAAAAAATTCAAAATTTGTTCTTATATATTCTCTAAATGAAAAAAATACAAAAGAAAAAAGTAATAATAAGATACCATTATTTTCTATAAAAATATGCTAAAAGATTTTTCGTATGAGGGTGTTTTGCATAAGATGCGACAAAAGCCCAATTTCATAAAAGGCATTTTATTTAAAATCGAATTAAGATTTAAAAATAAAAATTATTTTATGAAAAAACTAAGCCACTCCCACCCCGTACGTGAAAATCTTTCTTAATTTTTGAGAAATTTTCCACAAGATCCGTTTCTTTGTACAGATTCTCCCATTGCACAGATTCTCCTATTCTTGATTTTTTTCTTGTGGTACCCGTGGTGTGGTGGTTAGTTTTATCTGCTGTTAACCCAGAGGTTCGTGGTTCGAATCCCAACAAAAGCAAAAATGTTTTTCCACGAGTATCGCCTTTCGCGAGGAATTGTCCACCCTTAGTAAGTTCATTGCCATTAAAAGAACTTTCGCGATTAGCCGTTCGGAACCGGCAGAAAATTGTAGGTCCGCTCCATTCCCTCACAAACCATGGCTATGATAAATGCGCAAGGATCAATGGCTCCTCCTGTGTTAATTAGCCATAAAGCTGCAGCCGCTTCTTACTAGCGGCTGGCAGTAGCAGAAGCAGGCAGTAGCTGGCAGCCCGGCCACACTGTCGGTTGCTACGCGCCAGCTTCTCTCAGCAAACAGCTGCAGAAAACTATACAAAATTTTTTAAACCTATTTATGATATTTCGAATGAACAATTTACAAAATAGAATGTGTATCAGTATTTTTTTATTTTGTCAGCCGCTGCTAGAAAAGGTTTTAGTGAATTTTCTAAGAAATTAACATTTCAATAATTAAAAATACTAAAGTTAAGTTATGCACGTAGTATAATGGCCAGCATGTTCGAGTTGTCATCAAAATGGTAGGTCCTTGAAATGCGTTAGGCCTCAACGTTTCCAAAGCTTTGTTGCACCATCCTATTTATTTAACTGGAGTGTCCAACTACACAATTAACCAATAAAAAAAATCTTCCTATTAATAAGGAAATGGTATTTACATATATGTATGTGCATTTACCTGAATTGCAAAACTTTTACTACTGCGGTTTTTTTTTTATTATAATTTCTGTTATTTATGTTTCGGAGTGTCCAAACGAATTTTCAATTGTGAACTCGAGAGAGTCTTGTTCAATGTCTAGTCGTATACATTATGTATGCTGCCAGAGACAACCGGGACGGAACATCCCGAGATCACCCAAGTCAACCAACTTATAATTAAGATTTTTCTTTTCTTTTCAGCTATATAATATTAAGTTATTATTTCAATTTTAGACAAAGTATTTGGTTAGGCCCCCTATGTGCCAACATTCTTACATTATCATTTTTAAAATTCTAGAATTATCTAGTATAAGTATCAATTGTATAAATATAACGTTCAATAATTATTTCCATTATAAAAAAAACAGCGCACTTATCTCGTTAAATTCAAAATGTTTATTCCCTCAATAGAAATCTCCTGCGATAAGGTAAATAATTGTACAGTACCAACCTATAATATTATTTGTCTCAAATGTAAATTTGAAGATTTTTCTAAACTTCCCCCAAAAATAACAAATTTTTCTCTTATTTAGTATGATTGAATGTCAGCCACAGAGCTTTACTTTCTTTTCTTCACAACCAATATCCTACAAAAAAATCACAAATAAAAAATTCGATCATCATTCCCATTGAAGTAGAGTAATAAATTTGAATCACATTTCGTTGGCCTTATTCAGTTCATCGAAAATGAATCAATTTTTCTACTAAGAAGGGCAGACGAACACATTCAGCTATTCTGTTGCGGGTTGCAGGGCTGTGCGTTTGTTTACTTAGCTATACGCACGCACTCCCGTTTGATATCCTTCACAAAATTATGTATAAACACCTCATAAGAGAAGGAAAAAAGAGCAAAACTATGTTTTTCAATTTAACACTTACCTACTCATTCAACAAGTTGTATCAAAAAAGCTCTCAACATATGTACGAAGCAGATTACAAAACAATCACTTTAACATGTGAGCACTAAGCAGGCGAATAGAGTACTAGCGCAGGTTCCATACCATCTACCAGTGCGGAACAGTGTCAATCTCTGATAGTAGATATGTTCGCTCATGCGAATACATCTTCAGGTCGAGTTTGTTTGCATTAGGTGTATCTGGAGTCACTTTTCCTTAACATACAAATGAAAGGAAGGTATTTTCATTGGTTTCAAGTGGATATGTATGAGCACAGGTAGAAATTATCGCAGTCGGTAACTTGAAATAAAGTTAAGAATTCATCAAGAACAATTTAATAAGCTTTAAACACAGAGTAGTGTTTTTTTTAAACCATATGTTATTTTTACTCTCCTTCTGTGTCCCGTTCGAGTTATTATGAACAGCAAGCCAGTATAATACCCTCCGGAATAAAAAAGGAGGTCATTTACCCTTGCATAGCTTTGATAAATATTGAGAACTTATTTCCAAAGTGAGTGCAGTGTGTTTTTTGAAAAGAATTTTGGACAAAATACCAATTGGTTGTTACGGAACCTTTAAGAGCCGATGCCAACAGTCTGAGTCTCGAAACGATTCAAACAATATTTCGTAATTTAGATACATTCCGAAACCATAAATAATAAAATGATAAAATTAGCTTCTACGAAGCAAAGTTTAGTTCCATAATTATCGGGAATGTTTAAATAATAATCAAATAAATAGGGGGTTGCAACAGAGCGAGGCATTTCATACAACCTTGTGGGGGAATTTCGGGAGCCTACAATTTTCTGCCGGTTCCAAACGGCTAATAGAGAAAGCGCTTTTCATGGCCATGTATTTACTAGCAGAAGTCTTAACCGCGTAAAATATTTTTGTCTCAGTAGGGATTCGAATCACGAACCTCTGTGCTAACAGACAGACTTTCTAATTAACTTGCAAACTCGAGCCATATTTACATACTTGCGAGGCATTCAAAATTCAAAGTTCAAACTTATTCAATTGCCCAAAAATAACGGTTTGCGGTTACGAAGATAAATTATTCAAGAAATCAAAAATAATAAGAACCAGTTTAATCCAGTATTTCTCTTTAATATTCTTCACCGTTAGAGTTCTTCATCATCCCCATATTCCTACGGGAACGGGCCGTAAAGGGAAACTTAAAATTAAGGTAACCGTCGGAGCGGAGTTTTCAAGTAATTTTTTTCCGAAAACAAAATACAGAGTACGAATTCATAGTCGGATTGAAAATCACTTTCGAATTCACTTGCTTTTCGAAACGAAATACAGAGTAGAGCCCCAGGAGGGTCAGTTTTTTGATATCTAGGCATGAAGACTGGCAATAAAAAAAACTTTTAGATTGAGTTTAGCCTTTGTTTTAAAAGAGATGAGTGTGTCTGTACCTGTAGGTTTTCAAAAAAAATTATTTTCCTGTGAAAACCGAAAACGTAGGTACATTACAAATTGAACAACCAAGAATTCGACATTTCGTCGTTATATTTGTTCATACTTATTGATTGATGTTGAAATAAAATAAAAAAAAAAAAAAATAATGATTAGAACAATTAGTGTGTCTTGTTACGAATGGTCCTTGAAACATTTTCAAACTGCGATTGATTTTTTTCTTGAATCTTATTTTCTAATCGCAATTTTAAAAATTCTTTGCACCAATAATTTGTTTGAATATGATAGTGGGCAAACTATTCAGTTAAATTCGATTCTTATTTAAAATGTCAAATTAGATACGAAGGTAGAATCCATGTACATTTCTAATCTCCATTAGAGTATTCTCTTCACAGTATTCATAATCAGCCCTATCAGCAGTTTCACCCGAACAACCTTATTCGGCTCGAGCTCTACGCATTGACAACAATCTTTTTTGCACCATTTATTTCAAAGCTGTTCTGATTTTCGTTGAGATACCAAATCATCACAATCCAAATAATTATGAAAAATAATAAACAGTAAAGTGCTGGGCCTTAAGCATTTCTAGGACCAACAATTTTATGCCAATTCCGAACGGCCAGGTTAAGAGAGCGCTTTTCATGGAAGTGTATTTAGTCTCGGAGAACTTTCAAATTCCTTGCGATACCAGCAAAAAAACAATGGGAGGTTTCTAGGATTGGATCCTCGAACCACCACTTACAAGGCAGACATTTTAACTCTTATGCAACCGGCACCGGCGCAGATCTAGAGTTTCGATGAAATGATTTTCTTTCAAAAGTATTCTTCTGAAGAGAACAAAGACCGTTAACTCATCGAGAAGTTTCCTTTTAAATAATTGTTTCGGGTAAAATCACAAAAGCTTTTGTTGTTTCGGGCGAATACTTCATTTTCAATTAGAGTACATATTGAGTAACCAAATTCCGAGGATTTTTGATGATTGGATTGAATTGATCGATACCAAAATGCAGAGAACTTTTTTAAGAGTAAATTTATTCTTATTGTTCGCCAGATATTTTCTTAAGTTATAAAATTACTCGTTAGGGAAAATTGCTTTTCAAAAGTGACTCGCTCGCTCTTATTTATCATCGATTCAAAAGCACGCTTCCAAAACAAGAATGCATGGGTGTTTTCTTTTACTACGAATTGAAAATTAAT
Source organism: Melanostoma mellinum (assembly GCA_914767635.1). NCBI lineage: Eukaryota > Metazoa > Arthropoda > Insecta > Diptera > Syrphidae > Melanostoma > Melanostoma mellinum. The sequence continues at coordinate 233,545,908 of OU612059.1, forward strand.
TTAACGACAAACCTAGCTTTTGTTTGATTTAAATGATTTCGAACATATCGTTTACAGTTTTTCTTTTTTTATTTGTTTTGTTTTCAACTTTTATATCGGACTCTTATTAGATAATTTCTTCTTTTTTTATCTCACGTATATTGGTAGTGGTAGTGAGACTGCAATTAGTTTCATTTTATGGTTTTATTACTAATGCGCTATGGTGGAACATCTCTTCTACAATTTAAGCTTGGAAAGTGGACAAGAACTTAGCGACGACTTCCTTGAGCTTGGCATCGACTGTGGGGGAGATTTGTCCTTCTGTGGCGATCTGGTTGAGTAAACTTTGCTCACTGGTCTTAATGTGTTGCAAGAACTCCTTCTCGAACTTGGTGATTTTGGCAGGGTCCATTTTGTCCAAATGACCGCGGACACCGCAGTAGATGACAGCAACCTTAAAAAAAGAAGAGTTGATTAAAAAGTTGTCTATATATGTTTTTCACTGTGGGCACGTACTTGATCTTCAATGGCCATTGGCACATATTGTCCTTGTTTCAACAATTCAGTAAGACGAACACCACGGTTCAACAATTGTTGGGTGGCAGCATCCAAATCAGAACCGAACTGAGCGAAGGCAGCGACTTCACGATATTGGGCCAACTCCAATTTCATGGAACCAGCAACCTGCTTCATGGCCTTGGTCTGGGCAGCTGAACCGACACGCGATACAGACAAACCGACGTTAATGGCTGGTCGGATACCCTTGTAGAACAACTCGGTTTCCAAGAAGATCTGACCGTCTGTGATAGAGATGACGTTGGTTGGAATGTAAGCAGACACATCACCGGCTTGGGTCTCAATGACAGGGAGAGCAGTCAAAGAACCACCACCCATGGCTGGGGACATCTTGGCGGCACGCTCCAACAAACGTGAATGCAAGTAGAATACATCACCGGGGTAGGCTTCACGACCTGGAGGACGACGCAGCAACAGAGACATTTGACGGTAGGCCACAGCCTGCTTGGACAAATCGTCGTAGATGATCAAGGCGTGCTTGCCCTTGTCACGGAAGTACTCGCCCATGGCACAGCCAGAGTATGGGGCCAAGTACTGCAAGGGGGCAGCATCTGAGGCAGTGGCTGAAACAATAACGGAGTAGTCCATGGCTCCAGTGTCTGTCAAACGCTTCACAATCTGAGCGACAGTGGAACGCTTCTGACCAATGGCAACGTAGATGCAGAACAATTTCTTGCTGTCATCTTGGCCGTCGTTGAAACGCTTTTGGTTGATGATGGTGTCAATGGCCAAAGCGGTTTTTCTGCAAAAATGTCAACCAAACAAATAAATTTAATTTAATTTAATATTTGTTTTAAAGTAATAAGGCTTACCCTGTCTGCCTGTCACCGATGATCAATTCACGCTGACCACGACCGATGGGCACCAATGAATCGACGGCTTTGATACCAGTCTGCATAGGTTCGCGCACAGAGACACGTGGAATAATGCCAGGAGCCTTGATTCCGACACGGAAACGATCCTTGGTATTGATTGCTCCCTTGCCATCAATTGCGTTACCCAAAGCATCAACGACACGACCCAAAAGCTCATCACCGACTGGAACGTCGACAATAGCACCGGTACGCTTCACAATATCACCCTGCTTGATCAGCTTGTCGTTACCGAAGACGACAACACCGACGTTATCGGGTTCCAAATTCAAAGCCATACCCTGAATTATTGAAAATAAATAAAAAACTCACACTAAAAAAAAAAAAAACACAAAGCATTACTTACTTTCAAACCCGAAGAGAATTCCACCATCTCATCGGCTTGGATGTTATTTAAACCGTAGACACGAGCAATACCATCACCAATACTCAATACACGACCAGTTTCTTCCAAATCGGCCTTTGGGGCAACACCCAAGATTCTTTCTTCCAAGATGGAAGAGATCTCAGCGCTACGCACTTGTGATGAGACATGTAACTTGCGGGCAGCTAGAGAAGCAGCTGGGTAGGCAGCTTTGCAAGCAACCTAAAAATCAAAAAATAAATCAGTGAGACGTTTAATAGTGAAATCAAAAAAATGTGTGTGTCTGGTGTTTTGTGTTTCTGTAGCAAATTTTATTAATCAAGTTTCACAAAGTTAGTTCAGGAAGGGGACATTTTTAAGTCATTTAAGTTACGTAAACCTGGAACAAACTTTGTATTTGCATTAAGGGCTCGTCATAGTAGACGATAAGATGCCCATGCCCTTTGACTGTGACGACTACAGTAATTTTAAAACTTCTTCGACAGCGCTGTGAAGTTGAAGGAACTTCTGGAGCCTTGTTTATGTGTACTTATGTATACATATACTTTGCGTACATACTACGAAAGTACAAATTTTGTTGAGAACTTTATTACAACCAAGCCTTTATTAACAAGGTTACATATTCTTCACACCGTTCAAGGAATGTAAAGCAGACAGATAACCTTTATCTTATGTAATTTGTGAGAAAAAAATTAATTTGATGATCGATAAACCATACAGAAGAATTTTCAGTTGAGCAATGGGACGAACAATTAAACAAATTTGTTTTTCAAGGGATTCTTTTTGGTAATTGGGAGGAGCAGATGAAAAATGACTTTGACTGCAACGCGTTCATAACCTCAATTTTATGACAGTGATTTTGTCACTCCGCCGCAAGTGTTATGTAATCATATTTTCAATTTTTTCTTTGGGAATGTTCAGCAAATCATAAAAATATTTTTAAGCACGAAATGTGACTAAAACGAAATTACTTATATTCGAAGGGAAAATTTTATTTCCAACATCACATGTTACATAATTACGGTTAGAATACTTCTGGCTGCGAATGATGTGGGTGATTACGTTGCGTAACTTTTAAGGACTTTTTCTGATATAAAATATCAATTTGCAACATTTAGTCGAAGTAATGAATGAAAAATTAATAAAATAGAACACTTGTTAATATGAATTATAGTCCGGCATTTGGTTAGTCGTATATGTAACAGAACGACAAACCGATTTTTTCTTTTTTCGTCACTTTTTTCACATTGTTAACGTTGGCAAATAAATTTTATTTTAATAAATACCTGTGTGGCAGCCTTGGGCAGGCTACGGGCCACGGAAGAGGCCAAACGTGCGGATAACATCGACATTTTTCCTAAATTGATGATTTTTCCAACTTAACACTTCTCTAGTCTATTTCAAAGATGGATGCCCAGAAAATATTTTTCACGTTCGGTCTACTTCGCACGATAAAGGTTTTCTCTTGAAAGCAAATTTTCGCTTTTGCCGTGGTAAAGTTTCGTTCAAAGTTGGAAGTTGATAGTTTGAGAGGCTCTGTTTTATGAACGAAATTTCGAAATGTCATTTCTGACAGTTTCGTTGAGCTCGGAATCCTAGTCACAGAATAGGGAATATACAGAAGGTCATCTTCCACCATCTCCACCCGCAAAACCCGCAAATTTCACAAAAATGAACTTGAGTGAACAGGAAATAGTTCATTTGAAAAGTTCATTGCTGAGGTGAAACTCTCAGAAAAAAAAAAAAGAGTTTGACATTTGACAGACAGCAAAAAGTAAATAAATTTACTGAGGACATCGCAAGAACCAAAAGGCAAGTCTTTTTTATTCGTTGTTAGAATGCTTATAATATCTTACTTAATTGTAATTTATAATTTAATAAACAGCTTTTTCAGGTGCTGCTTTGAATAGTTTCATTTTGTCAAGAAGGATTTCGTGGACTGTACAAAAAGGTTACACCTAGCCTAAGCCGATATCAATCTCGAAGTCAAACAGGATTTTTATGCCAACGCGTTCAGTTAAGGGGATGCCTATTGTAAGAACCAGCAAGTTGCCTACAATAATTCCAACGAAGATAGCTAAAAAAACTACCTCAACGACTCCGAAGAACAATGTAATAGTTATTGACACGGTTCCAAGCATGCCACAGACTTTGCCAAAAGATATATACAAGGATTTAACAACCGAAGTAATATGATCACTGAAGACACCCCGGTGGACATTATTACAACTCCGATCATTGTGGACGTTGACAGTATAGGCCCTCAGTCTCTCAAGCCCACAGAAACAATTGACCTGACCAAATGAACTGAAATTCCAGATACACCACCAAAAGTAGACAAACTCTCGGAGCAAAAGAGATTCACAACAATCGCATTCGGAATGCCAATATGACGATGACGAGGATGAAACTATTGAAGTTGGTGAAGAGCAGTGAAGGTGATGTTATTCAATACGATGAATCATATGGTAAGTTTATCATAACTCTGTAATTGTACAAGCATACAATTTTTTTTTTTTCACAGAATCCGCAAACATTTTCATTAAATTGAATAGAGGAGCAGGAAAGCTTTGAGGAAAAAATCGAACTGACGGACGTCGAGAAATCAAAAGGATACTATGAAGTGCAACAGCAGCATTGTCCTGATAACAATCAGCCCCAACCACGCAGCCGACCCAACGGAATCCAGTGAAAATAAATCCCAAGCATCGACCGATTGCATGGTTTCTGTAGAAGAAATTTCTTCTACAACACAACAAATTATCTATTTTTCTTTTAATAATTTCACTGCCTCAGTAATAATTTATTTATAAAATAAAATTCAATTGAAAAAATTGCTCAAGACGGCTCCTCTTTTCCCCAAAATGTTTCAAACTTTAGGTTTACGAAAACAAAGTCAAAAGTGATTTTTACTATGCTACCTTATTATATGGCAAGTGAAATCACTTTGTAGCATAGTAAAAATCACTTTTGACTGTGAATTTTTTCAAATTTTGGTTTGATTGAAAATGTAATGATGCAGCTTTGTTGTAAATGCAATTACTAATCAGTAAATAATATAACATAGCTGTATGTCTGTTCATATAGAAGTGACTCCACTAAATACACCAAGAATTTTTCAGTTTTTGATTTTGTAAGAAATTCTTATCACATTTATTGGTGTCACTTCTACAAAAATAGACATACAGCTACAAAATATATATTTTCTGATCAGTCATTGTATTGACAACAAACCTGCATCATTAGATTTTGAATAAAAAAAAAACTTCAAAAAAATCCCAATCAAAAGTATTTTTCACTAGGGTACCTGATAAAATGGCAAAACACGAAAACGCAATTACTTTCAAATTCATTAATTTATTAAAGTATCAAAAATGCTACCAGTAAGTAGACTCAACGTTAATATTTTTGACAAAAGCTATACAATGATAGAAGTTATCTTCGTCCATTATTTCTTATCAGCAAAACGTAGTATCCGCCTCAACATGGTGGTTGTACAAGGAATTTGTTTTTGCTGGTGCATTATTGGCAAGTCTGGAGTGCATGATTCGAAATCAAATGCCACTCGCTTGCAAACAAAGGTAAGTCAAGTCAAGATATCGTAGGTTTTGCTATTGTCGTCAAGTTCCTTGCGTAACGATTGCATGAACCAAGATTCTTTAGTGGTGTTGCGCCAAGAATAGAAAACCTAATAAAAATTTATATATTAAAACTATTGAAATGAATTGTTTGTAATGTTTTTACCTGGAATTGTTGAATAGGCAATCAAAAAGTCAGCTTGTACTGGAATTATGTAGCTCATCGATGATTCCCCCTCTGTCTTTGTCTTTTCAAGTGTAAAACCCGAGTCAAGCCGGTCCCCTTGACAAGTTTGAATGAAGAACAGCTTGGGCTTCCCGGCAAGAGTTCTGCAGTTTTGTGCAGTTAAGCAATGTGCAACTGAGTCCAATTTATGTTGAGCATAGCATAGCAGTATAGCAATTAGAATGCAATCACACTCCGTATGTAAATTTTTTGAGGTCTCTGGAGTAGTAGCGAAAGATGCACCCATGCGTACTTCTACTTTCGGTGGTACTAAGTTGCCAAAGAATTCTGCTACACTATTGCTTGTTGGTGGTGATTTGTTGCCGGTGGCAGCAGTTCCCATTGACGCTGAGTATGCAAAAGATGCAAGGCATTTATATTATTTGAGGAGACGGCGGGAGCCTTGGGAAACCCATCTGAAGTTGGCGTTTTGCAAGACATAAAAATTGCAAAAACAAAATTCAATAATAAAAACACTCACCTTCGCATTTTATAGAAACAGCTCGGCCAATCCAATCCTCCTTCACAATATACAAATGCAGTTGATATTTTTAAGTAAGTAAAGTTGGAGCAGCAAAGGCAAGAAGGATGGAAAAATATTATTTTAACTTTGGCAACGAAATAGGTTATGTCGAAATGTCATTTTCTTACTTCACCACAGTTTTTTTCGAGTGGTGAGCTTAAGGCCATGTGTGCACTGTTAAGTTTAAGAAGTGTCTGCATCAGTATGCAATTTTTGTAAATTTTTTTCAATTTTTGAGTGAAATATTGGGAAAAATTGAAAACAAAGTTTATATCTGATACTTAAATGAGTTTTTCTACATTCTAGACTGTAAGAAAGCTTAAAAATACCAACTTTTTTGCAACAAAATAAAAAACGTTAAATTTTCGGAATTGATCTCACCTCAACCGTCTTTTTCCACTGACCTCAGTTTCCTGCCCGGGGGCTTCCGGCCCGGGGGCTTCCGCTAAGTTTTAGCTTGTAGGCAAAATGAACTTTTTGGATGAAGATGACCTTCTGTATATTCCTTATTCTGTGATCCTAGTGCCATGGCTACACTTATGTCATTTTTTTCGGTTGTTTGGAAGCCATTGCAAGAATGAAGACAACAAAAGTAGTGAGTAGTGAATTCTTTAGTCGGAGATTTGTGAGACATGAATTTAATGTTGGATTTACATACATCTGCTAGTACAGAACAGTGCAGATGATAAGGCACTAGATATCGCTTTTCGAAGATGCTATAATCAGTTAAAGCTTTGGATTCGAAAATGAAATGTTTTCGTCTCAAAACAATTTTTCTCCCCTATTTTATCAATTTTGCTTACTATTTATCTTATTTTAATAACTTTCAATGGGTATACTGGCACCTGAACGAATAAAATTATGTTTGCAGATGAAAAATTATAGGTTCAGATGAACATGATCAGCTACACCTATAATTTTCATCCACATCCTACAACTAAAGGTGTCTTCTCTCTCTATCAGACAAGTATGAATTTTATATCTTGTGTTTACTTCCATTTTTCATAGACACAAGATGTAAAATTCATACTTGTCTGATAAAGACACCAAACACTTCTAGTTATAGGATGCAGATGAAAAATTATAGGTTCAGATGAACATGTTCAGCTGCACCTATAATTTTTTTCATCTGCAGCCATAATTATATTCGTTTCTCTTTTTAACTCTTGTGCTTTATAATCTTCACCCGTCCCGCTTTATGGTGGATTTACAAGCATCTGCAAGTGCAGATGAAAATCGGAAAAAGACGATACTTGTCTGATAGAGAGGGAACGCACCATCTGCACTTCCTTAGTTGGTTGCAGATGAAAAATTGTGGTTGCAGATGAACATGTTCATCTGCACCCATAGTTTTTCATCCGCAGCCATAATCCTAGTCATCTCTCTTTTTAACTTTTGTGCTTTGTAATCTTCATCCGTCTCGCTTTACTTTTCTGCACTTCTGCAGTTGCAGATGCATGTAAGCCCAGCATTACTTTTCTGCACTTCTGCAGTTGCAGATTCATGTAAATCCAGAAAACAAAGCACTCATATTAACTTTTATATCCATTTAGCATTTTCTAATGCTATTGCGTGCATTGTTTTTTAACATTTGATAAGTTATCTATTTTTTTAAATGAAACGCGAGTTTATCAATGGGGGCGTTCATAAAAAGTTAGATTTTCAGATTAACTAACTTTTCTCGGCCTCTGATTGGCCGGACGTTAAGTTTTTCAGTTGACAATTCGCCAGCTGTTAATTTTTTCAAATTCAATTTTTCAGTCAGAAAAAGAAGGCTGAAAATCTAGATTGGGTGCGTTCGAGAACCTATCGGATAGCCTATCTCGGATAGCCGTATCTTGGATATCTTTTCGAACGATATAGATATCTTTTCCAGATTGCTGCAGACAACAGCTGTGAAATATTAAAATTCTACTTTTGAAAACAGAAAAACATTCAAAATATCATTGCTAGAGGATTATAACTTAGTTTTTTCGATTTCCCATACGTTTTAAAAGACTCTTATGCTAAAATAAATGCACACCAAAAACAAAAAATCAACATGAAAAGAAATAAAAATAAATTTTCTATATGTTTGTATCAGCTGTTCGCTAAGGTATCTGAGGTATACCGAAAATTCACAGATAGCTTTGGTTTCTCTATTTGACAGAAATGGTTTGCATCTTTGCTAAATGTTTAACACGTAAACAACAACAACAAGCTATCCGGATACCATTCTCGAACGCAGCCAATCAGTTTATTAAGGAAGTGCAGACGGTACTTTCTCTCTCTATCAGACATATGAATTTTAGATCTTGTGTCTTTTTTCTTTTTTCATCTGCACTTTCAGATGCATTTAAGTCCACCATTACTGAATACTGATACATTGCTTCAATTTTCATTTGAAAAATGAAAGCAAACCACCAAGTCTTCATCAATTGTTGTAATATCAATTTGCCAGTTATTATTTTGGTAATGGGCTAACTGTAAATGTATGACAATCATTTTCTGCAGAGCTCGCATTTCTCTCGCCCGGTAAGAATCTAATTTAAATCATTGGTAGCTTAGATTAAAAGTTGGAAAACTGTATGATTAAAATTGTTATTATTCCATGATCATTATGTTTCCACAAAGAATGCTATCAAATCTAGGGCGAGTACTTGGCAGTTTATATTTAGGATTTAGATCGCTGAGCAAATAGGATTAGAGTTATGCTGTTATCGATGCATTTCATTTTGGTTTCTCCACCCTTCCTCTTGTTAAAAAAAATTCGAAAAAAAACTCGAGAAGTTTAATTCTTTATAAAAATCTATATTATAATTCTTTAATGAGTTTTTTACTTATCAAAAAGGAAGACATTCGACTGGTTCCGGTTCATATTACACTTATCACTTTTTTTGCTTAATTAACTGCTGCTTACAGTACTCATAAATAAAAAGGGCTCCAGTAACGTGAACATTCAAAGAACGCACCATTCCAAACTGCGGAATCTCTACTGCGTAATCTAAGAACGCTATGAGATCGACTGGAATCCCTTCCTTTTCATGTCTAATAATAAATCAATGAAAATACTTCAATAGTTAAATTTATTTTTAACATAACTTACCCCAACAGAAGAACACATTTTGTAGGAAATTTGAATTGCATAAAGTTCACACTCTTCGAAGTTTGTTCAGCACCTACAATCACATATCCCTCCGCTTTTTTTATGTCTAAAAACTCTTTTAAGGCTTTTGGTTGAACTTCCAATATGTTTATCCACTTCTCAGCAGTCATGCTTTTAAAAAAATTGGATTTATGCACGAATACAAAATTGATTATGACTTACAAACCTTAAACTTTTGAATTCATTGCTTTGACTGTATTTTGCTGAACTCAATACCAGATCCTTGATGCCCAAAACTTCGCATGTTCGAGCAATGCCACCAAGATTCGGCAATTTATCAATAAGACTAGCCACAACTATCATGTCGCATTTAACCTGGTGTGTGGCCAATGTTAAGATTATTCAAAATAAATAAACTGAACGAAATATACCTCTTCAACACTATGTTCCTTATCATCGTTTATAATCGTTTCAGGGTTCATCTTTCGCTGTACATCTTCAATGATTGTATTATTTTCTGTATTTTGAGTCGATTTCCTTTTTAATAAATTCAACCTGCGTGCCTCTTTCAAATTAGCAAAGCTATTGAGATAATCTAAGTCTGAGCTCAGGCGTTCATCTTCTGGCACAACAGTTGCATAAAGAATGGTGTTCACAAGATTCAGCTCTCTAGGAAAATTGAAACGTACATCAGTGTTCAATTTTTCCAACGCATTCGGACTTTCTTTAAGTCCCTTTTCAATTGCAACCTTAAAACACTCAAAGTTTTCGATTTTAAATCGATCCAACAACTGATAGACTGTTATTTGAGCATAGAGGCGAGTATTGAAATTCGAACCCATTGTCCATGGCAAAAGATGTTCCACCAAATTATTTATAAACTCCTTTTTAGTTCTATTGTAGATGCAGTATAGAAACGATATCGCAAATATTGATGACTGTGAACTGCTAGAGAGGTTTCCCAAATTTTTAATTTGTTCCATTAGCTCCGATTCGGATATTGTTTTGGCAACAAGAAATTCATAGATGTATGTTACGTTTGTTTGATTGTTTTCATGCAGAATTGAAAACAAATAATACTCATTCCAACTATTTGATTCGATATTAAGTGTAGCCAGTGCTTGAGCTGTTCTCAGCTTTAGCCGATGATGCTTAGAGTTCTCAAAGTAGCGTGGTTTTTTCAAACTCATTTGCTTACTTTGTTCTATGAGCTCCGATTTTAAAAGTTCTATTGAGTTTTGGTTCAAATATTCCAGATGTCGGAGACACCTTTCTCTTACTCGATATGTTGAATCATTGTGTAAGTCTGATGACACATTTTTTCGAACAGCGTACTCGAACTCAAGCCTAATTTTCAAAATGCGAGAGGATCAATATTTAAGAATAAAAAAAATATAAATAGGGTGGCGCAACCATTTCCTTGAGAGGGAATGGAAAGGACCTACAATTTTCTTCCGATTCCGAACGGCCAATCCAGAAAATGCTTTTTATGGCAATGAATCTACTATAGGACCTTGCAGTTCTTCGCAAAATAATATTTAAGAAAATACCTTATAACTTACCGTGCATCTCCATTTAAAGCCTCTCCAAACAAAAGACCCCGGATTAGTAACCTTCTTTCTTCAACTTCCTGGAATTCCGCTACATTTAAAGCTGCTTCGAAAACGTGCAGAGCGAGTTGATTATTAGTCGTATCGATGTTAAGAATTTGATTAACGTAATTCACAAAAGCTTCAGGTTGGTCCTTCCGGCAAGACTCCACAAGATATCGAGTTCTAAATGGAGTTAATCAGGTTAAAAAAAATTGAGGAAAATAAAGAAGATGGAAGAGATTCTACATGAAAATCTCATAAAAGTTAATCAGTTATATTACTTTTGAACAGTGTCCTTTAACGAATAAATTAAGTAATAAAATTACACCGAAAATTTTAAATACTTACATTTCTGCGATATCAGCCGTCTTCTTGGCCAAAGTTTTCAGTTCCACCAACAGTCGAGCCATCAAAGCAGATGTTAAAGGGAAAGTCCTACGCGACGGTTTGGCAATATTTACTAAAGTTTTATCTCCGCCAGCATCCAAGAGATCTTCCCAATCGCTTTCATTTATCTTGTTTATTTTACTTGTGAACAAATCTACTGTCGCCTCCCGGATAACACGTTTAGAAACTTCATCCCAACTAAGTTTGGCAACATATTCAGACATTGCATCTCTCAATGTCAACTTTACTATGCTTTCGATATCAACATCATAACATTGTAGACAAAATTCCTGAGTTATTCTGCAGTCATTTAAAAAGAACACAAAAAGTACACTAAACCATCGATGGTCACCGTACTTTATTGTTGCTAACTTTTCAAACAAAATTGACTTCTGACAAGGCTGTATTTCTTGCTTTGATAAAATTGAAAATAAATTAAACGAAAGAAACGGACATGGGTCGAATTTAATCTTCTCTATTAAAATAGACAGCAAGTCTTCAGATAATTTATCTGTGCTGCTAAAAAGCGCGTCTAAGAAATTTATAAAGTCTTTCAAATTCATGTCGTTGATTTTAGGTTCGAATATTTGTGTGAAAATATCCCGGCAGTTAGAGCGAATGTAACGATTTTGGAGCTGGCGGATCTTTATTGCGAGCATTATGATTACGTCGCAGTCAATAGAGTTCCATGGCACTGTTTTAATTTCCAGCAGCCATGCGTGCATGGGAACTGATTTCCAAGGTATTTTTGCAAATACTTTTAAAAAGTTTTCTTGTTCTTCTGGTACAATTAGTGGGAAGTGGAAAAACGTGTCATCGAATAGCCAAGTATTGTTTGTAGCATTGAGGAACTCTTCTATGATTCCATTTGTCATAACCAAATTAGTAAAATTACATAACAAATAATTTACTGACCAACGCAATACTAGAGTGTTATTGTGTTTCAGCATTTGAAGAATGAGTATGCGAATCCACGGTGTTTTCTCACCCAAGAACACACCATGAAGGGTTTGCAACGCTGGAAGTATTAAATGCGACTGTTTTTCTTCAAGGTTTTCAAAAATTGTTAGATATGTTAACCATGAGTTCAGATATTCTTTACTTGACCAATAGAAGTAATCACCAACTGCAATACTTTCATCGCTGTGTGATAAAAACTGAAGAACCTTTCTGACGGAAAATATGCCCAGCTTGCGAACATCTCGACTTTCTTCCAAAAGAAGTGACTCAACCGATTTCCAAAACTCTGTTTGCCGATAAATACAGTTCTCGGTCAGAAGGAGGTCGATATAATGTACCAGCATATCAGGTGTTTTTTCCATGAGTATCTTTTGCCAAGTTTTTTCCAAGAGACACGTTATTTTGAATTTCTCAACCAAAAGGCAAATGCATTGAGCTAATTGTACTTTAGCGGAGGAACTGTTAGAGCGGCATGTGGTAATTTCTTCAATAAGCTCTTGTTCAATAGAAAAGATCCTTGGCAGTGATGTCAGTACTTCCTTAACTATCCGCGTGACAATAACGTATTCTTGGTCGTCAGACGAATGTTTAAGAAGCATTTCTTTCAGTAAATTCGAAATACTTTGAGATGTTTGCACTGTCGATTGCTGTATGGTTAAATGAAGAATTTTCAAAACGCTGACAAGTGTTGTTGGGTTATAGAGTTCATGAAACTCATTTTCGATTACTCTAAGGATATCAATTGCGTCCGACGATGCTACGATAGAGTTGTCTTCTAAATTTTCTTGTAGAATATAGGTGTAAAAATTAATAGTTGATGCACTTAAGTTCCGCAGCGTCAAGTTCTTGTTTTTATCCATTTTGGGAAAATCTTTCTGAAAAGGAAAAAAACATTTTGGTTTATGACCGCAATTAATACACACACGTTGAGATTGTCAGAAGTTTAGCTTCTGGTTAAATCTAAAGATAGTAGATAACGAGTTCTGTTGAACAATGAGACATTTTCATTTTATGAATCTTACTTATTAATAAAAGCAATAGATAGATCCTATCGAACTATTAAAACACTTTTTTTTAACTTGTTTGTGATTTGTGAGTTTACAATTTTGTAAACATTTAACTTTTCAAATGTCAAATAAAATTGAACTGTCAAAGCAGCATGCGATGGGATGCGGCGCAAATCAAAAAATACTGACAGAGATGTTACGCGTTTACTGCTAAAAAGAATCTTTTTTTATCACATTTTTTAAATTGATGAACGTGTGAATGCCGCAATAATAAAAGTTTCCATCTGTCACTTTCCTGCACGCCGTTTATGATATGTCTCTACAAGGATATTAATAAAATAATTAAAAAGCATACGGAATCTTTCAGTCATAAATTCAGGATTTCAATTGTCAAGTATTTGTGCTTTGTAGTTCAAATTTCACTCATTTGACTCACCTTTAAAAAATTGTAATCTGATCTGGAATCGAACACAGAAAATTTCATAGGCAATGCTTCGAACATTTTGCAAACTTAAACTGAGACTTACTTTTTTTTCCAATTTTATACATATTATAAATGTTGCGACCTTAAGTTTTCTTTAATTCTTAACTTTATATTTAATTTGTCTATCTTTCAATTTTGTTGAAATATGTAATTGTAAATTTTATATTATATTGTAATTGAATTTTTTGTTTTTGTAAATCTTGCACTATTTATAAAATGTAATATATCCTGTACAAATTATAAGTTTAACCTTAATGTACAGTTGTTAAAAACCAATAAATCAAATCAAATCAAAATCTTTCAAAAATATGTGCATATTTATTTGCACTGTCGAGATTTCCACTTTCAAGCCCTGCGCGGTTGGTGCGTACATCATGTAACCTTTTGAAGTGGCACACACTATGTATTCAGACGGTTTCAAATACGTACAGCTGCGCTTTGTAGAACGATTTTTTTCCAAACGCAGCATGCACCATTTCACAGGCAGAGCCAGCAGATCGCAGTGTAAAGGTTTGTTAACATTAAATAAAAAAGAATTTCTGTGTGTTGTTTAAGATTTGTGCTGAGAACTTACCTTGAGCAAAACTTCGGGGTTACATTCAAGTATAGAGATTTTTACTTTAGTAATACCAAATGAATGTGGAATGCTCTACCTGACCCTGTTATCCCCTAAATTAAGATTCACAAAAATTCAAAAGCAACGTGCATCGGTGTCTCCTTTCAAACCTTCTCCTATTTTCCTAAATGCTCGCACTGTGTTTTATAACATTATAAAGGTAGTCATAAAGTCATAACCCCTTGATGTGCGCTTCTTCCTTTATGATAGAAATCCTTTATTTTTCTTGAAGATAAACTGTTTTGAAATGCTTTAACCTCATTCTTACCTTTTTTTGCTGACTTGAAATAGGAAAACAATTTTTTGAAGATCCCCTAAGAAAACTTGATGAAAACATTTTTGACAGCATATCGCTAGAGGCCAGATCACGTTGGTTTGCGCCGGAAACGGATCGCAAACGCATCGAACGATAGGTTCCACTTAACCCAATCGTTTCGCACGCACCAACCGCGATGGTTCTTTAGCAGGACTTAAGCATTGATTTACGAAGTGAAATGATTTCATTCTATTTTAACAAGCAAACGAAATCTAGTAGAACAAAAAAATATTAAACAAACTTCTGATTAGTTCTGTTCACACTGTACAATTAGTTGGACAGACTTCCTTCGATGGAAGTTGGATGGTCTGATGTAGTTTTCGTTCACACTTATCAAGCTTGTCGTCTAACTTTATGTCATATATACTCTCCCACTCCGTGCAACTTCTAAATTTTCAAAAATATTTAAAAACCATCCAACAAGTTGGATTAGCGGTCGCCTGAAGGGTTCACTTTATCAAGCATTGGTCGGTCAAGCCCAAGTCTGTCCAACTAATTGTACAGTACATTGTGAACAAGGCTATTGTCGTAGTTGCTTTGTTTGCTTGACAATAAAAATTATGAAATTTCATTTTCAGACTGTTCCCTCAGCCTTTAGATCCATGTTCGAAAAAATGGAAATCTGAACCACCATCCTAGTTGTCACGAACGCCCTGTAGAATTTTTTTTTGAAATATTTGATTCTTTGCAGTCCACTGAAACTCCCAAAAGATGGAGCCTTAATAATAAATTTTATCATTGTTCCACAAAATTTCTGTAGGTATGCCTTGAATTCAAAACTTGAACAGCGCAAGTTTAGCAACTGTCAAAGCAAATTATCTTTTCGCATGTACATATGTACATATCCCAGGCAAAGGAGCAGAGCTTTTTGTTCTCTCCTAAGCATTTGAGCAACAATATGCCTTAAGAAAAACAGAGCAGGAAAGCTCAGCTACAGCGCTGGAGCCGGACCATTTTCTTCTCTCTCTCTCCAGATGAGATGACTTTTCTGTGACAAAAACGACACGACGATGATGCTCAATCTGCTGCTGATGGTTTGCAACCCTGAGAGATTCTTTCATCGAGTCATGTCTTCTAAAGGATAACACGCATAATAGTCGGAGTTTGTGCGGTCTTCTGTTCGCTTCTCTGGAGCATCGAATGCTCTCGGTTCTCTGTTTTTTCTTTTGAGTTTTTTTCCCTATTTTTTTCAAAAGAAAATATAGTATTTTAATTAATAAAAGACAAAACCATAAAAAGTAAAAACAATAAAAATAATAATTGAAAAAAACATAGAAAAAATGATATGATAAATAAGGGGCGCAATGTCAAAACCGCTATCTTCACCGATTTTTCAAAATTCCAACAGTGTATAAAAACTTGAAGTAAAAGGAGTTTAGGGAATATTTTCAAGAAAATTTCCATCTGCTAACTGCCATACTTCTACACATACAAAGAAGAAAATCGAAACGAAGGAGCAGGAATTGTGTGTGGGTGCTGCGCTTAAAAAAAGTAATTCAAGTAAATTTGTACTTGTTCTCGGTCGGGTTTTTGTTCGGTAAAATTTTCCAGCTTTTATTGTAAACCTATACGTCGGTTATTTGTCACAAAATTAAACTCAACCTTTGTCGGTGAATTTTAAAGCCTAAAACAATTCTATACCACTAGTGGTTTTTCCGCAATCGAATATTCTTTATTTTATGATTTATTTTCCTTCCGAAAAAACCGTGTATTTGAACGTATGTATATGCATATGTATATGTATATATCTGTGTACCCAGCTACGTGCCCGGTTTCTGGACTTTTATCGTATATAGCAATGACCGAACCGGAAATTCTTAACTGTTAGCTGCGGCATTAACGGCTACCATGTGGAGGCAGTACAGTTTAAATCAACCCTATTTACTCTGCTTTTACATAACAAATAAGCTGCAGTGAGATTTAATAAATTTAAAATGTGGCTTTCTCACAAAGCAAGTATTGTATGAAAAAAAGTTCAAAAAAGTTTGACCAAAATTACTGTTTACGTAACTAAAACTTTAATGTAGAATAATTGTTTTTAAACAATTCAATGTTATCGATGAATCCTTTCTTCAGAAAACATACTGTAAATAATGATATATCACACCAATCTAACCATTAAAAAGCTTTGAACTGTATTAAAAAAAAAAAAAAACACTGCCGTGCAAGGATTTATTACATTTCAATAATAAAGTATAAATGTTGTGTTTAAAATAAAAATTAAGAAGTGTTGAAAGTGTTAAATTAAATTGATTCTTTCAAAAACTTATTTAGAAATATATTCTAGCTGATAGTAATCAAGTGTTAAGTGAATTCAACAACTTTTAATGAGGTAATTACAAAACAGTGACTGGAAAAGTTGTGTTTTTTAAATATTTTTTTTTGTTCAATACAACAATTTTAAAGTTAGTGTCCAATAACTTGAATTGTAAACTTCTGAGCGTATTTTTTTAAAAACAAAAACAAAACAAAAAATACTGAAATTGTATGGGAAAGAGCTAAATGCTTTTAAACTTTTCAATACTAACTTATTTGCTTGAAATACAGATAGGGCTTTCAATGAAAACGAACCTTGCAATAATTTTTCAAAGTTGCTTTTGTTGTCGTTGATGTTGCTACTTACTGTTGTTGAAAGCAAAGAATCTACCAATATTACCTTGGACATTCATTGTTGGCTTGGTATTTGGAAATCACTGAGACGGCAAAATGATTACATACTTGTTTAGTTTGAATCTGCCAAAACAAGGAATAGCGTTAAGGACAGTTCACTTTATTTTTGATTCAATTCACTGCCAGCTATATTGATCCAATGTTTTGTGTTTTTGTAGAATAGTGTGTAACACAATACCAAAACCATTTTAAACTGACATTAAATTTAGATGACCATCCAACGCAAAACTGAATGAGTTTTTTGGTTATGCACTCGTGGTTTCAAGCTATATCGTGCAGATCGCTGTGATAGAATAGGTGGTGGTGCAGCTATCTACCTGCGAAAAAATTTAAGATCTCGTGTGGTACTAAGTTCTGATGAGGATTGTAGTAGTCAATTTATTTTTATTGAAATTTTAAACGCAGGAAACAATTGCATAGTTGGATCACTTTACATGCCACCAAACGTGGCTTGCTCTGAAATTGTTGAATCTGTTATTAGTGAGGTTTCGCTTAGATCTAATAATGTTGTACTTTGCGGTGATTTGAACATCAATCTTCTTAGTAACTCAAGCAAAAATTTCAAAGATGTGATGCAGTCTCTAAATCTCACATTTGCTAATGTTACGGAAGCAACGCATTTTAAGCCCAATTGCTCTCCCTCATTGTTAGATGTTATCTTAATTAGTGACCCAAATCATCTAAAATTCTATAACCAGCTTTCTGCCTCAGCTTTTTCATTTCATGATTTAATTTTTGCCACTCTTGACTTCAATAAAGATTCTAATAATCCTACACACAGCATTCAATACAGAGATTTTCGTAACATTCAGCTACAAAATTTATTTTATGAATGTGATTCTCTGAACTGGACTGAAATGTTTCAAACACTTGATGTTAACTTGCAAGTGGGCACTTTTAACAGGCTTGTTTCTTATCTTTTCGAAAAATATGTTCCTTTTAAAACCAAAGTGATTAAGTACCCTGATTGCCCATGGATGTCGGACAATATTATGAAAGCTATGTCACTTCGTGACAGTCTGTATTTGAGATGGAAAAGGTTCTTATGTCAGGACATGTTCGGCGACTTTAAAAGGGCTAGAAATAGAGTTACTTGTATGATCAAGCAGGCGAAAAGATTGCATTACATTAACAAATTCAGCTCGATTCGCTCCTCAAAAAATTTCTGGAAAGAAGTTAAAGATCTGGGAATTAGTAATAACTCTTCTTCCCATGAAGATGAAATCGATATAGACAAGTTGAACGCCTTATTTGCTAATCCTGTCGCTAGCGATCAAAACATTGTTGAACTGAGAAATGAAAATCTATCTCACGATGCTTTCTGTTTTTCTGAGGTCAACATTTACGATGTTGGGGAAGCAGTTTTCTCTGTAAGATCAAAGAGCATTGGGCTGGATTGTGTTCATCCCGATTTCGTAAAAATTTTGCTGCCCAAAGTTCTACCATACATAACTTTAATCTTCAATTCAATTATCTCGACAAGCCAGTACCCTATTGAGTGGAAGCGTGCGAAAGTAATTCCAGTACCAAAGAATTCAGGTAAAAACTCAGAATATAGACCGATCGCTATTTTACCTTTCATCTCTAAGGTTTTTGAAGTCATAATCAGCAACCAAACTAAAGCGTATATTAATAGCTTAAATTTACTTAACCCATTGCAATCTGGCTTCAGGAAAAGTCACAGTTGTGTAACCGCCTTATTGAAAGTCAGCGAAGATGTTCGGCAAGCTTCAGAGGAAAGTAAAATAACAATTTTAACTCTTTTGGATTTTTCAAAAGCTTTCGATTCGGTTGAACCAACTTTGCTATGCAATAAGCTATGCAAGCTTTTTAATTTCTCGTCTGCTGCAACCGAACTTATTTTCTCTTACTTGTATCATCGATCACAAGCAGTATTCAACAAAGGTAAACTGTCATCATTCCTTGACTTAAAAAGAGGTGTGCCACAAGGTTCGATACTGGGACCCTTACTTTTTTCATTGTTTATAAACGATCTTCCATCTGTTCTGAATTACTCCTCCTATCATATCTATGCGGATGATGTTCAAATTTATCGCAGTTTCCGTCTGGGGCTTGTCGAAGACGCAATAGCAAGAACTAATGAAGATCTTGCTTCAGTCTACCAATGGTCAGTTGAAAACCGGCTATTACTCAATCCGACTAAAACTAAGTGTATACCGATAAGCACCCAACAACTAGATTTTGATGATTTCCCAGACATAGTCCTGAATGGTCAGGTGGTCGAAATGGTCTCGAAAGTAAGGAACCTTGGAATCATTTTTAATAATACTCTTACTTGGAGTGACCATATCAATAAAACAGTCTCAAAAGTATATGCCTCACTTCGTAGCTTATCGAGTTCTAGATTCTTCTTACCCATTGAAGTTAAAATGAAATTGGCCAAGTCTCTAATCTTACCAATCCTTACCTTTGGTTGTGAAATCTTTGCTGACATGGACTCTGAATCACTCCGAAAAGTCAATATGGCGTTTAACTCTATAACTAGGTTTGTGTATAATCTACGTAAATATGATCACGTTTCAAGTCATGCGCGTCAAATTCTGGGTTGTAACCTTCGCTGCTTCTTTCGATTCAAAAGTTTGTCTCTACTCGTCAAAATAATGAAAAATAGATCGCCGGGTTATCTTTTTGCTGAGTTAAACCTGTCGGCTTCTGCTCGAAGCTTAACGATACGACCCAAAACACATAGTTGCGTAACCTCACGTCGCCAGTTTTTCATTCATGCTGTGGAAGTTTGGAATCATCTCCCTTTATCACTTAGGAACAAGATTGGACACAAACAGTTTTCTTCGTTACTATTTTCATATCTATCACTGGAATCTTCTCACTAAACTTAATTTTAATTTGCATATATATATATATAATATAAGAAAATTCATGATTTTGAAAGACTTTGATTCTTTCTCTCTTTTCTTTCCATCCCTTTAATTTTGTATAATGATTTTTAATAAGATATTACCTTTAATACTAATTGTAACTTAAAATACTACCTGTATTATTATAAGAATTTATTCTTACTGTACAGCGTTTTCGATTGAAATAAATACTAAAATACTAAATACAGCGGATTAAATTCAAAGAAGATTCTGTGGATTGTCTTTGCTATTTGCTGCTGCCGGAAGCATGGGAAACTCTTATGTTGTCTTAACTCCTTGTATGATTAATATTTAAATGCATGCTAAATGAGCTGCTAATTAATTTTCAAAGCTTCGGGGATCTATTATACGTTTAATATTGATAAGAAGATTATTCCATAAACGAGCGGGGTTGATGAAAAACTGTCGTTCAGAGGTTAAACACGTAAACCGAGGTGGTAAAACTAGTTGCGATCTAATAGAAGAAGACATTTGTAATCGACCAAAGAGATACGAAGATAAGAACTGTACAGTTTAATTGTGTTCTCAATGAGTATCATTGCTTTGCATAACCCTACTATTAAAATCGTTAGCTGCTCGGCAAATTCAGTGAAGGGATAAAGTTTGTTTAGAAGTGACGCTATGTCTTACCATAAATATTTTACACGAATTCTCTTTTCTGCAAGAATGTTTTTAAAAAAAACATATTTCCTAAACGTATTCCTGTGTACTAATATTATTAAATGATGATTGAAGCTCTGCGCAAACCAGCGGGGCCTGCGTTTGCGATTGGGCCTCGAGCTGTCAAAAAAAAAAAAAAAATTGTTCACTTAACTTTGATAAATAAGTAATGTTCTATAAACTCCTGTGTTTGATTTGTGGTTTAAAGATTTTTTCTCAAACTTCCACTTGTGCAATTACTGTTTACTTACTTACATAGGAGGGTATTACAGTTCGGGGTAAACCTGGGCCTCAACCAACACTTTCTATAAGACTTCAATTTCGGACGAGCTCTCTCCAGTTTCGCACTCTAAGTCGGTTGAGATCTTCTGCTACCACTTGATTGCGCAATCTAAGATAAGGTCTTTCCCTTCCGCGATTTTCCTGCAATGTGCTTTCGAAAACCCGGAGAGCCGGAGCGTTTGGGTCCATCCGCTCTACATGACCCAACCATCGAATCCTCGCGATGCGTACTCTTCTGGCTATTTCCATGTCGCGGTACAGCTCATACAGCTCGTTGTTGTATCTTCTTCTCCACACATTGTCGTGGCATACCGGACCAAAGATCATTCGGACAAATTTTCTTTTGAAACGACCAACGGTTTCCTCATCCGCGCTTTCGATAAGGTTCATGCTTCCGTGCCGTAAAACAGGACTGGGATGATCAAGTACAGGGTTACCTTGGTTTTTCGGGAGAGGGTTTTGTTTCTCAATGGCCTTCTTTAGATTGGGTTAAGATACTTAACCCAAAGATGCAACGGTTGGCAAGAGTTATTCTTCGTTTGATCTCCGCACAGATGTTTTTATCCGTGTCTATAGCGGATCCTAGGTAGACGAACTCTTGTACCTGCACTACCTCCAAGTTATGTCTGTCTGTTGTGGCGTTTTGTCCAATTCGTCGATGTTCTGTGTCCTTGTTTGATGACAGCATATTTTTCGTTTTGCTCTCATTCACCATCAAATTCATTTTTGGTCCTCTATTTAAATATTCACAAAAGCATTATTGGTTAAATGTTCACTTTTTGGTCTTGTGATTGAGCTCATAAAAAAATAAAGATATGATAGAAGCATCTGAAAACAGTTTATCTTAACTTATGAACTAAGTCTTCATTTTGATTGGAGAAAAATGGTTGAAAAAGAATAGAGCCCTTAGAAATGTAATTTTCAAAACGTTTGTTGTTGATGTATACATAAATTTAAGAAATAAAAAACGCGTTCCGAAAAAGCTGCTATACAAATCACAGCTGTAGAACGTAAGTGGAACCGCCAGGCCGCGCAAGTGTGCGTCACTCCATAAGGCAACATGTGTTTCATTTTGACAGTGATCAAAACGCTGGCCGCGCTGGTTTGCTCAGATCTTAATGTTTCATGTGTAAAGGGATAAGTTACTATTGTTCAAACGATAAATAGACGATCGTTGTCGATGAGCAACTTGATATTTCAATAGTTTTTTTGATCTCCAATCCATTTAGAGTTCATAAGCTCTACTGATTCTTAAGTAAAATGATAAATTTATGAAAGCCTTTTAAAAAGCGTTAAATATATGGATATAAAATGAAAAGATACTTACTTATACATATGTAGTTATAGTTAAAGTTAAATGAAAGGAGCATTGAGGCCAACGCACAATTTTCCCTTATAATAAAAGCAGTTTCACTTCAGATCGCTTCCTCTCTCTACATACGTCATAAGTAAACCAAGCATAAAACATTACCTCGTGTTTTTATTGAACATCCTGCACATCTCCCAACAGCATATTATTTTTATATCCTTCATACATACACTACTACGTACATATGTGTTTTTCCGCGAGTGTGTCGTAAAAAGTTTCGAGATTGCCTGAAACTCAAGCGTGATGGTCTGCCTTGGGCTAAAATGAAAACGGGCCATTTGTCCAAAAGGAATAAAAATACGAAACAATAAAATCTACAATAACTTTGAAAACGGTTTTGCGTGAGTTCTTCCACCAGGTTGAGCCATCTGGCATTGAATTTGAGATGAATGCGCTACCACCTAAGAGTTGGTTCTCTACCTACATACCTGCTTATTTTTACTTAAAAAAAAAAAATTCCACAATGGTACGTGTAAATATTATTTTTAATGTATAATTCGCATTCGCATTAACGTTTCAGCCATTAAAGAAAATGGAATGCGATTGGATTTAAATACAAATTCTCAAAAGAACTGAGCCAATTGAAAATTTGTTAACACCAATTGCAGATTTTAAATTCCATTGACTTTGATTCTGTTATGATTGTAAGAAGAATTAAAGCACTATTTTTGGATGAACTGAATTCCATATCGATTGTTATGTTCATTCAACTTTCTCAGAATGTAAGAATGTAGCACTGCAAAATGAGGAAGAACAGTAAAAAATAGATAAAAAAAAAGATTGCCCGGAGCTGTAAACTGAAGTTAAAGTAAGTTTCAAATACATCTGAGGCTTACGTATTCTATTATTTGGAATTTAAGATCCATTTCAGAGAAATAAAATATTCATGCCCATAGCATTTAGCAAAGTTTTAAAGCTTTTAACAAATAAACAAAAAAAAACTGCACTGAGATGACTATTAAAAATCTATGTATATTAAAACAGACGGAGACAACCACGAAACCCCAGACCTAAAAACTTTAAACGCCAACACTATTTCCACACAAATTTACACTCGGAATGCAGATTGCTTCAATGAAAAGCTTTTGAAACAACTTAAGATTGTATGTGTGACTGTGTGTGTTGGGGGAGTCTTGACCTATCAGACAGTTTTCAGTGAAGTGGCAGCGCACACTTGACTTTTTTTTTGAAGGAGAAGAAGAAGCTAATTTGGTTGATGTCCCGGGGCAGACAAAAACGATTGACGACGACCATGAAGTCTCCTTGCAAATAATGGAATAAATTAAAAAAGACCCGGTTATTCATAAATAAAACAAGGTAAAAAGGGAAACCGTTACTGTTTGACTTCATATGAATTTGAAAAGCTTGTTTTCAAAAGTCATATGTTTGATTTTAGTTTTAATTTTTGCCTACTCAACTTGTAAGCAAGTACTAGCGATCTATAGTCGTACATTTGTTTTTTTTTCCACAGAGAGGAAAACGCATAAAATTGAATCATTTAATTCTATTTAACATCATCGTAATGTTTGTCTTTATCGCTTTTTTTTTAAACAAGTAGTATTTTACTAAAATATCTACCTAAAGGATGTGTTTTTTAGAGGTATAGAGCTTCAAAATACGGAACACAAGAAAATCGTTTTAATGTCCATCAATTTGGCTTTACTGGAACAATAATTTTATGCCATCAATGTTTAAATATGATTTTGGACATGTGGCCACCGCGACTCGCTCGAATAAAGCCAAGTCTAGAGGTCCAGCTTTCAACCACTTTTTCGAGCATTTGAGGCCGTATGTCAACAATAACGCAACAAATGTTGGCTTCCAAGCCCCCTAACGTTTCTGGTTTCTATTTACATATCCCCAAAGAAAATAATTCAATGATGTCAAATCACACGACCATGGTGGACAATTGACAGGTCCATTACGCAAGATTATAGGCTCAACGAAAGTTTTCTCCAATAAATCGATTGTGACGTGCGCTGTGTGGCATGTAGCGCCGTCTTTGGCGCCACATCTCATTCACATTCATGCGTCATGCCATCCGATTTGGGAACAAAATAGTCGGTTGTCATGGTTCTATACCGGTCTCCATTAACAGTAACTGGATTGCCAGCATTATTTCGGAAGAAGTATGGCCTAATGGCTCCACCAGCTCACAAAGCACACCAAACAGTCAGATTTTGTGGATGTAATGGCGTCTCAGGGTACTCATGTAGATTCTCTTTACTCCAAATGCGGCAATTTTGCTTGTTGACGTAACCATTCAACCAAAAATGAGCCTCATCACTGAACAAAATTTTGAGCATTGAGATCAATCTCATTTTCGGCCCCTACACCAAAATCAGGATGCATTAATTCCTGTATCTTGTAAGGTCGTAAGCTAAAACCTTTGCAATTGTCTTTGCGGATGCATATCATCATAACATAAAGTAAACATAATGCGAAAACGATCCAGGTTAACCGAAATAATTACTCTGATGAACGATTATGCCATAAAATGGACGGAGCTTGCGGTTAACTTCACGAACTGAACCATTATTTTTGAAATAAATTTGCACGATTTGCAAGCGTTGTTCTTTTGTCAACCTGTTGAATGAAATGCCAAAGCAAACTGAACATAAGTGACATTAGAGTTGGCCGATTTAACCAAAAAATGCCAGTTTTATCCCTATTCGAAAAGCCAACTTCTAAACAAACACCCGATACATTCCACCAACAATTATTTGCCCTCACAAATATTGCTCCAGAATTTTACTACAGTCAAGTCAAGAACTCATATTTTAGCCTTATCCGTTAAACAAATAACTTTTCAGATCTGAAATAAACTTCTTTTTGAACTAGATAATGAAATTGGTTACACTCAAAAATATAGATCTCAGAAAAAACCAAGAATTCCTGCCACCAAACAGAAAAATAATCAGATGGAAATATATACAAGTTACATACACATATACATACTATATCTACCTACTTCTAAACTTGGTGCCATTTTTTCTTCCTTCGATATCCCAAGATGACTGCTTGCTGATAAGCATATTCAGATTTCAGAGTAATTCATTTCTTTACCACTATACACATTTGATGAAGTACCTTTGTTCAGTGTAAAATAAGTTATTCGCCAAAAGTAAAAGAGTAAACAGACAAAAATATTTTGGTGTTTTATATTTCTTTTTGGTTTCCTTCGTCAAGCTTATCAGAAAATCCCAGACACATTCTTCCCATCACAGCTGTTAGGTCATTTTTTTTTTTAATTTTGCATTTTGTTTCTCTGCTGTACCAAAGTTGTGACATTTATTCTTTCGACGTACGAAACATGCGTATAGCTAGTGCGTACTAAGGAAAGAATAAAATTGCCGTTTGACTATGAGCAGCATATTTGAATGTCAAAGCGAACAAATAAAATATGTCTATTATGTGGAAAATTAAAGTAAAATTGATTTTGAAGAATTTTCCAGCAGCATTTTTTGAAAACTCTGAAAGCTTTTTCTCTTAACATCCCCTTTTGGGAAGGTTCTCTTTGATGAAATGAGGGAAAAGCATACCTTGTATGTTTAACTTTAACGATTATAGGTTTAAACTCACATCTTATCCTTGAGCAACTACAAATTTCTTCACAAGATAACAAACATCAAATATTTATTTAGTCATGCATGGATTGAAGGGAAATATATCAGCAGGTATACATATACATCTACAGCAAACAAACAAACAAATTAAAAAAATAGAAAAAAAAATACTTTTCGAACAACAGTTATGGCTTTTAATTAGTTTCAATCACATTTTTCTATACCACACCAAAGATACCTACTTTTCGAGCGGTAAAGGATGTTTTTGTGGAAGTAAAGTTATAAAATGCAACCCAGAAATTAATTAACGAGAATACCCTTGGGATTTGGGTCTTTTCAGTTTGTAGCACTTATAAAGATTCGGATTTGGAAGTCCGGCGAAGGTGGACTATGGTCGTTTGGGGGTAGGTATCGTTTTGTATTATCATTTTTGTATAGAATATTACTATATCTAGCCATTAAACCCAGCTGTGGCATTTACGTGACTGAATTATTGGCGTTCGGTTTTGCCAGTATACTTGAACTTAATTCCCTATTTTGTTCGATATTTTATGTGGAAAGAGGTTGAGGTTGGTTATTGGAAATATATACACATATACATAGATGTAATTTCTGTGATTCACCTTCATACTCTTGTCTATCTGAATGGGAAGACAATGCCAAATATGTTCAATAAAATATATGTACTGAACGTACAGGTTGGACTCTTTTATATTCATTCTTCTTTTTTTCTACATATAAAATGAAGTTGGGAAAAAGGAATAAATAAATATTCAACATGTATATTGTGCATGTGGTGCCAATTTAGGGGCAAATTTTAACCGTCTCTTGGCTCTTTGGCTTTGAATTCTGAGTTTATTACACACAAATTCAATTTGAATGACAACAGAAATTTGAAAGACCGCATTATATTTTTGTTTCTGCCAGCAGTGATTTTGGTCGGTACACTGCGCATTAAATTGATGAAGTTGAACACAATGAAGTAACCTTTTCCCATTTGAAAAATATTAAACTTGAAAAAGACCTGTCTCGAATTGTTTAGAA
Organism: Melanostoma mellinum; assembly: GCA_914767635.1. Taxonomy (NCBI): domain Eukaryota; kingdom Metazoa; phylum Arthropoda; class Insecta; order Diptera; family Syrphidae; genus Melanostoma; species Melanostoma mellinum. The sequence continues at coordinate 233,572,961 of OU612059.1, forward strand.
AATATTGATTTTTGCAAAATTGTTTCTTAAAAGCCAATAATGTTAGAATATTGTTTATTTTTTCTTATTGTATATATACATAAATACTTTTTTTCTAAGCTAAGCTAATTGGTATTCAATTCTATAGCTTTGTATTAGTTCTAGGCAAAATTTTGAAAGTTATTTTTCATTGATAACTAAATTGATGCCCGTGGGATAAATCGGCAGGTGTTGCTCTGTTTGGGGGAAGTACGCGATCGAGTGTCAGAGACATAAAATTGGTTATCCATTCTGCGGTTGGGACCCAAATTGTTTTTGCACTTCCTCAAATATTCAAGATATTAGAAAACGGTTAAGTGATAACTTCAACAAATCTTAATTCAAACTGAAAATACATATACTTTATCCGATGTGCTTAGCTTAACTCCAATCTCTATCACACCAGGTAATTAAGATATTTTATCTTCTTCTTCTTCGTTCTTTTTCCAGCGTTACAAGCCTCATGATCTTGAAAGAATCATAGCTCTCCCATTACCATTGTCACACAAGAAGAAGAAGTTCAAAATGTCAGATTCATTATCTATTTCCGAAGATCGAAGGCTTACATGAAAACCAACTATTTATCAATGCATGTGTGACTGTGTGTATTTTCTTATACGAAAACCAAAACTACCATACCTTTATTAGGGATATCACATTTTATTTGCCCCTTTTTAATAAGACTACAATAACTTACTGCAGAGGAGGACGTTGAATCCATTCACTCCGGTTGGTACATTGCTGCATATATTTTGTGTATCCTAAGAGGCTGGTTTTTTTATTTCACAAACCAAAACTCTTCTAAAATACAAACTAACATGAACAGCTTTTTCTCTTTCGAATGCTTTTGAGTCGTTCTGTTTGTGGATTCAAACTAGCATTGCAATTCTTAATTATCATAATTAAATTAAATTCGGTTTTTTGAAAGACTGTCATTTGATGTCAAACAAACACTTGAGACCTTTTCTGAATGATTCCGAACGCTGTTAGGCTACCGAACGAAAACGACGTACTAAGGGAGTAAAAAAAAAAACTTCGCTTTCAAATCTGATTGAGTTATTCTGTCAGCATGTAAAATTACCTTAAAAATAATATCAATTAAAAATTAAATACTCATTCACATAAAAAAAAAAAATTCAGTCGCACAGCTGCAATACTGTGATGTCTATGTCTACTAAAACACTAAAAGCCCTCTTTCATGTTTTGAACATATTCAACCAACATAGTTTCGAAGCTAAAAAAACTTCCAATAAAAGCAAACCACTATGAAGCTTTGCCTTCCTAAATGCACTTAGTTTACCGATTTCATAGAATTTTAGCCATCTATGGTGGGTAACCGAAAAGAAGCGGATAGTAAAGGATTATTTTATATACAGTTCAAAATGTACTCTGACCGTGTTTGGGTTTTCAAAGGGATTATTTGGCCAGGAACGATGTTGGTGCTCATAGAAATGACATTAAGCTTTTGAAAATCTAAATTTAAACATAATGAAGGGCATAAATGAAATTATAACACTCAAAGCAGGATCCATTGATAAAGAAGGGCTTTGACCGTAGACAGCACTTACAATTTATTAGTTAGCAATTAAGTATGCAAGTGTACAATGTTATTTTTAACGAAAATGATTCATATTATTTTACTCAAAAATTACTTTATTATGTGATTCTTTTCAAAATCAATTTCATTTTATATTTTCAGATCTGAAAGAACAAACTAGCTAACTAGGAACGTTTAGAACAGTGTTTGTGACTATAAAAACATTTGTTGCCGCAATTTCTTAAATATAAAAATAAGTTTTAGCCTATTTAGAACTGATTAGAACGTATTAATTTTGAACTCAAGAAAGTGTAATAATAGTAGAAAATCTTAAAATAATTAAAATTTATTCAGTGGCAAATCACTAAATGGAATTATTTCATCAGAGGTAAGTGTTAGTTTTTCTTTTCTGTTTTAAAATTATTGGAATGGAATTTTACTAAAGCTACTTATAACTTTTAAGATATATACTTTCTATACTAGTACTTAAGTAAAACAAACACCACAAACGTATAATCCTGAACCTTTTGACGATCAACTTTTTTTCGAGTTCAAATTTTCGGAGTTATCACAATACCTCTTGATCCTTCATGTCTTTTTGACATTTTTCAATGAATCAAGTTCAGCTCCGGGTGAAAAACAATAAAAAATTCTTTGTTATGTTTATTTTTCTTTTTATTTTTTTTATTGTTTAAGGAAGTTAAATCTAATAAATTGAGTCTTTCGAGTTAATAACTACAACAATATAAATCACAGATTTCTTTATATGACGGTTGAATATTTATATATATTCAAGGGATATACCCTTATAATGTTTATTTGAAAGGAGACACCGATACACGTTGCTTTTGAGTTTTTGTGAATCGTAATGTGGGGGAAAGACAGGGTCAGGTAGAGCATTCCACATTAAGGTGGTGCGACTAAAATAAGAATCTATATACTTGACTGTACGCCCGATGTTAAGCTCAAGGTAAGACTGATGAGCATTCCTAGCGAGGCGGGTGTTGCGGCTAAATTGCTTCAGGGAAGGAATGCAGCTGGCTATTTCACTAGAGCACTGCTTGTGAAAAAAGCCATAAATGAGACTAAGTCAGGCAACGGTTCGACGGAGTTCAAGAGAACCAATCGATTCTGCTATTGAACTATTACCTATCAATCTTAACGCTCTGTTTTGTTTCCTATCAAGTAGGCGTAAAGATGTTAGTGGAGCACCTGACCAGATATATGAGTAATACTCTAGTGTAGGGCGGATGAAGGCCTTATAAATTGTAGCCAGATCAGAAGTGGTGAAGAGCGTCCTGCATCGTCTCAAGAAGCCTAAGCATTTAGCATCGTTTTTAGCGACTTTAAATATGTGGTCATTCCAACAAAGATCATTGTTTACACACATACTGAGTACTGACAGCTTTTCGGTTTTTTGGATGCAGATACCATTCATGGATAATGGCAATAGGAGAATGTTAAGCTTCAACGACAAGTGACAGCATTGAGTTTTCGAAGCATTGAATTCTACTCGGCTTTTAAAACTCCATTTAACAAAGCTGTCAAGGTAAGAATTCAATGAGCTAATCATACGCAATCATAATCAAACAGTTGAGAGGATTAGAAGTTACAGACAAGAGATCATTTATAAAAATGAAGAAGAGAGTCGGAGACAGAACGGAGCCCTGGGCACACCAGCATTTATGAAGCCATCCAATACAACTTGTATTGAACGTTCGGAAAGGTAATTTCTAATCCAACGAAGAAGAGACTCATCGATACCAAGAGCACGCATATTCGATAAAAGAGTTTGATGCCAAACTTTATCAAATGCTTTAGAAATATCAAGCGCAATAATCTTACTTTCCCAAAAACAATGTTAAGATTGGTTCCACTTTTCGGTTAGATAAGCCTGACGGTCATTAAGAAGCTTTCGTTCTTCAAGATATTTCATAAGTTGACGGTTTATCAACGTTTCAAGTTGTTTTACTATTGATCATAGATACAGTTTCTAAAAAATGCTTTCAAGTAAGTTGTTCACGTTCAATAGGCCATCAATATTGACGCCACCTTTGCAGAAATTTGTCCTTGGCATCGTTAGTGAAGTAGTGAAAAAGCAACTCAATGAGTATTATTTCAACTTTGAGTCTAATATAAAAAGAGTAACATCCTCCAACTGCTTAATAATCAATTAGTAATACACGTGTATGAGTATATCGTACATGTTCGTTAAGTCTCAGATGAATATTTCTTTTATCAGGCGTTTATATGAACGAATCCGATTTCTTTAATTGATGCTCAAAAACTACAACTGCAAACGAAACGTCCCATAACTTTCTCAACTGGTTTTCCACTATTACCGCGTCTGTGCAAGTTTTCCGAATGACCTGAAGTCCCACAATAAAGTTCCGTAAAAAAACCAACATTCTTCTCGTTTGTCGTATAGGTTTTTATTTGATTGAGATAGTTTTCCCAGGCTGCTGTCAACTTGCCAAGTAATTGATGAGGCTCCAAGCTATAGCAAAAAACTACTATCGAACAAAGCTATAAATCATCTCTTACAAGTTATATAAATTTTGTGCTGTCAAATTAGATTTCTAAAAAAATGTCAAACTCAACACCCAAGTCAACAAAAATTCGTTCATGCATATTTAGCCGTTCAAACATATACAATAGAGTCTCCATAAAATGCACTCTATAGAGATTTCGAATCACGTATCTCAACTCAGTCGAGACGTGTTCAAGTGTCCAAGAAATTTAGTGGCTGCCAAAAGAACTTTTACAACATCTTAAAAGTATACTCTCAAGTTATTGGAAGAACCAAGGCTTTTTTGTATTGTATTCATTTTTATTTGCAAGATAGTATAAAATAGTTTCAGAGAATTTTATTTCTATTCTTGATATGTGCACCTATTTCTTGGACTTTAATATCATTTCATCTTGATACAATGAAGTTTATATGCATGCGATTCCAGCTGTTATCAAATGAGAATTCCAAGGAAAACAGAGAAATTTAAGGAAATCATACTTTGGCAAAACAAAAACACACATTCAATTCACGGCAAAGGGAATTGTAAAGTTTAAGTTTGCCTCTAACAAACTCTTACTTCATGTTTGTGTGTGTTTGTGTGCGTGAATATTTTAGTGGACGAGTGAACTCTAAAATGTTCATTCTTGCATTCGTTCCTTCTGTTTTTATAATGCTGCATGCAAATAAAGCAGCTAAATGGGTGAAAAGCACTTCAAACCTTGTTGAGTACCACAAATAGTGCCAACAATCTCTCTACAACAGCAAACTCGTATATGGCTCTGTGTGTGTTTCTAACTTCTAAAATGGATGACTTGGTCCGAATCGAGATGGGCTTTCCAATATTCACTGGCTGCAAAATAAGTGAGTTGTTTCTGATAAAAGGATTGACGATTTGAGTTCCTCTTTTCGCGATTGAAATAAAAAAAACCGTTCAAAAAACTAAATGGACTTTGATTAAGAGTGTTTGTAGCAGATAGAAAACAGTCATCGAAAATTTAAACGCTTTTTTTCAAGAGTAATCAAAAGCCGATTTTCTGGTTTTATTGGAAATGGAGTTGATATCAACTTAAATTGTTTTATGGAAATTGAAAGAATATCTGGTTTCATTAATAATAATAGAATACTTCATGAATTTTGAAAAGCTAAGTGTTGTTTTTGATTAAAAAAGACGAAGAACCTTTAATTAAGCACCTGACAACTCTCTAAACAATAAGCTTACAATAAAAAAAAATTTGCAAAGGAAAAGCAAAACACATAGCCATTAACATTTTTTGGAAGTAAAGTAACCACTTAAATATTTGTTATACGTACATTACATATATATATTCATTAGAGTGCATATATCGGATTCTTGGACCCAGTGTGGATCGATGGTCACCATTTAAGTAAACCTAACAGAAAAAAGTAATTTTTTCTTGTAGTTTTGGATTGAGAGATTGGTGTTGAACCTAAATAATCTGCGAGTTCTAGTCTTGTGTTCATAAATTTTTCATTAAGATTCCTTAAGCAAGCCTAGCAGAGAAAAGAAGATTTTTTAATCGCGTGCTCTTAGGCAGGTAACAAACACAAGCGGTACATTTATGTCCAATGTCGTAATACCGGTGTTAAGAGGGGAATTTCCGATACAAGATTCGTACCGATCGATAATAATCGTACATCGCATGGCATGATTGTATAGTGTGTACGCAAAGAGTTTCGATTGTTTTGACATCGAAATGTCTAATGCCTTCAACTTAAAAACCAAACTCGAGACACGATTGCATTGTGTACTCCACGCTTTAAATTTTGCTATATATATTACACTTTTAGTGGAGTTTACATTGTACAAATAGTTGGACAGACTTTGGTTTGAACGACCAAAGTTGGATAATGTGAACCTACAGACGACTGCTTGTCCAACTTGTTGGATGGTTTTCAAATATTTTTGATAAGTCTGAACGCAAACTATATCCTACCATCCAACATCCATCAAACGAAGTCGGTCCAACTAGTGTGAACTCCGCTTTTAGAGAAAATCACAAGAAATCGTACCGATTATCGCAATACTACGACATAAATATGCCAAATAGCTTCTTCTGCAGAAATAAGAGTGGGTTTATATTAACTTAGGTTGATAGGGTGACAGTTGACCTTGTTTCTATAGCACAATGTCGACCTATTGTGATGGTTGTGTTTGACTCCAAAAGGATAGAACAAAATGAAAAATTAAAATCTTTCAAGAAATTCTAAGCTATCCTGTGATTTTTATAAATTTGAAAGGTTGCTTCCGGAAATGTCGCAAAGTTACTCAAAAAGTTATTCAAATATTTTGTTTGTTGTTTATTTGAAAAGGTGACAGAGTTTCTAGCCAGCGACATAGAAAATATGAATTGCAATATCTAATCTTCTTTTTGTTTTAGCTCAGTATGTTGTATCCGATAGTGATGCATACGAGACAGTTCAGCAACTTCAAGTTTTTTTTTAAATTTTTATCAGCGTTTAGTATTTCCAATATTGAAACAGACTTGCAGCCAGCTGGCATAGTCAGGAAATCTGATTTAACTGGTTAGACAAAGAGTTTCTACTATCAACAAATTACGGGTATTCCCGATATCTATCAAAATGGTTGGGATCTTTTGGGAGCAAAACAAACAAAAACAGTTTTACAGTCATTGCCATTGAGAATTGAAAAATTCGTTTTCTCTGATTTAAATAACTCATCAAAATTTATTGAAAATGTGCTGTCAAGTTGAAAAAAACAAAATAAACGATGGTTTCATGCCAAATTAACATTTCGCACGGACAGTAAACACATTAAAAAAAATTAAAAACATTGATATTAATTTAATTGGGTGAAATACACTGAACCATAGCGCACCACAGTACAAAAATCATTCGTGACTCGTTAATCTTACCTCACGAGTTTGAATCTTATTCACCATAAATATGTGGGTACATACATACATACATACTTGTATGAACTTTTCACATTTCAACAAGTTCATTGTGCGAGTTCGATGGACATGGACATTCTCCAAGTGGTTATTAAATGAATACATAACTCGCAAAAGCTTTTGCCTTTTTGTTCGGGAGCATTATTTGAATTAGATTAGTTTCACGCTTCGAAAAATATAAAAAATATACATTTTTTGTTTATATACGTACATGTGGAGAAGAAAAAAAAATTACATACAAATGTCCTGGTGTTTTATTAGGGATTGACGTAGTATATTCGGCAATTCGATGTAGCACCCTCTTAAACGGCACCAGTCTATCCACCCCAAATATAATCATCATCGCTCAACCACGCGCTATTTAGCTGTGCTGTGGCTTAGTCTTGACAGGATTGAGCACAAAAAATAAGCAAAAAGAGCAAAACAAAAAAGGGAACACACCAGGATAATGCAATAGCGTTGTACAGGCATTGGACTTGGGCTCTGTGGTTCCGTGGTTCCGTTTGATCAATGGTGGTCATACATTAAGTTAATGTGACGTCAAGCACATAGCTCAAGCTCTCTGAATGGATAAAGCCATAAAAATGTGTTTGCACTAGCTGAACAGAGTAAATCTCTCTCAAATTCATTTTGTTTTATTCCACTAGAAAGTTATTTAAAAATAAGCTAAATCTTGCAAATATGATGAGTGCTTTGTTTTTGTCATTATAATATAAACGATGGAGAAATGTGTAAACATTGGTCAGTTTGTGGTAGTTTTTGGACAAACATCTTCAAAGTAATTTTTAAACAACTAAAATGTTTAGTGTATTATTCTACAAATATGTAATGAATTATTGTTACCAAATCATCGCATTTTTTTAACTTTTCTACATTGGGTTACAAAATATAAAACAAAACAAAAACTAAAACTGTGAGCAAGCAAAAAAAAAAGAACAGCAACAAGTGTGTAAAACCGTGTAAAAGGAAAATTTAATATTCTCCCTTTATACTACTACACAACAGAAGTACGCATAACAAAACTCTAACAACCACTTAGAGCCATTTGGAGGACATTAAATTGGTAATGAACAACATAAAAAGAAAAACATAGCACAGAAGAAGGGGCATAAATAATTTCTAAAATGTGTTACTCTTTACATGTAAACGTGATACAGGAGTACATAAATTACAAAAACTGTGAATGGGATAAGATTTCATTTTATTCCATTGCAGAGTGTACAAGATAAAAGGTGAATAATTTTGTATGAAATAGAGATTCAAAGTAGCAGTTCTATAAATGTTTCATAATTTCCAGTTATCATATAAAGCGAAGGACTACGAAGATTTCTGTTGCGGAAGTATTGTTTAATTCATTGTTCGTATAAGGACTAGCTATCATAGATATTTTCCTTGAGGTTATCTTTTTTTTCTAGGTATTATTGCAAAATGAATGTTTTGAAGATTAGCTTTTGCTCTCAGCAATTTTTTTTTAAATTTGCATGAAGATATAAACTGAAGTATTTGTTTCACAAATGACTGTATGGAAATTACTATTCATGAGTCTTGAATAAAATAAATGATTGAATATTAGTCGAGATCAGGATGGAAGTCGCCATTGAGCAAAGTTTCATCCCAAATCCTTTAAACAGTACAAATACTAAAAGTTTTATACAGTTTATTCAGTTAACCAATTGAAATGGAATCGTGATAAGGATATAAAAAACACTTTTAAAGTAGGAGTCCTTTATGAGTATGACATTTAGTACAGCCAAGGTCGATAAAAGCACAGTGATATCGTGAAAACGAGAGCATCCTTATTAGATGTCGGGTCTCAAAGTTAGAACTTTGAAAGAGTCAAAAATGGAGTAAAAAAACTTGTAAGTTGGTTTTCAATTGAGCGCATTTTTAACCATTTTTATGCAAAACACAATTGGAGTTTTAAAACATAATTCATTACTTTTGCGAGCTTTTCGTGTTGAAAAAAAATTTACAGGAATTTTCGATTGTAGATATTGAAAACCATATCTCATAACACCGATTTCTCTATCCCACAGGTGTATAACTAAAGCGATCGTTTTAAGATTAAAAAAACTCAAAATGCACACCGTCAAATGAAAAAGATGAAGAAGAAAACATTTTTTGTTTGTATCAGTAAAATCATGTATGCCAAGAAAAGAGAATCTCACTGATTCGATTTAGTTTGCATGGATGGCCCAGATGATGGAACTTGGCAGCGAATAATAAAAGGAAGCATTCAACTTACACACCATGCACCCCATAACAACAAGCAACTTTGTATCTCTTGCCAAAATCAATATTAAAAACGTTTCCTGGGTTTGCCTCAAGCGAAAGTGGATTTCGCGGGAAATCTCTCAAAGACCCACTTAGTTTTTGGTGTGGGTGAAGCGGTAAAGTGAATAACGACTTTAAAGGATAAAAATGCCCATCGGCTGGTTATATGGAGATAATTTATTCTCTCCAATAATTCCAGCGTAACTAAACCAGAGTAAAATTTATCGCAAACGTATATTGGGTTATTCTAGCCTTTCCGTGTCGTGGGTTTTAAGGCTTGGCCAGACTCTTAACTTCTATATTCAAAGCCAAAATGTTTGTTTTTCTTTGTTCGCTTTATTCTGTGGTTTTCTGAAGAACATGGGGAATGGGGAGCTTCTCCTAATAGATGTGAATCTGAAGAAAAAATGCTTCCCTTCGGTGTGATTTTTTTTTTTTTTTTTAGCCGCTCATTGAATCGGAAGACACAACCATTTAGTAGTTTGTTGATTGTTCTTAATTTTTATTTTCGGTTTACGGTATTTGTTTTATGGTACTCTTTTACCTTAATATTGCAAAAAAGACTTTAATTTGTTTTGTGGTGTAAAAAGGTGGCAACTTCATTTTCCCTTCACGAACTTTACTAGCAATGAATCAAATCAAAAAGTAAATAGCCTGGAGATCATGCAATTATTGTTTCCTCACTTAATGTACCGTTTAGAAAGTCGTTTGGCCAATAATGTGAAAACTTCTAGTTTTAATGTTGACAAACGGTTTTTCCTCGTAGTAGGTACTAGAAAAGTTTTTGAATTATGTTCGTTTTATTAGCTATGTCTTATGAATGAGTTTCAACTTTAATTATTTCTCAAATGTAGCAGATAAACCGGAAATCAGTACAAACTTTAGTTTAATTAACCGAGAGCTGGGGAAAAACCAATACCAATGACGGCTCTTCTCTTTTGGCAATCATTTAAACGCGTTAGGCTTAAGTGATACCTCGCACTGTAAATCTGTGGAAAAGATGATAACACCGCAGAGCACTGTGAATGTCCTGCTTTTTCTCGCTAGAAGTTACAAATACTCGGCGCAGATATGGTTAGAGCTGGTAACTTTAGACTCCTTATCAAGGTATCGTCTTTTGGCTTTTCTCCGAACATCTGGAAAGCTATAACAAAAGAAGGTTGCTATCCGGTAGTGCAATGGACCCGTATATAGGTCTGAGTGCTCCAGGCGGTATTTTAAAAACCTCCAACAGAAAAAAGAACATCCAAGTTCGATAATCTAGCATAATACGAATTTGAATAACTAGTTTTGTTCATTTAAACAATATTTACGTCTCTGACCAGATAGGTCTGCCAAGAATTTGGTAGGTATGGTAGTTTTTTCGATTCGAAAAAAGTAAACAAAACAAACAAAACAAAAAAGAAGTTAGTTCGAATGGCAGTTGGCAGCGACAATAGCGAACAGAGCAAATAAAATCTGTGTAAGGATCCCGCTGGTAACGTATGTTCACATGTGTAAATAAACTTACTTCGTGCCATGCCTTGAGTTAAATGAATTTATTGAACTGGGTTTGAAACATTCCAAAAGTGCAGCGAAATAAATTCAATGGAAATAAATTCCACTGATGGATTCAGTGCGAATGAAACTCACTTTGGTGAAGCGGACTTATGTCTCGTGCAAAGTGGGACAAAAGTCCACTTTCTTAAGGGAACTAAGAATATGACAAGTTCGAAAAGTGGAAATTGTTGTTTTTTCTTTGTTATTCATAACCCACCTTATTTAGGACTAGTCCTATTTTATTTTTATTTCTCTTTAAGTGAGAATTAAAAACCTCAGTGGACTTATTTCCGATTGACTTATTTCGGTCCGCCATTTGAAAGCACCCGTGGTATCCATGACTTGTGAGTTAGCATGACTGCCAGGTTCGAATAACAATATGTATATAACCAAAAATGTTTTTCACGGGTATCGCCTTTCGCGAGGAATTGGCAAGTCTTACGTTAATAAGTTCATTGCCATGAAAAGAGCTTTCTCGATTAGTAGTTCGGAATCAGTGGAAAATTATTGTTCCCCCCATTCTCTCACAAAGCTTATGGTTGTTAGAAATGAACTCGGCTCCGGGGTTCCTCGCTCTGTTGCCCTACACTATTTATTTGTTTAATTTATTCCAGAGCACGTACTAAGACTGACAAGATTTTTTAGAAGATGCCTCCATTACTTTACAAAAAAAATTTAAGATCCTGGCAGTGTCTTTTGATTCTCGTGCCTTGAAATCGATAAGTTGGTCAAACACATGTCACACTGAAATTGCTTTTTTTTTATTAATATTTATGTTACGATTTCATGCTTAATCGAGTTTTCACCTCAAAGAGCGATAGTAGCAGAAAGTTTCACATAATTGAACAAGGGTCAGTCAAATACGTTAGGTAAGTGTCAAACATTCCGGTAGATTACATGCCAGACGTTACGGCTTTCTTTTTGCCTGTTTGTTTTGCGATCCCGTAATTAAAATAAGAATTCTACCATCAATAAATAGTTTTGATAGATTACGGTGTATTTTATGTGGAAGCTTTCCTTACGGAAAATAAACAATCCAGTATTGAAGAATCCGTCGATGAAACGGATGTGACGGATGGTCTATTTTAAGGGGAAATCAAAACATCTGATTTTGTGTCCAAACGACAAACAGAAATATTTCAAAATATGTAGAAAAGTTTAGGTAAATCATAATGGTGAGTAAGAGACTTAGACTCGAAATCGATAATTTTTTTTCACACATACTATTGGTTTCTCATTCAATGAGCTCTTCTTTCTGAAGAGGGTTTGACATCAAGAGTGAAGCACCATTTCCCGTCATCGCCAGCATCATCATAAGTATACCAGAAGGAGTTCCATCGTCAGCCTTGTTGGAATCCCATTTTAGTTACTCGTATGAATGACACTTTTGTTAAGTTGTTCATTTTGTTGCTATGATATTTCGAGCAATTTACGAACATCGGTTGCATTTGTTTTTTTTTCTTTTTTCCCGGAAATTGAACGTGTCGGCCTGACTATCCAATGAAATGTTTGATTGATGTGATGTGATGTGCTGTTTGCGTTCAATTGTTCATTAATCATCGCTGCATGAGTACATTGAGTATTAAATTAACACTCACATATTTCAATTAAATGTCAAAACTTTGGGAAATACTTGTATACGCAGCAAAACGATAGTAGTGCAGAAGCAGAATGTGAATTTATCGATTATTATAAATATCATGAGCATGATTTTGAGCATCGAGAAAAAAGCATATTTATTGTTCTCAAAATGAAAACCAATTGCTACTGTGTCTCTATTGAAAAGAATTTTTTGTTGAATGTGACTTGACCTTACAGAACGATTGCAAAGCAAGGATCTCAGAAGGCTTTATGGTTCCCAACGTGCAGCCTTTGCATTCTCTCCCACTCTTCATAATTTGTTTGCAGTCTCTGCATTCCTTTTTTCCCTATGTGTTAAAAATTACCACCATCACGAAAAACCGACCTCATTTCAGACACTGTTTAATGTTATAGGAAATTCTCCTGTTACCACATAACTTTAATTCGTGTATGTATCACAAATTCAATCGAATTGACAAAGCCCTTATTTATATTTAAAGCCTATAAATCAAATAACTCCTCGGTACAAACATACAAAATTTCCAATTTTCCAATTGAAATGTAAAAAATCGAATTTCATTTTGAGTGAAATTTTCAATATCGGATTCGATTCGAGTTTGATTGTAAGTGCAGAACATGAGCAGGTTTCTCTCAATTAAAGCATCGGAAACGGAAATGATAAAAGATTTTACTTTCGAATTCGCGGAACTCAGTTGCCACAAGTAAAAATGTCTTGTAATTACATTTTAATTTTTTTATATTAATGAAATTTAAGAGTGAGTTTAGTTAATTTCAATTTGTTATAATCACAGGAATATTATAACAAAATATATTTATACAAAATTGTTGGGACAGAGAAAGAATAAACATATTATTCCTTTCATTACAAACATATAAAAAATAACAAGTAGCAAAGGAATGTACCCTGCCCTAACGACTAAACTTTGTTTTCATGAACTCAAAAACAATCCACTTCATTGGCTGTCACAATAACAAGCAAAAATGGTTAAAAAAGCTCAAGAAACCATCACACATAGTACGAACATAACACATACGTAATCAATAAATCAGCGTTGATTAATCTACCTATATTTGTCAACAGAGAACAGCTAAATGAAGGCAAAGGCAACTTTGTTTAAGAATTTCACATTGTCCCAACTTGGGTCGTAATTTATGCATTAAAACTTCAGTCTTGACTTTTCCTTTCGCAATCTTTTATGGATAATGAATCGTTAATAGGTCTGTCCTGGATATACATCTTATGCTTTCGCATATATTTCCCAATCTAACTACCTTATAGTGTGGCAATAATCCACAAACTTAACCAACACAATTGGCGACAAGTTTATCTACGGAAAACCACAAACGCCATTGGCTATTCCGAGTGTTCAAAAAACAAAAAAAAAAAAACCGAAGCAAAATGAACCCAACTCACGAAAGATAATGATCATTATGTCTTGCGTTGAGTTCCTCCTATACAATGGTTTCTCTGCTGTTTTGTACACATATTGTGCTAAATAATAAATTCACAACCTCAATCATTAATCATTCCCAAGATGCTGGTGGAAACTGGATATTTTTCGTCCCAATAATCCTAAGTAGAAACGGTAAGCGTAATCACCTTGTGGTTGGTTGTTCGTTTTATCGCACAGCAAGGACTTCCACCCCTTGCTGATTCTCATGGCCCATTCGTACTTTTAGTTTGGGCAAAAAAAAGGAATGAAATTCACACTACAAGTTTCGAACGGGCGACCCAATTGGAACGAGCTGACATAAGGATACAAAAGTGACACTAAAGTAAGTACCGTACTGCTCCAAATGATTAATCCCTCGAGACACTGAAGCGTTGATGACAATAATTACCTGGCTATAATTGAATATTTCACATGTTTGTGTTTATTTGTATTGGTGTTTCGCACAGTCCAAAACTTAGTGTGAAGCTTAAGGGTTTGTTCTTGCATACTTACATAAGCACAACCACTTTACTCCTTTAACCTGCTTGTAAGCACCATTGCTCCAAAGTCTTGCACTCACACTGTTGGTTGGATTGTGAATTATTAATTTGCTTTGAGCTGATTTCGGTGCTGCAATGTGGTGCAAGAAGAATGAATTCTCTCACCCTTAAAGTGATATGCTTGTGAATAGGTTACTTAAGCTGAGGTGAACTAATAAATTATGTAATTTTAATACATTCTTACCATGGTGGAAGTATGTACCAAGAAAAACTTGACCAAGATTTTTATGTGTAGAATCTCTTCAACAGTTTGTGTAAGGCTAATGTGGTTAAAAAACGTCAAATTGGTAAAGTGGAACACTTTGTCTAAATTATGTATGAAACGAATACAAGGGCAGGGTAAACTTTGGAAGGGATCCGTAAAAAGACATAATTTCGAGAAACAATAACTGACGAATTAGCAATGAAAGAGCGACAAAAATTGTGCGATGATAAAAGAGTAAAGAGGAAATGTTAATTACAAAGAAGCAATTATATCAATTTAACCGATAAATCATAAACGACTTTAATAAGATTTTATTAAACATATAAACACGGGTAGTACATGTATGAAAGGGAGTTTGGATTTGGTTGAAACAATTAGTTTCCATGTTCCGCAGCATTGCCATCAACAGGATTAGCTATGGAGACGTAAAAAAGTAATTTTTTTTTTAAATTCATTCAAGCTGAACAATTAGTTGCACAGAATTTGGTTTGAACGACCAATGTTGGATAATGTGAGTTCTTAGATGAGCACTTACCAACTTGTTGGATGGTTTTTGAAAGTTTTAAAATTGGACATGGCGTGATGTTGGACGACATGTCTGATAAATTTAAACGCAAGCTTCATCCGACCACCCAACATCCATCAAAAGAAGTCTGCCCAACTAAATGTACAGTGTGAACCGAAAAGCTCAATTCCAAGGCAAATTTTATATCTATTCTAAATATTGCTTTACAAGAGCTCAGCTGAAAGCAATACCCTCAATCAAGTAAGTCAAAAGTCCCTGAAATTATTTGGGCACTGCACCGGGCTTTCCAATTTAATCCTTATTTATTATGTTGGTTTACTTGTTGACAGGCAGTAAACCTTTTCAGGCAAAAATGAAACAGGTACAAAATGCAATAAATCAGACCCTCGACCTTCATTTTGAATAATTATTTTAAGCAGATAGACTTTTAATTTGCAATGGACTATTCAAATCCTGTTAGAATTAATTTTCATTGATTTCGGAATGATTTTGGGGATAGCCTCTTTGGGTTTGTTTTACCAGGAATATGGTATACTGGTAGCAAACTGACTGACAAAAAATGACGCGGTAATGAAAGTTATTTTATATTTGCTTGCTTTTCTTAAATTCCCGAGTCGTTTAGGAAATTAGTTGTTAGCAACTATTGCATACGTTAGACTTGCTAAAGCCCTGATACCGAGTAAGGTAAACAGACTGACAACACTCAGAAAATGAAACCGAGTCAAAAGTAGAGACACTTAGTCTTCTGCTAGAAACTCATTTTCCAGGTAACCAGGTTTCAATCGGCTTGCAACAATCTGAATAGTACTCACCGGTTGAAGAACCCGATGAATCGTCGAGATGTAGATGGCACCGGTCCAAGTTAGTTACTACTTGTGAGGTCAGATGCTATAGCATCTTTTGACAGCTTCAAGTCACTGGAACTAACGATATTTCCTAACCAATTTATTTATTTCTTTGCAAAGCTAAATCCCTAGTCTTGAGAAATAAAGCAAGGCTCGTGAATAGAGCAGTTGATACGGTGTACGACAATGTGTCAAGAGGAGTGAAAAAGAGCTGTTCGCAATGTGGCGTTTTAAGTCCTCTTCTGCGGTGCATGCTGATTGACTCTCAACTTTAAATGCTCAATGACCATAACTTACACGCCTAAGCATTTGCCGGCGACCGTGTTCACATCGAACAGCAATTAGTGTACAACTACTCTCAGGAATCAGTATTTGAATTACTACTGAAAGTTTTTGAAATCCAAACAAACCCATGTATGAAAACTGGTACGTACTTTCATCATAAATGCAAATTAATCTGTTTACTAAAATATTTCATTGTTCCAAATCATGTTGCTATTTAATTTGCTGCCTGAGTGCAGCCAAACCAGTTTATTTTCCAGTTTACCCTGAGTAAACTGCACTTATCTCGTTTTAACACTCACATCTCTATGTAGTTATCGACCCAACAGAACAGCATCAAGACTGTACAGTACGGTGTACATTTACAGCACAATGACGTCAAGAGAGTACAAAATGTAGAGCACCAACAACCGATGTGACGCGACGATGCGAAAAAAGTGAATGAATGTAAAACAAAAATTTTTTATCCTTGACACTCGAGAGATATCACGAGTAGAGAGAATTCAAAGAATTTATACATTTTCATATATGTAAGCACTTCGCTGTATAGAGTGCTGTTGCTTTCCTTTGCAAAAGCCTGTCACAGAACCAAGCCATCGTCATCACGGACGTGTGTACCCGCATCACAACGCCAAACAGTACGAGTATTGTATTGGGTGTATACACAAAATATCAAAAATTCGGGTAGATTGATGAGAGTTCAGCATCTAAATATAGCGTTTCCACATGAATACATTGTTGCTATTGGAGTCCTGAGGGCTAACATCCAAGCCCAGCCACCAGACCATTGATATCACCGATGTAAGCACTTGTGTGTTATTATTGATGTGTATGTGTGTGAAAACAAGCATATTCACTACAATAGCTCTGACGTTTCTTTCCCTTCGTTCTTTTATCCCACGGGAATATTCACGATCAGATGACCGTCCACCAGGTCATCGTTGAAGCAATTGTCACAATTTTATTTTCACCAGGAGCAGGACCACATCAGAAAGATTCTAAAGGCTTACATAAATAAATAAATAGGGTGATGCAACAAAGCTAGGGAAACTTCTGGAACTACCTTTTTCCAAAGACCTACAATTCATGCCGATTCCAAACGGCTAAATTAGAAAGCTCTGTTCTTGGCAGTTTGTAGCTCAACGAGAACGCATTTGTCCTCGTAGAGGTCTCCTGGTACAAATTTCAAAACATATTTTGATGAGTTAATCTTGGTGCCCCATCTTTGGAATTGCTCAAAGGACTTTTTTCACACTTACAGGTGACATTGATGATTTATAAGACTTTAATCATGCTAGTATTACTTAACGGCGCGGAAGCGTCCACAAGCACTCTTTATCGAAAGCGGATGGGGAACCCTTGGTCGTTTCGAAAGAAAAATTCTCCGAATGATATTTAGTTCCGTATGCGAAGACAATGTGTGGAGACCGCGACATTGGCATAGCCAGAAGAGTACGCATTGTGAGTCTATGATGGTTGGGCCGTGTAAAGCGGATGGACCCAAACGCTCTGGCTCGACGGATTTTCGAGAGCACATCGTAAGGGAATCGCTGCGCAATCAAGTGGAAAAGATCTCAACCGATTTAGAGTGCAAGACTGGAGAGAGCGCGTCTGAAATCAAAATTGTTGGCGTAAGATGTTGGTTGAGGCTCAGGCTCATCTCGAACTGTAATGCCTTCCTAAGTAAGTAAGTAAGGTGACATTGAGCTGGCGCAACGTTTGTATGTGGATCATCAGCAAAGAGGGGGTCGGCTATGTCTTATGCTTGTGATTGATTACAGGTGAATATTATGTTGTTATAAAGAAAATTAGAAATTATTTTGATTACCTGGCAGGCATAATATGGTTAATTTGTACATTAATTCGTACAGAACGGTGACTTGAGGGTTGTTCAAAGCTTATAGTTACGTCGGCGTTTGGCTCCAGAGTGAGATTAACGCTGGAGAATAACAGCAAAACCTAACCCATTTACTACTTTTAATATGAAAATTATCAACTCTGGCGTATACGTACTTTTTTTTATAAAAATAAGTTGGACATGAACTTCAATGCTTTTTGATATGAATATGTAGTCACAAAAACAAAATAAATTTATCTGATATTTATTTCAAAGACTTCATTCGGAAACAGATATCAAGTGCAGCCAACTTGCAAAAGACAGACATTTTCACCGCTGTATTGTGTATTGCTCTTAATAATTGTAGTGTTTGTGATATACATTTTGATTCAATTTTCAATTGATTACATCAAAAATCAATGCAAATAGACCAGGACATCAAGGACCTAATTTCTTTTTCTTGAAGTGAAAGAACAAAAATTAAACACGTGAATTATATGCTATTATATGAGTCCAATTGTCCAT
The DNA here is from genome assembly GCA_914767635.1 of Melanostoma mellinum. NCBI lineage: Eukaryota > Metazoa > Arthropoda > Insecta > Diptera > Syrphidae > Melanostoma > Melanostoma mellinum. The sequence continues at coordinate 233,591,589 of OU612059.1, forward strand.
AAAATAAGTTGGTCACCATCACAAACTTGTGAAATAGGTTTTAATTTTTGTTAATTAGGTACACTGCGGTACCGTGATACCACCACACTTAAAATAAATAAATAAAAGGAAAACATAGTTTCTGCAGTGTTTCTGTTTCTGTCAACCGTACCTTGTGAAGAGGAATTGAAAAGATCTACAAATTTTTAAAGATTCCCAATCGAAGAAGATGATGCTCATAGATGTTTCACATAACTTTAAAAAATTAATTAAAATGTTTACCTACATCACTAGGGTCTAAAAAACTCAACGATTTGATTCAGTGCCATGGAAGAAGCGCCTACACATATGTTTACAAGCATACATACTCAAATATTTCCATCAACGCCAAACATATGCTGTGTATTAAAAGAACCTCCAATATTCCTTAATATCATAATACATATTAGGAAGTAAAATTAGCTTAACTGTTTATGTATGTCTTGTAGTGCTATCATATAATATAAACAAAATTTTATTTCAAACAAATTGTCGTTTTACAAAAAACTCATCAATCTTCGAAGCTGTATGCAATAAATCATATTTGATATAAAATACACAACCACCCCAATGTGGGTCGAATTATAAATGATAATAGGGGAAATGCTGTGGTACACACACACACACACACATCTGTATTACAGTATGGGCGAATTGTTAATTTTAGTACAAAAATTGATTATTTTTCGCCTCCAAAACAATTGAAATTAACAACAAGTGATTCAATGGGAGTTGGGCCATGTTGAATGTGAATTGAGTGTATATTGCATTGATTTAGGTAATGCTAAACAATGGCAGGGGAATTTACCTTAATTATTATTTATTTTACAATACATAAATTAGATCAGCGCTAATTAGTTTTTATGTTTTGTAGATATGAGAACGTGAGGTGCAATTGGTTTTGAGTGGGTATTCGTTTTGATTTTGAGCGGATGTTATTGGCACACTTAAATGATATTTATTCACAACTTTTAATTGAATTCGGTTTTGTGCGAAATGTGATTGATATTTGTAGTTCAAATAACTTCCAATTTCTATCATTTTAAGATTCTCGTAGTACACATGAAATGCTTTAAGCGATTGGTTTCAATATTTGTCTATATTTTTTCATTATGATAGTAAAGTAAATAAAAAACTTAGTAAAAAAAACTTTATAGACTAGGGTATATTAAAGAATTTTTCTAATCCCCATGAAACAGAGTCTTGCTTTTGGTGATGATTTCCATTTTGTCAAAATGACATTTAAGAAACTATTCATCGTTGAAATCTTTGATAACAGGTCCCATCTGCATTTCGTCAAAACAAGAAAGTTAATTTATTATTCTTTAGGATTTCTTATTAAACTTATCATAATTGGAGGTCCTTATTTTGCCTGAAATTTTGACAATTAGGAAAAAAAAAAATTAATTGTAACACTTGACAAATCTTAGAATCCATCATCATGACGACTTTCAAAAGTAGTAGGGATTTCTTTCGTTTTTGATTGTTAAAATAATATTTTTATCTGACGAATTAATTCATTTCAAGGGGTCAGAAAAAAGCAATAAAACATGTACTCATATATTTCATTTTTATAAAAAAAAAATGCTCTTTCAGCCATAGACTTTGTGTTCTCTCAGAAATGCCAGGCTCTAGGATCTACAGGGTTTTCTTATTTTCTGTTCTGTTGTACTTCCCACTTCTGTAGATTTTATTAAATCCCATCAGCAAAATGAAATTTTTCTGTTTATTGTTGAAATTAAAGAACGAGAAGTATACCACTGCCCTTTGTAAAAAAAAAATAACATCACCCACTTTTATCTTCCGTCAACCCCCAGTTTTACATAGAAAAATAAATATCCATGAGTTGCCATAACAAACCAGGGTATCTCTCCTTCTATTAAGTGGTTTCAGACGACTTGAACGAAAGTCCTTTGCTATCGCGCTCACCGATATGGCAAGAACGAGAACAAAACCAGCGCCAAGGAGACCCCTTAAAGGATTTGACTCACAACTTCCTCAAAACGCTCTACTCTGTATGTGGATGTGGATGTGGCTGCTTTTGTATTTCCAAACAAGTGGCAAAAATGTTAGGGGTGACAAAAACTCCTATAAATACTGGTTCATGATGATGGACAGCAGGGGGTAAGCTTGGGTGCGGCAAAGTGAAGTACTACTTAGCTGCTTTGTATATGTATATGTAAGTTATTATATTTTAATTGATTTCCCCCAAAGGCCCGAAGGGTGCCAGAAATGTGCGTAGCATTTTTTTTTTCATTTTCAATGAACGCATTTATGTTTCAATTAGGAAGTTCAGTTGGATTCTCTTGTGAGGGAACTTTAGTAGAACAATATTTTTTTTGGTATGACTTTTCCGAATACTGATGAGTTAATCCTTTAATTTCCTGCGGCCTGGTGTCGTTGTTTTTGCTTCAGCTCAGTGAACAGCAACAACTGGAAAGGAAGGGTAAATAATGTTTTCTGTAAACAATTATTCTGTTTATTTAGACAGTTTTGATCCTATAGATGAGGAATGAGCATCACTAGGGCAAGGTATTTGAATATTGGGAACAATTTATAGGCATTTGAGCTGTCATTGGGTGTAAACTTAGTTCCTTGCTTTTTGGCGTTTTCTTTTTGGATAGAAGCTGTGTCCTAAAAAATATTTGTATTTTTAAAATAAGTTTATACATATTTCCCATTTAAAGAAGCACAATATTCAAGCCACGATTCTTTGAAACATAAAAATCCTTAAGAAATATTGTTTTTTGTTAAATACATAAGTATAATGCCAAAACAATTCTGATAGCATCAGAAATGGAACAACGACAGAAGACTGCCGACGCCAACACTTTCCGAGTTAGCACGGCTTACCCCCCCACGGCAGGGTCGAATAACTCAGGCAAAGCCTCTGGCAAACCAGAGAAAATGGTGTCCATGTGTATAGATGGCAAGGCCCAAATCTCTGCGATTTGACGGTTGTGAACAGGATCCACAGATGCACTCTGAAGAGTGACTTTTTGAATGCTACATGCAACAGAGGTATGCAAAAATTTTTGGCTTATCACTAAATTTAATTTTTTTTTTTTGCAAGGATTCGCATATACAAAAATGCAATTACTTCTCATTTTATTTTATTTGTTCAAGCCGTGTCAATAGTTTGAAATAGTTGCAAACAAATCAAAAAGGAAACGCAATTTCATAAACATACGTGTTAACGAAATTAAAATCTCGTCCTGTTTTTTGGAGAACTCAAATTTTCTTGCAACAAAAAACTCTACTTTATCAAAGAAGTTAATGTTAAAAAAAAAAATTACATTCTTATCTTTTGTTTTGACCTTAAGAAACGTGTTTACTGGGGCCGAATTACAGCTCACGATATCGAGTGAGTGAGTGGCATTAGAGATCGAGTGAGTGAGTAACCATTTTGGAATTACAGCATACGTGACCTCTCGTATCGTATTACTCTTTAAAATTGTACTAGTATCATCGAATATTCACTAGTAAATTTCGAGTTTCTATTAATTCACAGATGTCGCTGGTGTCTCTTTATACTTATTTTACTATTTTTTGGTAGGTAAAATTCATGCCTTTGTAAAAAAAAGACAATATTTAGTAAGAATTTCAAGTAAATAAACAGGTGGGAACAAATAGCACGGGGAGGCCAGGAACATAGCGTACTTCATTCAACCATGTCCTGTTCCCCTCAATTTGTTGTTTTTACAGATGAAAATGTTTCTTAACCCGATTTGCTTTATCTCTGGTCAACAAATTGCAGTGACACTCCCAGTTTTAATGTGTGTGGTGTATGTGCATAAATCGAATACATACTTATTTAATTTACCGTCCAACTACCTAACAGCTTTTTAAAAATTTTGTATAAGATTCCATCCCTCTGCTTATTTGTGCTCAGGATCAATTTGAAAGAAAGTTAAAAATTGTTTAATTAAGTTTGTGTCTACACGAAGCAATTAATAAAGTAAAATTGTCCAAAATTGCCACACACAGCGGGCGACAACTTGGCTGCATTGAAAAGTGATTTCAAAATAACATTTTCTCACATCTTCACTGAATTTTCGCTTTTAACCCCGTCAGAAGCCCCCTCTGGCAGAGCAACTCAACTTGTATGATTAATGGGTAAAATTAATTTTTCCTTCTGCGAAATTGTACAATCCTCAAAGCAAGCAACACAGAGATATAATTTTTCCGAAACATACAAACACCGCACCTCGTTAATAAAAAGATAATTTATTTATTGAACGCCAACAGACTCAGTATTTCCCATGGTATGCTGTTCAGAAAGGATATTGAACTTCGATTTCAATACATTCAGATTAAATTGGTTCATTATCCCTTTTCTTACATTATGTTATCATTTAAAATTGTTCATGATTTTTTTATCTCATTTTGCGATGGAAAAAATATACACGTGGACACATACAAGGATGTCAAGATGGGATTGGAAATCAAAGGCGAAAAAGAAAAAAAATAGATAATAAGGATAATAAAGTACCGAGTACTTTTTTCGTTTCGTTGAATTTTGCCTCTGATGTTATTGTGGATAAGGTAGACATATTTAGGTTATATGAATTTTTTCGGAATCATACAAAATTGACCTTCCATTTCAAAACAAAAGGACAATGTTGGTAGCACGAGTGTATCGACCAAAATGAGTTGGTCCACACAGTCGGAAAATTAATTATTTAGACTTGTATCTACCTGTCTGTCATCCATTTGACTGTTTGATATACTTTTACTGGCGTTAAGTAATTAAGATAATTTTCTTTATTGGTATTGCAACAGTTGCTTTTTAAGAGCCAAACGAGTAAGTATGTTTATGTACGTGTACATAGAAGCACAAAGCTTCTTAATATATACAAGCAAGCATGAGAGGACCTCAATAGGTTTAATGAAAGTCACAAGAAAAATACCACACAAACGACAAAGGCACAACGACTATACTCGTATATAGAACAGTGATTTCTAAGTAGATATTACTCCCTAGAAAATTCTTTATTTTTTTGGCTTCGGATATAAAACAAGAGAACAATCGTCCCACTCAAGTCAAGGACCTATACACAGTTTTGTATAAATTAAATCAGAGCTACAAAAAGCCAGCAAGATAGAACAAATTAAATCTTCACTAAAAAAAGCAATTTTGGTGAATGTCCCGTGAACCATGTCAACCACCGACAGTTATTATGTCAGCATCTGCTTTAAGAAGAGACATCTTTTACACTAATTGAGTTCAAGTATCTAGATGATTAATTAATCACTTTACAAAAAAGCCTTGTCAAACTTTAATTTTAGGGTGCCGGGATAAAATAATTTATTTACTATTGAACTGCTGTTATACTTAAAGCTTTTTCACTTCCCATGAAGATTACAGAATTTATTTATAAATAAATGTATTGTTAGAAATAAATTAAATTTCATTTTAAAGTGTAGCTACTACGAGTATTAAGTTAAGCAGAAAACATCACCTGCTTATAAAAGCTATTAGAAAAAGTATCTGTAAGTTTTATCCAAATTGAACTGGAATTTGAAATCCATATGACGCCCATAATATGAAAATTTTAGTTTAAGGATTGTTTTAATTTTGTATAGTAAAAATAGGTTTTTCTTTACTTCACATTGAAAATTCTTTCCTCTCAAGCTACTTCTTTCTGTAGGCTTTAGCCTTAACTACTTATAAGAGAAACTGCCTCTGTTTTAGAGGAGACTGTTTCCCTTTCCCATTCGTTGTTATAGACAGTTTCAAACATCCATATAACGCTATGAAGTTAGCTAACGATATCAATGTTTTTGTTTTTTCTGAAGAACTCCTCCAAAAAAGAAAATGCCAGTTCCAAAAGTTCCTTGAAAACATCTGGAACTCTTGCATCTGAGATTTGGAAAAGGCAATCATTTCGTTCGTTATTTCAATCACAGTGTCTATCGAACAAACTGCTTTTTAATTTTTTCGATCTATACTGAGAAAATATTTTTTGAGGGTATGTGATCACACATGTCCACTGCCTCTAACATGATCTCTACGATATGGTGACCATATGCCAACCACAACAGGTGATTATCCTTTTTTATTCAAGAAAAATGTATTGCTCATTTATCTTTCTGTAATGAATGAATTTCGGCCGGGATTTCAGAAGTTTTTGAAATGGATTTGTCGTGTTTCACGAATTTTTTTTTAAATACATAATTTTTTTCATTGACACGAAATTTTGCTTTTTTTTTGGGAGATTTCAGAACAAAGATTGATCCTAACTAAGATTGAATCTACTGTTGTTTTCGTAGGAGTTATTACAAATGTTTTACCCGTGGTGTGATGGATAGCATGTCCGCCTGTTAATCCAGAGGTTTGAGTTCGAATCCCAACAGAGGCAAAAATGTTTTTGCCACGGGTATCGGCTTTCGCGAGGAATTGGCAAGTCCTCCGTTAGTTTCTCGATTAGCCGTTCGGAACCGGCAGGAAATTGTAGGCTTCTTCCATTCCCTCACAAGGCATGGTTGTGGGAAATGCCCTAGGCCTAGGGGCTCCTCGCTCTGTTGCGCCACCCTATTTTTTTTTTTTTGTTTATTATTACAAAAGTTTTAAAATAACATACAATGTCTACATACTACCATTTGTTGCCACTTTTTCATAGTCCTAAGAGCACTAACTGTTTCGGTCTCTCAAACCGCTTGGATGAAATTTGCAAGGTTGGTGAGTGAGTTAAAATAATTTGTTTTAGAAGAATCCTTAATCCTCATACTTGCATTTTTCATTGAGAAACTGGGAACACTTAGTTCCCATAAAAGCAGGATAGGAGGCTTTCCTAGTTAGGTGAACGTTTTGATCCACAAATATTTACACGTTTTAGTGGTGAGTTAATTCGTTTGAGTGGTAAATTTGAAAAAAATTGTTTCCTTTCACTTCAACAAAGGCCATAACTGAGACCTTGAGAGCAGAAGTGTCGCATAGCTAAATTTAAAGAATTGCATAGAATTTTAGTTTCATTGTTCAATTTTAATATTAATTTTTTATTGTTTTTTTTTATGCTTTTTATGATTTAGATTTTGTTTAGAGTTTCTTGGTAATAAATAAGTGTTCATCACGCCAAATATTTTTCGAAAATCATGTTTCACTGACTAAGATGGCGTGGTAGAAACCATTTTCAGGGGTGTGTGAGCTGGCGGTGATGTGGTGAGGTAGAATGTTAAAGTAGTTCTGACAGCGCGCTACTTTCAAAGGGGAATCCAAACGATAAGGCCGATTGGGTTCTAGGTTGTGGATGGGAATGGGCCACCCTGCACTGCCATCAGCAGGGCCCAACGTGAGGGGTACTTTGTGTTCTTTTAGTGGTGGTATCAATTTCTCTTCTCTGTGCATTCCTTCCATATTTCCCCTCCTATCGTTCATACTCACCTTTCCCATCCTTGTTTTGGTCCCTTTCCTTTTCTGTTTCCTAGTCTTTTTTTCTGGTTGTTCCCTTTTCCGTTTCCTGAGTATGTTCGATTCCTAAATCCTACCTTATCCTTATCCCTAGCTTACATTATCCTAATTCCTCTCCTTTTCCCCTCCTGTCCTTTCCGCATCAAATTGAAGGGGGGGGGGGGGGGGGGGGGGGGGAAGGGGAAAAATATAAGTGGGTAACACCAATTACGTTTCAGAAAAAGTTCCAGACAGAAGAACTGTTTTGTCATTTTCTATTTACAAATGAAGAAATAATGTTTGTCTTTTTGTTCAGGTAAAATATCATTTATTTTTCTTGATGGTGCACTACCATAAACGCAAAGTTGAAAAGTTGAGGATTTTTTCTGCTCTCAAGACATCAATCATCAAACTATACAATTAGTAGAAGCCGTCACTATTAACGAACCAAATCTGAAAAAAGTAAGTTGACCACGCAGAAGGCCATTATAATTATATTTTACACATCAACTGCAACACTGTGCGTGCATATATCAACCTTGTTAAAAAAAAAAAAACATTGTAACTGAAGCTACTGCGTCAGAACTGTTTTACTCCACATGCCTTTATCCTAGGTATCCTGATTACTCCCACAACGTACCCAGCTGACGAGTTTAATTTCGATTGGCATTTTCTTGTCAATGACGATATACAAGAGCAAACCTTACGGGACAAGAGCCCTGAAGCATTTTTCGTATATAGGTCCAAAAACCTTTACTCATGTACTAACTTTTCTTTATGCATACGAATTACTTAAAGAATAAAATTTTTCAAAATATCATGCTGTGACGTGAGGATCTTTTATTTATATTTTTCTCATTTCAATAAGAACAAAACCTAGTTAAATTATCAAAACCTAGTTAGTCCAGCCCCGAAAATATCCCTGCGCTATTGCTTTACGTCTGTGTTTAAAATATTTATGTAAGCTTGTGCATCAATAAGAGGGAGTGATTGATGGGTGAAGGAAGGTTAAACGATTAAAGGGAAAAAAAGTTGAATGAAATATGTACGAGTGTGCCTCGTCTAACATCGATCGTCCATCGTTGTCGTCATACGAATCTGTCGCCTTTGCATGATGCGATAGGGGATACTTGGTCAATTTAATTTTAAAACCATATGCAGCATCAGAACAGGGCTTCGAATAGTCGGATGTGACATTCAACGAAAACTACTTATTTGACGTGGTTGTTGCCATTTAGCAGTGCTTGTTTTTTTTCTGTTTTACTTTACACGGGCAAGGCAACGAATGACCAACCACTGGGCAGAGCTCCTGTTATCCACGATAAAAACATTGCATTGGTCTGCTGCACTTTATGTGGGTGTTATGTTCAACCATGTGGCAAAAGTGAATAATTGATTAGCATTGGCACCTTAACAAGCTTTCATATATTTTTGTTGTTGATTTCAAAGTTGAATAGAGAAGTGGGAGAGATTGTTTCGAATATTTGTGGTAAGTATAATGATGCAATAGTCGGCGGTGATAGTGATGCTGCTGGTAATGATGGTAATGATGATGATGATGAAATGCAAGGAGTAGTCTTCATGCTTGAGATATGTGCATCAACTAATGACGTTCTGAACAAAATACATGTGAAGGTACTGACGTTGAAATGGCGTGGTTCTGTTCGATTATCACATAAACATATGCGTATGCAGGTTGTAGGTAATATTATTGATGAGTATGGCGATGCTAAGCGAAGCGAATTCATCGAACGATGGGAAATATAAAACATAGTTGACTTTTTAAGAGGTTCTAGAATACCTAAATCATTTATTTAAATTAAATATGAGCTGGTTAAGAAGAACTTTAAGATTGTCAGCTTGGGCACATGATGTGCTTTAGGTACGAGGTTGATATGTAAAAGAAGTCAACCTTTTTTTTGGCGATGCTTTGAGCACACTGATCTATAGAGTCGGCAAGTCCCTCGAGTTACTTTCAAACTAGAGAACACTATTCAATTCAACACAAAATATCCAGTCTTTTCAGACGGGGCTAACTCTCTTCCAAAACGTAGAACATCGCTATTAGCTTATGATGACTCGTCAGCAAAGACTTGTTGATTTGCCTTGGTGTTCTGTACTTTATCTTTCGTTAGTTAGTCAAAGAATGTAATAAAAGGCAGATGTTTCTGGATGCCTTCATCTACAATGACTTCGAATTGTTCAGTGACCTTAGCTGAAAACCTTCGTCATTGCCCTTTCCTACATATCCTTGATCATCTGCATAGAGGATTTCGCAACTTTTCATTGTCTGGGAACCACCCATATTAGAATTCATCAGATTTCAAGTTGCCAATGAAATATTTTTAAGAAGACAACTAGCATAACATGAAAGCCCCCTAAGGAATCACAATGTTTATTCATCAGGATCCTCATAGTCTGGATTGTATATGTTGTTGACTTATTCGCGACAAACTAGCATTGATTATAAGATAGCTTTGCTACTTTTTGCAGTTGGCTACCCAATATCCACGCAATGGTCTTCAAAGTATGGGATATCAGCTTGATCGAACGATCACAAAAGCTCCCTTTCCTTTGTATATTGGCAGAGGGTAACTTTCTTTCCATTGCTTTGCTCAGGCAGACTATCTGCTCCCGATGTCATTCATCTTTCTCTCAAACTCATATGGAAACACTTCTGGCTCAGTAACCTTGGGTTCTTAACTACTTCGACTGTGATGTCGGATACTTCCGTTGAGTTAGATAACGCCTTTTCAATACAGTTTCTTTCTCATCCACCAGAAGCTCTCCTTGATCATCGTTATTTCATCTTCAATGAGCTCCTCTTCTGAAAATGGTAACCTGTTTTTAAATTGTTTTGTCATATCTCTTGAACAGCGACCGGGGCAGACTTTCTTACAACTCCTTATGCTTTTTGTTCTCTTTGTTTGGAGTTGAGCTCATTTCTTCTTTGTTTCTTCTTTGTAACCTCATATTCGACTTTGATATGACCTTAGACGAGCTAAAATTGTACGCTGCTTAACTTTTTTTACAAATGCTCTTACAAACGTAGCTCCAAAGCTACTTTTTCTTTTAACTTCAAATCATACATCAACAAAGTTTTAAGTTCTCCCTTAATCTCCTTACATTTCTGCATTAGAAACTGTTAAGAAAATCCATCGAAGCCTTTTTGAAATCTTTAAAAATTTTGTATATTCAGAACGACCATACTTTGTACGATTAAAAAGAAACTATATGTACTCGCCTAGTTTCCATTAACGAGAGTAGAATTCAAGAATTTCCCTGAGAATTTTATGAAAACTAAATCTTTCTGTCGTAATATCCAATGGTATGTTTCGAATAACATAACAAACAAGAGTTATAATAAAAATAAAAATGAAAACTCAAGAAATGCAGTTCCTTTGCCCAGGAATCATAAACTAATGTAAGTGTGCAGGAAATTGCAGTATCATCATCATATTCCATGGCTCCTCGGAACACATATATTTTTCTCACAAAAGGAAGAAACTACCTCAGTAGTGTACTTGTACATGTTATGCAGCACATTGAACCACAGATGGCCGGAATTCGTATTTTTCACCAACAACACTATCCAAGCAACCATCAACTTCTCTCCGGATTCATTAGCAATAAGGAAATTGTATTCTATCGTTCTCCGTGTTGCAAAAGGGGATGCACCTGCAAATAAATTATTCACGAAATTCCCCCATCACCACCTGCAGCCTCTGAGCCACACTGCCATATAGAAATGTAGACGGCCGACAGAGACACAATTCGATCCTTGAACATCTTGCCAACTGCCAAGTAGGATTTTTGATTTTACTAATAAGAATAATATTCATTACAAATGTACTTCCGATTTCGTCTTGACAAATGAAAATCAAGTCCACATTGAACAAAAATCGGAAGGAAGTGATCTTTCTTATTTGCCTGTTGTCCGGATAGTGTGAATTTTGAAAGGATTAAAATCAACTTTCTCGAATAGTCTGTCCGGTAGATTATAAAATTTAAATAAAACAAGAACGAATACAAAATTTAAATAAATTTTCTACTTGGCCCGAACGAAGGAGAATCCTAACACCACCATCACACACAGGGTCGATTCAACTTGAGGTGATGGCCTCTTATCCCCATACGCCATACCTTCACAGGATCACAGGTGGGCTGAGTCAGCACTCAAACATAGGGAGACCATAAAAATATTACGACTACCAGTGTTTTCTTAAATTATCTTGACAGAAGATTGTAACCCGCAAAGAAAGCTGAATCATTCCATTGGTACATGGCTATGTCTTTATTCAACAATCGATAAAGGGTATGCAAGTAAAACAACAACCAACTCCTTTTGCAATGAAGTAAGGATAGGTTTTCCTCATCTCTTATATCTGCTATGAATTGAAATAGGTTCTTCCTTATACCATCACATGTTTGAGAAAGAAGGGAATCCAATGCTTGTTTCAGGACTGCACTACACAGCTAGGTGAAATATGGCAAAACAATTACAGCTGGGGATATACCAAGACAGAATATTTACAAGTGATGGAGCGAAATTCAACAGACGACACGTCTGGATTTAGGGATTCAAGTGTTCTTCAAAGATGAAGGAGTTTGGTTTTACCTTGCAAACGCAAAGGGTAAAAACACATTAGAATTCAGACTTAAAAAAACATTGTAACTTAAGATATATGCAAATATTTGGCTATGAAATTTTACGTCTGGTAAGGAGTTTTTAAAGATCTAATGAAATTTTCATCTAACAGAAATAGAACCCCAATCCCAATAAAATAACTTCTCAAACAAATATTAAGTGATTGAAACTTCCTAAAACTTATTTGGAAAGAGGGGGGTTTGGCTTGGGGTTTGTAGACTTATTATAGGTGTTGTACAACATGCCTCATCTTAGTTTCAAGTCCCATTACTCTGAGCTTTGCAAGCATTCGTATGCAAATTAATTCTGAGGCAAATCTCACAAATATGAAATCGATCTTATTTCAGAGATTTCCGTATGCTGAAAAAGCTACGCTACGTGTGACCCTGACTTTCTGTCAAGATCTTAAGCTGGAAACAGCTGTCAGTGGCCAAATAATGGTTCGAAATAAAACCATTTACGTTGCACATGTAATAACAGGGAAATATAAGTTGAAAGGTAACTAAAGGGTTTTACAACAAAAGGTCTCGCTGTCATAAATTAAAGAGGAATTCTTTTTCAAGACAACCATCGGAAGCTTATTAAATTGTGAAAAAGAAGGGAAGGAGGTTACACTATTAAGGGATTATACCTAAGTAAGGTCCAAAATATTTATGTATACTTTTTATGTACTCGTATCATTAATCTATTTATTGATTTTATTAGTAACAGTAGAAATCATTTTTCATTCATCGCAGTTAAAAGTTATGTGATTATATCTATTCTTCTTGGCTTTTTCGACATAATGTCGACTATCTCTTGGCAAGAAACTTTCACATCTCGATGCACGTCCAACAACGTTAACCCGTTCAATCGCTTTTGGCTTGTTTTATTTCGCAGATACGTTTTCGATATGCGCAGAGATGAAAACGAGCGTTTGCTTGAAGCTACCGAGACTGGCAAAGTTGCGCAAATCGTCAAAAGCCTAGGTATGTATCGAAGTGTACAAATCCTTGCTGCAATTGTTGAGAGCATCAACGAACATTTTTGGCGTCATTCTTTTGGTATCTTCTGGTATCTCATATCTAAAAAAAATGAAGCGTATATGAGGTGTAAGGTGTTATGTGTATCGAAAATTTCAGAGATTTCACTTTTATATCTTTACCTTTTCTTCATCACGAAATCAGATGTAATATCTCCTACAACGTCATTCGGTAATTGCTTTTCGAAAGCTCTTATTTCCTCTATTCCTTCTGAGTCAATTTCTGTACACTTCGATGGCAGGATATTCTGAATCGTTGACAGCAATTCACAATGGTCAAGAAATCTTAATCGCAGCTGGGTTGAGAAGTGATCCAAAAAGGGAAGTTGAAGATTCAACCAATCAAGTTGATTGACGAAAATAAGTCTCAGCATCACCTTCATAATTTACTCGATTCCGCTGCATTCCAATTCGCCTAGGAGTCGCCAGTCTCAAGTTAAATTTTTCAGCTATCTCCTCAGCTGTGACAAAAATTTGGTGGAATGTATCCTCTGCATTTTGACCCATTTTATTTATTTCCTCGTTTGTGTACTTGACGCAGCAGTTAAAATCACTTTTTTTTTTCTGCAGCAAGAGCCTGAGGTTTTTCGACAAGTTAAAAGTTGGCGTCAGTATCGTCAATGGAATAATGAATTGCGGCTTGCGAATAGACGTGTGCAGGGCGTTAGGTTGTATTCCATCGAGTTCGTATTTCGTATTGTTTCGTATTTAGCGTTTCGCCTAAATAAAAGGACTAAATTTTTGGATTTGAGGTCACCGGATCTCATGATCCTCCATGTCATTTTGGTTTTTTGATAAAATATTATATTTTACAGCCGCCATTTAATTTTAAATTTCAAACTGTTGCCCTAACGATTAGTATATTATTTGTATAACTATTTCCAAAATCGATTTGAAAAAAATCCTAAAAAACCATTGTTTTTTTTTGTCCTTCACTGGGTATAACCCCTTAGTAAAATAAATCAATATCAGCCAAATTGGCACAATAAAGTTAAGCTTGCACCACGCATATTTGCCGCTTTTTGTTTTCAATAACTTCACGAATTTCATCTTCGAGGTCCTTAATCTATTATGGGCTTCATTGACCCTGCCAGGCCAAAATGCGCTAATCGACATATTTCGAGGATGGAGTTGCTTTTCAACAATAATTTTTCGAATACGAAAATTCCGCTTGTTAACTTAGCAAGATAAAAATGGGTCTCATTACTTAAAATGATGCGATAAAATTGCACAGACGTTGTTGGTGGTCGATAGACGAGTCCTTGCGTAAACTGAACGTCAAAAGCCAAAAGATCTAAGTGTCTAAGTAATGGAAAATTAGGTGAGTGTCGTGTGCCGAGTCCCCAGTTGCAAAGTACGGCGATAAGCCATGTTTTCCTCAATACTATGTTCGTTCGAATTTTATTAATAGCAAAGTTTTATAACCGCGTTACCTGGTTACCTGTTGCTTACTTGCCATCTCTTAGTACATGCTGACAGCTTGAGTCATGGCAACTGTTTCAAAACCTGGCTATTCAAAAGAAACCTTTCATTTGAAGACACTTTTTTTGTATTATTTTACTGTTATATTACATATGAAGAACAAAACATAAACAAACCAACGTATAACGTACTTCAGTATCATCTAATAAGATATGTCTTTGAAAAACGTGAAACCATTTGTAACACTTTGAAAGTCTGAAGAGTAAACTACACTCAATCACTACCTCAAAAAGGATGGCAGAAATTCATTTTTTAAGGATATAGCGAGACGCAAACGATTGACGTCAGCCCTCATCTCATATCCTATTCGATGTCAAGGGGGTGAGTGTAGTCAGTGTATCCTGACGGTTACGGATATCGACGACCTCAGTGAACAGGAACACTATCACTTTACTCAATCTTATTAAAACAAATTACAGGAACACGAGAACGAGAACGAATCGATTCGATCCGAAGGGCACACGGAGACAGGAGCAATGTCAACATTTGCGGTTGAAATCATTGGGAAATCTAGTAAAAAGTAGAAAAAAATTTTTTTTATTAAAAAATCTGGCAAGCAAATTGTATTTCCACAATCCCTACAGGACGGATATTTGTGTTTGTACGCCTCAATGAGTACTTGTTACGTTTGCTAAGTTACGCTTAGCAACCGATTGCAATAGAAATGCATTTTATTGTTCACTTGGTATTGTGTTTGTAGTTTTGTCTGTTGAACAAGCACAACAACTGTGAAAAGTTTTGACAAGGATGTAATTTGAGTCTTTTGTTCTAGTGTCATTTTGAATTTTACACCAGATTTATGTCAACAACTACAACGAGTGAAGAATTGTTCTGCTCTGTCAGGTTTATGCTTTTTCACATTTGAAAATATTTATGCATGTCAAGATTTCTGGCACGCACGTACAAAAAATCTTTCTAACCGATGAAAAGTTAGCGGCAGTTACACATGTAGAAGTATGTATGCATATGCACAGATGTACCCGTTTTTTTGTAATAAAATCAATATGAAGTAAGAAGAGCCGGAAGGACATTTTTCGGTTGGATAAAAGCTGGAGATGAAACAAGTTCGGATGAATGAAAATTGTGCAGTTACTGTGGTACCCGTTGCTGGTTCCTGGTTCGAATCCCAACTGAAGCAAAAATGTTTTTCACGGGTATCATCTTATTTATTTATTTATTTAACTTGACAATTTTGCTTAGTGATTAAATAAAATTTTATGTCCTAATCCATCTACATATGTAAAAGGAAAATAAATAGGCTCGCGCAAAAAAAGCTATGAAAACATACATACCAGATACTGTTTGTGTACGTTTTATACGATTTCTGCAAAAAATGCCAAAAATACTTACGAAGTCCTGCATTTTAACTGACAATATGTGGGCTTAGAAATTTCGTACCCTAGTTTTCTTTATTGAGCAGGAAAAAACTACTTCGAATCCTGTGTAAACGGCTTCTCTCCAGTCAGGGCCAGATTTGAATTTGTGCCGCCCTGGGGCACTGAAGAAAATGCCGCCCCATGACTTAAATTTTATGTTAATAGTTTTGATATCTTATTTTTTAAGAATAAGAATAACTAATTGATTGCATCAAATTTTTTTTGTACTATACAGGGTGTATAATTATTCGTGTTACTTACTTTGGGATGTGGTTCTTGGTCATTTTCCAAGAAAAAAATTGTTTTACAGTTAAGTTCGTTTCTTAACGCAGACATCACTTTTTGACAATTTAAGGAAAGGCTAACTTTGGCGTACCCTGACCTGTGTTAAATTCAATATCTCTGTCAATATTGATGATATAGACCTAATCTTAGACTTAATTTTTTGTAAATATAACAATCTTTAAGACTGTTTTTAAGTTGAACTTCCATAGGCTTAGGGTTGCTAGATTTTCTATTTCAAATGGTGTTCAAATTTTCTTCCCCAAGCAAAGTTTTGACTTTCATTTTCATTTTCAGAAAATGCCTGATAAACTTAGAGTTTCTTTATTTCTTACAGATGAACAAAACAATAATAAAAAAAAAACTCAGTAATAAGGGCACTCAAAAACCCATACATTTTATGATATACTTGAAAAAATACAAATTAAAAAAAAAAATGCTTTGAGGTTTGTTTGAATAAAACAATAATGTGGGCACTTTTAGTAGCTTTTTTATGTATTTTACACAAATACAATTATAACAAGTTCTCAAAGTGCTCTCCATCGATTTTAATGCATGCCAGATCCCGTTTTTGAATTCTACTGCGTGAACTCCAACTAAATTCATAGAATAAGCAGCACAAGGAGCATGTTCTGCAAGACGATTAATTTCATGAATTCTTGCCTGTAAGCCCGAATAAATCCCTGATACATTATTCGCATTATCATATGACTGACTTCGACAATCTGCGAGATTAAGATAAAAGAGCTCAAGAACAGATAATACAACAACTAGTAAATCTTCGGCTTTATGTCCAGAGTTCTCAATAAACATGAGAAAACGTTCAATAGGGGTTCTATCTATTTTCACATATCTGATAACAAAAAAAACTTGGTTGACTTAAACATGTCATTTGTGGAGGCTACTACTACTACTGCGTAATATTTCGCCGATTTTATTTCTTGAACAATGATAGCGGATACCTTTTGTGGTAAAAGCTGGATAATTTCTTCATAAACAGTTTTGGATAAGTAGCTTGTACTGCCAGATCTTTTATTTCCAAATTTTCAAACATCTTCGAGAAATGGGTCAAAAGAAGAAAGAAATTCCATCAGCATCAAAAAGTTGCCATTGTTTGGTGAGCCAAATTTTTCATTACTACCTGGGAATGGAAGTCCTCGAGAAGCTAGCTAGGGCTTTAGTGACAGCCCCTACTCTTCTTAAAACATTTCTCCAATACGAGATCTCTACCTCTGTTTGAATAATTAAGTAATAGTCTATTCAATTCTTAGTATCTGACCTTTGCTTGAGTGTTAACATGCATTTTTGATGATTTTCAGAGTTTTCATGCTCATTAACAAGAACGCCTGCATGTTTCAAATCATTAAATCCGGTTTCACCATTCAATGCACAGTCAACATCAAAAAGAAAACATGCTGCAGAGAATACCGATCCTTTACTGAGTAAACAAGCCATGTAGATACTTGGAACTTTTTCAGCGTTAATAAGTCGTCTAACAAATAGTGTTAGATTTAAAATTTTAAATTTTGCCGCCCTAGAAAATTTGCCGCCCTGGGCACTAGCCCCGACTGCCCCTAGTGTAAATCCACCACTGTCTCCAGTCTCATGATTTTTTGCCCACACATTTCCTCTCGGGGAACAACAGACTTGGTCTCAATATTTTATTTATTTTTCTTTCCTGGAAAACAAGTCAAAAATAGACATTCTTTTCTTTTGTTTGAATCGAACGCATCACTTTTTCCATTTTAACTTCATTAAAAAACATAATGTTTCTTCATTCAAAATCATGTCTTCAAGTTCAAACACCAGCAAAAGCATATCCTTTTCTTTAAACGAAAATGATTCTCTTTTTATTTTCGAACTCGAACTCGTTGTCGTTATGCGGCTTACTTGCACTGTGTGAGGAACAAAATGAGAAGATTTAATTAATAGATATAATTCCCAGTGTGCTGTACGCTTGATTGAATTCCCTATGAATGGAAAAAGGAGCTGTCACAGTATGCCTTGTAATAACTGACACAAAGGAAAGGAAACCAAGTCAGAACGAAGTTGGTGTAGACGGTGAGTGCTGGGCCTGGGTTTTCACAACGAGGTAGAAGACAACGTTAAAAGTATCAAACAACGTGTGGCTGCACGGAATGAATTAACGCTAATTGGCATCGCACGTTAACAACAACAAATACTTGCGTGACAGACGCAATGCTAACGACGACACGACGCGATGTAGCCCTTCGCCGAAAAGATTTAGTCTCTTCGCTAATAGATTTTAATTGATGTACGACTGACTCCGAACATTAATGTTCTTCAATCTGAGAATAATTATAGCATCCTCCGCAATGAGGTGAAAGATGAACAATAAGGAAAACGTGCATGTTACAGAAGCGGCTTCCTGCGAACATTGTGTGCGATGAATCTTTTATGACTCCGGAACTCCATTCAATAATTACTTCACAATTGATCATTTAAGATGGTTGAGGCATAGAAAATGCATAATTTATCAGCACTCACAGGTTGAAAGGAAAAGGAGGTAGTTGAAGAGAGTAAATTAAGGAGAAACACTGCACATTAAAAAACAGTGAGTTTATAAAAGCGTGACGTAATATATTTCCAAATTTCAGGGGAATCATTAGCTTGTCTTTTTTTGTTTTCGTTCTTTACAATAAGCATTGGAAACTATCTGATTTTTTTCATTTAATGTTAAACCGGATAAAAGCATGAAAACTGAATTATTAATAGGACATTTCATTCTAAGGTGGCTCCTTAATTACAAACACAAAAAAGGATACCAAGTGGGGGTAAGTCCTAAGATTGAAATAAAATGTTCTGCCGGTCCCGAACGATAAGGTGAGAAAGCATTTTTGATGGCATTATTGCTTCTGGATGATTTGCCAATTCCCTTGTGAGGAACGATACCCACAAAAATAATTTTAAGGTTTACTGGAATTCTAAACCATTAGTACGACCATTGAAAAGCTTTTCCATAATTTCGTTAATGGTTCAAACGACCTTAAGATATTAAAGATATCATTAAAAGAAAAGATTTTTTTAATAGCACACTTGACACGCCCTTTAAAGTCCCCCTTCTCTTTTGTTTTTTACTCATCATCATCATCATCAAGAAAGAAGCACCAACGAATCAATTCCAAAGGCTGAAACCCTGGTTCTGCCTCTACCGGCTGGGGTATTGATAGAAGTTTAACAGCTATACAATACTTTAACCTTCCATTTCTTGTTTTCATTCAATAAAATAAAATCCTATTTCAATTGAAAAAAAAAGTTATAAAAGCCTTCTTAAGCTAAGCCAATAAAAATATCAATTTATATCGAAGTTCTCAAATTAGACCAGGCCACCTTCTTCCATAAAGTAAATCGACAAACTTACACATTATGTCGATGTTCATCCAAAGGGATTTGAAAGAAAAATCACATTCACAGACACAAAGGCCAAACATATGTTTTCAATCCTTTGAAGTAGATAAAGAGCAGACAAACCCACACGCCACACAAGTAACCTGGGCACTGAGCTTCAACATAATAACTAACAAATGTTTGACTTCTTTTGATGTTTCAAGATTAGCCGCCCCAAAAGTGCAAAGTGGACAACGGAGCCTTATCAAAAGACTTAATAGAAAAAAAAAAATTACTCTGTTTTCATTAAAATCTTTTTTCTCTGATTATTAGTTTTTGATTTTTTCGTTTGTTTTCGTTCATGATATGAAAACTCAAATAACCTTGAACAAAATAGCCCTCTCTTAAGGTTTTGAGGTTCTTTTTTCTTTTCAAGAATGTTTTGCTTATTACACAACCAGCAAAGGGAAAAGAACGAATGGAACGACAACCAGCGCGCGATACGAGAATTAAATAATGGAGGAGTATGCTTAAAATTATTATGATTATTATTATGGTAACTATCCGTTTTTTTCGGCTTTTGCCATTAATTTTCCCTTTTTAGCCTTTCTTTGCCTAGCTTTGTCTTGGGTTCCTTCTTTCATTTGTGTAGTTGTTTCCTCTGTGGGCGCGTCTTAAAAGGATCCTTGAGTAGATGTGTAGAAAATGAAATGGGGATGGAAAAATAATGCAAAATAATTGCCATCAGAAGATACTCAAGGATGCGCCTGTAATTTGATTAAACGCACAGTGAGTAAAATACTTTCGTAATGAAAATACTCTGGTGCTGATGGCGGTAGGGGTGTCTGTGGTGCTGAAATTGTTCGTCTAATTACATAGATAAACGATGCTCTTAGGATTTTAAAGGCGACTTCTATTCGAATGGAAATATAAGCTGCATTAATTTCTGTCACAATACTCTGATCTAAAAGTAGATTCCCAACTTTTTTATTTGTCTATAATTGATTTCGTGGGCGGCGGATACATCCTTGTTTTATTATCAGCAAAATCACACGAATAAGCTCTTCCACCAATCTTCATAACACATTTAAGTAACATTTTGAAAAATGTTCAAATTCTTCTATAAAAGGGATACTCCCACCCTACGTTATACTAAATAACTCAACATGTCCCTAACGATCACCTTCTTCTTTTTTTTCGAACTACAGCTCAAAACAAAATGTTATTCAACAAATAGGAGTAGAATTTGTATTGTAGGTATCCCGAGAGATTGCATTCAATTTAATTGACGTAATATTTCCCGGGGGACTAGATAAAGAATAGCTATAGCGAAAAATGGCAACAATTCAAAACAACAAGAGTCTCTCAACGTTATATGTGGTCATAAATTTCTTCCACCCATCAAAAACGGGACGCGGCTTTATATACGAAAATTAAACACGAGCAAAGCTGTATGCGCTAGCCCTTATAATAAATTGACTCCTAAATCATCTTTGCGTCAAATAGATCATCGCAAGGGTTTTTTTTTTCGTTCAAGCCATGCACTGTTTTAAAGAGGCAAAAAAAAGAACTCCCCTTGCAAAAAGAAGAATGGCAACAGTTGTGGCTATCATTGCACGGGAAGGGATTAAATATATGAATAGCGCTTAAGCGCTTGTCCATATAATGCAGAATTTGAACATACATGCAGTCAGTTTATATGAACCATGTTCTGGATTTAAGGGAATTACTTAAATTGTTACAAGAAGATTAATTTTTCATTATAATACCATAACTTCTTTAGGAAAAAATTTAAAGTTAAAGGAGAAAAAAGGTAATGTTTTTGTTGGTAGCTAGATTTCAACTAATGTAGGTTTCCAATTGCTTTGCTATGACGTAGGGTAATTTAAAGACTGTTGGTGATGCTGTCCTAATGGTTAGGATGTCTGCCTGTTACATGCGAGTTCGATGTTATAAACCCAGAAAAATCCAGTTGTTTTTCTACGGGTTTGACCATTAGCTCGGAATTAGAAAGTCCTCCAATAATAATTTCACTGCCATGAACAGCAATTTCTTACATATCCATTCAGTGTCAGCAAAAGCTTGTAGGCCTCCTCCATTCCTCAACTAAGTATAATTGAGAGAAATGCGCTATGCTTAGAGGGTCTCCGAGGTCTGTTGCGTCACCATATTTATTTTATTTATAACAAAATGTACACATGTTGCCTTCCCAAAAACTTGATTCAGCTTAACCGAAACAAAATTGAAATCCTGAAATTATCAATACAAAGTTTGGTGCATTTATTATGGTTTACAAGGCTAAAAAATTATTTATGTGAAGAATATTTTCTTATTAATAATACAAATGTCAGAGCGAACGCTTTTTATGGATTAAGGGCCATTTACAGCGATCAAGAAAAACGATCAGGAAAAGTTGAGGCAAATGGAAACATGAATTTTTTCCTGAACTCCCTCGGTAGCGAGAGTCCTAAATAATCTCAATATACATAAATCTGCTGGTCCAGATAGTATCCACGCGGTTATTCTGAAGAGGTGTTCTGTTAAGGCAAAGCTACTGCGTAAGCTTTTCTATCTATCTATTTTTATTGGAACTTCCCGAGCAGATGGAAAGCTGCATTTGTCCGGCTCTTCCCTAAAAATGGCGAATCTTCCTCCCCTTCCAATTACCGTACAATTGCAACAACGTCCCTTCTTTCTAAGGTCGTGGAAACCCTGATAAATCGTCAACTTATAAAATATCTTGAAAAACGAAAGCAGTAGTACCTACTTCTTTCGAAAAGTGAAACCAGTCTTTACACTTTTTTTGGAGAAAGTAACGTTATGGCGCTTGATATTTCTAAAGCATTTGATAGAGTTTGGCATCAAGCTCTCTTATCGAAACTGCGTGCTTTTGGTTCTTTAGTGAAACAGCCAGTTGCATTTCTGCCTTGAAACAATTTAGACGCAACACCCGGAATGCTCATCAGTTTTACCGCGAGCCCAACTTCGGTCGTACAGTGAAGCATAGAGATTCATTTTTTAGTCGAATCTGGAATGCTAAACCTAAAGGTTTAAAAGCAAGGTACATCGGTATCTTCTTTTAAATCTCCTATTTTCCTCAATACTCGCACTGTGTTTTATAACATAAAATGCTCACTCTTCAATTATTGCAAAAAGGCATATTTGCTGTGAAAAATTTTATTGGACAGCTTCAGATTCATTATGACCATCCCCAAAAACTCTAATTACCCTTTGGTAATTTTCAAACACGATTCGACGAGTATTTCTCTTGCAGCCCATTTACACCAAATGAGAAACTGAGTTTTTGTGGTTGAAAATAATATTAATTAAACTTTATTGAGGCTTATTGCAAAACTCACATTTTTAACCGCTGCACCATTCCAAAAACGTTTCCATTACTTTTTGCTTATACTTTTTGAATGTATTGTTCATTGTTCACCTCCACTAACCAAATTGATTGATTCAAAAATCATTACTATGGAAACTGGTCTAATTTGCCGCAATTTAAGGAGAACGCTACGGCCGTTAGCCTATCCACTAAATAAAAACTGAAACAGGAATTATAAACTATTCTATATTCGTAGTTTAAAAAGTGTAGGACAAACGATGCGACGCACGCGACGTTTAAAAGTGCATAATTTTCAAACCCATGCATAATCGCCTAAAAGCCCTCTCAACAGTTTAATAATTTAAAAACAATTGAAAGGGGAATCTTGTAGGTAGGAGCTTAAACTGTTATTAAGGAATTTGCATTCAATGAAAAACCTATCCACTATATAGCATAGAGTTCCTGTGTCCCTATCCACTATGCAACTCCAACGATGCAAACTGTTGTATGAGGCTTTACTCTCCAGCAAAACCCGGTACCATTTTGTTCACATGCACTGGTACTCTGTTATTGTGAAATTCAATCGATTAGATTTAGACAATCGATATGTACGACAGATTGTGCGAAGGTACAAGTTTAAGTGATTGCAGTTTAAGCGACCCTAACAAGCAATCAAATAATTGTATCAATCGTTTACATGTGTTTAAAAAAATTGCGTTGTGTTACATATGTATATTCGACTGATTGACCAAAATCCAGCTACTTTTGATTTTGATTGATGATTGATCTAATCTGCAAGGTCTGTCCAACTAATTGAACAGTGTGAACTCCGCTATTAGCCTACCTTTTTTCAGTTCAAAAATATTTTGAACACTTTTCAAACGTTCTCCTAGTTTTCGTGTAGTCTTTTACTGGATGTTCAGTTCGTTTTTGGTGTTTTTTATTACGTCGCTCCATCTATGTACAGAAAACTTGTAACTTTTTGATCCGACCGTTGCAACATTAGACAAAAATTTCAAAATTACTCTACTTTGACACAAATCTAAGAGTTTCTTCCTACAATTACACGATGCAAAGTAACAATGAGATAAACCTTGTTGACTTTATAACGCATCGAAAAACTTCCCAGTTTTGGAAAATTTCATGTTCGAGGCAAACTTTTTGCTGAGTTATTTGTTTGCGATGGTGGCAATCGTGTCTAAACTTTTCCGGATGTTGTCTTTTTGGCGTGATTCTCTGGATCTTTCTTTTGAACATGACAGCTGAGCCGGTCGTGCTCAATTTCAGAAATGAGTGCTTTTACGGATCTTGGTTCTTCTAATACCATCAATCTTTGCTACACCAGCTTACCCACAAAGCATTTCCATCTCACACACAATTCCTACATTCAAACAAATACATAACTGGAACAGGCATGAAAAAGGGGCGCCATTAGTATTCTGTTTTGAACTAATTCGATATCCACTTCCTTTTAAAACGTTAGGAAGGAAAAGTTGATATACTTTGGCATCCTGTTAAAACTCAAGAAGCCTCCTTGGAGAAGGTCTGCAGTGACTTTGTTTATTCGGTGATTATTGCAGCTAACTCGATCATTCATACATATGAGGCCTCGAAAAGCATTCTATGTACTTGTACATAATTGTTTCCTTATGTACGTATGTCAAAAATAGCGCCCTGTTTTTTATTCAGCCATTGATTCAGCACGAAAACATTAAATAAAGGATTACATGTATATCGATCGAGTACCAGCATTCGGAGTCAACCAACTCAATATGCAATTAGTCGTCTAGTCATCACACAGCCTTGTTGTTGTTGATGTGTGCATCAACTTGACCAATCGGTTATTATCACAGCTCTAACACGTAACAACCGATTTATAGTCAAGAAATGACATTTTAAAAAAACATAATTTTTTTGCCATTAGACAAAACTGTTTCAACACTCAGTTTCCATATTCCTTCTAAAGCTCAAAGAAACAATTCCCCTAAGGAGCTAAAACCAGCAGACAAACTTTATTATATATACGTTAATTCTTCGGTTCCAATAAAGAGAACGTTTTCAAAATAAAAAACAAAAGCTGTAATGCGTAAGAAAACATATGTATGTACAAATTTATATCTTGCCAAGCCAACATGCTAACATGTTCTATCCTAAAGCATATTGAATAAACAATCACTATAGTCGCGCAAACATTTACTATTTCATTGGCTTATTTGTGAAGGCCTGGGTTAAAATATTCACTAGACTTGTAGGCTTTTTGTTCTGATTCCCAATTAAGGGTGAGTCGTGGTCGTGGCGTTGAATAAACTACTTTATTTTGGCAGCAAATAGGAAATCATTGTTATGCAATTTCCGTTATTAGTATTTTTTGGCGAGAGCGAGTTTACATTGAGCAAGGCTGAAACCACTAATTACATTGAAAACCGTGCGGTTTCACAGGCTTATGATGGTAAGAACAACTGCTGCCATGTCAGGATGGGTGTTGTAAGGGATTATTCAAATGCTTCAAGTAATATATCTGCTGGGGCTCTAACATGCTGATTTGGCAGAAGCCATTACTTTGTTAATCGTATTAAGACTGGAGACGGTGAGGGTGAAGACGCTGGGTTATTAATGTAACCCTGAGGGGTCTTGATAAGGGTGTTAGTTGCTAGTTTTGTTGTTTCATCTGTGGGTGAACAATATATTAAACCTCAAAATAATGATAGTAGTAAGCACGTTACACCGTGTGTGTGCTGCGGAATAAAATGACGTACTAATCAAATAAAGCACAAGCGGCGGCGGCTACGGTGGCGGTGGCGAAGGGTTTTCTTTGTTTACTATTAATTATGTCAAAACACTGAATACAGAAGGAGGTCAAATTAAAATTAGCATTTTCGGTGGGGACTATAAGAGTTTTGCGGTTTAGGAAAACTCAAGCTTTATAAATTGAAAATATATGTTTTCACTGGCTGTGTTGGTATAGTCTTCTATTCCCATAAACGTAAGAAAAAAACTGAAAAAATCAAAACAAACTAAGTACATTTTTCAAACTTTAACAAATGACATTTAAATAAATTACTTAACTTCTACTTCATTAGTCACGGAAAAGCAGTGGCATAAAATAGCCTAGGGCACATGTGATGACAAGCTTAAAACACATAGAGTTCAAATTTATGCTTCAATAAATATCAACATCATTTAACAGATAGCATTTTGGTCTTTTTGTCGTTTTCCACTCCAGTTAAACACAAGAGAAATTGAAAATAAAAAAAAAACAGCCGTGGTGTCCCTTACCACGACTGAAAGCTAAAAATATATGTTTTTGCTTATCACGAGTTTTCACGAAATGTTAAGGGAAACAAAAAAGATGGGAACATCGTGCAGTGGACTTTTTTTTTTGCTTTCCTTACAATTTGCGAAACAATTTCTAATTTCCTTGAAAAATCGAAAAAGATAAAAAAAAATCTACAGTTAAACTGGCGAACATGAACTTTCTGGTTTTAAGGTATGAAATCAAAATAATTTTTTATATCAGCTACTAAAATGGTTGCTTTTATTTTATTCTATATAATTAGAAAGTACGAAACAAGGTGTATTCTTATTCATCCATGCTTTTTATCAAAAGTTTGGTTTTTCTTAGAATAAAAACACAGAGCAGCACCAAACTTAATTTGCTTTTTGTCAACTTTCAACTATGCTTATTATTCTGACAAAAGGACAGAAAAGTCTGCATTAATTAATTAATTGTGAGAATTCGGTTTGGTTTCTTTTTTTTTTATTGTCGACATGGAATGCTTTCAATTTGAACTGATGATAAATTGCTTTAATGCCACAGTTTCACATACCGTGATTGAGCGACATTCAGTCAAGTATCAAGTTTACAAAATTGAAAATGGTGTTCATTCACACACTAGTACAGCGTGGAATACAAAAGAAAATGCTCCAAAACTAAGCAGACACTTCGATATAGATTCTTCTTCAAATAAATGTGAGAGTCTAAGAAACTAAACCACGTATTGAATTAACCAACGAATTTGGAGCATTGTTTCTAAAGGGCAAATTACATGCGCATGACCAACATACGACGAATAAATCAAATAAAGTGATTTAAAATTCATTGCGTGCCTAGATCCTTCACAAAATATAAAGAGGGTTATGGAAATATATTTTGGTTGATTGGTTAATTTAAAAAGTTTCAAAAACAAAAAATGAGTACAACATTTCGTAGCAACGAATAGAAATTTCATGATGACGAAAATCGATGATGAACCCAAGAGAAAAGTTTTGCTTTCACAATAGTAGAGTTAAGGTGAGCTTGAAATATCTGCTCCCTATCACAAATTATCCCAAGATCAGGAATAGACGAATATCTGGGAAAGGGCATCGATCAGCATTTATAAAGCCCAAGAAAGCTGTTACTACGTTTAAAGTAAAAAAAGGGTTTAGATTTTGGTTAAGAAGCAATGAAGAGATAATTTGTATTATTTTATTTCGTCTGCATACTCGTAAATCAACAGATCGGAGAAAACGACGTCATTGATTGCGAACACAAACAGCAGTGGATCGAAAAATCGCTTGGGGAACGCCAAAAGAGGCAAATATTGACCCAGAAACCGCTTTTCTAACCAAAGGATTTGAGTTTGTGGGAGATAATCTGGTATCTAAAGCAAATACTGAGCCAAATCCGCTTTTCTAACTAAAGGGAGATGATGTGGTATCTAATGCATTTCGTATTAGACCTTCCCTTTAAAAAACCATCTTGAAATGGAGAAACTGTAGACGTGCAATGAAAATATAGAACGTCGCCGTCGAACACAATGCTTTCGAAAACTAGGAAAATGCAAGATTCTGGCCAAAAAGAGGTGGTTACTTTGGTGTCAGTGCCTGGAATTTAAATAAGTTTTTTATAACTGTTTCTGATGCTTTTTTAAACTCTTTAACGTACCGGGGCGACGGTAAAGCATAATTTTTTGAGTATAAGGAACACAATAAATAAGAGGCTGTTAAATTTCTAAATGGATCCACAAATATAATTGCTCTAGGAATACAAGCAACAAGCCTAAGTAACCACTTCAAAAGTTTCCTTAATATAGAGATTAACTCTCCAATGCAGTACGCAGCCCCGTTAATTTTTAATGAATGATTATTTAGATGCACCATTTTCAATTCACGAAATCAAGGAAGTTATTGAAAAAACTTAATTGAATAAGGCACTTGGAGACGGCCGCATTCCCTTTGCACACTATGAGCACGCTACAGAGAATCCTTTCTTCGGATGAATTCAACTGAATTTTCTAAATTGCGATAGACCCCGACAGTTTTAGGAAAGCAATAATTTTTCCATTTTTAAGGATAGCCACGGATGGAGCCTCAAACTATAGAGGAATATCTTTCCTTAATACATGTGCTAGGTTGTTCACAGGACTTATTGAGAACTGACTGTCCGATTTGGTAAGGGAAAAGGGCATACTAACAGAGTTTCAAGTCGGTATCAGGAAAAATTATTCCACAATAGATCACATATTTTCGTTATACAACATTGCTGATGCTTATATAAGGAAAAAGAAATAGTTATATGTCTATTTTTCGTGAGGCGCTCTTCTATAAGTAGCATACTATCAGTCTATCCAACAAAATTATAGAAACGCAAATAACGCAGCTTACGCATGGTATGGAACGACAGTCTCAGAAGAATTTCATACTGAAATGGGTCTCAAGCAAGGTTGCATCTGAATGCTAGCAGCGCATTATTTATTAATGATATAACAGATGTAGTCAAAGGTGGAATAAAGTTCGGAGGTACAACGATACCAGTTCTCATGTACGCAGATGACATAGTTTTCTTTGCAGAGACGGCTGAAGGGTTGCAGCTCGTGATAATTAGGATTAAGGAGTATTGTGACAGCTGGAACCTCAGCGTCAACCTTGCAAAATCGAAGATAATGGTGCTCTGAAGTGGAGGTGGCAGTCATGCGAATAACGTGAAATGGACTTTGAATGGCGAAACTGTTGAAATTGTTCGTGAATATCAATATCTTGGTGTTTTATTGACGTCAAACCTTAACATGAATAAGCATTTTGAACGAAAATTAGTAGAGCCAAAGAGAGCAATAATCCGTTTGGGAACATTGCATCAACAATGATGTCATAGAACTAAGTGCCAAACTAAAGCTTTTCCAATCTACGACAGCCACAATTTTAATGTTTGGATTTTAATGTATGGATCAAAGGTTTGGGGATACAGCTCTTTTGATGCAATTGAAAAGTTCCTTCGTTACTTCATTATAAGAGAATTTTCCATCTCCCATACGAAACACTCCAAACTATGCTGCATCCGGAAACAGGACTACCACCAATGATATTGGAAACACTTCAAATTCACTTTAACTACATAATTAAGGTTTAGAACGAGAGGTGAATTACTAAATTTTAACTTCATTCCCCACCGTCCCGACTTACCACTACTATGTAGCTTGTGCAAATTAAACGTCCGTGAAGATATATTTCACTTTCTTGCAATCTGTCCAATGATAAAGGAGTTCAGAATGAGATATTTTGGAAAACAAAGTCTTAATGAAGTCGAGATGTTTGACATAATAAGGGAAAATTTTGGTTGGACTGTTCTTTATAATTTTACTAACGCTGCTCTTAATGATAAGAACTGTATAATAAATGAGAATTTTTAAGTAGCATAATAGGTGAATAACTTTTTTATGTTACAATTACTAGTATATATGAAAAATGTATTTTTGTGAAACTATAAATTGTTAATACTGGAAACTGTCAGTCAGGTAGACCGAAAAAGACTTGAGTTTGTATAAGTATAGTATATGCTATTATGAAATGAATAAAAAGTCAACTAAAACTAAACTAAATAAGATATGCAAAATATGACATGTTTGGGCTACGGTGCTCAATTTTTTGCCAGAGTTCATTCAACACTATTTTTCTGAAAACATATTCTGGTTACAAAAACCAAAATATTTGAGATGACTAGCTTAGGAAAAACTACATTTGTTTTAAGAATAACACGTCAAACATGCTCGTATTAATATGGCAGACGCCACCTCCATTCTCATATTGTTTTAACCCCCAAATTGTAAATATTTATTCGGAATATGTATAAAAACATTGTAATAATAATAATCACTCACTTACCTACGATGTTCCCGAAGTATTCTTAAAACGAACGACGAAAATGTTTTTTGTCGGCTGAATCGTCATCAATTATTATCAATGAGCTACAAATTGAGAGTAGAGGGTGAATTTGAAAAATTTTAATTGAGAAAAAATTCAACTACAAAACTTTTGCAAATATCAACACAACAGCAAAAGAAACATTGTTTCAAAAGTGAATTCCATAAAATGTTATTGCCGCACCCACCGATGTGATTTTAACCTCAATCAATCCACTATTTTTCGTTTCGAGTTGACTATTAAAGGCGAAACAATTTTGTGATTAATTTAATCTTCAAAAAATACCAACCATTTGTAAATAGAAGCAAATTAAAACACAATTATACATATACACAGCAATCTTTCAAATTTTATCAGAGAATACGACAGCAGCGTTTAATTTTCTTTGGTTCTCTTTAAACCTTTAAAAGTAATTAAGTTAATCCTAAAGACCTACAGAGAAATTAAGCTTTACTCGTAACAAAACTTAAGACTTCAAATGGGGGCAAATAAGTATATTATTTCATTTTCAGACTCTCAAGTCCTTAATCTAAATTCAAACTTTTCCGTTCATATAAAAAATTAATTGATTACCGCGACTTTATTTACTTGGGGGTTTCGCTATACTGAAATTACAATAATAAAAAAAAAAGAAAAAAAAATATACTGAAAAGTGGGTGTGAAAATGATAGCCACATAGCCCATTGGATTCCGCGCTCCATTTACCATAAACATAAAAGCACAGAAAGAAAAAATGTTGCGTACAACTTTTCCTTTGTTCCTTTTTCACAAAATTTATCACTCTTCAAAGTGTCAGGTTGCGCTGGGCTGAACCTGTCCACAAAGAGGATTGAGAACTGCAGCATGTAGAGGACATGGTGTTGTGGTGTGATATCATAACGGAACAGATATTATAGGAGTTGGAGTACTTTCCGTGAAAAGGGGATAAGCCGCGCACAATGTTCTTTTTCTTTTTTTTTTAATCAATTTGCATATTTATTAATTTTTCAGGGCAGGTACTGGCGATTGGAGAGAATTGATTAAAAATTTTGATCACTTGGGTTCTTCTGTTTTTGAGTTTAGCTATCAAAAGCTGCACGTTTTAAGACTCTTGATGAACTTCAAATATTTAATAATTTACAACACACTTAAGAGGCGTAGCTTTGTGTAAACATGTTTTAGTTTTCAAATTTAGTTTTAAGGAGTTTATGAGGACAATTACATTACAATAACATAGCAAAATATGCAGTATACATTTTGGTATAATAAAATATAAATTAATGATTTACAAGAGATTATCGTAAGTCACCTATATCTAATTATTTCGGATAGTTTCACTGAATCCATTCTTTATGTAATTTTTTTTGAATCAACGTTTACTTGAAAGCTTGTAAAATATGATTTCGGATATTAGAGTTAACTCTGGTAATGAGCAGCGCATAATCCAGAAGGTTAATGGAATGCAATTAATATCAGATTATGTTAAGGACAGAAATAGCTCTTATAAATCAAGAATTTTAGCACCTCAATAATATTTCCCCTGCATATAGAACATAGAACTTTTTTTTTAATTTGAACTACATATTTTATTTTCTCGTTTATTTTCAGTTAGCAGTGTAATGTCAACAGCCAAACGGCTGGTGTTGTCCCTAAGAGGTCGTAAGGAATCTCAAAGCACAGCTGGGACAGCGACTTCATCTACGCGCCTTGTATCGGCAGGAACGTCACCTGGCCATGAATTAGATGAAATCGCCGTTGTCTCCGGCACCGGCGGTTCCAGTCATCATTTAATTTACGGTGGCAGTAGTAATGGTCCGAGATATTCAACAGGTGAGTGTAGTCTGCAAATGTTGTGTTTTCCTTGTTTTCATAGAGGATAGGAAATATAGAAGATCAGAGTTAAACATGTTTTCACCGTAATTTGGTGTTGTGGTTATACAATCTCCACATCTGTTCACTCACCCCAAACCTTTCTTTAGCACCCCACAGACTCATGTTTTCCATTTGAACGTGTTTTTATGTTGTTTAGTGTCTTGTACTCCTCTTTCCTATGTTTGTATATACTCGTACATATATAATAGTTAGCACACTCATAAGAATGTTGGTATACTCGGAATCCTGTATTTTATGACTCTCCAAAAAAGGTAAGGACCACATAAACAACAAGGATATGAATGCTATCATTACATTTCCGATCTTATTATGCTCCAAGGATGTAAGATGAAGAAGAGCCTCCTAATACATCTAAACCTGTTTATCTTGACCATTATCTCCTTACACACACGTCTTCATGTGATGTTTTAAACAAAAAATACGACGCGCAATGCCCAATGTTGAAACACCAATATGCCTTCAGGGATTTTGGAATTACATTTTTTCCTGTCCAAATTTTTTTTCTTTTTTTTTTTGTTGAAAGAGAGAGAGTTTCAATTTAACGTATGCGGTAACCTACACTCTTGAAATGAATATAAAATTTTGATTCGACGAAAAACAACAACACGCATGACATCCGCGTCATTCCGACCGCAAAACAAAAATGTGAAAGCCCGAACAAGCATCTTCCTGAAAACATTATACACATAATGATGATGATAATTTTTTTGATAACATTGGCATCAGAGTGGACAGAGTGAGGTGACGAGGCTCAGCTAAAATAAAGGCTTTACGATAAAGATATTTGCGACAGCCTTAAAATATATGTATTTTAAGTTTAAAGTACAGATGGTTAACAACTATAAAATAGTGCAAGACAAATAATGTTTATTTTCCCGTCAAAGTTTTTTCAATCACTGATCACAGTAAGAGCATCAAATATTATAGTTTGAGAAAATTTAACATCAACTTACAAGTTAATATTTATTTTGTCAATAAATTGATCTGCACCGTTTCAATTCATTTTATAACGACACCAAATACTCCGCAAGCACTCGTTTTAGTGGGTGAGAATGATAGTGTACTCTTTCATTATCAAATCATAGTAATAGGTTAAAAAAAACCTTTGATCAATTGGGACTAAGGCTATATCGACAATGGATACTGCTTTAGGTTTAGAGGTGTTCATGAGATTATGAGGTCTTGCGAGATAACGTCGTACTTTTTTCTATGACTTACTCAATGTAAGTTTTGATAGACGAAATCTTGCGATTTTGAAAAAACGATCAATTGACAAAGAAATATATAGAAAATATTTGTAAAAAGTAGAAAAATATAGCCTAATTGTAGATTTCTGTAAGGCCCCAACTGCTTTATATCGGTCATTCAAGTTTAAAGTGAAAACGAGCTCCTTGATATGGGTCAGTTGGATGTAAAATCCAATGGGGTAGGAGTTTACTAAGTTCATCTAATATTTTTAAAAGATATTCTACAGTTGTTACAAAAACACCTCATCAATCTTCAACACACAAAGTATCGCCTTACGCGAGGAATTGGCACGACTTCCATGAGTAGTTGTACTGTTATACACAGCAGCTGTTCTGAATCAATAAACATTTGAGAATTAAACTGGGCCCCGGGGAGTACTTATTTAAATTGTAAGACTGCAATTATTATAATACAATTTAAAGTTTTTGAAAACATAAAACAAAGATGACGCAACATTTCTACTCCATTTAGACTTCTTTAAGTTCTTTACATGATAATTAATGTCTTGCCTTTAGATAAGCTTTAACAGAGATCTAATGTATCTACAACAGCAACAAAATTATTGTCCTTCCGAGCAATAGAACACAAGCAGTTTTTTGGATAATAGTCTCTCTGACTTATTTGGTATTCTTTAAGGTGTCCCACAAGGTTCTATTTTAGCACCTATGCTATTCACTCAGTATATAAATGAAATAACTTCGGTGGTTGATGAGCCATCGAAGCATTTCTATGCAGATGAAAAACACGTAGCATATATAGAAGTTATGCTCTCTACAGGGCTACTGTTTAAAACTTTGTCTACATTACACTAACAGCTCCAACCAATCTCGAAGATAACATCATGTCACTTAATTAATCAAAATGCAATTGCCTAGCTATTTTGAAAAAAGTGACTTATTCATGCCATATTTTACAGATATTTTTTCAATACGTGAAACGACCATTTTTATTCAATAATAAGAAAAACGTACGCGTATCTAACACTGACCACTATAGATTGTTTAAGATTTTATGCCTATCAAAACAAGGGTGGTGCCCGCAAAATCTCTGGTAATAATATTTGTCCAGGGATAATAAATTAGTTATAACTTTGGCTCTACCAGCTTAAATAAATGAAGAGTAGTCTTAGCCTTCCGTCCTCAAACTAAATATTCAGAAAAAATTACTTTAATAATTTTTTTTTTATTTTATATTTTTAACCTATCAATTTTGTATAAAATCTAAAGAATATGTTAAATGTTAAAGTATATTTACATAGGCATGGCGGAGAAAAAATTGTAACAGTAATTATACACGGACTTAAATTTTGTGTGGGGTATTGCATACCACAGTGTGAGGACGAAAGGTTAAGTAGTACCAGCCATCAATTGACGTTTACACAATAACTTACTAAAAATGACATTTTAAAAATACATCAATTGCCTTTCTTTTGCTTCTCAAAATTTTAATCTGCCACATACCTCTATAAAAAAAGATACTGAGATACGCCCAGTGTCCCAATTATATTAAACTTGAGGTTGTCAAATTAAAGCTTTCTTTTCAGCTGTGTTTGCTTATGTTTTTATGCTTTAATTCACTAACCTTGCAAAAAAAATCAGCACAGTAACTTCTACTTTATCTCTATTTCAACTTTTTGAAAAAACTCATATGAGTTCATTTATATATGTAGCTGTAAAATGTCATTCATCTTCTTTTCATATACTTTTTTTCATTTTTTGAAACCGCATAGTGTGGTAACCAGTTTTGCATTGATTTTCCAATGGTGGTAAACATCATTTAAAAAGCACAGCTGTCAGGTCACCAAAACAATGCCGTCTGTTTTTTTATGCATATACAGACTCATTTTTTTTTTTTTTTTTTTTGTTGACGTGTTAAAAATACATGACTTAAAAAATATGTTAAACTGAGAAATATACTTATGTATGTGTAATTCTACAACTGACGTTTCACAACATGCGGCTTTGTTCGTTTTGGAGATGAGTCGTGTCATGAAATATTCACATCTCATTTTTGTTAGCATTACCAGGGCAAGGACCAGGGAGCTCATATAGTGTGTTTAAATCGATTTGGAACCAACAATAGGTTTATAAAGTAAACAGATACTAAATTATGTATGTTATGTATCAAGGACACTGACTTATTACTTCATTAGGATTTTTCACAACGAGTGTGAAGGATTCCAGCTTTTGACTCGTTTAGTCTTAAGGTCAAAGACAATTGTTTTGAATTTTTAATATCGCTTTTGTTGGGCATATTCACAAAAAATGCTTTTGAATATGTTTGCTTTGCATTAAATGAAAGTAAGGGCCAAATGTTTAAGCTTTGCTCTGAACGACACGAATGAATGCTACCACTCTTTTTCGGTGACTATGTAAAGACTGCCATAAAACTAATAGATACTTAAACTGCTTCATAATATTCATATTGCGACGGAAGCAGTATTTCTTATTTGGAAATTGGAAGTTCGAAGACAATTTCTTTTTCTATATTACACTCGTAATTATTTTCAATCATGAATAGAAAGCGGAACAACTCACACCATTAATAGTCAGAATTTTAAAACAGAAATTGTTTTTATAATCATTTGGAATCCTGGGTGAAAGAGTTAATTGAATATCAAAGGAGAAGGATATAAGATTAAGAAAAGGGCACGAATTTTGACAAAAAAGTTTAAGAAATGACTAAAAGTTTTTGGAGAGTCACAAATTGTTGAACACACTCAATTTTCATTATTGTTCGTGAATGGAGCAACATTGTAGCGCCCATTATGCTTTTCATTGCAATAGACTAAAAAATTTACAGAGCTTCCAGTCCTTACGTGCTCATGAGAGAAAGTACTAAAATTTATATAAACTTGCAATCAAAAACACTCAACGAAATTACCATTCACTGAATAGTGAATAAATGGGTTTTCTTTACCTTTCAGCAGTTGCCAAAGTAAACCTCGTTTCAATCA
Source organism: Melanostoma mellinum (assembly GCA_914767635.1). Taxonomy (NCBI): domain Eukaryota; kingdom Metazoa; phylum Arthropoda; class Insecta; order Diptera; family Syrphidae; genus Melanostoma; species Melanostoma mellinum. The sequence goes on from OU612059.1 coordinate 233,627,737, forward strand.
CACATTTGACACCCAAGTACAAAACACAATTTTTATAACACTATTATCCATAACGCAATTGCATCCACATTCAATGTTCTTCACCGAACTTATCAATCTTATTTGTCATCGATTCAAACAAAATTTTTTCCAGTTGCCATTTGCCAACTCGATGAACGATTGGCATTCAACAAATCCCCAATTCCCTGTTTCATCTTTTGTTTGATATCCTGCCACCCATCAGCATCACTAAGGAAAGTACCCACCACCACCATCACAACCAGTAACGCCACCTAAAACCAGGTAATGTATAAGAGTAAGAGCTTCCTTCTGGCTGTTTTTTGGATTCTTTGTTTCTGTTTATACTTCTGGGTTTCTGTTTTGGCTTCTGCTGCTGCTGCATTGCCCTCAAGCGAGTATATCTTTTTGGTGGAGAAAGAATGAAAATAAATTACTCGTCGCATGTGTCAGGAGTTTTTCGGTTATTTTTCCTTGGTAACAACCTCTCTCGAGGACTTTGACAGGACTCGGGAGAAAAGCTGTTTTAATTTTTCTTTCCTATTTCTTTTTGTTTTTCTCTTGACTCGAGACATCCTTTTAATTCAGTTTATTTGCCTTACCTGTTTTGCTCGTCAATTTTAGGTTGAAAAAGTTTTCTCTGAATGCAGCAGGGAGATACAAAGAAGGAAAACAAAAAATACTGTTGTTGAAAGCAAGCAAACCAAAGTTAGTTCAGTAAGTTTACTTAAAAAAGGGGTTCAAATGAGTAGTATAAAACTGGAAATTTGAAACTATGAAACCTTAGCTTCTCAATGTTCAATGCCCACAAGCCACTAATTGATTTATGAGTGAAAGCTTTTTATTTTTCTTGCTAGGAGCTACAAAACTCAAATACATGAGAGAGTACTCGGTGTCATACACTACTTTTAAATAGTTGGACCTTTTGGAAAATCTCTCTGGTCAGAATTAAAAAAATGTTGGCTCTCGCAATCATTTTCTGGTCATAAGAATTTGGTTGACCATTCTTTTCTGCAAATCAGTTAGTTGCTCTTGTCTGCTGCGATATGATTTCAATTACCAAAGCTCCCATTTCGATAGTTTAACGATGTATCTCGATAGACGCTTTAAGTTTACTTGCCAGCCCAAACCTAGCGCATATCTCTTAACCACATCTTTTGAGCAATGGAGAAGACTTACAAATTTGGACCGATTTTCACCGGTTTAGTGCGAGAAAGCGTTTTTTATGGCAGTTTAATTACTCTCGAAGGACTTGCCAGTTCCTTAGATGTTTCTGGCATTCAAAAAGAGGATAAAGTTATGACATTTTTTTATCGCATTTGTGTACAGTTGCCATTGCTTCTAGGTCGTTTTCAGTTCATTGCTTCTTCTATTTTGTTTCTTTTTTTTGTTTTAGAAATATCAAGACTATAATGTTTATTTAAAATCCTTCTTAATTTATTTTCCTTTTCTTTCCGACAGTTCCCCCTTTGAACTTTATCCTTGTGGTTATGTAACGCTTTTTCTTCATTTCTATTTCCAATTTCCTTAATTCTAAGACTATTTTTTTGTTTTCTTCGTTTCATGTAAAAAAAAAAAAAAAGATGACACCTTGTAAATTGCAAAAAGGCAAGGAGCAGTCGTGGTGATGTCCTTTGCACATGATAAATTATTTGTTTGTGTACACTCATCTAGGTGAAGGATAATTTGGAGGAGGCTTGCCGCAAGCAAAGGTGTAATGGGAAAATTAAAGAATTTTTCATTTCCCTAAGTCCACAGTTGTTGTACTGATAACTAAACGAACTAAGAATCCCCTAGCAAATTAATTGTTTGCCTAGGCCGCACACCAGACGACACTACAATCAAAACTAACGCCGCAGTTTCATTTGAGTTGTATATATTATAAGGACACTGAAGATGCAGTATTATGTGGTTGAAGTAGTTAGAAAACGTTAACGTAATGACCTACTTTTTGTTCCGAGCAAAATGTACTCTGTAGCCACTGTAGCGTTAAGGGATTCAACCATAGTTGTTTCTATTAACCCAGATGAGTGCAGTAGGGTGCTGCATTTGTGGTATTGGCTTCACCTACGTGGCGCTACATTTTTTGTGAACTACTGTCGCCTTTGGTAGTTTTTGGTTTGCGGTTGTAATTTTAGTCTATAAAATGCACTTACATAGTATAAACACTTCAAGCGTGTAGTTAAATGAGTGGTTTAAAAATCGGAATAGATATGAGGAGAGAACGATTCTGAAATGCGACCGAAATAGTTTTTAAGAGGTATTAAGAGTTGTAATGTCTTTATTTATCTTATTCTTTTAACAAAGGAAGGTCTTCACATGGTCCAATTGATCGTAACGATTCAGCTAACGATTACGGTTAGAAGGAGACAACTTTAGTCATAATGCGAACAATCTTGTCTCCAAGCTTATATCAAAATAAATGCTATGGTTTTTAAGAGCGTTTGAGCTATTTTTCTGACCGTATGGGTATTTATGCTCGTACATAAACTTCTCATACCCCCTTTGGTATAAACGACCAATATTGTAAGCGCTCATACGTACTCGTAAACCAACAGTTCGACTAGTTGGATAGTGTATACTTTTGATGTTTTGTACAGTCACACAGACATGTCAGATAAATTTCTTGCTTGAGGAAAATTGTATGTGAAATAAACAAAAAATCCTATTTTTTGAAAGAAAAACATTCAATAAATCAAAAAGTCTCACTAAAACTAAAATTTTCTGAAAGGATTTTGACTACGGATTTCGCTGAATCAATCTCACAAATGGAAAATTGGTTTAAAGCTAACACACCCATGAGGAAAATTACCCTTTTTTTAAAAGCAAAGATAAAAAAGTTAAAGTCCTTTAAAACTGTTGATAAATAATGAATGAATCAAAAGATCGATTTTCAGTTAATAGAACTCGGCTTTAAATAAAATTGAAAGATTTCGAAATGAAAAGATTTGGTAACTAAAAACAGTCAAGGGCCAAACAATAAGGAAATAACCATCAAACAGGCAAATCAACTCTGAAGGACACAAGAACAAGTACGTGCAACCCACTTGCCCCTTCTTACATCCTAAGAAGTCTTGCATTTGCTTCTTAGGTCGAAAGAAACATATTGGCTATATTTCTTATTCTTTTACAATTTTCTGTTCAACAGGTTATTTGTTGTTTTATTCTGCACAAGAAATATAAGCCATCTACAACCACTCAGTCACAATAGATCAGCACTTTTTTTTACCAACTCCTTATGAATATAATGATTCACTTGTATGGCGTCCAATATGAGTAGTAAAAAAAAGAACCACCCCTTATAATAATATCTATGCATACACATAAAAATATCCATCGAGTGAACGCCAGAATAACGAGTCCAGACTTAGATGAAACGGAAGCATAACCGGATATTTCAACTTAACCTCAAGTTATCATGAAATAAATCAATCAAAATGCGAGAACGTTGGAGTGCTTAGCCACTGTTGGCCGCCGTTCCACAATGGCAAAAAATTGGCCCCACTAAAATAGAACTTTTATTAAAAAAAAAAATCTAACAAACGGCTTTCATCTTTCCGCAAAAGACCATTTCTGAGAAAAGAATAGAAACTGTCCGTCATAAAAATGCTGCTTCACTCTCTCTCTTTTTTTCATATAAAAAAATGTTTCCATGTTTTTTTATTGAAGGAGGCGGTTGTATTCTTGCAACAGTAAAAAATAAGAATATGTTATGGATGCGGTAGCAAATCCAAGCACCATAGCGCTTTCTTCTTAGCTTACTTGGAATGTTGCTTATATCGCACAATGTCGTTGCGGTTAGGGGTGGGTATTATAAAATGTATAAAGTAAATTCTTGGAAATCATCTCAATCTATCCGGGCAAATCAAAAATATCCAATGAGCTGTATCTGACGAAATTTTGATCCAACGACATTCAATATTCGAGGATGACAGAATATAGCGACACAAAATTTGAAATAATGAAAGAAGTCTGAGTCAACAATTGTGTATGTGGGTATGTGTGCACTTTCTATTCAATAATATTAATGTTTTTTCAATGCCTTCATAACATCAGTAAACATTTATTGCATTTTTCACAGGGGTGAGCTTTGAAAATATATTGATTTTAATATAAGGTAAATTCGTACTGAATTCGAAGTACATTTCATAATGGGTTCTTTCATGATGCATATTCGAAAGTGTAAGTAATCAGAATCATGTATGATTATAAAATTTGATACTTTAGAAGTAGGTAGCTGTTTTCGCAACAAAAATAATCCTTACCGTGGGTGGGGTAGGTCTAACGAAATGGAACTAATAAATTCTAATTATTTGGTGTGTGGAGCTAATTTATTTTTATATCCAATTTCAAAATTCGTTTTTACTTTCTTATACCTTCTTTTTGCTTGTGTTGATGTTATTATTAACCACTAACACTTGGATTTAAGATGAAAAGCGTAGGTAGAAGGTAGGAATATATGAGCTTGTTCTAAGCTCAGTACATCAAAATTCATGTTAAAAGCTTACGCGGCGCTGCGAAAAAGGAAATAGAAATTTAAATATTAGTGACCTTGCGACACTATATAAAGCACTGTTTAAATAATTTTTGTTGTTACGAGATGGCAACGCGTTGAGGTATTTTGTCGCCTTAATTGAAGAAAAATAGGTTTTGCATTGCATTACAACAGGATGACGTTCTTTCTCTTCGAAGTTTCTGGGCAACTGGAGAGATTTTTGTAGCATAAAGGCAGTTGAGAACTAACTACTCCGGCAGTTGAGAACTAACTACTAGCGTAAGTGCATATTTTCTTGAATTTTAAATTAACGTAAATCGGAACATTTCTAATTATACACACAGTACATAACTTGCAGAAATAACTTGAGTTGAGTATAATTTGTTTCATGTATTTCAAGTCAAAGTACACTGTTCTATTCAGTTTCAAAAAAGTTGATTGCCCTTCACTGTGAGTACCCGTTCATTTTTTTTCCACCAGACTAAGGGATTGTTTTGGAGATTCATAACTAAAATAAGTTGAGAGATATAACATCCCTTCGCGTAAAAGTTTTTGGCTGTAGCCATTAAAAAAAAAAAAAATAAAAATAAAAAAAAGGTCATGAACTTTTTCTCCTTCGTGTCTAAAGCCTATATTAAATTCTGTGCCTGAAATGTTGAAATTTAAGAACGCCACTAAGCAATATTTGAAATTTTCAATTTAATCAAATCATTTGACAGCAACCGTATATACCTACCTGTCTTTGAATAATTTTCAAGGGTTGTGTTTCATTGTTTTTATAAAAGCCATTAATATTTTAATGATCCAAACATTTTAACCAGAGCGAAAACAAGTAGACGATATTTCTAAAGAGCCCACCATCATCATTCCTGTAAACCACCACCACAACCACCACCATCATCATCTCTTCACGTAAATATTTTAAAGCCTTCGAAATAGAACTCCTATAATAAATCAACCCTTAAAGAAACTGATTGAGTGCCAAAAGACACATTCACTTCAACTAACAAATGGCCTTATATCCAAGGAACTGAATATCATCGCCTTCAACGCTCGCAAAACGAAAACCATTTGCCATTTACACCGCAATCTACCAGCAAATAATTTATCGAATAAGACAGAAATACAACGTCATCGAATCTAGATTGAAAGAGTAGATACTCCCACCAACCATTTAAATTTACCTCATCTTCCCTGAACACTGAGACATAAAAATAAAGCTGAAGAAACAGTAGAACAGTAGTAGTAGTAGAAGAAGAATAAGAAGAAGAAGAAGAAGAAGAAGCACCAAAACTCCTCAAAGCACATCAAAAAGGTACGTCAACGAAAAACACTCTGGCTAACTAACGCCCTCTACAGCCAACAGCTAACAGCTACCTACCCTCACATTACCCTTCCCAATGAATCACCTTTTAAATTCCATCGGATTTCTGTCCCGTGATATGCTTTAATTTGTCTGTTCTCACCCCCACTTTTACGTGCCACACACCACCCACTTACGTTACAGAATCAGTTTGCTGACGAATTAGACCCGAAACACACTTTCTCTCAGCCGAAGCATAAATCTGCCTGGTATACCGGCTTTTCCGGTACAATGGCCGGGAGGCTGTGTTAAAGAAACATCTCATTTCCAACTCATTTCTGTCTTAAGGCGGGCATCCATTCAGATATTGGATAGGCACGGAGAAGTGGAAGGATGCTATTAAAAATCCTGTTTGCTCAGTTGTAATTCTGCTGAAAGTAGAACCTTAGAACTGTTGCAAATAAAAAAAAAAGAAACGAATACGAATACGACTACGAAAAGAAAGAAAGCCACTTCCTACCCCGGGAGCTTGTTGGATATTTACAAGACTTTCGTACAAGGTTAGAATTTTGAAAGCAGATGAAAGGTGATGAGGGGTGTAGATTGAAGATTGAAGAAGTCATTCGTAGCGAGGACGGAACGTTTTTAATTATACGCTGAATTACGCTTTACCTCGGGTTAGACAAAGTGTATGCCATCAGCCTACCAACAAGCCGAGACTATAAAAAAAAAAAAACATGGACATCCAGATCGTTGGGCAGGTTGAGTGACAGTTGGCGACTGTTCCTCTCATAGCAGAAATTCTTCAAAGGATGATAAAAATGATGTAGGTTTGAGTGTACTCACTTTTTTGTGTACGCCTTAGTCGTATAACTTGAAACCCATTCTAGTTCTCTTTATAGTTTGAACCGTCGACTGCTTAAATTAAATTTTGTATTGGTTGCCAAATAAATTTTGTATGTTATCCTGATGACATTTGCACGTGTTTGTTGAGGTCTGTTTGTTTGTTTTGTTTCCTTGGATTGGGATAAATACTTTTGACCCGCACCTCACTTACTTCCTGGCTGGCTGGACCCTACAATTTCTTATTCCATTCGGTCGCTGTTTTACTCAAATATGGAATCAAGTCTAACATTGGATGGCTTTTATGCCCTTCAAGATTCATTCAAATAAAAATCCTTGCATTGCGATTCGTTTCGATTAATCTATCAATCACTTGAGGGTGGCACCATCATGGCGGCCCTGTCAGGTCAGAGTAAAAGAGGCTAACGAACTGTAATCAGTACGATTGAAAATTGTGCCAATGGTTGATTGGTTTCTATGTATTCAATTCTTGTACGGTTGTACCCTTTGTATTTACTACATATGGCAAAATGTAATGAGGCGAATCTAGGTTAAAACCTATAGCTAATTCACTGCAAACGTGAGTGTTTGTTTAATGAAACTATTTAGACAATGAGACTAGCTCTCGAAATTTATGTGGTGCGGTAGACAGACATAAAGATACCAGTTGATGTTTAACTATTATTTTCACATATGTGAAAATCTCTATAGAAATGTCTAAAAACAAAATCGATCCTGGAAAAATTTGTTGCTATTACATATTTCGTAAGCCACGATCAGAAAAAATAATTAAGTCTCAATTTTGAATATGAGGTGAAAACCAACAAAGCAACATGATTGTAACTATGATTTTGTTGTCTACTTAGCTATATACTCGTTGCTTTTGCAATCTTTTCACTCGATTTATTTCGATTAAGTTTATTAGAATTTTAATTTTTCGTTTGCCTTCTATGCCTTAGCTGTCAAATTTTGGGTTGTATTCATATTTTCTCCCATTAAGGCCATTTTGTAGTTGATATTATGGTAGTTATATCAAGGTACAAATGTTATTTTAATGAACTTGCTAAGTAAGCCTCAATTCAACTTGAACTAATTGTTTGAAATTGCTGTCTTTTTTTTTGAACCTCTCACAAATTTCATATTTTCTTCGGACAACGGGTGAGTTTTTTATTTTAAATATATAAAAAAAGGCAACGAATTACAAAAACAAAAAAATGATATGTCCATAAAAAGAATAAGAGCAAAATCATTTTATTCTCATGAATCCCACGAATATAATCACAACGCACAAAAATACTTTCAAACTTGTACATATGCAAAAACCATTTCAACTCTTATACATAACAAAGTATTTTGTTGTGAGTTTTGAAATAAAAAAAAAATGAAAATAAATAAAAACACAAATCTGGAAACTTTATACAAAAATAAAAAAGTCGAGATACTGAATGAGCTATTTGCAAACCCTATTCCCTTCTCAGTTTTCAGGACGATGCCAACGTTCAGATGGATATCTCTTTTGAATGTTATATCCACAAAAAGAAAAATAAAAACCAAGTGGCTTATGTAATACCTGAGATGTGCTATTACACGAATAAAATATTCGTCATACTTGACAGGATAGTCATCATGTTCATCGTCTTCGTCAGTGCTGTTCGTTTATATCCCCCTAAGTGCTCATACTTAGGCGAATGAATGATGCTTTTAGCTTTTAGCTGAGATTCCTTATCGCATATAGGTTTAGGTACATTATGTATTCTATTGTCATATATTTCATTATATCCGCCGTTATTCGCTCAAAACTCAATGATGATAATTTCAAAATTTAATGTTTGCTTGCCTGTAGGTACCTTACCTACACCTTACAAAGAGGGAATCCATTAAGCAAAATACATTAGATTCAAGATCAACTATACGAAGACGAGTCCTTGAGAGGATGTCTTGTCCAGTGCAGCTAACCACACTCGTTGCTCCTTGTTTTATTACATATCAGATATAGCAATAGAACACTCATAATGGGTCAGAAGTAGTTGTAATTGGTTGCAGATATGAAGTGCTGTACAGAAACTCTTAACCATTAAGACGCCACTTTAATTGGCTGAGACATGTGAACCACTGCTACACCACACAATAATCAAAACAGGCTAGATGCTGTAGGTGTTGTTGTTGATGCTCTTGTTCACAACAGAATTGATAATTTCATTTCTGAGGTTGAGTACAACCTCTTGTATCTACTGGGTATCATAATTATCAGATACGATTTCCTAGAGATATATTTGAAAGTGTGCTTTACAGATTTATGACGTTGGCATGATTTTGAGTATGCATATCATTAAGTCATTTCACTTTATTATATAAAGCAGTATATGAGCGATAGTAAAAGATTAACAGTTCTATAACAAAAAAGTACTCAAATACGAATAAAATTAAATAAAATAGTAATCATTCTTCAACATCGCAGAGTCAGTTTTGAATTATAAATTACAAAGATACTTCAATTAAATTATTTGATGTGAGAAGAACAATTTCATAAGAGAAAAATAGAAATAATTATAAAGGCTCAGTTATTTCAACATAATTAACCAGAAAAAAGTTGCAGGAACAAGCATAACAATTTTGAAAATCAAATACTGTATCAGGTGACTTTAAGGAAAAGAAAAATCTATAAATAAAAAAAAAAAGTAGTGCGCGGAAGAAGTGAAGTTTCCTAATGTGGAAATGAAAATAGGAAGGGGTAGAAATAAATTTTTAATGAACTCATATTGTTTCTTTAAGACAAACTTTTGATACAACTGTTATATACATAAACAAATTGCGAGCAGTGCCGCAAAGTATGCAATCGATAATCCGCGTTAAACGTTTAACGCAACCTTGTTGGAAGTCACATAAGAAGTGTCACTTCAATTATGACAACATTGAAGCTGAAAGAGATTCAATGCTGTCATTTTCAACTGTGAAAATCAACCCTTTAAATTGTTTTTCAAAATGAAGTAAAGCGGTGTGTTACTCCAGTGAACATCTGTAGTTTGTTGAAGAATTTTGTAGCTGTATAAAATTGTGAAAAGTGAGTTAAGTTTAGGAGTTTTTACCAGCGAAGTTTCTACTTTTTTGAAAAGGTAAAGATGTCAAACGTGATATCCAAGAGAAGTTACGAGGTTGGGTCAATAAGTTCGTAACTTTTTGAATTTCTCGCCTCTTATTTGAAATGGCAACACTTCTGCCGTCATCTGTCAGTCATCTGTCAGTTGACTCTTGTCAAAAATTGAACAAGCTGCGACATTTAGTTTGTTTTTGACGTTAATATCAAACTACCACGTTGACTGAGAAGAAAATGGAAAAAAGTGATTCACCCTGAGAAACCCACTGTTTGGACTGCTGTTTGGTCTCCAGTGAGCTGTGAACGAGTTTTTGTACCGTTTCGTAATCGTAAACGCAGCTTGTTCAATTTTTGACAACAGTCAAACACAGATGACTGTTGACGGCAGCAGTGTTGCCATTTCAATTAAAAGGCGGGAAATTCAAAAAGTGACAGGCCTACTGAACCGTATGGAGAAAGTGCGTATTGTATAATGTAGATTCTTTTGCCTTACTGAGTTGGATAAGGTATTGAAAAGAAAATACAATTTAGTAATATACACATTCAATTGTATTTCAATTTGAAGCTACTTGATGAAGTGACGCTAGCCATACCGGACATATAAAAAGAGAGATATCAGATTATTTGTTTGTCGATATTATTAATTTACTCCTATAAACACAAGTTAAACTATTGTATAATAAGTGTGTTTATTTAGTTCTTAAAAAGAGTAGGTTACACTGTTACAGTCTCATATTATATTCTTACTGACACAAAGTTTGTTTGTAAATAAGAAGGTTAATGATAAGTCAGTTAATTATTGCAATACTCAATTATTTGCTCTTGGTATTGGTTTCGATCAACTAAAAGAGTGAATTGTGTTTAAGCATCCTTTTGTACAGTTCTTTATCTATCATTAATGACAGGGGGGGGGAGGGGGGAGTTTACTATCCGAGGACGTGCCAATACGTGAACAAACTCAAATACATTCCTCAATGGGGGTGTTACTTCAAATACCTGACAGATATTTATACCTTAGAGTTGCTATAACTTTTTGTATTTGTACTTTGTTGATTGAATATATAAAATATAATACGCAAGCACAAAGTCATAAACCCAAATGAAATGCTTTTAACTGTTACCTCTAGGGTTTTATTGAAATATACATTATGATGTACTGTACACATCTACTATATTTATGTACGTTTTGAACAGATTTAAATGGCAAAAACTTTGAGTTTAATCTTTCATTTTGTTCGATATACATACATATAAGCATAAGTACTTGTAACGACAACAAAGAGTCCACCCCTTGTGAGAATGTTTAATAAATTCCTCATCAAATTCGGTTAAATTTTTCCAATTTGTTTGAGCATTGAAAGGACAAAGGTAAAATCCTAAAATCCGATTTGAATTCGAAAGAAAACACATACGCTTTGTGATATTAAATCCAAATAAAGAATAAAAACATCTTTGATTGACACAAATAACAAAGGAATAAGAAATGAAAAGTAAAATCTAGCCGTGATATTTGCTGTGTAAACGGAGTTTTTGAAATTTAAATTGGCATTCAAAATCTATCTACGGAAAATGGGGCAAAGTACTTTGTTCGAATTGTGTTGGAAAGCTATGCCATGTTGAAAAACCTTTTTGTCATAAATTAGCTTATATCACTTCATTTGACCAGAATCTGGAAGGTAAGAATTGTTGTGAATATTTTTTTTCTTTTTCGATAACTGAGTTCCGACCTCAGACATCCAGAACTAGGAGGCGTCGCATCGGTCGTCGCGTTCTTAGTTCAACCCCAATGATCATCGATTGAGACAATGGGGACTCTATTTGATTCTGATTTCATCAAATCGATTCACTTGTCATTAGTTTTTATCCAGAGCTGTTTTGGTGAACCAATCATCACATCACATTCTGAAACTTCTGAAAGCAAGTTGCTCGTTACGGTTGTCAATCACAGCTCAAAATTCTGTTGTGATTATAAATGCAAGAACTGAGAACACGAAACTCAGCAAGAGAAGGTGTGCAATGGAATTGCGTTTGTCAAATTGCATTTTCGAGAAAATTGAATTGAAGAAGAGAGACGATAGGGTTTGAAAGGAGACATTTGTATTTGGTATAGGCATCTCTACTTCATAGCTATGACAAGCTTTATCCCTGTTTTGAGGTTTGCAGACACTTTCCCTCAGGATTCAGTTGTGATTGAGCACAAAATTCACCCAAAGATTACGTCCTTTTGTTGCTGGTGATGGGGAGCGCTATGAAATTTGATATATTACCTTACGGCATAGGCAGCAGTTAGGGCTGTTTGCCTTTTGTCAGCTTTAACAATATGGAAGTTGAAGGGTTGTACTGAATACCACCTGCCTGTGTTTTGCTTTTGTCTGCCATGAATAGTTGTTCAACTGATTAGATGTTTGAGGGCCGATTACAAAGACATTTGGGATCAGACTATGACTATCATGTGTCTAATGCGGATTCATTGCATTTCAATTTTGAGTTGTTTACGTACTGATTGAGGTATATTAACCCCTATTCTGATTTTTGTTTCGAAATGGATCTGTTTGTGAAATGAAACTTTAAACAAATTTCTTTTTCTTGAAAATATCTCTTTGAGTAGTACCCATGTCTCAAAACTTAAAGTATTAGAAAATACAAATTATTTAAAAACCTGAATAATTAGATGAGAAAGAGGTAAACCGAGCCTTCTGTGAAAAATGATATCAATTTGAATTTTGCCAACTGGCCAATTCTTTGAAGGGTGAAAATTGCCACGCTTAGATTACCTATGACATGCCTTGTTTTTAGGATTAGAAGCTTTAAAAAATACATTTGAACCTCAAAGCAACATTTCGCTGAAATTGCAATAAGTGTATTCACCGGGAAGCTAAAGCGTTTTCTGTATGAGATTTTTTTGGCAATGACTTTAACATGCGACTGAGGACTGTGTAAGCAAACCGTGCTAATTGTGTTTCTTGTTTGACGTATCGTATTGAGAATAGTATTTAAGTTCTGACATTTATTTGAATCGAACCAGCCATGGAATGTAATTTTGAGGTTGGTCAGCGAGCACTTTTACTGGTCAATGTGTTCGATTGGATGATGTAAATTATACGTACATTTGCAGATTTTCTCGCTGATTTTTGCTCTTTTCAACGACAAGCAAAACTCCTCGAGGCTTGCCCATCATACGCTGATCCGCAACTACACGGAATGGAGGGGGATATATGAAGTCTCCTGCAGCTGTTGATAGGGAAGAAGTATTGCTTCTCGTTAGACAGAACACAATTTGCTACACTTTTAGAATTCAGTCGATTCATTTGTGCAAACATTTGTACCACAGTCCCAACCTATCAACTTGCAAACCCTACGAGTTTTTCCTTATGTCCGATTGTACTTTGCCCATTGCGAATTCAAAATCAATCATTAATAAAATTATTTTCTGATATCCGTTTTCGTTTTGTGAGCACACATCATGAGGTCGAGGCTAAAACCTCAATAATGGGCATTGAACTCCTGGTTGAACTACAAACTCTATTCTGAGCCAAAATACGAAGCATCCAGTTGTTTTATTTTCCCAGTGTCCTGTGTGCTCGTAGAAAGCAAATATTTTGTTCCACAAACCGAGAAGCAGTTCTAAAATCATAAACAGCTCCTACGGCTACAGCAAAGTCATTAAATGTATGTATACAAGTAAACTGAAAAGTGCTGTGTACAACCTCATCAAAACAGATCTAATATAATTCGTTGAGTAAACAGAACATAAAGGCAATGGAAGTCATTTACATATTTTGATTTTCGTTTTTTTAACGAATCCATTTTGGATAAGAGCCAAACGCTAAGTGTCCCAAACCCAGCTTTCAAATTCTAATCGCAGTGCCAGCGGAAAATAAGTAGAGCTAAATAAGTCACGAAAAGTTCCAACTGAATGTGGTGGTAGGAAGCTGCACGTTGTTTTTTTATTGAATTTTTTTTGGGGTAAAAGATAAAATATACTTCAACTGAAATTGAGGGTGTGTACACTCGTTTACCGCTCGAGTGCATTATGAAGTGGTCTTTTTCTGTCTTTGAACTCGATGCTTTTTTGGAAGTGTTACTGACGGGTCAACTTTAATGTATGTGGTCCAGCCAAGTGCAATTTATTTTCCAAAGCAAAGTGTGGCTTTCATTTTTTTTCTTCTTTTTTTTTTTGATTATAGAAGTTGGATGTAGTTTTGGATAAACAAATATTTACACACACATGCATCCTGTTTTTGGAAGAAAAAACAAACAGAAAAGGACGAAAATGAAAGAGATGCAGGCCCAGACTTTGTTCGAGAGTGAAAAACTTTCACAACAGAGAGATATATGATAAATTACGTTGTGCAGTTGTGCTCAACTCTCGAAGAACGATGAGTAGGTATGGAGATTCCTACAATACTATATGACTTACCTTGCGCAGCACAAATAAAAGGACAAGCATGCACCCAGTTCATGCAGTGAGTTTTTTACTAAAGGTAAACAAAAGAGTGGTTTTATGGTGCTGACAGTGAAGCTTAGGGTTAGAGTTATAGAGGCGATTGTCAAAGGATCTCCCATTTTTCTTCCCCGACATGTTGTTGAGTTAAAAGAATATGTATGTCGTATGGGTATATACTAATCCCAAAAGCGTCATGTTCGAGCTTCCGAAACTATCACACTTTTTTTTCTTTAGGAAGATAAAATTATAGGAGCGGTGTTCTCAAAGGTGTAAGGTGTGGCTTTTATTTTAACTACTCGCCATGCTTAACTAAACTAATTATTAAGTCACGTAAAAGTGTGATGCTTTAAATTAGCCTGCACCACAACAATGTGTTCAACATAACTTTTGTTGGACAAAGTAGTATGCTTCTCTGAAAGTGTTGATGGTGTTAGCTTTTCTTTTTAAAAGAAATCTGAACGATAATCAAAAACTAAATAAAGCTTATGATTAATTGTTTTATGAAGATTTTCATTAGAGTTCGATAAGAATATCACACTCTCGAAAAATCGAAAAAAAACATTCCAAAAAAATTATATCACTATATTTTTTTATTGCATTTCATTTCAGAGACTAAGTAGTACTGAGCTTAGAACAAGCTCATATGTACACACTTATATACGCTCTTCATCATGAATGCAAGTGTTAGAAGTTAGTTAGTATAACACCAACACCAGCACATAGAGAACGTAAGGATAGTAAAAATAAAAAAAAAACATTATAGTAATAATTTCAAATATAAATTACATAGATTACATAATTATCTTAAATAAAGTACACTAATTAAAACAAACAAGACATACAAAATGTGATACAATTTACAATAAATAACATAAACTAAAAATTATTGAAAAATGCAAACATGCAAGCATACAAACTAAACTTAAGAAAGTGGAGCACTGGTTCTCAACAAATTTTTTAAACTAGATTTACTTAAGTTAAAATCAATTAAACATGAGTTAAGATTAAATAGTCTACCCATACGAGTCAATGGCTCATTCATGCCATAATTCGTTCTATGGTAAGGGCAGTATATCAAAACTAAGTTGCGCAGGTGGTAAGAACCGCCTCGAAAGTTGAATTCAACACAAGAAAGTAACTCAGGTGCATCGATATGTCCGGTGATAAGTTGATGAAAAAACACCAGATCGTTAATGGTACGCCTTTGAGAAAGAAGTTGCATATGTAATAATTGGATTCTATGCTCATATGGTGGTAAATCGTAAGGGTTTTCCCACGGAAGCCCTTTAAGAGCGAATCTTATGACTTTATGTTGTACTGATTCAATTCTTGAGTTGTGTATTTCATAAAAAGGGGACCACACTTGAGAAGCATACTCTAGATGAGGTCGTACTAAAAAATTGTATAGAGCAAGGGTAACATACGGGTCTTGAAACTCTTTTGACCATCTCTTCATAAAACCAAGCATACTATTGGCCTTACTAACGATGTAACTGATATGTTGAGTAAAGTCCATATTAAAACTAAAATATACGCCAAGATCCGTAAAAAATATCACTTGACTCAAAATAATATTGGAAATAGAATAACTTGGGTTGCTAGGCTCCTTCTTTTTAGAGAACGTCATGCTTTGGCATTTGTTGGGGTTAAGGTTGAGCCCATTTTTAAAGCACCAAACTACAAAATGATTAACATCGGATTGGAGATGAGAGCGATCAAGCGAACCAGTTATCTTTTTAAAAATTTTCATATCATCAGCAAATATTAATATTTCACTGAAGGAAATGCAAGACACAACATCATTGATAGCTAAAATAAATAGAAGAGGTCCTAGATGACTTCCCTGAGGTACACCTGAGCCAGCATTAAAAGGGTTGGAAAGGATATTACGAAACTTTACTTGGTAAGATCTCATAGACAGATAAGAAAGTACCCAATCGGTGAACACAGGTGGGAAGCCAATAGCCTTTAGTTTGAACAGTATAATACTGTGTGAAAGTTGATCGAAAGCTTTAGAAAAATCCGTGTAGATGCAATCGAGCTCATTACCATTTTCTAGTGCTAAAGAACATTTTTGAAGAAAGCATAGCAGGTTTGTGACAGTCGATATATTTTTGACGAAACCGTGTTGCTGTGTGCAAATAACGTTTTTTACACTGAAAGCCAGCTGTTCACATACTAGTTTTTCAAATAGTTTAGGAATGCTAGAAAGTTTGGCAATGGGTCTATAGTTTTTTATATCACATTTATCCCCTTTTTTAAAAACTGGAGTGATAAAAGATCTTTTCCAAAGTAAAGGAAATTTACTGGATTTCAAAGAAAGTAAGAACATATATTGTAAAGGAAACGCTAAGCATGACCTACATTTTTTTAGTACAATTGGAGGAATGCCATCCGGGCCGGAAGAAGAATCGTCATTTAAGGTTTCAAGACTCCAAAAAAGTTTATCAATTTCAATAACAATGTTATTAAAACATACTTGATTACAGTTGCTTAGATATCTGAAGAAATCAGTATCAATGTCAACAGTAGTATCACAAAATGAGCTGCGAAACTGGTCAGCAAATGCATTACAAATATCAGAGATGCTCTCATAAGAACAGTTCTCATACACAAAACTAGCTGGATAACCATCTGATTTTTTCTTTGAGTTAACAAACTGCCAGAAGGTTTTTGGATCCTTTTTAAATGAGTATCCCATTCGGTCAATGAAATTTGAATAAAGATTTTTAGAAAGTGTCTTAAATTCTTCAAAAAGAAAAACGTAAGACTCATAGTCGGAAACGGAATGAGTTTTAATATAAGTGTTCCAAGCTTTATTTCTTTTATTTCTTAAAACTTTTAACTCTTTAGTATACCATGGATGGTTGGGTTCAGAATTTTTAAAATTTTTTTTAGGAATTGATTTTTCTATACATCTATATCTATAGAGAATCAAATAAAAGCTGCTAACAGCTTCGTCAATATTGGTAAAAACTGATATGTTTTCGATACCAGACATAATTAATTCACCACAGAGCAAATCGAAATCAGCTTTGCGGTAGTCAAACACATAGGAACAATCATGAGAGTTACTATTAGTGTGGATCTCGCCACTCAAGTCAAGAAAAATATTCAGAGGTGGGTGGTAGTCATCTATGTTAGTTTCATCAAGGCTAGGATCAGTAATTCCGAAACTAGATTCAATAACAACGGTACTAACAGAGTCTGAAGAGAAGACCAAATCGAGAATTCGATTTTTAGAGTTTTTGATACAGCTTACTTGCCGTAAGTCGGTTGATGTTAAATTATCCAACAACATTAGTTCCTGTTGAGGTGAAGTCAAAGATGGCTTGAAATAGGTTTCATCCGAAGATGGTAACCATTGAATAAAGGGTAAATTAAAGTCACCTAAGAATAATACATAATTTTCAAAGCACAGTAATTCATTAACATAGTCTAAAACTAACGTTAATTCTTTATATGTTGAGGCAGAGCTCTTTGGTGGAATATATGTATTTATAATATAAACGATTCTAGATTTGATTGAGACTTTGACACATAATACATTTACAGTTAATTCAAATGGGAAAGTTATAAGAGAGGACATATACTTGCTACGAACAGCAGTAAGTACGCCACCTCCAACTTCCGATTTGTTATTATAGGTACGATCATTTCTATATACTAAGTACTCATGGTCAAATAATTCAGAATCTAAAAAGGTGGAGTTAAGCCAAGTTTCCGTCAGAGCAAAAATGTCATGAGAGAATGCTTGAGAGTTGTTATAAAGATTGGCAGTTTTACTGCGAAGCCCTCTTACATTTTGGTAGAAGAGGGAGATACTTTCAAGTTTTTTGATCCCTTATTGACGTTACTTTTGGTATGACGAGCTGAAAATTCTTTAATAAGAGTATCAGGCGGCCAAATCTGAGGGTTACAAAAAGCGTCAAAAAGCGTTGGAGAAACAATAATCTTAAAAGAAGCCACATAGTTGTTAGGCTTACTTATTTTATTACACCTAACAAACGAATCGTTTGTGATGCATTTATTAGTTTTGAGGTGGAAAATTACATCTTCTGATTTGAGACGAGATATGAATATGGTCTTCGGCTTGGGCACTGATTCCACAAACCGTGGGGGTCTATCATGATCAGATATTACACTAGCCACATTGTTCGAAATCATAGGGGCGACAGATTCGATTGGATTAGGTGAGTTTGGAGAGCTTAAAGTCACTATATCAGTCGTGTTTGAATTATTAGACTCAATTGGATTAGGCTGAACAGAAGAGCTTAAGGTGAGTATTTCATTCATATTTGAGTTAAGAGATGTAGCTACATTACTTCGCAAACCACTTCTTTTCGTACCAACACTTACAGAGGGCACGCTGTCCTGTTTACTTTTCAAACCCTTACTTGATTTTAAAGGTTGGTAGGAAGCAGAAGGAATAGGAGGAAGTTGAAGGTTTAAGTCATCAGTAGAGGTAGAAATATCTACCGAGTACTGGGCGCTAGAGAAAGAGTTGACATTAGCAACTGCTATATTAAAACAACTCGAAATTTCATTAATGCCCTTTGATATTTTTAAATGATTCTAGCTTAAATGCCAATTGGGAAAGAGAAATTTTTCTACAGTTGCTGCAGTACCAAAAAGCGATTTTCGATGCAGTAACTTTTTCAATGAAAGCACTCGTAGAACCAACACATTTTGCATGGAATGCTTTGCCACATGGGCCGAAGCAGGCAAAAAGGGGGTTGTTGTTGGAGCTATCAATGCACTTTTCTGCTGCGCAATTCATTTTCTAATTAAAAACGTTTTAAATAAATCAAAATTAAAACAGCAGAAATTTAAAAAAGATAGAAAAAAAAAATTTTTTTTACGGGAAGTACCGGATTTGAACCTGTGTTAATCGGATTCAAAGTCAATGGTCTTAGCACCTGCGCTAAAGAATATCTTAAAATTGAATGTGTAAAATTAAAATTAAACAAAATTTATATTTAATGAATAGAGAAGGTAAACGTGTAAATTGTGAAGAACTAATAAAAATATTAAAGAGAGAAAACACTCAAGAGCAATTTTTTTTTTTTTTTTAGTTAGTGGATAATACTCAGAAAGTTAGTGGTAAACAACGATCTAAGAGAGATTGAATTTGGAAAATATAGGTATGTAATTACAACATGCAATGGCTTACCAAGAATAAATTCACAAACAAATTCACGAACAGCATAAATTCTATACACACAACACTATACAATGAATTATTAGTAAGAAAGTATAATGAATGTTACTAAAGTAAGCAATTAACAAGGTAAACAATTAAATGAAAGGTTAAACTATTAAAAAGTCAAAAACTAATTGGAGCTAATTTACACGTAAACCAACACACAAGAAACCAGTGATGCCACATTTGAAGCAGAAGTGTTGCCCGTGATATAATGGTTACTGGGTCTGCCTCTAAAGTAAGAGATTCGAGGTTTGACACATGGAATCATTAACGGATATTGATTTTAGTAAACAGTTGGCAATGTCTTCGATAGAAATTGCATGCCATTGGAAAACGCTTTCTCGATTTGCCGTTCGTAATAGCCAAAAAATTATAGGTCATTCCATTCCCTCGCAACGATTGACTGCGCCGACCTGTTTATTTTTTATTTAAACGTGAGAAAAAAGTCCTGTGCGATACATGTAAATATAGCGCTCTTTTTAACAGAGAATACGTAAAACCTAAACTAGATGAGGTTCTTAAATTACGAGGAAATGGTATTTTAAGATCTTTAAATGAAGCATTATAGAGCTTTGTCGCATTCTTTAATAAACGAATTAACATTGAATATCAACCCTAAATACTAAATTAGAACTGCCACGAACAAACAAGGAGCTAGGAAAAAACACTTTTTCAAGGTGTCTTATCAGTACAGGGACACGAAGTGCTTTCTGATAAGTCCAATTTCCACATACGCAATATTTCTTCCTTAAGTCTGCAAAATTTAACATTAAAGGGCATTTGCCCCCCTTCCAATTTTGTATTTCATTCTCGGAACAAATTTAATGCCTTCGATTGGGTCAGAACACATCATCGTTTTTCCGCAAAAAGGTGTCTGTAAATAAATTCAACCAAAAAACTGTCCCACAAGCAGCCATTATATGGTAAGCTGGCATTAATTTACTTTAAAATTTTCGTTTGCGTGTTGCATGACCGACTCCATACCCCTGTTTGAATTTAGCGCTATTCTCATATCAAAATAGATTTTAATGTAAAACTATAATGAGCTAGAACCGCCGATTTGAAAATTTGAAATTGCGCATTTCTTGTTACAATGTTTACAGTGCATGGCTAAAGATGTAATTATAATATGTTTTTTGAGAAATATAATGTGAAAAAAAAACGCACACCAGACCTTCAATAAGATGTTGAATTTATTAACTGGAACTTAAAAGACTCATAAAATTTTCTTCTGCACTATCAGCAAGTGGTATAAAGGCAGCTGCAAAGCTGTCATACATTTTAGCTATGAAGAAAACGGCAATTCCCTGGTGAGGAGGAATGTTTACGAGCAACTTAAGTATTATGTATTAGTGACGCAATTTTCTCACACGCTCTTAAACCACAAAGCCATATTGATGTACGTTTCTTCTCTTTTAGCAGATAATGTGGGAGCAGCATAAAAATGTTCACTGTTCCCGCGATGTTTTCATAAGCTTATTTTACTTAGAACCAACCTCTGTTTTGCGTTTATAGGTTTTGCATAATAGCCGGAAGAAGAGCCACTCAGATATATTGGTGCTATATGGGCAACAAAATGTGATTATTGCGTCAAGGGAAAATGGATAATAGTGTGGTTTTAAAGGAAGAAAACCAAAAGCGGAATGCATATTATGGAACTCTTCTCAGCCTACATATTTGTGCGAATCAAATCAATTAAAGGGTGTTCCTGATGAGAGACTGGGCATTGCAATGGCTACCTTCAAGAACATTTATATCTTCAGAAAGGATAGATTTAGATGCCCTTTTGATTATACCTGCCACTATATTAAGAAGTCCGTATTGGCAATCTTATCAACTTCACTACTATTTTCAACATAAAATATCATTTAGTTTCCTTTCACTTCAAAAGTCTAACGAATAAAGCAGAAAATAAAAACATATTCAACTTTAGAAAAAAAAGGAAATGATAATTGCTTGACTTGAATATGTTTATTTTTCTATTTTAAAATTCTGGTACATTTATAAATGTATGTAAAAAAAAAAACACACATATCCAAAAACGTTGGTTTAGAGCAACAACTTCGCCAAATTTTATCAAAGCCGGAGACATAAAACGTTTTAGGTGATACATGGTACATTTGACATAGAATGACCAATATCTCAGATACAAAAAGGAAAAAGAAATTGCGATTCAAAATTTTTACCACATTTCAAAATAAACAACTTTTTTAAAGGCATAGGTACATGAGTAAAATGATCTTACTTTTTTTCAAAAATCAATAGGCACACTAAGAAAAGAGCTTGAAAGAATATGCTCTTATCTCTGTAAAGATATATAATGATTCATTTTTGAAACTTTTTTTATTATTTTATCTGAAGTTGAGCTAAACATTTGCAGTCATAGCATTTATAGTATTTGATAAGAACACTCTGAGACAGCTGTCCAGCTAGACGGTGTCTAAAAAATTGAACAAGCCTTAGCCAATTTCGTATTTATAAGTGCATTCAAATAGCTCTTCAAATAAGCCCTCAAATACTCACTGTCCTCAAAACAATACTGTCGATTTGTGTTGTTCACGATGTATCCGTACAGTACAACTATTTGCGTTTTGAATTTTTATATACGAGTACAACAATTCTAACCCTTTGAAACAGTGTAGCATAAGACTTGAACTAGACTAAAAAAAACCGCTGATTTGACTTTAGAATTATAACTTTTCCAAGTTTCATAAAATTATCAAATTTGTGTAATTTATAAATGAAATGGTTGAAAATAGTATTTTTGCAGCACAAGATACTTAATTTCTTCGATTTCAACATTCTAAAATCTGTTTTACAATATATTCAACAAATAAGTTTTTTGTTAAATCAAATGTCACTTTAGCCACAGTTTAGACAAAGTCTAAGGTTAGACACTCTTTAGACAGCGATGGAAGTATTTATAAATACGGTTTGGAATCCCAGAAGTTCGTGGTTTGAATCCCAACAGAGGTATCGTCTTTCGCGAGAAATTGGCAAGTCCTTCGTTGGTAAATTCATTGCCATGAAAAGCGCTTTCTCGATTAG